>CANSNZ010001277.1:0-1342500 GCA_947646795.1 Beta lomatogona
CTTAGAATGTATGATTAAAATAATGTATAGTGCAAGTTTCTTCTTTCAAGAGTATGAAGATAGTGTCGTACAATCATTATGCTTCTAATAATAAAATCAATTTAAAATTGAACAACGTTTTAGAATAAAAAAGCATACTTCAAGGGAGAGGATATGTAGAGCTTGATTTTAATAAAGAATTATATATATAATTATATAGTATGTGAATAAAGTACTATATTATTTTATTAGAAAAATTAATATGTTTTGCTACATAATTTCTTGTTTTTAGAGTGAGGTTATAAGGACAACGATTCTGTAACGAACATGTGAGAGGGGGTCAATTTGGTGAGCCCTTTATTGTTGTGATTCATGAGCCTTTTTTATTTATTTTAATCTGCATCTCAGTGAACATAAATCAAGATTGCTTGAAACTGATTTTATTATTTATATACTTGTACAAAGTATTAAAAAAAGATGAGAATAACAAAAGCACACAAGTTTCCTTATTCTCCAATTTTAGCAGAATTTGCTAATCACTTACAAATCCTGTAAATATATATTCTAACAACAAAGCTCAATAAAGAATGCCATGATTAGCATGGACAATAACCAATAAACAAAAAAAAAAGGAATAAATACACACATTACATTGTTTATTAGGGGGGAAATAGACACATTACATTGTGACCTAGGAAGAAGTCAAATATTTTTCTACAATATTTTGTTTAAAAAGAACACTCAACATATCAGAATCTCACCAATAAATAATCCCTCAAATCTAGTCCTTAAAATTGACTTATAAATTGGCGAAAAAAGGCCAACCAATGCCTCCTATAATGCAGGAGGTGAATGGAGTAGGAGACAACGTTACCCATTTTTCTGTTTGATCTTCTATTAGCATCACCCTTCTTTTTACTCCCTCTTCTTTTGAGAATCAATTGCCCTTCTCCACATAGGTTAGCTTTTACCCTTATGCTAATTCTATATCCTTATGTTCTAAGTTTTAACAAAATTATCTTGTTTATAATTTGAATTTGTATATAGATCATAAGCTAAATGTTGATTGTTTTTAATAAAATTTCATATAAGTTATTGTGTGATCGATATAGTAGCTAATTGTTTCCGTTTTTGTTGTATGGATTTAGGGGCCATTGTTTGGAGGAGAGGGAACATTGTCAGGTCATATTATCTATTCTTACATTTCATAGATAGTTTCATTGTTTGAGGTAGAGGGAAGATTATAAAGTCAAGAATATGGGTTCGTCTGATAAGGATAATAGTGATTCTTCAAATTCAGATTCATCGTCATCTGATAATAGTAATTCATCATCATCTCCGTCTCCACCCAATTCCGACAACAATAATAATAATAACAACAACAACAATAACAACGACAATAACAACAATAACAGTGGAGGCAATAACAATAATAACAATGGAGGCAATAACAACAATAATGGAGACGGCAACAACAACAATAACGGAGGTGACAACAATAACGGAGGTGGCAATAACAACGATGGAGGCGGCAACAACAACAACAACAAAAACAATGAAGGCGGCAACAATAACTCGCCGCCATCGCCTTCCTCGTCGAAAAACAAGTCACCAAATTCTCAATCACCACCATCTCCAGGTTCATCAAAAGGGTCTCACTCGTCATCATCTACACCAACCCCTCCATCATTAAGTGATGACTCTTCGTCTTCACAATTATCTTCGTCTTCTAAGAATAGTCTTATAGCTGGACTCGTGGTTGGCATTGGGGTACTATTATTGTTATTGATAATCATAATAGTGGTTTGCACTAAGAAGAAGAAGAAAAACAAGAGGCATATGCAAATGCAATACTATGGAGAACCTTCTCAAAAAGGTATGAATTTGATACAAATTAAACATAAACTAACTCAAAAACTCATTTTTTTAAATTCATCGTAGTGTTGAAATATGAACTTTTTACTACTTCCTCTGTTTTTTTTTTAATTGCACCATTTCGTTTTTAGCACTATTCATCAACCAACTTTGTTATGCCATCTCATAACATTATATAAGAAAAAACATAGTCATGCGGGGTCCAGTGAGATTCGTCTCAAAGCAAGATTTCCAAATATTAATTTTTTATAATTTGTACTGATATGCAATTAAAGATATTGGCGTTCAAAGAAATGTCTTGGCAAACGTGAAAAATGAAATGGTGCAATAAAAAAAATAGAGGAAGTATTAATTTGTTACATTATGCATTCATATTTATGAATTCTTTTGTAGGTTGATTACATAAAACTACATCTATTTTTTAAGTAACAAATGAAAGTCTTAATAATAAGATATAGATCAGAGACATAGAGTTGCAAAATTTTTGCAAAATCTATTATTTGAAATATTGTACTAATCTTATAAAGTTCATCATATGTATTAGGCCAACAACAATATAGCAGCCAACATGCCCCTTGGGGCACAGGCCCTGGCCAACACCAAGACATGAACTACTCTGGTGCAACAGGGATGTCCTCAGCACAATGGGGCCCAGCAATGCCGCCCCCGCCCCCGCCTATGATGAGCACGGACATGAGTAGTGCAAACTACTCCTCCGGACCAACGGGACCGGCCTTACCGCCTCCTCACCCGTCAGTAGCACTTGGTTTTAGTAAGAGCACTTTCTCGTACGACGAGCTCGCGGCCGCGACAAATGGTTTCTCTCAAGCACGGTTGTTAGGCCAAGGAGGGTTTGGTTATGTGCACAAAGGTGTGCTACCTAATGGCAAGGAAATAGCCGTTAAGAGCCTTAAATCGGGAAGTGGACAAGGAGAAAGAGAGTTCCAAGCTGAAGTGGAGATTATTAGTAGGGTACATCATCGCCATCTTGTGTCTCTTGTAGGTTATTGCATTGCGGGAGGTCAAAGGATGCTTGTTTATGAGTTCGTTCCTAATGGCACCCTCGAGTTTCATCTTCATGGTACGCTATATATATAGTTTTGCTACATTTATCACCTTTAAATCCTTTGATATTGCATGATTATCGTGTCTGTCTGTGGATGTCAACTAGCTTAGTTGGTTAAAATTTTGGGAGGTGGTGCTCAAGACCTGGGATCAAATCCCGTCTACATCATTTACCCTTGTGGCTCTCTCTACTAGGGGTGTTCATTTCGGATACCCGATCCGATCCGAAATTTCGGATATCCGAAAATTTTGGATCGGGAAAAGTGCGATCCGAATCCGATCCGGAAAATTTCGGATCGGATCATCGGATATCCGAAAACTAAAAAAAAAATCAAAGGAAAAGTCCTTAAAATATGTTTCGGATCGGATCATCGGATATTTCGGATATCCGGCCTTGAAAACGGATATTTCGGATTGGATACCCGAAAATATCCGAAAAAAATCCATATTTCGGATATTTTTGGATATCCGAAACTTCAAAAATCCGATCCGAAAATTTTCGGATATCCGATCCGAAATATCCGAAAACTAAAAAAGCGGATCGGATATCCGAAAAATCGGATCGGATATTTTAAACACCCCTACTCTCTACACCAAAAAAAAAAAAATCGCGTATGTCTTCATGATCCAACAACTAAATTTACTATTTCCTTAATGTTTGATAGTTTACAAAGTCTAACCACCACCAACGTGTATAACAAATAATAGAAACAACTATTGGTAACGATTATTACCTCTATCCAAAATAATAGGTCGCGCTTTTATTTTAGTTTGAACCAAAATAATACAACACTTTATTGATTTAGGAAGTAAATTTAAAACTTTCACATATAGTACATTTAAGATTATCAATATAAGAATTCATGGAAAGCTGCACTTCTGTGATGGTCATGGATATGTAATGAATTTAGATAGTCAGGATATCAGTTCTTTAGCTAATTTTCTTTGAAATGTCCAAACTCATTTGTGAAATAATATTTCGGAATTGAGGGAATACTACAATAGTATAATAAATATATATACCTATGTTGAAAGAATCTTTCACTAATATATCTTTTATATGTTTTTTATAGGGAAAGGTCGACCAGTTATGGATTTTCCTAGTAGAATGAAAATTGCACTTGGATCTGCTAAGGGTTTGGCTTACCTTCATGAAGATTGTATGTACCGTAATATCTCCCATGCTCTTTTTTTTTTTCTAGTTTTGACAAATTTTGTCTAATACAAGTGTATTTGCAGGCCACCCTCGAATTATACACAGGGATATTAAGACTGCAAACATCTTAATTGACAATTGCTTTGAAGCCAAGGTTTGCATATTCATCTTTTGTATACATTGCAATATATGTTAGGAAAAATTGTAAAAAATAATCCCAAGTTTCAGGTGTCTTCCCATATTAATTCCAAGTTTAAATTATTTTTAAATAATCTGAAGTTTGGGAGTCATCTTCCCATATTGGTCCAAAAGACCTATAATCGTTTGAACCAATTTTAAAAAGTTGATAAGATACCATTTTATTTAAAAAAATCACCTCTAATCGCCTTCATCACCACTCCACTATTAAAATGAAAGGCAAACGGAAATGTTTCATACGGCGTATTGACCTTTAAAACGAGTTTTAAACCGACTTTTTTCACTTGGGACCAATAAGGGAAGACTACTAACAAACTTGAGATTATTTAAAAATAATCCAAAGTTGGGATTAATTTGGGAAGATGGCCAAAACTTGGGATTATTTTTGACAATTTTTCCTATATGTTAATTGTAACTAAACATCTTAACTAAAGAAACTGCCATTTTCATTAAGGTGGCTGATTTTGGCTTAGCTAAGCTTTCGTCCGATACATATACTCATGTGTCCACGCGTGTTATGGGAACATTCGGGTAAGATTCTTAACTTCAAGCACTATAAGGTTTAAACTTTAAACTTAACTTTAATCAAAGGGAAAAACAATCTCAAGTATTATAGTGCAGTAAATATTTTTTTAAGGTAAGATGAAGGGGACTCACTAGAGGGGGAATAAGGGGAAATCCTCAAATGAGACCCATGAGGTTTGATCCCTAGACCTCAGGGATATGAGGTGGGAAGCGATGCCACTACTCCACCACCTCAACCTTTATAGTGCAGTAAATATACCTAAATCAATAAACTGCACAAAAATTGAACTTTTTTTATATACAATAACTACTATTATTCGCCTATTGCTTATTTTTAGGAGACCTTTGAGAGATTAAATCAATATTAAGAGGTTAATAAAGAAAAAAATGGAGATCTAATTGTTGTACATAATTTGTATCTAAGATCATTAAGTGAAACTCATTGAGTTAGAGTGATCTATTGCATGTACATGAGTTATACTTGAAATTATATTAGGTTGATTGTCCAAAAAAAAAAGAACTATGTCTTAAACATTGTAGACAGTTTCCTTTGTTTATTTTGTATGTTTTCGCGATGTCAAAAAAAACATTATAGATAGTGTATTACTCCATAATGGTATGAGAAAGTGGATTATGACTTATTTTCACACTCTTTGAAACATAGGTACTTGGCACCAGAATATGCAGCAAGTGGAAAATTGACCGAAAAATCTGATGTTTTCTCATTTGGTGTCATGCTCTTGGAATTGGTCACGGGACGTCGCCCTATTGATCCTTCAGCCGACGAAGAGGACAGCTTAGTAGACTGGGTGAGTACTTTCTTGCGTTACTATCTCAATATAATGTAATTTTGAGTAAGTGTTGTAATAATTATATTAATCAACCACAAATATATCATCTAGCATAGCACACGTAACCTTATGAAAATAAAGTATGCTTGTATTAGTTGTATATTCCATGATTATATTGGGAAATGTTGCACACTATGAATATCATCTAGCATAGCAAGTCATACACTAGTACACTACACATACACGCTATGTCACGTCGACATTAATTTTCATAACTTTAAACTAAAAACTAAAAACTAAACAGGCTAGACCGCTTATAGCACGAACCATGGACGAAGGAGTTTTTAGCGGATTCGTGGATCCACGCTTGGAGGGTGAATTTGATTCGGAAGAGATGATGCGCTTAATCGCATGTGCTGGTGCATCAATTAGACATTCTGGTAAAAGGAGGGCAAAAATGAGCCAGGTAAAATACTTTTATGCTTATTAATCTTTGCAATATGCTCTATTCATTTTATTAAAAGCGCACCTATTAGATAATCTTAGTGTTTCTTTAATATAATTGACATGAGAATCAATTCTCATGGAAAATCTATATTTCATGAGAGATTATTTCCTTCGTAAGTTCTTAAGAAACGTCTTTTATTTAATTGTTTGGCTGGCAGTTTGATGAACCAAGGGGGAGTGGATAATTGACTTTATTTACTTCGTGGGACAATTACATTGACCCATGAATTTTCATTTCATCCTTTTCTTTTTGATGCCAATCAAACAACAATCACATTCATAATTTCCATAGATTCTCCTTTTTCCCATTTTCAATGGATGACCAAACAAACACTTACTTTTTATTGTCAAATATCAAGTATTAGTAATTATAAAAAAAAATTAACACTGCATTGGCTTACTTTATACAAATATCATATTAAATCGACCCTTTTATAATAAAATATATATGTTTTGAGCTAGACAGTTTTACTGCTGATTAGCATATGAAGTACTAAAAAATTATTGACAATATATTACATACGCCACATGATGCTTCTCTCTGATGTAGAAACTATTATGTCATATCATCCATATACATTGAAGAAAATTGCTACAATAAGATTTGAGCCCACACACATGACACAAACATGTGTTGAAAGATTTAAGTTCTTATTAATTATCGTACATATATTAATGGTGCTCATTGACTCTTAAGAAGTTATAATGTATCAAATGTTCGCAAGTTGTGAGACAACTTACATAAATAAAGAAAAAAATATATTATAAAGACCTCAACCTCAAGATTAGGTTTCAACATGTAAAAACACATGACAACTTACATAAATAAGGAAAAAAATATATTATAAAGACCTCAACCTCAAGATTAGGTTTCAACATGTAAAAACACATGAAGTTATTTGATAATACTCATAAATCACAACTACATGGAACATCATTTGAGTGATCAAATAATTTGACTTAAAAAGTTCGTTAAGGGAATTTTTATCCTACACTCGGGTGTACCATGATCATGGTACACCTAAGGCTATTTTTTTTTGCTAATTGCTCATTTTAAACCTCCAAATGAGCATAATCACATAATAGGTTGAGTTCCGAAAGAGCAAATGAGCAAAAAATAGCCTTGCATGGTACACCCGAATGTATGATGAATGCACTCTGACATATACAATTAAATGGATGAAGCATTAAGTAAATGATTATGTAATATTTTGAAGTCAATAATATAAGAAGATTATGTATGTAACAGATTGTAAGAGCATTAGAAGGGGATGCATCATTGGATGACTTGAATGAAACAAAACCCAGAAGTAATAGCACATTATATAGCTCTGGTAGTGGTAGCTCCGACTATGATAGTGTTTCATACAACAATGACATGAAGAATTTTAGACGAACAGCACTTAACAGCACGGATTACGCAAGTAGTGATTATGGAGCAACCAACGAATATGGGCATACATCTGGTTCAAGTGGAGAGTTGTCCACAATGCCTAAGAGAACTAGTCCAGGGCCAAGCCATTTTGTGTAAAAAGAAAAGAAAAGAACTATCTAAATTGATGCTCATTAGCCCGTTTTGGTGTAATTTTGAAAACTACGTGATTGAGGTGTTTACTTATGATTTTTTATCTTAGAGTCTCAATCATGTTATTTAACAACACATATAATGTAGATTAAAACGGTTCTATTTGTACAATTTGATGCTACAACTCATTTATGAATATTATGTCATATTAATATTATTTCTATATTTAGTGATCGATGATATGGTTGTAAAAAGAATATATATATTCTACCATCGACAACTTTTAGTTTCTTTTTCCTAATTGACTAACTTTGTTGGATGAGTGGAATAATATGTTTTGTTTTCATTTGTAATCATGAACTTATTGTGTTAGTTTGATTATAACAATATAATGCATATTGGTATAAGAATCAAGTAAACTCTTTTTTTTTTTTTTTTTTTGCAATAACTAATATTTGTGCGCTCCTTTAAAAATTTAAGTGTTAGACTTTATGTTAAAAAAATGTGTATGGATATTACTATGAGTGACTGGATAAAGTATTTTCCAAACACGTATTAAGTACGGTTTTCTATAAGCTATTGACCGACTCCCTAAGAACAACGACTATCATAGTAATACTTACGAGATACAAAGAAAAAACAATTGAGTCTTGGTTATTAACAAGAAACAATACACACAATAACTTGTAGGTAGGGATGGCAATGGATCGGAGGTGGATCGGGTGGAGCATCATCCGCCCCATCACCCGCGACCCAAAACTCCATCCACACCATCCATCACCCGCGAAAAATTCCATCCATATCCGCTCCACCCATCATCCGCGGGTGGGGCGGGTGGAGCGGGTGGGAAACGGGTGATACTAAAAAAAAAAATTAAATTGTAGATTTAACAATTTTTTTAAAAAATTAATATTGAAAACTTAATCAACTGCCTACTGTATAAGTTTTTTTTTTATTACATTAAATGGTAAGTGGCAGTAAAAAATTTAAAACAATTTTTTTTATATTATATATATATATATATATATATATATATATATATATATATATATATATATATATATATATAAACGGGTGGATGGATGGAGCGGGTGATGGATCGGGTGATGGGTCAAAAAAAAGTCATCCACATCCGACCCGATCCATCACCCGATCCATCCATCACCCGCTAGTCATCCGCTCCACCGCGGGTTTTCACCCATTTATTCGGGGCGGGTGGATGGATAATCCACTCACCCATGGGTAATTGCCATCCCTACTTGTAGGTTGATTTTGCCTTAAGAAAACAAAAAAGAAATCTGTCCTCTAAGCAAATAGTAAGAATGACGATTCACATATATAAATACATATGATATTCCACTATTTGCAATATAGGAGATACTCATAGGAAATTCCCGAAATAATATATTGTTTCGCACAAAAAAAAACACATCAGAATCACGAGAAATATACGACGACTCACAAAGGTGTGGGCGCACCTCTATGAACGGTGCTGACGCACCCGCACACACCATTGTTCTTGTACGGGAGCACAAAACTTTCTGCCACTTTTGGAGTTATGTAGGTAATTACAGGTGGGAGCACTATTACAGAGGTGCTGGAACATCTACTTAAATTTCGAAAACCTCATCATAAACCCTCTTAAATAATATTGCACTTATACTCTACAACACTTAGTGTAATAAACATCATATACGTATAACCTATAAACACAATTATCTCTATACTATAAGGGAAGAGGGGAACAATGGTGTCCCCATTTGAGATTACATATTTACCCCTATTAAATAAATTATATTTTAAGAAAAAAAACTTCAAACAACACCCCTAAACAACTCAAAGTCAACACAATCAATGCAAATCAACAAAAAATTGACAAAATTACTTAAAAAAAGGAAATTCCAAAACAATTTAAAGTCATCACAATCAACATAAAGTTGACAAAATAATATTAAATAAGGAAATTTACCATAAATTTAAAATGACACATTGAAAAACATACATATGATTATACATTGATTAGAAAAGTCCATAAAACAAAATTAGAAGTGTGATATTGAAATACATTATCGATAATAATATAGTATGTAAAAACTTGATGATGATTTATAATGTATTTAGAAACTTATACATTTTTTATCAATAAAATAAGACTCTTTATCTAAATGAACATTGTGAACCATCATATAGTTTTTAACTCCAACTATATGTTAAAAACAACAAAAGGTTAGTGATATTTAATTTCTAATTGCTTTATGCATTATATGTACTTCATTGATTTCAAATTATCTGCTAATAAAATAGCACAATCAAGAAGATCTAAAGTTATTGAAATGCTATAGACAATTACTTTTTTTTTTGTGAGGTAAGATGAAGGGGCTTTACTCACTGGGGGAATAAGGCCATAAGGAGAAATCCTCAAATGAGTCCCATGAGGTTTGATCCCTAGACCTCAGGGATATGAGGTGGAAAGCAACGTCAGTACTCCACCACCTCAACCTCTATAGACAATTACTTGGGGAAAGAAAAAATTTAAAGGGTTTACTGTAAAAGAATAACCAACAAAGAAAATAATTAAAGCACGCATCGCGTGCATAGATTGCTAGTCTATAAATGTTCTAACACTTTATGCCCTAAGGATTGAGAAAATAGGACACCCTTCTGCATTTGCTCCTATAAAAATGTCAATATTAACGTCAAAAGTTAAAGCGTTACATCTTACAACTAACAAAGGATATAGTAATTGGTAAAAAAATATTCCCATTATCCCATAGTCCCATTTCGAGTTTTCAACCCTTTTTTACCCAAGTCATAAACACACTCCAAGAAATCCCAATTTGCTGCATCTAAACAGTGTAAAGACACATCTTAAGAGAGGAAGAGAGATAGAGATCCTCGTCCTCATCCTTCTCTTATAAGCTTCCCTCTTACAAACTTCACTTGCTCTTCGAGCGAAATAAACAGAAACACGATCTTCGTAATTCGATTCAACTTTCGCAGGTTCAAATTCAACAATGGCGCAACCTCTGATAAAGAAAGACGATGATCGCGATGACGAATGTAATCATTTTTCTCCCTAATTTCTCCAATTTTTTCTTCGTGTTTCAATTATTTCTTGTGAATTTTTATCTTCGAGTGAATTTCACCGACATTAGGGTTGGGATCAAGCGTTTGAAATGTCGGATCTACTGAATTAGGGTTGAAATCTTTTCAGTAATGTGCATTGTGTGATGTAATTGAGTTGAAATTTGTTCGATCATGAAGATTTAGTTAGATCTAGTGATATTTGCGTGCAATTCAATTCAGTTGTAATGTAATTGGATCTGGATAATTTGTTTGCAGCTGAATACTCGCCATTTTTGGGGATCGAAAAAGGAGCTGTGCTTCAAGAAGCTAGGGTTTTCAACGATCCTCAGCTTGATCCTAGAAGATGTTCTCAGGTTTTCGACATTTTTCAATTCTGAAATTGTTTGAAACTCCGACATTTTTATGTTCGCATTTGTTAAGTTGTTTACTACATTTTGTGATTAGGTCATTACAAAGCTTCTTTACTTGTTAAACCAAGGAGAGTCATTTACAAAGGTTAGTATATGAAGATTGTATTTGATGTATTTTGAAAATGTAAGTACTTTGAATTGTATATATAATGAACACATTTGTAATTTTCCAACGGGATCTGATATAGGTTGAAGCCACAGAAGTGTTCTTTTCTGTTACCAAATTGTTCCAGTCGAAAGATAATGGGCTAAGAAGAATGGTCTATTTGATGATAAAGGAACTCTCACCTTCTGCCGATGAGGTATGTGTTGCTGTCTCTTTTAATTCTACTAGTGTTTGTTGTGTACTGTGTGATAATATATACTAGTTTGATTTATGATGCTGACATATATTATCGTCAATTTGAAGGTTATTATTGTTACAAGTTCCTTAATGAAGGACATGAACAGCAAGACTGATATGTACCGGGCAAATGCTATTCGTGTGCTTTGTCGAATCACTGATGGAACACTCCTTACTCAGATTGAAAGGTATCTTAAACAAGCTATTGTTGATAAGAACCCTGTTGTTGCCAGTGCTGCGCTAGTCAGTGGTATTCACTTGCTCCAGGTATGTGGTTGTACCCCTATCAGCTGTTAGAGCATCCATAATTTTGTTGTTGTGTTGCTTATATGCTCTGATAATTTACTAGACCAACCCTGAGATAGTAAAACGATGGAGTAATGAGGTGCAAGAGGCTGTTCAGTCACGCGCTGCTCTGGTGCAATTTCACGCCCTTGCTCTGCTACATCAGGTACAGTTCAATGGTCTCCCTGTCAAGTATGGTTTGCCATGAGAATATCTGGGTAGCTAGAGTGAACTTGTTGCTGCTATGGTAATAACGTTGGTGTATATGTAAAGAATGCAAATGCAGGAAGAATATGACTTATCAGATTGATTGAAGCTCATCATTTTCTGGTCGTAACAATCTTCTACTTGGAAGTCTTTGTATATGCATTATATGTGGCACTGTCTTATTCCATTCTGGTGGTGTGCATACAAGAACCGAATTGGCTTCATTAGATGTAGGGGGCATTGAACTACCACATGACCTTGATATTTCTCTATGTAGTTTATTGTCAACATTTCCTCCTTCACCATATGAGAAAGAAAAATGATCATCAATGAAATATAATTTTTAGCATTTGCATAAAATGAATGTCATCCTTGTTTTTCTATGAATGACTGTAACAAATGAGATAAGTACAAGAGTAGAAATGAAGAGGTCCTCTTGGAAGGAAAGATAAATTAGGTTGATCAAGAAAGAGGTGCGTGCATTGGAGTTTCTTTAAGCTGTAATCAGTAATGGCAAGAAAAGGCTGTGCTGTAATTGTATCATGTTATGACGTCGAGTTAGTCTCAAGAACTTTGTGTTTGCAGGGATATGCATCATTGAATAGAAAAGAACTGATAATTGATTTTATTATATTCAGATAAGATATCTATAAAACAAATTGACATATTGTTATGCAATTGTAGCCTTTTTCTTTTTGTGGTTCATAGTGAGAGAAGTTCCAAACTGATCCCTTCCTTCACATGGATTCAATCAGTTGGTTTTCTATTTAAGTGGGCAGTAATTACCAGATAGATTAATAATCTACTTGATGCCCAAGACATTGTTCAACATGCACATTATATTTCCTTGCAATGAAGTTTTGTCATGTCATATATACTGTAAATCTAGTAATCATTGCGTGTGCCATTAGTGCTAATTGCAAATGCTTTGAGTATTTTCTGTGTTGTTTATGCCTACATGTAGAATTATCTAAGTCTGTGTTCTTTATGGAATTTGCAGATTAGGCAAAATGACCGTTTAGCTGTGAGCAAACTTGTTTCAAATTTGACTAGGGGAGCAGTGCGCTCTCCATTGGCCCAATGTCTCTTAATTCGATTTATAAGTCAGGTGCATGGCTTATGCTAGATCTCTCTCTTTGGTATGATTTGCATGCTTTTTTTTTTATCTTGGATGGCTATTCACATAGAATTTTTATTGCAGGTTATCCGAGAGTCTGGAAATACTCAAACAGGCGATCGACCATTTTATGACTATCTTGAAGGTTGCCTTCGTCATAAGGCAGAAATGGTTATTTTTGAGGCTGCAAGAGCAATTACTGAGCTAAATGGTGTCACAAGCCGGGAGTTGACTCCAGCAATTACTGTACTTCAGCTGTTTCTCAGCTCATCAAAACCTGTCCTTCGTTTTGCAGCTGTTCGTACTTTGAATAAGGTAAGATTTCTCTTAACATTTAATCTGCCCTTACTGCTATCATACTTGTTCCTTCCGTTATCGTCAACATTTTGAGTTAGGTTATCGTCTGTGCCTAAGCAGACCTTGTTGTCTCCATCATAAGTCACGGTTTACTAAGTTGGTCCTAGAACAGTGTGCTCTCTCTTTCTATCTCTAGTGTTTTTGGACAAGTCACCAGGACCAATCACAAATATTAGTCTTCACTCATGATAAACGTTGTTGGGGGACTGTAGTTCATTACTATTATTTTCTTTTCGTTTTCCATGCTTTCTTTTTGCTTCTGTAATTTATCTCTAGTCAGTATTAAATGATACTTTAGCAGACATCGTAGGTATGTATTATTCATGTTCATCGCTAAATATGCTGCAATCAACAATCCTATATTTTTAATTCATCGGTTGGTTTTGAACTCATGTTTCATTGGTATTTTTGTTGCTGTGCAGGTAGCTATGATGCATCCCATGGCAGTGACAAACTGCAACATTGACATGGAAAGTCTGATTTCTGATCAAAATAGAAGCATTGCGACTCTTGCCATCACAACCCTTCTTAAGACTGGTAATGAATCGAGTGTAGACCGCCTCATGAAACAAATCACGAACTTCATGTCAGACATTGCAGACGAATTTAAGATTGTCGTTGTTGAAGCCATTAGATCGCTTTGTCTGAAGTTCCCTCTGAAATACAGATCACTGTAAGTGTACCACTATTTTTGCTCTTAATTGGTTGCGTAATGCCTTCTTTTCTTTAGATCAGTATCTTGAGTATTTATCATATAGCTGATTGTTACGAATGACCCTATTTCAGGATGAACTTCTTAAGTAATATTCTCAGAGAAGAAGGTGGTTTTGATTATAAGAAGGCAATTGTTGATTCTATTGTGATACTTATTAGAGATATCCCAGATGCAAAAGAAAGTGGGCTTTTGCACCTTTGTGAATTCATTGAGGACTGTGAATTTACGTACCTTTCCACTCAGGTGACAGTCCACAATCCACATCTCTCAACAATGCTGATATAGTTATCTTTTTGATTGTTTTTCTTTTGTAAAATATTGGGTTCTTAGTTTCCACTTCTTAAATTACTGAACTTGGTGCTTGCTATTGATACATAATTGTCACACCAGATTCTGCATTTCTTGGGTGTTGAGGGGCCAAAGACATCAGATCCCAGCAAATACATACGGTATATTTATAACAGAGTAATTCTCGAGAATGCCACTGTTAGAGCGAGTGCCGTGAGCACATTGGCAAAATTTGGTGCCATGGTCGATTCACTGAAGGTATAACTTTGTTTTTTGAATTGTTTTCAAATGTGTGATAAATCTATGGCCACAAATGATGGTTGGCTCTTTCTTTTGCAGCCCCGTATCTTCATTTTGTTGAGACGCTGCCTCTTTGACAGTGATGACGAGGTAAAATCACTAGCTGTGCTCACCATACATTATTTTCAATGCTATTTTCAATTATTTTATTATGTTGGGATACTTTTTTCTGATGCAATGGCAATCAAATATATCACGTCTTCCTAACAAAGTACTATAACACCTTGTATCCATTGTATCATATTTTTGTCTAGGTCGGGTAATGTAAATTAGGTTTTTAGAGGCCTGAGGTCATGTCATATAATGTCATTTTCTTTGCTTCCCCCTCGATATCAACTTTTGAGATTTTTCTGGACTGCCTTTTCAACTTGAAAAAATTATCTTCTAAGCTTTGCGGCTTTGTGCTTTTTTCTTAAGATAATCATGACCATGTATGATTTGACCAGAGTACAATGATTAATCGACCTTGAGGCTTAACCACCCTCAAACTATGATGGATTACTTAATTACTTTCACAAGGGTTGGTAATTTTCAGGGTAAGCCAAACATTTTTTTATTCACCAAACCATCCCTCACTGAAATGCACTTTAAAAGCATTTTAGTCTTGGGAAGATATGGGGTAAATCAGAAAGTTATTGTATTCTGCATCAAGTTCCTGTAATAACAGGTTTTTTCGTGGCAAGTAATTTGTTAAATCTTTTTCACGGCACAATTGAAATTTTGATGACTTGGGAGGATTGGCATTCTTATCTGTGATTTGTTATTACTATGCCAACTATTCCCCTAAGAAGTGGGCGTTAGCAATAAATGGCATTTTATAATTCTTTTGTGATGTATACTCTTTAGACGGCGCCAAACATTATTTGGTTCCCAGTGCACCTTCCAGCAGTTCTTGTCTTGCTCTTTCTTATCTGCTTGAGAGAAACTTTATTGAACTATTTGTTCTACAGCTTTTCTCCATGCTTTTTCCAAGGGAGATGATATAGTTGACTGTCCTTGGGTTAATTTCATGTTCATGTCTTTTATACGTAGACGTAAATTGCTTGTTATATGCTTTTGTTTGATTTGCTAGGCTTTATTTCCCTAAGATAGCCATGGCCTTCTTACAAGTGCTAACTGACTTATTGGCGTTGTTGACAGGTTCGTGATAGGGCAACCCTATATTTGAATACGCTGGAAGGTGATGGCACAGTTGTTGAAACTGACGAAAGTGTGAAGGAATATCTCTTTGGATCTCTGGATGTTCCTCTCTCCAATCTGGAGACTAGCTTGAAAAACTATGTAAGATTGCTTGCTAGGATATTTACTATTTACTTTCATTAAGATATTTGTTCATTGGTTCTCTCTCCATTCAGGAGCCCTCTGAAGAACCATTCGACATCAACTCTGTTCCCAAGGAGGTCAAGTCTCAGCCACTTGCTGAGAAGAAAGCAACAAACAAGAAGCACCCTGGGTTGGATGCTCCTCTTAATGCTCCGTCATCTGGCGTGGATGCTTATGAGAAATTACTTTCCTCTATTCCAGAATTCTCTTCCTTCGGCAAGCTCTTTAAGGTTTTTTGACCTAAGCCTTTATTTATTTGATTTACTTTTTTTATTCAGGGCTGGGGGTTGGTTTTGGATGGCTGATAAGTTAGACTTTTCTGAAAAGTATTCTAATTATGCTCTTTATTCCCCAGTCTTCGGCTCCTGTTGAGCTCACTGAAGCTGAGACAGAGTATGCAGTTAATGTTGTGAAGCATGTATATGATGGACACATCGTGTTCCAGTACAACTGCACAAACACTATTCCTGAACAGCTATTAGAAGATGTAAGGACTTTAAAACCCTAAATGGTTTCTCATAGTTCTCTAATCTTATTTGTTGACCTTTTGAGTTGTGCCATGTTGCTACTAGGTTACTGTTGTTGTAGAGGCTTCTGAAGCAGAGGAATTTGCTGAAATAGCATCCAAACATCTCAGGTCTCTTCCATACGACACTCCTGGACAGACATATGTGGCTTTTGAGAAGCCCGAGGGAGTGCCTGCTGTGGGCAAATTTTCAAATACCTTGAGATTCATTATGAAGGAGGTATGTTCTCTTCGGAATCTTTCGGTGCATCTCTAGTGCTATTTTGTCTGAATTGCTACTGCTAACCTTTGCACGTTTGGTAACAATACAAGATACACACTCTAATTATGTGATGTTCTTTTTGCAAACTCATGAAGATATATTTTTCCTTTGCAATGAGCTCATAATAAGTGTAGCACTTTCGATTTTTTTGCATTTTTTGTTGCTATCTGTAGTTCTTCTACTTGTGTTGTAAGAATGCTGCTTCCTTCTTATACAGTAATTTATGTGCTCTTTTCTTAACTACTATTTTCACAAGGTTTTTAGACAAAGCTTTCTGGTCAGTTGTCCTTTAAGTTTGCTGGACATTAGTGTATGTTGGTCTTGTTAGGCTGGTTGGTCATGTTTACTATTTTGTTATAATCTGGAAGGCACATGTTTCATAATGACAATTGTTTTTCCATGTTTATTTAACCTTGAGAAGGTTGGCCTCCAATCCAGCCAACCTATCTCAAGCCGTTGGCTGTTGAGGATATGATTCCCCTTGCGAGAAAAAAGCCACGAGGACTTTGGAAGGTGTAAAGGAGATTAGGTAGAATAATGGTGCTATATTTTGTGGTGCAGGTTGATCCATCTACTGGTGATGTAGAGGATGATGGTGTGGAAGAAGATTACCAGCTTGAAGACCTCGAAGTTGTGGCAGCAGATTACATGTTGAAAGTTGGTGTTTCCAATTTCAGAAATGCTTGGGAAAGCATTGGTGCTGACTTTGAGAAAGTGGACGAATATGGTCTGGGCCCAAGGGAGAACTTAGCAGAAGCAGTAAATGCTGTCATCAACCTTCTTGGCTTGCAACCTTGCGAGGTAAGCTTCCAGTGATAACTGACTTTAAATTTTTCTATGAACAACCCAGAGTGCTGCTAAGAAGTAATTTGGTTAAGAGATCTAGTGTCAAGTAATATGTATCTGCTGGAGCACAAGGGAAGTCGTTTTAGTTATAGGCGTTGCAAATATCAACTTGTTTCAACCAGCTTATGTTTCTTTTCCTCATCAAGTAAGACTTAAAACTAGTAGATTATAACTCCATTTGTCTCATATTAATCACGGCCAAAGCATTTTAGGGCTGTAGGCCACTTACTTTTGGGGGAGGATTTTGGGTTCCCCACTTTGGGGGATCCAACAACGAGAAACATTAAAAAAATAGTGGATCTTTGCCATTTTTAAAAGTGTCTTAATTAATATGGGATAGATGTAAATAGGAAGTATTGCCATTAAAATGAGAAGGGTGTATTATCTTCGTAGCTTAGCTGACTTCATCAGCCTTGTAGAGAAGGAAAGCTCATGCTTCCTGAATCTGGTCAATCGTTTTGGTTAACGTTAACTTTCTGTCCATGTATATTATAACGTCCCTTAATTTTTGAATTTCAGGGTACTGAAGTGGTGCCAAACAATTCAAGGTCACACACATGCCTACTTTCTGGTGTATTCATTGGCAACGTGAAGGTTCTTGTTCGGCTGCAATTTGGTCTTGATTCTAGCAGAGAAGTGGCGATGAAGCTCGCTGTTAGATCAGAAGATGAAGCCGTCAGTGACACGATTCATGAAATTGTTGCAAGCGGTTAAACGAGTAAATGTTGATTCTTTTAGATGAATGTGTCATAGTGTGTGGCGGGAGACAGATATGCTAGCTGTAGAGATGAGGAATTACCCATACAAATGCAAGGTTTGCCCGTGGAAATTCATTACATTTTTTTCCTTTTGAGTTGATGCAAATTCTGTGTATGACAAATTGCTATACTGCCGAGTCTAGTTTATGGTGATAGTGGGGATTTTAGGTGAATGGTAGGCTCTTTCACTCACTAGTGGACCTAAATTGTATCCCTTTACCTCCGAACGATATTTTGAAGTTTTTTTTTTTTTGGTTTTCTAGTCTTATGTATGAATTTATCCAATTTTTCCCCAGTATCATGAGAATATATGTTACGTATTCATTATATAACAAAACAATAAGACGGTGTTGTAATTCTATGGGCTCATTTTATGAACCTGTAGTCAATCGTTTATCACCTATAAGTTGGTCATATATTATGTATTGATATTTGCTCTCCATTTTCTCGAGTGTAAATTGCATGAGCAGATCTTGACATCTTGTCGATGCATGATTTTTTTTTTTTTTTGGTGAACAAGATGCACGATTTTGTAGCTCTTTAGATTCTATGCCGGTATTAGCAGTCCGGTTATTGTCTAATTCTGTTCTAGTGTTAGTAGTCCAATTGTTATCTGATTCTGTTCTGGTATTAGGAGTCCGATTGATTCCGGTATTAGCAACCGTAGGGTGTCAAATTGTATTCTCTCCCTCCTTCATTTTTTTTTTATTAGGAAATTAATGCATAGCATGCTAAGGAAACACCCCAGCATAATGCTAGGGGTAAGGATCGAACCCCTGACCTCAGGGGCCAAGGGGGAGTGCTCTAACCACTTTAGCTAACTCCTATCCTTCCTCTCCCTCCTTAATTGTTTGCCACATCCTTTTTGGGGGTCAAAGTCCTCCAAATTTTACCAGGAAATTCCACTAATGTGTAGAAAATATGTTATTATGTCGAATCTTGTTAGTCTTGTCCTAATATGTATTTTTAAAGTATCAACGTTTTATAATATACTTCATAATAATATGTAATTAAGATAATAATCAAACTGTGTCTTAGAGGCTGCAAAAAGAAAAAGAGAAACAAATAGGAAATTGAGAGTAATTCTTTTCTTTGTTATTTTATTATTGACTTTATACATATGTATAAATAGAAACTACTTTGTACGGAAAGATTTTTTTATTCTATATACATTCCTAAAATTGTCGAGGCAGATATAAGAAGATAATCATTTCCACTTAGCATAGAACTTCTCATCACCACACACCAACATTTTCTTCAAAGAGATGTTCACATTCCTTTGGATCAAATGCATATGTCGAGGCACTATTCTCTTTCTCAAGCTAAAAGCAAAGTATTGAGGGAACTCTTTTAGTTCTTCAATACTCCTTTGCATCCCTTCCACCAAATACTCAACCTTTGGCCTCATATTATTGTCAACACTATAACCAAAAATAGCTGGTAGCCGAGCACACGCGTTGATGGACTCTTCATATGTAAACCCGACAGTCATTAAGAACTTAATCTTTGTCTGGAACTTACTAACACGCGTATTAAGGAGGTGAGCATTGAGATTAGTCGGGGAGTTCAACTTCTCGAATCCTATGCTTCTAAGAAATGCGAGTGTTGGCCTCAAGCAGTAGTCAACATTAGAGAACAAGATGTCAGGACAGCAAAGAACAAGTCCGCATGATTCTTGAGTAGATGCAGCAACATCAGTAGTCAAGAAACTGAAAACAGGTCCAATATCAGCTGGTTCCAGACTAGATGAGAAGAGTTTTGGGCAACTAGTAGACAGTTTTGGGATGTCAGTATCTGAAAAACCTTTAGATTTGAGGTAATTTATAATGGTGAGAATTTGATCCAAAGTCTCATGAGAGGGTGCATTGGTGGTTTTGGGATTGGTATCTATAATGCCCAGGTTTCTTAGGTAGGTTAGCTTTTTACGGTATGATGTGCGAAAGCGGAGGACAGTGGCAGGAGGAGGAGAGAGATACTCGTAGCTTGATGAAGTTTGAGGGTGTGAGAAGCAGACGGTAGGTTTGGAAGTGCAGGAGAGTAGCATTTCTGATTTTTCTTCAGTTGGAGTTGAACACTGAGTTTATGGTCTTTCAGGGATAGAATATGATAAGATGATAAGGATCTGGTTGATAAGAAGAGTCGTTGTGGCCCTAGAAATTTTGGCCTTTTGTGGATTTTCCCAAAATGCTTTAGAATTATCTCAAATGCCAAAAGACATGAAACATCCATTGCCCTTGTTATATTTTTCATAGCTTGATTAATATTAGTTCGTTTGATGAGAAAGTTTCTGAGTTGTTAGAACACAAAGCCAGTTCTGGACTTCTTACATTCTCTGCTTCTGTTCCCAATGATAACTTTTTTCTCGAGCTCGAGGTCGAGGGAGAGGGGTTGATCAACTAGATACAGGAGCCCAAAACTCCCTACTTTAAGCCTGGATACACATGCTCTAAGATTATGCGTTAATTCAATTCACATTGTTTAGCAAACAAATTGGATCAACAATACCAAAATCTCATTTCATTTTGTGCTTGTTTGTTCATTTTACAAACAGAACATCCCAACCGTCAAGGTTTGCCATTTCTCGCGCAAAATGGTTTACAAATGTCTAATCACAAATGTGGGCATCTAGTGCCACATAATGTCTAATCACAAGGTGAAATTTATTCAGCTACACAGCTACATTTTCAGGTAAGATTTTTATTCATCAGTTTCAACTTAGAAGAAACTAGGGTCAGATTCTCAATAGTTGAAAAACACATCTACTTCAATAGAGACTCGTTATGTTTCTTCAACTCTGCTGTCGGAAAAGGATCCTACATAAATCAGACAGAAGCTGAAGTAAGTTCATACAAACTATCCATCAAAAAAACAGAAGTTGATACAAACCATTAAGGTAAGCATGGAAGGTAAAGAAATAAATGATTACATAAGGATGCATCGCATCAGAAGAATTCAAAAGGAAAACGTTCCACTATGTTAAGTACATACAGAGCATTAAACACTATTCTCATCGAAGCTAATCATTTGCGCCATTTGTTTTTCACGATATCCAATCTTTAGTTACGACAAATCTAATAAGATCCAAATACCAACATGAAAAGGTTTTTTTCCATATATTGAAAGGATTTTACGGTCAAAGTTTGTGAGCTTTAATATTCAAAAAAGAAATGGAGCTAACAATTAGGGATGAAGAGAGCATAAACTTTGAGATATGACCACTGAATAGTAAAATCCTTAGGTAGTGCTAAGTACTCATCAATAAAGAAAAAAGATTTTATCCAGTTTGGAAGTTAAAATTTGTAGCATATTAGAACATTTACAAGAAGGTACCAGCTTCGTAATGGTCTCATAAAAAAACACGAAAGCGTAAACACTAGAATCAAACCATCATTTACTTCACTACCATCCAAAAAGTAATTCATCGAAAAACAAGAGAAAATGTGTCTTAAATGAAATAAATTTTAAACCACAAACCAATAAGCATGATACATCAAAGAAAAGAAAGCATTCTATTGAAATTTCAAAAAGCCAGAAATAATAACATGTCTATGCTTAAAACAATTTTGATGGAGTCTTCAAGATAACGAGTAGATTTAACAGTTTCATCCAACTCTATTACTAGGCTACCCTTTAGTTGGAGCTAAAGAATTAGATATACCGTTCTGGAACCCTCTATTCGCGTCAATACAATGATAACACAAGCCATTAAGGCGAGTAGTAAGGTTAACTTAGGCTAAATTCTCAATCACATGAGAAATGTTTACGAAGTTCTAATGCTCAAACACAGTAGTCAAGTACGCATATGTCAGGAACACTGAGGATAAATCATCACGAAAATATAGCAGGATAACTGGATAAGTGCTACCCAGTATTCAGTTTGTGGTACAAGAAAAGGTATGGTAAGCAATTTGTTACGCAATTTTGTATAATTAGCCCAAATTATACCACTTGCATCAGTGCATGTAGCCATGTACCAATTCGCCTTCTTGAATCACAGTTCGTGTGCCGTTGTGCGTTTAAACGAATTAGGTAGCATTGAGCAAGATTATGGTCCTCTTAACATTTATACTACTGTATCTATAAGCACGATGAATAATATTTCCATCTCAATTTTTCTGCTCTCTTCATTCCAACTATCAGATAAACCAATAAGCTAAATTAATCACCTAAATGAGTCTAAATAAATGAAATTACACAACCATAAAACCTTCCCATTCCAAAATTATGAGTTTTTCACCCTATCCATCAACATCAAATCACTAATAATTCATATTCAACCCTAAAACTCAATTCTTTCAATCATATAAGACCCTCCAAATTGTCCAAAATAGAAGAATTTGAACACATCAATCAATTTTTAGCTATTAATACTAATAACAACTTCAAATGATTTCAACTTTTAGTTAGTATATTATATATAGCTAAAAATTCGTACCATTTATTGAATTGACGTTCGTTGAAAGAAATTAACGACATGAATAAAAGATCAATTGAAAAGGGTCAAATCTAGGGCTTATTTAAATTAGAAAAGAGGAGAGAGACTGACTTTACGATAGAAGACGAGATTGCCGAGTGCGATTGCACTGATGATTCCGCCGGTGATGACCATGGTGCTGCTGAGCAAACTCCATCTTCTGTATATCATTTTTACCTTTCTCTCTCCTCTTTTTCGCCTGAATTCTCTTTCCTTCTCTTTCCTATTACTCTGCTATACCCAGAGAATAGAGAGATGTTTATATGGACAAATTATATGGGAATCGATGGAGAAATGCCACCACTTCTTTGCGCTTTTTTTTCTTCCAATTATTTCACATCTGGACACTTGTAAGAAAAAATATAGTCAATTGGAGTCTAGTTGAATTCGTGTTAATGCGAGGGTTTCAAATATCAACCTTTTGTAATTTTTACTTATATGCTATTAGAGGTATGCATGTTTAAAGACGCATGCTGAAATACGTGAAAATAGAAATAGTGTAACTAAAAAGCTAGTGGAAGTTTTTTTTTTCTTTTTGAGGTAAGGAGAAAACTTGACAAGTTAGGGGATAAAAGGGATCCTGACTTGCTTAGGGTGAGAATCGATCCCAAAATCTCTTGGAATCGGGAGGGAAGCTCTAACTACTAGGCTAGTGGAAGTACTATCATAATTCATATACTATAAACATTTTTTGGTTGTTACTTACCACCCTGTCCGTATCTTTCATTTTGTGACTTAGAAATTATGTGATTTTCATGGCCATGTGAGATTTTGTTAGAGCGTCTCAATATATATTCAAGATAATAATTTTTTTTAACTTGTTGATAATTAAAATTTAAAGGTATTAATGGTCAGAGGTTTTGTATTGATAAATGTGAAATTCGATTTGTTTGGTTGCACTAACTAATAAGTAGTGATCATAAACTAGTACATTTGAAGCCCATGTATTACACAATTTATTTATTAAATTATCTTGTATTAATTTCTTAAATTTGAATGAAAGCAACATCACAAGACAATGAAAATCAAGGGGATTAAGAGTTAATCTCTTCAACCTTATTTAAAGGCCACTAACTTATCCACACAAATCTTAAGTGAGGTAGGAGCGTGAAATTAACTAAAACAAATCTAATAAGATTTTGCATGACCTTAATTTGAGTTATTTTTGCGTGGACTTGGTCCACACTAATATTATTGTGGACCAAAACTACCTATATGACATAGTGACCCTTTTTAATCTATAGTAACCTTTTAAAATCCTAAGTTACACTAATCTATTATCATCTAACATAGTGACATTTTCTTTTTATATAATCACTCTTTCTTACATTAGTTTACCATGATGAAATTTTCACTTTATGATAATGTAACCTTTTTTCTCATAAAGTCACTCTTTATAATTTATATCTAATCCTCTTTTATATCTATTTTTTTATATAGTGACCCTTTTTTCATGTACTAGCATTAAGTCCACACTAATTTACTGTGGACCAGCTCCATATAAGTTATTTACCCTTAATTTTCCTTATGCATAAAAATCGTCAAAATGAAATATATGACTACTGCAAAAATACAAAGTGTATGGATTACAAAGAAACAAATGGAGTAAAAGTAGTGTCTCAAAAACCCTAATATTTGATGTCCAAAAAAAACCCTAATATTTGCAAGGAATTTTTTGGAAAACTAAACCTAAGGGAATTGTAGTAAAGTAGAAAATACACAAGTTACTAATTTTCATTTGTTCCATCATTTAGAGAGATATACTATTGAAAAGTTAAGGAAAAGTTTACATAGTTATGCTTTGGTTTGTTGTCATTTAATGAGAAAACTATTGAAAATATAAGTAGGATTCTTAGGTAGATTACCGTGGTTTTCCATAATTTTTCCATTAATTTTGAGAGTAAAGTATTAATAGTTCAAAGCGTCAAATATAATAATGAGAATTTTAGTATTTCCACTATTGTAAAAGTTCATTATCTTCTTTCTGAATGAAAAAAAATTGCTAAATATAAGGGTCATACATGTTCATTTTTCTCATTAATGTAAGTTCTCGATAATCCCGACCAAGCAAATTCATATAAGAGATACCAAATTCATTTTACTTATTTTCTTTTTTTATAAAAAAAAAGTAGTCCTTGTTAAATAGATGCATATTAGAATTGATTTTTGCTGAATTTCAATTTTTAATAAAATAAATTATATTGATTCATAAATTAACAAAATTATATGGTCAGATAAGCATACAATAGTAAGTGGATTGAATGTCATAATTACTGTTATTTATCATCTATCAAGTATCAACTTTGTAAAGAATCAACAATCAAGGTTGTGGCCTAGTTAATCGAAGGTCTTCCTTCATCCTTTCAATCATGTGACATGGATTCAATTTTCCCCCCGTAAAGTGGAATCCTTAAATTCCCTCTACTTACAAGGAATCTTCATCTTACCTTAAAAAGAAAAAGAGAGCATCAACCTTGGAAGATGAATATGCTGGAGCACAAGTGCACAGCAAACCAACAAGTTCATTGACATACTAGATATTTTAGATCGGTTCCGAATATATGGTAAGATCATTTATTCGGATAATCTAGTCGGAGATTGCAGAAACCATCTCCCTACAGATTTAAAGCCTAGTAACTGATAAGTTTCTATTTTGAATTAGTACACATCGACTATGGGCTTAACCACCTATCTCAAATATACAAGCACATTTTGTTCATAAATCCCATGAGAACAAAACCCCGGACCACAAGGACGTGAAGTGAGGGTATTACTGCCTCAACCAACCGTAATTCTCTACTAAGCCATATAATTATGTGCATTTTTTATATTCCTAGAGGCCTAGATCAAGCAGAATGCATGAGGCATCCACAAAAGTAAATGTCACCCAGCGTATTTTAATACGCCATGTGAAGGTGGTACCCATGATCTAGGATCAAATCCCATCATTGTCCTTGTGCTCGTACACCTCCCGAAAGAAAAAAACAATCGTAAAAATATTTGCTTCAAATTTCTGCAATAATCCAGGGATTCTTGGGACTTACAATTCAGAGGAAAAAGGCAAATTCTCACAGCCTTTTTATGCCAGATTCACAGCCTTGGAACAAAAGGTGAAAACTATAACTAAATCATTAGCATCTATAAGAAGGTTTACAAGAAAAGAGTATTAATTTACAATATACTGGAGAGCAGCATGGAATACGTTGGCTCAAATAATGAAGATTTAAGAGACCATTAGCTGTCAATAGAGATTAGATTACCCGCCTATGACCTCCGAAAGCCCAAATCTGCGCAAACAGACAAGAAACTGAATGAGCATAGATCCAATTATTAATGATGAGGAGACTTGGCTAAACAAAAAATTGAATAAGCACTGACCTAATTCAGTAATTCCTAGCGATCAGATTCTCAGCGTAACCAGAAATGCATTAAAAGAACAGTTGTGAATTATTATTGCACTAATCGACATAACACTGCCACGAGAAATCAATGTCTATTTACATGACATAGTTGCAGTCACCAGCCAGTGATTACAAGTACACTCCCACCCCACAGAAGAATAAAATACAAGAGGGCGATGAAGGGTACAGGAAAATTTTTGTAGAGAAAAGCAAAGAACCTATTATGACTTCTCCAAAGTGGATGAAGGGCAAACAAAAACAAGTGATCAGGGTTCAAGCACGATGGTCCAATAAATTGCTGCATTATAAGGTAGATCATGTCTGATTATACAAAAGTAACTGCATTGATATTTGATATTTTAAGATGACTAGAAGGCTATGCAACATATTGTTGTCAAAAAAATAACTCAGAACTTGTGAGGACCAAATTGGTGGTTCAAATATGTTGATAGTAGATAACTGCTTACTCAACAGATATACTGACAACCCATTTGTTAAGTGTTAACAAGTGATGGTAATGATACGTGTAATTTTATAAGAGAAGTCCCATGCATTGACCAGTGGCAATACAACTCCATCCCCAAAGTCGTGTCTATCTTCAAAAACCTTATTTACCACTCGATATCACCTCTAAAGTGTTAATGAATGGTAATGAAAATTACGAAGAAAAAGAGAGATTTGGACTTTGGAGGTGGACAAACATCACCATTACAATTATTTATTACCACCTACTTAACGGACCGTAAAGGTTGTATGGGAAAAGAAACAGCTGAGAATAGGATAAACAAACCCAAAACTTAGGTCAGTAGGCCAGTGGCAAGAAGAAGAAACTTAAACACCTTGTCCCACCCCTGACCACAAGGAACATGACACAAGGAGTTGGCTGAAAAAACTGAACATCATGCGTATACATATATATATATAGGATAATAAGGTGGCTGATCCAATGTTGGGTTGGACCTATCTCAGGATACCTAGCAAGCCGGAAGTGGGCCTAGGTGTGATTACAATAATAAGAAAACAAAACAATTATGATGAAAAGAAGAGCAATATCAGATAGGGTAGCAACTAGTAATAGATCAATCATGATCTATACAATATTACAATCTGATCATTCAACAGAGGGGACACACAAATACATATATAAATATATAATATACCGTATATATAGACTAACCTTTAGGTTTGTGTCATAACTTCCAGTGCACAGGGCGCTCCCATCAGCTGACAAGCCCAGACAGCTAATTCTTCCAGCATGGGAGTTTTGAAGAGATCCTAAATCCAGAACCACCTACAGTAACAAGCACAGCATGATTTCCTGCCACATTTTGACTAACAATTTTTGAAATATTGAGATTGCACTCAGAAGCATCAACAACAGATGGTTAGATTGCACTCCTAGCAGACTGGGGTAGGTATGCAAAACAAATAAAACTCTCTACTTAAGGATGTATAGGGTCAGCAGTCAGAACACAATATCAAGGCTCATAATGGAAACCGAAGCCTGGCAATACTAAATTTGCGGTTGACATTCAGGCAAATATTTCCATCAACAGTTGGATAATTTTTGATACAGTTCGATTTATGGTCCCATATTGATCTTTTATATGGTCTATGCAAACGGTATAGTCAAGACTAGGCCCTTAAAACACTCATTTACATGATACACTTCAGTGCAAAATGTTAAATATGTTCATGGACAACATATATTCATACCTGTGCCAGTAAAGTATCCCAGACATAACAAGCACCATTTGAATAGCCAGCAAAGAGAAGCCTTCCAGATACAGAGAACGCGATGGTTGTAACCTGAGGAACATCATTTTCACCATGTGGTTGGTAGTATACTTGAAGTTGATGCCCAGTACGAATGTCAAACAATCTGCATGTGCCATCATCTGACCCTGTGCCAAATCTGTTACCATCTGGGAAAAACTTAACAGCATTTACATCTCCCTCATGGCCATAAAATGTTCGCACAGCACGACTTGCAACACGAGTATCCCACAATCGAGCAGTCGAATCACACGAGCCAGATACAAACATTTTATTGTTTGCTTTACTAATAGAAAGGCTGAAATATAGAGGAAAAGTAATCATCTGTATCAATATAGATAAATACAAACGCTGCATTTTGTACCAAATAATCTAAAAATTATCGCAGTGGAAATAGTGAACATGTCAAAAAGCAGATAGCGCGGGCATTTAGCTTACTTGGAGGACTATAAGTGACAAATTATCAAACCTACAGTATATTATTTAGTGCAATTTAACATACTACATAAACAGAAGCAGCAAATCTTGCTAATATCACACATTTACAGTACAAGGGGTTGAAATAAACACGTGATATCATAAAACCAAACTTTCAATCAGAAAGTCTTGTGATTGAAATATAATATGCTTATGTTTGTATATTGAGCAGAAAACAAGTATGAAGCACAAGAGACAATGATGAATTGCTCATTCTTGTTTTCTGGTTTTTTGACATAAAATAGAACTCCAGAAAAATAATCTAATATGCTTAAGGTATCTTTATAAGCTGATTCATCTAAATATCAACAAAAGGCAAATATCAGCATAAAAAGCTAAAGCTTGACTGCATTTTCTGGCATGTTGGTGTTAATAGACCACAAAATCTATCGACGATGATTAAAACAATGCAGAAAGCAGGTGCAGTACATGAGAATGCTGAAAGAGACTAAGAACACTCCGAAGAGAAAAGGCAGAGAAGAGCTGAAGTACAGACTTCACCGTGGAAGCACCAGGAAGCACATATATTGAGTAACAAAACACTTTAATCATACTAACAAAAGTGGGGAAGAAGTCGGCTATACAGAGTACAAAATTCTACTGGAGTACCTTAAGACATCAGAAGTATGGCCAGATTGAAATTCACCTCCAAAGACAGATGTTCTTAATCCTGTAGTTGTATCCCACAAAATGCAAGTTTGGTCACCGGAACTGGTAATCAAGTGGGCGTCTTCATCTGGAATGTATTGACAGCATGACACATATCCCTTGTGCCCGCTAAGAGTTTTTGAAACGGGCAGATTTCCTTCTCTATCGGTGGGAGAATTAAGGTTGAATATTGAGCAAACGCTATCAAGGCCTCCACAAGCAACCGATTGACCAGTAGGAGAGAAAGCACATGTCATCACCCACGCACAAGGAAGCTTAATAGCATGAGTTTTCTGGCTTGTTAGGGCATTCCAAACTATCAACCTCCCGTCTTGAGAGGCACTAACAATTCGGTTTCTATCGGGGGTCCAATCCAATGAATACACCTGACATGTTTCTTATAAGTAATTGCAATTTCAGGATTGAAAGAAAAGAAAAGTGGTTCAATAAAAAAAATGCAATCCAATATTCTTTGGCAGTTATCTCCATGAATTCAATTAGGCACTAAAAGCTAATTCAAGAAGCAAACAATAGCTGAGTTCACTCAGCTGCTCGGATGAAGAGAAGCCTATATATGCCCATATACTAACAGTTTCCATGGCATAAGTATCTCTCTGTCCACAGCACCCCTTCTACTAGAACCCTCGCCCTCTCCTGTTATTAGGAAAAAGAAAGTGGGAGTTCCTGACAGCAAAATACATCCAAGGCTGCATTCTCTTGACTTGAATTCCCCTTATCTAAACTAATCTGAACGTACTAGCCTCAACTAAACTTATCTGAACTTATTATAACTAACTTAATTTAGCTCACTAGAATGTTTTTGTAGTTCAGAATGAATTTTGATAACCCTTATTCGCCCAGAATTCAACAAATCTAAACTTACTAGCCCCGAACTTATTGGAAATTCTGAAATAAGGGAACATAAGGTGAGTACAATACAACCTAAATGAGTACTGAGCACAGAGGGGTTCAAAGCAGGCATTCATGTGATATGATTCTCAACATGACAGAGTTGATCTGCACGGAGACTCCCTCTGTCCAATATCTGGACATAAGTATTCACATGACCCATTTTAATAGCCTTCTTATAAGAAGCATTCATTATATTCCATCCACTAGATCACATTTTTTTTTTTATTTTCAGATCATAAGTCATTATATAATATCAATGCAGCATATAAAAACCTATATAACTGTAAGATTCTAAGCTACTTTACAGCACCAATAAAATATTTTTAACGGCAATTTCTATCGCTCATATAAACATAACTAAATATAACCGAATTCTTAATACATGTAAAAGTCATTAAAACACCACATATTTTATAAGCTACGAGGTACAAAATCTAATAAAGTGAGTTTTCCTAGATAATTTCAGCACCAAAATTCACAAATTAGAGTATATCAGATTAATTTCATTAACATTCAAGCGATATTTACTCAAAGTTGAAGTCAAATGTGGCATCAAATACCATAATTTTTTCAAAAAACTTTCCTTAAATACTGGAATTGATAAAAAGAAAAAGAAAAAAAGTACTACCTTTCCTGAATGACCCTGCAATGTTCTACAGCACACAAGATCCGTCTGTCCAAAGCTCACAGTCGTCTTCCCTTGCGCCGCCGCAAAACTCGCAACTGCAAAAAAAAAAAAAAATCAACAAAATTTCCTACAAAAGTTTTTCTCCTTTTTTTAGAAAAATCATAGATTTCATAATAGGAAGGGAAAGAGAAGAACCATCAGTGTCAAGAAGATGACGACGTCGTTGCTTCAACTGCTCTCTAAGAGAATTAACTTGTTCAATTGCAGCAGTATGACGCTCCTTCAACTCCGCCACCGACATTTTTTCTCTCTTCTCATCCGCCGTCGCCGCAACCGCCGCCATATTTCGTGGAATTTACGCCGCAAAACAATCACAAATCTAGTTTCTCGCCATTGCAGAAAACACCTTTAAATATATATAAAACCCTAATTTTCCGTCCAAAATGTGCGGAAATTAGAAGATTTCTATAAAAAAATTGCTCAAACCAGTAGCACAAATTCAATCTCACAATGAACACTTTCTGAAAGAATCGCAATTCAATGAAATTACACCAAACAATTCATAACAAAAACAACTCTAGCAACTAATAAAGAAAGCTTCAAATTCGAAGTGCGAACCCTAATTTGAAGTAAAAAAATCGGCGAAATTGGGGATTTTTGTAGAGCAAGGTGAAAAAGTAGCAGAAATTTGATTTTCAGCGCTCCCTTGAAAAAACAAAAATCAATGAATATTTTAAGTTTCTGGAAAAAAGTTAAAGAAGAAGAGAGACAAATCTGAGCGTGGAAGGAGAAAGGTAAAAGTAGTGGATTTCTTCGTCATCGTTATTAGAGAGAGGATGAGAGAGAAAGAGGAGAGAGAAAGAGAGTGTGTTCATTTTCTGAGAAATGATTATTATGATTAGCTGACAAAGTTGCGAAGAGAAAGTTGACTGAAAGTATTTGCCGCCATGGGACCCACTTATTTGGGCGGGTGACGTGGAATGTAAGTGTAAGAAGTAGGTTGGGTTTGGATGATGTGGAGTATCCACTTTTAATGACTCAGGTGTAGGTTTTTTTTTTAAAGGTAAGGAAAAGGGATTTTAAGAGGCGTTCGATACAAGGGGTACGGCTAAAACATCGTTTATAAGGATGGAGTTTAAAGCTGAAGTAGGACAATTTTATAATAGGAAAATGAGACTCGACTCAATGACACATTTGCAATCCAGTCTGTTGTTTTGTTGACTTCGCGGTAGATATGATTGATTTGCCAGTTGTTTGAAGCGAAGGAGGAAGGCATTGATGTCTTGGATAATGATGGCAATTTGCCACGGGAGAGACCAAGGGCCTTAGACTAGGAATGACAACGGGTCGGACTTGGACCGAATTATGCATAATCCGACTCCGACCTTACAAGAAGTCGGATTTTAATCTGACTCCGACTCCGGTAATCCGAATCCGGACTGACTTAAAATCCGAACATCCGGCTTCGTCCCGACTCCGACACCTGACTCCGATAATTTGTATCTGATCCGACTTAAAATCATAACATCCGACTCCGACTTTTTTTTTTGCATGGTTTTATATTATAAAAAAAACTTGTATCTATTTCAAATGATAGTTAAAAATCTTCTAAAGTATATAATTAACTAAGATTAATTATTATAAATTACATGATATGTGTATTGTGTCTCGCTAATGGCTATATATATATATATATATATATATATATATATATATATATATATATATATATATATATATATATATATATATTGTGTCTCGCTAATGGCTATATATATATATATATATATCTTTTGCCACATACAATTTTAGATAGCATACATAAATAATATTAATATAAAATAAGACCAATTGCTTTGAAAGTTAAAATCAAAGTTAGAGTATACTTACGTAATACATCAATATAAAAAAATGACTAATTGCCTCAGAGTCGGAGTCGGAGTTGGCCATTTGTCGGTCGGATGAGTCAGATTTTTTATGAGATCCGACTCCGACCCTACTCCGACTCGGAGTCAGACTTTTTAAACGGAGTTGGATGCGAGTTTTTTTTTCTCGGAGTCGGCTCAGATTTTTTGCCTCAGAGCGGATCAAATCAGGGTTGGATCCGGACAGGATTGACATCCCTACCTTAGACTGCTTTAATGACTAATAGATTATCACATTCAATTGAAAGGTTGTGGATACCTTCTTGGATGCCTAGGAGGCTAGGAGAGTTCCTTTTCAAGAGTTGTGGCTTCAGCTACAAATAATGGAGCTTTTTTCAAATTAACAGTGGATGTTTGACGAGTTTGCCGTGATGATCGCGAATGATTTAGCCATTGAAATTGAGCTTGAAGAATGAGGGTGGAGGAGGGGTCAATGCTACAAGAATGGAGCGGCTCGTGGATGAAGGAGTTGGAGGGTTAAAACTATGAGCGAAAGGGGCACCTGTTAAGTGACAATGATTGACAATAGTGTGAAGGGTGCATTGTAGATGGTAGAATGTTGCTTTGTGAAAAACCCTAACGACGTTGAGTTTTTCATTATTGTAGTACATTGAATAAAATAGTAATAAACTACTCTTGCATACTACTCCCTCCATTTGGTTTAAATTTACTCACTTCACTTTGGGTGGGAACCAAGGAGGAATTACAAAAGTATGAGAGAAAAAAGGAAAAGGTAGAGAGAGAAACTAAAAAGTGGATTAAAATATTAAAAAGTGAATGACATGGGTGGAAAAAGAGGAGAAAGTTGATTTGACATGTTACCGAAAATAGAAAAAGCAATAGTGTGTAGATTAAAAAAAAAAAACAGACCAAAAAGGAAAGTGAGTATATTAAAAAGAAACGGAAGGAGTATACACAAATAATGCATTGGATTCTACTAACCTACTTCCTTCGTCTTTATTTGCTACATTGTTATGGGCACAATTATTCAGGATATGAGAAAATGTATGGCGTGGGCGTGGGCATGGGCCGGGCTAGCACGCGGGCCGACCCGGCACGAGCCCGCTCGAGGCCCGACCGGGCCCGTTGTCTGCTACGTGGGCCTGTCATGGACAAGAAATTTTATTTCAGGCTCGCACCGGCACGAGCCCGTCTATATGGCCCGTGGGCCGAACGCCCCTTTCCTTTGTTTTCTAGCCTAAAACTGCCAAGAATCCAAAAAAACAACATAAAACACGGGCCAGGCCCGCAGGAGGCACGAGCCCGGCCCGCGGGCCCGTGGGCCTGGGCCGTGCCGTGGACAAAATCTGAAAATTCCAGGCCTAGCACGGCACGGCCCGCCACTCACGGGCTCGGGCCCGCGCCGGCCCGCCATTTCCCCAAGCCCGCGGGGTCGAGCCCGTGAACAGGCCCGGCCCGGCTCATGCCCAGGTCTAGCGTGGATCCTAACTTTATGGGAAAATGACAAATATTTGGGAGTTATAAGTAGGAAGATAACAAAAATAAAGGGAAATATTAATACTTTTTGGTAGGTTATGGTTTAACAAGTAATGAAATGTAGCTAGTATAATGAGACGTCGATGTTAAATATGGGTCTGAACCGCACCCATCGCAATGAGAAAGAATCCATTTCACAAGGTTCCACCTTATAAACATACGATAATAAGGGAGTAGCCCCTTTGCATTATAAAGTGAATCCATCTGATCTCTGCTTTTATCAATGTGGGATACTCACATGTGTTGTGCGTTATACATTATAGCTTCAACAATTCGTGACAATATTTAGATTAAAAACTAAAAGGCTTTTCAAGGCTTATTTAGTTTGTTTTTTATGAGAAAACACAAGAACCTCTTTTCATGTTGATTCAACATCATATCCAAACATATGTACTATTTAAATAAAATTTCCAAAAAACTACCTTTTATAACAAAAATTTTCCAAAAAACTACCTTTTAATATTTTTTCAAAAAACTACCTTATATAACAAATTTCTTTCAATATACTACCATTTTACGTATATATTTAATACTAATCGATAAATGAGAATCGCCATAGGTGTTGCTGCCGGTGGGGTAGTGAGAAATGAGGAAAGAAACGAGAGGGGAAGAAAGAAAAACAATTAATTGGTGATTCAATTATTGTGATTTAACCCCATATATGTTAAAATGGTAGTATATTGAAAGAAATTTGTTTATAAGGTAGTTTTTTGAAAGAAAAATTTTAAAAGGTAGTTTTTTGAAAAAAGTTGATTATAAAAAGGTAATTTTATGAAATTTTCTCTAAAAAATTTGTGAAATTACTAGGTATTGCGTTACCATGGATACCAACATGAGACTCTATTTACAAAATTACTTATAAATTTTTTTTATATATTGATCTATTATTACTACTATTTATTATCACCTACCAAAACAGTCATAAAAGATATAAATATTAAATCATGTAATACTAGCCACTTCGAGAAAATATGGTTGGGGCCGGGGTGGGGGAATGCCTAAGAATGTCAACTCAAAATCAATACAAGTATATTCTAATATGCTCAACTTGGTAGTCCAATATTGACTTTGATTAAATGGTACCATTCATTATTCAATAAGGTTTGGTGGGTATTTCACAAGAAATAGAATACAAAATGGAGAAAAATAGCAAAAACTAAAGATAATTTAGCTGATTGTGATGTAAGTAATTTGCTAGCTTTCATCACATCCACAGATAGACTCAATAAGAAAGCTTTACCAAACACTCTTTAAGAGGTATCAAGACTTTCTCATGGTTGTAAAGGACTAAGGGGCAAGAATTCCGGTACACAAACTTTACAACCAGATACCAGTGTGCTTAATAAGTCCATAACTAGAAGTATAAACTTATAAATATATATATGCAGCTGGTGACACTTTTCAGTCACAAGATAATTCATATACTACACATTTGCAGTAAATTCTTCCCTGATGGGCATGAGGGGTCGAATGGCGCTGCGAACTGCAAGGCGAAGGCAGGAGGGAGAGAGAGAGAGACCAACATACAAACTGAGACAGAGGAGGTCTACAATTCAAGGAAGAAAGATGATACATAAACACCACCACCAGAACCAGTGCCAACTAAAATAAACTCTTGTACCAGGAGCTTTATCTTTGCCAACTAAAGATAGTCTGGCCTTCCCATCACCAGGATAAACACAAGAACCATAACCTACAAAAGTAATTCATAGAAGGATTGGCATTAATATTAAGTTTACAAGAATGCAATTAAGAACAGAACAAAGTATTACGTATTTAGGTGGATACGGTTATAGCTAATTAACTAGCGCGAAATTCATCCTTGAGTTATAATGAAAAGAAAATTACGTTTCATGAACTGTTATTACAAAAATATATTGTGGTCCATGTGGGAACCAAGCGGGAGCTACATTGACATCAGAAATTGAAATTTTTGGGGATTTTCCTTGATAAAATCGAGCTTTTTTAACTTTTTCCTTGCTAAAATGACAGGAGTACACTATGTAGTAACATATTTGGTTTTTTCTTGTTTAATTAGGAGAATTTGATACCACAATCCCCAACTATGGTTTGTCGGTTTTAAAGGTCTCAACTTTTGATTAACTCGGAAAGATTTCAACTTTTAGGGGTATCAAGTGAAAATCTTAATGAAGGATTGTGGGAAGAGTGACATGAATAAAATGGATTTAGAAAATTTTCTCAAATAAGTTTTAGATGGTGAACTGATATTAAAGCTTACTAGGATTAGTGGATGTAACTGTTGCTGTCTGTGAGAAATTGCAGCTCCCAGGAGTCCTGCCAGCCGTCTGATATAAGAGATTCATCGCATATGCGGCGTGAGAAGCCACAGTGTCGGGATCATGACAGGGCCCACCAGCTTGCAGTTTGCTGCAGTCAACGCCATGTCCACAAGCATAGTCCAGATTGGCCTTCAATTGGGCATCTGAGACACCTTTCTTTGGCACACACCATGTTCCTGAAGTTGATTTTGGAGATGGAGTCACTGGTGTTGGTGGCGTCATCACCGGAGCTGATGGAGTTGCCGAAGGAGCTAATGGAGTTGTCGACGGAGCTGATGGAGTTGTTGATGGTGCTGGACTTGTTGAGGGAGTAGTTGTTGGGGACTATAAAACACACACAATCGATTTTGCTGAACTTAGTAGGAGTAATTTCTAGTTGCTACTGATTAAAACAGAAACTAGACTATTGGTTTCAGGCTTTCAGAATGTATAACAGAAAATAAGTTGGACATGATTCTTTTGACCTGAATTCTCATGTTGTTGCTGTACTTGGAATGGCTAAGTTTCAAGTTCTAAACAACATCTACCCCCTCTTAGTTTTTCTTTTGGATGAACCCCCCCCCAAAAAAACTTAGTTAAACCCATGCAAAACAACAAGCATGTTATGTCTCACTCTCAGTTTATAAAAGCTTTCAGTTGTGCGAGTTTAGAAGCTCTAAACAAAATAAGACCCTGTTTTTTATCTCTTTTTTTATTTCTATGTTCCAGTTTTATTGTTTCAATGAAAACTAAAACCAAAAACATAGACACATGACTGCAAGTCTGCAAGTAAACCCGCATTTGTTCTGGCATAGAACATTTTGGTTTTTCCCATGTCTGATATCTCAGGTTACTTTAAAACTAGACAGAATACAACACATAACAATAACATAAGATGCATATGATTCAGACAAATCACTGCAGGTTGAGTTAGCCACCAATTATCCTGGTAGAAGATTCATCTACTGAAAAGAAATTATGTTTCAGCAACTTACAATCTTGATAGCAAATAATATCATGAAAATGACCAAACAATATCCGACCACATGCTTAAGCTACTTCTTCTCGAAGCTCAAGATTATATCAGATACCTAACAATAAAAAAAGCGACTATAATATTGATTGTCTCACCTGGCTGCTACTCTTGGAGAGATCAAGATCATAGGTCATGGACAAATCGGGCTTATAAAGACCAAAATACCTCTCAGAAGCTGGGCCGGGCTTTAGATCCTCATCATAAAGAGCAAAAATGTATGTATCTACTGATTTCCCAGGCATCAGTGGGGTCCCAGCCATGGATCTGAGGTGTGAAATCAGGCCTCCATTATAAGCCTTTGCATTTTCAATGCTAGGACCAACTTCATTGCTGTCCCCACGGTACGGCCACCCAGTTTCAGCGACCACTATCTCGGTGTCCTTGTATCCCATAGCTTTAAGGGCAGAATGTATTGCATCAACCTGAAATTGTCAACTGGTTAGTTGAAAATAGTACTAACACTACTACTACTGCTAGTCCACTACTAATACTAGCAACATTAGGGTACTCAGTGTAGTCATTTAACCTTAACTATCTGTGTTTGATACTCAAAAATTTGCATAGGTAATCAACACTTACACTTTATTTGGGGAAAAGACAAGCAAAATTTTCATATATTGGCTTAGTTTGGGACCTGGATGTGTACTCGTATGCAACATCTGTTGCCAAATCCAAGTAACATAAATTTTAGGGAGAAATAATATCATCTAAATTAAACAACAATCTTAACTACTCCACTACGATGCCCAGACTCATCTACGAGTGTCAGAAACGAGTATGGGTGTCTGACATGGAAAATCCTAAACTTGAAGATGCAGGAACATGGTTACAAGTATCCAAAGTTGTGACTGCACCAAGTGGACAAGAATACCTTGCTTTGTTATACAAGTACCCGCCTTCGTTTATATTTATTGGGAAACTTGTGTTCTTAGATGAATTATGGGAAAGCTGACCACATGAAGAAGTCGTTGTGCTAATCAACGAGGTGGGACCTACCATTAACGGGAAATGGGTCAAATGTTCCAGTTTAGAAAAGACACCCCTATACGGTAAACTATCCCACCAACTTATTTATTTTTTTAAAACAAGAAGGCAGTACATATAAGTGCGAGAGGTATTTTCTTTTTCCCTTTTGGCAAGTATCTAACATGGATACTTGATCTGAAATGTAGAGTCCAAGCATCATAGGCTCCGTTACTCAAGAAACCTTATGGATTATGGTAGCAGATGACGAAAATACTGAAAGAAACAACTTGGAAAGCAGCTCAACAAATAGTAGAAAAAAGCTATGATAGTATGATATACAGAATTTTAAAAAATATCTCTTTTTTAAAAACAAAAACTTTATACTTTTCCATAATGCAACATTTCTTCTTTTGTCCCCCAAACGGGCCATGAAGTAGAACATAGAGAAAATTTGGGTCTGAGTTGATTGCACTAGTACCCACTTGGAAAAGTGTAACAAAGCAGTCACTCTCATGTATTGAATTTAGAGGGCTTTTTCTTAAAAAAAAACCCTAGCCGCTCTCCCCTCCTCTCCTCTCTCTCTTCTCTTTTCACAAAAAACCCTCTAGAGGGGCTGTCATGGATGTTTTCGTCCATGGTAAGCCCCTCTTTCTCTCCTTTTTGCATTTTCTAGTTTATTTTCTTGCTTTTTTCGTTTTTTTGCAGTTTTTAATAAGTCTCATTTGTGTGATGGCTTTAGTCTACTTTATGGTTTTTGTAGTCACCCCTTCACGGCGGGTCTATTAGTTTGGTTTCTTTGTGTGTTAGCGGGGTTTGGACCTTGGCTCCAGTTGAAGGTTGATTTGTTGATAGGATTTTGTGCGGGATTGCAACGGCGGTCAGTACTTCGCGTACAATCGGTTGAATCAACTCTAGTTCTACATCAAAACTACATCAGATCGTTAGACCCCTCGTAGAAGGCTGCATCAGACAACGATGTGAAAGAGGGTATTTAGAAGGGTTATTTCTGCTCAACGATCGTGGTTTTGCCATATTAGAATTAAGTTTCTTTCAATTTGATGTGTATTTTTCAGTTTCTGACTTCTATTGTAGATGTCGTATGACTTTATATTAATGAATAAATTTTCACTTCAAAAAAAAAAAAAGCAGTCACTCTCATGGATTGCTTACCCATTAAGGCATTCCGAAAAGACAAATGCAGCAAACTAAATTATTAAGCTGTAGTGTGATGGAGCAGTAGAAAGACTCAAAAAGAAAAGTAGATGCCGCTGCAGGTAATTTCAAAGGCAATAGAGTCTTTCATGTAGAAGAGGCAAATGGTCGATATGAGATCTTTAATTCTCAAAGGAGGGTTCATACTGAAAAACTCTAGACCGAAAGGTGCTTATTGGAGTAAGATTGTTCAATAACTCTACATGGCAGAAAGACAATTAGCAATCATATATTAAAACAAATGGTGAAGAAATCATAAGTTAGCTGTATTTTATTATTCAATGATTAATATTCGTCTAATCATAATCTATCAGAGCCAGTGCTTTAGTGAAGGTTTGTTAAAGCTAGACAGACACTAGCTTAAATATAAACCTTTGTTAAAGCTATTTTAAAAGCTATCTGTGTCGAAACCCTACTTAGTGGGATGAAAGGCTTGATTTGGTTGGGGAAAGGTGATAGAGTCATATTTATGTGAAACTGTTAGCTTTTCTAGTCTTTGGTGTTTTCTGATCTCTTTAACTGCAAAAAGAAGAATAAAGAAATCCAAGAGTGGAAAATCATTCAAGTTCAAGTCACAAATTAAAATGATAAATGTGCCAGCTACAACAAACCACAACTTACAGTCTCAAGTTAGGTGTGTTAGTATGTTCAAGATATTTTGAAAGGTGACAGTTTGACCTTAACAAGAACATCTCTATCCTATATTAATCGATCGATATAAAGGATGCGTAATTCACCTCTAGATGATGACGCTATTACAGGAAATATTGCATGCCTTATTATAATTGGTTAATGCATAAGTATTACGAAGCATACAATGTCAACACTAATCATGAATAATTGGTTAATGCATAAGTAGAGGTGATTATGGGCCGGGCCGAGCCAAAAAAAATTTGCCCATTGACCGGGCCGGGCCCAAATCCGGGCCAAATGCCCAAAGCCCGGTATTTCGGGCTGGGCCGAGCGGGCTTTTTCGGGCCAAAACGGGCCGGGTCAAAAAATAGACTAAAATGTCTTTGTTGGCTTGTCCAAAGCCCGCCAAAAAAAACCCGGGCCGGGCGGGCAAAAAAAACTGCCCAAGCCCGCCCAAAAACCGGGCCAGGCCCGCGGGCCGGGCTGAAGTTCATCCAATGTCAACACTAATCATGAATAACTGCCATAGAATGCATATTACGAAGCATACAATGTCAACACTAATCATGAATAAGTAAGACTAAGTTGGACCTATTACATTAATCCACAAGTTCATCCAATCAGTCATCATATTAATCCACAAGTTCATCTTACTATGTGTCTCAGTTTTACGTGTTGCAATTCTTTTCTTCCAGATTAAGCTCATCTTAAGAAACTTGACTTGTATGATATCATTACTCAAATAGTTGAGCAGTATAAATCAAACTAAACATATTGATGAAGAAATCAATTATAAAGAGTCACTCTAGATTGGATAAAACTCTTTTCAATAACGTAACTACACCAATCATGAACTTGTGGAAGCATCACCTAAAAAGACCAAAACATGATTGATGAAACAATTAATCATAAAGAGACACAAGTCCATAAATATGATACTAAAAAACTACCAAAATGACTCATAACAAACACACAAAGAGTTTTCCACTCACCTGGGCATCAAACATATTCGTGTACTTGATATTGCTTCCTGAGTCAACCCGACCCGCATTTGGCTGAAAGAGGCAAAATGCAAGAGTGTCGGGCCTCGGGTCGCTCTGGTAAGCGAAAAACGGATAAGGATTGATGGTAAATGGGGAGCCATTTTGTTTTTGGAACTCAAGTAATTTTTTCATGAAGTCTACCAATTCTGAGTTGAATGCCCCAGATGATGGTGGATCAGATTGACCCATAACTGCCATAGAATGGACTGTTGAGACCTGAATCTTCCCCCCTAATTTTGCAGCATTAAGGGCGTCTTGGATATTCTGCATTGCTGGTACTAGCTGAGATATCAAGTTCTGATCCCCTGCATATCATAATTTGCTATAGTAAATAACAACGATTACGGAACGGAACCAACAAGTGCTTGGATTAGCCGGTAAAGGATTGTTCTAGCTTAACTAGAGCGAGGTTCCCTTGTTGGACCACGGAACTGCAACAACACCTATTGAGAGAGCTTTACCCTCAATAGGCTCTGGATTACCAAAAATTTTAAAAAAATTACTGAGAAATTTCTCTGTTTCTCTGTTTATTCCCATTTTGGTAGGGATTATCTTAAAACATACCAAAAAACTATTCGCACGCACTAACTTTTAGTTCAAAAAGCTATTATAATTGCAAGATACCATTTCAAGTTGAGAACTTCTTCCTTCCTTCTTTTCTATCTATCTTACACCTTTTTATCTCCATTAAAACTATTACTTAATTGAGTAACACAACAAGTTCGCTTTATACTTTTAACCAAGACGAGATTAGTTTAAGTTAAAGTATCATGGAATAAGTGAGCTTTACAGAACTAATAGAGAACTTCCCTTTTCTCTTCAATCATATTCATGGCCATAAAATTTCATTTTAATCTCCTAAATCTATATTGTAATAAGTCATAGAAAAAAAATTCATATTAAAAGCAAATTATTCAATTATTATACACAAATTAATCAGCCTGAAACAGCTGAATTGCAAAATTAATGATGTTACAACATAAACTACAACAACCCACATAATCTCTCAAAATTATTAGAGAATATTTTCTAACAACCCTTTTATAATAAAAAAAATAAACTATTCTTAATAGCAGCAATTAGTTCAAAAAAAAAAAATCCTATTACTAACGTTGTATATACAGTATACTATGATTTCACCAAAAAAAAAAACAGTATACTATGATTTCACCAAAAAAAATAACAATATACTACGTGGCGCACCAACTATAATTAGAATACTAGAGACAAATAGGTAAAATACTAAAATATAACATTTCCTCCATTTTTATTTACTCGTAGCGTTTCCGTTTGCACAAGATTCAAAAAGAGCATAGAGATAGAGATATATAAAAGAGCACAAGATTCAAGAAGAGGAGAGAGAGATAGAGAGATAAAAAGGAGAGAGAATATATTGCCAAAGCCTTGCAAGTAATAGAGAATTGCGAAAAATAGAAAATGTCGCGAGTAAAAAAAAACGAAATAGAAATAAAAGCAACCAATTACCAACTGAGGAGATGACTTCAAGATTCAAGATTCAAGAAGAGGAGAGAGATAAAAAAGAGCACAAGATTTAAGAAGAGGAGAGAGATAGAGAGATATAAAGGAGAGAGAAAGAGAATATATTGTCAAATCGTTGCCAGTAATAGAGAACTGCGAAAAATAGAAAATGTTGCGAGTAAAAAAAAAAAACAGAGGAAGTAGAAATAAAAAGCAACCAATTACCAACCTGAGGAGATGACTTCATTACCAACAGTGATGAGGATGATCTTGCTATCAGGAAAAGCCAACACGTTGGAGTTAACCCACTGAGTGGCATGACTAGGATCAGAAGCAAGAGCAGGGATATCACCATTAGCAGCACCAATAACAATGCCAATACCAGTATTAGCAAGCGCCTTTATGATGGCAGGATCAGCTCCATAAAGCCTTACTTTCGCAAACGGCGTCGATTTCAATAGCTTTGCTGTCGCTGCTGGTGGCGGGAGGTTGTCCGCCAGCTCGCCGTAGTTTATTCCTAGGTAGGATTGAGAGTGTGCTGTAAGAAAACAACATAGGAGGAGAGAGAATATTAAGAGGAGTGGAAGTTGAGGAAGTTGATGGTTTTTGGCCATTGCTTGCCTTGTTTGGATTTCTCTTGCAATAAATTCTTGCAAGTATAATTGTTTGAGCATATATATATACTTGGTTTTTGGTAAGGAAAATATGGTGTGATGGTTTGGTACTTTGGTTTGGTTGGTAATGAAATGGTAAGGAGTATAAATACTAACGATTCTTGTTAGAGGAGGGAAAAGGGATGGGGAGTTTTGGGGATTCTCTCTTTATTTTTTTCTGTTTCTTATTCCTACTTTATTTTGACTCTTATTTTTATATTTGGATGTGTAGATAAAGTGATAAATTATGAAATAATTTGGGACTCTTTCTCTTTGTTAAAGTAAGCTGATGAGTATGTTTGAATTAAACGGTCGGATTATTAATATGCTCAAGTTTAAGAGTGACTCTTTAGTCTTTACTCTTGTGTATAAGACAAATAGAGCTCTTGGCTTCTTGCTTTCACAAAAAAAAAAATCGATACTATGTCTCACAGTGAGATAGTTTCGCCTTGCAAGAGAATTAGCTATTTTAGCAATTAAAGCTAAGACATACAAAATATACTAATATAGTACTACTTCGTAACATTATAAACTTGCACAACAATTTACACGCTAAATCAAAAATATACACTTCCTCCGTTCCATAATAAGTGAAACACTTACTATTTTATAACGTTTCAAAATAAGTGAAACATACCTTAATGGAAAAAAGAAAGTGACAAAATGACAAGAGTACCCATCACAAACTTGTGTGGTTTGCTTTTTTCTCTCCTCCTTTTGATAATGAAAAGGGTATTTTATAACTTTTTGGCTTTTGAAAGTTATGTTTATTAAATCTTGTGCCCAATCCCTATGTTTCACTTATTATGGAACGGAGGAAATAGGCAGTTTATATATATACGTGTCAAAATTAACCATATCTGCTACGTGACTTTTGTAGGCACTTCAGAATCATATTGCCTACATATAGTATTATTAGGCACTCTTATTGTATAACTTCATATTTTTAAGATACTCCATTTTACATAATTTTCACTACTCCTCTAAAAAAAACTATCACATAAAATAGAGAAGTATTTTACTTATTTCAGAACGGATGGTGTATTAAGGAAATTAATGTTTTGCAATTTTTTTAGACCGGATGAGTAAAGTTTTTTGTGGGAGGTATTCCATGAGCCCAGATAAAACATGGGGAAAACAAAGGGATAGATACTAGTAGATCATCAATTTTGGGATGAATGAGGTGGTTGAATATTTTAAGAAGAGGGGACCACGTGTCGTATACGTTGGAGTAAACGTGCTATCGTTGGACTGGAAATCCGAAACGTCAAAACTGGTAGTACTTCCAACACTTAGCCGTCAGTAACATTTCCAGTAGATGAGATTAAGGTGGGCTATAGAAAGACCTTTTTCTGCCCACTATAATGGTCTGCCTTGACTCTGAGCCATAGATACTAAAACGCATCACTTGAAGGTTTACTTCGTCGCGAAGGGAAGAAGAGAAATAAGTTGCCATAAAGTTCAAATTTGCTTTAACATACTCTACCCAAACCGAAACCAAACCCGAACCAAACCAAATCGAACCTGAATCCTCCAAACTTTGACAATAAGGCATAAGCTCAAAGTGTCTAAGAAAGCCATAAAATAAACCACAGAAGTATTCCAATCTGAAATTACAAGAAACTGGTACTTTTCAAAAGGAGAACTACCCTACAACTTTAAACCCACTCTTCCTAATAAGTAATATAGACCCATAATTATTTTTGGGCAAATAAAAAAAGTACTCTTTTTTCTGTTGTGTCTTTTTTTGTTGATATGAATGGTAAACTAGTCAAGTTCCTTAGCATACTAAACTTTGAAACCTACCTAAAAAGTATAAAATATGCTTCTTTCCGTTGATGACTGATGAGTAATCAATAAAAAGAAGATAAAAAGGTCCACATTTGGTAATATGACCCTCATTGTTCCGAAAGAAGACATCAATATCCTTCCCAGTTTAAATCCAATACAATGTGGAAACTTACATCACTCACCTTTACTACCAAATGAAGTAGCTCAAAAGGACATACTAATTCTTATGCTATTTAAAAGAGCCCAAAGGGGTAAAAAAAACACATACTAATACGCAATACCTCTTTTATTCACCTGCCTTCTCTTTTGGGAAGGTGCCATGCAGCTTCCAACCCCCACCTTTATTCAAGCTGGAGGCTTCGATCGATCATGCAGACAGTCAAGTGATCAAATGAGGCAATGAGCGAAAAACAGAGAGGCAAGAAGGAGAAACAGAGCTATGAGCGGAAAGAACACTCTTCCAACATTTTTAAACAAAAGAAGACTCGGTTAATAACAACACCAAAGAAACAACAATACAAAGTATGAGTTCTTACAGGAGTGTGCTTGAAACACCAAAAGGCACCTCATACAAAACAACAACCTCACCCACAAACAGCAATAAGACAACCAAATCAATAAAAGAATAAAATTAAGGAAAAGGGGGGAGGGGAGAGCCAAATGCAAAACACTTTTGTTTCAAAATTAACCCAGTGGTAACATAATAAAAACCGGCAAGAAGTATGGAATATGCACTTCTTAGCCTTGACAAAAAAAAAAGTTGATCACAAGATGACTCAAAAAAATCTAAATCTGGATGTGGATATTCTAGTTTAACCACCAGAGTGAGCAACGGGAGATGTCACGAAATGACCATCCTTGTATGAGTGAATATACTGCTGCGGAAGAGCGTGCTCTCCCTACAAGATGAAAATAAAACGAATTAAAATAAAAAGTTCAAGCTACGGAAATCCGAAAAAATAACTTCCAAAAGACAGCAAGCTCCTACATATATAAATCAGAGCCTTCAATTGTAACACAGATTTTAGTAGACAAATGCAAATATACCAACTCCACAAAGAATTAATATTGTAGAGGCAAGAGTCCATTAGGCAAGCATGAGAAACAGAAACATGGACGTCTTCACACCAACCAGGGTTCATCTGTGTCTGGAGCTCCTAGAGGTACCATTCTGTAATTGCAGTTTTTTCAGTTGGTCACTAGGAATTTACCGCAGTTAGGTTCAGGGTATGGTAGAACTTTAGCGAAAATCTCAAGTCTGATGCTCCAGTACCCCTCAAGCTCCACACTTATAGCCCACTAGGCACCTCATACAAGATTTAGATAAAACTAGCTATTTCATGTATTACAAGTCTCGAAGTTCAGGATACGACAAGTTTGCCTAGAAACATCTAGCATATTAGTTATTACTCTTTTCCCCACTTCTCTTACTGGTGAAACTGCAAAGTAATGGAGATTCAATTCCAATTTTACAAAGATGTGATTATGCCATCCTTGGCATTTCCATCTGTACTCAATTGATGTGTCATTAACATATGCAGCCCAAGTTCCACTTGGTTGGTGGTAGAATTCTCTCCAACTACCAGCCTCCAGGGATTGAGCATATATTAACCTACGCCTCAACCACCCCAAACTTCCTCTTTAAACCAGAAACCTAGTAAACTATCTAGGTGATCCACAAAAATGTTAAAAAAGCACTAAGACAATAAGAACTTCACAAAAAAATTAGTACTACTAAACCAAGTAACTCAATTTATGCTACATACCCAATCACCATCAGCCTCAGAAGCAGGTACCATCACATTGACCTCACTTGACTTGGCCGTTGTTATAGATGTCTCAAGAGAATCCTTGCTCAGATACAATTGACATCCTGATGTATTGTCCACTGAAATTGTCGGAGCTGACCCCTGCATTTCAATGTTCAAAGCCACCAAATTCAGTATACACCGTTCACTAGTTCAATTATAGAAAGCTAGATTCTAGTCAAATGGGAAGAAAACTATTGCAATTTTATCTGCTTTCTTTTTCCTATTTCCTTTTTTCGTTGAGAATCATTACCTGACATTGCACCTCCACACCGTTGCAGTTTACAATTTCACAGGCTGCTACAACATCCTGTTTTACAAGGCATCACTGTGTATAAGTCAACCCAGCAAAATCTAGTATGATATTCAACATTTTATTCATGCTTATTTCTCACAAAATTTTCCTACTGACCTTAAATAAAACTCCCATCTTTGTGCATTTATCAACAGTTATATTGTTAACTTTCCCTGCCAAAAGAAAAGGATGAAATTTAAGTACCCAGAGTTAATGGAATTAACCAAGGAAAAACCTGAGTTCCCCAACCCAGGTTGAAGCTAATGTCACAAATCTTTCTCCATGAACATCTTAACAAACCTTGTATCTGCAAAACAGAATCTTTACACCCGAAAACATATACAGACTGCTTTGAATCACATTCATCAATAACCAAATCCTTCTTCCCAATTTGATTTTCAACAACCCACCTACCAGTTAAAATAGAGGATAAAGGTACCGATCAGTGAAAACAGTCAAAAGAGACAACGCATGTATCAAATATCATTAAACACTTACTTACGACCCATTTGAAGCTCCAGTTTCGGAGGCCCTGTTTTGGAAAATGCTGATGAGCTGGTACGCGGTTCCTTTTCCACAACAGGAACAGCACCACTGCGGTCAGCACGGTTCTTCGTCTTCATGTCATTGGTAACCTTTCTCAGGCCTGGGAAGAAAATAAAAGTATGGTCACCAAAATTCAACCGGATAACTGTAGAAAAATGGAAGAAGAATATGTCAGCAAGCTACCTGATGTAAGGGCTCCACCAGAACTGATTTCTTGAAAGACGGCAGACATCCCTGACTTTGGTTGTGATGAAGAAGGCTTAGCAGAATCAGCAGAGAAGAGTGAAGCAGGAGGTGGAGGTGGTGCAGCAGGAGCAGCTGGTCCAGAGGCTTTAGGTGCAGCAGAGACAGTTGCATTGCCAGAGGTACCCCAAACTGGTCCCAGTGGATAGAAACTCTTAACATAATCCCTCAAACCTGGTAAATAAAGCTCCTTCAAAGCCTTCGCCCACTCCACATGATTAGGATCCTTACTTTTATACTCAATCAGAACCTGAGCAATGAGGAAGCAATTGAAGGAACCTGTGATATCAGAAAATGCACATCGAGTACTTTTGTGCAATAGACAGCGCCAAACTATTAAACTGTGAACAGTATGCATGATGGAAAGACATCCCCTTAGAGCAAATAAGAAGTCCAAAAAGGAACAGATAAAAGAAATCATACCAAAACCATATAAAGATACTAGTTGCGGACTAGGTTTTTTAAGCATAACTGTTTATTGTAATACTGTTATCAATTCTTCATTCAAAATTTAACAGACAAAAGGCATTGTGAAAAAAACCAAGTAATACCTTGTTGCAATAAAATTCAGCCATTTGCCAACTTTCTTCCACATGTGCAATAGGCATACTCATACCTAGCAAGAATCAAAGTATTAGAAAACCCAGAAAACAATGGATGGGATAAAGAAAAGCTTCAGCGTTTATAGGTCGAAGTAAGAAAACTTACCACAATCTTTGCCTGTATACGCAATCCATGCCAAAGCTGCAAGGCTGTCAGAAATCGATTTCTGATGGTTGAAGAAATCAGACCGCTTCCCTTCCGTCAAGGCATTAGCTTTTGTGAACACTTCATTCAGTAGCTTTAAAAATTCACCCATCCCGGCCATGTCAGGCTTCTGCAAAAAATTTGAAAGTTGCATTCAACAAACAGATCTTAGCATACTACAACTTGCACAACCGTGCTTCACCCCCTAGTAAAAACCTTCACCCCATACCCAAAGTACCAGTTTCAGTCACCCATATGGATATAATAGAAATTACAAGTAATATATTATCCCAATCAGGCAATCACTGCAAAGATATCTGGTTCATACCCATGTGTTACTTGCTAGAAATTATGAGTAATTACTATCCCAATATATGTGTCTTTTACACCATGTTGGTAGGAAGAAATATAGAAGTGGTAATAGTAATGAGTCTATAAGTAATTTTGTAAATAAAGTCCCATCCTATTGTCCATTGTAATGCAATTCCATCCATAATTGTGCTTTTCTATATATATATTTCCATTAAATCTCATATTTTGGACTCACAAGGAATTACACCTATACAACCCTCTAAAGTCTAAAGTGATAATGAAAATTTATGAACAACAAGAGAGTTTAGGGCTGAATAGGCATTACCAATTTACCATATATATTGGCATGGGACTATCTGTATACATGTATATATAAACTCACAATCATTACAGCCACTTTACAAAATGAGCGTTCAAGCTAATGCATACATGATACATGTGAAGGCATATTTACCAAAATATGAACGAGCATTTAAGCTGATGTATACATGTTAAGGGAATCAATAAATATTAAGTAAATGTTATGAGACAGTCTTACAATAATTTATTTAGACACTAGGGTAATTTTTTAAAAAAAAGAACACTTTAAGTGCATTAGTACTAAATTGACATTAGTACTAAATTGACAAATACTGACCAGAAAAGTTAGTTGATTAGACTGATAAATGAAATGACATAAGAATTTTGTTACTGATCATGTAAAATGACCTTCAACAGCGGGAGACAAACCAAAGGGCATCAACCTTATCAGGAAAGATACTGCTAACTTTAACAATACGTAAAATCAAACAAATGAAATCTCTCAAAATATAGCATGCTGAATTGTTGAACCATATACAACATGCTAACCCTGCATCCTATTCCCAAAAAGCATCATTCCTCTTATTTAGGGCTATCCTCAATACCAATGTATAAATAAACTCTCAATCCTATAGTGGCTGTCCTACACTCCTACTGTCCAATAAATATTTACACAATCCTACAGTGACTATGTTCATACCTGATAAATTTTCGTAATTTGAATGTCCTTTTTTCCTCTAGAAAATGCAACTCCAACCAATAATTTGCCGATATTACCACTGTGGTATCATGATATTGGTCAAATCCAGTAACACCTAGCTCATTTAGAGTTCATTATACTCCTTAACATGCATCAACAGTCCATTATGACAGTCCAACCTCCTCGTATAATTAGATAACTATTAGATGACTTTCAACATAGCATAAAACATTGTTATGTACTTCCCTAAAATCACTTTTTTTTTCCTATCATTCCAAATTGCAAACTTAATGATAAACTTATATACTCTAGATCCCCTACCATTATCTATCGAGCACGACAAAACATTTTGATTACCTACTTTCAGATGGACATCATCACATCACTCATTAGTCATTACTCATTACTCGAACAAAAACATAATAATCTGCTGAAACAAAAGGCAAAATCTAAATTATCAACTTCAAATTAACATGTAAATCTCATATTCCATCCACTCAAACCATCGTCATCCAGCTTCCGCAACATAATTACTTTCAAATGCAAATTACTCATCAAAAGTCCGCTATTGTCCAATTAAATCAAGAAGACAACTAACATACACAAATTTCAAAACAATCAAGCTTCTTATAATCTCAAATTGAAATGCAAATCTCTTAACTATTACAATTCTCAACCATTAGATAATAAAACCTCATCAACGAACCTCCTCCATTATCCGCTGTACTTCCATATCCAAACTGCGTTCTTCTCCAACCAAAATCAACAATAACACAAATTCGATAAAAAAAAAAAAAAAAAAAAACACGCTCATTTTGAATCAAACCAAAATTCTTCCTATCTAAAATCAAAATCAACAACTACGACACAAAAAACTCGAAAATCGTAATCACACGAAACTAAAACTTGAAAAATCGGAATTACCTGAGTTTGTTTAACTCTGACTACATTCTTCTCCAATCCAAATCAACAATAACACAAATCCGACGGAAAAAAACACGCTCATATAGAATCAAATCAAATTTCTTCCCAACTAAAATCAAAACTACGACACAAAAACTCGAAAATCGTAATCACACGAAACTAAAACTTGAAAAATCAGAATTACCTGAGTTTGTTGAACTCTGACTCATTTTTCTCCAATTAATATCAACAATAACACAAATTCGATAAATAAAAAAACACGCTCATTTTGAATCATATCAAACTTCTTCCTATCTAAAATCAAAATCAACAACTACGACACAAAAACTGGAAAATCATAATCACACGAAACTAAAACTTGAAAAAATCGGAATTACCTGAGTTTGTTTAACTCTGACAAGAAGATCACGCAAAGCAGAAAATGCATCACGAAGAATCATCGTAGCTTCCAACACCTTATCGCCGATCTTCTCAGCAGCGGCAGAAACCCTACCAACCGAATTCGCGATCAGATCGTCAAAAGCGACGATCGAAGGATCCGACGCCGCATCATCGCCGGAAAATTCGACGCTTCGAGAAGAAGAAAGCGCCTCTAAACGTGAAACTGCCTTCTCCAACCTTTCAACAAGCTGCGCCTCCATTTTTGCTGTGTTTTTGTATGACCTAAGAGATGAATGTGAGAAATTGTAGATCTGAATGTTGAAGATTTATGATTATAAGGAAGACATTGTTGTGTTGAGGTGTTTTTATTTTTTTGTGAGTGAAGGAAAAAGTGGAGGAGAGAGAAGAAGGAATGTAGTCTTCAGGTAAATTTGGGCGGGGGTGTGTTTGGATGTGGAGAGAATGGGAGAATGGTGGGGATGTTTGATGTTTGATGTTTGATGTTTGTGGGAGTTTTATAGACACGTGTCGTGTAATGAGAGCGCCTTGCGTCGCTTTTAAGTTGTCGGAGTTTTTATTTATTTTTTAATTGAGCATTGTCATGGACAAATCCGTTGTAGTCTAGTTGGTCAGGATACTCGGCTCTCACCCGAGAGACCCGGGTTCAAGTCCCGGCAACGGAATTTTATTTTGCATCATATTCCTACGTTTTACATATTTTTTTTTGTGAACAACACAAAATGAGCACGAGATCAAATACGAAGACGATACCAATTGATACAGTTATGTTTGCCATCTCCAAATATGGATATGGGGAACAACCACGAGATCAAATACGAAGACGATACCGATTGATATAGTTATGTTTGCCATCTCCAAATATGGACATGGGGAATAACCAGTGGTGGATTCAGTAATTTATGAATGGTGGGTCACTACCTACTATTGTCCATGTACTTGTCCGATCCATGAATTTTTTAAAAAAAAAACTATTTCAAATAAAATCATTTCATGACTAATAATAGTTCATATTACAATATGATAGTACGTAAAAATTGTTTTAATTGTTCTCAACGAGTTTTCATGTTTTGATACCGATTTACAATATCATCCATGCTAACCTTTAAAAACAAATCTCTTGTTCATTGGATAGAGAAGGGAGGATTTTGTTCGTTGGATTGAGAAGGGGGAGAATTTTGTATAGAAGGAGGATTTAGAACAAGTATTGGTATTGTTTTTGTAAAAACTTGAGATATTCGGTTGCTTTCTCTTTCTTTTTATTCAATTTGTCAAATGTAACTCAATTCAATTTACCCTTAGTCATGGTGCTACACACTGTGGAAGAGTCATTGATTAAAGTTCAACTGTATTATAGTTTTGGTAAGTTATCAAATACAACATGGAAGAAACTCTGATACCTATGGTATAGTAGAAGTTAATAAAAGTATACATTTAAAGAAAAAAAATAGATATTTATCTATCATTATGAATTGTCATATCATTATTTGAAATAACAATTTGAGATGGAGTCACGACTAAAGAGAGTTTTTTGTACTACTAACAAATTTCTCACATGTCCCACAAGATACCTACAAATTGCAGTTGTAGACATCGGTACCCGCCGAAACCCTACATTTTTCTCTCTCTATCCTACCCGCCGAAACCTAGCACCCAACACCGAAAGGCAACCCTAGGGGCTTGGCAACCATGTGAGCCACCACCCTGGGTTCACGACAGCAGTCGGGCCCCTCCCCCTCTTTTTCCTTTTCCGGTTAGATGTGTCGGTGTCTCCCCTTCCGTGAGTCGCGCTTGGTGTCGTCCCCTTCCCTGTTTTTCGTTCGTTTTTCCTCAACCTTTCCCGTGTTTGGTTTCTTTCCGGCCAGTTGCGCCGTTTAACCCCTCTCTGTGTCGCGTCGTCCCCCTATTCCTGAGTCGAGTTCATTGCGTCGCTCCATTCCCTTCCCCGAGTCGCGTCGTTACCCCCTGCTCTAAGTTATGTCGTCGTTCGCTGTTTCATCTCCTTCCCGGGTCGCCGCCGCCTATTGCTCGCGGTTTATCTAGGCTGCGTGTTGGTTCAATCTTCCACGCTCCCGTCGCTACAAGTTTGTTTCGGTTTTCATGGTCTCCGTCCCTGTCCCTGTCCCCGTCCCCACATCTGGTAAGCACTGTCCCTTGTTTAGTGTTCTAGTTGTTTTAGTTGTTTTGGGCTTCCCTCCCCCTCCCTCGGTTGTGTATTGGGCTCCCCTTTCCCCTTCCCCTTGTTAGAGTCGGGCTCCCCCTTCCCTTACCCCCCTGTTTGTGTCGGGCTTCCCCTCCCCCTTCCTCGTATTTTTTTTTGTTTCAAATGTGTGTTAAGTTTCCAAATAATAGGAGTGCGTTGTTTTCTAGTTGTTAAAGATGTTATGCATGGTCGGTTGTGGCCATCGAAAAGTGTTTGTCAGTTGAATCAAGATTGGTGGTTCAAAGTTGTGATTGTAGAATATGTCGGTTTTTGGGAATATGTGCTGAGGGACAAGATAACTCAAGAAGTTTGTGCGCATGGACGAGGCGATGATAGTTTTTCATGGTTGGGACGTATGTTTTCCGGTTTTGCAAACCGGAGGTGTGTCCGAGAGTTCAACTTGTTTGGCTCTCTTTTTAGCTTGGCATTGATCTTCATGGTACTTGCCTTGAAAACTTCAAATCTGCAGGCGACACCTCAGTTACATCTGGGGGTTTTCAGCACGCCCACTCATCTGCGTTTCTCCTACCTCATAGAGAACCCATATATACTCTCGAGCGAGAGTATGGAGTCATAACGGAACGTGACTCTTCACTGAATCATGAGCCTAGAATCCGAAGCGATAGCAGATTGCTGGGATTGCTCATGCGGTGAGACGCGACGCTCGCCGTTGGTTGTTCGTTGTCCGGATCGTGAACATCATCCGCTTCTTCTCTCACTTCCATCAGCCATCCGAGGTTTGACTCCACCATCACAAGCACTGACCAGCGACGCCCCTTTTCCTACGCGACTTTTTATCAGTTGTATTTATTTTGGTTTTAAGTGGAATGTACGAGCTCATAAAGCTCACTTAGGTTCGTTTGTTTGGTTTCGTTTTTGATGTATTAGCATTAGGATGTACTTCCACTTTTAATTAATGTACGATTTCTTATTGTCAAAAAAAAAAAAAAAAAAAGACATTGGTATAATCCTTTCTTTCTATTACAAACTTGCAGCCTAAAGGGTTGCTTAAATGATACCAGAATTCCTTCCATCATAAAAATTCAGCAATTTTCTGTAAGACCTCACAACATTTTCTATTCGTCAACAGAAACAAGTGAACAACACGATCATAATTGATATCTCATTCCTAGAAAACCCAATAAAATTTGCTTAAAATCTGATTCCTAGAAGCCAATAAATAAATTATACTATATATTTACAAGCTCATTGTTCTAACTAGATACCACCAAAGATGTGAACAAATAAATAGAACCCAACAGAATATGTCATCTGAGGCCTGTTACAAGAAAACTGCATCACCTGTAATCTTGTATGTATAAGCTAAATATACAAATCTATCCCCTCACCTTCTCGTGTAATAGACTCCGAATAGATACTAATGATCTGCTCAAGAGTTTATGCAGATCTCTTTGATCACCTGGCGTATCCTTTATCAGATATCTGAACTTTCTCGGTATCAGAATTCAGAGGAGCTTCCTGACGTGTAGGTCGATGATCCTGCAAAAGTTGAATAAATGAATGAGAATGATACAAACAATGAGGCCAAGCTACTGCAAAATTTACTCAAACTTCTTGCAAGATTTCCCGCATTCTGGCGGGGGTATAGCCTAAGTGCTCAAACTTGGTGTTTGATATCATGCCTTGCTAGGTATAGCCTAAGAGGTAGGAATGCTATAACTGACAAAATATATTGAGTTGAGCAACTGTTATTTGGGGGCTACTTTGATTAAATCCTTGATTCTTTTTATATCAATGTGACAATGAGGAAGTCTAAGCTCACCTACCAATTTTGTAATGCATTGATTAATTCCAATATCATCCAACGATCTCAAATTTCCCCCTTTTTCTTCCATGTTTTCACAAATTTGCCAACGTTTCCTGATAGTGGACCTCTTAATCCAATATTTGATATGGTTTGTCACCCTTGTGTGATTATCGATGTGTTAATCAGTGTGTATGAGTAACTCATAATTAAAAATATATGGTTTGTCAACTCAAACTCCCAAAATTGCCGAATAGTGGACCTTTAGTCCAATTTTTGATATGGTTTGTCACCCCCGCATAATTATCGATGTGTTAATCAGTGTGTATGATTAACTCATAATTAACTTTATATGCAACACGAAGTCTAGAAAGTGTTATGAGTGTCCAAGGTGATGCATCACATTACTGAGTACTGACCATGTTGTTACAGTTTGTCTACCACTTCTACCTAACTGAGTACTGCTCTCAAAGGTAAGAAAATGGCTATTCACTCAAAGAGTTGGTTGGTGAACAGGAAAGAGAAAGGGAGTGGGGCCCAGAGCAAATGCAATTATGCAATAACATTTTCGCCCCACTCTCTTGTTCATGGCAGAATTGTTCGATGAATAAGAACATCAAGTAACAAGAACATGTGCACATATCACAATCATAGTACATAGAAACGTCCTGGCTGAGGCAAAATCTGGTTGTTGCAGTTTTGCAAAGTAGAATTAATAACTACGAAATGAAACACCCCCCTACCATCATGCTATATGTAAACTAGAACATGGAGAAGACTTACAGAACGGAAGGGAAATTCATCTGCCTCAAGCATGTGTACAATCTGTCCCATCTTTGGCCGTTTATTGGCGTCCAGATCTATGCAGCGCAGGCAGATCAATAAGACCCGCTTTAGTGCTCTAGAAGATGGTTGAACACTAATTAATGGATCCACCACTTCTTCTGCACGTCGACTTGCAACCATTCCCTTGAACCAATCAACCAAGTTCATCTGAAATTTAAGAAAGCACATCAGAAAACAGCAGACTTTCCAGTGCAGGCAAACAAAGAAGAGAAGCCAAACTACCTCTCCAGGTGGCTTACAATAATCAACTGGGCACCTTCCTGTGATCAACTCCATAAGCAAAACACCAAAACTGTACACGTCACTTCCCTCACTGAGCATACCTGTGCTAGCATACTCGGGGGACACATACCTGCAGAATTAAAAACCAGGATTAGTGTCGAGCTTTCATAGTCGCATGATAAAAAAAATCAAAGATAATTAGATAGGACGAACCCAAATGTCCCCATGACCCTAGTAGTCACGTAGCTTGCCTCGGATCCCAAGAGCTTGGCTAGTCCAAAGTCGGATACTTTTGCATTCCAATTTTTGTCAAGAAGAATGTTACTAGACTTGACATCACGGTGAACAACCTTCGGTTCTAGACCCTCGTGTAAATAAGCCAGTCTGTGGAAGAGCTTAATGACATTAATAGCTATACATGCATGGAAGAGTAAATAGCAACGGAATTTTGTCAATTATGTCCCATCGAAATACTCCCTCTTTTCAGAATTATAGTGACGTATATACTGTTTTGAATATCTGAAAAAGTTGTCACCTTACTGAAGTAATAGCTTATTATATACTTTCCCAATATGTCGATAAATTATTGTGGAGGGTAGGAAAACATAATGTGACTCGTATAAAGAACTTGTTTTTGTAAAATCATGCATATTTTAATAATAAGAGGCTGAGACAATGTGGCAACTATCTAGACGAATGGAGTAATTCAAAAATCCCCATACTCATGCGTTTGGTTATTGCAAGGAGCACGACAGTAATTGCCTCGGCAAAGGCAATCTTCCATATGGACATAAAAGTCTTACCCTTTGGCAGTTCCGATGGCAATCTTCATTCGGCTGTCCCATGTCAAAGGGGTCACTTCTGCAACATCTCCATGCAACCATTGTTCTAGATTACCATTATCGACATATTCATACACAAGCATCCTGAATTGTCATATGGAGTGCATTATACTTATGAGAAAAACATACCACACTAGTAGTCATTTACAATAAAATGACGAAAACATAAAAATGAAGTCAATTGATTAGCTGATGGAATAGAATGGCACCTTTGAGGGCCTTCTGCACAGTAGCCAACAAGACCAACCAAATTCTTATGCCTTACTTTCCCTATGGCTTCAACTTCCACCTTGAATTCCTTCTCAGCTTGTCCTCTACATGTAGGCCATACATGGTCAAAAATGGTAATATTATCTAGAGAACATTTGGAGGAATATCATTTTCCTTTTTTTAATAAAGGATTCAAGTAATTTGATCAAAATTAATGTGCTCTTCATTAATTAATGAGTAGCCTCATTCTCTTCACTGTTGATTTATTTCACGGATTTAAAGCATCAAAGGAGTTCACAGAAGAAGGCAAGTGTTAGTAAATGCAGGGTCCAAAAACATGTCATAAATGCAACACCTCAATGGCTAATTCATTTTGAATTTTGAAACTTACAAAACTCCAGCATTTGGATCTTTATTTTGAAAAGCCATTAAATGGAAAAACAACATAATGCGTTTAGTAGAACCAATTATTTCAAGAAAGTTGCACAATAATGTGCATCATTATCGCTATAGATCAAGGTACTAAATCTCGGCATCGTAAAGGTTCTTGAGCTTACCACGACCATAATTTTAGGCCATGACAGACTCAAACCATCCACACTGCTTGCAGAAACAGATTCAAGCAACCCATTAACTCGAGTTTTAAGCCAATTAGTCGGCCTATAAGCTTCATTACATGAGATGTTTTCTCTATTTCTTAAAGGCAAAGCACTGTATCAAGTAAAGAGTTCAACTAAAGCAGAAAAAAGCTTAAAATTAAGATCATACAACACATGTGTAAGAGCAATTAAAAGAAAAAGTACAGTGAAGTAAAAAGAAGAGAAAGCAAAAGCTCCAAAACCATATGATGAAGATGAGAAAAAAGGGATTAAAGAGCACATTGAGCATTTTACTTTCTCAAATCCAAAGATGAACAAGATAACAAATAAAGAATTTAGCAGAAAATAGTTAAATATGTAGTCAACCTACTTTTTCCAACCATCTCATGAAAAATTTGCTATCAAGTACTAACACACATGAATTGTAAGTTGCACCGTTAGATTATAAGCAAAGCAAAGCAAAAGAGTGCCCCATCAAAATCTTCAAACCGACATGATGACTTTTAGCACAAACATGTAAAATATCAATACAAATCATTAACAAAATCAATACATGAAGACCAGAATAGCAAAATCCCACTAATATCTAGAACTACATGATTATATAAATTGCATTAAAGAGTAAAAATTTGTTTTATTTATCATAGATATCAACAAATGCAAAACCATATTCTCATAATTGAACAAGTTAAACAACAAAAATCCAAAAAAAAAAAAAAAAAAACATAGGCTAAAGAATTATAAGACACAGTAAAAAATGATTAATCTGACATAAAATTCTAGTTCTTCCTTCAACTGAAATTTTACCCCCCAAAATAAACAACAAAAACTATGAACACATATAAAAAATTACTAAAATTTTATACCTACTAAAAACTATGGAACATTTTACAGTTTTTCCACCAAAAATGTATCAACCCATTTCACATTAATAATCAAATCACATGCAAAAATCAATTTTCACACAATTACACACCAAAAAAATGTAACAAAAACACAAAGTTTTAACATTAAAACAACCAACTTTACATGAAAAAAAAAATGAGCAAAACTTACTTGTTATTTAGAAGATTTTTGACAGCAACAACAGACCCATCATCAAGAACACCCCTATAAACAATTCCATAACCACCTTCACCAATAATATTCTCATCGGAAAATCCACGTGTCGCAATCTCAAGCTCTCTCAAGCTATACCACCGGCCCCACCCAATATTAGGAACATCAGATGAAATCACCGACACTTTACTAGAAGAACTTCCGTCACTTTCAGCTGAAAATTCATTTTTTCTCTCTCCTCCATCTTTCACTAAAATCCCAATTTCTTCAGTTTTTTCTACCTTTAAAATATCCCTCATTTTCTTTTTTATCCCATTTTCATCCTCCATTAACTTAATTTCCTTTGAAACTAAAGGAATTATACCAGAATTATTCCACAAAAGGACACGTGTTCGACTACCCACTTTGTGTTTTCTTCTGAAAAAACAGAGGAAGAGGAAAAAACATGAAAAAATGAAGAGGGTAACTAAGATTAAGATCAAAATGTAGAGTTTTATGCCGAGAAATGAGGTTGATGTTAGGGTTTGAGTAATGGGGTTTTCTGGGTTTTTTGCCATTGTTGTTTTTGAGGTGGAAAAACAGGGGAGAATTTAGAATTTTCCCCCTTTATTTTGTTTTATGGGAATTTTAGGAGAGAGAAAGTGTAATAACTAATAAGAGGGTTTCTATTTGGTGTTTAGAGGGAAACTTGTTGGATTTGCATTGCAGGGGAAATTAGAAAGATGATTTGGGAGGAGAGAGAAAGAGAGAGAGTCATTTTAAAGGTATATTTATCTGTGTTATTGTGAAAGCAACTGAGCTGAGCTTCATAGAGAGGAATTTTAGTGTGAGTGAGTTAGAGACTGTGACACTGAAAGGAGCGGTTTCAACGGATACAATAATGAAAGCCCTTGTTTTTTAGTTCGCTCCATGTCGAGTTTTTTTGGAATGAAAATAGATTGACAAAATTGGATAATTTGGAAGGTAAGGCTCTGTTCTTTTGGATGAGAAGAAATTGAACTACTGAAAATAACTAAACTAAACTGAAATGAACTGAAAATAAGTCCAAAGGAACAGGGCTTAAATGTAAAATAGGAGAGTGGTGGATAAGTTGTGGGCGTGGGTGGATCGCCTATGGAGGATTATTAATTTAGACTTTTTCGTATAAGGTCGACGCGATACGAATTTTCTGTAACTCGTGCCTTGCTGAACCCACTATATAAGGTACAACCAGTGTGTAGTCTATTACTAAATGTTCATTTAGGATATTGTTATTCGTCGTGCTGACTTTTCACGGCGTCAATCTATCGTTGACCAAGTTATCAATCTCATCCTTAAGACCTTAACCCCTATGTCTCTTATCTTCACCCTCCTTATTTCATCCTTTCACATAAACACAATCTTCACCTCTTAGACACCATTTCTTCTCTTTCAGCTAAGGGTTGTAGGTGGAGAGGATATGGTGGGTTTCGTAGTACTCGCCCAAATCGGAACATCCATCGGTGTTGATATGGGGATTGGGGAAGAGTGGATGGGCATGCATGTCAAAAGTTATGCCCACAATAGGTTATGGGTTTCAAAGCTTATTTACCTTGCATCTATACTTCCTTAATTTGTCTCATATGCACCTGCATCACCCTCTTATAAAGAAACAATAAATGTTACCCTAGCCTCATCATTCTCTCTTTTTTCTCTCAAACCCTAACCTCCCCTACCCCTTCTTCATCAGTTAGGGGCTGTCATGGATGATTTCATCCATGGTATGCCCTTTTTCCCCTTTTATTTTCAGTTTTTAGTTCATTTTCTTGTTTTGCTTAATAAATTAGGCTCTCTTTATGAGATTTTTTCAAACCCTGTTATGGGGATTTTAGTCTCTTTTGTTGAGATCTCCTTCTCCCTTATGGGAGTTGTTAGTATGGTTTTTTTTTGTCTTTAGGTATGAACAGGTCCAAAATGGGACCCAAAACAGGGCCTCCGTTTTGAAGGGGCCCCAAATATTTAAACCCGCTATATATGCCGTAAACGAGAATTGTCTCTCTGAAATAGGAAATGGCTATGTGGTAGAGTGTGCGTGATAAAGAGATTGTGCTGAAGGTGGTCGCGGGTTAGAGTCCTTCTACCGTTTTTTCCCCCTCGCTTTATCTTTTATTATTACTGTACTAGGCTAGATCTTTTATTATTACTGTACTAGGCTACTAGTTGCCGCAGTTTATGTGGTATTGAATATCTGCAACAACAAAAAGAAAAACAGGAAAGACAAAAGTTAAAATTGTCAATAGTTGTTTATGTTCGAGAATAGTTATAGTACACTTGGGTGTACTATGCTTATGGTACACCCAAGACTATTTTTCCCAAATGAGTAAAATGCTCAAAATGAGCAAACATTTCTACTCATTTAAGAAAATGAGCAAACACTTTTATTACAAAATGAGCAAATGAGCAAAATGCCCAAATGAGCAAACTTGGTGTCAAATGAATACCTGAAGTTCTAATTTATTACAAAAATACCCCTGGGTGTACCATGCTCATGGTACACCCAGCAAATGAGCAAACATTTCTACTCATTTAAGAAAATGAGCAAACACTTTTATTACAAAATGAGCAAAATGAGCAAAATACCCAATTGAGCAAACTTGGTGTCAAATGAGCATCTGAAGTTCTAATTTATTACAAAAATACTTCTATTTTCTTCTTTTTTTTCCTCCCTTCATTGCTTATGTTGTTTTTTTGGATGGAAGCTTATGTTTTATTTTCTTCTTTTCCCTTATATTTATCCTCTCTTTTGTTTAGCTCTCCTTTTATCCCTCCCACCAGATACTAATACAATAACTAGTTATTAGGCCCGGGCTATGCCCCGGGTAAGGAAAATTTTTATTTGTGAATATTATACTTTAAGATTATAACACTAAATGTTATTTGGTCTAGTCACTAGAGGAAAAAAAGGCATTTGCTGTTGTAAAAGGGTTGCGGTTGTATGGAAAACCGCAGCCCTTCCATTAAGGGTTGCGGTTAGGCCCAAAACCGCAGCCCTTCGTCAGAATAAAGGGCTGCGGTTTTGGGCCTAACCGCAGCCCTTAATGGAAGGGCTGCGGTTTTCCATACAACCGCACCCTTTGTTTTATTTTTTCCCCCCAATTTCGCGCTCTCATTTAATTCCCTCGCTCCACCCAATTTATCACTTGCGAAAATTTATCTCACCACGCACAAGCAGCGAACCACCCCTAGAGCCCAACCCTTGCGAATTGAACCACCCCCGAGCCCTAGCTTTCGAATTCAACCACCCCCCGAGCTCCGGTCCACCGTCCCGTGCGCGCCACCACGGCCTTCTACGCGCCATCCCGGCCGCACCACGCAGACCCACGCCACCGGATTGCGCACCCGCCACCTCGAGCGCCGCCGCCGGTGCGCGCCACCCACCGTACCTGTGCGCCACCCACCTGCGCGCCGCCCACCCTCTCTCACGCATTTGTTCAAGAAATTCAAGGTTGCCTTTTTAATTATTTTGATTTTTATTTTCTAATATGTTTATATATTCGTTTGGGAGAGAAATTAAAGGTTACATTTGAGTGGGACCGAAATTGCGTAAAAGTTATACAAAAGGGTCGTGCTTCGAACCCGAAAATATGTTAATTGAATTATTTGATTAGCTACATTAGCTATTAACTTAGTTTAATGCAAACAAATTTCATTTATAATTTGTTAATAGTTTAAATGAGAAAAGTTAGTTGTAATGTGTTTCAATGTGGGTAAGATATGATAATTTATATATATGAATGTATTTCTTATAATTTTTGCATTTACTATATGCTAACAATTTTTTCGGTTTTATGTGTCCTAGATATTAGCATATTGGAAGCGGCAAATCAACTAGGAGATAGTGCAGAGTATATATAGAGATCGATCTCCATATTAGTTGTTATTGGTATGTATTTATGATAAAGACAATTCATTATATATCTTCATTTATTGTGTATATGTAGATTCAATCTATATATGTGTATGTATATTTCTTGATATGAGATTGGATGAAAACAATTTAATTAAGCTATGAAATGTATAAGTTATATGAATCATCATATCATCAATCATATGCCTAGATACCCGTTCAAGACTTACTCACTAGGAGTAAGCCAGCCGATCGGTGTTCCACAAACATCAGATAATCAAACGATACCTGCACCTGATCCACCAATACTCGAGTTGAAGGTAATCACTGTATTTGGTTTAATTTATCACGCTTAATCACTGTGCTTTATTAATTAACTATGTATTGTCCCTAAGTGCATGCAATTCTAAATATGTTGTTTCATCGCAATTAACTATTAATGACTTGTTTTGATTCAAAGGAGGAGACCCCATGCCGACTATTAGTTCAAGAAAAAGATTCTGATAGTCTGATTGTGGTAGCTAGTGGCCATGCACAACCTCCTGGTGATCGAGTACGAGTGCATCACCAGATAGTGAACAATGATCACTATGTGGTGAGCATCGACTACATTGAGCCTGGTTTTGAAGACTTAGGTCTTCCGATGCCAAAACCGGAGGTTAGTCTACATACACCGAGTGACGCCCATGGTAGTTATGTTACGTGGCCGCGTGCATGGGTGCGATTTTCGGATGAGGTACACCGATAAACATACATATATATATGCGTTAGTTTATGTAATAATCAACTCGATTATATTACTTTTCTATGTCATATAAATAATAAGTGAACAATATTCTTATTATTACTTTTTAATAGGTTTCAAGGAAGGCTGGTTCACATGACCGTAAGGCTAAAAAGGTCGGTTCACAAAACAAGATGGCTAAGGAGGCAATTGGACGTGCTGAAATTGAACCAATTGTGTTCGATGACCAAGTTAGTATGTCAAACAATCCACTTCTCGAGCCGTTGGTGGTGCAAGGCCTTACTAAGGCATGTTATTGGTTGCATGAGTGTGTTAGCGATTTGCCCGAGAATGCTCCAATACATGTTCCTTTGGGGAAGGAACAATTCAACTACGCTGACGAGTCATCTACATGGATTTCCAAAGACGATGTTAAAGAATTCTTACGTGGAGAAATGTTGAGTGGAAAAATGATACAAGCTTTCATGAGGTGATACATATACATATCTTACTTTACAAGTTTATAATAATTTTCAACTTCCATACATGTATGTTGACTTTTTATTATATGCTTTAATTTCTCAGGTTATTGTGTACTGAATTGAATGAAAAAATGAGTGAGACAAAGATTGGTTGGTTATGTCCAAGTATGATGCGAGATGACAATTGTTTAAAAAACAAAACCGATGTGAAAGAATATCTCGATACTAGTTTCAAACAATCACATCGGTTAGAAGAGAAGTTCATCCTTGTTCCATATATTGAAGCGTAAGCTTGTTACACCAAACTTGATGCTTTACTTTATTTTCTATAACTTTATTACCTTGTTTAGATAACTTGCCTTCTTGTTCCATATATATCGATAACAAAATTCACCGAATTGTTGAATAAGTAACTTTATATTATTTCCTTATATAGTCTCCATTGGACGCTCATTGTGATATGTTTGTCAAATAATCACGTTTACCACTTTGATTCTCTTCGTCAACAACCACCACGGAGCTTACTAGTCAAGTCACTATTGAATAGGTAACTTAACTAGAACAATATGTGTACCTAATATTACACATTTATATATATATATATATATATATATATATATATATATATATATATATATATATATATATATATATATATATATAATAAACATCTTATAATGTATTGATGTAGTGTGATGAAGCACCATTATTATGGACTTGGACTTCGATTAGGAAAAGCTCCTCTTTGGATATCAGTTGAGGTAACTACTTTGGTGAATCTTATGTCTAACCATTTATTTTCATATACTTTAAATTTAACATGAATGTTTTTGGATGTTTAAATTTGGTGAATTTCAGTGTCCGCAACAAAAGAATGGTGTTGATTGTGGCTATTACGACTTTGCGGTACATGTTTGATATAGTCAACCGTTGTACCGACATCGATTATCTTCAAAAGGTATGTAACTAATTAGTTTATTTAATTTAGATTAAATTGATAGGTAAGAATTAGTTTATTTTGGAAATTGTAGCATGTAACATGTAGCTAGTTTTGGGAGGTGAAATAGCTCAAATTCACAAAAAACGACCCCGAAACGAACCTAAAAATTGAACTTCTAATCTTTTGCACCAAAATATGACATTAACACTTCAACTATGCATAAAGTAAGTGGTGTGTGTTAGTTTTGCTCCTATGTGTAACTTGTAGGTAGTTTTGGGAAGTAAAATAGCTCAAATTCACAAAAAACGACCCCGAAACGAACCTAAAAATTGAACTTCTAATCTTTTGCACCAAAATATGACATTAACACTTCAACTATGCATAAAGTAAGTGGTGTGTGTTAGTTTTGCTCCTATGTGTAACATGTAGGTAGTTTTGGGAGGTGAAATAGCTCAAATTCACAAAAAACGACCCCGAAACGAACCTAAAAATTGAACTTCTAATCTTTTGCACCAAAATATGACATTAACACTTCAACTATGCATAAAGTAAGTGGTGTGTGTTAGTTTTGCTCCTATGTGTAACTTGTAGGTAGTTTTGGGAAGTAAAATAGCTCAAATTCACAAAAAACGACCCCGAAACGAACCTAAAAATTAAACTTCTTATCTTTTGCACCAAAATATGACATTAACACTTCAACTATGCATAAAGTAAGTGGTGTGTGTTAGTTTTGCTCCTATGTGTAACTTGTAGGTAGTTTTGGGAAGTAAAATAGCTCAAATTCACAAAAAACGACCCCGAAACGAACCTAAAAATTGAACTTCTAATCTTTTGCACCAAAATATGACATTAACACTTCAACTATGCATAAAGTAAGTGGTGTGTGTTAGTTTTGCTCCTATGTGTAACTTGTAGGTAGTTTTGGGAAGTAAAATAGCTCAAATTCACAAAAAACGACCCCGAAACGAACCTAAAAATTGAACTTCTAATCTTTTGCACCAAAATATGACATTAACACTTCAACTATGCATAAAGTAAGTGGTGTGTGTTAGTTTTGCTCCTATGTGTAACTTGTAGGTAGTTTTGGGAAGTAAAATAGCTCAAATTCACAAAAAAACGACCCCGAAACGAACCTAAAAATTGAACTTCTAATCTTTTGCACCAAAATATGACATTAACACTTCAACTATGCATAAAGTAAGTGGTGTTTGTTAGTTTTACTCCTATATATAACATGTAGGTAGTTTTGGGAAGTAAAATAGCTCAAATTCACAAAAAACGACCCCGAAACGAACCTAAAAATTAAACTTCTAATCTTTTGTACCTAAGTGTGACTTATATACTTCAACTATGCATAAAGTAAGTGATGTGTGTTAGTTTTGCTCCTATGTGTAACTTGTAGGTAGTTTTGGGAAGTAAAATAGCTCAAATTCACAAAAAACGACCCCGAAACGAACCTAAAAATTGAACTTCTAATCTTTTGCAAGAGTTAGTTGTTATTATATATTGTAAATGTTTGACTTCATCTTATTAATTTATTATATTCATATTATTGCAAGGTTTACATGGATAACGACGCACCAAGGTTGGATGAATTCACAATTGAAGAGTTGGATGAAGTTCGAAACAAGTTGGCTACCTACATTTGTGAAGATTGTCTATGATACATTGGTTAGGATTTTGCAAGAACTAGCTAGAAGTTCGAAACAAGTTGGCAAGCTATTTGGTTGTTGCGTTAATGTAGCTTTTTGTATTAGAATTAATATTTGCCTTAATATGTACTCTTTAACATTATTTATTATATATATAGAATTATTACATATATAATTGGGAACTCTATATATATATGCATTATGAGGTTTGTAATATGGTACAAAGCAAAGCAGCAAGGAACCAGCGACACAGGGAACGAGCGCATATATAATATTATATATAGAGCTGAATTTTTTTAAAAAAAAATTATTACCAAAAGGGCTGCGGTTAATAGAGAAAACCGCAGCCCTTAGTTAACTGGGAAAACCGCAGCCCTTAAGTATTCAAGGGCTGCGGTTTTCCCAGTTAACCGCAGCCCTTTTATGGCTAAGGGCTGCGGTTTTCTTACGACCGCAGCCCTTAATAATGCAAGGGCTGCGGTTCGTAACCGCATCCCTTCCTATATATTAAGGGCTGCTACTCTAATTGCTGCGGTCAAAAAACGCAGCCCTTAGGCCACTTTTGACCGCAGCCCTTAGGCTTTTTTCCACTAGTGAGTGGTTAAGACTTTAGTATATATTCTTGAGGTCTCGGGATCAAACTCTATGCTATGCAATTTCTAATTTTTTTATTGTTGTGGATTACATGGAGTAAAACTTCCTTAGGGAGAGCGCCACATGGCACCCTTTCGTGTTTATGCACGACTTTTAATATATTAGTATAGATAGGTAACAATTAGTATTGTGCTTAGTTTACTTGTGTTTTTTATTTTCATATACTTCGAAAACCATAATACTTTGGCTAGTTCACTTTTATTCTATTTTCATATTAATTTTTGTCAATACCTAAGTATTCGAGTTAAATAGGCAAATTTCCCTTAAATTATAAATATTTTTGAAATAATTATGTTTTTAATTTTTTTTTATATAGGGTCCCGTTTTTAACGTCGGCACAGGGCCTCTATATTGTTCGGGTCGGGCCTGGGTATGAGAAATTGTTCTCGTTGGTTGAAGTTCAAGACTGAACATGAAGGTATTGAAATCTCGAATGCGGTCAACATGGCTCGATCAAGAATGTTCTTCCCAAACTATGTCAGAATGATAGACTTCCTCATCAATAGCTGCTTGATTCAGCAAATACAAGGGGGTTGCGTTGTATTGCTTGATCTGATTCATTGTAGTTTTTTCGAAGACGAATTTGATTTAACCTTGTTTGATTGTATTTTGTTTTTCCTTAACATATATTGTAAATGTCGTTTGACCTTCAATTAATGAAATTTCTCTTTAAAAAAAAACTACTATTTATGTTTTCATGTATTTTGGACATGTACATTTGAATCAAAAGTTAGTATATAGTTGTGATTATTGAAGTTTGAAAATTTTTATGTTTATGTTCTTATAATTTTTAGAAAAATTTGTTTATTTTTATTTGAGTTGTGTGAGGCTTCAATTGGTGAATTTCGTGCATGCAACATGTTGGTGGTGGAACCATTTAGGATATCCAAATAGGTGATAAAGAGGATGCTAATTCATAAACGATGTAGATTATGGTTACGTGCCTAGGTGGTGAGTATGAAAATAGCCCACTAACTCATACTATATCTACTTATTAATAAAATAATATTTGATAAGCACAGTACAACTCATCACTTTAAAATACGCGTACCACCAAATGTTAAGATCTTTTTGGGACAATATATTTTTAGAATTTTCAAACGAATCACCTTATATATCAATTTTGTTTGTGCCATATGTTCATATCTGATGAAGTAGAAAATAATTCCTAAACTAATGGTTAAATCGCTAAGAGTAGCTTTAGGCACTGTTCTTTTGAACTTATTTTCAGTTAATTTCAGTTCAGTTAATTTAATTTCAGTTCATTTAAGTTAATTTCACTTCAGTTAATTTAATTTTTGTTCAGTTAATTTAATTTAATTTCAGTTCAATTAATTTAATTTCAGTTCAGTTAATTTAATTTCAGTTTAGTTCAACTAATTTCAATTAATTTCAGTTTAGTTCAATCTTATCTAATGTTTTAATTATTATTTTTATTTTTAATATTACTATTAATATTGTTATTATTATTAATATTGTTATTATAATAATAATTTTTATTTTTATTTTTTTATATTTCTATTGTCATTATTTTATTATTATTGTTTTTATTATTATTATTATTATTATTATTATTATTGTTGTTGTTGTTGTTGTTGTTGTTGTTGTTATTATTATTATTATTATTATTATTGGTTAATTACAGTATATTAGTATTATATTTTTGTTAATAATTTTATTGCTATTATTGTCATTATTATTATTGTTATGAATCATTAATTATATCAAAGCTATAATTTTAGAAAATTGCAATATTTTCGAATTAAAGCACAACAAACACGAGTCAATAATAAATAATAAATAATAAATAATAAATAATAAATAATAAATAATAAATAATAAATAATAAATAATAAATAATAATAATAATAATAATAATAAATAATAATAATAAAAAATAATAACAATAATAATAATAATAATAATAATAATAATAATAATAAGTATTGATAATATTATATTAATACTTATTGATTATTATCGATAATTATTATTTTATAAAATTAAATATACAATTCAGTTTCTCTCATTTCAGTTAATTTAATTTCAGTTGAGTTCAGTTAATTTAATTTCAATTCAGTTTCAGTTAATTTAATTTAATTTCAGTCAAAATAAATTCAAAAGAACAGAGCCTTATACGCTACTAATATGACCAACGTAACCTTAGTCACCAAAGGCCATAGAGATGTGAATGGCGAAAATGACCTTGGTTACGTGTATGCAACATTGTAACATAACGGTATGGTGGTCCAATTAACGGAGACTATGGCATGCGAAGCAAACTAGCAAAGCAACTCTAGTCTTTTTTACCTGTGGCATGGGCGATTAGATATTTAGATCCCAAATATAGTGGGTCCATTGTAACGGCATGTAAAAGTTGCACCTATAAGTCTATGCTATCAAGATGTGGGCCCCACGGCAATTTCAACCTACGTGGTGGTGGCTTTGTCCCTTTGGTCTTAAGTCTTAACTATATGTCCCACATATTGATCCACTTAACAAAAATAGTAAATATATACGTGGCATAAATTATTGACATATTAACAATGACTTGATGAGTTGTTGGAATCCATGGAACCAAGCCTAATTCTTATATACTTCTAATTGTGAGAATTTGCACACTTCTTATAATTATACTAATGAAAATTAAAAATAATCTATATATTTTGAGAAAGAAATGAAACATTGTAACAATTCTAACAATAGCCATAAATAGATAGTTCATATGATAATATTACCCCCTCGATTTCTTTTTCATCCTGTTTTTGCTGTTTACGCGGTTTCAAAAAGTTCTTCCTACTTTGAATCTTTTCTATTTTGGCTGTTTTCAATCTCCTATAATGCCCTCATTGAAGTTACTATTTACTACTCTTTTCCTATTTGCTACTAGGGTATGTTCTTTTCAATTGAATGTAACTTAAAAAATACTAAAATATGGAGAAAGCCACATAGTAATAATACAAATTTTATAATACATATGTTTATATGAATGTTTCAAAGTACCAAAAATCTCTATGGAGTATATTGTACTAGAAAGTACAATATTCAATTAAGACTGATGTTTTAATAATACTTGGTAGTACCAAAAAATGTGTGATTAGTATTAATATTATGTGGAAATATTATGTGTTTTTCGTTTGAGGAAATATATATTTAATCTATCAAAATAAAAAAGAAGAAGCAAATCCCTATCCAATTAAATATTTATGTCATGGACCGATCCTTAAATAAACTGACCAAGTTTAGAGAGTTTATTTTCAATTTGATTATACTCACTGTCAATTTTTTTTAAGGGGAAAGACAAATTCCATTAACGGTAAGCCATACGATATTTACTATAAATTTAAAGAAGAACGAAACACAATCTAACTTGATTAAATAAAGTTCTTCTACGATATAATCATGACAACAATGGACAAGATATAACAATACAACATATCCCCGTTGGTTATTTGAATCATGAAGATCTTTGAAAGCGTCTCCTATAACATAGTTTTGAGAAGAAATCTCTTTATTGGACTATATAGATAGCGTATGGAAATCCAATACCGATTAAAATTAGTACAATGAATAATCAATAAACTGTATTTTTGCAACAAACCACGAAACCAAACTTTAAACTCCCACAAGAGGAGAGAATAACAAATCAAACTTCAAACTCTCACTACTCACTAGTGGTGACAAAGAATGCAAAATTTGGGTGAAAAACTCTCCAACAAAGAGAGAAAGGATTATTATTATTATCGGAAACTAGAATAATAAATGCCGATTTACCATGAGGTGGCATGTACTTGGCTTAAATTCAAAGATCCGTAGAAAGTTACTGGGCACCAAATATCATTGCGAAAACTCAGAAATTATGTACCAACTTTGAGCCTGTAGCTAATTTACTTCTATACCACAAAAGATTCGTAGATAGTTATTGGGCACCAAACCGTATACTCTTAGAGAAAAACTCTATTGAGTCACGATGAATTTTGATGTGTGGTGTAATTCTATTCATAGGTATGCTGTGCTTTTAGCAAAGTATTAAGGTTACCATACAAGAAGCTTATTTAGATACCATCAGGCTAGTCATGCTACTTAGGGTATTCGCGGGTTATGATGCGTGTTCTCTCCATTTGAGTTCAACCAATCCGACTTTTTTCTGAACTTATCTAGGACTTATTTGAGTTAAAATAAACTTACTAATTCTTTGAATTTAACTCATACTTACCCCGCTCTTTATCAGCCTCGATGTTAAGCCTCACGAGAAACCTACCAATATAGGTGTTTGGATCCTCTAGAGTTCTAAAAAAACTTTACAAGGTAGAGTTTGAGCTATCAACCATTGAATAAAAAATCAATGGCTCATATATTATCTTTCCAAAACTCCCCCTATTTTTTCTCACCAAAATCCACCCCCTTATTTTCCCATTCCCACTAATATGAGTCTTTGATTTAAAAATGTATGGTTTAGATACAACTCTACCTTTTAGAGTTTTATTAGAACTCTAGAGGATTCGAACTCCCAATACAGCCATGATTCTGGGGATGTTAGAATTGTGTGCTCAATCATCATAGGCTCCTGCCCAGAATGTGAGCAGATGACGTCCACCTGCAGGTCAGGTTTCTTCAACTCCACTATTGTTGGCAAGCCACCCAAGTACCCAAGCACCCAGCATAACTTCATTTTCTAGATTTGAAACAAATATCTACATAGTTGGCAATAACATTATAGTTCTAAGGGACAAGTAATTTTTAACATTTCTGCTAAAAGCATAATTTTTAACATTAGTGATAGGTTTCAACATATTTTAAAGCAAAAGCAAAAGCAAAAGCAATAGTAAATTTCTGTTTTCTTCTTGAAAATAATAGATTCCTCGTTTTATTTCATGAGCAGGCATAGCAGTCTTTGACATTTGCAATAAAACACCAATTCGACAGACCAAAGTTTAGATATTAAACAAGTTTTCCCATAAAAAGCATGTTCGATTTACATATGTACATATCTATATGGTATCAATACATTATGCCACACACAAAAGAGGGTTTTATCACAGCTATACAGTACTATCCAACAGGAAACGTAGCCAGTCAACTTAGAATCTAAGAGAAATTTGTTACCAAAGATGATTGAGTAGCACGACGAAACCACGTGTTAAAGGCCGTGATTAGATGGGGACAATCTTCTGAATCTCGGGTTGAGAAACTTAGACATTGCTGCAATAGCTCTTGTGCATCATCCATGGGCAACGTGGAGATTATCCTCAGAAACGTATCTTCCAGTTCTAGATATAAAGATGTAGGAGTAGGACTATGAAGTACAGGCTTGTGGCTGGGAAGCACAGGAGATGCTTTCTCTTTGCATACAATAAGCACAGGAAGCCAATCTTTCACGAATTTCATTCTAACCTAAATACAGACATTCAAGGAATATAAGTTGTTAGTCCAAAGTTCAAACAATAACAGGACATTGAATTTGTAATTGGAAGGACTATTGAAACCTTCGAAATTAGATACGTCTATCTGACCAGAAAGGGGAAGGAAATGAGTACATACAAGAGAAAGTATTGACGAGTCCTCTGAGAATAAATAAAGAGTTCATCACAGAGAAAAAATGGACAAAAATACCAATATACCCCCAATTAGTAAGGACAATCCAAACATGCCCACAAAATTGGAGCAAGGAGCCCAATCCTAGAGATTAATTTATCATTGCTCGCACGAAGTCTAAACATGCAACAAAGTACCCCGATACAAATATGATGTTAGCACTGAAACATCCAATGCAGTAGCAGCAGACATATCAACATAAACCAAAAAAACAGAGAGCACAATTCTATAAGCAAGGGAAATAGACAATACAAAAGCAGCAAATGTGCTTACATAAATCCAGAAAGACAGAGAAGATAAGTCTATAAGCACGGGAAACAGTTTAGCATCAATATGTATTCTCATTATAGGAACAGAAAATCATCACATGCTGCGAGTTAAGTGACTAGCCAGCCAAATGTTCCAAAGTAAATTTAGTGTGCTCTCTTTATTTTAGACGTTCCCCATAAATTTCCAAAATGTCATCATCCATTAAGAACCAGGGAACTTAGTAACCCAATTGGCCCTATTATCTAACCCCCAGACAATTGCCATCAAAACTTGTCATTAGTACAAGAAATCAGAACTTCCAGTGTTCTTTCCAACAAACCACGAATCAGTTATTCAACCTGTAGAACTAACTAATATTATACCAGACCTTAGTACAACTATGAATTAGAAAATCAAGTTATTATTGCAATCCCTTACACTGCAGCACCCTGTAAAAAGCAAAAAAAAAAGGCCGCAAACATTAAAAATAATCATAAGCCCAAAGACATCACAAAACAAGATTGAAACAGCAGCCACAATGAACATTCATCACATCATGTAAAAAGAACAGTCGTTCAATCTACAAAATCCCTTGACAGCAGTAAAAAAGATTTCTTCAATGTATCTCATTGATGGAATACTACATTGTTGATCAACAACTGATACGCCAACTGCTTTGGCAACAATTTCCACCATATCAAATCCATAAAATCTGTTAAATCATCCACTGACATTCAAGTGCCAGATGCTACATTCTTATCATCAACCAAAAAAGACAAGCAACAATACACTGGTCACAAGCTTAAGACATCAACATACAAAGTTCAAAATTTCATCATTGATCCAGTTTCAGCCTCATACCACTTCTATCAAATCAAACAGGTTGCGGAGCAAACTTAACAACTATGCATATAACTAAAGTAACAAGCAATAAGCTTGAACTCATATGCTCGAAAATGAAGTTAATCAATAATCCTATTTAAAAGAAATAGTAGAACAAGAATACATTAAACCATAAATCAGCCATATCAGTCCATAAAAAAGAACCCAATATGTCCCAACTATATAGGGTTCAGAGAATCTTCATTCACCCACTTTCACTTTTCATATCACATTATCAATCACATATACCAATAGATATATAAATTCATCTTCCATTAGATAACACCAAACAATAGATGTGTAAGTTTTAAAGCTAATGAAGAAATATATACCTGTCTAGCAACTAAAATGTTGCCAGAAGCCACAGCATTTGCAAGCTTTGATGTACATTTCAAAACAACAGTAGGAAGCCCCGGAACAATATTCCTCCAAGCATCATCACGAAACGCCCTCTGCAAATCAGCAGCAAATGAATCCTGCTCACTCCACTCCTTAACCGCCACATCCGCAACTCGAAGCTCAATCATCCTCTCCACAAGCCACAACAAATGCTTTCCATTAGTCAAAGCAGTATGCAAATTCAACCTCTGAATAGCCTCCGTCTCATTATGATCGCCTCGAAAATCCGGACTCGAATACTCCTCCAATGATCCCTTCACCACCTTCAAACTCATCATAAACGCCTTCTCCAGCACTCTCCTAGCCGAATCTCTCGACGAAAACTCCCTCAACAACCTCGCAACAAACGCCTTCACCGGCGCCAAATTCGGATGATTCTGCTTAGCAGAAATCAACAAATTATCAAGCATTAATTCACACGAATCCTTCCTCATTGTCGAAACCCTAGCTAAAAGCTCCTTCGATTCATCCTCACTTAAAAACGGAACCAAATTCATAATCTCCTCTTCCTCTTCCTCACTCCAAGGAACAGCTTCTAAAAATCTAACACACTGCTTCACCAAATCATCAAACAACAATTTCATCGCAACCGGCAAAATCGAAATCGCCGAAGCAGCAGAATTAATCGCGATCGACAAATCATCACTATAAACCAAACGAAGAACCATCAAATGAGCATTAATCGAACCTGTTTTCAACGAAACCGCGAGATTTAACTTCTGAAAGTTCTTTTTCTTCCGATCATCGTTGTTTTTGCTCCATCGATCGGAGAACAAAGCAGAGAAATACTTGGCCCTGCAAAGCGCGGAAGAATGGAGGTAAACCTGAACTTCATCGGAGGAAGAATCGGAGGTTTCAGCAATGGAGGAGAGAGAATCGGAGTCGTAGAAGAGGCGGAGAAGAATGTCGGCGGTGGAAACATCGTTGAAGCCGCCGGAGACGGGAAGAGAGAGAAAATGAAGGGAGGAATCAATGGCGGCGGAGGAAAGAGAAGAGAGACGGGTGGAGCTGTTGATACGCTGTCGTTTCTTTGGGATTGGGTTGGTATTGTTGGTGTTGTTGTGGTGTAACATCGGAATTTTGGAGAAGTGTTTGGAAGATTTTTTTTTCTTGTTTTGGGGAGTTTTTGTAAGAAGATGTATGCAAATGTAAATGTAGGATAAGGTGTCAATTTAGGGGAGATGTGAGACGAGCATTATCCATGATATCATAAATTTATTGGATGGGTTGACACGTGGAAATGTGGAATAAGTATTTCTTGGTATTTTTTTTTTTTTTATAAACGTAAGGAAAAAAAAAGGTTATAAGATCCTCTGCATAAGGGGAGGTCCAACCTTATCGTTTACAAGTATGGAATGAAGAGCAGAATGAGTACAATATTCTACATTAAACTGGGAATCAACAAGGAGACCAACATTGACAATCCACTCTACTGCTTTGTTTGCTTCCCGATATACGTGACCAATAGTCCATGAAGCAAAGGAACGAAGAGAAGTCTGGGTATCCTGAATGGTATGAGCAATCTGCCACGGCGGAGACCAAGTACCTTTGACTGAATTGATGACCATGAGGTTATCACCTTCGATGTGGAGATAGTGAATATTATTTTAGTAATATTATTTAGAAGTTGGATGAATGAGAATTGAGCAAACCTCCATCCCTCGACTCTCATCAATTCTTCTAAAAAAGCGCCGGATTTTCTATGCATGTATAGTGGACTTATGAGATATGACTTAGGAACCCCCATAAGAGAATAGCCTTGGGTGCCGTCAGTGACAGCGAATTCTTCGATCACTTCCTCAAGGCCTTTCGTTATAGCCCTAGATATCGAATTGCAGTCGGGTTCGATAGGACATGCATTAACGCTGCGCGCACTAGTGGACTTGGTGTGCTATTAATCTTGGCCACTCACATTTCGGGGAATGCCATGTTCTTTTTCCAATCGTGCTAGAAACGAGATAGCTTCCTTTGCTTGTCGCTGGAACCATCATGAGGGCCTATGGTATTCGTGTAGCCTCTTGCACCACCCTTGCGTTGCATTTATGCTTCTGTTATTAGTATATTGTGTGAATAATTTCAATATGGGACAATTACCTATTAGATTATAAATAATAAATACAACAATTTGTATAATTTAAATAGATACATTTTGACTTTTAAGCGATCTATACATTATCTTTTGATAATCTTACTAGATTTGTTTCGATATATATTTTTCGAAAATAACAAGTGAATTGAGATGTTGGTTATGTGATTGTATGCAATATTTTCAAACGACGCTCAAAATATCTGATATAGCACTTGCAAATATCATAAGCGAAAGCAAACTTTCGGAGTTGCGCATTGATGGTCCAAAAAAACCCTTCAAACAGAGCAAATATACAAGCACAATAAGGCTCTGTTTAACAGTAGAAAACTGATCATTCTAGACCATAATATACACAAGACAGAAATCTACAACTCAAAAAACATATTCATGGATATTTTTACATCTCCAATCTCGTCAACAAAACTGGTAATCAATACACATTCTTTTTGTAGAAAAGAACAAAAGCGTATTACACATTAACCTAAATCGACTCTTCATTGTGTCTTACACGATTACTCTATAAAGTGTGTTTTTACATGATGAAACAAATCAACATGCGTATCCAGATCAAACCTTGCTTCATAAGCAGCGCCCTACGAGCTTAAGAGCACCCACACTTAAGTATGTCTTTTCTTGTTGCACTAGCTTTACCCATGCATTATCGCTGCTAACACATTACTTACTGCTTGACTGAAACCGCTATTAGCAGCAAGTTGAAGAAAGGGTAAATGAGAGAGTCGTGATTAGAAGAACCGTCTTCTGAAAGTGCGTGTTGTTCCTTGGTAGGTTTTAACAAGTAAACCGACACCTATCCCAATTCCAAGGCAGACGCTGAGGCCTATTCCAACACCTACTCTTACTCCAGCATTGAAAAACGAGAGTTCTCCATCTTCACCTTCAAAATACTCGGTACCTGAATAAAGATTACTATAACCTTCATTTTCCACCTGCAGAGCACGGCCCAAATAAACCATTTGAGTGATCTAACTTAAGTAGTGAAGAGAAAACAAGTCACTTTGAGCTTCACTTTGACAAATGCAGGATCAAAACAAGAGGCAATATTAAGCTCAGGCCTCTGGAGTCTGGAGTCTGGACTCACTGATAGTTGATATTGATAAACCACCACCGCATTCAACAATACAATAAACCAAAGGACATAAATCTAGGATGAGAGGATCAACTCAAATATGCAAACCATATTTGAGACAGACAATGGAAGTTAGAACTCATATTATAATTTTTTTTGAACGAACAAAAACAGAAACAAATAAAAAATTAATCACTGCAACAAATAAAGCAGGTTGAGACTTCAGAATCAAAAGATAATATGTCAAATTCTCAACTACAAATGGGCAACTGACACAAATTAATCAATGCAACAAATAAAGCAGGTTGAGCCAGCTGGTGTGGTTTTTCTCGCTTTCTTCTATGTAGATTTCTTGTAATTTGTCAGGATAAGTTGTAAGACTTGTAACTATTTTTTCATGATTCTTTGCTTATCTAGTTAGAATATGCTTTTTTTGCTCCTTAGTTTAATTGTTCAGCTTAGCTTTGTAAGAAAAAATCTTGTTGAATTAGGAGCATCATTGTTATTAGTATCTTTGGCTGGTAATTTATGCCTCGATGGGACTAGGACAAAGTTTCCTTTTTGCTCCTTCTCTTAAATTTATCTTCCCAGGGGCTCCTGGTGCTTTTGTGTTCATCCGCAAAGATAATTAGGTTCGGACTTCGTTAGTAAGCTCCGACAGTTTTCTTTCCTTGCCAAAAAGATTATATATATGGGGCTGGGTTTCCATGAGAACGATCCTTATATGAAAACACAAGAACACCTTGTAGTAATCCGTATAAAATAAAACATATTGAACAAATAGAAATGGAGAGAAGCCGCTATATGAATCAAAATGATCACCATCGCATTACAAATGCGATACTCTAGCCTCATTTGATCAATATGTATTTCATTTTGGCTAAACTGTAACCATTTTTTCCCCTGCGGGCCAATCTTCCAAAGGTGTACATTTCCGGGAAACATGATTACTATGTAACACTTCTATCTTAATAAAGGATTATATTTCTACTAAAATGGATTTAAAATTCCAGTGTTCTCACCTAAATTTTATTGTCTTTATGCCCGCCTATGTTCCCAATTCAACTAATTAGATAACTTAAAAAAAAGTGTTTGGTCCAGTTCATTTTCAACTAGTCTTAGAATTTAAAAATTAGTTAGAGGGACTTCAAATGCTGGTGGTGAATATCAGAATTGTGCGTCTCTTGTTTCCTAATTTCCTTTGTTCGGTTAATGTTCAGCTTTTCCTATGTCAATTGTCAAAAGGAAAAAAAGAAAAGAAAAGGCAATTGAAAAATAGGTTCCCCATGAAACCAAGTAATAGTCATTTACAACCATCCCTATATCCTGGTACGCATTTCAAATCATAAATGAAATAAGCATGCCCCAGAGTCAAAGAGAACAAAAATATACTGATATAGCATATTATCCCATATCATAACATGTGCCATGAGCCCATACCACACTGACAGCTTATGGATAAGGATTTTTATATTGAAGAGAGACAGTAGGCACGCTCCCACAGAAGTAAACATAGTCATGTAATGCTTTATGACACAAAAACATATTTGTAATATAATTTCAGCGGGATTAAAACATGGAAACAATGGCAAGGAACAATAAAATCCATGGAAATGCATATAATTCATGAGAAAATGTTCATTTACTGCATGGTATACCTGCACTGGAAGCCGAGGAGGAGACTCTTTCTCGCTTTCAGTTGTGTCATGTTCGGGTATTGAATTCAGCATTGCCATTCTCACCTGCTTCCTCCGGGAATTCAGATGTAAACTCTTAGTTAACATAATAGGGGTGCCCAAATAACATCCAGCAACATACACTTCAATATTTGGTGAAGCTAATTCCAATACAACCAGCTGTTTCCCCTTCAAAAAGCCAGTCCCCGCTGTTGCATCCGTTTCACAATTCATACTCCACATCCGAGAAACATGATCAGATTCACTACCATCAATAAAACCATTGCTATCACACTTAGTTAAAGACCCTGAAAGCACAAGAACATCCCTATCAAAGACCTCAAATTTCACACTACCCGTTATCCTAATACTGTCCGTACTCACATATGTAGCCTCTTCAGATTTCTTATCAAGTCGATCTCTTCGAAGAAGAGTCGATACACCATCAGAATATATACTAGCTCTAACACCATTTATTTCAAGAAGGGTGTTTGGATCCAATGGGATATGGTTCAAAGTGAGGTGTTCCGGGGTCGAATCATCAATTTCACACTTGCTAATTCTCACATAGAAGACTCGTAAATCAAGCCAGGACAAACGGGGCGAGGAGTTTCTTGGAGTTAAGTGCCCGTTGTTTCCCAAGAATCCATTCCCATTCACTGCGCCATAAGGTAACTCCATTACAACCCCAGAGGTATTAACCTTCTTGCTAGCTGAAACCCTTCAAAGATGTTGGACAAAATGGCTCGAGATACACCATATAGGAAAGATGAACCTTGTGAAAACATAGGAAGCCTGTACACTAAAGCAATGCCAATAAAGGAGACCACAGTAAGAACTCATACTCTATAATTGAGGATAAATCATAGTACTACACTAAACCAACCAAAATAACACCAGAAATGAAGAAATCGGACTCTTCAGCTCAAAAGAACACCATCACCACCACCAACCCCATTAATATCGCATCGATACCTCGATGAACACAATCTTACCCCTAACCAATCAAGACTACAAGAGAGGCCTCTTCAATTCCCAAATTTATACAACCCAAAAAAACAAAGAAACCGGATTCTTCAGCTCAAATACACAACCTAAATTATTCAGTGAGAGAAAACAGTAAAAATCTAGGTATACAGTGAGATTGATAGTAAAGCTCTAATTGCTAAAACAGAAGCAAAGGCTAAACCCAGTAACAACAAGAGATAAGAAGGTATGGCAACTGCAGAAAAATACAGAAGAAGATAAAAAGTTGCAAAATTTTATGTGGGGTTGAGCCAAAATAGTAAAAAAGATGCAAGATCAAACTCAAAAATGAAAAAAACTAGAAATTTCTCAACTGGGTATTTATAGAAACACAAAGACAAAAATACCCAAATAAAGTTAATTATTAAATCAGTGAAAAATCACATCAAAAAAATTGGTGCTAAAAAAGACCAAATTTTAATCAAACAAAACCCACCATAAAATTTAATTTTCTGATCAATATAAATACAGTATGCAACAAATTTGCCGACTCAGTGAGCGTCACACAAAGTGACAAATTCCTCTTCTCGTCTCTCTGCGTGGCCAAAAACCAGGTTCATAGGTGGAATCAAATTGATAAATCAAACAAAATTTAATACCCAAAAAAAATATAGAAATATATAACTTACCAAAAATAAAAATTGAATTTTTGGGTGTTTCCTGAATCTCTCTTTTCAATTGATTTTTGTTGCCTTCTGGAATTTTCAAGATTTAGGGTTTTCAATGAAGAACCATAACCAGAACAACAGAAGTATAAAACTAGTTTAAATTTCTGTTACATATATCAGCGGAGGAAAATGCATAAGAAAAAAATTGCCCAGATCCTGAATTTTACTGTGGTTGTCTTTTTGTTTGATTTTCTAGTTTTTTGGTAAAGGTCTAGAATTGTGTGTTTTGTTTTTGTATACCTTTAAAAGAAATAAAGTAAGGGATAAAAAATGTGTTTTGTGTCCTAGATTACGTACATCGTTGATATTTGACCCTTTCCTTAGTAAAATGTTTGATAGAGTACTTTTTTTTTTTTTTAGGGGATGTTTGATAGAGTACTTCTTATACTTTTATTTTGCAAAAAGGAAAATTAATTGTTAAGTGTGGACGCCCATGTGTTGTAATTTGTATGAACTAAAATTATGAGGTGAATTTTTTATTTAATAAAAAGACTTTATATGGTCATTTATCAAATTTCAACATGAAATGAGAATGAGTAAGATTACACAAGTATTTAAAATTTAAATTGTGAGTTCAGGAATTGTAATGATCAAGTTTTCAATTTTTACATGTACGAGATATTTTGGAAATTAGATCTTGAATGATTGAAAATTCCACGTGGTGGATGGATTAGCATAATAATATTTATAATATAAATGTATTGATGTGTAGATCGAAATCTTGGATTATAGTGCATCATATGGCAAGTAGCGACTCGTTTAGAATATTGTTGATGTTGAGAAAATAGAATGAATTCGACAATATATTGTATCCGGTCAAATTAGAATATGTAAATTGCAAAAGTCAACATTTATATTATAAATAGTTTTAGTAATTGTATTTCACTCCTAATCCACCTTTTTCATTTTTCTTACCAACTTTTTTTCCAATTTCCTTAATTTTGATGAAAAATGAAAGTGAATAAATACATACTAATTATAAGAAAATATAAAAAATAATAGGTAATTTTTTTTCCCTTTTAGAGGGGTTTATTTAAATACTCTCTCAAGAAAAAGGTAAATAAAGATGTCCTCAACTCTCTTTTCTCTCAACTAAGTGACTCAAGTACAGTGAACTTGACTCTGTACTAAAGGCAGTAAAATCCTCTAGTACCCGAAAATCAGAACCCACAAAAGATAATTAAGAATACTAATAAAAAAAAAGACGCCATGGCACGTGAAGTCCAAGAAATGCAACATTCATTCACGTGAAGCATAAATGGAAAGGACAAGCCTCTTCCCCCCCAATTTTGGAGCAAACTCTGCCCCCTCAAATCTCACTCCACAATCCTCATTCACCCTCCTTAGGCCATATCTGGCTTAGGAATTAGGCAATGTTCTTTTGAGTATAGTTTTAATTTACTTCAATTCACCTCATCTCAGCTCAATTCAGCTATTTTCTTCATATAATTTTATATCAGTTCAGTTCATCTTGTTTCAGCCCATACAAATTACAACGATACTAAAAACTGATTTGAAACTTTTTTCAAAAATAAAATATATGAAAATTAGATGTTAAAACTCATTAAGAAGGGTGTGTTGCAATTTAATATACAACGAAGAAGTATTACTTTTTCATATATTTTAATTTTGAAAAAAGTCTCAAATCAGTTTTTACGTATCTTTTATAGCAAGTATTTTATCTCTAATATAATATTTAAAATTGGACCCTACATCTACAACCACATACTTCCCCCTAAAAATTGTGTGAAAACTAATGTAACAATATTTTTTTTGGACGGAGAAGGTGAAAAGATATAACTTAATCAAGTTTCTAAAGTATTTTTTTTAACAGCTCTCACATATCTTTCTCTCTCACAACTTTTTCTCAGCTCTAGAAGCGCTCTCACATATCTTTCTTCGAAGTCTGCCTTTCAACCTCCTGTAGCCCGCCGGCGGCCTTTTCAGCTCTGGGTCGCCGGCGATCCTTCCTCCGCACGTCCTATTCACCGGTAACCCTCTTTTCTGCGTCAGTTTGCTATTTTTCGGGTTGGTTTTGTGCTGAGAGTTCGTTAGTAATAAGCTGTTAGTTGTAATTATCATCTCATCAATCTTGTCTAAGTTTTCACCCTTGGAAAGATTGATTTTTCACTTCTCAGTTGATCTAGTATAGTTTATGCTTTCTTACTTCTTCTGGTAGAATTATGTACCTCTCGCAGGTTCAACTAAAGTTTTAGAGTTAAGTTCAGTGTTGCTTGATAAAATTCTAGTATTACTTAGGGGTTAGTTCTCTTGGAATTTTATGATGTTTTCCTTGGAGAGTTATAAGAGACTTAAGAGAGAGCTTAATCGCCTCCTCACAGAGGGGGAAGATCTAATGGAAGAAGATGAATCTCTGATTGAATTAATTGCAACTTCTAACAGCTCAGAGGGTGTTATGGAGTTGGTAAGAGAGTTGAAAGCGGAAGGGAACCTACTATTTAAGCAAAGGAGAATTGATGATGCCCTAGAGAAGTATGGCTATGCTGGGCTCATTCTTGCTCGGTACGAATTTGTAGAAGAAAAGGACATGGTTGAATGTTTTGATTTGGCTATCTGCATTCTCTTAAACTCTGTAGCTTGTTTTAGTAGAAAAAATGAGTATGAGCAGGTAGGTCGGGTTTGTTCAGTCATATTGGAGTTTAAGCCGAACAGTGTTAAAGCTTTGTTTAGACGAGCCATGGCTGCAATAGAGTTAGGGAAACGGGATTGGGCCTATTGGGACTTGTTGTTGGCTGCCAACATTGAACCTGAAAATCGGGAGATTTCCAAGAAACTTAGTGAGATTAAAAGCTTTCTATTCAATGAAAAACCGGAAATGTACTATGAGGGGGATATCTCAATAGGGTCAAGATTAGGGCTTTCGTCTCCAAACAAGAAAAACAAGCAGCATAGCTTTGAGTAGGATAATATACAAGGAAATGATACCTCTTTGGGTTTGAATGACAAGAAGGAATCACATGAATTGTCTATTATGGAAGCCCAGAGTTCACATAATCTCCTAAGTGCGGGAGTTGAAAATAATTCAGCTAAGATGAAGGACGAGGTAATGGAAGAGAGAATAAAGGTTGTTGTGGATACTCTCAAAGTGGCAAATTCTAATATGGCTGAGCCCAAGTATCGGTATGCTAACCGAAGGAGGCCGGGCTCTTTTATTTCCATCTCAATGAAAGATTATCAAGTCTTACTGAAGGGAAAATCTATTCAGTGCGTTAATTCCAGAACTGGTTATATGAAGACTATAAGAGTAGTAATGAGATCAAATGTTGGTGTTAAGAGAAAGGCGGAATATCAAAATCAAAATGAGGCGAGTCCAACATTGGTTGACTATGTAAAACACATTAGAGTGGAAAATGAGATCAAAATGGAAGCTAATCACCAACGTAAGGAGGATGTAGTAGTGGAGACTTTGTGTGAGTCTCAGAAAGGAGCGGATGGTTGTGGCGTCAGCAATAGTGTTTCAAGCCATGATACCAAAATCACGAAGAGTATTGCTCCCTCATCCTTGTGTGAGCCAAGTTCAAGAGGGAATCAACGTTCAAGGTTTTCTGTTGCAGCAAGAAGAATGAAGACTCAGTCCCGGTCATCTGTGAAGAATGGCGGTGAAAGGAGAGGTTCTAAGGGTAAGAGTACAGTTTACTCATCGTCTAATTGTTCTTCAACATGCAGGATAGCCAAGAGCAGGAAAAGAAAGGATATGTTCCCATTTTCCAGCGTCTACTATTGTCCAAGGAAAAAGCGTTATCTAAATAATGGATGTCATATATGTAGTATTAAGGTCAGTTTGGATGATGATAATAATGCTTTACTTTGTAATAGTTGTCGTGGTCTAGTGTCGTAACTCACGAAGTGACCTTAGGTCACAAGTAGTGGGTTTAGGGTTGTCTCTTTTCTTGTGTGTACTTGTATTTTGTTGTTATGTTATATAATAGACTAATTTCTTGCTGCCACAAAAAAAAAAAAAAAAAAAAAAGGTGAAAAGATATATCCAACTATTATTTTGCTAAAATGTTATAAATTATGACATATAAAGTGGTATGAAATGTTTGCAAACATGCATTATGCAATATCAAATTACACCAATTAACCCAATATCATTCCTTCACACCTTCACATTATAGCTAATCAAGTATTACCCAACCTTGCCGGAAAAGACTCAATTTGGGCAAAAACATTTCAATTCAAGCTTTAGTCCGACGGATAATCCGTTCATTATTTGCGTATTGGCTCAACCTAAAATTCATCTATATATCGTTTAGTATTTTGCCGATTGCTTCGAATTTTTACAAATAATGTAACCCGATGCTCTAAGCTGTAATTCAATGATCTTCTAGTGGCATTCACATTATATCTTATTACATCATACAAAACCTTAAGAAAGTCCTATCTCAGATAAAATGTCGGCAAATTTGATAGAGATAATATTAAGATCCAAATCTCAATCCAATCTCTTAGACTTAATCAATTTATGTCAAGATGTCAACCTCTTTGAAAATGACTTTTAAGGCTTCTTGATGAGAAACAAACAACATACTAATCTCCTTTAGCTAATTAAATCTGATAATTAGAACATCTACACGAGTACACCTTATCTATTTATCTCAACCAAGAAATATAAAACAAAAGAAAAAAAAGAGGGCAATATCATTTGACTAAATTAAGATTACGTGCAACACCTTCCCAACCACACAATTAATTTCGTTTGAAAGCAAAATTGGTGGTTATAACCTCACAAAATTTCCCACAATATCTGTTTTTTTATCGTGGTTGAAGGTGGCCCCTTTACCGAAAGAAGAAATTAGAATTTTCGATCTAAGTGTTTCACAACATCCACACAAACAGTGTGATTTCAACAATAATGTTTGAAAGGTATATGCAACTGCTTTTAAACCTCACGAAAACATGGTACAGTGAAACAAAATGTTCTTGTTGCATTTTGTCCCTCTCTTCTCAATCTTTACCTCTGTTGTGCACAACGCCACATTATGCATGAGCCGTCGTAAGAGGAGGTGGGGCCTTATAGAGGGTTCAAGTGACTCATTCTTTAAGTATGAGCCGCTCGTTTAGTAGACGACTAGTATCTTTTACACGCGATGTGTGAGTGACATAGCGTGTAAGTGATTTTGTGGAAGTTTTTAATTTAATCGTCATTCAAGTATATTGTTCTATTTTTTGTTTTTACGGGTGCAAATGTAACCGCTTTGCAGTTGTATGAATCTTTTTTTTTTTTCTTTTTCTTAAAAAAAAAAAAAGAAATGTAATTAGTAATTTTGTTTGGATATTAAGGGTATTTTGGGTAAAAAGGGTTTAGTCAGGAGAGGTCAGGAGTTCCCATATATAATAGAGATAATAAATAAATTTGCGCATAATTTGTAATGGAAATTCATGCCAGTATTAATAAAAATCACCTCTAGTCCCAAATAATAAATGTTTTTGTTTCATACATAATTTTATTATCACTATTTTACTATTTTAGAGTGAAATTTTCAAGAGAATACACTATTAAGCCATTGGAAAACTCGTCCACTACAAATAGCGGATAAAAATTGGATTTCATCTTTTCTTTTCAATGTTTATCTCAAATGAGTAAGACAATTACTAAGCATACAATGATTTTACAATATCACCAGGAACTTTGCCACTTTGGTATGCAACTTTCCTTGCAAATTCACACACAAACTCTTAGCTATTACTGTCAATTAATAGTGCCTACCAAACAAACCATCTGTTTCTGTGCTCTTTTTTCTTGTTGAATTTGTCTATATTTCTGCAAATCATATAGTAAAAAGATCTCAAGCCACCACCTCCCCTACTTTCGCACTAATGTTGATATTCTAAAGGTCCGTTCTGTTCAACTTATTTTAACTTATATAAGATTTTATAAGATAAGATAAGATCAGATAAGATAAGATAAATAAGATGTTATGTTCAACTTATCTTCACTCATCTCAGAATAAGATAAGATAAGATCAGATAAGATAAGATAAGATAAGATAAGATCAGATAAGAGAAGATAAGATCAAATAAGACAAAATAAGTTGAACAGAACAAACCTAAAGTCATAAATCGATCTCATGGCTAAACATCTGAGGCTCAAAAACCTATGAACGCCAGTGTAAATAAGATCCTACTGCAATGACTAGTTAACAAAACTCCCAAAGCACTAAGATAACCACAAAGAAAACTCAGTAAATACTGATACAGCTAATAAGAAAAGTCGAAAAGAGAATTACATATCGGTTTTCTCACTCTAGATTTTGCACTATGATTTTGCATATACTTATTGAGTTCTTAAAATGGGGTAGAAAAAATACTCTAAACAGAGATGGCCATGGAACAAAATGAGCAGAGAGTAGCGAAAAATGAAATAAGAGTAGGCATGCCTATTCCAAGAGAAATGATACAGCTGTAAAACTCCCTTCCAAAGACAAAGAAATAAATTCTAGGAGTATTATGCACTGTTCAGACTTCTGCCAGTTTTGATGACTTAACATCAACAAATATGGGACAACAGCCATGAAATTAAGAAGCCAAGTAAATAGCTATAAAGGTGAGAGGCTAAGCGAAGATTCAGAAAAGAGATCAGTCCATCGGCAAGGTAGACAAACTACATCATCCTGATTCTGGTCACCGAGGTACTGCAAAGTCTATATATGCCAAAAAAAGAAGCAGAAAATCAGTGGACTGTCCGAGACCATCCTCTCGGTGACCGTCAAGATTTGAACACACAGCAAATGAATAAGAAAAACACTAAACAACGAGAGAAGGCATGTCAAAAAAAAAAAAAACATATCTATCAGATACAAAAAGACCTAGTAGGGCAGACATGTTCTTTTCTTTAGGAATATCTGGACCCCCAAGTGAGCTCCCACATGATCTAGATAAGATATATTCAGGTATCTAAAAGTAAAGCCAATAAGTCTAAGGCCACCATACCTACCGCCTACGGGGTATCTTTACAACAGCTAAACCAGCACAGACACATGGTAATTAAATGCTTATATCATATGAATTCTTCATGAGGAACATGGCATACCAACGCATCAGAATGCAGATTCAACAAAGAGAACCATGCAGTTCTCCAGACCTACGAAATCAAGCAACCAGCATCGCAATATAACTGGCCCCAAACCCTGAATAATTGTTCATCATATAATGTGACTCTTCATTTCCTTCAGAAAAAACTTATTTTTATAAAAAATAGCAGTCTAACATCATACAGATTTCAAGATAACTCAAAATAAGAGCTTGTTAGCTCAAAAAGCAAATCCTAAATGTCACAAACACGGAATCCCCTAATTAATATCAATTTTTATTACAAGAAAGGATTCAAGAAAACCTAATAATGTAATTTCCCCCAAAAAGATGTCGTATAGCTCGTCACAAAGGCAAAGAAAATCCTATAGCAGCAAAGAGATAAACCAAGTCAGTGCACTGAAGGACAAAAGAACATAATAGTAATCTAATTCATATATGTTGGATATAATATTTAATCTTTTTAATTCCATCTAAAGCATAACACACTTTTTCCTAGCTAGAAATCAAGATTGTCAGCGCCGTAAATTATTTGAATACCATTTCTTTTCAGTAAAACGTACAGCTGGGTTCACACAAGTAATAAACTAATGATCTCAAGAAGCAAGTCATATCCATTAAACAAGGTCCCCCAAGAAAATCCTAAACCCACCTACATATTTCCAGCATTACAAGTAATTTAGGCTGCTGCCTTGGCCCTCAAATATTGTCACTGCAAGCTTGTCCAGTTTGAACAATTATCTTCCACATATCAAGCTCATGTTTCTCCTTTCTGTACTAAGCAAAAACCAACTATCTATAAAAAAGCCTATCAGAACCCTAATCGGATTGCTTCTGTCAGTTCTGTGGACAACAATTTAGAGGCATAGGCTGTTAGCAATACATGGAATATATTAGAACTTATGAAGGGCAAAGAGCCATTGCACGAGGGTACACAAAGGAAAGTTCAGGCTGATGGTTCCTTGGCAAATTTCAAAGTCAGGTTGTTTGCAAAAAAAAAAAAAAAAAAGTTCACTCAAAAGGTCAGCTTGATGTTCAGGATACCTTTTCCCCAGGCTACAATCAGCACAACCATTTTTTTGGCAGACACAGCAAGTTGGACACTCCATCAATTAATAATTTCTTTTTACATTGCAATTTGCATGAAGATGTTTACAGGGAGCTTCCATACGGTATGCTTTATCCTGGTAATGGGGTTTCCATACTTCTCAAGTCCATTTATGGCTTAAAGCAAGCCTCCCAGCAATGATTTGCCAAGTTAAGTGAACTCTTGCCATCACAAGGTTTTTCTACTCTAGAAATGACCACTACTCCAATTAACGATATAGCAATTTGCATAGTTTACATCTATGTTACTCGGACTCTTCATTTTATCTCAAATACGCGTGGCTGATCCTCGACACTCCGGCATGGATATAGACACTGAAACACTTCATTTTTGGGCCAAAATCACGGATAATTTTAATCAAATAGCAGAGACGCACACTTAAAAGCATGCACATGTCCAACATAGGAACCTGAGTCCAGCTGTCCAAGCAACATAGATTAACATCATGACAACTAGTTCTGATCCTATAAAGATACTACATACGCAGCAGCACATCCTTTGGAGAATTCGCAAATTTTTTTTGGCTAGAGATCGAATGCACGGTAGATTAACGCAAATGTTATTTATTTATTGCAGGATAAGTTCACCAGCGAGTTACTTTATGAAATTGGTCTTGTCGATGTAGTTTGCACCTGCTACCATCCCCATGCTTACATGAGCATAAGATGCTTATTCTTCACTCCCAAATCCTAGCCACATCAGCATGGTATCTGAAGAACTGAACTTCTTAAGTTCTTAATGAACACAAGACCAAATCTCTCTTTTGCTCTTCAAAAGTCCCAGTCAATTTATGCAAAATCCAAAAGAACCAGACCTTCAGGCTATACATAATCTGCTGAGATTTGCTAGTGGTACAGATGGACAAGAGATTAAGCTTAACCCACCAGGAATTTTGTAGTACATGCATGTTGGAGCTTCTCCCAACTCTGTAAGTTCCAAAGGGGTCCGCGGTCCAACTTTGAAAATTACCTATTAGTTGCAACTTGCAAATCTAAGCAACAAGGCTCTACATCGAAGTCTTCTACATAGTATAAATTTTGAGCATGGAAGAAGTATCTCAAAGAATTACATGGCTAAATTAGGTTATTGGAAGAATTGGGCATGTGTCTTTCAGACCTAATCTCTTGCGTTGTGATAATCAATCTTCCTAGCATACAACAAAATTATCCTCTTTTCTATGAGGGAATCAAACAGTGGAGATTGATTGTTATTGTATTCACAATATGGTCCTAGAGGCTATGTTGCAGCTCACATGAGTCACATCTTTAACTATCAAGAGACAACTAGATGGGTTAAACCCCTTGTTGTGCATATGCGAGTTGTCCCACATTGAGGAAGATGAGGATATTTACCTACTTATAGCCTTGAGGAGCTACTCCACCCATTGCCAATTGGTTATGGGATGAAACCTCTTTTGGACTTGTAAGTGATGAGTGATGCGTTTCTTGATGCAAGAAATCACAATCGTAGGCTCTTTAGGGTCTAGTTTAGCTTTTCTTGATTAATCTTGGATGAATTTAATGGTTTCTTTAAGTTACTTGCAATAAAGATTCAATCTTTAATGTGATTTAATGATAAAGTCGAACACTTTAATGAAGAATCAACAAAGATAGTCGAATGAACAATGGATATAGAGAACTTTGGTTAATCCAAGTCAAAGATCAACTAGGGTCTTGTGGATTCACTCCTAAAACAATTTGGAGTCACTCCGGAAACAATAATTCACAAGAGAATTACTTTAATCAAACTCAACAACTACTATTATGATACATCATGACAAAAATATATAAGCATACATTCCTAAACCAACTAGAATTAAGAAAGCTTAAAGATAAACATGAATAACAAACAACTCTATCACACGCCTAAAGCTTTAAACCACAAGACCAAAGCTACAAGAATAATGCAATGCAAACTCTTAAATAAAAAATAAACTAAGGCCTAAAATAGGAAAAACCCTCTCAAATGAAAGGTAAAAACCTATAGGCAAAAATCTTATTACAATTAAAACACCTAAATTACATATAATCCTAACAAAACTAGAAAACTACATAATTAACATTTCTCATACACATCATACTCCCCTTCTTGAAAGAAACTTGTCCTCAAGTTTCATCATCTTGAAAACAAGGAATGAGGTCATTGGAAGTAAGAGTGGCGCAAATTCCATCACCAAGCAGCACCTTGAATGTTTCATAGCCAATTTTATCAATGATTTCAAAAGGTCCTTCATCCATAGGTTCATCATACTTGTGATTAATATGGAGCTTTTGTTCATTGAGGGACAACCATACTCGATCTCCTTTAGCTAGGGAAGTACCTCGACGCATATGGAGCAGATTTTCACGCCTTGTGTGCTTGTTATTTGCGAAGTCAAGCATCTCATTGTGGCACGAAGTAAGACAAACATGCGCACCTACATGTGCGGTACTAGGCGTAGAAAGAGCAGCATTAATCAAGGCATAGAGTGTAGGGGGAGGAGGGGTAGTAGCAACTTGGCCAGGGGTAGGCGAGTTGGTGCATCGGGGTAGTGATTTAAGCAGCATCCATTTCTCACCCACAAGCACACATTTGTCATAGGTACGCCCATTGTAGTGGACATGGTGATCACTTTGCCAAGGACGACCAAGTAACAAAGCACATGCCGTCATAGGGACACCATCACACCAAAGCTGATATGTGGATGAAGAAGGAGGGGTTGAAGCACTCGTTTCTTGCGCCAAGAATGCAAAGTACTCGTCCCTTGTCACAAGAGAAACGTTGGGACAATTCTTAGCCACATGCCCTAATCCTTGGCAACGAAAACAAATAGTCTTTTTGCCCTTAACATTCGAACCTAGGGGAACAGTAAGGGAAGCCTCGATGTCTTTCTCGAGTACCTTGTCTACAACCGAATCAATAGGAGGAGGTGGGGAGGCACTCGAAGCACAAGCATCAGTCTTAGGCCACAAATTCTTTTTGGAACGGGGCTCCTTTTGGTGGCATTTAATCTTGGAAGCAAGGTTACATAAATCATCAAACATCACATATTGTTGAAGTTCGACAAGATGAGCAATAGATGGTTTAAATCCAACAAGGAACTGAGCATTCTTTTGTTCTTGTTCCTCTTTTATGTCACACGCCATATGCAATCTCTCAAAACTCCTTGATGTATTGCTCGACAGTCAAGAAAGATTGCTGCAAAGAATTAAGTTCTAAATAAAGATCCTGCTTGTAGGAGCGAGGAACAAAACGTTTGCGTATTTTTGCCTTGAGAGATGACCACGAATCAATGGATAGTTTTCTCTCCCTTTCACGCCTCATCTTCATTGAGCCATACCACAAAGATGCATACTTTGTGAGTTTAAGTATAGCATAGGAAAATCTAGCACCATCACTCAATTTTTTTGTGATCAAAGAGGCTATCAAGCCGCCTCTCCCAATCTAAGTATGACTCCGGAGCAAGATCTCCATCAAAAGAAGGCAAATCAGCCAACTTGATCTCCTCTTCACGCCTAGGTTGATGAGGGGGTGGTGGTGGTGGTGTTACAAATTCAGAATCACGCTGGAACTTCTTAAACATGTCGACTAAAGCACCAACTTGGGGAGCAAGTTGTTGGTGTCTAGCCTCCGCTTCCTCGAGCGTGGCTTGCAAGGCCAATTGCCATGGTGGTAGGTTTTTACCTTTCATTAGAGAGGATTTTTCCTATTTTAGGCCTTTAGTTTATTTGCATTAGGAGTTCTTGTAGTTTTGGCCGTGTTGTTTGAAGCTTTAGGCGTGTGACAGAGTTGTTTGTTATTCATGTTTATCTTTAAGCTTTCCTATTTCTAGTTGGTTTAGCAATGTATGCTTATATATTTCGGCCATGATGAATAATAATAGTAGTTGTTGAGTTTGATTAAAGTAATTCTCTTGTGAATTATTGTTTTCGAAGTGAATCCAAATTGTTTTAGGAATGAATCCACAAAACCTTAGTTCATCTTTGACTTGGATTAGCCAAAGTTCTCCATATCCATTGTTCATTCGACCATCTTTGTTGATTCTTCATCAAAGTGTTCGACTTTATCATTAAATCACATTTAAAATTGAATTTTTATTGCACAAAACTTAAAGAAACCATTAGATTCATCCAAGATTAATCAAGAAAAGCTAAACTACAGCCTAAAGAGCCTATAACTTGTGAATGTTTCACCAAAATCAACATCAAGTGGTGTGGCTGCTATATCACTCATCATGTCGGAAGAACCAACCTCATGGCAGTTGGACACCGACGCCAAACTTAACCAACTTCCTGCCGAAATGAGTGTTATGTGCGACCAATTCACCAAGCTACAACGTGACATAAACTTTGCAACACCCCTACCACCACCTCATCATACACCAAGGCGTGAAGATCAATGAGTAATCCGAACTCTCCTCCTGAGGTAACCCAAATCCATCTTCATGAACTCTATAGTTTTAACAAGCTGCTAAGGAACATATCAAAATCTTAACCCCTTTTTTTATTAACTAGATTGCTTGTAATTACTTATGTTGATCGCTTAGCTTGAAGAGATAGATGACACATATAATAGGCTAATAGCCACATTAGCTTTGTCTAGTTCCATTCAACACTTCTTTGAACCTGACTGCTCATTGCTCACACTCCAATTCGCAGATTCTTAACAACATCGAACACTATTGTCATTATTGCAATCGGATGATTGTACCCCTCCATGATAAGCACCTTACATGCTATCAATCTATCACCTAACCTCCTCCCACCTCCCATGCTCCACTGCCCAACCAGAGAAAGAGAGAGCAAGTGAATTAATGAGGCATGTAAAACCAGTGACATAATTGCAGCAGCAATTAGTCTTACCCTCATGGACTATTTTATCAAGTTCATTAAGCTACAATTAGCACCCTCATAGTAAACCAGAAAACCCTGGAAAAGATTGATGACAGTAGGTTTCATCGACTAAAAATCACATTGAATACAGCCGAACCATTTCTTATCACAGAAAAATGACCCGTTTGGTAACCGGTTATAAATGGGGTTTGATAGTAATGCATTCTACTAAAAAGTTGTAAAGGAAGACCTATGTCAATAGCCATGGTAATGCTGCTTCACCTCAAAACATCTTTTTTCTTCATAAAATATGATTACCTTCCATTACCACTCCATTACCACTCCAAAAGGTGGTATCAAATGGAAACGGAAATCTATGAAGAAAAACAAATGTTTGGAGAGTAAATTTTATTACCATAGACATTAACATGACAATCTTCTTGGAGCATTATACTACAAATTATTATTATCATTTATTACCGCCTACCAAACGGAACCCTAACGTTTCCTTTATCTACGATCAACCCGCAAACCCCCGAAAAATCTACGAAATCAAGTTCAATCATAATATTCAATAACATACTCAACATTGAAATTTGAAATCGAAATCACTGAAATTCTTCAAATAAAAATCACCTAGAGAGAGGCAGCTCCAGCAACTTGAATCAAGAGCAAGAATCGATGTAAGCCGAGCAGAAGCAATTGCACTATGAAGCGGCTTCTGTGACTCAACCATTCCCAACATTGAAGCTAATCTACCAACCCAAACAAAAACAAAAACAAAAACAAATTGCCAGACATTATTACAATTAGATTAAAACTAATATAATGCAATTCAACAAATTAAAAATGAGTTAGTTGGAAATTATATACCTAGTAGCAGAGAAAATGGTTTTGTTTGAAGAAGATGAAAATGGTGAAGTTATATGCTTCGAAGTTACAGTTACAGAAGAAGTGGGTCTTGATCGAACTGCCAAAAATCGTGCTCCTGAAGCCATGGCTGATCTTGTTACCAATGCTGCCATTTTTTTCTTTTCTTTTTTTTAAGTTAGTGTTTTTCTGTTTAAACCCTAAATTGAGCTGATTTGACAACTGAGGTTTTGGAGTGCCAGGAAGGAAGATGGATGTTTTGGGGCTAAAGCCGCTAAACGATAGATGTCCTTTGGAAACAATGGTAACCCTATGTTTTGGCTTTTTGTTTCCGAATCGCTATTTACCGTCCGTATTTACTTGAAATCGTCCGTATTTTTTTCATTATATACCCCCCATGCCCCTCCCCCTTTCACCTCACTTTACCCTCTCCACTCTCACCAAACTTAAGCTCTCTCTCTCTCTACCATCAAGCACTAACACCACCACCACCTTCCGAACACCATCGCCGGCCGACCACCACCCACCACCGGAGCACCACCGACGCAAAATGTCCGATGAAGGACCGTCAACGCCGCCGGAACGAAATGTGGTAAGTTGGAAATTTTTTTTTGTAAGTTGCTCGGAAAATTTTTTTTTGGCCATCGGAGCGAGGTAATCGGATCGAAAATCCGTTACCCCAGTGGGAAGAAACAGATGTAAAACCCGTTGCTTCCACGGAACCAACGGACCAAAAATCCGTTGCCTCTGTGGAAGCAACGGAAAAGTGATCCGTTACCATGGTAACGGATCACTTTTCGGCTACCACCACGGAGGTAACGTAGATCTGATCCGTTACCTCTGTGGTGGTAACGGAAAAGATATCCGTTACCAGAGGCGGTGGTAACGGATTTCCTATCCGTTGCCCCGCATTTTCGAAAAAAAAAAATATTTTTGTTAGCCTCGTGTTTTCCGGCGAGGGGTTGGGGGGAGGGAGTTTGGGTTTTTTTTTTTTTTTTTCTTTTTTAAAATTTATGTTTTGTTTATGTTTGTAGTAATTTATGTTTTTTAATAATTATATATTTATGTTTATTTAAAATATTTTATATTTGTTCCTAATTTATTTATTTATTTATTAATAATTTCTGTTTGAATTAAAAATAATAATTTGTGTTTATTTGGGTTTTTATAATTTATGTGAATAGTTAATTTGAATATATTAATTAAATGTTAATAGTTAATATGTTCCATTTAGTTAATATTTGATTTTCCGTCATAATTAGTATTGATTTTGTAATTAGCGAATAATAGTACATCCGTTTATGTTAATTTTGTTAACGAATATTTAGTTAATATTTTTTGATATTGTTTTCAAATATGTGAATAATATTATTGATTATATGTTGTCTAATTGAAAAAATGCTAAACATTATAGGCTTATTTGCCGGACTTTGGGGGTGATTATATAGATTATAATCACATGTTTTATAATGAAACACTATGGGCTGAGAAAAAGGAACTACAAGATTGGGTTAAGAAAAGGGCAAATGAAATCGGGTTTGTGATGATTATTATGTCAAATCATAAACACGATCCTAGTGGACGAGAATATGTATATATGAAATGTAACTCGGGGCGCACCATATAGGGGTGAAGGTAGAGATCTTAGTGTAGCATACCGGGTAGCTACAAAGACAAAAGCCTCGTGGTCTGTAGAGCGGGAGTTAAGGTTGAGTATTTGGAGTACCCGAGATCGAACCGGATGGGTGATCAAAGCGGAACGGGGGATTAGGGGCATGCACAATCATGAGTTCATTCATTACCCCGAGGGACATCGACCCATCAGCGGCCTTAGTCCGGCGGCAAAGGTATTCGCTCGCGATATGATAAAGTCGCACGTTAAGCCCGCTAGTATAATGAAAGCTGTGAATGAAAAATTTCCCGATGATCATCCAAATATGAGACACTTGTACAACCCGAAGGAAAAGGATAGAAGGGAAGCAATGGATGGTAGAGACGTGATGCAACACTTCCTTCACCTTGCTCGAGAGAGCGACTACCTTCACCGGATTAGGCAAGACGAGGAGACAAATGCAATGATCTGCAAAGATTCATGGTGCACCCTCGTTCGGCAAATATCCTCCGAACTTATCCACTTGTTGTTGGTATGGATGCAACATATAAAACCAACAAATATAACATGCCTTTTCTAGAGCTCATTGGGATGACGCCGTGCAACAAGAATTTTATGGTTGGGTGTGCTCGATGGCCAACGAAACTTGTGATAGTTATAATTGGGTGTTGGACAAGTTTAGGTTGCTTATTGGAGTGAATGTTGTCCCCGTTACACTCATTACCGACCGTGATTTGGGCCTTATGAAAGCGATCCGGGAAGTGTTTCCTAACTCGCACATTTGCTATGTAGATGGCATATCAACAAAGACGTGCAGGCTAGAGTGAGTAACATCATGGCCAACACCGATGCGGGTCCGAGATTCGTGAGCCGAACTTGGTATCGGATAGTCAACGCGACCGACGAGAGGAGTTATGAGGCCGAGGTTGATAATATGAGAGATGTGTACGAGAAAGTGGCCTAAAATAATCCAATACGTTGAAACAACTTGGCTTGTGTACAAAGAGAAGTTTGTGCGGGCATGGACGGACAATGTACTTCACCTTGGGAACACGTGCACTAGCCGAGTTGAAAGTGCACACTCTGCACTGAAGTCTTGGGTTTTTAGTAGCACAATCGCCTTGGACTCCATCTTTTCTATTGCTCACAAGTGAGATAGAAAATCAGGTGAAGAAGGTTGAGAATGATTTGGAGGAAAGTCGGCGTCGGCACGGAATATTATACAAAACTCAGGCATTGTATCAATTAAATGGTCGAGTCTCGCATTATTGTTTAGAACTGTTACTGCATGAGGAAAATCGTATGCGGGAGTTAGGCTACGAGGTATATCAGCGTTGCGGTTGCTCGTTGAGAACCACACATGCAATCCCCTGTGCATGCGCCATACGGAGACGATTGGAGGCGAACGAGAGTCTGTACCTGACAGACTTACATCCTTATTGGACTACTTTGATCATTGGTGATGGTGTCAACAACCCTGTGTTTGTATCTGAGGCAGCACAAGATTCTCAGTACTTCTTAGAGTTGGTTGAGCAGGTTCAAAGTAGTGATCCTGCCGTATTGCGGAGCGCTACCCGGGTTCTAGAGGAACATCTGCGTACCACCTATTCATAACTTGTGGCATAACATGCATGAAGATAGTGTTGATGGTTGGGATCTGTTGTATGGTGTGCGACGCGCTTTATGGGATGAGTTACTCTCTTCTTAGTATATAGTACATAGTGCGATCTATTCATTGTAATATTTTATGTAATGTATTTGATAAATGCATTTGTAATTATTAATACTATTTGATAATTGAATTTGAGCCGAATAAGTAGTATTTGATATGATATTAATTTATAATGTTGGATCATATTAATTTATAATGTTGGATCATAATAAGTTGCAATGATTCAAATTGAAATAATATGTTGCAATGATTCAAATTGAAACAATAGGTTGCAATGATTCAAATTGAAATAATAAATATCATCATAAAACCAAAGTCATATATACCTAACAAAGTAATATCATCAAAAAATGTAACTACATAATACACCCAAAGTAATATCATCAAAAAATGTTACTACATAATACACCCATACATAACTAATGGAATGAGAACATTGAAATGCAATGACTACATGTCATGATGATGCTCGTCCTCAGCAGCGTCCCGTGCCCGATCTAGACGCAATGCAACATCCCAATCCCGAGCGAGGTCGGCCAACATCTCATATGCCAAAGAAGTGTTGGGTCGCCGGTCATTGTGCCGATCCTCCGTCAACGCTCTCGTGGCGTCAAAATGTCGGGCCATCCACTCGCAAAAAGTCGGTTAGTTATGTTATGTTATGTATCAATAATATAACATATAAAATAGTAAACAAATAAATGATTATATTGCGTACATAGTGGGTGTTTGAAGTGTTGGCCCGGGGCGGAATATGCGTCCTATCTCGCAAAGAATGAGGGTAGGATGGGAATATGTACAAAACCAATCCATGTACTCCCTCAAACACTCTCCGCGACGAGTAACCCGTCTCAACCGTGATACGTTGAGACCCCCCAAGATATGGCGTGAACCGCCGCCATGCGGACTCGCCTACCGAGACCGAGAATTGAACCTCATACCTCTTCGGGTTGCTCGGTCCGTATGCGAAATCAGGCTGAATAGGAGGGGTAGGAATGACCTGAACAAAACCCAACCGTCGCAAGTACACGATCCGGGTTGTACGGCTCAATGATACCTCGATAACGTATGAAACCGACATACAACGTCCTCGGAATCATGGCAGCCTGGTCATCCCCATATGGCGTCCAAATCGACTCGAAAACGGATGAATGTAATAATTTCATGTTACTAACGTAGTAGTAATATATGAGAACATAATAATATATATTTTACTAATGCATTAAATATTCGTACCTCTGTAACCCGAAGGTTGTCCAAGCGTCTACGAATGGACTCCGGCCGGACGAAATCCTTGCCGACGATGTGATAATCCCACTTCCGGTGCCCGGGGATCATGATCACCGAAGGCCGGCCCCTCTCGCCGTGGTCGGAAACACGGGAAGTACTCGTATATCCAGCACCTGGAGGAGCGTCAAACACCCGGCAACCTGTTTGCTATCCGCTCTAGACGCAACCCGTAGCCGACGATATAGGTACGCCAAAGCAAATGAGCCCCACGAGTAAGTATGAACCGAATCAAGGTCATCCCGGCTCGGTTATGTTCTCGGGGCATGAGGCGGGAACCACTCTTATCGGTGAAGAGGGTACACCCAAGTGTCGGGAGGAACCATGCGCGAACCCGCACGTCGCCCGGACGGCCCCGATCCATGCAAAGGATCGAAAATCTTCGAACGGTAACGCCACCGTTCCTCCGCACCCGTGAGTCCTCACATAATAACTCCTCACGAGTCAAGCCGAGGAGCTCCTCAAACCGTACATGCAACTCGGAAGTCGACAAAACAAAGCACTAACAGTCCGACCCTCAATAGGAACACGTAGGATCCGCCAAACGTCATGTAACATGATCGTCATCTCTCCAAAAGGCATGTGAAACGTGTTCGTGTCGGGCCGCCAATGCTCTACAAACGCTGTAAGTAATGGAAAGTCAAGGTGCCCAAACATAATCCCCGGTAGCTGGGCAATACAAGATCTATCCAAGCGCCGCAACGATCGCCGGGGAAACCCCAAGTCAAGAACGGATCAAATGCATTGGAGCGGTTATGGCACAAAGATAACATCCCTAGCAGTCGTATCGTGGTATATACGGGAGCCGACGTGCCCCCGCCAACTAGGAATCGTGGTACCGTCAAGTGGGCCCCCCGTGCATCGCCTCGGTAACTCAACCACGAAGTATCCCTAGCAGCCTCTAGCCCCGCTCGACGATGACCTACTAGATCCGAACTCGACCCCGAAACAAACCTCCCTCTACTACCCTTCCTCACGAGCACATGGGAGGCGGTTTCACCCACATCGCTCCATCGTCATCTCTCATAGCATGATCTAACTCCCTGCTCGTCCCCAATATCCCATCCCAAGCACTATCAGGCGCGTCCTTAGGAATAGGCATCTGGCTAGCCTGAGCATCAGCCCTCGCCCTCCTACTAGCTGCATCAACACCACGAGATCTAGTGTGTCGTGGCGTCGATCCCTCGAGACCATCAAGACCCTAATAATACATTATGTTAATTATTTATTATTTATTTAATGTCTACGTTATTATATTGTAATTACTACTAATCTATAACCATTGACACTCTAATAATTACTTAACTAAAATTATAAGGAAAACTAATACTAAGATGCATTAACATTGGTGATGGTGTTAACATAATATTATTAAAATATATTAACATGCGCAAAGTAAGTAAATTAGGGCATTATTATATAACTATTCACTTTCTAATAATTAATTAACTAAAATTACAACAATAAATCATATTAACTTGCTAATATCATTAGTAAACATGCTAATAAAAACAAATACCCTACATAAATTAACATGTTAATAAAAACAAATTAACATGCTAATATCATTACAATAAATAATCGTAATATGCTACTAATATAAAATAATAACATGCTAATATCATTGAAATATTTTAATAATATAATAACATGCTCAAATCAATATATTAACTTATTATATAATAACTATTAAAATTAAATAATACTATTATCACATGCTATTAAACAATTAAATAAATTAAATCAAATAAATTAAATAATACTACCATGTTACTAACATGCATTAACATAATAATAAAACCTAATTACCATATTATCACACAAATTAACATATTAACTATTCCAATTAAATTAATATATTCAAATAACTATTGACATTAATTATAAAAGCCCAAATAAACACAAATTATTATTTTTAATTCAAACAGAAATTATTAATACATAAATTACGAACAAACATAAATTATTTAAAATAAACATATAAACATAATTAGAAAAAAAAGAAATTAATAAGACATAAACATAAACATAAATTAAAAAAAAGGAAAAAAAACCCTAAATCCCCCCTCCCTCGCCGGAAAACACAAAGAACAAAAAAATTTTTTTTTTTCGTAAATGCAGGGCAACGGATGAGAAATCCGTTACCACCACACGGTGGTAACGGACATCTTTACCGTTACCACCGCAGAGGTAACGGTTCAGATCTACGTTGCCTCTGCGGTGGTAACGGAAAAGTGATCCGGCGACGAGTTCTTTGTGTTTTCCGGCAAGCCTACGTTGGTTTTGACCACAAATAACTACAAAACTAACCTGATTTGAAGATTCCCCGATTTCCTTTCCCTTCTTCCTTGGGCCCATTCTTTTTCCGGCGTGTTGTGGTGGTGGTCGGCGTCGGTGTCTTCTTCGTCCTCGCTCTGGTGGTCGCCGGTACGGCCTTCCTCGCCTAGTGGTGGTGGTTGTCGTGTGGTGGTGGTTGCCGTGTGGTGGTGGTGGCAGTGGTGTTGGTGGTGGCTTTGGGGGTGGTGGTGGCTTTGGTGGTGGTGGCTATGGTGGGAGTGAGGAGTGAGAGTGAGAGAGTGAGAGAGTGAGAGAGTGTTAGAGTGAGAGAGTGAGAGAGTGTGGGGGGTATGGGGTAGTATTTGTAGGGGGTAGTTTAGGAGTATTTTAAAAAAAATACGGGTGATTTCAAGTAAATACGGGCGGTATTTAGTAACCCGGTAGTTAAATTTAATTTTAATTAACAATCTTAGTCCCATTTCTATGGTTATACTTGAAAATGTAACATTAGTAACTGTTTTTTAATCAAACTAAGCTTGGCCTCATGGTAAGAAAAAAACCCTCTGACATTAAGGTTAGGTTCAATCCTCATTAGGAGAACTTTGAGTAAGGGGATCCCCTTACCATTCCCCCACTCTTAAAGTGTCTGCCTGCAAACCTGGATCGGGTTAGCCTACGAGGCGGATCGAATAACCCTGCGAGAGGTGATGCATGTCCAAGGCCCTAGTGTGAATAAAAAGTAAAAGAAAGATTGACAAAGTCCAAATAAGATTTTTATAAGTTCAATTTCGATTTAGTATGCAATCAATAGTTTATCAATATATATTGTCAATATCAGCTCGAGGAAACTTTGTACGAGATGCGCATTGTTGAAGATAGACTCGACTCCATATGAGTCGGGTGTTACAGAAAATATAGTATAAATGAAAAGTAAAGAAAGATCAACAACGTCCAAACAAGATTTATAAGTTCAATTTGCAATTTAGTATGAAGTCAATAGTTTATCTATATATATTGTCAGTGTATCATCTTGACGAAACTTTAGGGACTCCCGAAGTTAAAAATTGATTACGATTTCATACCCCGCTAAACTTTCTTGCATCCACTTGTCAACTAAATAAGGCAAAAAAAAAAATCACAAAATTCATGTTTTTGACTTGGAGCCTATGGAAATAGTATCAATAATGAAAAACTAAATGAAATCTTCCACAAAAACCCCATTTTTTCATATAGAATGGCACCTAAAACATTAATCGACCACTATCACTTTTCAGGTTCACCCTACTCTCATATTATCCATCAAACACTCGCTCTCCACTTAAACCAATCTATTATGGTAGCTTGGAAACCTCCTCCCATATTTGTTTCAAACTCAACTTCGACACTTCGGGACGCTCGCTTGGCGTCCTCTGCAGTAGATGGCGTCATCATCCACGATCATCAAGGAAATAACCTCAAATTATGCACCTACAAGTAGGCAAAACCCAAGACTACATAGCAATACGATCATTAAGGTACATATTATACTTGCTATCCAAGAGGGGATACTAAATCTTAAAATTGAGGGAGACAATCCTCTAATCATCAAAGAAATGCAAGGACTCTAAAAAGCCACATGGCATATTGCAAATATCGTTGAAGACATAAAGCAATCCTGAAGTCTATTAGCATATGGAGTATCAAAAAATCTATAGAGAATCAAATAAGGTAGCGAATTGATAACCAACGTTGGCCTTTGGTCCATTCTCACTTTTTTTTCTTCTTGAGAATCCTTATGACAAATGCATTAGGAGCTCCCCTTGCACGAGGGATCCCTATTTCCTATGCGAAGTACTTCCTCCGTTCTGTTCTAAATAAAACGCAGGGCTTTGACACGGGGATATAGAATAGGAGAAAGACAGAGAGAAAGAACAAAAAGGGAAGAGAGATCGAGAAAAGTGAATACCAAATAAAGTATATGTTTTCATTTATTTTAGAACGGATGACTATACAAAAAGCAAAAATCCATCGTAAAACACAGCGTTTTCATTTTTATTTTTCCTTGGTCACCGAGGGTCGGTTGTTGTTGTGTTGTTCCTCCTTTCACCGTTCGCTCCATTTACCACCTTCAAAACATCGAATCGTCGTCAATCGATCGTAAGCTTTATTGCACTTTTTTCCATCAATGGCGGCGATCTTAGCTCGGAAATCTCTTCTCGCTATTCGTTTTCGTCAGCTCGTAAGGCTTCTCCTCACTCTTTAAACCCTAGATTTTCAATTTTTGTAACAATTTCTCGCTGAAACTGCTAAATTGCTGCACGATTTATAAGGTTCTGCATTTGTTCGTTTCACATTTTGTTTTCATTGCGAAGTTGTTTATGTAATTTAGCATTTAATTTTAGCCCTTAATTTATTGATATTTTATGTTTTTATTGTTTTGTGTGTGTGTGATTTTGTGTCGGGTTCGGATTGCATCAATTAATTTAGGGCATCGAAGGTTGAATAGGTTTTGAAAAAAAAAAACCTAGAAATATGAAAACTTTATGCAGTTGTGTATTGAGTGATGGAGGAAGAATGGAAGATGCGTTTTTATTATGATAATTTGTGTTTTTAGTTGATAATGGATTAATGGGTGACGGTATCAGGAGCGTACTTTGGAGGGTATTATTTTGTTGAAATTCTACTAGCTGTTAATAGCCAATTGATTTCAAGTTAGGAGAAAAATAACTTACTAATATTAGGGCATCGAAGGTTGCATATGTATTGAAAAAAAAAAAACTAGAATTATGAAAACGTTATGCAGTTGTGTATTGAGTGATGGAGGAAGAACGGAAGATGTGTTTTTATTATGATAATTTGTGTTTTTAGTTGATAATGGATTAATGGGTGATGGTATCAGGAGCGTACTTTGGAGGGTATTATTTTGTCGAAATTCTACTAGCTGTTAATAGCCAATTGATTTCAAGTTAGGAGAAAAATAACTTACTAATATTAGGGCATCGAAGGTTGCATATGTATTGAAAAAAAAAAACTAGAATTATGAAAACGTTATGCAGTTGTGTATTGAGTGATGGAGGAAGAACGGAAGATGTGTTTTTATTATGATAATGTGTGTTTTTAGTTGATAATGGATTAATGGGTGATGGTATCAGGAGCGTACTTTGGAGGGTATTATTTTGTCGAAATTCTACTAGCTGTTAATAGCCAAGTGATTTCAAGTTAGGAGAAAATTAACGTATCACGGAGCTGTAGAAGCTGCGGTTTTGATGATATGGTTTAGAGATTATGACCTGAGGATCATGATTTCCACTTGCATGTTTTAGGAAGAGATGTTGGCATAAGATTCTTGTGGGTTCCGAGATGAAGTAAGCTAACTGTTGTCTGTTCATCATGTGCCTCATTTTATGAAATTTGTGATCTTGAGTCCTGTTTATTCGCTTGAACATTTGCATTTAATGTGTATTCATAGATCTTCCTACTAGAGGTGTGAGGTCCAATTGAACGTGATAAAAAATGATCTCCGTAATTAAGATGACTTGGCTGTTGTTTTTTTCTTAACTAGCTATATTTATTAAGTCATGGCATAGAAATACTGTACACGAATCCTGGGATATGGTAGGACAGTGGAGTTGAGTGTAACCCGAAGGCACCTACTCATTCTGCTGCATATAGTGAATAAGTAGCAACTGGCCTTTTTGCCAAACATATGTTCATGTCTGCTGGAAATGAAAGCTGAAAGTCACCCAATATTGACTCTTTTAGTTTTGTGAAAAAAAAATGTATAATTACAAGTTCACAACTAGCCCCTCCTTGTGTCTGCTAAATACGTTTCTATTGATTGTATTATACTTCTTCCATCTAGTTTTTATAGTCGTATAAACTATTTAAGATGTTTGGGAAAAAGTTCACTTTTCTTAAAAAGCACCTAATAGTTTGTGACTGTCCTCTCCAGATCCTCTTACTAAGATTAAATTGGGGCCTTTGGGGAGTGTGAGAATGATGAAACTATTATGAATGGTCTTTCTAGTAAAATTGTGTCATATTTTTAATTATAAGGGTTTGAGACAATATGACAATGAATACTAGGAGGAGGGAGTAGTTGATATTATTGCCACTGCTGGCAGATTATGGTTGCCTAAATGTTTTTAGGACTTGTGATGTTTTTGTTCTTATGTGCCAATGTATTTTTACCTACTATTTTTTTTGCTTATGTAGGCTTTGACTGGACAAGCATTTCAAGGCTTCAACCAGCTTGAAACAAGATCATTCGCCACCAAACATTCATTTTCCACTGATAAAGGTGTGTTAAAGTACCTTTAAAGCGTTTTATTTTTCTCCCTTTCTTCTCTGATAAACGGATATCTTCTGTAGTAGCCTTGAAAATAAACATTTGGTAGTTCCTTGTGGGGTAGAATGTGGAATAGAATTAAGGATCATTGAATTATCTGATTTTACTTCGGATGTAATCAGGTGACATGAGATTTCAAATGGTGGACTTATTGCTTGTGGTTTCTTGTTTAGGATTTCATTTCTTTTTCTCCTGAAGGAGAAGAGGGGGGCACGATATATCTCTCCCTTTGTGAAATTGAAATATTAGATAGGCAGTGGGATTGTTAACAATATATCACGCCCCTTATATGGAGGATTATGTTATAAATCTTTCGAAGCAAACAAAACAATATCATCCGGGACATCATCTAATTAAAATAATTAGTTTTAGTAGTTTTATGTGCACGCGATGCGTGCGAAAACATGTAGAAAATTAGATTAATTGCTAATTACATCTAATAAATTAGAGATTTTTAACCAGTTTATCCCACTAAATTAGGGATATTTAAATATATAAAAAATAGATTGCGAGAGAAGTAACTTACTTGTGTTGTGAATATTCACCGTTTTCTTTTTGTAGTGCCTTCTTTTATCTTTTTTTTAAATTAATTAGGTAGTTCCCCTTTTTATTTTTCCTTTTTCTATTTTTTAAAATTAAAGTAGGTAGTTACCCCTTTTTTTGTTTATTTTCCTTTTTGTATTTTTTTGGTGTCCTACCCCTCTTGACATATAGAATAGAGATTTTCAACTACTTAAAACAATAGCTCTTCTGTGTCTTTGAATGGTCCTTGATCCAATTTCTGCTATCAAATTGATTAGGATTGGGGATGAATACTTAATTTCATTGACCTGGGAAATTGACTATTGGCTTATTCAGGATTTTTATATCAGCTGTTTGAAAGCAATCGTTTGTAGGCAGACATGTAAAATTTGTGGCAGATTTATCATTTTAATCATGCTGCCTACCTTTGGTGGGATTGCTAAGTGAACCTTACTAAATTTCATGGATAGTAGTACCTATACATGGATAGGAGGCACGATAGAATCTGTAGTCGTTTTGGTGCTTGTAGCTGTCTGATTTTTCTCTGTATGTGCTACTTACAGATGACGAAGAAAGAGAGAAGCTTACCAGGGAGATATCAAAGGATTGGAGTTCCGGTAACAAACAGCAACCCTGACATTTAATTTTTTGTACTTTGTCATTTGGTTTATCGTTGCTTATAGGTTATATTTCTTTTAGTATATGCCTCTTACGTACTGATACTTTATTGTTGGTTGCAGTTTTTGAGAGAAGCATAAATACTTTGTTTCTCACGGAGATGGTTCGAGGGTTATCTTTGACTCTCAAGTACTTCTTCGATGAGAAAGTGACTGTGAGTGTGATCTTATTATCTAGTATACTGCTCTCTTTTAGCTTGTTTCAGCTGGCTATATTTTTGATACACTTACATTCTGCAGATCAATTACCCATTTGAAAAAGGCCCTTTGAGCCCCCGTTTTCGTGGAGAACATGCTCTTCGTCGTTATCCAACTGGAGAGGAACGCTGCATTGCCTGTAAACTCTGTGAAGCTGTGAGATCTTTATTTGCTTTCTTCTAATGATCTTAGTTTCTTATGAAAAGTATGATTTAAGATAGTATCATGTCTATCTTTATTCTTGTATAGTATCTGGAAGTTATCATGTAAGATAGGTGGATCTGGGGAGTGCACTATCTGTCATTTGATGGTCATATACAAGTATATGAAAAGCACAACATTCCTGCGTAGTTGTATGTTCTGGGTACAATTGGTATGATTCCTTCCCATTATATTCCTTAATCCAATATACAGTAAAAGTTGATGGAGAACAAGGTTGAGACTTGAGACATATAGGTGGAACTATTAGAGGTTACTATGAGCTGACGAATCATCCTTATCTCTTTCTCTATGCTAGACTAGGACCTAATTTTAGCTTGAACATTTATATTATTCCTGGTTTTCAGTTAGTATAGGAAGTCTATGCATTAGATGAGAAATGTTGTAAACCTGACCTTCTATCTGTTGGCTTTTGCTCTTCGTTTTCCTGTTTGGCCTTCTCCTTTTAGTATTGATATTGGATCACATATGTTTGCTGTCTATTGTCCTACTCAGCTATATATCATGATCTAATTGATATATGTTCTGCTCTGTGGTTTAATTCGATAGTTAGGGTGGTGATAGTTGATCTTAGATTTCTGCGTTTTTTAGGTCTGCCCTGCTCAAGCTATAACTATTGAGGCAGAAGAAAGGGAAGATGGAAGCCGTAGGACAACCAGGTATACATATTTCCTTATTTTGAAGACCCTCGATGTATTTCTAGTCATTGATGTATTTTACTGAAATGATGTTCTCTTTGAAGGTATGATATTGACATGACGAAGTGCATCTACTGTGGTTTCTGCCAAGAGGCATGCCCTGTTGATGCCATTGTTGAAGGACCAAACTTCGAATTTGCAACAGAAACTCACGAGGTTAGTTAATTCGTTCATTGTAATTTCTTTAGTATATGTACCATCTGTGGAGACGATCTTATTCTGTGTCCTGTGATGGAGTATATCTGTATATGTCCACTACCAAAACATTTTCCCTTTTTCATTCTATTTTCCTCAAATTTGATGCTCTATTTCTGAACGCGTGCGTCAAATTGTTTGCAGGAGCTTCTGTATGACAAGGAGAAGCTGTTGGAGAATGGTGATCGATGGGAAACTGAGATCGCAGAGAATCTAAGATCAGAAAGTTTGTATCGCTGATCTTCGATGGTTTGATGAGGCTATGATGTTTGTCTTATTTTTGGGCTTCCGGATGAAAAATCAATAAATTTCTCTGTATATGGAGCTTCAGAGATCGTTTTGTTGTCATTCCTCATGTAAACAATGTTAAATTGCAATCTTGTAGATTTTGATAATATTGTTAGCCATTAGTCGACTGGTCGTGGTGGCTAAATTACTCAATTTACATATCAGTGCACCATTTTGGGCTTTGTTTCATCCCCAATAGGGAAAAACAATATACCACTTTAGGCCTATATTTCCATTGATGTGATTGACGATGTTACTTTCCTGGTTTTTTGATCTACATTAGTGATTTACTGCACATATCGATTATAATCATTGATGCTTAGAAGTTGATATGTATAAGATCTAAATTGATAACTTGAGGTGAATGACTATATGTTCAATGGCTTCAATCGTTTCATGTTTAGTGTTTATGGTCGCTCCTTCTCTGGCCAGTGGCCATAATCTGAACAAAAGCGTTTCATGCTTATGCAAATTGATGACTGGAGTACGAAGCTGGGAGGGGATGGGTTTTAGTCGAACTTGGGGCGGGTCAAGTACACATATGAGTGGGTTTGAATTCTACCAAATGAGGGTGCTTGGGGGTAAGATTTTCTTACCTTTCTCCTTAATATCAAATGTCTGACTCACAAATACTGGATCAAGAAATTGTAAGTGCATTAATAGTTTTAGCTCAAGACTTGGTAAATATGAAGATTCAAGTGTAAGGTGTAAAACGAACTAATTTTTGAATGAATGAAAGTGATGCCAACACTATCATTATCTCATCGACTGTTACAATCAAAATTACAGTATGCATAAGAAACTGTATTTGATCTCATTGATATTGTAATTGTGATACTTCATCCGTTTTGAAATAAGTGGAAACACTTCTCTCTTTTATGTGAGATCTTTTTGAGAGGAGTGTTTCACTTATTTCAGAACGAAGGAAGTATTAACTATGATCTTGAACTCTCGAGACCTCAAATATGAAAATTAACCTCTTAGGGCCTGTTCTCTTCGGCATAAAACAAGTGAACTAAATTGAATTGAACTGAACTTAATAAATTATAACTAATTAATAGTAATGATAATACTTTAGGAAGTGAACTGAACTGAAAATAAGTTGGGGAGAACATACCCTTAACCTCTAAATATTAATTCAATGTTCTTCTATCAAAATAAATAGTACTTCATACTCCTGCTAATAAAAAATAAAAATCCCAAATAACAGTAAAAAAAAAAAACAATGAACTTATTATCAATTCATATTTTTAGTTTGCTATTTTACCATTAAAACTATAAGGTTGTAATTATTATTCATTCAAGAACTCAAGACATCACCAGAGCCAAAAAAACTAGTTTATATACAAGTCGATTGTGACTTTGGGCCTGTTCTCTTCGGCATAAAACTGAACTGAACTGAATTAAATTATAACTAATTAATAGTAATGATTATCATTTAAGAACTGAACTGAATTGAACTGATCTGAACTGAAAATAAGTTGGGGAGAACAGACCCTTTGTGTCACTAACTCTACGGCTACTAGATATTTTTTTGTGTAAGAATTATTCTATTTGAGGAAGCTATTTGTAAAGACTAGAGAAAGAAATACAGTTAGATTTGTAAAGCCAAGACATTGTTAGATGACTTCAACTGTTTTCAACCATGCCGCCACTTTATCCAAAAAAATCTAACTAAACCAAAAAAAAATGTTTTGCCACACCACAACTTCCACTTCCACCATTTTCCCCCACCTTCCACTCCACCATAACCACCAACCTTCAAATTCATTCATCACTTACAATTCTCTCTCCTCCTCTTCTCAAAACCCACCTTCTGAAACCTCCAAAACCCCAAACTTAAACCCTAATTTTACCCAACAAATTCTCCGAACCCACAACTCAAAATCATCCTCATTCCTCTTCTTAAACGACCAACAACAACAACAATGGCTGCCGAAAAACGACGACGTTTTGTTCTCAGAAGAAGAAAAAGAAAGAATCTTGGAAATGACCCTTATAAGAAAACGGACCCCACAATTTCCGGGTTCAATTTATACCCGCCCACCTCATGGAAATGACCTTTCTCTCCCTCCTTTGAATACCCTTTTGAAGGAGGATGATGAAGGTGAGATGTTGATGAGGGCTGTTGAAATTAGGAGGAAAGTTACTTCGGAAATTTTTCTTGATTTTATGATTAGGAAGGGTAAATTTGGAATTACTTATTCTAAGAATTTGTGTTCAAAGTTGGGAGATTTTGTTGATTTGGTGATGATTGAGGCTGCTTCTATGAAGAAAGTTCCTGAATTTTCAAGACTTTCTTTTAATGCTCGTGCTAGAACTTTTATTGAGGAATCTAATGTTGTTCCTTTGATTAGGTGGGTTGAACTTCTAAATTCTATTTTGAGTTTGGTATATGATGTTATACTTTTAGAATTTTATGTTTTTGGTCTTATGATTGTTAATGTGTAGTTTATATGTTTGTTTCTTTTTTGTAGTACTCATTTTTTTGGCAAGTTTTCATCATCTTGGCACTTTATTATGTGGGTGGATTGAGGATCTAGAAGATTATTTTCGTTTCGAGTTTATAGATTGGATTTAGCATTGTTGTTTTAGTTCCCTTTATGGGTTAGTAATGCTTTGCTATGTTTATGGAGAAAACATGAAGGATCTCTAGTTGTGATGGTCTGGCTGCAAGAAGTGCAGGAGCATTTTGATAGCTGGGTTGCCACATTGATTTAATTTTTGGAGTCTTAGGTCTGTTGAATTCAACGAAATTAGACTTATTGGAACTAATCTGAACTTATTTGAACTTATACCTGAGAACTTAGTTTTCTGAAATAAGTGGAATGTAACACACCCATAATGGAAAGTTAGTTCTCATACCAAAGGTCTCAATGTATGATCACATAATAGATGATGAAAGCATCATGTTTAGCTATTATTTTGAAGAGGTTGATATGAGAGGGATCACATGTTTCTTTGATTATGTTGTAGGTGGCTGAAACACAATTCATTGTCACACCCTCAGATTGGTAAAATCATATGCATGGCGAAGGGGAATGTCCAATTAATAAAGGAGCATGTAGAGTGGTTGAAGTCAATTCATGTCAAAGGAAGATACATAGGAGTTGTGTTCATGAGGGTAGGGGAAATCATTTTGAAGCGTAGCATAGAAGAAATGGATGAGATAGTTATGTACCTAGAGACTAAAGGTGTGAGAAGGGATTGGATGGGTTATGTCATCAGCCGATGCTCCGAATTATTGGCTTTTAGCATGGAAGAAGTGCAAACTCGTGTCAGTTTTTACACAGACATGGGCATAAACGAGCATGATTTTGGCACGATGGTTTATGATTGCCCCAAAGTTCTTGGTTATTTTACTTTAGAAGAGATGAAACAAAAGGTATGCATCTATGTAACTCATTCTGTTGGTTTTGTTACCAAAACTGATAGAGAGAGCCATCTTAGTCGTATTAGACAATGGGACTGATTTTTAATCGCCAAATGCAGTTATATTAGTGCTCAAGGATTAATCATGTCATCTTGTGTTTTTCTTCAATGGATTGCAATCAATCTGTGCAAGAAAGTGATTGACACTTGTGGTTTTTAGGTCAACTATATTAAGGACTTTGGACTTGGGGATGAAGATGTCGGAAGACTACTTGCATTTAAGCCTCAGTTGATGGCATGTGGCATTGAGGAAAGATGGAAACCCCTTCTCAAGTACCTTTACTATCTTGGAATTAATCGTGATGGCATGAGAAGAATGCTCGTCATCAAACCAATGGTGTTCTGTGTGGACCTGGAAACCACTATTGTGCAAAAGGTAGTGTACTATCTACCTCCTTCCGTATTTTTCCTTCTGTCCTTAATTAATTAGTCTCAAGTAATATTATGATTAAATTATCAAATACTTCTATGCTTTTGCTAAAAATAAGTGAAGGGGAGTTGATCAAAGAACACGATTTTAGAAAGGGTATATCTGTAAAATTTATGACATACCTTAATTATTAGAGGTCAAGACTGAAGACAATGTGAGAACTGATCTGTTTATTGTCTACTGTATTTTTGTTATAATTTGGCTGAAAAATATGGCTATACTTTAAATCTTGAATGCATCTGCTGGAATCTAGCTTCCTTGACAAAAGGTGTTGTTTTATATCATTCTATAGGTACGGTTTTTGCAAGACATAGGTATCAAAGAAGAGGCCATTGGTCGCATGCTTGTCAGGTTCCCTCCACTACTGACCTACAGCCTTTACAAGAAAATTCGTCCAGTGGTTTGTTTTCTCCTTGCATTTGGTGACGTTTTATACTTCCATCAGCTATTTGGTGTCACCGTGTCTGTAACTCTGTATATGAAATATGCGTTCTTGAACCTGGATTATTTTGGAGTTATATCCTTCAATTTTTACAGTGATAGAATATTGATATAGTACTTAAAAAATCTGGTATTTTCACTTGAAGTTCAAAATTGTTTATAGTGAGTTTTTTAAAGGATTTTTCATTCTACTCATGTCATCATAGTAAACTTTCTTAATGGAGGATATTCCAAACTATTAAATTTTATTACTTGGATTCTGCATTATATATTAGTATCAGCTTCTCATATTTTAGTGCGACTCTTGTTACCTGTTTTGTGAATGGGAGGGGAATAAATGGCTATATGTGAGCTTATGTATGTTTGACTAAAGTATAACTAAATTGCAGGTTGTGTTCTTGTTAACCAAAGCTGGAGTCAAACAGAAGGATATAGGGAAGGTGGTAGCTTTGGCACCAGAGCTATTAGGGAGCAGCATTGCACATAAGTTGGATGGCAATGTGAAGTATTTTCTGTCCCTTGGGATTAGCCTTCCACAGTTAGGTGACATGATTGCTGACTTCCCGATGCTCCTCCGTTACAATGTTGAACTTCACCGACCTAAATATCGCTACCTGCGAAGAACAATGGTCCGTCCTTTACAGGATCTCATTGAGTTTCCAAGGTGAACTCTAACTTCAAATAGCTCAATAAGATACTACTCTCATTTTTAATACATTAATAGAGGATAATGTATGAAAATCAGTGAGGATCTCTACTTTCAGACTGTGTTACTCTAACTTGGGTACTCATGTCGGACATGGTTACTTGTCCAAGTCTGCAACTAGGCTATTTTATTTAAATTTTCCATGATCATTGCCCAAATTGAAGTGTCAGCGTGTCGTGGATTTGCCACGGGTACTTGAGGTAAAGTATAGAGTCCGAGTGACATAGCTTATAGGGTGTGCTCTCTTCATGAACTAAATTTATTAGACCTGATTTCACTTCATGTGTATACATAATTAGATGTGATCAGCCTTGACTAGACCTGATTTCCCTTGAAACTTACAGTTTTTATTTTATATCACAATTGTTGTTTTCTCTTGCTCGAGCCTATTACATAGATTAATTCTGTTGGTGGTTCAACTTACATGCAGGTTTTTTAGCTATTCCTTAGAAGACAGAATCATACCGAGGCACAAGGTTCTGCTGGAGCATCGAGTAAACTTCAAACTCCGCTATATGTTGGCAAGCACTGACGAGGCATTCAAACAGCAGGTTCAGGCTGCAGTTGAAAGGCGGCAGAGATTCGAATCAGGTGCTGCTCCACATGAAACTTGCGCCTTTAATGATGATGTTGCAGATTCTGAGACAAGGGATTATTCATCTATGACTGAATCCGACTCAAGTTCTTTCCTGAGTAAGGAATCTGAGGTGGTTATGCTGAATTCAGGTTGACAAGTCTTTTTGCTCGAAACCCGATGTACACGAACTCATCATACCCCTTAAAAGACTGCAAGTAATTTTGTATATATCATTGATTGGTGAATCCTGCTTGTAGAACGATGATATTTAGAGTCCAAAAAGAAAGTGTGTATGTGTGTATATTCATGTTTATTTTTGCCTTTCCTGGGAATTCATTTAATCTTGTGCGTGTCGTTCTTTACTTTCTTATATTACAGAAAGTAAAACTAATGAAAAGCACATATAAAAGACATAGGAAACCATCTAAAAGTAACCAAAAAAGCACTTCTACTATGGTGGCAAACAAAATCTCCTCCAATTTTTTTTATCGATAATACTTTCTTCATCCTTTAAAAAATTTAATTTTCGCGCCTTAATTTTTACTCCCTCCAGTTTTTATTAGACTTTTAACACTATTCACATACATGACTTTGACTATCTCTTGTGATTTGTTTAAGGAAAGACTCGTCTCAACGTGTATTATCCAAAAATCAATTTTTTGTAATTTTTGCTTATTGAAAATTAGAGATATTAAGGTTCAAATTAGTGCCTCGGCAAATGTGCCTCGAAAAAATAGGTAAACTTATAAAAACAAGAGGGTGTATATTATACCAAATTACCAATATAATTTTCTAAGAACCTTTTAATGATAATATGGTAAAACCTTTGTTAAATTTTTTGTCTAGAATTCGAGAGTGTTCTTTCACGTAATAAAGTGCCTCGTAAAGTCTAGTTAGTTGTCTTGCAAACCTCGTATTTTGCGTAGGATGCATTCCATGGTTGCTTTTATTGTCCAATTAATTCACATTAACACCATTTACGAGTCACGACTACTCGACTAGGCACTAGCGCTATCCAAGTATCCAACTTTTTCTTTTCTTTTTTTCTTCCCTGAAAGAGCCTATAAAAATTATGAAGAATGAAGTATAAATCTAAGCAAGTCCTATATGAGTCTATACGGCAAAGTCTTCTTGTGTGTACACAAATAAAAAATGAGATACTGTCATATCAACAAATGGTCCTATGGTCTAGCGGTTAGGACATTGGACTCTGAATCCAGTAACCCGAGTTCAAATCTCGGTAGGACCTTCTTTTTTTCCCTTTTTTTTTTTTTTTTTGCACCCCTGAATTCCAAATTGTAGTAGCTTTTTCTACACGCTCATAAAACTGGCTATCAACTCTTAACCCTCTCATTAAATGCTGAAGCAAAACTCTACTTTGCTAAAGCCAAGTACCAGCAAATAATGGACATTAAGGAATTAAAGAGTATGCTTTCTTCTCCTTTCTATATTTTTGTTCTTCTTTGTACATAAATTTACACTTACACTTTTCTCTCTTCACAAACTATGTAGTACATGTTTACAGAAAATAGGAAAAGAAAAAGATCTGAGAAATCGAATTTAGCAGGAGAGAGTGAAGGTGAGAGCGTTGGCAGCAACACTGTTTCTCTCAGTTTTACTCCTATTCCAGATGAAAGGGTATCAACTTTGTTTTTGTATGAATGATGTTATAGGAACTGTTAAAGAACCAAATCAACCAAAAGCTTAAGCTGATGGTTGAGGCGCAATAAATAGTTTTATACTCTATCACGCCCCCTCACGCAAGAGCCCTTTGGGCTTGAAGTGTGGATGCAGCACATGTCTCCCTCGTATCTGGCGCTAAATATTCCACTGAAAAAGGAAAGGGTGGATGAGATTCGAACCCGTGACCTTTTTGTCACGCTGGCTCTTTTTTTTTTTGGCAACGCACGCTGGCTCTTGAATAAATAGTTTAATACTCTATCAGGAACTAAAGTTCCAAATTTGCTTTTGTTTAGTTAAATTAGGGTGTGTTCACTTCCCCTTCAAAAGAACAAGTTTCGAGTTTAATAAATTTAGATAAGTCTTTCTTATTAGTTTTCCCACCTCATAAGATAAACTTTAGTGAACTCATTCTATTAAGATCACATAAGTTCAAATAAGTTCAGTTCAGGTAGATTCATGAGAATTGATGTGATGAAATCACAATAATATGTACAACATATTCCTTTTAAAGATGTAACTCTCGCACCATTTCTTTGTTTAATAAATTTTATATTATTTATGCAAAAAGACACTTATTAGTTCATCTCCTGAGTGACTAGTTCCAATTTGATATTTGATTATAGATGTCGTATATAGAATTTTAATATTTACCATTTCATATAGCAAATAGATGATGTTGATACCCTATTTACAGATGCAATATATATGTTGCTGAACATACGACGAACAAAATTATAAGAAACAAGAAAATGAACTAGGATATTTTCATCCTAACCACAAATATATCTTGTTTTAGTTGTACAATTTGTTGTACAATCTTTGCAAGAAGTGTACAAAACTGACAAAGTAACATCTGAACTTGGGTTCTTAAATTCCAATTTTGTAAAATATGGATTATGAAAAACCTCCATCTGTTAGTGTTAGAATATATATCTTGTATATATCATATATCTCTCTCATTTAGTTAGTATATATTTAGTTACCATATTAGTTGGCTGATTTGTAGCCTAACTTACCTCTTGTATATTGTATATGATGTTTCCTTGATGCAATGCAATCGGCACGGAATCACATTCCTTCATGGTATCAGCCTATTCTTCGATCCTCATCCAACCCTAGCCCATCTTCTTCTTCTTCTTCCTTTCTTCTCTCTTCATCCTATCCATGGCAGACTCCCAAAAGTTTCACCCTGCCCTCACCATCACTAACGTGAAGTCTCTCGTTCCCATAACTTTAGACAGCGAGCAGAGTATGTATCACTCTTGGGCTGCTCTCTTCACTAATCTCGCTAGGGTTCATGATCTTTATGATCACTTGGTTCCACCCACGGAAGAAACCGCCAAGGCCACGTATGCCAAGGCCAAAACCGCTGATCCTGCATTATGGAACCATCTTGATGCCGCCGTGCTTCAATGGATTTACGGCACTATCTCTCCCGATCTTCTTCATGCCATCCTCAAACGTGATGACACCGCTGAGGCAGCATGGAAGCGTCTTGAATCCTTATTCCAAGACAATAAAGCTTCCCGTGCTACCCACCTTGAAGAAGACTTTACTAATGCTGCGTTTGAAGATTTTAACTCCATTGACACCTACTGCAACCATCTTCAATCTCTTGCCGACCGACTTGCTGATGTTGATGCCCCGGTATCAAATAACAGGTTAGTTCTACGCCTCACCGGCTCCTTGCCGGAAGCTTTTGGTGGTACCGTGGATTTTATACAAAACCAGGAACCGTTACCGTCATTCGAAAGTTGTCGCTCAAGGTTGAAGATGACTGAGCGCACCATTAAAGCTCGTACCGCACGCGAGTCTGGTGGCCATGGGACCCGCTCCGGTGCCGCCATGGTAGCTGCATCATCTGAGTCCTCTCCCACTGCTTCTAAACGACCCCATAATAACGGTACCAACAAGGGGCGCAATAATTACAAAAATAATAAAGGGAGAGGTAAAGGGTCCAGTCAGCATGGTGGGCCCAATGGTGGTCAGCCCAGTCAGCAGTCCAGTCAGCAGCAGCCCCGTCAGCAGGGCCCCAACGCCACCTGGCCACAGTGGACAAATGGCTGGGGAGGGTGGACGATTCCACCGTGCCCTTTCCCAGCTTATTCATGGCAACCTCGGCCCTATGTTTCGGCCCAAAGACCCACTGCTGGGCCTGGGGTTCTTGGGTCAAGACCACAAGCATACAATGTCATTGCTCCTCATGATCCTTCTACAGTTGCTTACATGCCAACCGATATTGAAGCCGCAATGCATGCTTTATCGCTCTCTCAACCTGATGGGAATTATTACATGGATACCGGCGCGACATCTCACATGACGACGGATGCAGGTATTCTCTCTTCTTATTTCAATTCTAGCAATAAAAATCATAACATTGTTGTTGGTAGTGGTCATTTAATTCCCGTTGTTGGTCACGGTAGCACTACTTTACCTTCACCTCATCCTCCCTTTATCCTTCAAAATGTGTTATATGCCCCTAAACTCATTAAAAATCTGATCTCTGTTCGTAAATTTACCACTGACAATATGGTTTCTATTTCTTTTGATCCTTTTGGTTTCTCTGTCAATGACTTACAGACAGGGACCAGACTAATGAGATGTGACAGTGTTGGGGACTTATATCCACTTTTCTCAAACTCACAAGCCACCCCATTCAACCAATCAGCTCTTACTGCTATGACTCATGATATTTGGCATAATCGTCTAGGCCATCCTGGCGATGCTATTATACATTCTCTTCGTAGTAATAAGTTCATTGATTGTAATAAGGCTTGTAACATTTTTTGCTCATCTTGTCCTCTTGGGAAACATGCTAAACTACCATTTACCGATTCTTTGTCTCATACTTTCTTGCCGTTTGATATTATTCATAGTGATCTTTGGACTTCCCCTGTTGCTAGCACTTCTGGACACCGTTATTATGTTCTATTTCTTGATGATTACAGTAAATTTTTGTGGACTTTTCCTGTTGCCAAAAGATCTCAGGTTAAGCAATTGTTTATCTCTTTTCATGCTTTCGTCAAGACTTAATTTGAACGTAATATCAAAACTTTTCAATGTGACAATGGGACGGAATATGTTTATGGCACCCTTGCACAGTTCTTTGATCACCATGGCATGCTTTATCATCTTTCTTGTCCTCATACATCGCCTCAAAATGGTAAGGCGGAAAGACATATAAAATCCATAAATAATATCATACGCACTATTCTCTCTCATGCATCTATGCCACTCTCCTTTTGGCATCATGCCCTCTCTATGGCCACCTATCTCCTCAATATTCTCCCCTCCAAAGTATTAAATTACTTATCCCCCGCCCAAATCCTTTATCAAAGTGACCCTTCATATTCGGATTTGCGTGTTTTTGGGTGTCTATGTTTCCCTTTATTCCCTTCTACCACCATTCACAAATTACAAGAACGATCTACCCCTTGTGCCTATCTTGGACCGGCTCCCAATCATCGTGGTTCCAAATGCTATGGGCTATCTAGTGGTAAAATCATAATTTGTCGCCATGTTCGTTTTGTTGAAAATGAATTTCCCTTCTCTAAACTTCACAAACCACTTTCTACAGATTATGATTGTTTGAGTGATAATTTTTCTACTTCCCTTTTACCTTTTATCTCTCAAAACCACACTCCACAAACTCCTGAGCCTACTCCCACGCCTAGGCCTAGTTCGTTCTCCCCTCTTCCTCACACTGGGCCGCCTGCTTCCCCATGCCCAGTCCCTGAGCCCAATCCCACGCTGCTCTCCCCTCATTCACAACCTGGGTCGCAGTCTCACACGGGCCCAGATCCTGAGCCTTCCTCAACAGCTCCACGCATCTCTCCTCTCCCTTCTCGTTTGGGCTTGCAGCCCACTTCTCCCCTGGCACGCATTTCTCCTCTTCCTAGCCCAGTTCAGCGTGCAGCCCCAAATTCTCATCCCTCCTCTCCACAGCACGCTGACCCTACTCCCTCATCTCCCTCAATTACACCTAACCCATAGAGGCCCAACAATCCCATGTCCACTCGCATGACTACTCGAGCCGTCAATGGTATTTGTAAACCCAATCCCAAATATTCCTCCAATCTTCATGTCTCTACCACTACAGATATTTCTCCTATTCCGAAAAATCCTATTAGTGCTACCCGTGATCAAAATTGGAAGAATGCAATGTTGGATGAATTTAATGCTTTAATTGACAATAAGACTTGGGAATTAGTGCCTCAGCCACCTAATGTGAATGTTATTCTGTCTATGTGGATTTTTCGTCATAAACACAAATCTGACAGTTCTTTTGAGCGTTATAAAGCTCGTCTTGTAGGTGATGGGAAAACTCAGCAGCAGGGCATTGATTGTGATGAGACTTTTAGCCCGGTGGTCAAACAGGCCACCATTAGAGCAGTTCTTAGTATTGCTCTTTCCAAATCTTGGCCCATTCATCAAATGGATGTCAAGAATGCTTTCTTGCATGGTCATCTCAATGAAACAGTCTATATGCATCAATCCATGGGTTTTCGTAACAAAACTTATCCTCATCATGTTTGTCTTTTGAAGAAATCTTTGTACGGCTTGAAACAGGCTCCTAGAGCTTGGTACCAAAGATTTGCTGATTTTGTTGCTACCATTGGGTTTTCTCACAGTAAGTCGGATCACTCTTTATTCATCTACAAGAATGGTTCTGATGTTGCCTATATTCTGTTATATGTGGATGACATTATACTTACAGCTTCTTCTGATCGTCTGCGTACGAATATTATGACTCTTTTAGCTTCTGAGTTTGCTATGAAGGATCTGGGTCCTCTGAGTTTCTTTTTGGGCATTGCCGTCACTTGTGATGCTCACAGTCTTTTCTTATCTCAGAAACAGTATGCCGCTCAAATTATTGAACGTGCAGGGATGTCTAACTGTAGTCCATGTCCTACTCCTGTTGACACTAAGTCTAAACTTAGTGCCACCGCGGATACTCCTTATAATGATCCGACTACATATCGTAGTCTTGCAGGTGCTCTTCAATATCTCACCTTTACTAGGCCAGACATCTCCTATGTCGTGCAACAAATTTGTCTTCATATGCATGCTCCGACTAATGAGCATATGCGTGCTCTCAAGCGTATCATACGCTACATTCAGGGCACCCTTTCCTTTGGTCTCCACTTGTACAAGTCCAAAATTGATCGTATTATCTCATACACAGATGCAGATTGGGGAGGTTGTCCTGACACCCGTCGGTCTACCTCTGGTTATTGTGTGTTCCTCGGGGACAACTTGATTTCTTGGCCTTCAAAACGACAACCTACTCTTTCCCGTAGCAGTGCTGAGGCAGAATACAGAGGTGTTGCTAATGTTGTTTCTGATACTTGCTGGCTCCGAAATTTGCTTCTAGAGTTGCATTTCCGATTCAAAAGGCTACTCTAGTTTATTGTGTTGAGTGCTATCTACTTATCCGGCAATCCTGTTAAACATCAACGCACTAAACACATTGAGATGGATATTCACTTCATCCGTGAAAAAGTAGCTCGTGGCGAAGTACGTGTGCTTCATATCCCGTCCCGCTACTAAATTGCTGATATTTTTACAAAAGGGCTTCCGTGCGTTTTATTTGATGATTTCAGGGACAGTCTCAGCATCCGCGATCCTCCCGCTTCGACTGAGGGGGTGTGTTAGAATATATATCTTGTATATATTATATATCTCTCTCATTTAGTTAGTATATATTTAATTACCATATTAGTTGGCTGATTTGTAGCCTAACTTACCTCTTGTATATTGTATATAACGTATCCTTGATGCAATGCAATCGGCACGGAATCACATTCCTTCAGTTAGTGTATAACAAACAAAGCCAATTCTACTCTCTCTCTAAAATACTCCCCAAACCCTTAAACACAAACCCTAAGTTTCTTCAGCCCGCCGCTTTTGCAGGCTCGCTGGTGGCCGACGTGGTTTCACCGGTCGCCGGCGAGCCTGTGTTATAGTCTGTCGGTTTTTGTTTTTCGTTTCAACAGTGTCCCCCCCTCTCCCCTTCCCTTGTTTTTCGTTTCTGCAGTGTCTCCCCTGCTCCCCCACCGTCGCGCATCCAGCAGTTCGCATCCACCTCGACTCACCCCGCTTTTCCATCAACCCTGTCACTTTGGTCGTCCACCGTTTCCCCCCGTCAACCCTGACATACTCTCGCTCGAGAGTAGTGAGTCACAATGGAACGTGACTCCTCACATGGTCATCAGCTCAGAATCCCAAGTGATGACAGATCGTTGGGATTGCTCATACGGCGAGACGCGACGCTCGCCGTTGGTTGTTCGTTGTCCAAATCGTGATCGTCAATCGCTTCTTCAACCAAATCCATCAGACATACGAGGATTGCATCCACCATAATCAGCATTGACCAGCGACGCGCCCCTTTCTACGCGCCTTTGTTTAGTTTTTATTTATTTCTGTATTAGGTGGAATGTAAGAGCTCTTAAGGCTCCTTTAGATTTATGTGTTTGTTTTAGTTTGGGTTGTATTAGCTTTAAGACGTACCTCCTCTTTTAATTAATGTACGATTTCTCGTTGTCAAAAAAAAAAAAAAAAAAGGACTGTTGTTTATGTGTATGTAAAGGATCCTTCTTTGAGGAAGAAGATGCAAGCTAGATCACTCATCAATGTCCATTATTTGGGATGGAATGTGGAGTATTTGAAGGTAAATGTGAGAAATTGAGCAAGACATTGAAGAAATTAGAAGCAAATACAAGTATCCTTCAAATGGTAGCTGCTAAGAAGGCCATGGAATGTATGATATTATTTTTCTAGACTTGGGGGAGGAATCACAGCTTGCTTTTGTCAAGAAACTAGCGTATCATTATATAGCCCGCTTTGGCTTGGCTTCTCTTCTTCCAAGTTAAAGAAAAGGTGCATTCGTGCTAGAATTGAAACTCGACAGATCGGACTATCGTTTGAAATAAATACAAGTTCCTGAGCACTATCTAATCGTCTTTCATAAGTCTAGCTGCACTTATGAGAGTGTGTTCTGTTCACCTTTAAAAATAATTTTCGCGTCCATAAGTTCAGTTCAGGTCTGATCAGGTCTAAACTCTAACATAACAGTCAAAAATAAGTTCTTGGGTCAATCAGGTCTAATAAGTTCAGTTCAGATAAGTTCAGGTTTTTACAGAGGGTGGCAACGAGCGGAGAAGGGAGGTTTCGAAGAATTTGGAAATTTCTGTCTTCATATTCAAGTTAACAAAGAGGGCAATGCACGTGACTGCATTTCTTCATATTTCACTTGCTACAATTGCTTTATAAACCTTTTTTTAATTGTGGAAGTAAAAAAGTTGGAGAGAAAAGTGTGGAGAAAAAACTTGTCGTCCAAATATGTACTACTTATATGTAGCAAGTAGGGGTGCTAATCGAATGAGTCGATGTGAGCAGAGCCCTACTCGACTCGTCTCGAAAACTTGTTAAACTCGCCAAACTCTTGTTAAACTCGTGCTCGTTAATTTTTTTTGCAGCTCGACTCAACAACTCGAAAATCATTTTTTTAATTTGTTATTTCTTTTAAACTCATGGTACTAGTTTATGAAGTATGATCATGGAGGCATGGACCATGAGGTAAATTTTAATTAGGCTTGGTAACTTGGACCTTATTTCTCAAATTTTTAAAAACTTTTATATTAAATAAAATAAATTCTTAGAAAAAAATATATAAGAAAAAAATTATCGAGCTGTTCGCGAGTCGATTAGGATCCTGCTTGACTAGTGCTCGTTAAGGTTTCGAGCTGAGTCGGGTTCGAGCCGAGCCAACTCGAGTCGAGTTTTGACCGAGTCGAGCTCGAGTTGCTCGACTCGATTAGCACCCCTACAAAGTAAATAAGGACAATGCAAAAGAAGTATATGTAGCAAGTAAGGAAAACGGATGTACTAATAAAGAAAAATCAAACCATTGACGTCAGAAAATCAAACCATTGACATAAAAACTGTCATTGACTAGAAGCTGAATTTCTTCAAATCAAACAATTGACAAGGGTAAAAAAAAATGAAGTTATATTGTGCTTTTTTTGTTTGTTTCTTTTCCACTTCTTTGCACCCATGAATCCCACCAAAATAGTAGAAACCTAAAAAGGGAAGTAATCAAAGAAGTTTCTAAACAACTACAATAATTTACACCTTTCACAACATGGACCAGAAATATAAAAATAGATCAATTACAGAAAAAATTGTAGTAGCTCGTTTTGCAAGCTCAAATTAAATGGGAATAATGACTGTAAGGAAGTGCTGCCTCTTTCTCATACAAGATGATGCATCAATCAGTTAAAACTGAAAAATAGCTGCAGATCTTCCTTCAAACTTTGAACTTTTTCATCACTGAAGTACTTAGTAATGGCTGTACACCTTAAACTTAATCAATGGACACCAAAACTGGCCCGAAACCCACAAACTGTAGAAGTAAAACACCAATGTGCTGTAAACTGAGGTACCGGTGAGCCAGGGCTCAAACTGTTATTGACAAAGAATGTGACATGAATAGAATAGACTTTATTCTTCTCGATTCTCACCTATGGTCTTTCTACATCATGCACGTCAGTGGGTTCCGGGAATATCTCCCGAGACTGCCGCCGCTGTGAGGAAGAATTATCACCCCCACCAGCAACCTTGCCGCTGCTTTGTGACCCGGAAGTACCTGACCGTTTAAGGCTTCCCGTTCCTTCAACTCGGGAAGCAGGAGGAACAGCACCCACATCTAAGCTTTGCCTCCAACTTCCAAATACTGAAGCATTCCAAGATCCTCTAGAGGATGTTGTTCTAAGCCTTCCTGACCCGACATTTTCTTCTCGTACCACCTTTAATGGGTTCTCCAATGCTTTAAGGATATATCTCATGAGGGGCCGTCTTGAAGGCTTTGGATTGAGGCATGATCTAGCAACGATAGCCATTGCCCAGACTTCTTCCAGGAGGTCTTCGTCGTATATCAAAGAGGGATCTACAATTTTCTGTACGAGTTCCTTGTCGTAGATATTTATATAGGGTAATGTTTGATCCATCCACTCCTTCATACTGGTATCATTGGACGCACTGATGCCTAGTTTACCTGTAACTAGCTCAAGCAACACTTTTCCAAAGCAGTAAACATCATATGCACTTGTTGATGTCTGAGAACCTGGAATGTAAATAGAGTATTACTATTACTGAAGGCTTATAGCTCAATTATAAAACCATATGTACAAAATTCACAGGATAGAAACATGAAAAGCTGGTTAAGAGCCAATGAATTCTAGTTGCACTATTGCACATGATCACTATCAGAATATTCAACAACTGATGTCGTTTTCTTGTCAGGACGAAAACGTAGAGCTTCCACCTAAACCACAGTACCAGAAACCCACTTTTTCTTACAATTTGCCTATATATCTTATCATAAAATTACGGACTTAAATAATATACAGATTTTCAATTAGATGGCTACACTGGAGAGCTAAAAGTGCAACAATTAGAAGTGTTAACGAGTCAAACCGAGCCCGAGCTTGGGGTTGCTCGGCTCATAACACTTGCATTTGAGCGAGTCTCACGCCTTTTTTTACATTTTCCTTGAAAAGTGGTTTACATTCCTGTGTTTGGTTTGTGAAGAGTTGAAATTAGTTTTCCAGACAAGGAAAAATACTTCTCCAAAGATGGAAAACATCTTCCTTTCTAAATGAAGGAATGTCATATTTTCCTCTTTATCTCTAACCCCGGGAAGCTGGCCCCAATGCCCAAAGAAAGTGCTCAATTGCTCAGAGGTCATAATATAAGCCATCATTAACATAAACAGGGTCCATATTTTGTAAAGACAGATACAATTCCTGATTTTCTTATTATTAGGTAGCTCAAGCATTTGTCTTAGCATAAAATGACGCCACGCATAGCTTTCACTAAGTAGATTTTAATCACTCAAAATAATGAAACTTAAACAGACACTTTACAACTTTATCATAATCTATAAGATAAGAAGGGAAAGGCAAGGCGCCTCAATGATAGTCAAGAAAATACACATATATAAGCGGTAAACATTGTTTTTATTATATGCCATAAATCCATCAACTAGCTGTTAGAGCAAAGAGGCATTCAGACACTCCAAAAACAGTCATATCTCTAATCCCTTGTACCCCATAATAGACAGATAACAGGGAAAACCAATATAAATGAATTTCAAATCCAGTCTACATACCTGATGGCCCTTGTTCAGAGGTCCTGCAGAAGATCAGCAAAACAAATATCAGAATATGTTCACGTTAAGTCTACTTCACAACAAATGGGAAAATACTTTATCACAGCCCTCCTACCATAATCTTGTAAAGTACATGTAAAGTGCCAAAAGTATGAAATCCATAAATAATTGGAAAAACTATTTACAAAAAAATGCAAGCACAAAATTGTATCTTGAAGGGAGAATAAGAGAAAACGATATCTAGAGATGTGAAAACTGAAAACTGCAATACTTTTGTAACATAAAAAAAAGGATAAAAACGATAAAGTTCAATAGGTCAGAGGATGCAAAAAAATAAAATAACAAAAGGGAGTATATCCACATATAACAATAAACATCATTCTTTAGTAGCCAATGCCCTCCTAATGGATAATTCCAAGAATAGGATATGACTTTGGCTTAGACCAGAGATGTATTGTAGTTTTCTATGCATATGTTTCGAATTTCAAGAAGTCCTAGTATGTAATCTCTCTGCGTTGATGAGTCTAAAAGGAAAAGCACTTACTGGGGCAACCGCAACAATCTTGTAATGACTCCTGGCTGAGTATCTCCTTCTTGTACACAGACCTCATTGAGACTGCCAAGTCTTACTTCAAATTTATCGTCAAGGAGTATGCTGCTTGCTTGTACATCCCTTCAAGTAGAAAGAAAAATTGAATGACTAATTGCAACAGAAGAACGATATATCACCAGAGCATAAACAAGACCACCAGAGGACATGGCACACAGAACCATACACTATATGGCTCCAGCCAACACAAGTTTATTAAGGCATAATCAAACGATAGAGGCTCTATTCTTTTCACCTTAAACAAAAGAAGTTTCAGGAAAATGAAGTTCAGATAACTGCTACGCAAGTGCAATTTACAACTACAATAAGTTGTGACAAGTTCCACATAAGTTCTAATAAATGGATTTCAGGTGCAAAGCCTGAGGCCTTTGAGCATCTAAGTATAAAAATATTAAAAAAATGTTGCTTTTAAATTACTTTTTTTGAAAGGACTCAAGAAGTCAAGCCCTATTTCTCTACATATTAAATGACAGGGTATTAAAGAGCATTATGGAAGCTCTGTGATTATATAGCTAATTTTCAAACATGTTTTGAGTCCTAGTCTTCAAATAATTTTTACATAGACAATTATATTGTTAATTTTAGAAATATAATTCTTGCATTGCTGAGGCATAAAACTTTACCTCACACCTAAAACACGGCCACCGAGAGTTCCGAGAAACAACTCTCAGTGGCAAATGCCTTCTTTCAATTAATGTCGGATAAACTATAGCAAAAGCCTATCCTCTATCTATGTCAGATACAGTTTTAACTCAGAAAAGTTCTTTTGAAGCACATGAAGTACTGATCCATCACCAAATAGAAGACACAGCCAGCCATTGTGTGACAATGCACCTAAAGTTAACAGTTTGCTTCCTACTCTCTGCTCACTAATAGCTGTTAATTGCTATAAGTCAATTACAGATAGAATTGAACAAAAAGAAAACAATCATGATTTTAATCATTTGAAAATAGATTACGAGTTTCCAAAAACATAGAGTAACCAGAAAAACGCAACCTTGGGTGACAAAAAGAATGAAAATATAGCTTACCTGTGAACAAAGGGTGGTGTACATTCATGATGTAGGTATGATAGACCCTCTGCTGCTCCTATGGCTATCTTTAGTCTTGTTATCCAATCAAGGGATTGCATAGTATCATCTGAATTGACCTTCCTGTACAAGGAACTTGATAAATCTGCATTGGGCATGTACTTGTAAACAAGGTATTTCTCATTTTCCTGATCCAAGCAGTATCCCAAAAGTGGAACCAATCTGGGATGCGATACTTTACTGAAAAAGTCCAACTCTACAAGATATGACTCCCTTTTGACTGAATTCAAGTTGACTCTTTTAACAACCACAGAGATGCCGCCTTCAAGGGCACCTCGGTATAAATCACCAGAATGCCCATTTTTAATGAGGTTCAAATCACTGAAGTTGTTTGTAGCATCAAGTAGCTGCTGATACGTAAATCCTTCTCCCAAACTTGAAAAATTTATTGATACCCCTGGTGAAGGTGGACCAGCCCCAGTTGGAGGAATTGGACCCACACCGTTCCCTCTTTGCCTTGTACCACGCTTCCTTCGGGCACATATGAACAGTAATAGCAGCAACAGCAACAATAGCAATAGACCAACACCCCCCAAAACTGAAGCCAATATAATAGTGCGTCTGTGGCTCCTCCTCGTAGGCCCTCGTCCTGCATCTGGAGAGACATTTGTACTTGGACGCCCAAAATCGTCAAAGACCATACCTTTTGATGCATAGAATGAGGAACACTCCTCTTGTGTCTTCTGACCCGCAGCATTTTGTAGACAATTAGCACTAATCAATGCATCACCACTCATAAACTCTGGTACCTCTCCCTCAAAGTAATTGCCTGATAAATCAATCGAACTAAACCTCTGGAGCGCCGAATTCAGTGCCCCATAATATTCATTATCAGAAAGATTAAGCACTGCAGCAGTGGCATTGCGATTCAAGGTAATATTTGGAAGGACACCCGTAAAATTATTTCCAGAGACATCAACAAGGTGCAACGTGGCAATCGACCACAATGCATCAGGAATAGCACCTGAAAGATTGTTGTGCCTCAAATCCACAATCTCCAACTTAGTCAAAGCTGGGAACAAATCATCTGGCAGTGCACCAGAAAGTCTATTGTTCCCAAAGACCATTGTTCTTAAACTCCTCAACCCCCTTAAATCCACAGGCAACGTACTCACCAGAGAATTAAAGCTAAGGTCAAGGTCAACCAGACCCCTAAGATCACCAAGTTGAGGGGGTACAGTGGACATGAGACTATTGTTAGAAAAGTTCAAAGTCCTGAGATTCTGCAAAACACCAATACCACGAGGGATTGGCCCGGAGAAGAAATTCGACGATAAGTCAAGAAACGAGAGGTTCCTCATGGAGGCAAAGGAATCAGGTATTGACCCATTAAGTGAATTGTGGGAAAGATCAAGAATAGAAAGGTTCACCAGTTGACCAAAAGTCGACGGAAAATCACCACTAAGATCATTATGAGACAAAACCAAAGTACTTAACCTGCTCAACCTCCCCAAGCTCAAAGGTATAGAACCTCTTATTGAACAAGAATGAAGATCAAGCACTTGCAAATTTCTCAACCTCTGCCCAAACCAATCTGGTATCGGACCCGGAAGGGCGAATAATGAGGCATTAAAAGACACTAAATTGGTCAAATTACCAAGAGCATCAACACCAAATTGAGGGTTTTGACCCCCAATTCTAGTCCTCCTAAACCCTGATATGTTAATCCCAACAACAGAACCATTTATGCACTGAATTCCACTCCAATTCGAACACGGGTCCGGTTTAATCGGCCATTCCCTAGCTCTAAGACCCAGTGACGATCTGAGTTGTATCAGAGCCAGTCTTTCTGAACCCAAAGTTTGCTGTTGTTGCTGTTGACCAACAACGAAAACCAATGTACTCCCAAATCCCAACAACAACCACCATAATAACACAGATTCTATAACAAATAACAAATTGGGTTTTCCAAATCGATCCATTTTTAAGCATTTAACAACAACAACAACATATAGCAATGAAGTAGTGATCTACACATCTTTTTTTTGTTTTTCTTTCTTCAACTCAACTCAGTCCAATTTTTATTCTTCTATGCAACAGTTTTCCACAAACAACACAGTAATCATTGAGGGTAGTTAAGAAAAACCCAAAAAACAAAATAAACAATGCTGAATTGCAAGTTTTTTTTTCTTGCTCAATATAAAATAAAGATTTCTACTTTTTTCTTTCTCAAGGAAGAGAGAGAAAGAAAAAAAAAATCTGAGCTTTCTTACCTCTATTCACAAGGTTGAGTACTTTTCAATTCTGGTAGTGAAAAATCAAACTCTCCCACAACTTTTTCTTTTCTTACTCAAAATTCTTACAGTATTTTCTCACCAACTTTTTCTCTCTCTAAAAATATAAAATTTCTAAAAAAAGCTTGAAATTTCTTGGTTGACAATGGGGTTTTGGGGGGTTGAAAGAAATATTAATTTCAGATCATATAATATAAAAAAAAATATTTACTTCCAAATGGGTATTAATAGTTAATGACAAATTGGTGTAGTAACTAGCAAGTGTTCATAATAATGTGAGAGAAAGAGGAGAAGAAGAAGAGAGAGATTTGGTTGGTTTGATTTGAAGTTTGGGCTGGTCAAGCCGTCTGTCTTCAAAAAATATTGAATTTATTTAAATTAATTTTTTTAAGCTGTCACTCTCTAACACACAAAGGCATAGCCTACTTTTATTACAAAAAAGTTGAAAAAATAAGGGACATTTTTTTAGATGATGACATGCATCTCTTTGGTTTTGGGTATATTTGTTGTTGTAAAAATAATTTTGGGGGACCTTGGAAAAGTCTTTAAAAAGATTTATTCTTGAGGTTTTTGGTAGTAGTCTTGAACAAGTCTTATATGTAATGAAGTGTTTTTTTAATGGCTTTTTGGCCGGTCCAAAAATGATTTGAGTCAAGATACTATTATCAAAGTGAAAATGGAAATTTTATATACTGAAATATGAGAGGTGAAAATGGGATCTCTTGATAATGGAGCTAAAATAGAATGTCTTGATAACGGAGTTGAATTCGTTGTTACTCTTTCGTCGTAGTTTTTATGTGGAATTTCTTGATGATGGATTAGATATTGAGGCATAATTTCTGACCATTGCAGGTAAGAAATTATATCATTGTGTATGCATTTGTTGAATTCGTTTCAATTTATATATATTAACATTTCATATGAATACAAAAACTAAGATATTAATGGATGAATTTTACATTAGAAACTGTCAATAAGCAACCAAGTTGAACAAAAAGGAATAGATAGAGTACTTTTCTACAATTTACTAAAGATGACAATTCAGTTTGCATCTGACTTAATCTAAAGGATAAATAGAATGATCAAAACCAGACAATTAGTTGAAACTTATACTATAAGATTAGACTGTACCTTAATTTGAATACTATTACAAGTACCTCTATCCTATTAGTATTCAAATTAAATGTGCATGTGGTAAAATTATGTGAAAGTACCTGCGAAGGTATAATTGAATCTCGTGTATCACCATTAGGGGTGTGCAAAGGGTAGGGTCAGACCGAAATTTGGTCCGGACCGGACTGGAATTTGGATCGGACCGGACAGGATCGGAATTTAGTAAAAAAAATAGTTTAAAGATTATAAAAAATTTCAAAGTATAAAGTTAGAAAGTTAAAAACCTACTCTTTATTAACTTTAAGATTATTGTTGTTAGAATTATTAAATTTTAATATATCTAATTTATAAATATATATAAATCTAAATAAGAAAGATTTTTTTAAAAAAAGAAATGCAGATTCCTGTCCAACAGGTCCAAAAAATTCAGATTCCGGTCCTGGACCTGTGCATACCCCTAATTAACTATCCTGGACCGGTGCATACCCCTAATTAACTATTGTTTTTTTTCATCTACATATACGTCAAAAAATCCAATTTATTTATCTTGTATAGATAATATATGAAAATAATTTATCACATACTTTTTCGTCTCTTACGCAAAAATACAACACATGTAATAATAATAATGACATCATATCTTTTAGTATATAACTCAATCTCAATATATAGAAAATCAAATAACAAATTAGTAATGATATTATACATTCCCACTTTGTATAATATGTTTCCACGTACCTTCGAGGAAGAATTTGGAGCATACCCTACTATTAAAATATTTCCAAAATTATATTACATCTTTAATTAATAGTTATTAGCATAATATATGTTGTACGATATAACAAGGATGTAACGCAATTATATTACTTTTGCGAGCACTAAAAAGTTTTTCCATATTACATTGTTAGTAAATTAGTAAATACTCCAAGATTGTTGATATTGTACTACAACATAACAAGGATATAATATGGGAGTCATAATTCACAGTTCAACGTATGGGTGGCACGCCAATTTTCAATTATTCTAAATACAAGATCATAAAATTCTAAATCACCATCTAATATTTTTATTTTTGGCTGTAATTTTTTACAATTGTTGAAATTTGAAATTCAAAATTGCAAAAATCATAACTACACAACATATGTCATAGCCACTTTTAATACTCTCAAAACAAGATTATAAAATGTTATTAGTTCTAAAATTTAGATATAATTGTTCTCATGAGTTCTTAAAGTCTAAAACCGTACCATTGACTATAGTCATTGAAATTGATAGTAAAATGTAAAAAGTATTTCATATTGCCAATTCAAAAGTATTGAACAAATTTCTTCTTTATATAAGTAAATAATCATGAATTCAACTATTGATTACCTATAGCTGACGACTCATGCTTTAGAAAACCTGTATATGCATAGCAAACTAAAATTTAATTACTTTTTCAAACTTATATGTATGCTTTATTTTATATATTCTTAACTTTTGTATTATCAATTTTATAGATTAACGGGTTAAATACTTCCACCATGATTTCATGGGAGATTTAAAATGTATTCTTAATAGTTTATATACGGGTTAGATCTTAAATTTATTAAACAATAAACTTCCTGTGTAAGTTGCACAGGTCTAAAACCGATTTTGAAATATGTTCTTAATACACGGTATGATTATAAAAGCTTTAAATCACGAGCTAATATTCAAGCCATGATTTTATGAGACCATCCTAAAATCTTAAGTTTATAAAACCAAAACTTCTCGTGCATTTTGATGTGTTTTTTATTTCATTTACGTATTTATAAATTTACATATCACAATTACAAGATTTTCAAACTTTAAAATATTGTAACAAATATCGTGAAATATAATTTTACATTTTATAATATTTCAACTAATAATTATAAATTCAATAAAATTGGAATAAAAATACTACTCAATAAATAAAATGCAACCCGTGCATTATACACGGGTCCTAACCGTATCTACATAAAATGTCCCGTACATTTTTGCACGGGTTAAAAGCTAGTTATATGTCTAAATCAAGACAATTCATAATAAATAGTTTACAATTGACTTATTGTTGAAGATTAAGCCAACTTAAAGATGCCTGACCAATGTTAAACCTAAGGCTCACTACTCTTCGCCTTGTTTTTGTTAGTTTTTTTTTTTTTTTTGAACTTAACTAAATTTGAATTGAACTTATCTTTAATGAAATTAAATTATCTATGTTAGGTACAAGTAATTTATGTATTGTCAATTGTTGAACTTATTTTGGCTGAATTAAACTTATTTTTTTCCTGAACTTATTTTTACTCAACTTAGTTTATTTTTTTGCTAAAACTTGTTATAATAAGTTGAGGAGAATAAAGCGTAAAAATAAAGAAACTTAATTATTTTACCAATTCAAGAAAGAGAATAGCTAGATATTTAAAAATGTTCGTAATTGTAGTTGTAGGGATATTTTTATAACTTTAATTTGAGGTGGTGTTTACCTCTCCTATTGCATACTAGATATTGTAATTTAAATTTGTATATGTTTTTCTATAAGAAACCATATAAAAGGGAGTAATACAAGTAATCATGAATTCATGATATTGGTGCAATATTTGGTAATGGATGAATGCAATGAGCGGGATCTTTGATTAGGGCAAAATTTTAGTAATAGAGGAATTGTAAAATTGTGGATTTGCAGTAGTTGACTTTTCCGGTGATGTTGCTTTAGACAGCTAAGCTATATTTGAATCTGATCGATCTTGTGATCGACCTTGCCCTAAATAAATCACTTTCTTTGCTAGTACATATTTAATGCAAATCTTTGACAAAAATCACATCACAGTATCACACCCAACATTATGCCTAAAAATACATATATGACCCGTAACCCGTCACAACCATCAACATTCAAGTTGCAACCATGTATTTCAACTAATAGTAATGCAAAAAAAAAAGAGTTATTTAATTCGATTAATTAGTAAGAAGTTGTATTTCTTATCAATCCCACTAATCCTGCATATATACTTAGTGCTCATTTGGTTGACAGAAATTTATGTAGGCAATGAAAATTCTCATAATTTTCTCATTTGGGAAGTTGTTTGGTTGACAGGAAGTACCCATATAAATTCCTTGGGAAATTGAAATTCCCACAAAATGTGAGAATTTAATTACCCTTGGTCAATCAGAATTCATGAGAATTGCAAATTCCTTGATGTCAACCAAACAAATTTAGGCCATTTCATAGGAATTACATAAGGGAAGTTATTAAATTCCCATGTATACCAAACGAGCACTTAGTTGTTAGTTGTTACTTGATTTGGGTGTCGTAAGAATATCAAGAACTTCTATATAATAAAAAGGCTAAGTATTGTTTACTCTTAGTGCTCGTTTGGTTGACAGGAATTTATGTAGGTAGTGAAAATTCCCATGATTTTCTCATTTGGGAAGTTGTTTGGTTAACGGGAAGTTGAGAAAATGGGTGCAATGGAAATTCCTTGAAAAATTGAAATTCCCACAAAATGTGGGAATTTAATTACCCACTCCCCCCTTGGTCAATCAGAATTCCCACATGAATTGTAAATTCTTTGATGTCAACCAAATATATTTAGACCATTTCCTAGGAATTACATAAGGGAAGTAATTTCCTAGGAAATGAAACTTCCTACAGGAATTAAATTCTTATGTATACCAAACGAGCACTTATTCAAACATAAATATGACAAAAAAATTCATTGACACAAAAAAAAAATCAATCCATCAGAGATGTTAAACCATCAAAATTATTAAATAACTCAGTTTGACATTTCTATAGCTATCAAAGATACATAACTTTTTTTTCTTATTTTTTTTTTATGGTAAGGAGAAGGACCCTGTGTAAATCTCAACCAGCACATTATTCTTGATTTAGCATTTGCGAGCCAGACACTTGAGAGTAGGAGGGAAAGGTAAGGGAAATCTCTACCCCCAAGTATTGCAGTTAGAATGATTCAACCTTATGACCTAAAGGTTATAACTTACAAGGTAAATCCCCCTACTAATTACACCAAACAAACTTAATTGGTAACTTTTTCTATATAATTAAGACATCCTACATTACATTGACACGAATGTGTTGCAAAATTTTAAGGATTTTCTACATGTCATTGAATCCCTAAATTATTTTTCGGGTAACTTTTCTGTATAAAATACACATTACTGCACCAAGACTATATAGCGAATTCTTATAGAAAAAAAACACTTAATAGCCAATATTTTTATATTTATTTTAGTTAAATTATCCACCGGATAAATATAGCAATATCCATTATATTTAGTTAATCCATCACTAATGCATATTGAGGTGATTTTCTGTTCATTTTGGAGAATATACATATAATGTAGATTATTATTCACCTCCTTAACTCCTTTATATTTGTTGCATTTTTTTTTTCTTCAAAGCAAGGCTTTCTTATTTCTTGGGAAACATCTCTCAAAAGTAGTTGTTAGGAATAAATGGTTTTATCGTTATGAAAAAACACCAAGCGCATAGGTTTAGCTATTTGTATTTAATTATCTTTGTTAAACAAAACTGCTAAATATTATTGCATAGTTAATTAAGGACATTATTCTCATAATTGATATCTAATTCTATTTTGCTCCCTATCTCTTTAGATAACAATTATGAGAATTATATCCTTAATTGACTATGTCATATATATAAGTTTTGTTGAGCAAATGTAATAACAAATAGGTTAAATCTATGAGAAGATCCTTAATTGACTATGCGGTAGATATAGTTTTTTCTTTTCTCTCCCTATATTGACTAATGAATTCCACCATAACAGCAGTCTACTGTGCAGTTGCTGAATTTATTAGGAGGATGCCGGCCAACGATCTTATTGAAGTTTTTTATGAAGAGATAATTAGAGAATGCTGTTTGCCATTTAGTCCATTTTAGGCAACACGTTTTTACATAATTGTTCGTATAGTACTAGTATTATTTGAAAGGTGGGAAGGTTTAATTTATACTTCTCTTTGTAGTCAATGAAGAATTAGTAATGTTTTCCCCTACAAAAAAAAACAGAACTAGTAATGTTTCACTGCTTTGCATAAAATAAAATAAAAAGAACTAGCTAGTAATTACTACGATTGGTTCAAGTATCATAAAAAGTTACTCGATTCTAGTGAACTTTAATACTCCCTTCGTTTCATTTTAATTTACTCATTTCATTTTGGGGGAGAACTAAGGAGAAAGTGCAAAAGTATGAGTGATAAACTGAAAAAGTGGAGAGAGAAATTGAAAAGTGAGAGAGAGAAATTAAAAAATGGGTTAAAATCTCTATTATATAAGGGAAGGGGGGAGGAAGATGGTGTCCCCATCTGAAAATACTAAATTACCCTTAATGATCTAATTAATGGAATAAAAAAAATTACAAAAGAAAATAATTTAAAACTCTTTCTCATTTCAACTTGTCATTCTAAACAAGTTAAAAATGGTATATGCATCAAATACTTCAATCAAAAAATTAAATGGACAAAATATCTTGATCTGTTTTTTTTAATAAAAAAAAGAGAAGATGGTATATATGACGTCCACCTGAAAAGTTTAAAACACTCACTACCTTTGATACTCTTTAATTCAGTCAAACCAACTCATTATTTCTGTTCTACTCAAAATTCATTCACAAAATATTAATATTAAAAATAAGTCACAACCTTTGTTAGTTTTTTACATTAGCGAATTAATATATCTAAATTCATCTATTTACTAATCTTTTACATTTTAAGTTTAATCATAAATATAGTACGGGTGTAGTATATAATAGAATAACAAGTTTTGAAATGAACTCATGTATCGCGTGCATATGAGGCTTATATATATATATATATATATATATATATATATATATATATATATATAAGTGAAGGGGGGAGGAAGATGGTGTCCCCTTACAAAAGTCTAATATATCCTTAATGACTTTAAATTGTCATATATATTAAATAATCTTTTATTCTTCCTACTTGCCATATATATTAAACATTTGAACAAGTTAACAATAGAATTAAATTTGAAATTTCAATTAAATATTAGATTAAGGAGAATGATTTCCTCTTCTTACATATGTGTGAAAAACTATGATAAAAAAATAAATTGACAATATAACTTGATTGTCACAATCAGAAGAAAAAAAACATAAATTTCATATTAATAATTATACTGATAATATTTTAAAACCTAAATGTTGATTATTATTCGATAATCTCCATTATATAAATCAAACTCTTACACTTTATTAATATTCAACAATTGAACCTAATACACAAATTCTTCCACTTTATTTGAGCACAAACTTTCTTCTGCTTTATAATTCCTTCTCTCAATACTATATTAGAATAATGATGAACAAATAACTAAAATAACCAACGGAACATTGATTTAAGAAAAAAATAATAAAAATAATTATAAATGTCTGTTCGAATCAATTTTGTTGTAACACTAATGAATAACTAATTGAGAATAAAAATGTCAATATGACATGCACGCATAGCGTGCAAAAAATGCTAGTATTAAAAAGTGGATGACATGAGTTGAAAAAGAGGAGAAGGTAGATGTGACATGTTACTAAAAATAGAAAAAGCAACAGTGTGTAGATTAAAAAGAAACGGACCAAAAAAAAAGTGTGTAGATTAAAAAGAAACGGACCAAAAAAAACGTGTGTAGATTAAAAAGAAACGGAGGGAGTACTACATACTACTTCTTACATTATTAAATAATAATATTTTTGCATAGCCACCACGTCAAAGAAATAAAAAGTCTTGCATAACAAGACAAACTCAAAAACATTATCCGTGTACTAATCAAATTGGTATTGTCAATGACATAAAGCCATAAAGATAACAAGTTTGAATAGAACCGTAGAAAGTCATACAAGTATTCTAAGAAAAAGATTTTTAATTAGGTTAACTAGGAGAAATTAGCTTGTGGATTTTCTCATGGTACTCGTTATTCGTCAGGGAATAGCCATGCACATTGCCTCCTTTTTCCTCATCCTCTTCCTCTTCCATTAAATCTCAGGTAGTTCTTAGATTGGATAATGTTTCGGACCTTCAAATCACCAAGTGGCAAATTCCTATCACTAAACCAAACTTTGCTTGATATACAATATACATGTATAACTTGGAATGAATGCAATATAATTTTTCCTCTCTCACAAGTTGAGCTTTATAAGTTGCAAGATCATCACCTAATAATAAGACCCTGTAACCAAGGATGTCTTGGCCTAGTGGTTAAGATTGAGGTGCTGTGAACAATAGGTCACAGTTTCGAATCCCCCTTCCCCTTCTTTGTACTGTCTTCGTGGCTCGTATGGATCAAAAAATAAAAATAATAATAAGACCCTGCGGAGGCTCAAACCCGCCGCATTACCAAATAAACCAAGTAATGACCGTATGCCACTACCATATCATAAACATATGCATTTAATTAGCTGTTTTGTCATACTATATAAGAATTATATTATTAGCCAAGTAAATGAAGGTTCAAATAAATCAAGATATCAACTAGACTCGTCATTTCATATTATATACTATTTTTTTTTTTTATAGTTGCAACATTTGTTTTTTGGCACTATTCATTAACCAAATTTGTTAAGTAATCTCGCACCATTATATAAGAAAAAACATAGTCAAGTGAGATCTTGTTAGATTCGTCTCAATGCGATGATTCCAAATATCAAATTTTTATAATTTTTACTTACGCCCAATATAAGATATTAACGTTCAAATAAGTGTCTCAGTAGATGTGAAAAGACAAATATTGCAATTAAAAAAACAATGGAAGTATGTCTTCTACTACTGGTCTACTTCAAGAGAACTAGTGAGTGGTGAGTGGTGAGTGGTAGCAAAAGTTGCTACATTAAAAGCCTTGAGTCCTTGACGTACTAGTACGTAAGTACTCCTAAATGAGACAAGGAACAGTTAGTCAAAAAACAAGTTTCAACCCATCAAAAAAATTATAAGATATACTACCATTTTTTTTTTTTTTTGACAATACAAAAAAAAAAAAAATTCAAATTTTACTATATACACACTTTCACTTTCAAACCATCTACTATATACTAATCTAATAATTGATCTGAATTTTTTTACTACCATATAAGTTTTAACAAATTTTACCACGTAAGACACATCAAATTTATTTTAATACTCCCTCCGTCTCATAATATAGTGCTCACTTCTCATTTTTCACGAGAATTAAGGAAAATGGAAGGAGTTTTAGGATTTCCTAAATACATTTACTAGAATAAATATTTTTTGGGTACTTTTGTCTTGGAACTAGTTTTTTTTTTCTTTTTCTTTTAAAATATAATGAAAATGCAATAAATGTTCATTGGAATGGTGTAAAATAATAAATAGGGGCAGATATTTTGAAAGAAAGGTAGGAGTATTTTGGAAAGTTTATGTAGAAATAAAGGGCAATTAAGTCCAAACAAATTGATAAAAAAGAATATAGGCACAACATTTTGGGACACCCAAAAAGGAATGTGAGCACCATATTATGAGACGGAGGGAGTATATATTTTCAAAAGCTAACTTTGAATTATATCAATCTACCAATAGATACTTAAAGAAATTTGGACTATAAAGTTGCATTACAATTTTACAAAACTCAAGATGAGACGACTAATAAAATCGAGGATGTATTTTATTAAGGTTTTTGATATATATGTATCCCTTAGTGTTGCAAATAAACATTAAATGTTTTATCGAGAATAGTATTTTAGTTTAGGAAATAGGAATTTATGACATAATCACGCGTCAATTGATATAATTACCAAACTCATATATCATTTTCTCTTCTGTTAATTAGCACCTATTCTTTCCTTGAAAGAGACTGATTTGATGTAAAAAAAACAAAAAAGACTGATTAATTGCACTACACACCTATCATAGCGCAACCATGGTACTAGTATAGGAAAACTTTCGGCAGGAAAACAAATTACTGTAAAAGGGAAAAGTTGATGGGTACTAGAAAATTCATGAATGGTCCATAATATGTATATTGATTATAGGAGACCTACCAATTACTATATCATTCATATCTCTCCAGAACTCTCATTGAATGTCATGAGAAGATTTCAGACAGAATTCATGCTTCTCTCTCTTTTCCTGCTGATGACTAGTTGTGTCATGAAAACAACAGGGAATTTCCATTTGCCAAGAAATTTAAGTGGATTGAATTAACATGAATGTTCCCTTATTTTATTCTATGCTGTCAAAACAAAAAATTAATTTCATGCATGACTGTATTTTAGGATCAAACTTGTATTTTTTTTTTTTAATATAGTTTACTTTAATGTACATACATCTCCACCAAAGAATGGAATTCCCAGTCACAAAGGCAATCTATCTACCAATATGCATGCAAATGTGGTGTGTCAGTAATTTATTAATTGTTTGTGAGCTTGTATATATATATGGCTTTACTTGTACATGCATGTGTTAGACTCATGATCAGTTCTTTGCAGTGATGCATAGAGTGTTTTATTCTACTCAGTCAAATACTTCAATTCAACTGAATTGAATACAAACTGAATTGAAGTATTTGACTAATTATCTAATTAAATTGATTAAAAGTTATTTGAATGTTTTTATTTTATTTTTTTTTATTTTTTTGACAACGAGAAATCGTACATTAATTAAAAGTAGAAGTACATCCTAATGCTAATACATCCAAAACAAAACCAAACAAAACGAACCTAATTGAGCTTTATGAGCTCGTACATTCCACCTAAAACTAAAAAAAATACAACTAATAAAAAGTCGAGAAGGAAAAGGGGCGTCGTTGGTCAGTGCTTGTGATGGTGGAGTCAAACCTCGGATGGCTAATGGAAGTGAGAGAAGAAGCGGATGATGTTCACGATCCGGACAACGAACAACCAACGGCGAGCGTCGCGTCTCGCCGCATGAGCAATCCCAGCAATCTGCTATCGCTTGAGATTCTGGACTCATTTGAATGTTTTTAGGAAGCATAGAGTTTTGTTTGTATTCTATTCAACTGAACTGCTATTATATACTATCGTTAATAATTCATATGACTATTTTTGTAAATATATATAAGCTCTATTATACCACGTAAACTAAACTTTGTAGTCTTTGGTGTAAGTTAATTGGTGGTTTTATATATTATACAAATCTGATCAATTAATCAAAAACATAGAGGTCTAGGGCTCTAGGCACAACCAATATTTTGCTTGAAAAAAATTCATGCATTTTCTAAATATATTATATAGTCCTTATTTTTTTTATTATATATTATATAGTCCTTATTGATCTATTAAAAAATCAATTTCAAATATATGCATACATACTAGATGTATTATACAAACAACTTTATATATTTGACTCATAAGCCAAATACAACGTGAATCAAGATGTCTCAACTCTCAAAGCAAATACATATCCATACTAAGTTACTATATCAATCAAGCTATGGCTAGCTAGCACGTATGGGCAAAAAGTTTACATAATACAACCAAAGTCTGTACATTATAAAACCTAAAGCTAGAATATTTCACTCTCCTAAGAGAAAGGTGGTCCCCTAACTTTTCTTCTTGTACCTTTTTAAGAAAAGTTAATAGATTATATATATAGGCAATAAGAGAAAAACTATACTATACACAATCATTAATATAATACTTCATCCGTTTCAAAATACTTGACACGGTTTGACCTATAAGCTTTTTACACACCCTCCCTTAACTGTGTTTTGTGATTTTTAAGTAAAGAAGAATTTAGTCATGTATGATTTTGTTAGATTCCGACATATGCTCATAATATCAACTTTTTTTACAATTTTCACTTATAGGAAATTAATTAGAAGTATTAGTAATAAAAAATATGCATTGGTAAGTCTGTCGAGAAAGATGTGCAAGTATTTTGAAATAAATGAAGATTACCATTGGCATAAATATTTTTACAAAATTAGCAAGCATAGAATATGCGGGACTTCAATTTATAGTGAGTTTTATAATTCATGATAAGTTCGATTCTCATAATCTCTTTCACTTAATCCTACTTTATTATAATAAAAAAACAAACATTGATGTCAATTGTCATGTACTCAGGTATGACCTAATGGACCTACTACTAGCCTTTTATTGTAATTAAAGTATAATTGTAGGCATCCTTGGATTCTTATTAAGAACCTTAAGGAAGATCCTCTTTTGCTTTAAGCACAATCATTTCCGAAAAGCAAACTTTAATGAAAAAAGAAGGAGCATCACTAACCCTATATATTTTATTGTTCAAGGAACCTTCTTTCTGATTTTTATGGTGATGATCTATTGATTTTCTACGCATTGTCACTTAATTAGTATGATAGTATCTACTAGCTAATAAGACCAATTTTATATTAGATGCTCAATTATAGCGTACTTAAAAGTTTCATCATCAGTTTATAACTAAGAAACCTTGCAAGTTTGATTTTCAATGACTGCGCATTATATGGGGGCCAATGGGGCAATGGGTGGTACTTCAAGCCAACTACTAATTAAGTCTGGCAGAAAAAAGGGTGTTTGGTTCATTTTTGATAGCTTTCTCGTTAAGAACTTATTGTTTGCATCCAAGTTATCCAATATATAGTAGTATAACTTTTTGAAATAGTAGTGAAAAGTTTGCGTCGCTTCTAGCACATGGAGAGTGTAATAGATTATACTTGCTCCAATATCAGATAACTGCTGTTGGGCCTTGAAAATCTCATATTAGCAGAGAAGGTAGGAAGTACCCCCTCTGTCCCAAAATATAGTTCTCATTTTCATTTTGGGTGTTCCAAAATATAGTTCTCATTTTCATATTTAGTTCCATATTTTTCCGTAATTTGTCTAGAAAAACCGTGTCCCATCATTTATTTGCTTCTTGAATTTTGTTTTTTGCTTTGTTTATTCAACCCAAGTGTTACAATTAATGCTCTTTCACCAATTATTCTCCATTCTCTCTCCTAAAATCATCTTTTCCCATACAACATTTATTTAAATAAACGAAAAATCTTTACTATCCCTCTTAGATTCTACTTGCATAAATTACCGTGAAAAAAGGGAAATCGAAACTATATTTTGGGATGGAGGGAGTATTAGTTAGCAAGAATCATGGAATTAGCATTAATAAGCAGTTACAACTGTTGGAGGAAAAAGGGGAAGATCTCCTATTTTCAAGGAAGGTGGCAACGGTTACAAGGGTATTTTTAGGGTATTTATAGATAGATGATGTAACCTAACTGAATCTATCTATCTTTCTCTCTAGTTACTACAAACCCTCAGTACTCCATAGCAAACACTTTCGTTATCTCCATTAATTCTTTACAAAGCTATTGTGTAAACTGTATTCAAACGCCCATATTGACTGCGGCATCTTCATAGTGGATTGGTGATTAAGAGAATCACCCGCGGTTTTTCCCATCTTTTGGGTTTTCCACGTCAACAATTGTTTGTCTTTCTATTCTTTTATTTACATTCTTGTTGATCATTAATTATCTCATATTGTTCTTGTTGTTGGCTTCTCAATACCTTTTGCGTACTTGGTACAAAATCGGCATAAACAATTTGGCTCCCACCGTGGGGCCTTCAACAAGATCTCTATACATCGTTCATCACTTTCTTTTTGTCTACTATTTCGTTTGTGCCTTCTCTTTTTTTTCTGTGTTTGCAATGGCAGGAGATTGGGTAACCACTCAAGAAGTCATGGATGAACTCAACCGTGTCAAGGCTGCTATGGCGGAATTGCAGAATAGTTATGTCGCATCATGCATGGAGAATCAAAGCTTGAAATCTGCTCAAAAGTCCAAAGGCTCTAAGCGCCGCAGCATAGGAGATGTCTCCAAAATGCCTGGCCTGGACAAAGGCCTATTCGAAACTCTTGTGGGCCACAACAATCCTGCCCACGACGATGATTCAGATGGAGATGTTGACGCCGACATCATTGGAGACCAGGCCAAGAGGCAACCACGTTACATCGTCGACGATCCCATCCACCAGCGTCTTCAGCGGCTCGAAGACATGATCGCCAGGATCCCCGGCGTCCCACGCCCTATGGAGAAAGCGACGCCGAACAGTTATGCGGACTCACCTTTTGTTGATTTCATTGCCATGGTCGAGGTTCCAAAGCTGTTCTCCGTCTCAACCATGAAGACATACGACGGCACTACAGATCCAAATGACCACGTCGCTCAATACAAATAACGGATGATCACCATCTCAATTCCTCGTAGCATGCGCGAGGCATGTATGTGCAAAGGATTCGGATCGACGTTGACTGGACCAGCCCTGCAGTGGTTCATCCACCTTGGCAACGGCACTATCTCTTCCTTTGCTCAATTGATTAATATTTTTAATTTATAGTTTGCTAGCAGTTGTAAGATGGAAAAACAGGCTAGTGACTTACATAGAATCATGCAGAAATCTGATGAATCATTGAAAGAATTTGTTGACAGGTTTAACAGGGAAAAGGTGTCGATTCCAAATTGCGACGTTAAGAAGGCGATTGAAGCTTTCCGACGAGGACTGGATGAAGACTCAGATTTGTACAAAGAACTTACCAAGTATCCCTGTCCAACGTTCGAGGATGCTCAAGCCAAAGCCTTGGCCCACATCCGGTTGGAGGAAGACATGCAGTCAAGAAAGGAATCCTATGACGTCGACAGCAGGAAATCGACGCCAAACAAAGAAAGTTCGTGGCGTCCAAAGCCTTATGATCGTCCACAACAAGTTCATAGCGTCCGTCAGACTCATCAAGCCAACGACTGGAAAAATGATCCTAGTTGGACGTCGTCCAAAAAGTGATGCCGACGTCAACAAAATCTCTGTGACGGCGACAGTCAGTTGGACGTCGTCAATTATTTCATATCTCAAGGAGGGTAAGCACGTTCCCTGAAGTTGGAACGTCGTCCATATAAAACTCTATCACTGTTAATTGTATTATGTTGACAACAAAAAAGGACGCCACTACAGGTAAGTAACCAACAAGTTAAATTGAGTTATTCCATTTCATTTTGTTCTCAACATATTCGATTTCCTTCGTATTTTAAGCATTATTTCTTTTTATATTATACTGACTTGAGCGTCGGAGGACCGTTGGTCTCGCCAACGACCATCTCACCGTTGTTATATGAAGACAGGCATAGGGGACGAGGATTCGTCGACAGCCAACACTGAGACAATCGAACACCACAATGTTCACATTCACCTGACCGCCAACATCAGCGTCGACGTTGACATCATAGTTGACGTCGACCTTTATTATGACGGCGACAGTTTTAAGCTGGGGCATCAAGGTTTTACGGCGTTCAGGTGAACACAAAATGACTTCTATATACAAAGGGACACACACCTTAAGAAGTCATCACAACAACATACAAAACATCATGCGCAATTAATTAGAAGTGGCAATTGAGCCCTTCATAGCAATTAATACTGCAAGTGGTTTCAAACATCAAAGGTACCTACACACATACGTACACACATTCATACAAACATAAGGGCCCTACACTTGACAACATATCCTGGATGACAGCGTTTAGTTTCAAAACTAAACCTTTAGTCACGATGGAAAAGTTATATACATACGTACATACATACTTACAAACATACATTATTTGCGTAACACACAGCAAAGATATACAACGACTTTTATACACAAAAACTAACACCGAAAACTAGTTTGTCTCAATGGCATCTTTGTCACTACAACAGGGGCAAATTCAGCAGTTGTCGCCGTCTCAGCAGCGGCAGCGACGCCGTCAGGAAGCAGGTCGTCGAGAGTTCCAAGAGCAGCAAGGAACTTATGGACGCCGTCTTCTGGAGTCCATGACGCCGTCTGACCTTCCATGTATTGCTTCATTAGCCTCGCCTTGGTTTTCCAAGTGTAGAGGCTAGCGGTGTCGGTGAGTTCTTCTTGTAACGCCGTCAGTTGGTTTCCTTCTCAGCAATTCGCTCGTCCATTGCTTCCTTCAACAACGTCATCTCAGCATTCTTGACGTTCAATTTCTCCTTCAGCGACGTCACTGCAGCAGAGTGACGACGTCATAATTGAACAAACAACGTACCTGAAGCCATTGAAGGAGAGGTGTTGTCAGTTGGTTGGTCGTGGTCTTGAGGATGTTCGTCGGTGTCTGCTGACATGAAGTTGAAGTTGTCCCTAAATGCTCGCTCGTCAGCCATGGGCAGGCGTGTGTAGTTGGGCAATGTAAGTAATGATGATTCTTGGGCAAAATAATTGCTGCCATTTCTCAAGGCAGTTGAAAAATGACATCAATTAGGGGCAATTGTTGGGCCTTGAAAATCTCATATTGGCAGAGAAGGTAGGAAGTATTAGTTAGCAAGAATCATGGAATTGGCATTAATAAGCAGTTACAATTGTTGGAGGAAAAAGGGGAAGATTTCCTATTTTCAATGAAGGTGGCAACAGTTACAAGGGTATTTTTAGGGTATTTATAGATAGATGATGTAACCTAACTGAATCTATCTATCTCTCTCTCTCTAGTTACTACAAACCCTCAGTACTCCATAGCAAACACTCTCTCTATCTCCACTAATTCTTTACAAAGCTAATGTGTAAACTGTATTTAAACTCCCATATTAACGGCGGCATCTTCATAGTGGATTGGTGATCAAGAGAATCACCCGAGGTTTTACCCATCTTTCGGGTTTTCCGCGTCAACAATTGTTTGTCTTTCTATTCTTTTATTTACATTCTTGTTGATCATTAATTATCTCAAGTTTAATTTTGTATATTGTTCTTGTTGTTGGCTTGCCAATACCTTTTGCGTACTTGGTACAAAATCGGCATAAACAACTGCCAATTTAATTTTTATTATTGGAAGCGTTAAAATAATACAATAACATTACCTTATTTGGATCGATAATGAAATTTTTTTAGCTCTCTTTATCACATAAGTCACTCTTTCTATCTATTTTCTCATCACATGGACATTTTAAATATCGTATCTTCCTTCATATATCACTTACTTAAGAACGGTGCTAGGAAATGTCTATAAAAGGAGGGAATTATATATACATCGATCAACGCAATATGCCAATTTGGTGAGACATATAGGGGCGGAGGTATGCCTAATATTTTAATTTCATTTTGCACCCACTAATATATTTTTCTGGATCCGCCACTGAATTAACGTTCTAACAGTAATATCGTAGAAAAAAATATAATGTCAATTTTCTTAATATATAATGTTACTCCACCCCCTACCCTGTGTGATTGTCCGTCATAAATTTTCATAAGGAATTACTTCCTCCGTTTCAAATTACTCGCTACACTTTCCATATAGGGAAGTTTCATATTACTTGCTACGCTTCCTTTTTTGGGCAATAAACTCTCTCTATCTCTCTCCTCTCACATGGGTCTCTTTTCTTTTTACTCTCTACCTCTCTCTTCTCCAAAAATTGCCTAGGAGTCCGTGAATTGAGAAGTGTAGCAAGTAAAATGAAACGGAGGAAGTACATCATATGAAGTAGTATAAATGGAGCAACGTTAAGCAATACTTAATCTAGTGGTAAGATCGTGTATCTCATCACAACTATGAGTTTGCGAGATCAAACTACACTAGATCCCCTTTTGGGGTACGGTGAGGATCTCCATATCCTTCCCCCTACTCTCAATGAGTCTTGCGTCCTTGCCTATATAGATGAGTCTGGTTGACCCGTTAGGCTGTAAGATAGGACATTTTTTCTTAATTACCAACCTTCTAAAAAAAAGTATATTTTGAGCAGCGGCAAGATTTTATTTATGCAACTACTAAACAAGTAGTTAAAGTTTTAATTATTATACTTTATTTTGAGGGCAAGGCAAAAAAAACATGACAAATTTGACAAAACCTTTAAAGTAATGTTATGTTGAAGTGATATATATCAAATAACTCTTCGAAGTTGTCTTCTTTTTGCTTTTTATCCATTTTTTCATTCGAAAATAAAATCATGGAAACAGTCCCATATGTATTAAGTGGTGGTCCTCCTTAGTTTTGTCTAGCAATAGTAGTTGGTTTTCATGCCACTCTGTTTGTCTCTAGGAAGTGCACGTACAAGGACGAACTAATAGAAAATGTAAAGGAACATGCAATCCACTTAAGCAGAATCAAAACTCTCTATCACCAAAAGGCCATTTGAAAGAAGACAAAGGACAATAAATAATTAAAAAAGAAAAATTATACTTGAAGCTAATTCTAACATTTTGCTTAGACCATATCTTGGTATCATCTGCCTGGATAGAAGGGTGTAGTAGTAATTCATGTAACAGTAATTTTTGTTAGATGTAACATGTTGACTTTGGGTACTATTTATCCAACTTTCTTTGATCATTCATTGTTATTAATATATAAGGAAATATATAATCATGTGATCGTATTGGATTCGTCTTGATATACACTTTTCAAATTTGTATTCCTTATAATTTTTACATTTATAAAATTACAGATATTGTGGGTCGAAGTTGTGTCTCGACAAGTGTGAAAAGTCAAACGTTACGTCTATTAAAAAAATGGAGGGAGTATAATATTCGGTTTTTTCACCTGATACCCCCGGGCCCCGAGTTTTCAAAAAATTCACCTGGTACCAATAATTAGCCTAAATAAACCCTAATTAACCTAATTAAACAATAATTAGCCTAATTAAACCCTAACTTAACTTCTAAACCTAACCCTAACCCCCTCCCCCCACCCTCCCACCACCCCCGCAACCCTCCCCCCCCTGCACCCCCCGTCGCGAGCCCGGCACCCAGACCCACTGTCGCGAGCCCGGCCCTCAACCCCCGTCGCGAACCCGGGAACCCACCCTCCTCCTACCCCCCGACGCTAACCCGGATCCCCACCCCCCCCCCACCCCGGTCGCGAGCCCGGAATCCCACCCCTCCCCCCCCCCCGTTGCATTGACCTCGTTCGGGTTACTCGCCTTGTTCGCAACTTGTTCGGGTTACTTTCGGGGTGGTCTTTGCGGCGGGCACATAAGTGGGGGGGGTTGTTCCGAAATTGAGGGGGGGCGATGGTGGGGAAGGGGGGGGGGAACTGGGTTTGTCTTTGCGGCGGCGGCGGGGGTGGGGAGGGCGGCTGGGGGGTGGGGGAGGGGGTGGGGCTGGGGTGGAGGAGGGCTGCGGGGGGTGGTGGGAGGGTGGGAGAGGGGTGGTTAGGGTTAGGTTTAGGGTTTAGGGTTAGGATTAGGGTTAAAATTATAGGTTAATTAGGGTTTAAAGCAGAAAATTAGGGTTAATGACTCACGGCGGTTAACGCCGTTAGTCATTAAGGGTATTTGAGGGTACCACGTGAATTAGTTTTAAACTTAGGGGTACCTGGTGAATTTTGAAAACATGGAGGGTACCACGTGAATTTTTTGAAAACTCGGGGGTATCAGGTGAAAAAACCGTATAATATTTCCTATCTTTTCTAAGACTTGTAATATTTTCTTTCATACTACTTAATAGGAGTAAACTTTAACTTTGGTGATTATTACCTCCAATATCAACTATTAAGAATTATAAAAAGTTGATATTTTAAAAATTACATTAAGAGTAATTTAACAATTAATATTTTACATAATGATATTTTCTTTATATCTAGTAGAAAATGTGGTTAACCTATTAAGCTATGATGTATAGATTATAGACATATAAGTCGATTGGTCTCTTGTAACATGTATCACAATTTCTGAATACATCATATGGTTATCCTTTGATTAGATCTAGGAAATATTTAGAGAAAAAACAACCTATAAATCTTAAAGAAAAGAATCATAATAATGTGAATTATATATATTTAGATGATTGTAGACTCAAATCATAGCTGATAACTGAGATACAATAATGTGACCGCATGTGAGGAAATATATTATACTAATATCGTTTTCATGGCCTGACCAAAAAAATTAAATTGCATTGTAAGTATAACTTATAATTAACACGTGCACCCAGCTACTCATTCACAAACTTTAATTAATTTCACATATAAACCATTTAAAAACTAAGATTAAGTAAAGCCCAATTGCTTTAAGTTGAAAAGTGAGGCTCTATTATTAAAGGAAGCTAACCTAGAGACAAGTGGATTTCCAATAACAAACATAAATGCATGGTAGTCTGGTACTCCATGAATACGATATAATACTATATGTAATGTGATAGTACATGAATAGAAGAAGCTGAGGCATAATTTAATTTACGAAAATAAGATGTTAGATTATTAAAAATTGACAGATGAGTCAAGTAGTGGTTAGCCTTTGCTAGCTCCTAATTGATTCTCCATTAATTGCTAATGCTGCAGGTCAACTGGTGAACCTTCCTAATTTAGTGAAACAACATGAAGCATTTGGTTAGCTATTACTCCTAGTCCTTGGTCATAACTAAATAGTGTCGATGCGTCTAGCTAACTTATAAGTCTTTATAGTGCTCCCAGGAGCACCTAATCACCTAGAATTAGGTGCTTATTCTCATGTTTTTTGCATATCTTATATTTGTACATTTTACATTTACTCATTTATGTGATAAATGTGCAAAAAAATGTGTTTGGGAGTACATAGTTCTAACTTCTAGGTGCTCGCGGAAGCACATAAGAATTTGTAACTTATAAGTTCATTATTCGAATTGGCTTGAGATTTTTATAAATATAGCTAAATTTGACTTGAGAAGATCGTGAACAACAAGTTTTTTAATTTTTTTTGAATTTTTTTTTCATATTGTTAATTATAACTCAAAGTTGATAGTTAAAAATTGTATAATACTAATTAGAAGCTAAAAAAAAGTAGGAAAAATATCAGAGTATTATTTACTTTGTTATTAAATTTTGCCAAACGGTGAATCTAATCAATTACCTTATCAGTTACAGCACCTTATTAGTTTCAGCTTTACCTTATCAATTTTAGCTAATTTATCAGTTTCACTTTATTTTCAGCTAGTATTGCCAAACAAAGTCATTAATGTACCTTGCTTTAGTTTGATGTCATGTAGTAGCTTGTTTTATTAGTTGCCTTTCCTGCTGGGCAGCTAATGACAATTATGCCTATTGGTATTGACCACAATAAAATACCCAAAATTATCAAAAAAAAAATTGAAACAATCTTTATTATTCCAAATTTTCCACCGTGAACAAAGGATTAATTTCTGTTTCATGTAAAATTATTTAATGAATTTTTGCATCACGAAATTTCAATGTAATTTAGTGACGTAATACAATTGGTCAAATCAATTAAAACATGGCGGCATTGAAAACTAAGAATACTAGTTGATGATTATGTCAAGGTTTCAGATTATTTTTTCTCAATAAGTCCAGAGGTGCAAAACAAAATGAAGATTATCAATTCCCTTATTATTGGTCAACTTTTATTGCTAAGATATGCTCTTTTTTTTTTTTATAATATTAAAGGGACTTAAGTGTTACACGCAGTTTCAGGCCGTTTTACTATTGTTCTTCAAGTTGGTTGAGAAATAAAAAACCTGTATTTGTTGGCTGAGAGTGATGCGCCATCAGCTTACTATTTGGCTGAAATGTTTGAACTTTAAAGCAATAAATTTGTACACTGGTGCTACAAGCAACCTCTAGTATTCAAACGTTGGCCCAACAATCATTTTCGGATCAAATGGTTTGGAACAAGAAAAAGAAATGCATATAGACACACAAAGGAGTTCCCCACTTTAAGTTTTCACAAACCCTTTATAAAATTGCATATGACACGCGTGTAAAATTTACACGTGACGTGAGCGTGTACTTCGAATTCTCCGTAGTATCTTAGACTGAGCGGCTGGCGGTTCATCTCCAAAATATACAGAACAAAATATACCTCAAACATTCTATTATACGTACATTCAACAAACGAACACATGTATAGGTGGTACTACTATATATATATATATACTAGCAATCTATGCACGCGATGCGTGCTTTAATTATTTTCTTTGTTGGTTATTCTTTCGCAGTAAACCCTTTAAATTTTTTCTTTCCCCAAGTAATTGTCTATAGAGGTTGAGGTGGTGGAGTAGTGACATCGCTTCCCACCTCATATCCCTGAGGTCTAGGGATCAAACCTCATGGGACTCATTTGAGGATTTCCCTTATGGCCTTATCCCCTAGTGAGTCCCCTTCATCTTACCTCACAAAAAAAAAGTAATTGTCTATAGCATTTCAATAACTTTAGATCTTCTTGATTGTGCTATTTTATGAGCAGATAATTTGAAATCAATGAAGTACATATAATGCATAAAGCAATTAGAAATTAAATATCACTAACCTTTTGTTATTTTTAACATATAGTTGGAGTTAAAACTATGTGATGGTTCACAATGTTCATTTAGATAAAGAGTCTTATCTTATTGATAAAAAATGTATAAGTTTCTAAATACATCATAAATCATCATCATGTTTTTACATACTACATTATTATCGATAATGTATTTCAATATTACACTTCTAATTTTGTTTTATGGACTTTTCTAATCAATAATCATATGTATGTTTTTCAATGTGTCAATTTAAATTTATGGTAAATTTCCTTATTTGATATTATTTTGTCAATTTTATGTTGATTGTGATGACTTTAAATTGTTTGGGAATTTCCTTTTTTAAAGTAATTTTGTCAATTTTTTGTTGATTTGCATTGATTGTGTTGACTTTGAGTTGTTTAGGAGTGTTGTTTGAAGTTTTTTCTTAAAATATAATTTATTTAATAGGGGTAAAAATGTAATCTCAAATGGAGACACCATTGCTCCCCTCTTCCCTTATAGTATAGAGATAAATATTCTAGAGAGATTTTTTTTGTTGTGAAGTAGAGTTATATAGATAAATAATAACCTATATAATACACGATTGTCAAGATAATTTCCTTGAAATTTTTATGTAATTTATTACTTCTAATCAAAACGGGGAATGAATTGAATGTCTTGCCACCGGCCCCCCTTCAATATTCTTGACTAGCTTTTTATGCACGCGATGCGTGCGACGATATTTTGGGCATAACTGTTGCTTAGTAAACGAACCAAAAACGAAAGTTCGTATCTAAGTTTACCTTCATTTTGTGAATAAGATATATTGAAATACTTACAGATAGTATTTAAAAACACTTCATGATTTTATGTAATATTGTTGGTTCATTTATAACTAATTGAATAACTAATAAATGTTAGCTGTTTGTTAATAGTAAAAAAAATTGTAACCCAAAGCCACAAAGCCACTTGTATGCAAGTAACAAACCCACATAATTTTTCCCACCTATCCATATAACTATCTGCCCCACATATGGCATACCCATATGAATGATGAATCTCACGTATTTTTTATCTAATTATCCTCCATATTTAATTTTCATCTTCCCACCTACAACCTTACATCTTCCCTTCTCTCAAAAAATAAGAACGGATCATCTCCTTATCCTCACTATCTTTCATATTCACTTAAAAAAATTAAGATTTAATCAAATGTAATGGTTATTTTAATTTCACAGCAAACACCACATTAATAAGCTAATCTTAGTGTCAAAATTAACCCCATCAACGCTCCATTAATTTTTAGGGTAATTCTGGTCTCGGTTCTTCTGGGTCTTAATGTTGAAGAACGTTCGTTGGAATGGGGTTTAAATTGGGTTTTATTTGGTTGACGAAGTAAATGGGGAGCCTCAAATTTGAAGGTAATTATTAACGTTTTATGTTCTTGATATCGTCCCAAAAACTTAATTGTCAACTATATTTCTCAAAGATCCGGTTACATTATGTTTGAACTTTTATTTGTGAAGATAGTTTTTTTAAAAAAAAATCGTGGCTGAAGTTCAGAATTTGGAATTTGCAAAAATCCAGTTACAATCCTAGTCGGTTCTTGAATCATCCATTTTTCCTTTTTCTTTTCCTTTGTTTTTTTCAAGACTTCTTCTACTGCTTTGGCAAATTTTGTATGCAAAGTAATTAAATTTAAGCATAATTTATTGCGTAAAAGACCTTTTGTTTATGAGTTTTTAATTATTCATAAGAAATGTCAGTTTTGTACTAACGGTTTATAAGATTGCATTTATTTTTCGACAAATTACTATCGAAAAGTTATTTTTATACACTTTTTTTTAATTATAAAATATATTTTTTTTTCAAAATTCAGATCAAATTTTTTATATTTCATTCCACGAACTACTAAAAGAAAATCAATCGTTTTCATCAATTTTCAATTTCACTAACTGTTAATTAATGTAATTTCTTTTTTAGTTAGATTTTTGTTTTATTTTTATTGCATTCGAAATTGATTTATATTTTATAATGCCTTTTTTTGTTACAAACATGTACTGATTTTTTAATAATTATTTTAAAATTTATACCATATAATACAGACTTAAATTATTCTTGTATCATTTTTATTGTATTTTTTTCTAAAACATGCGATTATCGATACTACAATTGAACATGCATTCGAACATAAGAGTTGCTAGTTTTTTCTTCAACTAATTTGAAATAACTTGCAAGGTTAAAAAGAATTATGTACCTTTTTTAGAAGTTCGCAAATCCCTAATGGACAAACGTGTAATCTCCCCGACGAAAACATATGTTTTTCTTAGTTTGTAATTTGGACGTGTTGTAGTGTATTGGTAATTTTTCAGAGTATGTAATTGTAAATGGTTCTTACGGAGTATGTAATTGCTAATGGGTTATAGTTTGTAATTGAATTTTTTAGTTTTTGTAAAACTTCCTCATTTGAGTGATTTGTATAATGTGAATTATGCAATTGTATTGATTTCAGTTGACTTGTGATTGATTGTTATAATTGTATTTCCGGCAGTTTTTTTTGAAGCCTCACTTTGGTTGAAATTGATTTTATAATTTAGAAAGGAAAGGGGGGTAAAACAGTCTATTCAAATGGGGACACCATAGCTCCCCCCTTCCCTTATATAATATATATATATATATATATATATATATATATATATATATTAATTAAGAATGTTAAAGTTAATCGATTAAAAAAATAAAAATAAAAACTCACTGTTGCATTTGTGGCTTATACGACCTCATTTAGAAGTATTTTCATTACGAGGATGTCATTTGATTTACAAAATATGTTCATCTTCGAGATGAATCGGCAAATTATCATATAGTCTTATCAAAATTGCTTACTATGTAAGTTTCATATCATTAATTTGATTTTAAAAATAATATGAGGTGACTATCCGTTTTTAGGGAGTTTACACGAGGTTGTTGGGGAATTAGTTCCTAAGCTCTTCCCTTTTTTGGCCTTTTTACAAAATATATATCTACAGTTTCTTGGAAAGTTTATCAACATGTCTCATACTAATTATGCTTGTCTTGCTCATGAAGATTTATTAAGATTGGTTCAAACCCCACTCTTTCATACATGATACAAAGAACAATTAGGAGGATAAATTGGTACCAAGCAATATGAGTTGAGGTATAAAAAATTTAGGACGTCTATTTTACTGTTGTCACTGGTGAGAATTCTGAATTGGTCCAGTATTGATTAATACCAATCCTACATTTTTTGGTGAAAACAAATAATTAAGGGTGCGTTCTCTTCACCTTAAAAAATCAAGTTTCAGGTCCAATAAGTTCAGTTCAGTTCTGATAAGTTCAGTTCAGTTCAGATAAGTTTCAATCAGGTCCAATCAGGGCGATAAGTTCCAATCAGGTCTAATAAGGTCCAATAAGTTCCAATCAGGTGCAATAAGTTCCAATCAGGTCTAATAAGGTCCAATAAGTTCTAATCAGGTGTAATAAGTTTCAATCAGGTCTAATCAGGTCCAATAAGTTTCAATAGTCAATGATCAATATAGATTTGTATTATTGTCCATTATTTTATTATTCATATCACTATTAGTTGATTATGTTAAAGTACCACAATGATTATATCGTATTATACTTGTATTATTGTCTATTATTTTATTATTCATATTACTATTAGCTAATTATATTATTATTAAAAGATATTATAATCATGGTTAAATAAGGTTAACAATAATAATCATCATAATTACAATATTTTGCAATCCGTCTTTAAATAACTAGAGAACATGTTTTCATTACTAATAACAATGAAAGATATAAATGTTATCAATTGATTGCTTCATTATCATCACCGAAGTATCTTTCTTAGATATATTAGTGGTGAAAGTTATGTATAGGCAAGTATATAAATAGTATATTTTTTTTTTGTTAAATTGTTTATCATAAGAGATAATTAATAATAATTATATTTTAAAAGGGCGAATTTTAATAATTATTACTTCATAATAAATTTTGAGGGGTAGTATTTACGTTAGGGGTAATATTTATGTTATTACTCATCAATTTTTTTGTCTAATAAGGGCAAATAAGTTCCAATTAGGTCCAATAAGGTCTAATAAGTTTCAATCAGGTCCAATAAGGTCTAATAAGTTTCAATCAGAGCCAATAAGGTCTAATAAGTTCCAATCATGTCAATAAGTTTCAATCAGGTCCAATAAGTTCCAATCAGGTCCAATAAGTTGAATCAGGTCCAATCAGGTCTAATAAGTTCCAATCAGTTCAGTTCAGGTCCAATAAGTTCAGTTCAGATAAGTTCAGTTCAGTTCAGGTCCAATAAGTTGAAGAGAACGCACCCTAAATAGTTATGGCATTAAGCCTATTACAATCATAGGCAAGAGTGGCTAAATAGTAGTGAAAGGAGAGGGAAAATGCTTAATTACATCGTCAATCACTTCAAAATTCCAATACTTCTTCACACATTAATAATGTCACTATTTAGGTCCTCACAAAGAGAGTCTGCATTGATGTTATCAATAACTTTTTTTTTGCTATCTGACCAAAGGTATTAGATCTTTTCAAAATGGCCAACCTGAAGCTTTCTCTCTTTAAAACTCTTCTTCTTCACAAAGAAATCTGAAAACTGTTTCTGGAAGGTTTAGGAGTATCGCAAAAAGGTCCCTCCAGCGTCATTTATGACACGCACCGCACCCAGGCCAATAGTTTGTGGTGTTTTGGCTACTAGTCAAAGTGTGTGGTGCTTCATCCAAACCATAGTTTGTGGTATTGAGACCAATTTTGCCTTTAAATATTTGCTTCACTAGCCATAACTAGTGCCTACTGATTACTTAATATCTCTGCATGAAAAGGGTTAATAGCAAAGATTGAAGTATTGAACATTGAAATAAAGGATGCATCTACATATGCATGAACAAAAATTTCCAGAGAAACCATATTATGAAATTCTTATATGTGACTGGTCGGGGACAGAGAAGATGATTGGTAAGCAAACAATTCTCGAGCAAGTGAAGGAGCTTTATCATAGGTTATAATGTTATATGAGGGTCAGGTTATTGTTGGTTTTCAAAAACGATTTTCTTCCTTTGTTCCAAATTTCAAAGCACATAAAAGGGAAATGAGCATTCAAATACCAACCGTCTTTCCCCTCAAAAAAAAAAAAAAAAATACCAACCGTCTTTAACAAGTAGCATATTACTATGCTCTAAGATACACGGTGTTCCCTCTTTTATAAAAAAACCTCACATGTGTTGCACATGATCTTTTGACTTTTTTATATGAGAAACAATACAATGTTCCTATGACTGGAACACGCACTTATAATATGTGCACAACTTTAGACTAGTAAGAGTTCCCTAAAATTTCTAGTGTTGGATAAACTCTGCCTTTCTATTTCCCAACCCTCAACCCTCAACCCTCAACCCTCAACCCAGGCCAATACTAGGTAATTGACCTTCTCAAGAGGCTACATGAAAGGATGCATACTAAATATGCAACGAGAAAACTATTCCCTTTACTACCTACTCACTAACCATGGCGGATATGAATTCTAACATTCAAAACCACCAAAATTTTACTTAGAGTTGTTTATGGGAGGGATAGCCCTCTAGGCCCGCCCATCGGGCCTGCAAAATTGGACGGACTTGATAGCCTTTTCAAGAAAAATTAAAAATTTGGAGGGGTCAAGCCCGTCCGTTAACGTTAACAGGCGGATAGTGGCAATAAACAATTCCCAACAAACAAGTCCGCTCAGCCAGTTAACTTTTAATATTATATTTCATTAATTAAATTATATAATACTGTCATATTTACACTTATTTGACATGTATTAAAGCATGATTTGAGTTCCATTATATTATTGAATGTTCATCCGGGTATATTTCGAATTTAAATTTAACTCTCATGTGTTCCCTTTCACTTAAATCAATACCTTAACTAGTATTTTGGCCGAGGCATCGCCTTGGGTCAATTACAATAAAAAAATATGTTATTATTTATAAATCGGTTAATTCACCATATACCCCTGACAAATCAAGAAATTCACCATATACCCTCAATGTTTCAAAAATTCACCATATACCCCTAAGTTTTCGAAAATGTTCACCAAACACTATTTTTCTAACGGACGTTAGGTTACCGTTAATGTTATTTACAATATTGCCATCATTAACCCCTAATCCCTAATTCTAATCCTTATACTAAGTTACTAACTCTAATTCTAACCTACCCAAACCTTAACCCATCCTCCCCTCCCCCAAACCCTAACCCACCAGCCCACCACCCCTCCACTTCCCCTCCACTCCACCACCGCAGCCCCTCCCCCACCCCCCCCCCTCCACCGCCGCCGCCCATCCCCACCGCCCCTCCCCCTTCCCCATCGACTCCCTCTTCCCCCCTCCCCTTCCCGTCGCCGGGCTTAGGGTTTGGGGGGGGGGGCGGGCTTAGGGTTTAGATTTTAGGGTTAGTATTTAGATTAGGGTTAAACTTAGGGTTAGGGGATAATGGTGGCAAAATCGTAAATAAAACTAACAGCGAATTAACAACCGTTAACAAAAAGGGTACATGGTGCACAGTTTTGAAAACTCAGAGGTATATGGTGAATTTCTGAAACATTAAGGGTATATGATGAATTTTCCAATTTGTCGGGGGTATATGGTGAAAAAACCGTTTATAAATTCATAATTCGTTTGTTACTTTTCTTATTCTTTTTGTCCATTAAGAAATTGAAAATTGGCGTCTTGACGTGATAAGTAAAAAAAACACCTTAAAGGTTTGAGTTGGAAAATAATATCTTAAAAGGAATTGGTGTAAGAAAAATATATGTCATCAATAGTCTCCTGGTAGTATCGTAATAAGAGTGTTATAGATCTAAATACTTATTTTAGTCTTTTTAGTTAAATATAATTATTATAAGTTTTTACTATATTTTATATGAAACATTAGACAATAAAGTTATAGTGTATTGATGGCTAAACTCTCATTTTTCATTTCAGAGGTTACGTGTTCGATACCTTGCAGTTGCACAATATTTATATTTTTTAATTGAAGAGTTCACATGGACATAAAGCATTCACATTATAATCTTGAGAAGAGTGCCACGTGGCATATAGGCTTCCTTAGAAACGCCTTTTAATATATTTGTATAGATTCATAATTTTTTAATGCTCATTGACGATTGAATATTATATAATTTTTTATCAATAATTTTCATTGCCGTAAGAATTTTTTTTCTCGAGATGTATATAAGTCTCGCTTATTAGATAACTAGCATTTTTTGCACGCGATGCGTGCTTGGTTTTTTTTCGAGACAGAAACTCGTTTTTTTTTTTGCATATGAGTCAAAATTTGATTTGTTAGTATGAATGCATTAATACTTGTAGACAATTGTAATCATTTATGGTGGCTCAGTTATTATATAATTGTTTTCAACATTTTTGTTAACTTTTTTAATGCTATATTATACTTGAGTTTGATTTTTTTTTTCTTTTTTTTTGGGCAAAGTAGTTAATTTATTCATGAGGGTAGTAAAATAATGTCATCGGGGAACACCATAGCTCCCCCCTTCCTTTATATAATAGAGATATAATTGTGTTCAATATTTTTTTTAACTTTTTTATGCTATATTTGAGTTTGATTTTTTTTTTTTTTTTGGCAAAGGGTAGCAAAATAATTTCCTGCGGGGACACCATAGCTCCCCCTTCCCTTATATAATAGAGATTAGCCTAATGTGCACGCTATGCGTTCGGCAATATTTTAGTAATAATATTGATATTCAAGCGTTAAAAAATTGGTTGAATGACAAGTTTAAGGGGTGCGAGACATTTTTTTATTCAATAAAAAAATAATTGATGTACTAACAATTACTATTTAAATACATAGTAATTGACAAATCAATAGGCAAAAAAAAAATATTTCATAACTCTTAGTATTTCAAGTTTTATTAATTCTCATAAAAAAACCACGCACACTTGTCAATCCAAACAACTTAAAATAATTTTTTTAATGTATTTTTAATAACAGTTTTATCTAGTAGTAGTAGGGAAAAGCATTAAGTTTGTATTTTAAATAACAGTTTTATCTAATGCATTATCCTAAATAGTATTTTTATGTCTTTGTTAATTTATGGTAAATTTCAATTTTTTTTTGTCAAACCTAATTTATGAATTGCATTGATTGTGTTATAAATTTTATTTGATTAGGCCTTGATAGATAGTGTATTTGTTTCCTTATTTTGTTTCATATGTATTTGAATATGGCATGTTCACAGTTGTATAAGATTTTACAACGTGATTTTCTCAATTCTATGAGTGATTTGTAAAGTTTCCTCATATAAGTGATTTCTGAGTGATTGTTGAAAATTAATTCCGGTGGCTTTGTTTGACCCCCATTTTGGTATTGAGATTCCTTTTGTAATTTAGAAAGGGATGGGGGGCAAAATAGTCAGTTCAAAAGAGGACACCGTTGCTCCCCCTTCCCTTATGTAATAGAGATTATGTCGGAATAAATAAAGGGGCTAGAGATGATGAAATATGCAGTTTCATAGATATTGTTCAGACCGAGTACTGACCCAATTAGACAAGCTCATTAATCAACTTTACTCCATCGCTCACATTGTGCACAACAAAAGCCCATTTCCCAATTCCCAAATGTTTTCAAGTTTTCAGTGTTGCTGCTTCGGTAACACCTGCCAAGGCCCAATATTGCTGGACCACATAACCTCACATAATTCGTAAAACACGCATCTCATTCTCACTATTGGGTCATAATACTTACAAGTTACAGTTGCTTAGTTGCTCATTTGCTTGTTCATATTGCTTTGACCCAAGGCCCAAACTTATTTCTAACTTTGGTTGGTTGATGTAAGTTCTACGGGTAATACTCGACAAATGCTATTGTGAACTTTTGATAGGTGTTAACTGTTATGGTAATCGTTAGGATTTTTTGTTAGTTATTTGGGTGAATCTTAGCTTTTAGAGGTTGGATGTCAACAGAGCTTTTAAAATAAGTAATGTTGTGCTAGATTAATTAAAGAACAACTAATGAAATTGTAACACTCCGTAATTTTCACCCTTTATTTTTGGTGTTTGTTTACATTAAAATGATATTTTTCGTAAAAATAAATAATTTATTATTTAGATTATTTTGGAACATGTTGTGAAAATGTGTATATATTTTTATATGTTGTGATATATTTATATATTTATTTTAAGTTGTTAGTTAATTGTTTTAAAGATTATATTAGTTTCGTTATTTATTTAGGCGTTTAGGAAGCGGTGTTGTCGCGTAACGTTTTTGTAACGTTGATGGACCGACTTGGGATGATGAAATGGTACATCACGTGTGGCGTATCATGCTGGCTGAAAATCGGCAATTATGGAGTGGAGGATGAAGAGTTTTGGTGCTTCTTAAGCTAACCTTTGGATCTCTTGTAACCCCCTATTTATTTCCCCATTAACCCACCTTTATAATCACCCTTTAAACCATTGCTTAATGAGGTTATTAATCAGGTTTTTACTGCATTCTAACCCCCATTTTCGCCCAACCCTTAGAGAGGAAGAGAAAGAGTTCTTCTCTCTTCTCGGATTTTCGTCCATTTTTGCACACCTATTTTGTTTGCATCATATCTCCGTCATTTCTTATCTGAATTGAACGTGTGAGTACTCGGAAAGATCTTGCTCATGGTACAATTTGTTTTTGAATAAAGGGAAAGACGCAACTGCAGTTTTCGTTTCAATCAGACGAGTCATCCGGGTTTTGTTCCCTGTCACACCTTCACGAAATTAACCATATCCGGAGATATAACCGTTGGATCATTCTCCAATTTGGACAGCACGTTTATAACATCTTGATATTCACTTTGACCAGAGAGATTGTGAATACGATCTTTCAATCACCGGACATCATGGTCGGACCAGAACAGCACGAAATGAGATTTTTCAATGTTCAAGAAGAAAACGCCTAGTGACTTGTTGCTACAATTATCGTTCGTTGTGCTTTGGGGCTGGAAGAGGAATTGGATTGTATGCGTAACTCTTAACTATCTCTTTAGACTCAGCTCTCCTCCCGACGTTCCAAGTAACTAGTAGTTATCTTAGAACGATAGAGATTAGAGTATTTTTCGGTATTAGATTATTACGCAAGGAAATTGTTTAAAATACTTTTTGTATGAAATTATTGATGAAATTATACTTGAATGTTCTTGATGTATGCTGTGTGAATATTATGTGCAGAAAAATAATTTTCGTTTGATTTTTACTATTTATTTGATTTATTTGGTAATTTATGCGTTTTTGGCTTATTTGCAAAATAAATAGTGAACGAATGTTATAATTGCTAAAATTATTTTTAGTGAAGCATGTTATATGTTTTATATGTATTTAATGCCTTGGAATAATTTTTGTCTACTGTTTACAAGTTTATTTAATTGGTTTATCTGTTTTTACATTTTCGTGTATGTCAGTTTATAAATCGTGAAAATTATTTCTGGAGGCCGTAAAATTCATTTATTTGCATATTATGTATTATTGTGAGTTTATGCATGTTATGTGAATTTTTGGTAGCTTTTGGGCGTTTATTTCTATTTTTAATTATTATATTGGCTTTATTGAGTATTCTGTAAATTAATGTTTAAAATACTTATAGAGTCCGAAAATTATAAATAAAATTCGTACCATGTCAGTGGGGCCATAATGGTCGTAAGATAATTTTTGTGTTATTTTATGGATTGTACTTATTAGTTTAATAATTACTATCGTGTTTTTGTTGTGAATTTGAGGATATTCTTTTTAATTATTTGAGAGCTTGTTAACCAGAAATAATTTGTGATCTTTTATGTTCTTGGATGCTGGTGTTTAGTAGGTTGTTGTAAGTATTATTGGTATCATTATATTTATGTTTGATTTATGTAAAAATGATTAATTGTGTACTATTCATTTATTTAATAAGCCTTGGAGTTAATTGGTGATGCATTTCTGATTGATACTGTTAGTGTTGTAAAAACTATTTCATTATCATTGTTGATGCTTAGTGATGTTCAAAGTATTGTGGTTGGAGATATTTGTTGTAAGTTTGTAAATTACTACTTTGAGGATTTTTGAAGAATTACTTTTGATGAATTATGGGTATAAGGCCGGGTGGCATCCCTTTTGACGAATATTTTTGAGATGAATGATACTTTGATGATATTTATGAATTATGATTTTATTTTTGAGATAAGAACATCCGGTGGGATAGATGTAGTCCCCGGTGAAGAACATGCCAACCACTTGGTTTGCGAACTAGGGGTACACCTGGGTTAATTGTTGTCGTCCGAGAGGCCAGGGAGTTTTGCGTGTTCTACCCTGCATCGGTAGTTTGGCCATTCTTAGACACAGGCAGTGGGGAACGTAAGCCCATAGACTGACCTGGAGATTGCGATCTGACAAACCTTAGGAAGTGAATTGCGATTCACTAGCGTTCGGTTTCTGACGCAATCACTTGTTTTACCTATACTTTTATTTTTATAAAAGTACTCTTGAGATGATTTATTTATTTTTATCCAATTCACTTGCTATTTATTATTCATTTGCGTTATTTGTGAGTTATATGGAAGTGGATGCATATTGTAGTTGACTTTACTTTATTCTTTCCTTTCTTACTAATCTATGTCTGGAATATACTTTGATTTCTTTTGTTCTAGGAGAACTGCTAGTTACTCCCCACTGATTGTGGATGTTTGTTGTATATTTTGCAGGTTTTGTTGATGGAAATCTTCTTTGGTTTTGGGCTCGGGTTGAGATGCGAGAATGAAATGATAGTTGTTTTAGGCCTAGACTGCTAGTTAGACTTTTTCTCATTTGGAATACTCTGAATTAGTTATTTATTGATTTTATTTATTTAAGTTGGTCTCTTAATATAGTTATTTAAATACCTTTGTATTAGAAGTGGCATTCCCAGAAGACAATGTTTCCGCCATCGTCCTATAATACTATTATTATTTCTTTCTTTTTTTCGCTTTGAAATTATGGGGTGTTACAGAAATTGTATTTTACCTTTAAAATCTACTATACACAGTATTATTAGGGATGACAATTCATTCCGCATCTGACCCTATTATGCTCCGATCCGAAAGATGAAGTTCGAGCCGACTCTGACAAAAACATAATTTGCATCCGACTCTGTTTAAAAAAGTCCGACTCTGAGTCGGATGAGGGTCGGAGTCGGATCCCATAAAAAAGTCCGTCATTCGAATCCGACTCCGACGGTAAGGCAATTAATCCCTTCTTATTTATATTAATGTGTTATGTATGTGTAATCTAACTCCGACTTTGAGACAATTGTATTATCCATTGAAGAAATGATTGTTAAAAATAATACTTCCTCCGTTTCATATTAGATGCTACATTTTCCTAAATGGGATGTTTCAAATTAAATGCTACACTTTTTTCTTTCCTTATTTAGTATGTTTTTACCAGCAAAATGACTTTTTCACTCTTACTTATAATATTAATCTACACTAATCTACCTTAGCCTCATATTTTTAGATTAATAAACACTCCTAATATGTACACCTCAACCACCCTCCCTCTCCTCTCTTCCCCTCCTTTAAATTCACAACCCACCATTGAACCCACCACCTCCTCTCCCCTATCTTCACCAACATTCAACCACCACAACTACCACCTCCCACAACTGCCACAACCACCAACCGCCTACCACAACCGCCACCACCATCAACCGCCTACCACAAGTGCCACCAATAGCAACCCTACCACCGTCGATCTCCTTCATTCTATCTCCTGTGTTCTCCTTCATTCTCTCTCCCGTGTTCTCCTTCTTTCTCCCTCATTCTTTCTCTCTCCTTCGATCTCCTTCATCTTCTCTGCGCCGACCTGGAAGAAGGAAATTAACATACGCTGATCTTCATCGGTCGTCTCTGTCTTCGTCTTTGTAGATCTCCTTCTTTCTCTCTCCTTCGTCTTTGATTTGTTTTTGGTGAATCTCTGAATGAATTTTCGTGAATTTGGTGAATTTGCTCACATAGAAGATCTTTTAGATCTCCTAAATGGGTTGTGGTTAGATCTTTTTTTATTTGCTCACATAGAAGATGAAGATCTTGGTGAATTTTCGTGTATTTTGCTCACATAGAAGCATTGGGTAGAAGGATTTTGGTGAATTTTCGTGAATTTGGGTCGAAGGATTTGAAAGAAATGGAAGATGGTGGTGGCGGGGTGGTTGTGGTGGTGGTGGTGGCGGGGTAGTTGTGGTGGTGATGTTGGCGGCTAACCATGGTAGGGTGGTGCTGGTGGATCCTAGGTGTTGGTGTAATGTATTAGTTGTATTATTAATTAACCTAATCACATACCCCTTCCCATCTAATTAATTGTACACTAAGAAAATTTGCCTCGAAGACCGCAATTCTCAAAGTGTAGCATCTAATATGAAACGGAGGAAATAGTAATGTTTAGATTATTTGTACTATATAAGATTTGCAAATGAGTATTAAAAAAAAAGAAGTAATGATTTGATTATTTTTATTATAGAAGATGTTTCTATTAAAAAAAAGGGTGAAAAAAAGTCGAATCGGGGTCGAATTTTATGATTTAAAGTCGGGTCAGACTCGTATTTTCGGAGTCATAGCCAGACTCGGGTTTAAAATCCGGTTTCTTATTGGTCAGGGTCGGATTATGTATAATCCGGTCCAAGTACGACCCGTTGCCATCCTTAAGTATTACTGTCTCAACTTGTTTGCCTCTTTCAAAGCACTAAGTTATCTTAAAGCATAACTTTACCAAATAATGGTTTTTTTTTTATTTTGTCAAACCTCTAACTCTGAGAAACTATTATTTAACACGCCATATACATTTTGTATTGTTTGCTTTATGAAGTACATTTATCGGATAGTTTTAATATTTAGTGTTTGGGAAACCGACATTTTCGTGACTCATAATGAAAATTATGGTGGTATGTGAGAAATCAAATTCTATCTACGACCTTAAAGTTTTATTTCCTCTGTCTCTTAGTTGATTATTTGAACTAAAACTATTATGTTAATAATTATTCCTTCTGTGTTTTTTTACTTTACCCGTTTTTTTATGTACGTTTGTCAATATACTTCTTTGACCATTGATAAGTGCGTTTCTAACGTACTTTATGAGCTCTTTTTGGTTTGGTTTGATCCTCTTTATACCCGTTTCTTCCCTCTTTCTTCTCCCTTTCCCCTTCTATTTCATTCACTTGATCATTCTTGATCATAGTGACATTCTGCTAGATTTTCAGTCATTTTTGACCGAATTTCTAGTACATTTGCTTTCACCCTGTTTTGCCATGTTCTTAATATAGGTGGAACTACTAAGATGGTTATGTGTTGTAGAGTTGGCAAAGGAAGCAATGAAAATAGAGCACACGTTGAGAAGTGGTGCGCTTGCACCATGCCCCTTGTCCGCTCGCACAAAGGAGCACATTGCACAGTATAATCTTGAACAGAGAACTTCAAATGGACATAACTTTCAAACCACAAATCGGATGAGGGTAATTCTAGTTGGAGGTAAAAGCTTGTTTCAATAGCTTTCCAACGACTGGTCATAAGCTTGATTTGGATCTAAAATGAAAGAGTTATGCACATTTTAAGTTGAATTGTCCGACCAGAGCAGAAGAAATGGTGCGCCCGCAACAATTTCATGGTGCATCCGCACCATTCCTGCGAAGTTTGGCCACCTGAATCAGTAGCCTTGGTGCGCCCGCACCACCTTTTTCCGCCAGAAATTTGTAATGCTCGTGGCTATTAAAAACAATAGAGGTTATTATTTTCGAGGGATGCTTTATTCTAGACTTTTTAGAGAGCTTATTAGGGCTTATACTAGAGAGATAAACACTTGAGTTTTATTGAAATTTGATATTTATTAATCATACTTTGTGATTCCGATAACATTCAAGGTACTTTTCATTGAATTTAATTTGAAGTTTCAGTTTTTATTGCATTCTTTTCGTGTTTGTTCTTGTTCTTAGTTATTTTTAGATCTTGATTCTCATAATCTCATAATTGTTATTTCTATTAGTTTAATTATCTCTTAATCATGTTTAGCCTTAGATTAGTCATAGATTTTGTGTTTAATTGCCTAGAATCCATGATTAGTGAGTAGTTTCTTATCTAGGGTTCGGGTGAAAGTATGAATTAGGATTTTAAATGTTTTGTTGATGTGATTGTGATGTTTGAAGAAGTTTATGCATTGATCTTGGTGTTTTGAGACCTTAGGATAGATATTGATCACATTTATGCTTTGGTATTTTGAATTCAAATGTTCTTAAATCGAATTTTGAACTCTTTTATCATCCCCAAGAATCAACTTAATTTTTAGGCCAAGATATTGGGTAGAAATTAAGGGGATCCTTTATTAGGGGTTTTCCGAATTTATCGAATCTCTTAATTAATTGACTAAAGACCATTCAAGAGAGGATTTAGTTGATTGATTAAGTGATTATTCTTGAGGACCATTCGAGAAAGGACTCAAGTATTTTAGAGGAAAACTAAACCTTGCATAATCGTCTCCGTTATTTCACAATCGCATCAACATTCATTGTCCATTCTTATTCATACTAGTAACCTCAACTCTAGTGTCTTCCTATCTGATTCATTAATTCAAGTTATTTGCTAGTTCTTGTTATTAGCTAGACATAGTTGTTACCAAATCTTTTCAAACCCCCAAATACCCTTCAATTAGGTAGTCTAGACTTGATAGACTTTAATTAGTCCCTTTTTCCCTGTGGATCGACCCTTGACTTGCCTTTGCTACATTCTTAGTAATTGCTTGATAGGATTTATAAATATTGTTTGAAAAGCAGTTTTTGGTGCCTTAACGACACACTAAAAACCTCTTATCAAAATGGCGCCGTTGCCGGGGACATTGTGCTATTAATTGAAGTTTATTTTAGTTTAGCTTTGCTTAGTTGATTTTTCTTTTCTTTTTGACTGTGGTTGTTATTTGCTAATCCTCTACTTAGCTTTGTTGTTGTTACATGAGAAGAAGAGCTCACGGTTCACCCGCCTTTCCTCTAGATCCAGAAATTGACCGTACATTGCGAAAGCTTCGGAAAAATTTGGAAGATTTGTCTTTGGGTTCCGAACCATTTTCACCAGCCTCAAGTACAACAAGCGAAGTTCAGTCAGAAATGGGTGAAGCAAATCCATAACTCTTTAGGGATTTCGAAAATCCGGGTTCCTATGTTCTTCAAGGTGGTATTCGACTCCCCACCACTACTACAAATTTCAGCATTCACCCTCAGTTCACTCGGATGGTGAAGGCAGAACAATTCTGTGGAGGGTCGGATGAAGATCCTCTGGACCATCTTGACAGGTTTCTTGAGATCTGTGCCATGATAACCACAAATGACGTCTCTCCAGACTACATCAAGATGCATTTGTTCCGGTATTCTCTTACCGGAAAAGCAAAATCATGGCTAAAGAGTTTACCTGCTAACTCCCTCACTACATGGGAGGAAGTCACAATGGCTTTTCTGAAGAAGTACTTCCCGGAGTGGAAGACGGCAGACATAAGGAGGAAGATATCCTCATTTGAGCAAGAGAACGATGAGACACTTGCGGAAGCTTGGGAGCGGTTCAAGGAGATGAGCCGTTCATGCCCTCACCATGAGTTCACCAAGAATCTACTCATGCGATTCTTCTATGATGGCCTTGATCCTATATCACGTGCCAACCTTGATGCTGGAGCGGGAGGTCAACTTTCTAAGATCCCGCAAGATCAACTTGAGTCCACCATTAAAGAAGTAATTAAGAACTACTCATGGGGTGGACGTCGAAGAGGTGCTCAACCTAAGAAGAGTGGAAAGTTTGAATTAGATCCCATGGATCAAATTCAAGCTAAGATGGATCAACTTGACAAGAAGCTCTCCAAGATCAACCTCGCATCATCTAATCCATCACAGGTAAATTCTTTTTCTTGTGGTATTTGTGGAGGTACTAATCATGATACTTCTTATTGTAGAGGTACAAATTCGGAACAAGTGGCGGCAATAAACTCTGGAAGAGATGGTTATCTAGGAAACCAAGGGTATAGAAGCAATCAACAAGGAGGTTGGAAACAACCTCAACAAGGATGGAATCCATCTCAACAAGGGTACAACCAAGCTCAACACCAAGGGTATGTGCAAGGGTATAACGTAACCAGAACTACAATCAAGGCGGTTCGTCCTCACAAGGTTCTAATGTCTACCAAACTCCTCATCAAAGAGCCAATGCCCAAAAACCTCCTTCTAACCCTCTATTCACCAGACAAAATCCCGAACCCACTCCATCTCCCGATCCAACCTCTCTCCAAATTCTCCAACAACTTCAATCCATGAACCAAATCCTCCAAAACCATGAGCAAAGGTTTCAAGAGCTACAAGCCCATAATAAAATGCTTGAAACCCAAATTGCCCAAGTAGCCGAGAAAAATCCTTCTACTCCTAGAAATCAACTTTCGGGCCAACCTATTCCTAACCCCAACCTCCATCAAGCCAAAGCCATCCATTTGAGGTCGAGAACTAGTCATGAGGGTCCCAAGATGCCTAATGAGGAGGTAGAGAAGGAAGAAAAAGTTGAAGTTGTTGAGAAAGATGAAGTTGAGGAGGGTGAGAAAGGGGAGAATGTGAAAAAAAAGAGCCACAAGTCCAAGTTGGTGATAAAGCTTCATTGCCATCATCTTCACCACCTAAGACTTATGTGCCACCGGTTCCATACCCTCACAGGTTGGTGGAGAGGAAATTGAGTGATAAGTTCTCCAAGTTCCTTAATGTAATAAAAGGCCTTCAAATCAACATTCCTTTCCTTGAGGCAATGTCTCAAATGCCGGCTTATGCTAAGTTTTTGAAGGAAATCCTCTCCAACAAAAGGAAACTAGAAGATGAGCTCATCACCTTGCCATACCAAGTAAGTGCTCTAGTGCAATGTGCCATGCCCAAGAAGCAAAGAGACCCCGGAAGCTTCACCTTGCCGGTGAAGATAGGTGACTTGGAGCCTAAAGGAGCATTGGCCGATTTAGGAGCAAGTGTGAGTTTGATGCCTCTATCCATAGCTAAGCACCTAAATCTTCCTCTTCTTCCTACGCGAAAGACTATTCAATTGGCGGATCGAACTGTGAGAGTGCCACATGGTGAGTTGGAGGATGTGCCAATACAAGTTGGGCATGTGTTTGTGCCATGCGATTTTGTAGTAATGGATATGGAGGAAGATCCGGAGACTCCTCTCATTCTTGGAAGGGAAGCTCTTAAGACATTGGGTGCCGTGATAAACTGCAAAAATGATACAATCACGGTCGAGGTAGCCATTGAGAGGGTTGTGTTCGAGTTCTCAAAGACTTTTAAGAGACCCATGGTAGAGAAAGTTTGTCGGGTCAATCTAGTAGAGGGTGAGATGGAAGATTTTGAGAAAGTAGTAGACACCGGGGACAAGCACTATGCTTCTATTACCGATGCCTCGAGCTTGGACATGGAAGAGGTGAATGAGTTCTCCATGCTTCCTGATAGCACTACCGTTGAGGAGGCACATGAAGAAACATTTGAGTTTCTTACTACATCCACTGTTAAAGAGGATAGTTCTAAGCCTCCTCACAAGGTAGAGTTCAAACCCCTTACCTCCACCCCTACTTTCTCTTTGCTTGTCAACTCCGAGGACGGAGTTTCTATTAAGCTTGGGGGAGTTAGCATGTGTTCGCTCTATCTCAAAATTTTCTTCCTCCTCTTTGTAATTAGGTTCATATTAGTATATTTGCATGTTAATTAGGTTCATATTAGGGTATTTACATGATAGGTTTGCCAAAAAAAAAAAAAATATCAAAAAAATTTTCTTTTTCATTTCTTACCTTCTTTTTATGTATTTAGTTTAGTTTGGTTGCATGTATGATATGTTGCTAAGAGTGTTCATAACTTGATTGGAAGACCTTCTTTGCATTTGACTTGATGGTTTTGGAAGCCTTGCTGTGACTTTAGGTGATCTTTGAGATCGGTAACTTTTGGTAGAGTCTTTTTGAAATTAGGCGAGTTGGTTGCTTGGATTGCCCTATCCCTTGTGCGATGAACCCCGAAGGAGGGCCACGAACCTCGTAAGACTCATTTACAACCCTCACCATTGATCGCCTAACTTGTGACTTGCATTTTAGCTCCCCAAGATTGCATAAGACTGAGCCTATAGAAGAATGATTTAGGGTGTTTCTTTTTGCTAGAAATAGGAGCTCAAAAGCCAAAAAGCCTTTATACCTACATAATTGTCCGCTTCTCAACCCATTCGAGCCTTTCTATCCTATTTTTGCTTAACCCTCATAATAAGTCATGGCCAAACTTTCCCCAAAGTGGAGTACATGTCTAGTTTGTCTGGAGTTGAGTTATTTTGATACTGAGTCTTTGGTTGAAAATGAATTGTTGTGTGTGTATAATTGCAAAAGTTGAAGGAAATTTGTGAGAAAGGAAAAAAAAAAAGAAATAAAAGAAAGAAAGAGCAAATTTATGTGTTCAAAAAGTGAAATCAATGTTTCAAAAAGTAAATCAAAGTGACAATCAAAGATGTGCGAGATTTCGTTTTGAGTTGGTAGCTTGGGGGAATTTTTACCCCCTATTGTGCACTCCACTTTAACCTTTTTGCACCGCATTCCTAAATTGTTATCCACACCCTTTAATCTATCCCCGTTACAACCTAAACAAAGTCCCTTTTGACTTCTAGATTGGACTTGGTCGATTAGTAGTGGCGGGTGAGATTTTGTGCAAGTCGTGATGAGGGTCATCGAAATGTGGTAGAGGCGAGCTATTATGGTTGAGCATCCCTAGGGGGGAGTCAAACTCGGGACTTGGAAGTGGAGAAGAGTGAGTAATCACTTTTAGAAAGCCTATTTTCAAGGGGACTCGGTTGATCGGTGGATTAGATCCCTTAAGTCACTCTTGTGCTTCCTAATCATCTTCCCTCTTGTGTTTAGTTGGTCTTCTAAATTTGTTATGAACTCATTTAGCTTGCATGTCATATTTGTAGCTTTGCTTTTAGAGCATTTAGATTAGTTTGTTGCATGATTTTTCTTTTTCCTCTTTTTCACACCTCTCTTCTTTCTTTCTCATTCTTGGTTTACTTGAGAAAAAGCAAAATGCTAAGCTTGGGGGAGTTTGATAAGTGCGTTTCTAAAGTACTTTATGAGCTCTTTTTGGTTTGGTTTGATCCTCTTTATACCCTTTTCTTCCCTCTTTCTTCTCCCTTTCCCCTTCTATTTCATTCACTTGATCATTCTTGATCATAGTGACATTCTGTTAGATTTTCAGTCATATTTGACCGAATTTCTAGTACATTTGCTTTCACCCTGTTTTGCCATGTTCTTAATATAGGTGGAACTACTAAGATGGCTATTTGTTGTAGATTTGGCAAAGGAAGCAATGAAAATAGAGCACGCGTTGAGAAGTAGTGCGCTTGCACCATGCCCCTTGTCCGCTCGCACAAAGGAGCACATTGCACAATATAATCTTGAACAGAGAACTTCAAATGGACATAAATTTCAAACCACAAATCGGATGAGGGTAATTCTAGTTGGAGGTGAAAGCTTGTTTCAATAGCTTTCCAACAACTGGTCATAAGCTTGATTTGGATCTAAAATGAAAGAGTTATACACATTTTAAGTTGAACTGTCCGACCAAAGCAGAAGAAATGGTGCGCCCGCACCATTCCTGCGAAGTTTGGCCACCTGAATCAGTAGCCTTGGTGCGCCCGCACCACTTCAGTGGTGCGCCCGCACCACCTTTTTCGGCCAGAAATTTGTAATGCTCGTGGCTATTAAAAACAATAGAGGTTATTATTTTCGAGGGATGCTTTATTCTAGACTTTTTAGAGAGTTTATTAGGGCTTATACTAGAGAGATAAACACTTGAGTTTTATTGAAATTTGATATTTATTAATCATACTTTGTGATTTCGATAACATTCAAGGTACTTTTCATTGAATTTAATTTGAAGTTTCAGTTTTTATTGCATTCTTTTCGTGTTTGTTCTTATTCTTAGTTATTTTTACATCTTGATTCTCATAATCTCATAATTGTTATTTATATTAGTTTAATTATCGCTTAATCATGTTTAGCCTTAGATTAGTCATAGATTTTGTGTTTAATTGCCTAGAATCCATGATTAGTGAGTAGTTTCTTATCTAGGGTTCGGGTGAAAGTATGAATTAGGATTTTAAATGTTTTGTTGATGTTATTGTGATGTTTGAAGAAGTTTATGCATTGATCTTGGTTTTTTGAGACATTAAGATAGATATTGATCACATTTATGCTTTGGTATTTTGAATTCAAATGTTCTTAAATCGAATTTTGAACTCTTTTATCATCCCCAAGAATCAACTTAATTTCTAGGCCAAGATATTGGGTAGAAATTAAGGGGATCCTTTATTAGGGGTTTTCCGAATTTATCGAATCTCTTAATTAATTGACTAAAGACCATTCGAGAGAGGATTTAGTTGATTGATTAAGTGATTATTCTTGAGGACCATTCGAGAGAGGACTCAAGTATTTTAGAGGAAAACTAAACCTTGCATAATCGTCTCCGTTATTTCACAATCGCATCAACATTCATTGTCCATTCTTATTCATACTAGTAACCTCAACTCTAGTGTCTTCCTATCTGATTCATTAATTCAAGTTATTTGCTAGTTCTTGTTATTAGCTAGACATAGTTGTTACCAAATCTTTTCAAACCCCCAAATACCCTTCAATTAGGTAGTCTAGACTTGATAGACTTTAATTAGTCCCTTTTTCCCTGTGGATCGACCCTTGACTTGCCTTTGCTACATTCTTAGTAATTGCTTGATAGGATTTATAAATATTGTTTGAAAAGCAGTTTTTGGTGCCTTAACGACACACTAAAAACCTCTTGTCAACCATAAATATCTTTTATGACATATTAGTAAAAATTATCATGATTGAAAATTAATGAAGTTATCATTCAGACAAATCAAATAAAACCCACATGACTATATTTTTTCTTATATGTTTCGAAAATTTTAGAAGATTCTCTTTTAATTTTAAATAGCGTCAAGAAACTAAGTGGGTAAAATAAAATAAAAAAATACAGATGGAGTACTTTTTCCCTTGGGATTGTATAGATACTTTACGGTGTTGTCCTCCAATTTCTTCATTGATGAGTGTAGTGGGATTGTTATCTATTGCAATATCTAAATATACTTTATAGATAAAATATATACTCCCACTGATTTTTATTAGTTTACCCGTTTTTACTCTTGACATTATTCACATACATGACTTTGACCATCTCTTGTGATTTTTACCTAAAAAAATTATAGTAATGTATTCGTCTCAATGTGTATTATAAAAATATCAACTTTTTGTAATTTTTACTTATTAATAATTAGACATATTAAGGTTCAAATTGTGTCTTGGCCTCTCGGCAAATGGGCCCTAAAAACAGGGTAAACTAATAAAAACCGAAGGGAGTATTCAAATGAACTTCAATAACACACTTAACTAGAAAATAGTTATTCTTACACAAATAAACATCATATACACATACTTTATTGTTTTTGAAATAGTTGGGTTCAACTTTTAAATAAGATATAGATTCATATCACCTATACATCTTTTATTTAGGAATTTATGACCTATACACCTCATTTATGGTATATGGGTTATAAAAAACCTCTCTTTCTTTCTAAATAAAACCTAGCCGCTATCCCCTCCTCTCCTCTCTATCTCTTTATTTCACATAAAACCCAATGGAGAGGCTGATATGGATGTTTTCGTCCATGATAACCCCCTTGTTCTTTCATTTTTGAAGTTTCTAATTTGTTTTCTTGTTTTTTTTTCTCTTTTTTCATAAGTCTCATATGTGTTATGACTTTAGTCTAGAGGTGATTAGATAATGGGTCGGGCCCGATATGGGGACCATGCCAAATTTCGGGTCAATTTTTTTCCCCTTTTGATACACTGTTTCGGGCCAAAATCAGACATGATCGAAATTTAGACAGTAAAGATAATTTCGACTTGCCCAAAACCCGTCCTAAAGCCAAAAAAACTGGACAGAGAAAAAAAACATGCTCAAGCCCGGGGTAACTTTGGGCCAAGTTGGGCCCGCAAGGCTGGGCAAATTTGATCAGCTCTACTTTAGTCCCCTTTATGGGTTTTGTTGTCACACCCTTCACAGTGAGTGTATGTGTGTTGGCAGGGTTTGGATCCTGACTCTAGTTGAAGGTTGATATGTTCATAGAATTGTGTCCCTAAACTGCATATCCTTCAATTGTTGTGCTAAATAACAATTTTGGTCCAAAAAATGATCTAATTTCCTCCCATACCATATTCTTTTCTTCTGTATGAAATTTATGGCAAATTGCTAAATTGTTGTATTCCTTAAACATTTCAAAGACAATTTCGAGTGGGTCGTTTTTCTCGAAATTTCAGGTTATATTTAAATTGAATTGCATTGCAAATTGTTGAAGGAATCTCGGAAATACGGGTATTCAAAACAAGTTTGTCAAGGTTCTTTTTTTGTGCGAGATTCAAGTGAATTGCAAGTACCATTTCATTGCAGATTTTCGTATATATATTAAAGCCACGTGTTGTATAGTTTAATTAACCAATTTTAATTTAGAATTGTCTTCAATTTCATGAATGAAATGTCCTTAAATATCCAATTTTGCTTCCCTCTCATTTATTTTCAATCTTCATATCATGAAAGTATTTCAATTAAAGGAAATAAGAACCAAATAAAGCCACGTGTTGTATAGTTTAATTAACCAATTTTGATCTAGATTTGTCTTCAAGTTCATGAATGAAATGACCTTAAATATCCAATTTTGCTTCCCTCTCATTTATTTTCAATCTTTATCTCATGAAAGTATTTCAATTAAAGGAAATAAGAACCAAATCAACCAATTGATGCAAGATAATATAAAAAAATGTCTTAATCAATACCTTGATAATATAATACAATACTTTTAGAACTTTCTTAAGTCGAAAACTAATAGAAATTTATGATTCTTGAATTTATTCATATGGATTGAATGAATTGGTACTTGTTATTTCTTGTAGATTGATTGAATAAAACTAGCTATTTCATACAGATTGAATGAAATATAAGTGATTGTTTCATTCATCTGAGATGAAATAGTAGTGTTCATGTTAGGTAGGGGCGGAGCTATGGCCCAAGTTGTGAGGTGAAATGACCCCTCTTGAATTTTGATATTAAGTACTACCTCCGTTTCATATTAATCTACACACTTACACTTTTCACGCATGCCGATGCACTACTTTGAGCCTTTATATCTCTAATTTGTTATTTGTAAAAAATATAAAAAGTCGATATTCTAAAACTACATATCGAGACGAATCAAACAAGACCCCACATGACTATATTTTCTCTTAACCATAATTCACAAATGATAGTCAAAGGGAAATTTGTGAATAGTGTCAAAAGTGTAAGTGTGTAGATTAATATGAAACGGAGATAGTACTATGTTTTTATGAAATGCAAAAAAAAAAATTAGTTTTTTCTTTCAAAAATTGACTTTTTGCCCCGACTGAATATCCAAAATTTAGTTTGCACCCACTAATATAATTGTCTAAATCCGCCACTAGTCATAGATATAGCTATTTTGCCTAATATAATACAGAGGTTACACTGTTCCAATGAGTTATACTGTAGATTTTAAAATTGAAGATCAAATTCCATTTTAATCATCTAAATCTTGCAATTTTATGTTTTTCAAGGTATGGTAGCAGGAGGACATAAGATATTTTTAGCTAGAGAGATTTTTCTTTTTGCACAAGTGATATAAGGTTTTTTTTATAGAGAATATGAAAATAAAGATTTGTTTGATTACGTTTAGTAAAATAAAAAATGCGGTTGCATTTAATAACCCATTTACCAGATATACGATATCAAATTCGGACCAAGGGGAGCACCAAAGGTGGCTTATTGGGCCCCTTCACTACTCATAAAAACCTCAAAAGAAAAAGATAATGGAGACAGCATCTTCCTCTCAAAATATCTTCCAAATATTGGCATAGTCAAATCTCACTAAACCCCACGATCACGAGCGTTGAACCCAAGGTAAGATCACAAGATATTTTATACACACCTCCAACTCAAAAAATATCTTCTTTAACCAAACCAAAGTTTACATCCAAACTCAACCCTAGTTAATCCTCAAACCCCCAAACCCTACCGCTTTATAAACACCACTTCCTCCTTCATTTTCCTTCATCACTCTCTTCTCTTTCACTCTTCTTCCTCTAAAATCTAGGGTTTCTTCATTTTCTCTCTCCTCTTCCTCAAAAATGGCCGCAGCTGATGTCGAATACAGATGCTTCGTCGGCGGCCTTGCATGGGCCACTGATAGCCAAGCCTTGGAGAATGCTTTTGCTCAATATGGAGATGTCGTTGATTCGAAGGTTTCTTGTTACTAAATTACAAAAAAAAAAATGATGAAAAACTCTGTTACTTTGATCTGAAATCATTTCTGTTCTAAATCTGTTACTGTTGATTACTTGATCTTGTGTTATTTTTTCATGAAATCCGGCAACGGTATGTCCATGAAACAACGGACGATCATTTTTTAATTTTTTTTAATTTTCCGATTGATTTTTCATAGATCTGAGATTAATTTGAATTTTTTTTTGTGATTTTTTAGGTTATACTCGACAGAGAAACTGGCAGATCTAGAGGATTTGGATTTGTTACCTTCTCATCAAAAGAAGGACTTGACGCCGCCATTGAAGGAATGAACGGACAAACACTCGACGACCGTCAAATCACCGTCAACGAGGCGCAATCTCGCAGCGGCGGAGGCGGCGGTGGATTCCGCAGCGGCGGTGGTGGCGGAGGTTACGGCGGCGGTGGTGGTCGCCGTGAAGGTGGCGGTGGAGGATACGGTGGAGGAGGAAGCAGAGGTTACGGTGGTGGAGGTGGTGGATATGGTGGAGGTCGTCGTGAAGGTGGAGGAGGTGGATATGGAGGAGGAGGCGGTGACCGATACTCGTCTCGTGGTGAAGGAGGTGGAGGATGGAGGAGTTAAGATTAGTGATCTTAGACTCTTTAAATTGGTGGAGATTAGTGTTATCTAATGCTCTACTTTGATCTATGTTATGGTTATGGTTATGGTTATCGTTATTGTTATTGTTACCGTTATCGCTACTGTTACTGGTGTTTTGCTAGGTAGTAAGGTGGTGGTTGTGGTAGTTTAGTTAAGTTTTATGTTATGGGTTATAATGAATTTTGATCTGAAGAATCGAATTAAGTTGGTTAAAATTAGGGTGTTCTGGATGTTTGGTTACTTTGAGAGTGGGTATGTAACTGTTAGTTTGTAATTAAAATGAGAGTTTCAGCCTTAGAAGTAATGAAAAATGATTGAATGCCAAAAATTTCTCGTGTCTTTGTGCTAATTTTTATTTTGTTGGTTATGTCTTGCGATTGATTTTGAAGTAGTTTGAAATTGAAATCATGAAATGATCTTTTTTTGGTAAAAGACAAAAACTCAGTGGTACTGGATAAGGGAGAAATTTACAATGAAGCCGTTGATGATAAAGATGTTGATTTGGATGTATTATTTGGGAAAAAAGGACAATTATTTTTTATTGAAAGCGGATACAAACAAAAGAAAGGATTAGTACCAAATCATCGAAATTTCTGCCTTTACGGTGGCTTATTTGCAATAAACCATTGTTCTCTTTCCTAATTTCTTTCGGAAATGGATTGATTTGTTTTTGAATAATCAACTTTGGTGTCTTGGGGCAAATCTTCAAAGTTCAAACAAAACAAATCCGTGGCCGGTTAGTCTCGCACACCCAACGTTCTCACATTCTTGTCCCACCGGTACTTGAGCAACGCTAAAATTTGATCTATGTTATCGTTTTCGTTAAGAACGGCTCGCACGCCCGACCATCTTAATGTAGAAGAATAAGACTCAATGTTTACCTGAAATTAACGAGATGTGAATAAACGGGATCCAAACTCACATCCGCTTCGAAGTCAAACTGGCCTGAAATTAATTGACCCTACAATAATTTTGTCGTATGAAGGATTCTAAATACGAAGTCCCATAAAAAAATGTTAAATCCATTAATTTTCTATTAGAACTAATTTTGAAGCCCGTGTGTTGCACGGGTTATTGCATATTTTATCTTTTTTTTTTTGTTAATATTATTGTCAATTTTGTGTTGTTGTGAAATGAGATTTTTCAACACTATTGTATTTATAATTTTCTCCATTCCTTTTCTATTACAACAATTACCGCTTTGGGTAGTTTCATCTTTTGGAACCATTTCACTTTTGCTAAAACAAAAGCAACTATTGTTGACAATATTGCCTTTATTTTATGTTAATAAAACCCTCATTAATTATCTAAATTACCTCATAAAGTTGCGTTTACTTTATTAAGGATTATATATCCCTTACTCTAGTTAATTGAAGGGATACCTTTATGCTAAATCACCCAATTTTTATATCCTTAAAAACCATGCCCACACCAATTGCTGTAGTAGAAAAAGAACAGGGAAAATATTTGCCATTATACTATAATTTCTAGATTTGTTATTACGATATATAAATTTTATAATTTTTAATATCCAATTAAATATTGTAACTAACTCTATTATTAAATGGTATCCTAAATAGGTATGACTAACAATAATTAGCACAGTTTTAACATGAATAATATCCGAATGATAATTTAAGAAAGTAGAGCGACGGTAATAATTTAATAGATGGAGAACAGAAAAAATAGAGAAAAACATGAGTGTCAACCACAACTTCAACTTTGAATATCGCACATAAACACTAACGCATATAGAATGAAAGATGAAAAGGCAAAAAAGAATATCATAATGATAGTTTCATGAATAAAATTAATTAAATGTAAAACTAACCTCTATTAATAATTGAAAATACTATTTAAGAGAGAAAAAAATAGCTCTTCATCAATCATGACCATATCAAGACTTATCAAACTTCCACCTTTTTATGATCTGTGACCTTAAACAGTCTAGAAACGCGAATCTTGATTTCCAAATAGTTTTAGTAGAATTAAGTTTATGGAGAAAAGAATAAAATCTTATGTAACACCCCCAAAATTTCTCTCTTTTTGAAGAATATATTTTAATATAAAACACTTGAGAAACTTCTGAGTATTACTGCCACGTGATAACGTTAAAGGCTTTAATATTAACTACTAACTGAACTTGAAACTAATGCAGCGGAAATAACTTAAATAATTTCTCTTTATTAATATAAACTTTACGGTTATTTCACCAAATACCCCTGACAAATAAATTTATTCACCAAATACCCCCACTTTTTTCAAAATTCACCAGATACCCCTGACTTTTAAAAAAATTCACCGGATACCCTTTTGTTTACTGACGTTAGTCCTCCGTTAGCTTTTATTTACAATTTTGCCCTAAGTCAACCTAATTAGCCTAAGTCAACCTAATTAGCCCTAAGTCAACCTAATTAATCCTAACTAACCCTAAACCTCCCTCTCCCCTAACCCACCGACCCCCCACCCCCCAACCCCACCCTGACCACCATTGACCCACCACCCCCCAACAACCCCAGCCCCACTAGATCCCCCCTCCCCTCCCCTTCCCATGCAGGCTTCCCTCCCTGCAGCCCCCCTCCCCCATCCCCTTTCCCGGCAACCCCACCCCCCTCTCCCCTCCCACGCAGCCTTCCTCCTCCTGCCCCCCCTCCCCATCCCCTCTCGGCAACCCCACCCCTCCGCCTCCCCCTCCCCTCGCACGCAGACTCCCCACCCCCTTCCACGCATCCCCCTCCCACGCATCCCCCATCCCCCCTCTCACGCAGTTCCCCCCCTCGATCCCACCACCCCCACCCGCATCAACCGATGAGATCAAGTGAGTGTAGGAAGGGGAGGCGCCGGCGAGATCGAATTTAGGCTACGTAGTTTAGGCGAGATCGAGATCGCGGGGTGGGGGAGGAAAGGGTGGGGGCCGCGTGGGTTGTTTGGGGGGTCGGGGGTGGAGGGGTGGGGGTGGGGTTAGGATTCGACTGGGGTGGGGGGGTGGGGGGAATTCGGCCGGGGTGGGGGGAGCCCGAAGGTCGACGGGGTGGGGGAGCCGCGGATGTCGGGGCGGGGGAGGGAGAGCCGCGGCGGCGGGCGGAGGGGGAGGGTGGGGGGGAATTCGACAAGGGTGGAGGGAGCCGCGGAGGGTCGACGGGGGTCTGGGAGGGGGGCGCGGCGGCGGGGGGGGAGGGGGGGGAGGTGTGGGTTTAGGGTTAGTTAGGGTTTTAGGGTTAGTTAGAGTTTTAGGGTTTTTAGGGTTTTTTTAGGGTTTAATTAGGGTTTTTTAGGTTAATTAGTTAATTAATTAACGGAGCACTAACGTCCGTTAGCCAAAAAGGGCATTTTTGGTATTTTTTAAAATGTCAGGGGTATCTGGTGAATTTTTTTAAAGGTCAGGGGTATTTGGTGAATTTTGAAAAAAGTGGGGGTATTTGGTGAATAAATTTATTTGTCAGGGGTATTTGGTGAAAAAACCGTAAACTTTATTGTACAACTATATAACAAGAAAAATAAAATAACAACTCCTTGACTACTTATGATTCCTCACTAGCTCTCCCATATGAAGTATGCATGCATCATATCAACCTGTAAAATCTACTCGCCAAAATTGGGTCATCACAGGGACAAAGCCATAAAATAAAACAAATAAAAGCGTGTCAGTAAAAATACTGAGTACATGTATATGCGGAATATTAAACACTTTATTTAATTTAACATTTGAAATATTTAATTTCGAAAAGCCTTTCTGGATACTTGATAATACTTGTATAATATAAAGTATATAACCTTGATAAAATTCCTTTTTCCTTGCCTAGGTACCTTTCCTAAAGTGTGCACACCCCCCAAGTTTAGTATTCCTTACTGAGTCTATTACGAGGGGTTACTACCTTGTCCACATGACTTATACAAAAAGTACATGGGTAAATAATATAATGGCTACCGTTCTTGCTAAGATAACAAGCCGTTGTCTGGGTAAATAATAATAATAGCTACCGTTCTTGCTAATAAATAACAAGCCGTTGCCTCTTTATAACTGTGATCATAAAAGATCATATATCTAATAAAAATCCTTCTGAAATAATCCTCCTTTAAAAAGAATAGTACTACTTATAAATTTAGCCATATAAAGGCATAAATAAAATAACTTGCTTAAGAGGTAACTTTTGAAAAATAATAATAATTCAAAAACACTCCTTTTTAAATATTTAAACATGCATTTAAATATCAAACTCCTTGTAAATTATATGAATACAGATTCAAAGATCAAACTTTATAATAATATTGAACTAAAGACATTCAAACATGATACATACAAAACACATGTAGTTCATAATAAAACTTATAAAAACATGGACTTCAATCCAAAATATTTTCCTAAAAACATGATACTAAGGTTGCAAAATAATTATTAAAGATCTACATATACACGCACCTTAAAAATTAATAACTACTAGGGAGAAGAGAAAGGTAGGCTAAGAGAGAGAGAGAGTTTAAACTTGAGAAAAGAGATGTATTCCTCAAATTTGGTGTGAAGAATATGATGGGTGGAGGCCCCTATTTATACTAGTTGGACAAGCAGAGTCGTACTAGGACTAGGAAACTAAAAGATGAATTTAAAAGAAAAGATAAATAAATTTAGCTAAAATCCAACTACTTTTTACGATCATCTAACTAGGATTAGAGAAAAGATATAATTTATCCCACAAAACAAAATTCTAGATAGTTAATCTATAAGATAACAACTAAAACTAAAAAAGAAACAAAGTGGCATCAATGTGAAGTATACAAGCCGGCTGCACTAAGCGCCGAAACTCTTTTTTTTTTTTTTGGATTTATCTTTAGAACATTTTAAATTTTGTTTTAAACAAAATACTTGGATTTTTATATTAGTAAACCTAGGCCCAAAATCCAAATTGGGCTAGAATTTATTTTAGACACCCAAAATCTTTTATAAAAGCCTATTTTAAAAGCCTTTTTAGTAAATAAAAACCTGTCTAATAACCAAAACTTTTCTAAAAAATATAAATATTAACTACTAAAAATACGGAGTATTACAAACTACCCCCCTTAAAAGAAGTTTCGTCCTCGAAACTTAACGCATGCAATTAAGAAATAAAGTAGGTAATTCACAAATACTATAAACTTCCTATAAAAGTAAGCTGGCTCGCTTAATAACTCATGAAACAAGTCAAAATTAGGTCAAAAATAGCGTTCTAAGGTCAAACGCGCGAAACTCTATCGCATTCTATCCCCCTTAAAAGGAGTTACGCCCCCGTAACTCGCTAAGACTTAAAACTTGACTAAAATATTTTTTTCACCAACTTTGTAATACAAATAATATAAGAATCATTACTTGACTAAGAATTACAAAAATCACTAGATAGATTATACCTTCGAAAAAAAAATCTTTTGAGCTTTGAAAATTAACCTTTTTTTTTTTTTTTTAAGGTACTAATAATAGAAGTATTTGCCTTCAATAATAAATCAACATAATAAAGAAAATATTTAAATAAGCCCAAAAGGGTATAGTTTATGACAAACTGAAAAGTTTTATAAAATTTGAGTAGGAAAATTTTCCAAATTCTAGAATAATAAAGAATTTCAACTTAACACTAAAGACAAGTGTTGTAGGAAAAATATTTGAGGGAAATACTAAAATGTTATGAAAATGCTATAATGTAATGAGAACAAAAGAATTTTATAAAACCCTTCGCAAGTTTTACTCGAAAACGCCTTTATTTAAAAAAAATAGACTTGCTTTCTCCTTAAAAAGCTTCAAAAACTCATGAAGAACACACAATGACTAAAAAAAAAAAAAACTCCTGATCCTAATTTATTACAAATCAAATCATTTCATCATTCATAAGCAACACTTGTAAGTATAACAACACAACATATACTTGAAGAAAAATAAACTTCCTTACTTAGGTCTTCAAAACTAAAACTCCTCGAAATTCATCTTCAATTTTTTTTTCTTAAAGTACCATTATTAATATTCTCTCAAAATTGACAGTAGTCAACTAGGACTTGAGACAACAAATAAACAACATTGCTTGAAATTCATATAATATTTATTTCAATAAAATTAACTCTTTCACATAATATATACTCAATGCTTAAATCCATAAGACAAAAATACAACTACTTTTTGCAAAATCAATTACCTTGATTGACTAGTTTATTCCCTTTTCTCCTATATTAAGCTCCTGATTTTTTTTTTCCAAAAAAATACATTTCTTCCATTATTAAAGTCACTTGACTCCTTTGATAATTGATATACCCAATCCTTTATAACTCTTTATAACAACAATAATACACTACTATTCAATCAAGAGTTCAAGACTACTTCCAAAAATAATACTCCTCTTGACACCCAATAATACTCGAAAATCAACTTAGCATACATTTAGAGAATCCTGGTATCTTACTTCCACCTTTTAAAACAAAAAGGATCCAAAGGAACCTACTAAAAATTCAAATATGGTCTTTCGTACTTTCTTTGTTTTACTATAACAACGATAACTCCTTTAAAGATATTTGCAATTAAGCATAGGGTAAGATTCCTTAATTAAATCAAACTTCAAATATGGTATCTCATATACCTATAAGGTCCTCATAATATCCCTTATTTTGCCACCTTTTTAAGGTTATATCTATATCATAGCTAAAATGGTGTTGACTATATCCATAAATAAAATATATAACTTATCTAAATCATGATAATTTGCCCAAACGAATATAAATCAATGATCTCCTACTTGTACTTTCCACAAATTATAAATTTTCCCTTTCTTACTCATGTCACCAAATATTAAAGATCATCCAACTTCATAAAAGTTCAAATGACTAATTTCACAATTCTTAGCATAACATATGGAAATGTCTTCTTCATGCCTAAAAAAGAAAAAACTACTAAGCTTCTTTCCTTCAAAGGAATAAACCAAAATAATATTCACCTTTAATGAATCTAAAACAATTGGGCTTACTTTGAAGTCATAAGTTCTTGCAACACTTATAAATCAACAAAACAAACATATAAATAACTTTGCATGAGTTAGATCACATGCATACATGTCATATAAGACGCTAAATAATAACCAAGTTCATCTCGTAGAAAATATCCTTGCAAAAAAAAATGCCTCAAAAGATAGTAATATCACAACTTGCAAGTAGCTTCTTAATTATATGTCATGAAAGACAGAATAATAACTCAATTCTTATAATAAACAATAAACTCTTTCTTTTGCTTATGAAAAATACAAAGATTTTCATATTAACTTGACAATAAGTCAAACCTCCTTGAAATATATTCAAAATAATCATATTTCTAATATAACAATAAATAACTAAATAATTCATCTTTAAAAAAAAAAATTCAAAGTCTATCATCTTATTCTACTTATGCACATAAAATGCTAAAACCTTTCTTGCCAAAATTATTTTTTTCAACCTTTTGTTTTTCCAAATATGTTTTATAATGAGTACTTGATTCATGACAAAGAATAGTAGCGCCTATGAATTTCCCAGGAAAGAGTTGGTTACACGCAACGTTGGTGAGAGCCCAAGCCTTTCCTTGCCAGAAACACTGCCAACCCAACTTATCCAAATCAATCGTTTTTCCTCAAATAATAAAATAGATTTTATGCATATTTAATATAAATATGAAAAGAATGCGAAACTCTCTAACCTATATGCACATCCTTAAGTCTACCCATTAATTTTAGATTCCAGTTTCATATCCCTATGCTTTTAAACTGATACCACTTTATAACACCTCCAAAATTTCTCTCTTTTTGAAGAATATATTTTAATATAAAACACTTGAGAAACTTGAGAGTATTACTGCCACGTGATAACGTTAAAGGCTTTAATATTAACTACTAACTGAACTTGAAACTAATGCAGCGGAAATAACTTAAATAATTTCTCTTTATTAATATAAACTTTATTGTACAACTATATAACAAGAAAAATAAAATAACAACTCCTTGACTAATTATGATTCCTCACTAGCTCCCCCATATGAAGTATGCATGCATCATATCAACCTGTAAAATCTGCTCGCTAAAATTGGGTCATCACAGGGACAAAGCCATAAAACAAAACAAATAAAAGCGTGTCAGTAAAAATACTGAGTACATGTATATGCGGAATATTAAACACTTTATTTAATTTAACATTTGAAATATTTAATTTCGAAAAGCCTTTCTGGATACTTGATAATACTTGTATAATATAAAGTATATAACCTTGATAAAAATCCTTTTTCCTTGCCTAGGTACCTTTCCTAAAGTGTGCACACCCCCCAAGTTTAGTATTCTTTACTGAGTCAATTACGAGGGGTTACTACCTTGTCCACATGACTTATACAAAAAGGACATGGGTAAATAATATAATGGCTACCGTTCTTGCTAAGATAACAAGCCGTTGCCTGGGTAAATAATAATAATAGCTACCGTTCTTGCTAATACATAATAAGCCGTTGCCTCTTTATAACTGTGATCATAAAAGATCATATATCTAATAAAAATCCTTCTGAAATAATCCTCCTTTAAAAAGAATAGTACTACTTATAAATTTAGCCATATAAAGGCATAAATAAAATAACTTGCTTAAGAGGTAACTTTTGAAAAATAATAATAATTCAAAAACACTCCTTTTTAAATATTTAAACATGCATTTAAATATCAAACTCCTTGTAAATTATATGAATACAGATTCAAAGATCAAACTTTATAATAATATTGAACTAAAGACATTCAAACATGATACATACAAAACACATGTAGTTCATAATAAAACTTATAAAAACATGGACTTCAATCCAAAATATTTTCCTAAAAACATGATACTAAGGTTGCAAAATAATTATTAAAGATCTACATATACACGCACCTTAAAAATTAATAACTACTAGGGAGAAGAGAAAGGTAGGCTAAGAGAGAGAGAGTTTAAACTTGAGAAAAGAGATGTATTCCTCAAATTTGGTGTTAAGAATATGATGGGTGGAGGCCCCTATTTATACTAGTTGGACAAGCAGAGTCGTACTAGGACTAGGAAACTAAAAGATGAATTTAAAAGAAAAGATAAATAAATTTAGCTAAAATCCAACTACTTTTTACGATCATCTAACTAGGATTAGAGAAAAGATATAATTTATCCCACAAAACAAAATTCTAGATAGTTAATCTATAAGATAACAACTAAAACTAAAAAAGAAACAAAGTGGCATCAATGTGAAGTATACAAGCCGGCTGCACTAAGCGCCGAAACTCTTTTTTTTTTTTTGGATTTATCTTTAGAACATTTTAAATTTTGTTTTAAACAAAATACTTGGATTTTAAAATTAGTAAACCTAGGCCGAAAATCCAAATTGGGCTAGAATTTATTTTAAACAACCAAAATCTTTTATAAAAGCCTATTTTAAAAGCCTTTTTAGTAAATAAAAACCTGTCTAATAACCAAAACTTTTCTAAAAAATATAAATATTAACTACTAAAAATACGGAGTATTACATCTTACATATAGATATATGGAACAAAACATAAATAATTATGTATGCAATAAATATTCTAGGAATAAAATAATAGTTAATTGCATAATACCTCTGCAATCTCGACGACAAACTTTCATTTGATTCTTCATGTAATGCCGTCACGGAATGCTATAGGTTTAAAACTATTGATATGAATTTTTTATCTTTATATAACTCAATTTTAAAAGTATGATTCTTAAAGGCATAATTAGTATTGTCAGGTATAATACGCTATTTTTATATATTTAAAATAAAAAATAAATAATATGTTATTGTTCATCTAAATAAATACATTTTCATAAGTTGTAAAACAATATTGTGTATCTCTATTCTATATGTCAACTCCTGACCCTTTGGTGTCCACCCTCTTTACCTAAATTGCCCCCAAGTACCCAAAAAAATTACATAATGAACCAACCTACAAATTTTAATAACAAAGTAAAATAAGGAAAAAAAAACAGGGGAAAGTGAGACGGGTTCCATAATTAACCGCCGAGCAGTTACTTCCAATCTTCCACATTGTACAAGTTAACAAAAAAAAAAAAAACTTCATTTGAAAGTTAAAACTTAAAACATAGCACATTCTACTTCATCTTCTTCCTCTTTCCAATCCTCAATTAACTGCAAATCCTCCACTGTTCCTCTTAATATCTTCCTCAATTAACTGCAAATTCTCCATTCTTCCTCTTCCAAGCCCCTACACTTTATGAACAAGTATTTACAAATTATAAAAACGATTATTTGTCTACATTTTTTATACAATATACATCAATCAATTTTCGATGTAAATTTTATTCAGGGTACTTCACACAAAACGTTGTAATCTAAGAGAAGCCAAACAATTGATGAATGAGCACTCAAACAGTTACAACAATTGCAAGCTAAGGTATTTCTTCTCTGACACACAATTCTATCTTTCTCTAATGAGAGGTAAAAAAACAGTTACGATTAAAAATCAGAATACAATTTTATTGGGGTTTGTCATTGCATATGAAAACAAAAATCGAACCTTTATCATAAATAACTAACATAACATATGAATTAAAGGGGATTTTTGTATGATTTTTGTTAATTGCAGAGATACCATCAATCGACAAGTTTTCTTAATAATATGGAATTGCAAATCATTTGTTTGAATCGGTCAAGACAATTATAATTTTTTAAATTAATATAATATTATCTTTAAATTTGGGGAAAAAAAACTCATATAGAAAGAAAGAGTTGACAGGAATTAAAATTTCAGAGAACTTATGGTGGCAATAAGGTGGTGATTGTGGTGGTACATAGAGTTGGAGGAGTGTGCTGGTGCAAGCGGCGGCGACCATTTTCTTCACGGTGGCGGTGCTTCGACGCTAGCATGGTGGGTTGTTATTGGACGGGTTTCAGATATCTTGAGGGTCATGGAGTGGGAGAAGAGAGTGTGTACGTGTTGGTATGTCGTTGTTGTGGAGGTTGTTGTGGTGGGATATAGGAGAGAGAATAGAGGTTTTAGAGCTAATCAGTGATAAAGTTTTTGAAGCTAAAAATGCATAAGGATTTAATACCAAATAGTATTATAAGTTGTTATGAAAAGAAAATATTATAGAGAGAATACCAATTAGGCAACTACCTTAATAAATCTCTTATATCATTCATATAAGTGTTGAATATCCGAATTGAAGAAAAAAAGGTGGAGGTGTTTTGCATGGATAATTTGGGGAGGAGAAAGATTGATGCGGTAATAGCCTGACGGTGGATGATGAATTAAGGTGGGTTGTTTTGGTGTGGGATTTTTTTTTCGATCTTTGGTAATAAGGTTGGGGTTTAGTTTTTGGACTTTTGATGTTGGTAATGGAGATTAGGTCAATGGATTATTTATAGTCTTATAGTGAGTTTGCATGCCAATGCCAAAAACGTTGGAAAGGGTGTTTGTGTTTATAGGTTGCTCCCTCTGATAAGTCCAGTACTGAGTTGGAGGAGGTGTGATGTTGTATTTATGGTGGTGTTTAGAAAGTGATTGTCTTTCTTTCTTAGAAAAATATTAAACTGACTTAGGTGTTGTTTTGTTGGATGTAGGAAGTTTCGATTTTGTTATTATATCATTCATGTAAGTGTAGAATATCAATAATACTTTCGAACAAAAATACTAAATTCTCACTCCTAATATTTTCTCCTTTATATAATTCCTCATAATTTTTACTATTAAATAATAAAATATAATAATATGCATAGTAGTGCATTGGAGTCTACATAAACACAAGTGGGATATCTATAAAGAATGTTGTATCTCTATCTCTTTTATATAATGGAAGAGCCAGGATTTGACGTTCCTCCAAAAATTAAAATTTATCGTACAAGGGAATAACGACTGGAGGACATGAAACCACCATAAAAAAAAATATTTCAACTTTAATAAAAAAGAAAGAGTGCGTCTTGAGTGTAACATGTTACACCATAACTTAATATGCAACAAGACCTCACATGTACGTGATGAACATATACTCCAACAAAAATGACATGACTATACAATTAATAACATAAATCTTATGTCATTTTGTCATTTTCTTCATGTCATTTGAGTTTTTTACAAAAAAAGTGTTGGTTTTTGGTTTGTTACATGGTGTAACAGTTACGTCCAAGAATTTGTGAAATAGAAAATAGTTGAAAAAAATCGCAAATAAACTAACTACTTTATGTGGAAGCCTTAACTTTCGATATCAACATTATCAACTTCGATTTATTTTTCTAAAAATCCAGAATGTAATGGCACAACACTTTCTCTATGAACTGTTACACACAACATTACAATCCATATTTTTACTTTTTTTTATAAAATACATAGTACTGTAAACAAACTATTGGATTTTTTTTCTTCTCCCTTCTATAATCTTTTTATATATTAATTCAGGAGATTAAATGTAACTACATAATCAATTTATTTCTAAATATTTTCGCACGCATCGCATGCATATAAGACGTCAAATTGAGATGTATATATTTAACTTCTGCTTCGTATCTGGTTTTGAGATGTATATATTTAATTTCCAGTCGGAGATGTACAAATTAGACTTATATGTACAAAAACATTACTTCAACTTATTATTCTCTTGGTGGAGAGTTTGTTGTTGATTTGTGTGGAAAAGTCTTTGTGAACAAATTGGATTTGAGAATTTGATATCATGGAGGATACTCGGATATAATTTAATACTAAATGTAATTACACAATAAATTTAATTTCAATAACGATTTTGCACGCATTGCGTGCATATAAGGCTAGTAGATCTTATTTCAAAGCATATCTCGAGCACTCTCCGACGGTAAAGAAAATATACTATTGCGAATTATGTAGCAAATGTTATAATCAATTTACATTGTATAATAATTTAGATTTTTTATTTAAAATCAGACTATCAATTTTACATTGCTGTTTATTTTATTATATTTCATAAGTTGTAGAACTATATTGTAAATTGATCTTATTTCAAAGCATATTTAGAGCACTATCCAATGGTACAAAAATTATTATACACAATTTAGATAATATAATAATTTAGGTTGTTAATTCAAAACCAAACTCTAATTTTTGCTTATCAAAAGCTCCTTATATGCATTTAAATCTATGTAAAACTCTATTCTTTAAATATTTTCACGATTTGTGACCCTATATTGTAAATGGATCTTACTTTGAAGCATATTTCAAGCACTCTCCAATGGTAGACGAACTATAATGTTTTGAATTAGGTAGCAAAAGTTATACACATTTTACATAGTATAATAATTTAGGTTGTTTATTCAAAATGAAACTCTAATATTCCTTATCCAAAACTCTTTTTACGTATTTAAATCTATGTAGAACTCTATTTTTTATAATATTTAAATTTAAAACTAATGACATGGCAATCCTACGTGGCGCTCACTATTTCATAAGTTGTCGAACTATATTGTAAATGGATCTTATTTCAAAGTATATTTCGAGCACCATCCAATGGTACAAAAATTATAATCTTCCGAATTACGTAGCAAAAGTTATACGCAATTTACATAATATAATTATTTGGGTTGTTATTTCAAAATCAAACTCTAATTTTCGCTTATCCAAAATCCTTATACGTATTTAAATTTTCTTAGAACTCTATTTTTGTAAAAAATAAAAATAATAATTAATGACATGGCAATCCTACGTGGCGCACTCTATGGCCTCGAAATCTTGAGGAGCTCCCTATGCTCCCGAAAAGTTCCTCCTTTATATATATATATATTGATTAGCCCATGTTTGGTTCACTAAAAACAATGACTGGGAACGGAATGAAAACCTTATTTCCTTTTTAAGTTGTTTGGTTCAACACCCAGGGAGACCTAATTCCTTACTTAGTTGTAACCCAAATCCCCTCATTTGTTACCTTACTTCACCCAACGGTAACAAAGTTGTTACCTCCTCTAATCTAATCCCCATCCCTATCATTTCTCTCTCTCAAGTCTCACCTCACGCTCACCTGACCTCTCCTCTCTTCTCTATCTTCCATTGATGATTTCCTTAAGATAATTGCAACATATCAGGCAAGATTTTCCAATTTCTCAATTTGAGGATCAATTTTGTCTTGGTAAGCATGTGATTTATAGCATTTTGTATTTTGTTGTTGAAATTTTTGGATTTGTTGGATTTGGTGCGACATGAACAGTAGTTTTCGACATCAGCTTGAGCAACTTTGTTATTCACAAATTATCAGTTAATTTCACAGGATTATTTATTTTAATTTTTTCGATTTTTGAATGACAAATTTATCAAAATTGTTCTTTTTGGAGGGTTTTGCTTACCTTTGCCTGAAAATTTTCACATCTGAAATTTTAGTTGTTGAATACTACTGGGTTTCAGTTTTTCACATCTGCAATTTGGTGTGGTGGCGGCTTGAATGATTCATTTCCTTCATTGAACCAAACAATCGATAAAAGTAACAGTTATTGTTACCATTCCACTCCTTTAACTCATTCCATTCCCTTTCCATTTCGTAGTTTGAACCAAACGAGCCATTAATGTCTTGGGCCTCTTGGCATACTAACCAAGGTGATTCTCATAAGGGACAATGACACTCAATTCCTCTATTCTTTAGCCGATTAATTTTTAGACATGAAATAAATTTCGACTTTAAATGTGACCCTTATGGCCTAAAATGAGCCCAAAACTTTAACCGAGCTATATTTGTGGCATGTAAACCTATACAATTTTCAAGCAGCATGCAAATCGAGACATTTATTCTAATGAAAAGTTAATGAAACTAAAGGTCTTTTACTCTATAAGGTCACATTTGGAAATAAAACAATAATTGAGGGTTACCAATGGAAATAAAAAAAACTTAGTGCCACCAATGGAATTTCAAAATGTTTGAGGTAAATTGATTCCAACAAGCAAGCTATGTCGAGTCTTCTATATTGGTCCCGATATTTGAGTCTCTCAAAGCGGTCTCATCTATTATTTGCACTCACGAACGCCATGTATATTTTTTTTCTCTAAACAAAAATTAAAAACGTAATTTCTAATAGATATATAGGAAAAAGTTGATTTCACCATGCCAAACTATAGCTTTGGTAATATAGTTTGTGATATTTTAATTCTTGCAAGAGATTGTCTTAGTATCTATTTTATTCATGTAGGTAGTTTTGAGAACAAGGTAGCTCATAAACTTGCTCATTTAAGTCGTAGTGTTAGTAGTACGCGTGTGTGGATCCAAGAAGTTCCTGTAGAAGTTGTGCCTCTTGTGGAGGCTTATTTGGTTTCGAACGAATAAAAGCTTAATCTTCATGTAAACAAAAAACATGTCAAACTATGACGAGTCTTCTTTATTTGTCTTAGCACTTGATTATTCCAGAACAATCTCAACTATTACTCGCATTTGATATTGTTGTAGGTAAACTGGTAATCAAAAGAAGTTCCTGTAGAAGTTGTGCCTCTTGTGGAGGCTTATTTGGTTTCGAATGAATACAAGTTGAATCTTCCTGTAAAAAAAAACATGTCAAACTATGACGAGTCTTCTTTATTTGTCTTAGCACTTGATTATTCCAGAACAATCTCAACTATTACTCGCATTTGATATTGTTGTAGGTAAACAGGTAACCAAGTCAAAAAAATCAAATGCGAGTAATTTTTAGGACCGCTCTGAGATAATTAATTGTTGGGACCATTTATAAAAGAATTGTCATAGTTTAACCTATTGGTGTCAATTTTTCCAACTTAATATTCACTCCCTTTCCCCCAACCTTTCCCTTTATAGGTACATGAATTAATGAGAACCTTTGTAATGGGTTGATGGGCCTTTGCCTAGCAAAATACTAATAGAATTCAAATGACTTTTAAGTTGATGGCTAAAAGGAAATAGAGAAAAATATTAAGGTAATGAAGGGGGAGCATGATACTAGTTTTGATTGATGGACCCATCTTCTAAAAGAAAAATTGAAAACGTAATTAGAACAATTATTAATAAACAAAACTAGTGAGCGTCCCGGACGATGCTCCGGGTTGTTACTTTCCGTATTTTTTAGCCTAGTGAGGAAACATTTACGTAATGACATGATAAGTAATTGCATGATATTTTGAAAAATAAACCCTTAAAAGTTTGGAGATGAAAACAATAGTTTAAAATCGGAATCGCTATTTACCGTCCGTATTTACTTGTAATCGCCCGTATTTTTTTCATTATATACCCCCATGCCCCTCCCCCTTTCACCTCACTTTACACTCTCACCAAACTTAAGCTCTCTCTCTCTCTACCATCAAGCACTAACACCACCACCACCACCACCACCACCTTCCGAACACCATCGCCGGCCGACCACCACCCACCACCGGAGCACCACCACCGGAGCACCACCGACGCAAAATGTCCGATGAAGGACCGTCAACGCCGCCGGAACAAAATGTGGTAAGTTGGAAATTTTTTTTTTTTTTTTAGTTGCCGGAAATTTTTTTTGGCCACCGGAGCGTGGTAACGGATCGAAAATCCGTTACCCCGGTGGAAGAAACGGATGTAAAACCCGTTGCTTCCACGAACTAACGGACCAAAAATCCGTTGCCTCTGTGGAAGCAACGGAAAAGTGATCCGTTACCATGGTAACGGATCACTTTTCGGTACCACCACGGAGGTAACGTAGATCCGATCCGTTACCTGCGTGGTGGTAACGGAAAAGATATCCGTTACCGAGGCGGTGGTAACGGATTTCCTATCCGTTGCCCCGCATTTTCGAAAAAAAAAAAATTTTTTTGTTAGCCTCGTGTTTTTCCGAGGGGGTTGGGGGGAGGGAGTTTGGGGTTTTTTTTATTTTTTATTTTTTTAAAATTTATGTTTTGTTCATGTTTGTAGTAATTTATGTTTTTTAATAATTATATATTTATGTTTATTTAAAATATTTTATATTTGTTCCTAATTTATTTATTTATTTATTAATAATTTCTGTTTGAATAAAAAATAATAATTTGTGTTTATTTGGGTTTTTATAATTTATGTGAATAGTTAATTTGAATATATTAATTAAATGTTAATAGTTAATATGTTCCATTTAGTTAATATTTGATTTTCCGTCATAATTAGTATTGATTTTGTAATTAGCGAATAATAGTACATCCGTTTATGTTAATTTTGTTAACGAATATTTAGTTAATATTTTTTGATATTGTTTTCAAATATGTGAATAATATTATTGATTATATGTTGTCTAATTGAAAAAATGCTAAACATTATAGGCTTATTTGCCGGACTTTGGGGGTGATTATATAGATTATAATCACATGTTTTATAATGAAACACTATGGGCAGAGAAAAAGGAACTACAAGATTGGGTTAAGAAAAGGGCAAATGAAATCGGGTTTGTGATGATTATTATGTCAAATCATAAACACGATCCTAGTGGACGAGAATATGTATATATGAAATGTAACCGGGGCGCACCATATAGGGGTGAAGGTAGAGATCTTAGTGTAGCAGCACGGGTAGCTACAAAGACAAAAGCCTGTGGCTGTAGAGCGGGAGTAAAGGTTGAGTATTTGGAGTACCCAGAACGAACTGGATGGGTGATGAAAGCGAACGGGGGATTAGGGGCATGCACAATCATGAGTTCATTCATTACCCCGAGGGACATCGACCCATCGGCGGCCTTAGTCCGGCGGCAAAGGTATTCGCTCGCGATATGATAAAGTCGCACGTTAAGCCTCGCTAGTATAATGAAAGCTTGTGAATGAAAAATTTCCCGATGATCATCCAAATATGAAACACTTGTACAACCTGAAGGAAAAGGATAGAAGGGAAGCAATGGATGGTAGAGACGTGATGCAACACTTCCTTCACCTTGCTCGAGAGAGCAACTACCTTCCTTTGGATTAGGCAAGACGAGGAGACAAATGCAATGACTGCAGCATTCATGGTGCACCCTAGTTCGGCAAATATCCTCCGAACTTATCCACTTGTTGTTGGTATGGATGCAACATATAAAACCAACAAATATTACATGCCTTTTCTAGAGCTCATTGGGATGACGCCGTGCAACAAGAATTTTATGGTTGGGTATGCTCGATGGCCAACGAAACACTGATAGTTATAATTGGGTGTTGGACAAGTTTAGGTTGCTTATTGGAGTGAATGTTGTCCCTGTTACACTCATTACCGACCGTGATTTGGGCCTTATGAAAGCGATCCGGGAAGTGTTTCCTAACTCGCACATTTGCTATGTAGATGGCATATCAACAAAGACGTGCGAGGCTAGAGTGAGTAACATCATGGCCAACACCGATGCGGGTCCGAGATTCGTGAGCCGAACTTGGTATCGGATAGTCAACGCGACCGACGAGAGGAGTTATGAGGCCGAGGTTGATAATATGAGAGATGTGTACGAGAAAGTGGCCTAAAATAATCCAATACGTTGAAACAACTTGGCTTGTGTACAAAGAGAAGTTTGTACGGGCATGGACGGACAATGTACTTCACCTTGGGAACACGTGCACTAGCCGAGTTGAAAGTGCACACTCGCACCGAAGTCTTGGGTTTTTAGTAGCACAATCGCCTTGGACTCCATCTTTTCTATTGCTCACAAGTGAGATAGAAAATCGGGTGAAGAAGGTTGAGAATGATTTGGAGGAAAGTCGGCGTCGGCACGGAATATTATACAAGACTCAGGCATTGTATCAATTAAATGGTCGAGTCTCGCATTACTGTTTAGAACTGTTACTGCATGAGGAAAATCGTATGCGGGAGTTAGGCTACGAGGTATATCAGCGTTGCGGTTGCTCGTTGAGAACCACACATGCAATCCCCTGTGCATGCGCCATACGGAGACGATTGGAGGCGAACGAGAGTCGCACACGACAGGACTTACATCCTTATTGGACTACTTTGATCATTGGTGATGGTGTCAACAACCCCGTGTTTGTATGCGGGGCAGCACAAGATTCTCGGTACTTCTTAGAGTTGGTTGAGCAGGTTCAAAGTAGTGATCCCGCCGTATTGCGGAGCGCTACCCGGGTTCTGAGAGGAACATCTGCGTAATCCGGGCGATTCAGCTTTTGAGCCCGATATTGTCGAGAACCCCAAAGGGAGACCACGCCGAAAGAATCACCCAAGTACAAAACGAAAGAAGAGTGGCTTTGAGCACACATCCAGTTCGTCTTCAAAGAGAAGCAGATCTTCAGGTTCAGTTATGAGCTTGTCAACTTCTACAGGTAATATGTTTGTTAATTGTATGTATTGATTATTGATAACATTTATTTGATACGTACTGATAAATTTTATGTTAATTAATTTGATTGTTGTAGGTCGGGAAAGCGTGGATGGACAAGATGGTGTTAGTGGATTTCCATTTTACCGCAGGATTCCTGGGATTCTTCGCCCATTCATTACTAGATGGACTAATGTCCGGGCGGACGGTAACTGTGGATTTCGAACTGTTGCAGATTGTTTTTTAGGGAGTGAAGACCAATGGGGTTTTATCCGCCAAAATATGGCAAATGAGATTGCTGCTCATCGGGATGTTTACACACATATTTATTATGATGGGATAGACGCAGCAATAAGGCGCATTATTTGGAATGGGGGGCCAGCATCTGAGGCTCATTGGATGGTTACTTCGCAAGACTTGTTTCCTATTGCGCAGATGTTCAATGCCGCAGTCATTTTAGTAGGACTTGGCCCGGAGGGACAACTATATCCGTGTATCACTTGTCCTTCCTTGGCGTGCTTCGAATACACGGTGGGTCCAACTAACGAACTCGTAATTGCACATCTTGGTACCTTTCAGCATTATATTAGACTCGGAGTTACTTCCCGGATCACCGGTACCACCTATTCATAACTTGTGGCATAACATGCATGAAGATAGTGTTGATGGTTGGGATCTGTTGTATGGTGTGCGACGCGCTTTATGGGATGAGTTACTCTCTTCTTAGTATATAGTACATAGTGCGATCTATTCATTGTAATATTTTATGTAATGTATTTGATAAATGCATTTGTAATTATTAATACTATTTGATAATTGAATTTGAGCCGAATAAGTAGTATTTGATATGATATTAATTTCTAATGTTGGATCATATTAATTTATAATGTTGGATCATAATAAGTTGGAATGATTGAGATTGAAATAATATGTTGCAATGATTCAAATTGAAACAATAGGTTGCAATGATTCAAATTGAAATAATAAATATCATCATAAAACCAAAGTCATATATACCTAACAAAGTAATATCATCAAAAAATGTAACTACATAATACACCCAAAGTAATATCATAAAAAAATGTTACTACATAATACACCCATACATCTCTATTCTATATGGGAAGAGAGGGGGGACACCAAAATAATAAAAGCCCTATTTTACCCTTTCTAAATTACACAAATTACAACCAATAGAATAATAGGAGGGAAAAAAAGGAACGGTTTTCTCAAGTAATTTTTCAAAAAGTAAATTTATCACTATATATAATTTTATATGAATTTGCAAAAGAAAAAAAAAGGGTAATCAGCAAACTGCTTAAATTCACCATAACCATCTCTAACTTCATAACCGTATGTTTTTTTTTCTCAAAATCATCTGAGTTATTCTTCCTCTTCTTACTTCTATAACCTGCAAAAAAATGCAACACAAGAACAAACACAAAACAGAACCTTTGACAAGCATGCTAAATCATTGACCACATATACATAAACAAAGAACAACAAGAAGTGTAAAAAGGTATATCTAATGTATTGGGAAATTCTTTTTGAATAAGCTAAGGATGAAATTTGATTCCATTTTCGATTTTTATTTCCACGTTACTATCAACTACAATTTCTTTTTCCCTACACACAGGTAATTCGTAGCCTAAAACACTTATTCATAGACAAACACTACAACTTTGTTTTGCGTCTAACTCATAATTTCTATGCAAAGAAAGTCGAATCAAATCACACAAAAGATGATTAGAAGATTTTGACGATGAAACAACGTCACGAGGTATTTGTTACTAATTGTAATTGATCAATAGATGAAAAATTAGAAGATTGATGTATTGCTTTCGTTTTTAGCATTTATAAACCATTCTTCATATATGGTGGAGGAATTTACAATGGTAAGAAAACCAGAGTGAAGAATAAGAATTTAAGAAAAAAAAAAAAAAGAATTATCGAGTGAAACAAATTGAACCAAACCGCACAATTATCTAGCGAATCTTCGACAAAGTGGAACCAAAACGAAGAGAAAGTTGAAGAAAAACAATATTTTTAAAAGAACAAATAGAACTCACATTATCCAAAAAAAAAAAAATAAGCAAACATAAACTCATAAGATTCAAGTAAGTAAACCAAATTTGAATATAATTTTGTTGCGAAATTGTACACATTGTCGGGGAATCAAATGTAACTTTTAATTTCATACAGTCATACAACTTTCAAAAGTTTGAGATTATAGAGATAAATTTTCTCCTTAAAATAGTCAATTATCAACTATAAAAGATTCAATTTTTAAATTACTATTTCAGAGAACTTACAAATTAATTATAAACAATGAAATATCATTTAATAAAATAATAAAAAAGAGAGACTTTGCAAACTTCTTTTAGAAAGATGGAGATGGGCATTTCAAGTGAAAAGCCTTTTGCTTGACAGAAATCCAAACTAAGAGTAATAGGAGATGAGATACTAATTTACATGATTAAACACGCGCATTCAGAACCCCAAAAACTATCCCGCCGCCGCAAGTCTGCCACGGGACCCACCACCGCCGAAACTGGTGGAAAATGTCGGGTGACCACCTACATGCAACAGCTAAACTTGAGCTCTTGAGGGCGTGGAGTGGTGGGTGATTTGTTGGGTGTGGAAAGAAACGTACGGGGGTAGTGTTAGAGAGATATTGAGGGCGTGGACTGGTGGTATTGAAAGATCATGAGGGAAAGCAATGACAATTTGGGAGGTGGTTGTTGTAGTGTTGGAAGGGATGCGAAAGACTTAGATGATTTAGAGGGAGAAAATGGGGAATGGGGATGCTAAAGAGATACAAAGAGCAAATGTTGGCAATAACTTTTCATACCAATGGGTTAATCGGTTCAACTTCATACCAATGGGTTAATTGGTTTTACTTTTATTCCCTCTGTTACAAAATATAAAGCACCTACGATGTTCGAGGTCGAACTTTGACCGCTAATTGCTCTCAGTATATGTTCATAGATACTTTTAAAAATAATGTTATTGTAGTATTTTTCAAGACGAATCCAATGGTATAATTTTTATTTATCATATTATGAGAGATATTTGTGGTCAAAGTAAATTTTCGTAAAATGTGAATGTCTTATATTTCAAAACAGAGGGAATAAATCATTTACATAGTTTTGCATTTATTGCTTATAGTGATATTTACTTTCACTTTGATATGCACATAGAATATTTTTATTTTGAAAAGCTAAGTTGAAGTCCATTGCAAATAGAATAGTGAAATATAGGGATCCTTTTTACAAGAGGTGATTCTCGATCCCAGGTCCTTTGGAATCGGAGGTGATTTGAATACCACTAAGCTATCACCTACTTCTCTGATATATGCACATAGTAGTTAATAGCGATTTTAATATATATTAAAGTAGACATAAACATATTATGTGTATTTTAAAATATTATTATTAAGATGGGTTAATCGGTTTAAAACTTAACAAATACGAACAACTAAACTGAAAAATTTGAAAGCAAGACACTTAATAATTAGGTAACATAATATCACGATTTTAGATTTTCATTTACTTTCTTTGTTGTTATATTTTCTCACTATGAAGAATTTTTCCTTCAACAAAACTATGTAAATAATTTTTAATTCGAAATATTACAAGATATACATTCGCACGCATAGCGTGCATATAAGACTAGTAACTAATGGAATGAGAACACTGAAATGCAATGACTACATGTCATGATGATGCTCGTCCTCAGCAGCGTCCCAATCCCGAGCGAGGTCGGCCAACATCTCATATGCCAAAGAAGTGTTGGGTCGCTGGTCATTGTGCCGATCCTCCGTCAACGCTCTCGTGGCGTCAAAATGTCGGGCCATCCACTGCAAAAAGTCAGTTAGTTATGTTATGTTATGTATCAATAATATAACATATAAAATAGTAAACAAATAAATGATTATATTGCGTACATAGTGGGTGTTTGAAGTGTTGGCCCGGGGCGGAATATGCGTCCTATCTGCAGCAATGAGGGTAGGATGGGAATATGTACAAAACCAATCCATGTACTCCCTCGAACACTCTCCGCGACGAGTAACCCGTCTCAACTGTGATACGTTGAGACCCCCAGCATATGGCGTGAACCGCTGCCATGCAGACTCAGCTACTAAGACCGAGAATTGAACCTCATACCTCTTCGGGTTGCTCGGTCTCGTATGCGAAATCAGGCTGAATAGGAGGGGTAGGAATGACCTGAACAAAACCCAACCTGTCGCGATACACGATCCGGGTTGTACGGCTCAATGATACCTCGATAACGTATGAAACCGACATACAACGTCCTCGGAATCATGGCACCTGGTCATCCCCATATGGAGTCCGATCGACCCGAAACGGATAAATGTAATAATTTCATGTTACTAACGTAGTAGTAATATATGAGAACATAATAATATATATTTTACTAATGCATTAAATATTCGTACCTCTCGTAACCTGAAGGTTGTCCAAGCGTCTACGAATGGACTCCCGGTCGGACGAAATCCTTGCCGACGATGTGATAATCCCACTTCCGTGCCCGGGGATCATGATCACCGAAGGCCGCCCCTCTCGCCGTGGTCGGAAACACGAGAAGTACTCGTATATCCAAGACCTTGGAGGAGCGTCAAACACCCGGCAACCTGTTTGCTATCCGCTCTAGACGCAACCCCTAGGCGACGATATAGGTACGCCTAAAGCAGTGAGCCCCACGAGTAAGTATGAACTGAATCAAGGTCATCCCGGCTCGGTTATGTTCGGGGCATGAGGCGGGAACCACTCTTATCGGTGAAGAGGGTACACCCAAGTGTCGGGGAGGAACCATGCGCGAACCTCGCACGTCGCCGGACGGCCCCGATCCATGCAGTGATCGAAAATCTTCTCGAACGGTAACGCCACCGTTCCTCCAGGCACCGTGAGTCCTCACATAATAACTCCCGACGAGTCAAGCCGAGGAACTCCTCAAACCGTACATACAACTCGGAAGTCGGCAAAACAAAGACTAACAATCCGACCCTCAATAGGAACACGTAGGATCTCGCCAAACGTCATGTAACATGATCGTCATCTCTCCAAAAGGCATGTGAAACGTGTTCGTGTCCTGGGCCGCTAACGCTCTACAAACGCTGTAAGTAATGGAAAGTCAAGGTGCCCAAACATAATCCCCGGTAGCTGGGCAATACAAGATCTATCCAAGCGCCGCAACGATCGGCTGCGGAAACCCCAAGTCAAGAACGGATCAAATGCACTTTGGAGCGGTTATGGCACAAAGCATAACATCCCTAGCGGTCGTATCGTGGTATATATGGGAGCCGACGTGCCCCCGCCAACTAGGAATCGTGGTACCGTCAAGTGGGCCCCCCGGGCATCGCCTCGGTAACTAACCACGAAGTATCCCTAGCGACTCTAGCCCTGCTCGACGACCTACTAGATCCGGAACTCGACCCCAGAAAAAAACCTCCCTCTACTACCCTTCCTCACAGGCACATGGGAGGCGGCTTCACCCACATCGGCTCCATCGTCATCTCTCATAGCATGATCTAACTCCCTGCTCGTCCCCAATATCCCATCCAAGACTATCGGGCGCGTCCTCGGGAATAGGCATCCGGCTAGCCCGAGCATCGATCCTCGCCCTCCTACTAGATGCATCAACACCACGAGATCTAGTGTGTCGTGGCGTCGATCCCTCGGGACCATCAAGACCCTAATAATACATTATGTTAATTATTTATTATTTATTTAATGTCTACGTTATTATATTATAATTACTACTAATCTATAACCATTGACACTCTAATAATTACTTAACTAAAATTATAAGGAAAACTAATACTAAGATGCATTAACATTGGTGATGGTGTTAACATAATATTATTATTAAAATATATTAACATGCGCAAAGTAAGTAAATTAGGGCATTATTATATAACTATTCACTTTCTAATAATTAATTAACTAAAATTACAACAATAAATCATATTAACTTGCTAATATCATTAGTAAACATGCTAATAAAAACAAATACCCTATATAAATTAACATGTTAATACATGCTAATATCATTACAATAAATAATCGTAATATGCTACTAATATAAAATAATAACATGCTAATATCATTGAAATATTTTAATAATATAATAACATGCTCAAATCAATATATTAACTTATTATATAATAACTATTAAAATTAAATAATACTATTATCACATGCTATTAAACAATTAAATAAATTAAATCAAATAAATTAAATAATACTACCATGTTACTAACATGCATTAACATAATAATAATAAAACCTAATTACCATATTATCACACAAATTAACATATTAACTATTCCAATTAAATTAATATATTCAAATAACTATTGACATTAATTATAAAAGCCCAAATAAACACAAATTATTATTTTTAATTCAAACGGAAATTATTAATACATAAATTACGAACAAACACAAATTATTTAAAATAAACATATAAACATAATTAGAAAAAAACAGAAATTAATAAAACATAAACATAAACATAAATTAAAAAAAAGGAAAAAAAACCCTAAATCCCCCCCCTCCCTCGCCGGAAAAACGAGGAACAAAAAAAAATTTTTTTTTTTCGTAAAAGCAACCCAACGGACGAGAAATCCGTTACCACCGCAGAGGTAACGGAGATCTGCACCGTTACCTCTGCGGTGGTAGCGGTAAAGGTATCCGTTACCACCAGACGGTGGTAACGGATTTCTCGTCCGTTGGGCTTTTTACGAAAAAAAAAAAAAAAATTTTTTTTTGTTCTTTGTTTTTCCGGCGAGGAGTGGGCCTTTTTCCGGCAACCCTACGTTGTTTTTTACCACAAATAACTACAAAACTAACTCTGATTTGAAGATTCCCCGATTTCCTTTCCTTCTTCCTTGGGCCCATTCTTTTTGGCGTATTGTGGTGGTGGTCGGCGTCGGTTTCTTCGGTGGTCGCCGGCACGCCTTCCTCGCCTGGTGGTGGTGGTTGCCGTGTGGTGGTGGTGGCAGTGGTGGTGGTGGTGGCTTTGGGGGTGGTGGTGGTGGTGGCTTTGGTGGTGGTGGCTATGGTGGGAGTGAGGAGTGAGAGTGAGAGAGTGAGAGAGTGAGAGAGTGTTAGAGTGAGAGAGTGAGAGAGTGTGGGGGGTATATTTGTAGGGGGTAGTTTAGGAGTATTTTAAAAAAAATACGGGCGATTTCAAGTAAATACGGGCGGTATTTAGTAACCCCCAAATTCACCACCTACACATTAGTAATTGGAGTAAGATTTAGGTCTATAATAGTCTCTTGTTATTATCATAAAAAGGTTAGGTATCTAACTACTTGTGTAAAGTCTTTTAGTGAGATATAATATAAGACCTTATGATATGTAATTTTGAAATATAAACAATGGTGTTATGTTGGTGTCATGGTTAATGGTGTTATGTTGGTGTCATGGTTAAACTTTCATTTTTCATTTCAAATGTCACGTGGTCGACACCTTGTAACCACACAACATATACCCAAACTTTATTAGGAAAACCTTTTAATCTCTATCATATATGGGAACTCCTGAGGACTTTGTTGTCCACTTGAGTTCCCTAAAATACCCTTTATGTTTTTATTCTTCCAAGATAACTAATGAGAGCAAAAAAGTCATAATTTTTTTAAAAAAAACTCAAATGCAACTGCCAGATTTCCCCCTAAAAAACTGCTCCCTTTTTTTAGTTTAAGTAACTTCGTGATATTTGAAAACAAAAGAAACATGTACAATATCACCGCGATGTTCACGCACGCATCGCGTGTAAATAATACTAGATACAGGTTACGTGGAACTAAAAATACTATATTATGTACTCCCTTCGTCCCAAATTATAGTTTCCATTTCCCTTTTTTCACGCTAATTTATGCAAGTATAATCTAAGAGGGATAGTAAAGATTTTTTGTTTATTTAAATAAATGTTGTATGGGAAAAGATGATTTTAGGAGATCGAATGGAGAATAATTGGTAAAAGAGCATTAATTATAACACTTGGGTTGAATAAATAGAGCAAAAAACAAAATTCAAGAAGCAAATAAAATGATGGGACACGGTTTTTCTAGACAAATTACGAAAATTTGTGGAACTAAATATGAAAATGGGAACTATATTTTGGGACACCCAAAATGAAAATAGGAACTATATTTTGAGACGGAGGGAATAATTAATAAGAATAACAACAATCTTTTAAGATCATTTTCTCCTCTGTTATACTTATACCAGGCCAATCCAATGACATGAATATATAATAAGATACTTAAACAATAATTCCCTACTTGTCTTAAAAGTTTGGCGAAAGTTGTGTACAAATGTGTAGAGTATTTAATAAATTAATCTATCAACTCATATGATATACAATTGAACGTGAGTGAGACCCTGTTCTTTTGGAATTATTTTCAGCAAAAATAAGTAAAATAAGTTAAGTTCTGCAAAAATAAGTTCGGTTCATCATAAATATGTTAAAATAAGTTCAGTTCAACAAAAATAAGTTCATTATTATTATTAATGTTGTAATTATTATTCTTGTTTTCAATATTACTATTAATATTGCTATTATTATTAATATTATAATTATAATAATGATGAATTTGTAATTTTTTTTATTATATTTTTAATTTTTTTTATTAAATTTTTTTATTTTATTTTAATATTTTTTTAATTTATTATTATTATTTATTATTATTATTATTATTATTATTATTATTTATTATTATTAATTATTATTATTTATTATTAGTTATTATTATTTATTATTTATTATTTATTATTTATTATAATTATTAAAATTATAATTATTTATTATTGATTATTTTGTTATTTATTTTTATTTATTATTTATTATTTTTTATATATTATATATTATTTATTTTAATTATTATTATTATTTATTATTTAATATTTATTATTATTTATTTTAATTATTATTATTTATTATTTATTATTATTATTATTATTATTTATTATTTATTATTATTATTATATATTATTTATTTTTTTAATATTTATTATTTATTTTAGTTATTTATTATTTAATATTTAATATTTATTATTTATTACTATTTATAATTGATTATATATTATATATTATTTATTTTAATTATTTATTATTTAATATTAATTATTATTAATTATTATTTATTATTTATTGTTTATTAATATTATTATTTATTATTATTATTATTATTATTATTATTTATTATTATTATTATTTATTATTTTTAATTATTATTATTATTATTTATTTATATTATTTATTAATTATAATTTATTATTTATTTTTATTTATTTTTTACTTATTGTATATTATTTATTATTTATTATATATTATTATTATTTATTTTTATTATTTATTATTTATTATTATTTATTATTTATTATAATTATTATATATTATTTATTTTTTAATATTTATCATTTATTTTAATTATTTATTATTTAATATTTAATATTTATTATTTATTACTATTTATAATTGATTATATATTATATATTATTTTTTACTTATTGTATATTATTTATTATTTATTATATATTATTATTATTTATTTTTATTATTTATTATTTATTATTATTATTTAGCAAAAATAAGTTCAGTTCAGCAAAAATAAGTAAAAATAAGTTCAGTTCAGCAGAAATAAGTAAAAGTAAGTTCAGTTCAGAAAAAATAAGTAAAAATAAGTTCAGTTCAACAAAAATAAAATAGGTTCAGTTCAGTTCAGCCAAACTAAGTTCAAAAGAACATGGCCCGAGTCTCCATTCCACTAATAATAATAAAGCTAATATCAAACAATCTTTTTGATTTTATTAATTTACCCTTTTTTTATTGAAGGAGATACATACGATGTAAAGAGAGAAAAAGTTTAGTTATGAAATGAGTAGAAGGTGATAATTGCAAATTCGATGTCTTGGTGCTAATGGTTATAATTAAAGCTGATAAACGGGTCGTTTCGGGTCAAGTTTGTGGCCGATAAAACGGGTTGAACATCCTCAATCATAACCGACCCGTTTATTAAACCGATCAACAATACTCAACCCTAATATGAACCATTTATTAAACGGGTTACCTGACTCATTTATTGACCTGTTTATCACGAGTGCATATACACCGAAAGAGAAATTTTAATTCACTAAGCTAGTTTTGAAATAGCTAGTGGAACTTTTTGGAGAAGTAAGTTAAGAAATAAGTGGTGAATTATATTTTCGTCCTAAAGATATTCAATATACTATTCTTTACGAAGTATTCTATAAAAAAAATCTACCAATAAAGTATCCCAAGTGTAAACAATTAATACAACCTGTTAGTCAAACTAATTAATACAATTCGCTAAAATTAATAGTTAATGCAAACAAGTTACAACTAAAAATTACTCCCTTCGACTTGTTTTAATTGCTACATTCTTTTTCGCATAGGAGTTTAAGCAAATATTACTTTCAAACTCTTTTAAAAGTACATTTTGACCCATTTAACATAAAATAAGGGAACCAAATAAAAAAGAGTAATTTTACATGGAAAAACCAAAAAAAATAAAACATATTTATTTTTTTACCGAGCCAAGGACTATAAGTAAGAAAACTTTATAAAATGTACCATTAAAAGAGATGCATTTTAAAAAAAACTAGTATTTTTTGCACGCGATGCGTGCGCGAACATCGCGGTGATATTGAACATGTTTCTTTTTTTTTCAAAAAATATGGAAGTTACTTTAACTAAAAAAATTTGGTAGTTTTTTTGGGGCGAAATCTGGTAGTTACATTAGAGCCTTTTTTTTTAAAAAAAGTTCTATGACTTTTTTACCTTCATAAGTTATCCTAAAGAATAAAAACATAATGGATATTTTAGGAAACTCAAGTGGACACCAAGAGTTTTCATATATAACAGAGATGCAGTAACTAATAAAAGTCACTTTTATCTAGACTATTTAAGATTGGGGCTCTCCACTTTTGCAAAATTTCCCAAGATGACCCGTACCCAGCTTTACCAACCGAAAGTGGCGAAATGGTCAGATGACAAATAAATACTCCTACTAAAGCCCACGATAACAAACATAAAGCAAAAGATAAGATCACACAGATATTTTTCTCAAATCTCAGAATATCCTCTTTAACCAAGGTTACGTACAACTTGCATCTAAATTAACCCGAGTCAATACTTAAACGGCATAACCTCTACACCCCCAAACCCTAACTTCTCCTATATAAACATCACTTCATCCCCAATTCTTCTTCGTGCTCTCCTTTCCTTTCTTCAATCAAATCTAGGGTTTCTTATTTCTCTCTCCTAAAAAAAAAATGTCAGAAGTCGAGTACAGATGCTTTGTCGGCGGCCTTGCTTGGGCCACCGATGACCGATCATTGGGCAGTGCTTTCGCTCAGTATGGAGATGTCGTTGATTCGAAGGTTTCTTGTTACTAAATCTCAAACAAAAAAAAAATTCGATGATTGTGTTACTTTGATCTGAAAATTCTGTTCTGTATACTGTTACTATTGTTACTATTGTTACTTGATCTGTTCTTTTATGATGATATCCGGAAACGGTATGTCCATTTCAGAACGAACGAACGATCAATCAATCAATTTAATCAATTTTTTCACAGTTTTTTGTTTGATTTCTACATAGATCTATAATTTAACATCAAATTTTTCGATTTTTTCAGGTGATCAATGACAGAGAAACAGGCAGATCTAGAGGTTTCGGATTCGTGACTTTCTCATCAAAAGAAAGCCTCGACGCTGCAATTGAAGCAATGAATGGATCTGAACTTGACGGACGTCAAATCACGGTTAACGAGGCGCAATCTCGAGGCGGTGGAGGCGGTGGTGGCGGTGGATACCGCGGTGGAGGAGGTGGTGGAGGATACGGTGGACGTCGTGAAGGTGGTGGTGGAGGATACGGAGGTGGTGGTGGAGGATACGGTGGACGTCGCGAAGGTGGTGGTGGAGGATACGGAGGTGGTGGTGGAGGATATGGTGGTGGCGGAAGCCGTGGTTATGGTGGTGGAGGTGGCGGTGGTGACCGTTACTCTCGTGGTGGTGGTGGATCTGATGGAAACTGGAGGAGTTAGATTTTTTTTTTTTTAAAGAATTTGGTTTTAATTTGGGCTTTTGGGCCTTATGGGCTTTTGTTGGGCCTTTGGGGTTGAAAAAGCTGGATCTATGTTACTGTTTTGAGTTGTTATTGGGTTACTGTTTACTGTTACTGTTAGTTTTGATCGCTGGTTAATTTGTGGTGTTCTTCTGGGTGATGATGAGTTACTATAGAGAGTGGGATGTTACTGTTAGTTTGTAATTAAAACGAAAGTTTCAGTCTCGAATTAATGAAATTATTGAATGCCAAATGTCAATTATTTTCATTTGTTAATTGTTACTCTGATTTTTTAGATACTTTATATGAAAAGTAAATTCTAATTGAACGCAGGATATTTGTTTTGATGGAAATTTATTAAGCACGTCATTGTTTAGTTTTATTCCATAATAATCTGAGTCTAACACACGGAAAAATTTGTAGTTATGAGTTTGATAATTGAGATTCAGAATCTAATCAATCTATGTTAAAATGTTGAATGTGATGTGATTTGGTGTTTAGTGGTAGGCCCGCTTATTCAATGTGCACTACGTTATTTTCGCAATAATTGTGTGATTCATAGTCGTTGGCTCCTAAATGGATCAATTTTCTTTTAAGATTTTAATTTGAATGGTATTTTAGATTTTAGATTTAGGCAATATACAAATTGTATATTTTAGGGACCAAAGTATAAATACAAGTGAAATTATAGTGTTTTAATACAAACTAGTGTGTGGCCCGGGCGATGCCCCGGCTTCATACATTGAGTACTTTATTTTTTATTTGCATTTGAGAAAGTTTCAAACTCTTTTTTCTACCTTTTTTCATTAATTTTTCATATTTAAATGAGGGATTTACATATTAATATGGAGAGATATCTCACAACTCATTGCTAGTTAAGATGGTAATGACTAATGAGTGAGATTTTCAACCTAGAAGGTCTAGTGTTCGAATCCTTCTTCATGCATTTTGATTATTAGTTGAATGGATAATAACATAATGCAAGAAAAAAGGGATGGGTGACACGTGGCACGTAGACTTTCTTAGGAACGTTTTTTAATATATTATTTTAATACAAATTGTCACTGGATAACTTTTTTTTATAAATTTACATAATTATATTCTTAACGCAAAATTTGATAAGGTCATTTAAATCAGAATGTGAGACCCTTATAGCTGAAATTTTGTGGAAATTTGTTTTGTTGATAGCCATGATAGGTTGATAGAAAGGAATACTACCGTGGTGACTGGTGAGGACTAGTGCAAGTGTGCAATAGTATAATATAATACTCTCTCCGTCCCATAATATATTGCCCACATTCCTTTTTTGGTGTTCCGAAATATTGCGCCTATTTTCTTTTTTTGTCAATTTGTTTGGACTAAATTATCTTTAATTTCTACACAAACTTTTCAAAATACCTACTTTTCTCTCAAAACATGTGAGCCTATTTATTGCTTTACATTTCAAGGAACATTTATTACTTTTGATTTTATTTAGTGGAAAAAGAAAATAAATAATTAGTTTTAATACAAAAGTATTAAAAAAACACTTCATTAAATATATATTTTTTGAAAATCCTACCACTCATTCCATTTTCCTTAATTCCCGTGAAAAATGAGAAATAAGCACTATATTATGGGACGGAGGGAGTATTTGTTTTTTTTACACGGTTTTCAAGATAAACATTTGACCTTCGATATCTTTAATTCCTTGTTAATAAAAAATATAAAAAGTTTATATCATAAAATTACACATTGACGCGAATCTAACAATATCCCACATGAATATTATTTTTTTACATATAAATGAGAATATTTGGTCAAAAATTTTAATGTTTGACTTCAAGTGAGAGGAACAAGCATTATATTATGGAAGGGAGGGAGTACTAGTAAATTTTCCTTAGGTGGTCCTCGCAACCTCACATTCTTATAATTAATGATTTAATGTGGTATCCCATATATGAAAAATAAGGTTGGGACGAGGTTGAAGTAATTTCCATACTTGAAGAATTGGAGAAGGATTTTGATGGGATGGGTTGGAACTGTGACAATTCGGCTTAAATTTGAAAAGCCGCGTAAAATGTTTTTATTTATAACATAAATATATCATCAATTAAAGTCTACCTTTAGAATTCGTCTATTTCGACAAGGATGGGTTGTATTAATTTTTGATAACTGTGCCAATTAAGTCTAGTTTAAGATTCTATAGTGGAGGAGTACTGTCACTAGCCCTTTACTCCACGTGTGTACCCTTCACATTTTCAAGCTCTGGAAAATACTTGTATAAAATTCATAGATTTTTGATTGTTTATCACTATTCTTTGGCTATGTTTAGTTCACCTGAAATTTTCTGATCTGAACTTATCTGATCTGATTTGAACTTATTTTTTCTAATCTAATCTGAACTTATTTTTTCTGATCTGATCTGATCTGAACTGATCTTTTAAGAAACATATTATTACTAATATTATTATTACTTTGTAATTCATTACTAGTATTACTATTACTATTATTTTATTACTATGTACAACTTTTAATAATAATAATAATAATAATAATAATAATAATAATATAATAATATAATAATAATAATAATAATAATAATATAATAATAATAATAATTTTATAATAATAATAATATAAATAATATTATAATAATAATAACAATAATAACAATAATAACAATAATATAGATAACATAATAATAATAATAATAATAATAATAATAATAATAATAATAATAATAATAATAATAATTATTATTATTATTATTATTATTATTATTATTATTATTATAGCATAATTAATTTTTTTTTTTTAAAAAGAGCACATTAGTATATGAACATACAATTAAAAATAAAAGACTAAGGACTCTTGGGTTCAATGGTATGTCTTCTTACCTCCCACATGTGAGACCAAGGTTCAAATCTTGGTGGAAGCATATATTTCGATATTGTTGTGGGTGGGGGATGGGGGTTGGGGCTTGTTGAGTCTTTAGGTGAGTGACCCTGTGCGAGGGCAGCCCAGAGAAAATTCATCTTACCACGGGATTTTCCGAAAGGGTCCCAAAAAAATTAAAAATAAAAGAACACTCATGTTCAAGATCCGTTAATAATAAGAATTTAGGTAGTAATGAAAAGAACATATAATGATATTAAAAAAAGAACATATACTGCAAAAGCATACAAGATCTATTTAAAGAACACGTTTTAAAAATAAAAGATAGATGTTATTTTTATATTGATGACATGTTTGGATTTAACTAACAACATGTTCTTTGTTATATCAATAAATTGTTCTTTTTTATTATAAATAAACCTATAAATATATATAATCATATGATCTTGAACAAAATGGTTAAATACTCTTCTTATATCGTTGTCTTGTTCTATAAAAACTTTATTTTTAAAGATAAGTTGAAATCCTTTGTAGGGAAAATTTTGGACGTGATGATAACACCATTAGGTTATCCAATGCTATTCATGTTTTATATAAACTAGTATTATATAATTTATATTATTCTACCAAAATTGTTTTAAAAAATAAACATCATATACTATTGTCATGTTCGTTACATGTACAACATAAAAAAGAACATCACATATGAAAATTATTAAGTAGAATAAATATAAAAAAGAACACTTACAAATGCCAAAAGAACATTCTTCTTCTTGAACACAAATAGCTTTAAATAGTGATATTAATGACATTTATAATAATAGAAACGACATTAATAATAAGTACCAATATTAATAATTAATAAGTACAACAACGACAATAATAATCTTTTTGAATAAAAGTACTAATAAATAGTAATATTAATAGTAATAGTAATTGTATAAAGTATTAATAATAATAATAATAATAATAATAATAATAATAATAATAATAATAATTACAATAACAATAATAGCATTAGTAATACTAATAATCATGATGATAATAATAATAGTAATAATAATAAGTTTTTAAATATAAGCATAATTTGAACTTATCTGATCTGATCTGATCTGAACTTATCTGATCTGATCTGAACTTATTTTTTCTGATCTGATCTGATCTGGTCTGATATGATATGATCTGATCTGAAATAAGCAAAAATAAGGTGAACTGAACATAGCCTTTATCTTTAGTTATAGATGAAGCCAATGGAAAAGCTGAGCTTAGCAATTTATGAGTTTCTTTTAAGTCATTTGAACTACTTCTTGAGATATACTCGATTTATTCTTAAATATATAAGTTAAAAGTGTATGGTGAGCAGAAGATCACATAATTTACAATACGCGGTGGGCTACCATACTCAATTACTCAGACAACATTGTATTGATGAAAGTATCTGATTTTGGGGCAGGCTTAACTAAGTGTATCGTATGAAATATAAACCATGTTAATTACCTATAAGTTAAATTTGAGAATATAATTCCACTCACCATAAACACTTTTATTTTTCTCTACCATGTTAGTACTCTTTCAAATTTATTCATATTATTCAAAGTATATTCATATTATTCAAAGTATATTAAGAACAGGGGCGGATCCAGGATTCCGAACCAGGGGTAGCGCAACTTTACATTGCTAGGAACTAAAAAAAAAAAAAAGTTCGTAGTTACTAAATTCAAAATGTTACAAAATCCAAATACAACCTTCAAAACAACAATAAAAGAAAATTACAATTGTTCAAGTCGGGTTCTCAAATTTTGGAACCGATTTACAATCGCATCAACTTCTACATCACAAAACAAATCTTTCTCAAGAAAAGTAACTAAACAATCATTTAGCAATCCATCTCCCATGCTATTTCGTAATTTGTTTTTGATCATAGTCATACTAGAGAATGCTCTTTCTACACTTGCAGTCGCCACAGGAAGAATTAACACCAACTTCAAAAGCAAATAAACTTTAGAATGAGTTTCATGTTTTTTTGTTTCAACAAGCTTTATAGAAAGTTCATTGAGAGTCCTCACATTCCAAAACCTCTCATCATTTCGAACATCTTCAATGAAGTTATCCAATGAATGTTCAAAAAAGAACATTTCAGCACTTGAAAATTCATTTGGATAAAACTCAGCAAGCCTAATCAATTTTTCTTTGTCATATGATACAAACCGATTAGTAGGATCAAAGCAAGACATGCAAATAAGCAAGACATGCAACTAGTGTCAACTGAAGTTGGTGAGCGAAACAATGAACATAATATGCTTGTGGATACTCATCAGTTATTAGAGTTTTTAGACCAGCTATTGCACCTCGCATGTTACTAGCACCATCGTATCCTTCTCCCCGAACTCTAGAAAGACTAAGAGAATGCTCCATAAGCAATGATTCAGTTGCCTCTTTAAGAGTCAAAGAAGTGGTGTTAGGCACATGTACCAAACCAAGAAAACGTTCATTCAATCCACCCTTTCTATCAATGTATCGCAAACAAAGAGCCATTTGTTCTTTATCAGATATATCTGCGGACTCATCAGCAAGGATAGCAAAAAAATCATTACCAAGTTCTTCAAGTATGGCTTTCGTTGTTTCTTTTGCACAAGCATGTATGATGTCTTTTTGGATGCAAGAAAAAATCATTTGACAATTTCCCGGAGCGTTTTCCAATACAACCTTTTCAACATCAATTCTATCTTTTGCATGAAATTTAAGAAGTTCACGAAAATTGCCTTGATTAAAGGGAAATTTCCTCAGGTACCCCTGAGGTTTGGCGTAATTCCCAAGATACCCCTCACATTTGGGGAATTCCTCAGATACCCCTAAGGTTTGTGTTTGTGCTCAAAATACCCTTACTATGGACGGAACCCTAACACCGTTAGGTTTTCCCCTGTTCATCCTCCCAAATTTCTCTCTCTCCTCCCTCCATCGCCCATTGATGAACGTTCAAGCTTTCTCTCTCCTCCCACCGTCCTCCATTGGTGACCTTCAAACCTCAGATTTTTTCCCTCTTCTCCCACCATTCCCTATTGTTATTTTTCTTGAATTTTCGGATAGTTTGATAAATTAACAATAAAATCAGATTTTTACAGCTCAAATTGAATGACAGAAAAACTCATCATCTTGAGATTGGGGGAAAAATTGGTGGTGTAGATTTGGGGGAAAATTACAGCTCAAATTGGGGGAAAATTACTCATACCCAGGTCTAGATTTGCGTTTTTAGAAAACCCAATTGTTGGTTTTCTCTGGTTCTTTGATTTGAGTCATTAATGGAAGCCAACTAACAGTGTTGGGACAACTGTAATTTAGAGCAGGAGAGAGAAAGTAGAAGTCATTAATGGAAGCCAACTAACAGCGATGGGACGCGTTTTTACTTTTCAAGATTTTCATTTTTGACAATTTAGGAAGATGAAGATAGGAGGAGAGAGATAAAATTGAAGGTTTTGAATGTCTCTAATGGAGGATGGTGGGAGGAGAGATGAAGAAGATGAAGATGGATAGGGGAGTGAAAAAAAAATTAACGGTGTTAGGGTTCCGTCTATAGTAAGGGTATTTTGAGCACAAACACAAACCTCAGGGGTATCTGAGGAATTCCCCAAATGTGAGGGGTATCTTGGGAATTACGCCAAACCTCAGGGGTACCTGAGGAAATTTCCCTTGATTAAAAGAATTAGAATTTTCAAGATGCTCACGGAAAGACAACCCTTGAAGTAATAGGCACTTCAAACATTTAACAGAAGCTTCTGATCGCTTCCGATAATTGCTTGCCATTTCTTGCGTTTGATTACTGAAAGCAGATGGAAGACTATCCTTTTGATTTTTAAAGTCAACAAGTCCCATCATGGATTTATGGTGAGTACTCATATGTCCACCAACATGTTTATTAAGTGCATCTGGTTTACTCCAAGTTCTAAACCCCTCACTAACAAAAGCATCAGAACCTTCGTTGTCTTTCTTGAACAAATAGCAAACAAAACAAAAGGCAACATCCTTTTCCACACTATACTCAATCCAAGTGTCATACTTCTCAAACCAAGTGGGATTGAAGCGGCGGTTACTTTTCCCAAATTCTCTAAAAGGAAAGTCATGGTTTACAGGTTGACAAAGTCCTCTATCAATATAGAATCTCCTAATATAATCTCTATCATCTTTATGGAAAACACTCATATTTCTCCTCTTTCCCGGATCTTGAGGAAGACTCTTAATTTCCATTTCGGTTAACCTTTGCAATGGAGTTGGGATTTGAGACCTAGTATGTGAAGTGGCTCCAAGTTCTAAGTCTTCATTTTGAGATGGAGGGTTAGTACTTAATGGAGAAGAATTTTGTTGACTTGGTTGAGTAGGAGGAATAGGTGAATTTGAATCAACTTGATTTTCATTAGGTGTTCATTTGGAAAAAAAGCTTGAGATATCCCTCCCTTGTTTTTTCTTCATGATTCTGAAATATAGATTTTCATTTACTAATCATCCATTTCCACAACTACAATAATAGTAAACTAACAAATTCCACAAATTCCCAATTTCACAAATTCCCACAACTACAATAATAGTAAACTAACAAATTCCACAACACCATATGATATATCATATATCACTCCCAAATTTCCACAAATTCAACCCAATTAACAATCATACTTCACAACAATCAATCAAATTTCCACAAATTCAGCATAACAATAAAAAACGACAACAATCAATCAAAATTCAACCTAACAATCAAAATTTCAACCCAACTAACAAATAACAATCATACTTCACAGTCAAAACTGCCATTAGAGAGGATTCAAACATGTATATTCCTCAACTGCCAACTACTAATTGCTTAGTGTCAACTACCAATCTCTAGAGGAAAACTGTCAACTAATGAAAACTGCCATTAGAGTCTAGAGATATCACAACAATTACTTCACAATCAAAACTGCCATTAGAGATATCACAACAATGAAAACTGTCAACTAACAATCTCAGAGGAAAGAGAAAGAAAGTTACCTGAAGTGCGCCGAAGGCCGAAGTGCCGAACGCCGACCAATCTCAGAGAGTCAGAGGAAAGAGAAAGAAAGTATTAAGTCGCCACTGCTGCCATTAGAGAGGAAAGAGAAAGAAAGTTAAGAGGGGACTAAGAAAATTTAGGGCTAGATCTAGATTACCAATATGCGGAAAAATCAACTTACCAATTTGTCCGACGAGACGACGAACGACGCTGAAGAGTTGAGACAAGACTCCGGCGAGACTCCGAGACTCCGACGAGAAGAGCGAGACTGAATTTGAGATTCCGACGAGAAGAGCGAGAATTGAGAGTTGAGAGAGATAGAGACTGAGTTTGAGAGAGTGAAGATGTTGAAATGAAACGGCAGTGTAGTATTAGGTCTCGCGTGATTTTTTGCGATTTTTTGAATTTTTTTAAAAAAAAAAAAAAAACAGGGGTAGCACGCCACGTGGCTCCGCCACTGATTAAGAAGTCATTTTTTCTTTTGCAGGTTGGGGGGTCATCTGTCGTACATAACTCCCCTATTAGGGGGGTCATTTGTCCTACATAATTCCCCTAGGAAGAGATCATCTATCATACATGACCCCCGTATTTATAGGTTAGTGTTTTTTTTTCTTTTTGCTTTACAACACATGTCAATAAACATAAAAATAATAACAAAATTTTAGAATCCCACCCACACTATTTGTAAAATCGACACCTATTCATCTATGCTGTCTTATTTACCCATCTTTTGGAGGTTTGATAAATCTCTAACAGTTAGATGTATCTAATACAAATTTTCGTGTAACAAATATTGTTTGTGTATATAATAAATATTGTTTGTGTATGTAAAAATATTACTTGTGTTTCGTATAACAAAAAAAGGGGGGAAAACAACACAAACAATATTTTTACCTACAAAAACTATATTTGTTATATATACAAACAATATTTATTACACGAAAACTTGTATCTAACACATGTACTGATGTTTATCATCCCTCCTTTTGGAATTACTACTCTCGTTTGATAGGCCGATATGAATTTCAACATCACATTTCAAACTTCGCGCCATTTAATATTCTCCTTCCTCCATCACAAAATTCCTCAATTCCACTCAAGAAAATCACCATCTCATTAAAATTAATCAGTTTAAGCTTTGATCATAATCTTGATTACACAGGAGTTACAGGTGAGATATCTTCGATATTATTATCTTAATTAGATTATCTTCAATCTCTTTTTTTGGATAATAATGGTATATCAAATATGAAATTTGCAGATTCTTTAAATTTTCCTAACAATGTCAATTTATACTACATCGAATGGCGTATTCGTAACAATCTGATCATCGTCTCATTCGAAGTAACTATTGATAGTTTCTCAGAGGTTACAGGTGCAATTTCTTCTAACCCTAGCTTTAAATCACCTTCTACAAATTTGCCCTTTTTCATTATATATTGATATACTCCTACCATTTCTATTTGTTGGTCTTGAGTAAAATGGAAGTAATGCAATGGTAGATTCGTTTCAATGTGTATTGCACAATTTGCGTGATTTTAGATATTAATAGTTGCAAATTGGCCTTGAATTTATCATATGCTGCTTTGATTTTAGTTGCAATTACTTTGTTAATTATCTTTAGGTTTTTGTATTCTTATTTTTTTTCCCGATTATTCTTCTATCTTTTGTTAGTTTGGTTCTCGTAGATATGTGGGATGTTCTAGTGATTTTAGTTAGTTTTTTTTATAACATGTATCTCGTAGTTTTATTGTTGATTTAAGTTACTTGTGGTCTGTGGAGGTCTAAGCTCAAAGTTTGCATTATTCGACTAATACCAACACAACCCATTCCATGAATAAAACGTGACCAATTAACCAACCAATAAAACTACTTGTTACAAATAACATCTTGTCGTTGCATCGAAACATATAAATGTTGACTAATCTAGCTAGTTGAATAATTGAAAAATGAGATTATTCAGGAATAGACATTGATTGAAGCGTCCATCATATTTAACTTAATTAATTGTCTAACTTAGAACTCTATATACCAAAGTTACATCGAAATGGAGCTGGGGTTAGTTTGAGGCTAGAGCTTGATTTTATCGTACTTTTGATCTCATAATTAGTCTCAGAGTCATTGTATTCTATTCTAGGATGTTTTGGGTTGTCTGCGCGGTTTTCTTTCCTTGAAAGAAATTCTGCTTTCAAATTGTGAATTATATCTAGGAACAACGACAAAGAAAGTAAAACACTATGTAAATCTCCTTGATAACTGAAATGGAAGCAATTTTACTTCATACAATTGCGTAATCACAACATAAATAACATTTGTCTTTAATTAAGCAATCTCTCATACATAATTAGGAAAGAAGATTTTAGGAATTTGTTACATTGCTGCAAATTATTACTCTAATAGAACACTAGGTGCTTAGGAAATTAAATCCAGTTGCTTTAATTAACTAGGTGTTAATGAACAGCATGTCATTAATCAATTGTTTTATTCAATTAGATGAGCTAGATCTTCAACAGAGCACTATAGATTCTTCAATCCTGCATAACAATACAAAGACTAATGTTAGAAGTAAGATTGATACTTACTATTATTGGAATACAAGTAGCATTTGTTTTTTAACTTAAACCGATAATTGTGGGTATCTGTTGTCATTTGTTGTTGTATTGTGAATTTTGCGTATTAATCTAATCTAATGTTTGTGTTACTCGATGTTAATGGTTGCATAATTAGGCCTATAAGATGCCTTTCCATCATATGTGTCAAAAGTCTGATTCCTTTTGCATGATATTTTAATCAATGCTTAGGGATATGTTTCAATTCTGTAAAGTAATCCTGTTAATCTTCATGGTAGACTCATAAAATGCATAATATTAAGTTAAGCTGCTTGTTACTCCCTCCGTCCATAAATAAATGTCCTGTTTGAATATTTGGGTCAAACTTATAGAACTTTGACCATAAATTTAAGTTAATCTTCATGTTGATCATGCCATGTTTCTCAAGTGTCTGTGTCGAGTTTTCAATACTTTGATGTGGGTACAACACTTTGTGCCAAAATCATGATATTTTTTTTTTCATTAAGTAGATGAGTCAGACAATAGAGTACATATTCGTGTGGCCATGTTCGAGTAACATAGCGTGTAAACTCTCACCAATGTAAATGTCTATCAATACCCTATGTTTTAAAGTATAATACTTTTGAACAAATGTGTAATTAAGATATTAATGATCAAGAAGTCTACTTAGTCAAACATTACATTTATTTGTGGATGGAAGGAGTATTAAACTACAAATTTCCCTTAAGAAACAAAGGGAAACAAATAATGTTAGAGTAGGAAAGTAGGTTAGTGGGTCTAAATTTATAAGCTGTAATTATAAGGTCGAACTTTGTGCTTGGGTTGTTAAGTTAGGCAACCTAAATTGGAGTACTTTCAAATCCCATGTGAAATTTTGAAGTCTACTTAGTAGGTCTCTTATGATAATGACAATGAGTTCAAGACTTCACTTTTATAGTGACCTTTTTGTTTGCTGTTTTGATCAGTTTCTTATCTTTTGTTACTAACTATGGAAACAATTCAAAAGCCTTAGTCAAAGATGAAGAAAAGAACCTGAAAACAAACAGAGAATAACTTTCGTTTGTGTAAGGTACAATGAAGGGAGATTAGCTAGATTAAGTTTATATTATACCTTTGCTCTGCAAACTCTAGTCTCCTTGGTTCAATAACCAATATTTCTGTAATTAGGAAAGGGCACTTGGCCGGACTCAATGTTTCTGATGTCCTCCAGAAGGTCCTCATAATGCCTCTTAACTTCTTCAGCAGTTTTACCACCAACCGCCCTGGCTATAATGTGCCAACGATCAGGAGTATCTCTGTCGTATATAGCCAAGGCTCTTTCAAAGGCTTTGTTTTGCTTCGGAGTCCAAGTGCATCCTGTTCCGCGAGAGGACATTGAGCCTGATGCCATTTTGTAATAAGAATGTTAAGAACTTGGTTTAATTTTGGAGAATGAAGAATAGCCTAAGAATGAGTAGTAGTAATAAGCAATGATATGGTATGAGAAAGAGCTGGTAATGCCTGCTCTTTATAGTGGTGTGGAGGTGAATGTGGGGTAATGCCAGTTGGGCCTAGTTTTTGCCAAAGTTCCTCCAAATAAATTGTGGAAATATTTCTGTTGATTTGCTTCCCTAAGAACCACTAGAATATGCTGGAGGAAGGAAAGGAAAAGGATTTCCCCAGGTTGAAGAATCAGTATCACATATTACTACTAATTATTTTGTTTTTCTTTCATTTCGCTTATGCACTCGTAAGTCCTAAAAAGTACATTATTTGCCCATGACATCGTCAAGTTTTTGGCCTCAACATACTCTAAACTGTTAAGTATAGTATCATGTACTAGCGATTGCTTATTTCTTAAGTACCTCGAAAGTTAAATCATTTTTTAACTTAACATCTAAGATTTCTTAATAAAAAGATACTAAAATTTACGTTATCTCAGATGGAGAATGCTACATCTACCAAATAGGTAATCAATCCACTAAAGGTAAACAATTTAAAAATATTGTTTGTTGCCGAGTTGGATTCCACTATGGATTAATATTTGTCTCTAGTAGGTTGATTACTTATTCGGGAGATATATCCATCTTAGTATATTACTCATTGGAAAGAGAGCGTGTTTGGTTTATTGAAGTTGCTGTCGTCTTTAATAATGATCTAATCTTAGTTAAGGAGCGCTTAATACGATAAGCAGGGTAATAAATGAAACTTTCTTTAAGTATGCATTTGCTTTCCTAGCTTTCAGGATTTTTATGGTGAGTATACTATCCCTGATTTTATTAAGTGGGCCTAGGAAGATTCACAATCATTCCACTGACAGAATGGAGAGCTTCACGAGTGAGCACAAGCCACTGAATTCTATACTAATATTTCTATTGTCAAACAAGTCATTGTGTAGAATATCTTTTCTGGTGCTCCTTATTGCAGATGATCTTTTATTGTACTTATGTCCTGAACAACATTCCAAGCTCTCTAGCTGGCTAGCTTAGTCCGTACAATGATTTCGCTTGGAACTCTTACCAGTTACCTCATAGTTTTATAGATAATGTTAAGTGGAGTGACCTCTTTGGCTGTTTGTACTTCTTTGGATAGGTAGTCTGATCTAATTTTTTGTTGTTGAAACAGCCTAAAATCGCGAAATTAACAGATTAATGTTTTCATTATGTATCGTTTTTGCAATAAGTCTAAGGTGTTGCTGATTCGATTCCCTTTGTCGTTAGCTGTCACTATAGAATGGAGTACTAAAGCCAGTTGTGTTTTTCCTAACCTGTATTCAAGTAATCTGCTGGGAAGTTCTCGTTTATAGCTTATTTTTAACCATTTATAGTCATTCTCATTTTGTAATGAAAAACAATTCAGAATTTAACCTCGTTTGGTTCAGCATAAAGCTCAGTATGGCATTGCCCATCACCATGTCTTTTTTCTCTAACTAGGTTGTGCTGATTAAACTCCATAATCATATCCCAACAGCTACTTCGATAGTCATGGGCTACCAGATGTACGGACACCAAATGGAATCTTTCACATACAGGACCAATCATATACAGTTCTTTAACTCAGCGTTCTCTTAAAAGATCTTTATGGTTATCTCTGGACAATTTTTGTTAACATTTCACTCTCTAAGGGCGTGTTTTATTCACCTAAACTTTGCTGAATTTATATAAACTTATTTTTCCTCAAACTTGTATATTTTTTCAAGGTGAAGAGAATGCACCCTAACTAGGTTAGTCACGACTTGTGCACCATCTTAAATGTCACTGTACTTCTGGCTTGAAAATGTTCGTGATTCTTGGTTGTGATGTGCTTATGTGACTAAAGTAGACCTTAACTCGAGCAGATTTAGCAAAACATAGGTGACAAGTAACTGAAACTTTAACAACTAGATTACATCTTGGATGAGGTGATTATGTTCTTAGAGTTTAACTATTTTGATCATCAAATATGTCAGCCCGGCCAGAAGGGACCATATTAAGAACAAATATCGATACTAGAGGTGGTAATGCAAAGAGAACAGGATGATAGAAGATTGGTGAGGAGAGAGTTTGGAGTCATATTGCAAGTTGCTTGAATGAGCATAAACCTGAAGATTCTGGTGGGAATTATATGCCAAGTAGACTGCACCAAAAACTTGCTCATTACATTTAGAATCAGGACATGTACTCTGGGGATTGCAAGTTGGAGGTTTTAATGGATGATGATGATTTATTGGTTTAGGATGTTTCCATAGCCTCTTCTTGAATCAGTCCCCCTTAACTCCTTAGTCATGCTCAAATGATTGGGTTGAGTAAGTAAGAGGAGCGTGTTTGGTTAGGAGGAGTACTTTCTAGTAAATTTGGTTTTCTCATTTCTTTTGTTTGGTTTCTAAAGTTTTTTTTTTTTTTTTTTTTTTTTTTTTTTTTGAGGGGAAACGCGAAACCGTTTTATTAAACTAGATCAAAATCCACCAAAGTTGTAATACTTTGGGGAAAAGAGTGCGTACAAACTATTTCAGAATTAAAGTTAACCTCCCACCTTGCCACAAGATGTGCAACGGTGTTTCCCGCTCTTTTAACATGACTACAAGAAAACTCATCAAAACCTTTACTTAACGAAATTACATCAGAAAGTAGAGAAGAAATAGGGGCATAGCCCACTTGATTTTGGTGAATAGCCGACACAACAGTTAATGCATCTCCTTCCAGGCACACCTTGGAATAACCATATCTTCTAGCAATCATAGCCCCATACCTTGCCGCCGCTGCCTCAGCCATCCGAGCCTCCCACGACACATTCATTCGGGTAGCTGCAACCACCAATAACGTGCCCTGCCAGTCACGAACAATAGTTTTCCCAACGACGAAAATTGTATATATTCTTCTCCTAAGGGTTGATAATAATTTCAGGACAGAAATGTCACAATTTCTTCCACGCTCTTTTCTTTCCTCATTCTCTCCCCTCCTTTACTATTTGTCCTTATTTCTTTGATTTTTTATGTAAAAGGAACCGAACAAAGAAAAACTAAACTGCAAATCTGCAATCGAGTGTCACCAAAAAAAATGTTTTCAAGGAAAATATTCACCGCCCAACCAAACAACGCCTAACCCTTTATCTTATTGTTGAACTTGAACCTATGTAGGGGAAGCAGTTATATATCCTACTAAGATATACAAAAAAAAAAAGTGTTAAGAATTAGGATGGTGTTGTGTTTGATTTAATGCGGAACAATAGTCAACAATAAAATATAATGGAGAAAGCAATGAAGAAGATGAACAAAAGACACAAGGATTTTACGTGGTTCGGTCAATGTGACCTACTCCACAGGTGGGGGATGCGGGAGCTTTTCTATAATCTTCAATGGAGAAACTTAGAGGATTACAAGGAGTCTTACAAAAGGCTTAAAAGTTTTAACCACCCAATAGGGTCCTTTTATATGACATATAGAACCCTAATGACCTCAAGAAAACCCTAAATTAATATGAGCAATAGCCGTCAATTAATTTAGAAAATATCTCAAAAACGGAAAAACTGCCAAAAATCACTAAAATTGAAATTACTGTTCATGCCCGCCCGGGCACTATTCAAGCCCACCCGGGCAACACACCAAAAGCGAGGCAGTCAGTGTGGACTGTGGAATATGCGCCACCCGCCCGGGCCACTAAATAGCCCGCTCGGGAGATCCTAAATCTTCTTTTCGTCGATTTCAAAGGCAATACTTACAATGCTCCACCTTGACTTGAAATCCACGAAACCAAATACATGAAGTAATGCTCACCCGAAAATAACTAATGTTAATCCTCCACCTTAAACAAAATACCATATGCCTACAACCTTTAGACAATCAAAACGGAAACTTCTTTAACTTGTGAACCGGTGCGTCGCCGAACACAAAACTCCGAAGCTTGAACCATCAACATGACCTAGATTGAGAGAATAATGCCACAACGCTCAAGCATGCATTACCCGAATTGGCCCAACTCTCTTCAAACACTTCTTCATCTCAAAAAAACCAAACTATAAACAATTCTAGAAATTAAAAAATTACATCAAAATTTCTTAATTGCAATTGTACTTTAACAAATCATAAAAGTACCAAATTGAGATAAGAAATAGCATAACTAGAAACAATCTTCTAATGCAATATCCAAGATTGCAATTTATTACAAAAAACAATCTAACTTAGACTCCAAAAATAAAATAATCAACACGGTTTCTCGCTTTATCAATAATCTCAAAGACATTCGTCATAAAGAGATCGTAGAAACCGCAACCCAAAATTTTGTAACTTTAAAGTGCATCATCATCATCAAAATCAGTGTCAACGAAGTTTGCAGTGGCAGAGTTCACATCATCTGATTTACCACCATTTTAACACTCAGATTTGATATGCCCCTTTACACGACAATAGTTGCAAACTTTTCCTTTGTTATTCTTACCACCACTAACCATTAAAGCATCAGATTGAGATGGACCACTAGATTTAGCAATTAACTTATTGTCAATTAAATCTCTTTGAGTTAAGGCATCCCTAACATCATCCAAACTCAAATCATCCCTACCATATAATAGAGTCTCACTAAAATGCCTATAAGAAGGCGGTAAAGAACATAACAACCTAATAGCCATATCCTCATTATCAATCTTAACATCAATATTTTGCAAATCCATTATTATAGAAAAGAACTCGTCTAAATGAGACTTAAGCGGTTTACCTTCTTCTAAGCGAAGATCTTGAAGTCTACTTTTGAGTAGTAGACGGTTGGTGACACTTTTAGTCATATAAAGTGACTCCAACTTTAACCATAAACCTGCTGCAGTAGTCTCCATAGCAACTTCTCTCAAAACTTCATTAGAGAGACAGTTGAATTGTAGATAGAGCCTTCAAATCCATATCCTCCCACTTCTCCACGGAAATAGCCGCGGGCTTTTTGGACACACCGTCAAGAGCCTTGTGACAACCACCTTGAACTAAGATGGCTTTCATCTTCAATTTCCATAGGCCAAAATTCACTTGCCTATCAAACTTCTCAATATCGAATTTCATTGTTGACATGATAAAAAAAAAAACTTTCTATGAACACCCTAAAACCTAGCTCTTGATACCAATTGTTAAGAATTAGGATGGTGTTGTGTTTGATTTAATGCGGAACAATAGTGAATAGTCAACAATAAAATATAATGGAGAAAGCAATGAAGAAGATGAACAAAAGACACAAGGATTTACGTGGTTCGGTCAATGTGACCTAGTCCACAGGTGGGGGATTCAGGAGCTTTTCTATAATCTTCAATGGAGAAACTTAGAGGATTACAAGGAGTCTTACAAAAGGCTTAAAAGTTTTAACCACCCAATAGGGTCCTTTTATATGACATATAGAACCCTAATGACCTCAAGAAAACCCTAAATTAATATGAGCAATAGCCGTCAATTAATTTAGGAAATATCTCAAAAACGGAAAAATTGCCAAAAATCACGAAAACTGAAATTACTGTTCATGCCCGCCCAGGCACTATTCAAGCCCACCCGGGCAACACACCAAAAGCGAGGCAGTCAGTGTGGAATATGCGCCACCCGCCTGGGCCACTAAATAGCCCGCCCGGGAGATCCTAAATCTTCTTTTCGTCGATTTCAAAGGCAATACTTACAGAAAGATTACATTCGGTTTAATAAAGAAAAATTAAGGGATTCAAACTAGTCTTCTATTATGTTCCTTGGATATTCAAACATTCATGTTTATATTGTTCCAAGTAGAACATCTGTTGTTGCATATATATAAGTTCTGATCAGTTAAAATTAATAACTTATGATCTCAAGCTGTCGACCTTGGGCCAGATATGCTGTCAATAAAGGATGCCTGACATACATTTGTTAAGGTCTAGCAATCATCAATTGTTTGAAAGTTATTTCCTGCAAGTTTCTAGGTATCTCTTATTGCTGCACAAAGATGCATCTTTTCAATGTCTGAAGGAATCCTTATCATTCAGTCCATTTCATCTAGAATCTATGTATAGTATATGGATTCCTTCTACACGTCCTCTAGCATATCTCCGCTTATCCTGTAAGATTGCCCTTGTGTATTTAATAACCCGACTTCGGTTTAGTAAAGTTTTTGATGTCTATAAACATCATATTGGATGAAGAACTAGTTAGCCATTTAGCTTATTAGACGGCGAACCTTCATGTTATTCATATTCATTTATGTGTATGTGGCTGATTGTGGAGATTTCGTACGAGTATGCATGAATTACATGAAATAATTGAGATTAGTGCATATTCTATCAGATTACGACCACTTTTATCTATTTGAGGCAAGGGACCCAACCCAAAGAACATGAACTTTACAGAAAACTTCCACCCAATGTGGCTCTTCAATAGCACAAGGATGAAATGCTGATACCATTGAGGCGAATCTTTGAAAAGAATTTGAAAATTTTGATGCTACATTCTTGATGGTGAGTGGATTGAGTTGAATGGAAGGGGTGAATAATTAAATAGTACGATTTGCTTGTTTAACACTCTACTTGTGATAACTATAGAGTGACTCCTTACACCAAATATCATCTGATGTGCAACTCATGCAAATTTTTTTAGTCTTCCAATAGGCCCAATACAAATTAAATTGATATTTGAAGTGTGCTTGGTATACTTCATCTGTTTCAAAATACTTGGAATCAAGGTCCTTGATAGATAGTTTTAGGGGATGATAGATGAAACACATGAACAAATTGATAATTACTTGTATAATTTATATGTTTGAGTTGTTTTATTTATTTTCTCCGTTTACTTGTCTTATCTTCCTAATATTGCCCGTCAAAGGCCTTGGTTGCAACTTGCGAGTATTATGAAAAGAAAAGATAATTATTTCGCATCGATTCCATGATAGTGATGAGATTTGAGGATTTGGGGATTTAAGGTGATAATATTCTGCGAATTTTGCAAGCGACAATCTGATTAGCGCGCTTACTTGTATAGTTGTACATGAAAAAACAGGAAGTATCCAAGGTAAATCAGTTTTAAATCTGTGATTAGTTGACCTTCTTCCATAATGACTGCAGTACTGAGGTATCATTATTAATTTCCTTTTTCTATATATTGTTTGTCATTTCTTAAGCTAAAAGATGAGGTCAAGGCATTAAGAACGAACACAACTTATTCCATCACTATTAGGGATTATACTTATAGAAGATTTGACTCGACAATTTTCAGTTGCTGTGGGGTACGGATTCTTGCAAATGTTCCTCTTATTTGTGCAGTCACTCTCATAAAAGTGCTAAAAAGTCATTCTCTCTTGTTGTCTCTTGAACTTTAATCTCCTGTTCATTCTGCTTCAACTTTTAAAAGAAAAATAGCTAAATGTCTAAATTTTAGATACCTAAGGCTAGAAACATGCTTCTATGGGGGCATATTTGTAATTTTTTTTTATGTTGGCCCCATTAATCTCTTTTCAAATTTTCAAATTCCGAAAGTTAACTTCATCTGCGCAGCAAGTAAACTACCCATACAAAAATACAAAATGTGCTTTGGTTATTAAGTTGGATTCTACCGCCTATTAAAGTTTATCTAGAGGTTGTCTCAACTTGAGCGAGTAATTTGTCTATGGTAGGAATTGTTGTCTCCCGTAGAAATACAAACGCAAGGGTGGTTTACTACGCAATCACTAAGATTGAATAGGCCTCAAAATATAGGCCCCAAAATATATTTATTTTTAGTTGTTTGAAGAAAAGATAAAAGAAAAACATTTGGATCAGTAGTAAAAGTGTAAGGGAAGGAACAATGAGAACATGAAATTCATCAAAGTTTTGTTGTTTAAACTATTGAAGATAGTCGCCATTAGCTAGCTGTAAATAGTCTAAATACGAATCTTATACTTTTATTTTTTTTGAACTACAAATAAAAGGCCCAATTAAGGAAATTGTATAGGGCCCCCATTATTTTTTCCAATATTTGCCCCGCCCCTGTACAAACGACCAATATTCCTCCTTTAAGCCCCTTGCATTTATCTTTTACCTTTATTCCTTTTGTCAATGGTAAGAAATTTATTCACCTTGGGAACATAATTTGTGATGGCTACATAGTCCATGTCTTTCCTTTATGGCTGAAGCAACATTGCTGCTTGAATGCATGTTCATAAATTGTGATGGCTATATAGTTGTGTCTGGTGACTAATACCTCCATACTTGATACTTCCATTTCTTTTATAGCAGGGGAAATTTTGGTATGGGACTTTCATATTACCTGCAGTATAGCTGAATCACGTCAGACTAAAATCATGGGTTTAACACTATATGACTAAAATTGTAACTAATCGGGCCCCCTAAATGGCCCGATTGATCAAGCCAATCAGACAGAGTACCCATCGGGCCAAAGTTGAGCAGCTCCAAAATTTACTTACTTGCAGCAGTTGATGAGATATTAACTATTCAATGGCGGCTCAAAATATCGGGCCAGACCCAGCCCAGATCAGGCTGGGGTTACAGTAGAACTTCACCATCATCTTTTTAAGTTTTGCCCATGTGCTTAGTAAATGTACATTTTCCTTTGGTGTGAAATAATGATAGAGATGTTTTAGTGATCGATACTCTCCTGTAGCTTGGTTAATTTATAAGTCTATAATTGATATAGTGGTGTGGTCTTACCTGAGAAGTGAATCTACCACATTCATCAATTTGAGTCATGGAACACCGCTTTAGCTAACTAAAATTTAGCCAAAAACTTGTTTATTTCAGTGGCAATTTCGTGTCATTGGTGTTTCTACTTTGTTGTTTTATACTTTTATAAACCCTTTCATTTTTCGATGAAGGTTGCCTCCCTAAGAAAGATGGACAACTCTTCTATGAAATACTGTTCATACTTTGGAATTTTTATATTGCAACATAAGTGAGGACAACATACTCTATTAGGAAACTCATGTGAAGATGAGAATAAAAAGAAACAATTAGATGAGCTATGTATGACGTAAAACAAAAGAAAGCACTAGCTAAAAACTGTGTGGTTGTCACTCTTTCAAAACATCTAAAATAGTAAAATGTTGCAAACAACAAAGAATAATGTTGTTGGATTCTTATAAATTAGCTATTTACCTAATTTGTTTGCAAATCAGAAGGTGCACACATTCCTATAAAGAGGATGCTGGTCACAACTAAAAATAACATTTTGTAGTTTCCAGAACATGTCGATTTTTTTGTCAAATGAATATGGAAGCCTACAAAAAGAAACAGTTAGTTCAATAAGTTGAATATTAATTTCAAATATAACATTATTTTAACAAAGAACATTGAATCTGGGTCTCATAATTCAAAATTTTAAATATTCTGTTTATTAGTTGAACATAACGCTATTTCTTTTATGAAACATAAAACTATTATTTAGATGAACATAACATTATTCTGAAATAAACATTCTAAATAATTACTCATGAGCACTTTGTTCTTATTTGTTTGTGCTTTGATATGCGAGCGCCCTCTGCTCGTTGTGATTTGATCATTTGTCTGGTTGATCTCCTTCTTTGCTAATGAACTCGGAGCAGTTCAGGCTATGTTTTGCAGTATATGTATCTGCTTTGCTCCGAATATTGTCTAAAAATTAGCCCGGAGCATGCAATGTGGCGTTGGTTTGAAATTTGAACAATACCTAATCAAACTAAGATATATTTCACGAGTTATACTATTTAAAAAACATAGTTTGTGAGGAGCAAGATAAAGGAGGGTTGTAGAGTCCATCAAATACAATATCACCCCTCTTTTTGTTCTCCACATAACATGTTCAGTAAATGGAAATCGCCAGATGCATATGAGAAACTTCTAAAAGCACCGCAAAGAAAATCACTGACGAAGAGCAACAGTGTGTTCCATCTTAAATGACATTTTTTCTGAAATAGTTCAAAATGAAATGGCGATATGGACACCAATTAGCAGAATATGGATGGACTAAGAACTGTTGAATCCTCCATTTGCAGCGTAAATGCAAAGCAATCAACAATATAAATAGGAATATCCATACATTTCGACAAAAGTTCAGATAAAAGGATACATAGCCAACATAGGTAGCATATTGGTAAAGAGGTGAATATTTCAGTAAGTAAACGACAGTATTTGATTCAGGACACAGCAGGTACAGTTTATGGTGCTCTGATAACTAATATCAAAAGAAACTGTGGTATCAGTAATCTCACCTTCAATTCTGCATTACGTATGCTGCCCCTCTGAAGTGTATTTTCTACCTTAGCGAAAGATGATTACTAATACGTGAAGTGTTTTCAGATCTACTTTGCTATTGTCGTCTCCAGTGGTAGAACACTCTCTACTTCCTGCTGCTCAGAACTCTTTTTAGCCACTACCTTCGACATTCCAAACATCTGCCCTTCACAAGAAAATTTAAAGCACTAAGTAAAAAATGAAAACATTATAAAACCTGATAAGCAATTAAGCATGATAAGCAATCGGGGAAAAAAAACCTTCTGAATGGTTTTAGTAAAACATGACTTGTGTTCCTCCATTGAAGCATTGACAAACTCATTTATATGTTCCTTCACATCCTCGAGGAAAGTTGCATCTTCTTTCTTCTTCTTCCGACATGAAGTAATGGCTGGAGTTGGTGCAGTAGCTGATGATATAGTTTCAGCTTGTTTTTTCTCAGATTCCATGGTACGAACCTGCTTCTAATTAAGAATATATGCTCAAAGTGAAACTTAAATGAGCCAAATTTTCTTCTAGATCAACAAAACCAGATAACATTAAATAGCGTGTTTTTTCCAGATTCCATCAAGAATCTGAGTTGAAAAAAGATAAGTAAAAAAAAATTATGTAGATGAAAAACCCAATAAACTTAACAGCAAACTATCACTATTTCAGCACCCAGTTCACTAAGAACTTTAGAGCATGAGCACCGAGGCATAACCCAATACATCTCCTGAAGGAAGACTCAGTGATCACCCGCAAAGCTACTAGATTTGATGACATAACAAATAAATCAATGATATAAACCATTGAAGCAGGGAATTCCCAGACTAACATGGACAACATATAAACCTTCAAGTAACTTGAAACAACCATAGTGAGCAACACTTCTTTATACCCAGAAAAGCCCTTTACAAAAGTCAAAAATCTCTTTGAAAACACAAAAAGAACACAAAAGAACACCAGATTTCCCAAAAGGGCACAACCCACGGTCTTCAATCCCAAGCTCAAACCCGACCACTCTTCAGAGCTCTCATTCAAAATCCATAACTTATAAGCATCAAGGAAAAGGAACAAGAAAGATGATTTGAACAATAAGGTGTTAAAATCTGAATTCTGGTGGAGCATGTTGAACAGCAAGTGCCTGTAAGCTTGGGGCTTGTGAAGGATCAAATCAATGATGAGGATCATAAGCTCGCACTCAATGTACTCATCAGCAACTGATTTGCAGTTGCCACATTTTAAGAGTCTGATATTTCCTGGCGAATATTGAATGTAGAGCTTTTCAATCCCACGACCGCACTTCACACATCGAGGATCCATTTAGACGCTTTTTATTTGTCCCCTCTCACTGAACCCTATGGGTTTTATACCTGGATCAAAGAAACCGTAATCAAAGCTCAGAGTCGGAAACAAGAATCTTGTTCAGATGGCATCAAATGGCACCTGAAGGTCTGTTTCTGAGATAAAGGGTACAGCATACAAGAGCAAGGTAAAGTAAGAGTGAGGAAGAGTAGATTGATAACTTCATCAAGTTATTGGAAAGATAATCACAGGGACCTAAAAACACTCTTATGGTGTCTGGATCAAGGGATATTGGGAATCCGAGCAGTGCTCATATTTTCTCACATTAAACCTCCCTCCTCCAGGCTGCCTAGTTCATAATTGTCATAAACAACATTGGTTCATATGTGGTAAAATCGAAACCAAAATATCACAATAGCTAATAGACGATGGTGATACGTTGATTTCATATAGCCTTATTTGCCGCTTCACGATACACATCTAGAAAGTTACAGTCCCTAATTCCCTAACATTACACCAAGAACATATAGCAAACTCTGAACATAGCAAGCTCGTACCGAGTCCGAGCAATGGAATCTACATTTGGCTAGACGAATTAACTCAGCTCATATTCTAAACTTGTAATCTATACTAATGTTTACAAGAATCTAATTACATTAGATACTTGATACCCCCTTCTTTCAATCTGAGATTTGATAATCTAATCAAAAGAAGAACTATAATTCTTATGTCCTAAAACAAGCAAAGTTAGCTCAAACAATCCCTTCTTAATTACCTAAAAATCAGAAGCAAATAGCAGTAGCATACCGCATATTGGTGAATTAAATTGAAAATTTCTTACTCAAATAACAAACTTTAAATCTTATAACTTACAATATATAGTAACATAAACCCTAAACAAATTAGAAACCTTCAATCTTTTGGAATCATCGAAAAAATCCGTCAATTTCTTTTCTCGAAAGTAACAATTGATTTGATTGCTAAATTCACTCAATTAAATTACAAGAAGTAGAATTTCCCAGAAAATTACAGCGAATTCAATAATGGGTTAGAAATTACCTTGAAAAAGAAAAGGCTGACAGCTTAAAATTCAATAATGGTTCAAGGATTTTCAGTGCCAAGCTTTTCCAATAAATGAGAACATGCATTGAGTGGATTATCTTATTGGGCCTATTATTGTAAAATTTGTCTACTAAAATGGCCATTTTTTTTTGTAGGTCTAAGTGGATTATCTTATTGGGCCTATTATTGTAAAATTTGTCTACTAAAATGGCCATTTTTTTTTGTAGGTCTAAGTGGATTATCTTATTGGGCCTATTATTGTAAAATCTGTCTACTAAAAGGCCATTTTTTTTTTGTAGGTCTAAGTGGATTATCTTATAGCCTTATAGGCCAATTGGATCCATAGTCTACAGGGAAAATGGCCCATTTAACCCGTATAATGGTAAGTTATTGACTTCTCCTATAATTAAATTTTTTTTTGACCCATTTAACTCACTAATGTGAAAAATCAAATATCAAAGAATTCTCTAAAGTTAGATAGTACTCCCTCTATATATATATTTTTAATCTTTCCTACTTTCATTGTGCATGTTTACCAATGTACTTTTTTGACCTTAAATATCTATCTATATATATTAATATAAAAATATAACAATTGAATATTAATAAAGTACTCATTGAGACGAATCAAACAATATCCCACATGACTATACTTTTTCCTATATTTTGAGAAAAATTTAGAAAATCCTTTCTAATTGTGAATAGTGTCAAAATTTCAAGTGAAAAAGATAAAAAATACGAGAGGAGTACTAATTATTCCATCCAACTTTGAACATGCTTTTCACTTGATTCTTGAATTAATTAGTTTCATTTTAGTAATATAATGTATTTTAGATAGGTTATGAAAGTAACTCGTCTAATAGATTGGTCAAGTTATGATTATATTTTCAAACCATATATTAAAGGAAAAATTGACAACAGAGGTCTCAACTTTGTGTGATAATTTTTAAAAGGTTTGAACTATTGATTAACCTGTGTAGGTCCCAACTTTAGGGGGTCTTAACTTTTAGCGGGCCTTCGTGACTTGAAATTGGCTTAATAGGTCATCACTTGTAAAACTTGGGTCACACCAAAAGGGTTAATTGAGGGAGAGATGTAGGACCTAGGTGAGATTTTTAAAAAAAATCGTCGGTTTTAAGTCACCGAGGCCCGCTAAAAGTTAAGACCCCCTAAAGTTGGGACCTACACAGGTTAATCAATAGTTCAGACCTTTTAAAAATTATCACCCAAAGTTGAGACCTCTGTTGTCAATTTTTCCTATATTAAATGGGTTAGATTTGGATTAAGGGATTTTCAACTCATTTATTATCGACTTGAACATGAACGTAATATGTTTTCTTTCCTAACCTAAAGTCGTGGAAATTCGATTTACACGTTCAAGGTAACATTTCTATAATATACTACCATCGAGTTTGAATTTATCTTTCCTTATTGACATGAACTTAAAAGTTTTTGGCCTTTCATTTGATTAATTTCATCTGGATGATCTAAATTTATCTTTTCTTGTTTTGAACTTTGCAAAAGTAGGAATTCTAGGAGTAAACTCATGATGATTATTCAGATTGTTGTCAAAATTATTAAAAGAATTAGTTCATGACAATAATAATTGTTACAGCGAGACACCGAGATCCAATGTGAGATTGAAGGACACTATTGTCCGATTTAGTGTCAATCCGAACATTGACCCTATGCAACTCAACCTAACTATCAGCCCTATAATTCAAGTGTTAACTAAACAACTAGTATGACTGTATGAGTTATAAAATTTGCTAGGCATCACCTTGCGTCCTTGACTAGTACTAAATGAGTCATTGTCATAGCCCGCCACATAGTGTTATACTTCCATGATCGTCGTACCTAGTCAATACTCAATACTACCTCCTTTTTTTTTAATAGTTACACTTTGCTTTTTATTAGAACCAAGGTAAGATGTCTAAAGTAGGAGAGGGAAGTTGTATAAAGATAAAAGTTGGCATCAACAAGTACAAATAAACAATAAAAAATGGCAAGAGAGAGAAAGTTGGGACCAATAATAAGAATGATGATTGAAAATTTGGGACGCGTGGGGAGACCAATAGTGGGAAACGGGAATGATGATTGAAGATTTACCTTATATAGAAAAAGCAAGAGTGTAACTATTAAAAAAGAAACGGTCTAAAAAGGAAACCGTAACTATTAAAAGAAACGGAGGTAGTATAAAATAGGATGGAAGTCAAATAATATACACTTAGTATAATGCTTATGATTTATTTATATTTATTTCTATAATAGAGAGTATTGATTTAGACATCATATGCGCTAAGCTTAATAATTTACAAATATAACTTGCGATCTACTTTCTCTAATTTATACTTCATTCGTTATTTAAAAAAACGACTCTCTTTTTTATGTGAAAATTTTTTTAGAGAAACATTTCATTTATTGCAGAACAAAGTTTGTACTTCCTCCGTTCTGTTTTAAATGAAACGTTTGTTTTTTCACGCAACCCAACACGCTTCTTTAATCATTAATATTTTTAATTGTGCATATGTAAAAAAATATAAAAAAGTTATAATTTGATAGTATGCATCGAGACGAATCTAACAAAGATCCCACCGACTATATTTTTCTTTATATAATGACGATAAATTATAGTCAAAATTGATCAATGAATAGTGTCATTTCACCCAATGTTTCATTTAAAACACGTTGGATGAAATATAAGGTTTTACTGTAGTTAGTCCTAACTTCTAAGAGCTAATAATCATCACATATATTTTCAAATAGAGTTATGATTTCATAAATCTAATATCTATTAATAATTTAAAAAAATGCGTGGATAAGAATTTTAATGTGCTATGTGTCACCCCATCCCTGTCAATATGCTTACATTCCATGTCATCCTTTAACATGACATTTCTTTGAAAACTATTATGTTACTCATAAAATTAAGAATAATGTTTCTAAGATTTCTTAAATTCTTAATTCTTCACTTTTCATTATTCAATTATCAAGTTACAACTTCTGCTAGTGAGAAAATGCTAACCCCCAAATAATAGTACATTATTTTCCCTTATTAGTTATTAGATAAATTGGGATATCGTTCGGGTCCAACAACTTTATTTACTTATGACTTATTAATATCCTATGCTAATCATTGTTATATATTGAATGTTTGTACATTAAAATTGTTATATGCACTCCTAAAAACACCTTGAATATAAGGGAGTAACCAAACGAGTTTACTTTACTTGCTAAAGTAGCAAAGATTATTACGCATAACTGATACTTTATGTTATGATGCAATTTAACCAATTTGACCGGCAACAAATCCCTCCGTTTTAGACATTTGAGTTTTGACTAATTTGATAGCAGTAACTTTTCTGAATTAAGTACTTCCTCTGTTTTTTTTACCGCAATACATTTCTAAAAGGGAAATAATTAATTACTTGCAACACTTTTTATTTTTGCTTTTCCTTTCTCTTTATCTCTCTCCAATCACGTGGGCCCTCTTTTTTTTCCCTCTCTACCTCTCTCATATCCAAAAATTGTATTAGAGTTGATGAAAAAAAAGTGTTGCGAGTAAAAAAAACGGAGGAAGTATTATTAGCCATTAGGCAACCATACATGTTGGCCATAACATAGCTTACACATTAGATCAATCACATACACAGAGTGTGGCTCAACGAGTGTACTAGATTAAAATTAAGGTGGTTACTGCATTCAAATTAGTCAATAGGGGCTCATGCGTTATTATATTTTTCCAATTTTTATTTTTTTTAGAACCAAAAACTCATTTGAAAACTAGAAAAAGTAGTTTCTACTTTTCTGTTGCCAAAATTGACATATTTAGTATAACTATGACTAATTTTTAATTTATTATACTCTTATATCATTATGAGTTTTATATTCATGAAACTAAAAACTGAAAACTTATAGTGATGCCGAACGGGTCCTTAGGTGTTAAGACTTTGGGTTACAAAAATATATCCTAAATTTAAGAAGAGAATATTCCGTGTATATTCTCTATTATTGTAGCAAGGTGGAAGCCTTGGAGTTGCACTTGATGGTTTATTTTTCCCCTTATAAGAAGGGGGCGTAATTGGGATCGTTGATCTTGTGAAAGGCGAAAATCAATCCTCTATCACATTTTACGGGGTGAAAGGAGAGCCTCACAACCACTAGATAGCTAGACCAACCTTGATTCTATGTAGTTCATGGTTTTAGCAAACTCTAGTGCACGAGGCCTGCATTGACATCACATCAGACAACAAAAAAAAAATGTGCGCAAGACGTAAGGTCTACATTTCCCGCTTTGGGGGGATGGGGACATGGGGTACAATAAAACTGGTAGCATTAAAAAACTTTTAAGAATGTTGAAAATTCCACTTTTCTATGACCTTTTCAATGATTTTACTAAAGCAGACTTATTTATACTCCATTCGTTTCTTTTTTATCTATACACTTTCTTTTTTGGTCCCTTTTTTTGATCCATTGGAGCCACGAAGGCATTACAAAGTACAAAGAAGGGGAGAGCGGATTCGAACCTGTGACCTATCATTCACATCACCTCAATCTTAACCACTAGGCCAAGACATCCTTGGTTGGTCCCTTGTTTTTAAAACTACACACTGTTGCTTTTTCTATTTTTGGTAACGTCACATCTACTTTCTCCTCTTTTTCCACCCATGTAATCCACTTTTTAATATTTTAACCCACTTTTTAATTTCTCTTTCTCACTTTTCAATCTCTCTCTCCACCTTTTCAGTTTTTCTCTCATACTTTTGCACTTTCTCCTTGGTTCTCCCACAAAGTGAAGTGAGTTAATTAAAATGAAACGGAGGGAGTATGATGAGGGATAAATTATCATAAAAGAAAAATACTACAATTACGTAAAGAATCTATGACTTTGTCACTTGTTAAGTGAAATGGTTGAAGATTTTATATCAAGCATGGATCTCCATGCCTAAGCTTACTTGCTTTCCATCCTATATCTTCTTATTGTTTCCCCTCCATTATTACCCAACAATTATGTTTAATCACGGGGTAAAACAATTAAAGTTGAAGGTTTTATTTATCTATTATTATTATTATTGAGATTGGATCCCGTAATCTAGTTGTCCAATCATTTGTCACATATACATTGCAAGGATTATATAATACTATATTTGTTTCTTTGTAATGGTTATAGTGTATTTGATATGGATGAAATTTGAAAATTTTGACCATTAATTGTCTGTAATATGAATATTATGATGTGAAATTTTGTTAGATTTATCTTTAGATAAGATTTTATAATATCACTCTTTTATCAATTTTACTCACGTGTAAACAAAGGACTTAAATGGTCAAGGACAAATTCGCATAAAAAATGTGTTAAAAAGTGTAGCCATATATATAACAGTTTCAATATATGCCACCTTAAGGGCTAAGAATAAGCATTAAATATATCTCCTAAAATGCAACTGCCTTTGTAGTGTTTTTTTATATATTGCTTGTGTGTTTGTGCACAATATCTAATGGACATCTTTTCCCCATAAAAGATCAAATATATTTGCAAAATTTATGTCAATTTGATGTTATAATATTGCGTTTCGAAAAGAATCCAATAAGATCTCATGCTTATACTTTTTCGAAGCTAATAATCATTGAACATGGTCAAAGTTTTATAAATATTGACTAGATATTCCAAATTAGTAAGATAAAAAAAAAACGAGAGAGTTTTGGTTTTAGATATTTTAGCAAAAACATGTGTATTTCAATTATTGCCTAGTATATATCCACATTTATATATGAAAGCTTGAGGAGTGCATATATCATTTTTCTTAAATATAAATTGAAAGATTGTCATAGTACTGTGGGCTTGAATGACATATCTTTATCCAATCTATCACACTCAGTAATATTATTCTAACATCAGTCTTACAAGAAAATTTTTCTACAATTCAAAAGAAGTTGCTTCCAGCATGAACAACATAAAATTGTTAGAAAAATTCTGAGATCAACCTTTTTGTAAAATTTAGCAAAAGAATATCTTTAATTTTTATTTTGCGAGGAACAACATTGACCCAATTTCCGGCGTTTAATTACTTATTAAAACCAAATATGTGTAGGGCACATGACATCCATATCTTATGTTTGAACCCCATTTCCCTCAACTATATCAACATATATTGATGGAGTTAACGCCAGAAAATACTTGGTCAATGCCGAAAATGGAGTAAAATACCGAAACAGGGTTGAAACATAAGAGGTGCAAGGTCACGTCTTACGTGCCCTGCACATGTTTGGTTTTAATGAATCAACGCCGAAAAATATTTGGCCAATGCCAGAAAATGGGTCAAGTTGTTCCTCACAAACTTTTTGTTTAAAGGTCTTCATATGCCATATTTTTTTTACAAGGTTGTCGCAAAAAAATGTTATAAAAAAATATAAGGGAAATTCCCATTGGTGACCTTGTACTTTTGGGTTTTGTCATTGGTAACCTCTTGTTTTTTTATATCCCAAGAATGACCTTAAGCTTTAACTAAGTTTTCAAATGTGACTTTACTTGCCTTATTATGTTAACTAACCTTTAAATCCTAACCCTAGTTAACAATTAGAATTTTTTAAAAAATAAATAGAAAATCCCTCATCCCATCCCCCAACCGGTGAGCACACAACAGCCTAGCCACAAGCCCACGGCAGCCCCGACTAGCATCACCCATCTCAACATGAGACCAACAACCACAGAGCCACCAGACCATCGACAATCCAGCCCAGCAGCAACCTGGCCGAGCCCAGCCACCGTAACTAGCCAGCAAGGCCCAGCACGCCACATAGCCACCAACCCATCGCCACAGCCCACAGTAGCCCACTCCCCCATTTGGATTTTGGACTGTAAATTTCGAAAAACAAGGGCTGAATTTTAAGAACGAAAACAGAGGAGGTGCGACGTCTTGGATGCTCATTGTGATGATCGAACAACATGGCAATGGAGGTGACAAGATGCACGAGTGAGAGAGATGCTAATGGTTAAGCAAAACACTGCACTGTTCCACTATAAGTCCGTATTCTTTTTCTCTCGTTATCTTTTTTTTGAAGGAGAGATGGAGGCGGTTTGGTGGAGATAGAAAGAGATGGTGGAGGTGGGTGGAGAGAGAAAGGGACAGTGGAGGTCTAGTTTGGAGGATAGAGAAGAGAAGAGTTAGCTAATCATGGTTCCCAAACAAACCCCATTTAACAGAAAATTATGGACACTTAACAGAAAAATACTTCATTACAGTTACATTTGGGAACTTAGTTAAAGCTTAAGGTCACTTTTGGGATTTAAAACACGAGGTTACCAATGGGAAAACCCAAAAGTACAAGGTCACCAATGAGAATTTCCCAAAATATTATTGTTGACAAATTTTCCTTATTTTTTTTATTGGGAACAAAAATTCTGAATTGGTTGTATGGCGAGTTGGAATTTGGTTTAAAATTATGTGGTGAAGATAAATCACATACAGAGTGTGACTCGGTGGGTGTCTAAGCTCACGCTCAATTAATCATCAAATATTGTAATTGCACATAATTGTTGCTTTCCACTTATAAAAGTTCGTGGCCTTCTGTTGTTCCTTGATTAAAAGAAGCTCTTCAATCACATATATTGAGTCACTGAGACATATACCATCCATGAACATTTCTTCATATGTGACCTTTTGTCTATAACTAACAAACGGCCCTTTCCTCACCCTAAGGCCTAAATTTAGCTTTCATATTTTCAAGTCGATCTGATCTTTATACCACATGGTGCTATACGCCTATACATGCGTAACCCCATGGAGATTGAAGTAGACATTTGTTTAATTGTATTCTCCTTATTATCATAGATCCATATATAGAGTAGCTTTTAGAGAATGAGGGGTGGAAGAGTGGCAAATCCTTCCATAGTTTTTCCCATAGGTTATGGGTTCGATTCTTATTAATGGGGCTAGGGGGTTTTGTGATAGATTGTATATTTTTTTTTGAGAGGAAAACAGGAGATGAAATAATTAATCAGTGGACAAAATATCTATAAGAACATAGGGGGACACCTCAGCTGGACAATGACATTTCCAGCATTGTTCGACGCCAAACGACTTAATTACTAAATATAATTTATCTTAGTAAATTTTTTAAAAATGGAAATACTAGCTTTTAAATATCTGGACTAAAGATAAAAATTATACTTCGATTTTGTACCCATATGGTTATAATTCCATTATTATCCTATTCTTATCCAATCTTTTTCCTTTTATAACACTAAAATTACTCTTATAATATATTTTAAGTAATTTATATGGTAAAAAATAATCTTGATATAGTTATTGGAATAATATACTTATGTATTAGATTTGTGCATAAATATTTATGTTTAGGATCTTTTTTTTTATACTAGTACTAGAAATGTCTAAAAACAACCCTAATTTTGAATATATATATAATGAAGGAAGGAAGGTTAATATTTATATCTTACCCATATGAATAGTAGTGGCCATGAAGCTCAAATTCATAGGAATTACTTTGATAATCAAATACCTAGGAATTATCCAAAGTTAATGGTTTTGTTAGCAATGTGGTAGTAACTTTACATGGAAATTTTTATATACATAGCCCATAGGGGACTAGAGCTATGTTCTCTTGACCTCATTGCACCAACTTATTACTTATTCATACTAGATAAGCTAGATCAAAAAAATTCAGATTAGACTGTACCATAACTTAAATTGCAAAAAAATATTTAAGTTTGTATTAGTAAAACTATGAACATTAGATATCTAAAAAATGCATGACGAAACGAATCTAATTAACAAGATTCTACGTGAATATGTTTATCTTAGGTACAACGAAACATAGCATAGGTAAGCAAATTCCTATATTTTATGATGATTGAAAATATTTAACCTTTTTTGTTGTTGTCAACCAAACAACCCCTACTTCACATTTTATAGAAAATCTCACTTTTCATATTTTCTTAAATCAACTAAACAACCACTAAATATAAACAATAAAAATTTACAGAGTAACCACAACTTTATATAATCTCTTACTTTCCAATATGGGCAAAATATATCGCAAGAAAAAGAACACTTTTATTAAGGTGATTCTTTTTCGTAAATTTGATCCTAAATAAAAATGTCAACTTCGACAAAGTGGGACAAGGAGTCAAAGACTACACAATTCAAGAATTTTAACGTACAAGTACTCATTAAAAAAAAAAAAAAAAAAAAAATCAGATTTTGCTGTGCATAGTTAAATTTTTTTTATATATAAATTTTTTATTATTATTGTTGCCATAATCAAAACCAAATAAAAATATTACACCCTTTTTAACACTGATTATCAACCAATCATCCAATCAATCATTTCCTCCCTTTTCTCTCTGTCCACTCCCACAAAACTCAGAAACAATCAGAGAAATTGTACTGTAACTGTGCAGCAGCATAAAAACATCAATTACAACAATAACAACAAAAGTTTACACAGAAAAAAAAGGTAAAATCCTCCAACAACTTCAACATTTTAATCATTCATACTTCTTCTATTAATCTGCAAATTTCTGCAACATCCTCCGTAAAAAGAAAATAAGTCAAAAATTTCAACACTTTTCTAGTTTTCTCTTACGTACTAGAGTATTCTGCAATCTCTGTAATTTTGTGCTAAATTTGTTATAACTACCATTTCTAAAACTTAGCAACTTCCTTTCGTTAGCCATTTCCAACGCTTTCAGATCTCTTCTATCACGCAATTTCTCTCTCCTCTTTCCCCTGTTTTTCCCACCATTTTAAATGCTTTCCATCATACCCGCAAATTCAGTGAGAATATCCGAAAATTAACACTTACCCACTTTATTTAACCTCCTTAATTACATTTCCCACTTGCTAATTTCTGCCATTATCACCACCTTCAGATCTTCTTCCTCACACAAATTTGAAAATTTCTCTCTCCTCCCCTGTTTTTTCCTCCCTTATATAAACACCAAACATTCCCTACAAAATTAGTCAATATCTCCCAAAATTAACACTAACCCACTTTAATTAACCTCCTCAATTACATTACCCACCTCTCAAAATCATGCCGGAAACCACCCAAACGCCGCCGTTTAACGGTGTTCAGATCCACCAATCACGGCGTTTACCAGATTTTCTCCAAAGTGTGAATCTCAAGTATGTTAAACTTGGTTATCACTACCTTATGACTCACTTACTTACTCTCTGTTTAATTCCATTAATGTCTGTAATTTTAATCCAAGCTTCTCAGATGCAATACGACGACGTTTACCATCTTTGGCTTCATCTTAAATACAATCTTTTTAGTGTCATAATTTGTTGTACTATTCTTGTATTTGGATCCACCCTTTATTTCATGACCCGACCCAGATCCATTTACTTAGTAGATTTCTCACTGTACTATCCACCAAGTGAGTTTAAAGTTAAGTTCAGTGATTTTGTAGAACATTCTAGATTAACTGGAGATTTCGAAGAATCTTCTTTGGAATTTCAAAGGAAGATTCTAGAACGTTCTGGATTAGGGGAAGAAACTGTGGTTCCTGAAGCAATGCATTCAATACCGCCTCGCCCGTCTATGCAGGCGGCTAGGGAAGAAGCTGAACAAGTAATGTTTGGTGCACTTGAAAATCTGTTAATTCATACTGGTATAAAAACTAAGGATATTGGTATACTTGTTGTTAATTGTAGTTTGTTTAATCCAACACCTTCATTATCTGCTATGATAGTTAACAAGTTTAAACTTCGTGGTAATATTAAGAGCTTTAACCTTGGTGGTATGGGTTGTTCTGCTGGTGTTATTTCAATCGATCTTGCGAAAGACCTGTTACAAGTTCATAGAAATACTTATGCTGTTGTAGTTAGTACTGAGAATATAACACAGAACTGGTATTTTGGGAATAAGAAGGCAATGCTTATTCCTAATTGCTTGTTTCGTGTTGGGGGATCAGCGGTGTTGTTATCGAATAAATCGATTGATAGAGCTCGAGCTAAGTACCGGCTTGTTCATGTTGTTCGAACTCATCGTGGGGCGGATGATAAGTCGTTTAAGTGTGTGTATCAGGAACAAGATGAGGTTGGTAAAACTGGAGTTTCACTTTCTAAAGATTTGATGGCTATAGCTGGAGATGCACTCAAGACTAATATTACTACACTTGGTCCGCTTGTGCTTCCTATAAGTGAACAATTGTTGTTCTTTTTTACACTTGTTGTGAGGAAGTTTTTCAATGTTAAAGTCAAGCCTTATATTCCTGATTTTAAGCTTGCGTTTGAGCATTTTTGTATTCATGCTGGAGGAAGGGCGGTGATCGATGAGCTTGAGAAGAACCTGGGATTGAGCCCTGTGCACGTTGAAGCGTCTAGGATGACGCTTCATAGGTTTGGGAACACGTCTTCGAGCTCGATTTGGTATGAACTTGGGTACATTGAGGCTAAAGGAAGGATGAGGAAAGGGCATAGGTTATGGCAAATTGCATTTGGGTCTGGATTTAAGTGTAATAGTGCAGTTTGGCAAGCGTTGCGGAACGTTAAGCCGTCACCTAAGAGTCCTTGGTTGGATTGTATTGACAGGTATCCTGTTCAGATTAATGGTTAGTTTAAGAGATTCTTGTGCACAAATTATAAGTTAGGCAAAAAAAAGAAAATGAGATGAACATCCTTGTTAAATCATTTTTTTTACTTTTATTGAGGATTGTATTCTTTAGTGATTTCTTTGCTGTAGAGGTAATTTGGGGTGTTTACTTTGTGAAATGTCAAATTATCAGGTTATAATTGTGTGCTACTTCAGTGGTTATATTTGGCAGATTTTTCTGTATTATATTTTTGTTCGTTCCCTCCAAAATTTGCACCTGATATAAGGTAGCCTTGTTATTTCTGGACACATTAATTCCAGGGATCTGAAAAAGAAGGGCTTAATTTATTTGCATTTGTTTTTGAAGACTGAAGAGGTATTCAAGTGCAGATATGATTGACTCAGTATTCTAATATGAGCTCATTTGGTCCCATCTCCCATGAAGATCAAGCATATGGGACAAGCAAAACCTTTCTATTTCCATTAGCTGGGTACTGGACAACTGGTAGGTGAAGGCTGTTAGGTTTGCAAGTTCTAACTGTCCAACAATGGAGGGGGCCAAAATCACATAATGGGTTTTGGCTTGGGTTATGGTAAAATAATTAGGTAATACTCAAGCCAATCCCGATTTTTGCATTTGATGTATATAATGTTTGGGCAGTTATAGTTTGGTATTGGTTAAAATTTAATTTAGTTTGGCGGTCATACTTCCTTCGTTTTCTTTTAATTGTACCCCAATTACTTTGTATATTTGCCAACGCGCAACTTAAAATTTGTATACATCTAATTATGCATAAGAAGGAACAATTGTTTTAACGGTTTTTTCATCAGGTACCCTGAGGTTTCACGAAATGCACCAGGTACCCCTCGTGTTTCAGAAATGTACCAGATGCCTTAGTGGTTTGAGTAAAATGCACCAAATGCCCTTAATGACTAACGGCGTCAAGTTTCCGTTAGTCATTAGGGCCAAATAACCTAATTATCTCTAATTAATCCTCATCACAGGTAACTAAAGTTAATTAAATCCTAATGACATCTAATTAAACCTAATTAATTTAATCAACAACCACCCAATGACAGCACCTCCATTATCAACCACCAGTCCACCACAACACCACCTGTGCAACTCACATCAACCCAGAAATTTTTTCTTTAACAACAATGGTGACACTCTCTCTCCTATTCCTCCTCTTCACCTTCACTCCTATCTCTTTTCAAACCCCCAACATCAACATAACAGTCGACTACCATCATCCCTCCACCGCCTTGGAACAAATCGCCGCCATTATCAACTGTCACAACATCACCCTCGTCCGACTCACCAACCCAAACCCAAATCTAATCCGAGCCTTCTCCTACTCCTCCGTCTCTCTCCTCTTCTCCATCCCCAACTTCCTCACCTCCGACTGCTCAAACGCCGTCGTTGGGTCTACACTCACGTCGTTCGCTTCTATCGACGCTTCTCTCGCCGGAGATTCGAAACTCGCGGATGAACTCCTTGCGCACCCTTTCGTCGACGTTGATTTCGTTGGTACCATGAATTTGAGGTCTATGAAAACTGAACTCGTTGCTAATGGTGAGTCGACTCATCGAGTTGTGTTCGACATTGAGGAGTTTCGTACTGATGTTACTGCCTTGTTCCTTGTTGTTGTTCACTCTAGGAAATCTCATATTCGTCAGAAAATTACTGATACTATGATTATTGTTATTAATTTTAAAGCTTTTTGTCTTGCTTTTTTTTACTTGTTTAAAATTCATAATATGTGGATTTGTAAGTAAAGAAAAAAGTTTGGACGGTTAATTAAACTTTTTGGTGCATAAAATTACGGATATGAAGCTCGAATCAGGTTGCCATTGGTGCCTATTGAACTCAATCTGCGATGAAGCCCCGCAGTTTATGTAGACATGGTGTTGATGTTGTTGTTGTTGCAGGGGAGGAGAGAGAATAATGGGGGCGGGGGTTTGGAGAGAGAGACAAAAAAAAAAGGAGAGGAATGAGTCATTGGGGAGGTTGGGGGATGGTCCTGCAAGAAAGGAATCGAAAGTGAAAGTTGGTTGTGGGAGATGAATTGTTTAGGAGAGAGAATGGAGGTAGAAATTGACCGGGTTAAATGCGGGAATTTTTGAAGGGAGGGGATTTCAGGGGGTGGCAGGGGAGAGGGGGGAGGGGAAGGGGAGGAAGGAAGGAGGAGAGAGAAAGAGGAGGAAGAAGACAACATTAGGGCAATTGCGTAAATAAGCACTAACGGCAGTCTAACACCGTTGATCATTAATGGCATTTGGTGCAATTCAGTCAAACCTCAGGGGCATTTGGTGCATTTTCCAAACAACGAGGGTACCTGGTGCATTTCATGAAACCTCAGGGGCACCTGGTGAAAAAACCGTTGTTTTAAATAAGCCAATCTTTGCATAATCTTCCCAAAATAAGTCAAGTTTTGAATTATTCCTGACCACGTTAAGCTTGTAGGGCTATTTTCTTCTATTGAGCTTAACTTGTTTGTGACCTGTTCAGTCGGTTACATGCACGATGTGTCACAATATGATTGGTTTGCTTTTATTTTATTTTATTTTATTTTATTTTTTGTTTTACCTTCTCGGTCCTCCATCCCCCTCCTCTCATCTTTCTCTCTCCTCTTCCTCCAAACGACCAAATCCACCAATTAGTCACCACTATCACCAATTCATCACAATCGTCCGCACCACCGCCCTCTAAACCAACCACACCACACACCAAACACCAACCACGACCTTCATGGCCCCATCTCCGAAACCCGTTCCAGCATACCCCACCATCACCCAACCCCTAGCCCCGAAAAACCCACCTAAGCCCATAAAAAACCCCACCCAAACCCCAACCTTCATGACCTCACCTCCACCATCACCCAGCACACTCGCCTACCAGGAGGTTCGAACTCCCCACCATAACCAACACCCCCTGCCTCACCCTATCTCCACCACCCCCACTTCCACCCAATAACAAGAAAAATTCGTCGGAAATACTCAGCCCCGCCGCACAACATTTCTAGCTCTTTCTCCATCCACCACCAGCCACCACCTATCTTTCCCTTCTTCGCAGAACACCATCAAACTTTTTCTCCCTTCTTCGCAAGCCACCACCACCCAATCAAAATGAGGGTTTCTAAGAGATGTGGAGGAGAGCGGTGGGAAATCTGTTTTGTGGGTGGGGATGGTCGCAACTCGCAAGGGGGTTGGAATGGTGGTTTCGGGGGTGCTGGTTTTGGCAGGGACTGGGGAGAGGTGATCGCAGGAGGTAGGGAGGCGGTCATGGGTACAAGAGATGAGGGAGGTGTTTGCACAAGGGTGATGGAAGGGTGGTCGCAGGTAGAGGGGGTAGGGGAGGTGTTTGCAGGGGGTGGGGGAAGGGGTTGGTCGCAGGAAGAGGGGGGCAGGGGAGGGGGTGTTCGGAGGGGTGGGATTTTGAGTGGGAAAGAAGTCAACAGGTTACCAACAAGTTACCTGTAATTAAACTCATTTAGAGTGAAAACAGGTCTAAAGTTGCCTTAGGCCTTGTTCTTTTGAATTTATTTTTGCTGAACTAAACTTATTTTTACTGAACTAAACTGTATTAACATAATATTATCAATACTTATTATTATTATTATTTTATTATTTAATAATAATAAATAATAAATAATAAATAATAATAATAATAATAATAATAATAATAATAATAGTAATAATAATAATAAAAGTAAAAAATAAAAAAATACTACCTCCGTCCTAGAAAGATCTGAACACTTGTTGGGGACACGTTGTTTAAGGTGATAAGTTGTAGTGTGGTTATCAAATGTTATTTTATTTAAAAAGTAGATGTGATAGGAGTTGGTAGGATATTTTTTATTAGAGGAGAGAGAAAGTTGGGTATCTTTTTATTGATAATAAGTAGAGTGTGGGCTAAAGATATATAAAAGAAATAATATATTAATAGTGGGACCATGCATAAATTGAAAGTGTTCAAACTAATTTGGGACAAACATAAATGGAAAGTGTTCAGACTATTCTGGGACGGATGGAGTAAAAAATACAAATACATCGTTATTATAGTTATAATATTATTAATAATAATAATGTTAATAGTAATATTGAATACAAAAATAATAATTACAACATTAGACAAGACTGAACTTATTTTTCTTTGAAGGCAATTTATTTTTACTTATTTTTGTTGAACTCGAACTTATTTTTGTTGAATCGAACTTATTTTTATTTATTTTTTTTGAAAATAAGTCCAAAAGAACAGGGCTTATATATTTTCCTTATATAATACAAGATGGTCAAAATGAAGATAGTGAATTGTTTTAAAAGTCAATATGGTACAATTAAGAAGGAAATATAGGAAGTAGTATAGATAGTTGTAAGCGAGTAACATGCAAATTAATACCCTTTTCTTGGTGTTGGTCTTCAGACCAATTATCTTCCCTAAAGAAACAAAAAAAAAAAAATTATCTTCCCTAATTAAAAAAAAAAGTCGTCCATCATTCTAACTTTTTTTTACGGGAGTCATCTTTCAACATTTTTTACGGGACTCATTTACTTTTTTTTTTTTTTACGGGAGTCATCTTTCAACACGAATAATATGGTACAAGTAAGGCCCTATTCTTTTGAACTTATTTTTCGAGCCGAACCGAACTTATTTTATTTTCTTTGAACCGAATTATTTTTCTTGAACCGAACTTATCTTGGTGAATTGAACTTATTTTCTTTGAACCGAACTTATTTTTGCTAAATAATAATAAATAATAAATAATAAATAATAAATAATAAATAATAAATAATAAATAATAAATAATAAATAATAAATAATAAATATTAAATAATAGATAATAAATAATAAATAATAATAATAATAATAAATCATATTAAATAATAAATAATATAAATAATAAATAATAAATAATAAATAATAAATAATAAATAATAAATAATAAATAATAAATAATAAATAATAAATAATAAATAATAATAAATAATAATAATAAATAATAAATAATAAATAATAATAATAACAAATATTAATAATAATAAATAATAATAATAATAATAATAATAAATAAATAATAAATAATAATAAATAATAAATAATAAATAAGAAATAATAAATAATAAATAATAAATAATAATAATAACAAATAATAATAATAATAATAAATAATAAAAAATAAAAAATAATATTAATAATAAATAATGATAAATAATAAATAATAATAATAACAAATAATAATAATAATAAATAATAAATAATAAATAATATTAATAATAAATAATAATAAATAATAATAATAATAAGTAATAAATAATAAATAATAAATAATAAATAATAAATAATAAATAATAAATAATAAATAATAAATAATAAATAATAAATAATAAATAATAAATAATAAATAATAAATAATAAATAATAAATAATAAATAATAAATAATAAATAATAATAGTAATAATAATAATAATAAATAATAAATAATAAATAATAATAAATAATAAATAATAATAATAATAATAATAAATAATAAATAATAAACAATAATAATAAATAATAAATAATTAATAATAAATAATTAATAAAAAATAGTAAATTATAATAAATAAATAAATAATAAATAAATAAATAATAAAAATAAATAATAAATAATTAATAATAAATAGTAAATAATAAATAATTATAATACTAATAATAAATAATAAATAGTAAATAGTAAATAATAAATAATAATAAATAAATAATAATAATAATAAAAAATAAAAAATATAATAAAATTAAAAAATTAAAAAATAAAAAAATATAAAAAGTAAAAAATAAAAAAAATAAAAAAATAAAAAATTTAAAAATAATTACAAATTCATCGTTATTATAATATTAATAATATTAACAATATTAATAGTAATATTGAAAACAAATATAATAATTACAACATTATAGTATAATAAATTTATTTTTGCTGAACTTAAATTATTTTTGTTGAACTGAACTTATTTTTGCTGAACTGAACTTATTTTTACATATTTTTGCTGAACTGAACTTATTTTTACTTATTTTTGCTGAACTGAACTTATTTTTGCTGAACTTAACTTATTTTTACTTATTTTTGCTGAAAATAAGTCCAAAAGAACATGGCCTAAGTAGTACTCCGCTGGGTGCAAGGTATTTTTGGGAAGTTTAACCATGAGTCATATTCTCTTTGTCCTATGTTTTTTATTACTTTGGAAATTGGAATTAGGAGCATCAATTTCAAAATTGACAGACAAATTAAGATGAAATATTGAAATGTGCATATGATGTTTAATTTTGAACAAAGATAACTGGATCATATCATGTTGGCCCAAACTTCAGGTTATCTCCCGATCACTTTAAAACCGTAAAGTGAGTGCGGACCGCGAAGGTATGTATGGACGATCGGCTGCGAGACCTATTTTGGGCTTTGAGCAATCGCAACTAGTAAGCACGGGATGATGGAAACTCATGTTATGAGGCATGTATTAGGCATGTACTAAAAGGAGAAACCCTATATACTCTCTCAAGAGAGTAATGAGTTACCAAGGAACGTGACTATTCAAAGAATCACGAGCCATGAATACCAAGTGACAGAAGGTCGTTGGGATTGCATATATGGTGAGATACAAACCTAGCCCTTGGTTGATTGTTATCCTGTAGGGTTCAGAGTGCGCGGAAGCAATAAATTCAACCAAAGATTAAGAGAAATTAATAAAGATGATAAAATTATACTAGTGAAAGATGCAATATTAATTCCACAAATATGAAACGGGAATGTTAATAAATAAGGTGAGAATAATATACAATGTTTGTAGTTGTTGTAAATTATAATTCTAAACAAACACTAAGCTATTTATAATAGCATAACAATGATAAAAATAGCATAGCTAATTATAGGAATGGTTAAGCACACATTCCTCACGCAAAAGTAGATAATTCACATAATGTGAATTGTGGTAAATAGTAAACTACTTTACTATGTTTAGTAAATGGTGAGACATTATTTTTCCCACAAATCTCCACCTTAGCTCGCCATTTCACCGGGTGATTCCAGCTAAGTTAAGGCAATGATCAAACTTAGCCGTGGGAAGTGGTTTGGTAAGCATATCAGCAGGATTATCGCTTGTATGAATCTTTTCGACAACTAATTCTCCTGTGGCAACAATATCTTTTATAAAATGGTGCTTGATATCAATATGCTTGGTCAATATCGCCATTTCACCTGGTGATTCCAGCTAAGTTAAGGCAATGATCAAACTTAGCAGTGGGAAGTGGTTTGGTAAGCATATCAGCAGGATTATCGCTTGTATGAATCTTTTCGACAACTAATTCTCCTGTGGCAACAATATATTTTATAAAATGGTGCTTGATATCAATATGCTTGGTCTTTGAATGATGTTTACTAGACTTGGTCAAGTGGATAGCACTTTGACTGTCGCAAAACACGACAAGAATATCTTGTTGTAAACCAAGTTCATACACCAAACCTCGGAGCCATATAGCCTCTTTCATACCTTCAGTGGCAGCAATATATTCTGCTTCAGTTGTAGACAAAGCCGCAATAGCTTGAAGTGAAGAATACCAACTAATAGCAGAGCCACAAAGTATAATAATATAAGATGAAAGTGATCTTCTCCGATCTAAATCACACTAGGGGAAAAAAAAGGAAGGGCTGCGCAAGAAGGGCTGCGCAAGAAGGGCTGCGTTTTATTAAAAACGCAGCCCTTCTTATATGAAGGGCAGCGTTTTCTTTAGAAACCGCATCCCTTTTATTGAAGGGCTGCGGTTAACAAGAAAACGCAGCCCTTCATGCAGTATGAAGGGCTGCGCTTTTGAGGCTAACCACAGCCCTACTAATGAAGGGCTGCGGTTAGCCTCAAAACCGCAGCCCTTCAAAAACGAAGGGCTGCGTTTCCTAGACTAACCGCAGCCCTTCTGATCCCCAATTTTGCGCGCACACACACAGTAGGTAGACATATTTTCTAAATTTCCCTCCCTTACACGCATTTGACGAGCGAAAAACCCCTCCCCCCCTCTCACTCACTCGCACATTAACCCTAACGCCCCATCATCGGAGCCCTGACGCCGGAGCACCCACATTGCTTCACCACCACAACCCTTCTCTTTCTTCACCTCTCTTCTCTTCTCTTAGCTTCTCTTCTCTTCTTTTCTCTTCACTTCTCCACCATTTGAGTGAGTTTAGGGTGTGGAGCTCCTCCACCACTACGCAGCGCCACCACCCACAAGCGGCAGCAACAACTACCACCACCACCACTGCCCTACTCTTTCTTCATTGCTAGCTCTTGGGTTTAGCTAATTTTTTGCTTAGTTAAGTATGAATTAATGTTTTTAAGTTAGTTTTGTTTTTCTTAATTGAATTAAATGATTAATGTGCAATGTGGGTTTTGTTAATTGTAGGAAGAAGAGGCTTAGGAAGGCAAATAAAGTTCCAACTATCTCTACTCTCTTCATTGCTTATCATTGGTGTTAAGAGGTAACTAGTTTAATTGCGTTGTCTTTTTTGTTTGATTTAATTTGTTGATGAGACAAAGTTGTCATGTGATTCAATTTGATTAAGTTATGATAATTTATTGATATATGTATTTCTTATAATGTATGTAGATTTCTTGATATGAGATTGTATGAAAACGCAATGTAATTTAGCTATGAAATCTACAAGTTGTTTGAATTGTCATCATATGCCTAGATACCCGTTCAAGACTTACTCATTAGGAGTAAGTCTTGAATAGTCCCCTGGTTTGGGATTGTTCTTGGACGTTTGATCTCACTTAGGTGGTGAATGTGTGTCTTCTTTTCAATTCGAGGAAAATCTTGGCTCATCGTTTCTCTACATTGTTCTCGGGTACATATGTAGATAAGCAATTATCTACATTATGTACTTGGAGAATCTGTAGGGAAATCTTTGCCGGATTTTCCTTAGAATTGAAAAGTTGGCACACATTCACTAGTGAGATTAGACGTCCAAGGATGGGTTAGGTTGGAGTGATAAGGACCTTCGGCTGCATGCATACAATTGAACATGTCACTATCTTAGATTGCTCTATACGTGTGTGATATGATGATATGTGAGTGTATGTACTTAAATAATGATTGATGCATTATAATGAAAGGTTGTGTTTAATTATTAGAGGTCTTCTTGAATGAGATGGATCGTACTTGGATGTATGGTAGTCGTGAATCGATTGAGTTTGTGAAAGGGGTCTCGGAATTCTGTACAACTGCATTACAATATCAAGCATCCTCTGGAGCAGTCGACTTTTATTGTCCTTGTTTCGATTGTAGAAATGCGAGCAAGGTTAGTAGTATACATGTGGTTAGGGAGCATGTCTTTCGTCGTGGGTTTAGGCCTCAATACCACGTATGGGTTTGGCATGGTGAGCAGGGGAAGTATATAGGAAGCTCTAGAGTAATGAACGATGTATGTGAAGAAAAGAAGGATGATGAGTTCGGGGATGAGAATTTGGATGATGAGTTTGCAGATGCTGATAGGGATCGGGTAGACGAGATGATACACGAGGTTGAAGACCGGTCGTGTAAACGACCTCGTATTTTTGAGTCTATGTCCGAGGCCGCTGAAAAGCCGTTGTATCCGAGGTTGTACAAAGTACACCAAACTTTCCGCGGTGATAACAACTGTTCAACATTAAGTCGAAAAGCTGGTTGGACGGACTCTAGTTTCACATCGTTGTTGGAAGTTTTAGCTGATATGCTCCATGATGGAAATGAACTGCCAAAGTCGTACTATTATGCGAAGAAACTGATGTGTCCTTTCGGTTTAGAGTACGAGCGTATACATGCTTGTCCTAACGATTGTGTGTTTTATCGTAATGAGTATGAGCATTTACATGAGTGTCCACGTTGTGGATTGTCGAGGTGCAAGCGTGAAGGAGCGGGAGGTAGTGAAGGACCACCGGCTAAGGTGTTGTGGTATTTACCCATAATACCTAGATTTAAGCGCATGTTCTCAATTAAAGGAGATGCGAAGAATTTGAGGTGGCATGCGGATTGTAGGAAGAAAGACGGTCTCGCTTCAAGCATCCAGCTGATTCGCCTGAGTGGAAAAGTATCAACAGGGTGCATAAGACATTTGGTAATGAGGATAGGAATCTGAAGCTTGGATTATGTACGGATGGCATGAACCCTTTTGGCAATCTCAGTTCGCAGCATAGTACATGGCCAATGGTCTTAGTGGTTTATAACTTGCCTCCTTGGTTGTGCATGAAACGCAAGTACATGATCTTTGTCGCTTTTTATATCCGGGGCCCAAACAACCTGGAAATGACATTGATGTATACCTCCAGCCGCTTGTTGAAGATTTACAGAAGATGTGGAACGAAGGAGTGTTAGTATTTGATGCGTATGCTAATGAGATGTTCACTCTGCGTGCCATGCTTTTTTGTACTATGAACGATTATCCAGCTTATGGGAACTTATCTGGGTATAAGACGAGAGGAAAACAACCCTGCCCAATTTGTGTAGATGACATGAAATCTACACACCTTAAGGGCTGCAAACATGTGTATATGCGCACACGAAGGCACCTCAGACGCGACCATCCCTATAGGTTTAAGAAGAAGGCATTCGATGGGACGGTTGAAGAAGAAGTTGCTCATAGACCATTAACTGGTACTGAAGTTTATAATCAGGTGAAGGGCATTGAAACAATCTTTGGTAAACCTGCTAGTGAAGTTGATCGACCTACGGGATTATGGAAAAAGGAGTCCATTTTTTGGAAACTCCCATATTGGAAAGATCTAAAGGTCAGACATTGTTTGGATGTCATGCACATAGAGAAGAATGTTTGTGAAGCTATTCTTGCGACACTTATGAATATTCCGGGCAAGACAAAAGATGTTAAGGCGTCACGACTTTACTTGGAAAAACAGGGGGCTCCGCCCAGAGTTGTGGGCTCGGAAAAGGGACGGAAGGAAGAAGAAAGTAATGGAGGAAAGGGTTGATGATGAAACTCAGAAAAGTAAAAAGAAGGTGGAGGATTCGGAGAAGAATTATTTGCCACCAGCTTGCTACACGATGTCACGTGCAGAGAAACGGATTTTTTGCGAGTCATTGTATGGCATTAAGGTCCCAACTGGCTACTCATCAAATATGAAGCGGTTTGTTACCTTAAATGGTGAATTGAAGTTATCGAGTATGAAATCTCACGATTGTCATGTCATGATGCAAGTATTCTTACCGATTGCAATTCGTGGGATACTTCCAAAGCATGTGAGGCACACCATTACCGAACTTTGTTCATTTTTCCATACAATATGCAAGCAAAGTCCTAGAACCGTCGACCCTCGATTCCTTGCGAGGCCGAGTAGTTGAAACTCTATGCAAATTTGAGATGTTTTTTCCCCCGCATTCTTTGACATTATGGTCCATCTCATTGTCCATCTAGTTCGAGAAATTAAGCTGTGTGGTCCAGTGTTTTTGAGGTGGTGCTATCCTTTTGAGAGATATATGGGCACTTTGAAGGATAAAGTTCGGAATCCTGCACAACCAGAAGGTAGTATAATTCAAGGGGTTGTGGGTGAAGAGATCAGTAATTTTGTGGCTGAGTATTTTGCTAGTGTTGATCCTGTTGGACTTCCGACATCCCGACACGAGGGCAAACTTGATTGCAAGGGCACAATTGGTTCAAAATTAATCACACCTTCCGTAGAAAAGCGTAAACAAGCTCACTTATTTGTATTGCATCACGTAGCAGCTGTCCATCCTTATTTAAATGAACATATGGAGGAATTACGTGTTAGCAATCCTGGAAAAGGAGTTAGGGCATTGACGCAAATGCATAACAAGACTTTCATTGATTGGTTTCATAAACGAGTAGTGAATGATTTGGATGAAAGTGTTCCTGAAACAGTCAAGTGGTTAACATTTGGTCCTCGTGAAGCTGTACGCTCTTATGAGGGTTATGATATTAATGGGTATACGTTTTGGACTGAACGTCAAGATCTGAAGTCAACATCGCAACAAAATAGTGGTGTTTCACTTGTGGCGTCAGCTACACAATACGCAAGCTCGAAGGATAAGTCGCTTGTACATGCTGAAAGCAATTATTATGGGCGAATAGAAGAAATATGGGAGCTGGACTACTGTACTTTTAATATTTGCCTCTTGTGTTGCAAGTGGGTTGACGATAATCGACGTTGCGTAAGAAAAGATGATCCTTGCGGATTCACTCTTGTTGACCTTAGTCGTCTACGTGAAACCGAGGAGCCATTTGTAATTGCATCACAAGTTAAGCGGCTTTTTTTGTAATCGATCCTGGCGATAATAAGTGGTCAATTGTTGTACCTGGTAAAAGGAGTATCCTCGGCATTGGTGATGTTGATAATGAGGAAGAATATGATGCATTTGAGGACCTCCCCCTTTTACCTATCCCGAAAATAGTGTGGAAGATGATGTGAATATGTCGGAGAACTATATGCATGTAGATCACACGGAAGGGATACATGTACTTGAGGATCCTAAGAAACGGCGGAAGGTCAATAAATCATGAGACATAAACTCGGTGTCGTGTAATTTCTCCAATTTGTAATTATTTTTTAACATGATTATATGAGGTATAATGTACCGATTGTGTAGAGTTTTAGGCTTGCATTTGTTGTTGGTTGCATTTCGGGAACGAAAAGGTCATTTTAGGCCTAGTTTTGCATTTTTGCTTCCAAATCGTACTTATCGAGTCATTTAACCCCAAATGCATTTTGAACATGATAATATGAGGCATAATGTAACTATTGTGTAGATTTTTAGGTTTGCAATTGTTGTAGGCTGAATTTTAGGAACGAAAAGGGCATTTTAGCCCTATTTTTGCCTTTTCGCGTCCAATTCGTATTATCGCTTCATTTAACCCCAATTTCATTTTGAACATGATAATATGAGGCATAATGTAACTATTATGTAGATTCTTAGGCGTGCATTTGTTTTTGGTTGTATATCAGGAACATAAATGTGATTTTAGCCCTATTTTTGCCTTTTCGCCTCCAATTCATGTTTCTCGAGTCATTTAACTCCATTTTATTTTTGAAAATGATAATATAAGGTATAATATAACTAGTGTATAGAGTTTTAGGCTTGCATTTGTTTTTGATTGAATTTCGGGAAGGTATATGTCATTTTTTAGAACTACTAACTACGGTAAATGATTGAATTCTTATATTATGTGTTTATTCCTTGGTTGTTTTGCAAGGTTTATATGAATAACACACCACGTTTGAGGGCCTTCACCACAGACGAATTACATGAAGTTCGGGATAAGTTGGCGTCCCACATTTGTGATGATTGCTTATGATACATCTATTAGTTTGTATCAATTCTATGTACACTTTTTACATTATTAAATATATACATATTTAAAGTTAATTATTACGTTCACAAAACTTGTCATATATATATTATTGCAATTTGATCGGTCATTTTTTGTGTCGAAGGGAGGTTTTGGGTGGGGGATGGGGTGGGGGGGCTGCCATGGGGTGGGGGGGGGCTGGGGGTGGGCTGGGTCTGGCAGGGGTGGGGGGGTGGGGTTGGTTGGGTCGCGGGGGGGGTCGAGGTGGGGGGGGGGGGCGGGGTGGGGTGGGGCTGGGTCGGGGTGGGGGGGGTGGGGTGGGGTGGTGGGGGGTGGGGTGGGTGGGCGGGTAGGGGCGGGGGGCATGGGGTGGGGGTGGGGCGGGGGGGTGGGGGGGTGGCGGGGGTGGGGGGGGGGGGGTGTCTTTGGGGGGGGGCGGGGGGCGGGGGGGGGGGGCGGGGGGGCGGGGGGGTGCGGGGGTGCGGGGGTGGCAAGGTGGGTGGGGTGGGGGGCGGGGGGGTGCGGGGGTGGCGGGGTGTGGGGGGTGGCCGAGGGTGGAAGGGGGTGGTGGCAGGGGTGGCCGAGGGGTGGCGGGGGTGGTGGTAGGGGGTGGCTGAGGGTGTCGGGGGTCTTGGGGATTCGGGGCTGGCATATTTAAATTTATTTTTTAAAAAAAAAAAAACTGAATGTGAAGGGCTGCGGTTTTAGGCCTAAACCGCAACCCTTCATTTAAATAGGGCTGCGGTTTAGGCTTAAAACCGCACCCCTTCACATAGAGAAGGGCTGCGGTTTAAGCCGAAAACGCAGCCCTTCAAGCTTATAAGGGCTGCGTTTTTGGCCTAAACCGCAGCCCTTCGTTGTGAAGGGTCGCGGCTAAAAACCGCAACCCTTCTTATCTATTGAAGGGTCGCTATGGAAAGGGCTGCCGGCAAAAACGCAGCCCTTAGGGCTGTTTTGACCGCGCCCTTCCTTGTTTTTCCACTAGTGTCACCACCATATTCAGCATCCACATAACCAACTACACCACCGGGATCAGCTCTTCCTTTATCAAATATCAAACCAATATCACAAGAACCCTTAAGGTATCGAAGTATCCATTTTACAGCTTCCCAATGTTGTTTGCCTGGATTGTGCATGAACCGACTAACAACACTTACTGCATAAGCCAAATCTGGTCGAGTACACACCATGGCGTACATTAAACTTCCAACTGCATTAGAATAAGGAACATGAATCATGCGCCTTTTGTCTTCGTCTATTTGTGGACATTGTTCAAAGGACAGGTTTGAAATGAGCAAAGCAATAGGAGTATTAACAGAGTTTCTTGTCTTTCAAGTTGAACTTGTCAAGCATCTTCACAATATAATTTTTCTGTGATAAAAAGAGTTTTCCAGCTTGACGATCCCTGCTTATCTCTATTCCAAGAATTTTCTTGGCAGGACCTAAGTCCTTCATATCAAATTCACTACTCAATTGAGTCTTTAACTTGCTGACTAAAAATTTATGTTAGGCAACAATCAACATATTATCAACATAGATTAATAAATATATAAAAGACCCATTTGACGTCTTTTGAAAATAAACACAGTTATCATAACTACTTATTGAGTAGCCTTGTCCCATCATAAAGGAAAAAAACCTTTTGTGCCATTGTCGCGGAGACTGTTTCAAACCATAAAGAGATTTTTTCAAACGACATACATAATTCTCTTTGTCAGGAACTATGAATCCCTCAGGCTGATGGATATAAATTTCTTCTTCAAGATTACCATGAAGAAAAGCAGTTTTAACATCTAACTGCTCCAACTCCAAATCATGCAAAGCGACTAAAGCAAGTAATACACGAATCGAGGTATGACGAACAACGGGAGAAAATACTTCATTGAAGTCAATACCTTCTTGTTGGTCAAAACCTCTAACAACATATCTTGCTATGTACCTTGCACTCTCAACGCCGGGAATGCCTTCTTTTCTCTTAAAGAGCCATTTGCAACTAATAGCTCGTTTACCTTTGGGTAACTTAACAAGATCCCAAGTTTCATTTTTATGAAGACTTTCAACTTCTTCTTGCATCGCTGCAATCCAATTTGCTGAATCTGCACGAGATATAGCCTCATAATAATTTGTAGGCTTATTGGAGTCATCAATTTCTTGTGCAGCAACCAAAGCATAAGCAATATTAGCACTTTGACCAATATATCTTTGATTTTGTCTTCTTGGTCTTTGATCGGGCGGATTTTGAGCCATATACTATGGATGCGGTAAACCTCGTCTTTGTGGTAGACGTTGTGGACTCATATTTTCGGTCGTAACAATAATATCATCGCAATCGAGGTTGAGCTAAGAAAGTAGGGACATCTTCCTCTGCTTTTGAGGATGGGACCTCAAACTCCACCTTATCTCCGATATTTTCGGAATCCGTAATGGTAGGAGAAACACAATTTTCTTCTCCGGAAGATAACATTTCATTTTCGTTAAATGTTATGTTCCTATTATAAAAGGTTTTACGAGACTCAGGGTCATATAAACGATAACCTTTAACCCCTGAACCATAACCTAAGAATATGCACTTTTTAGCACGAGGTTCCAATTTCCCCTCGCTAACGTGCGAATAAGCAGGACAACCAAATATTCTAAGATTAGAATAATCAACTGGATTACCTGACCAAACTTCTTATGGAATATTACCATCAAGTGATCTATTTGGGGAGCGGTTTATCAAATAACTTGCAGTGTTTGCCGCTTCAGCCCAAAATCCCTTTTTCAATCTAGAATGAGAGAGCATACAACGAACTCTCTCCAAAATAGTTCTGTTCATTCGTTTCGCAACTCCATTTTGTTGTGGAGTACCTGGAATGGTATGATGTCTTGCAATACCTTCTTTCTTGCGTAACCTATTAAACCGTAATACCCCCGAACTTTAATCTCGTTTTATTAGCTACTAATTATGTTTGTTTGCATAATTTTTGAGTAAATGATTTTCAATTAAGGTATAGAAGTCAAAGTTTTGACATTTTGTCTTTCCAAGCAAATAAGAATAGAAGGAAAGAAAGTTTTTTTAAAAAAAAAAGAAAAGGAAGAATTAATTTCTTTCCTCCATCTCCATTTTTCCCTCACAAAAACTCAACCATAGATTTATAATTCCAATGTATTTTTCTTGCACATAAAAACTCAACTTCAATGAAAAATTCTAACCAAAACTCCAAAACCCCTTATTTTCTCTCTCCCGTGAAAAAGCCCCAAAACCCACAACCCATTTCTCTCAAAACACCAAACCCCAAATTTTCTCTCTCCTGCCTCTCCTCTTCCTCTCTCCTCGCCGGCGTTTCCGTAAGCTCGTCGGAGTTCTGCTCGGGCTCCCATGTCGTGCGGCCCACCGCCTTGGTGTCGGTGCTGCTGTTGTTTCGTTGCTGCTGCTGTTCGAGTTCCCCTGCTCGTGTGTCTCTCTCCTTCATTCGCTGCTGTCCCTCGCTGCATCTAAATCTGGCGTTCGTCGCCCACGTCGCCACCATGTCGGTGCTCGCCGGAGCACAGCTCCCCTTCCCTGCAGCCTCTGTTTCGTCCCTGCTCCAAGTGAGCAGAGGTACTACACCCTCTTCTTCTCCTCTTTTTATTCTCCTCATATTACAATTATAATTGAAGCTCTAAATTCTGAAATTTGGGTACTTTTCCTCTTTTCTTGTGTTATGAGTGTTGTTGTTGTTGTTGTTGTTATTGTTGTTGCTTTCTATTCTAAAAACACCCAAGCACTAAGTTGATTATTTACAAAACAAAATCAGTTTGAAGATTAGTTTGGGTATCGAAGCCTTAAGTTTTTCATTTAGATTTGTTTGGTTGATTTAAGGAACTATAATTTACTGTTAGATTGGTAAAGCAATCGATTTTCATAATACATGATAAAGAAATTGAAAATGTAATTGCTGATGAATTATAATTGCAAATTAGTTAATGTTTTATGCTAGTTGAGTTAACTTTTGTATTATGAGTTCATTTAGAAATAATATTGGTTATTGTTATTATGATTATTATTGTTTTGGAGGTGATTATTATGGTGAGTATATGAATTAGAGTTTCCTTTTCATTTGGATTCGACGAGAATAATTGTAGCATTACTATGAGTAAAGTAATTAGAGTCAGTTCAACAGAATTAAATTTAGCTATGTCTCATCTAATTAGTGTGGTGAGTTGTTGGTATTATTTATTAAAGTTGTGGAGGTGAAATCATGTGATTGAGTTGTGGAGCTAAAATTTTATTTACAGAGCTATGATTATACTTAGAAGTTATTATTATGGACTTGAATATACTTGCTTAGTTGATTTCTACTTAGAAGTACGTACTTTGATTAGATTAATGTGATTTCCTAGTTGAGTTGAATTATATTTAATGACGATAGACAGTTATGTGAACTATATCGGTAATATATTTATTATATGGATATGAAGGAGTATGGAATAAATATGTCTGCTGATATATTTGAGGTGATTAGTTATGTTTAGAAATTATCGGTTATGCCAAAGTATACCATTAAATTCCGAAATATTATAAAAGCATGGATGGTTCATAAACGATGTAAAATACGAAAGGACTACTATGCTTCGGCTATGTTTCTGTTATACTTCGGATGTGCTTCGTTATGTATTCTAAAAAGTATATGTTATGAACATGATTATGGCTATGTCATACTTATGATTACTTTCCATGATTATGATTACGATGATGTAATGTAATTATGGTTACGATATGATGATGATTACGATATGACGACGATTACGATTATGTAATGTGATTATCATACGATAAAGAAACGAAACATGATAAAGTTTAAGTGAAAGACGGTTCTTGGCAGTATTCTGTGGGCACCGCAAGTGTCACCTCTGCTCTGACCGCCCTTCTGGTTAATGATTGGGCACCGAAAGTGTCACCTTTGTCGTGACCGCCTTTCGTAGTGGCACCGCAAGTGTCACCTACGTTGTGACCACCCGCCACGTATAATGATGTGGGCACCGAAAGTGTCACCTATGTTGTGGCCGCCTTTTACGTATGTTCCGGGGAGACGTCTCCGGTTCATAATGTGGGCAACGAAAGTGTCACCTTTGTTGTGGCAGCCTTTCGTTGGGCATCGAAAGTGTCACCTATGTTGTGGCCGCCTTTCTGTAAGTTATGGGAAGACTTTCCTTCCGTTATACTTGCCAAGCTACCAGTATGATTTAAGTAAGAAGGAAAGACAATGATGAAGTTTATGATATGATTATGAAAGATTTCTGACAATGATTATGTTAATGGAAGATGATAATGATTTATGATCTCCTATATGATTTAAACTATATGTTCTATAAATTTCTAGTGATATGAACGTGTGTCTTCTGCTTGATATGAAAGAACTATGATGATGTTAAGACTCTGCTATGATTTCTTAAAGCATTTAAAAGTTATGAAACATGATGAATAATATGAAGGTTGCTATGACATTGTGATATGGTTATAAACGATGTAAACATGTTGATTACATGAGAGTCGTAGACACCAAAGCATGTTTTAAGAGTATTTTATGGGTTAGTACTCAGCGTTGTGCTGATGTGTATGTCAATGTTTTGTTTTGTCACTACTGTGGCCCGTCACTTGGTGGGTGGCAGCGTTACAATAGTTTCAGGTTGAAGTTCTGGAGCATCTTTTCCGAGGTAGAAGCAGTTACTTGCTAAGAGTTCAGCTATGATTGTTTTACGGTTGTTTTGAGGCGAGGACGTTCCACTTTGTATTAGTTAATAATTAATGATTTAGTTTCATTTCTAGTTCTGGATGAGCAATAGTGCTCCTGATTCTCTTTAGCTGCTACTCCGCGAAAGCGTTGAGTTCTGGATTTGGAAATATTTTATTGTAACAGGTTTTTCAAACATTTTCCCATTTTGGGTTGTCCAATTTACAAAGGAAACTCTGCCGAAATTTCTAGAAAATAGTAATCTATTATTAAAGTGTTTCTTTAAAGAGTGTCAAATCAAAGTAATGTCCATGTAAGTTAATGTTAAAGGTCGCCTTGTATTTTCCCATAGTGGAAAGTACGGCGGTAACGCGCCGACTAAGCTAAGTCTTCCGTGCTAATCTTGATTAATTAACTTAATAAGGATGTATGAAAGTCGGGGCATTACATAAACTCATTTAAACAGAATTCAAGACCATTGTCTGTTCTCAGTCTTTTAATTTTCTTACCAGTTTGATTTTCAATTAAGGTTTTCCAATCCTTGAAAGTTGTAAATACCTCACTTTTATACTTAAGAAAATAGACCCAAAGTTTTCTTGAGAAATCATCAATAATGGTCAACATATAATGACATCCTCCTGTGAAAGGAACTTGTGAAGGACCCCAAAGGTCCGAATGAATATAATCTAATGTACCTTTAGTTCGGTGAACGCCTTTTGAAAAGCTAACTCTTTTCTGCTTGCCAAAAATACAATGCTCGCAGAAACCAACCTTACCAGTACAATGATTGCCAAGGAATCCTCTTTTGTTAAGGACATGCATTCCTTTTTCACTCATTTGGCCCAATCTCAAATGCCACAACTTTGTATTATCATTGTTGGATGAGGCAGTAGCTGCAGATCTTGTAATAGTAAATCCCTGCAGCACATATAAACTACCAGATCGATTTGCCTTTAGTAAAACAAGAGCATCTTTGGACACTTTAAGCACTCCACCTTCAGCTGAATACCTACACCTAAGAGATTCAAGGGTGCCTAAAGAAATAAGATTTCGTTTCAAATCGGGAACGTGTCTAACACCGGTCAAAGTTCTAGCAACGCCATCATTTGTCTTAATTTTGATCGTACCTTTACCAACAACGTTGCATTGGGCATAATTGCCCATCAAAACAAGACCACCATCAACTGGTTCATAGGTGGTAAACCAGTCTCTATTCGGTGACATGTGAAATGTACAACCAGAATCAAGAATCCATTCATTTCTAAATCTTTGTTCGGAGTCAGCCGCTAATAATAAATCCCCATCTGACCCGGACTCAACAACACTAGCTTCAGCGTGAGTTTCGGGTTGTTTACCCTTTTGTTCTTTTTCTTGCTTATTTTTCAATTTATAGCAATCAGATATTTCGTGTCCCTTTTTCTTGCAATAACGGCAAAATTTAGATTTGGTATCTCTAGATTTTGATTTAAACCTGTTTTTACTTGTACTACCTTTTTCAAAACTTCTTCCTCTAACAACCAAGCCTTCATCCGAATGTTCCGTATTTATATCAGTATCAAATTTTTCTTTTGATAATAGGTGAGACTTGACATCTTTAAAGAATAAAGTAACATAATTTCCGTATAACATTATTTCCTTAAAGTGTCGATATGAGAGTAATAATGAAATAATAAGTAAAACGGCTTTATCCTCATCATCAATTTTGACATCCAAGTTCTCCAAATCAACAATAATAAAATTAAACTCATCAAGGTGAGTTTGAATAGGGGTACCTTCTGCCATTTTGAGTGTAAAGAGTCTTTCCTTGAGGCGAAGTTTGTTTGCAAGGCTTTTGGTCATGTAAAGAGATTCTAATTTAGCCCAAATATCTACAGCGGACTTTTCACTCATGACCTCACGTAACACCTCACGAGACAAACATAACTGAATTACAGACAACTCTTTCTCATCCATATCATCCCATTGTTCATCTGTCAAAGTGGATGGCTTTTTGGACTTTCCATCCAAAGCCTTCTTTAAACCATTCTGGGTAAGAATGGCTTGCATTTGAATTCACCATATGGCAAAACTAATTTTACCATCAAACTTCTCAATATTAAATTTTGTAGACATGATAAAAAATCCCAGTTGAATATATAAAGCTCTGGTACCAATTTGTAGGGTTCAGAGTGCGCGGAAGCAATAAATTCAACCAAAGATTAAGAGAAATTAATAAAGATGATAAAATTATACTAGCGAAAGATGCAATATTAATTCCACAAATATGAAATGGGAATGTTAATAAATAAGGTGAGAATAATATACAATGTTTGTTGTTGTTGTAAATTATAATTCTAAACAAACACTAAGCTATTTATAATAGCATAACAATGATAAAAATAGCATAGCTAATTATAGGAATGGTTAAGCACACATTCCTCACGCAAAAGTAGATAATTCACATAATGTGAATTGTGGTAAATAGTAAACTACTTTACTATGTTTAGTAAATGGTGAGACATTATTTTTCCCACATATCCAAATCGTGAACGAAATTTGCTCCTCCCACCACATCAGGTATGATATACCTTTTATTGCAGGTTGCCTTCATCCAAGATTGGGGATGTCAGTGGGTAATGGACCCTACTCGAAAACGGATACGGATCCTCAAATTTTGGACCCGACAGATCCGGGTAGGATGTGGATCCTCGTTTTTTTAAACGGATATGGACTGGGTCCTAAATTATTACCCCCGATCCGGATCCGTTTCTTAATGTTATTTTTGGTTGGATTTGTTATATTAAGGTTGAATGCTTGTTTACTTCAATATCGACAAATGAAATGCTAAATGGCGTTGTTTTGTTCTTTAAAATCTATAATTATTGTGAAAATTAGGGTCGTTTTTAATAAAATAGGTTATGATCCATTTTGGACCCTGGTCCGTAGGATCTGGATCCTCAATTTTATTACCCAACGGATCTGGGTCGGGTCTTGATCCATGCCTAAAAAACGGATCTGGGTATGGATCCTAGAGAATCTGGTCCAGATCCTACCCGTGGACATCCCTATCCAAGATGCTACAATGTCTTCTCAGTTATCGCGGCTGTGGTCAAGCGATTGTCAACCAAAATCCAGCAGTACCCCAACAATTTTACTTGTTATTTTGACTTAGAATGGTTTGTAAGAGCTAGTAAAGCTCAATTTTGTGTTTTTTTTTTTTGCGTAGCCATAGTTTGTATGTCGTGTTTTAATTAATCCAAATTTTCTCTATATATGTAAAAGAAAAAAGAAAAATAAATTGTAATTTTGTATAATAAATCACAGATGTCATTACAAGAAATCAGTAATAACGTTTTATAAGTAACAAACTAGTTATTAGGCCCGGGCTATGCCCCGGGTAACAAAAAGTTTCATTTATTAATAGAATACTTTATGATAATAATACTAAATACAACTTAGTCTAGTGGTTAAGACTTTAGTATATGTACTTAAGGTCTCGGGATCAAACCCCTATACTACGCAATTTCTAATTTTTTTTATTGTACATGGATTACATGAACTAAAACTCCCTAGGGAGAGCGCCACGTGACACAGTTTCTTGTTTATACACGCCTTTTAATATATTTGTATAGATATGGCAAGTATTCTGAAATGATCAAAAAATGAATGAAGCCTATAATACCATTTAATTTTTATACTTTAGGGCATCGCATTACACACATCGTGTCTAGATATAACAACATAAAAATTAGGGAACTTGTGAACTTTGATCCAAAAGAGTAAACAAGACAATCCCACTACAATAAGCGCCAATAAAACAAGCACAAATTGAAACAAATAACAAAAGGAAAACAAATTAATCTCAAGTGTAGGGTGTACCGTGTACATAATATGCCCTTAATTAACCTTATGGATTTGGGCAATCGTATAAGCAGGTGCAACGTTTACCAGTCTTGATCATATTCTTAGACTCGCATTCTTCTTTAAGAAAAGGATCAATTGCGCAACCCACCTGTTCAACGTCAATAGCTGTAACTGTACCGTCTAGATTGAAACAGCCCACACATGAGTTGAAGCCCTTTTGATTAAATGACCAAAGAGTTTCACACATCCCGCCAATTATACTTGGGTCCGATTTCTTCTCAGTTATGCATGCGTTTTGACAGGTTTGAGGGTTTTCCCCGCAACTTTTTTGGAGAGTTTCATTCTGGCTTGGCTTACCACACACTTTTCTAGGTAAATCTGTTTTATGTCACCAAGATATACAAGTATGCAATTAGGAAACATATTGGTTGGTACAAATATATATACTTCATTCGTTTTAAAATAAATAAAACACTTATCGTTTTAGGCTATTTTAAATTAAATAAATTGTTACTTTATTTGGCATTCACTTTTCTCTATTTCTCTCCTCATCACATGGGTCCATCTTTTTCTTGTTCTTTTTCTTTCTCTCTATCTCTCTCATCTCCTAAATCCCCGTGCCCTGTTTAATTTAAAATAGAACTGATGAAATATATTTTCATGGAATATATATGAATTTATTTATTTTGATAGAAAGTGAAATTCTTTTAGTTTTTTCGTGGGCGAGAAATTAGTTCTTTCAATGTTGAAAACATTTTAATTTGTTTTCACAATAAGAAATATTGCCTTTTTTTAAATATATGAAGTATAAAATAGATATTTTGGAGAAACAAGGAAAATTTTCATATTAAGAAGAAAGCTAAAACTTACTGTTTATGACCTCACCTGATAATACGACCAGGATGTGACCCATTTGTCATATATTGTAATTATATTAATTTTTAGACTAATTTGACATATTTTCGCACGACCCAAAATTGACACGAAATCCTAAAACAAACTAATTGATCTGAATTACTAGTCCTAAAGAGAAACGAAATACAAATTGAAACCATACACAAATCATGAACTATACATTTAGGCATCGTTAATATGACGATATATAGTACCATTTTAACTTTCATATTCTCCAAATGCAACATTGATTGTTTTTACTTTTTAATCATCTACTAGTGAAACTTAGCTATATGCAATGTATTAATTCAATGAATGTATAATATTACATCCGTTTCAAAATAGATGACACGGTTTAACTTTTACACTATTCACACACTTTTCCTTTGACTGTGTTTAGTGATTTGTATGTACGGAAAAACATAATCATGTGAGATCTTGTTAGATTCGTCTTGATATATAGTTTCACAATGTCAAATTTTTATAATTTTTACAATTACGAAATTAGATATATTAAGTGTTAATAAAGTTATGCGTTGGCAAACGTGCCCGGAGAAATGTGTCAAGTGTTTTGAAACAGAGGAAGTATGTTTTGAAAATATACAACGAAATAAGTTAATATCTTACATTAACCTTTGGTTATATATATTATTAAAAAAATTTGGTTAATGTGAATAAACTCCATGAATTGAATCATACACAAAACTTTTTTTCCGGATGAATAAAGCAAATGGAGAGAATTCTATTTACTCTTTTTAGGAATAAAAAATTCGAAAATTTTAAGGGTCGCAATTAAAGAAGAAAAGGAAGTGGAGTATACGTATATTACCTTGAGCAGCAGTGCTCAAGACCAGCATTGCTAAGAGCACGAGAAAGAGACTTGGAAACCCAACTAGTTTTGCCATCAGTGAAATAATACAGATTTTTAAGGTATCTGGACTATCTATGAGAAATTCTATATATATATGCAGTTGACCAATAGTTTTTGGTGAGGGCTTCTGATGATAATTCTCCTGGAGCTAATCTCTATTTATAATAGCACATCCATATGTGATGTAATAATGTATGCCTTTTTTACTCTATTTTTCTTATCAATCTGAATAACTGGCAAGATTATATTGTAGGTCGTGAGACCGATTAAGTAGTATCTCTATCAAATGATGCATTGCTTCATTTAATTTAATTAGGCTTAATTATTCATGCATATAGTGATGATTGTCACGTCTTAGAGTATATAATGCTGTTTTATTCATTTGACTATTTTTATACTCATGCGATACACAAGTTTTTAAAAATTTAAAAATAAAGAATTAAGGCCACTCTAATCTATGGTTGGCAACAGCATAAATTCGATTAACATCATACCATAGATGTTATGGAAATGGCAGGCACTCATTTAATGCTAATTATCATCAAGACTTACTCTTTAGTTTAATTGGATACTATTGTACTATTTGTGTATAAACTATGGCAAGTTGCCACTTTAAAGAATTAAAGAATGTATACGTGCATTACCTAATATATTAGATGTTTGGCATTTTCTAGCACTTAAAGTTTTAAATTTTGTTTCATCAATTCCTTTTGTTTGAATTATCTTAGAGCCGTCTTAGAGATAATAATTCAAAGAAAAGGTCTTGCGTGAGACGCGTTTCAGTCATTCTAAACAACTGAGATGGGATCTTGCTTGCAATTTCATTTTATGGACATAAACTAAAGATCTTGCAATTTCATTTTGTGGGGATATCTTTTAGACAATCTCTTGCTTAATCTTTAAAGGTTTTATATAATTAAGTGAATGGTTCATTGGAATCCGTTTCACTTAATTCATACAATTAAATCTTATTCTCATGATTTATATGCTTCACAATGCTTTTCTAACGCTTAACTACTCTATCTCTTTTATTTTTTTTAGTTTGCCTGCGTTGATAGTGCGTCTTTGTCAATTCACTTCTAAATATATTTCATTATATATTAGTAAAAATTTATAACTATTGAATATTAACAAATTACTCATTATTGAGACAAATCAAACAAGACCTCACATAACTATACCTTTTCTTATATATTTATTAAAATTCAGAAGATTCTCTCTAATTGTGAATGGTGTCAAAATTTCCAAGTAGTCAAACTAAAAAGACACAAAGCGAGTATTTTCCAATCTAGTGTTAGAAATTAAACATATTCTCAACTTTGGTGCTTGCTCAAAACTTATTCCATAATCTAGTCTCCATGTAGGCCTGAAATTACAAAGCTAATAATTATTAGTTGAACAATACCTTGTGAATTGAAAGGAAAAAAACTGTTTTCTTTCCTTCCTTCATCTCAGGACAGCAGCCCATCCTCATCAGTCACCACTTATATATCTCTATTATATAAGTCAACTCTTGAGGACTTTGGTGTCCACTTAAGTTGCCCAAATTACCCCCAACTATAAACAATAGTTACATAATTAACCACTCAATAAATTTTAAAAACAAAAGTTCAATAAGTAAGAAAAAGGGGAAACAAAGTAATTTGCATCAAAATAAACCGCCAAGCAGTTATCTCTATTATATAAGGCAACTCTTGAGGACTTTGGTGTCCACTTGAGTTGCCCAAATTACCCCCAACTATAAACAATAATTACATAATTAACCACTCAATAAATTTTAAAAACAAAATTTCAATAAGTAAGAAAAAGAGGGAAACAAAGTAATTTGCGTCAAAATAAACCGCCAAGCAGTTATACTTCACTGTGTTCACCCCTTCCCATTTTTTTTTAAATGCGCTAACAAACTGTAGAGAATAGTGATTTGTTCATAATCCTCATACAACATTCATTTTCAGTATGAATTTTATTCACGATACTTCACAAATACGTTGTAATCGCACCAACATCCACAAGTCAAGAGAACCAAAAAGGAAACCAACATTCAACTAGCAAAACACTCAAAAGGTATTTCTTACTTTGAAATGTTATGCTACAATCCATGTATAGTTATGCTGTTAATCACTATATTTAAACAATGCTAGAATTGAAAAAACGAGTACAATACAACAAAGTTTATGCTAAAACCATGTTCTATTCAAGATATACGGGTACTATCTGTTCAAAAGAATTGAAAAAAAAAAAGCAAAACCCAAATTGATAAATTGAACGATGCTAGAAGAATCGAAGAGAAGGAGAATTCAAGCAAAACAAAAAAAAAATAGCGAGTGAAGAAAAATTGAACTCGCGAAACGCAAAAATTCAATTAACACACAAAATCAAACAATAAACTGATAATTTCAACTCCAAGACTCAAACTTTTCTCATATTCAACACTTACTACCAAAAGAAAATATGAAAAAAATATTTGGAGTAAAGAAAGGTGAATTTATAAAAGACTAGGGTGATTTAACACATCATAGTGTTGTGAATCACTCACATTTACATCCAAATCACCCACATACAATGATTCATATGAAAGTGCCTTGCCACCTGTGCTTGAGTTTTTAAGGTTTGGAGTTTTTGAGAGATGGAAATGGATTTTTGTGGTGGGGAAAGAATTGTGGGGGTGGACGAGAACATAGAGTGGTGGCTAAAATTGGTGGTCGAAAGGCGGCGGAGTGGGCTAACGCCATGTTTAGGCAGTGGTGGAAGGTGGTTGTTATGGTGGTGAATGGGAGGAGAGAGAGGCAGAGGAGTGTAATGGTTTTAGAGAGATATTGGGGAGGCTTACCCGGTTATCCCCTTATCTCACCTTCATAAATTGCATGAATACCTTGAATAGCTGAATTGCATAAAAAATAAAACTTACCTTAAGAAACGAATAACTAATAGCAAATTTTGTTTTGAATTTCATCTGATAATTTAAGTAACATAAAGCAAAGATATTCATTTTACCCTTTTATTATTTTTAAAAGCATTCATTGAACTTTGAGTTTATTTTCTTTTACCTTAGTATCCACTTATAAATTTGTCATAAACTTCAATGATATTATTTTAGTATCAACAGATAATAGCAATTAGCAACAACGCTTATCATTGTTAAAAATGAATTCTAAAGTAAAGTTACCAACCATATAAGTTTAAGAAAAGCACAATGTGAGCAATATAAACAAGTGAAACAAACACTTTTATATGTTTATTTTCTTTGGTATTACATTGTTGCACTATTTAGATGTATGTTTCATGTTTGGTCAATAATGAATACAGACGAGGTCAGATTTTTCTTTAGCGGAACTTTGTATGCATCGCGTGTATACAAGACTAAAAACATCAATTCACAAAGTTTTGTGATTCTGCTAAACATCTTCATATTGCAACCATGTAATAACAAAGAAATTAGATGAATATCTAAATTGCAAAATTGCAAAAAAATACTATTTAAAAAAGAAAATTCAATAAATTATGTGTAGTTTCTTTGTTACATTGTTGCACTCTTAGAATGTTTTTCTTCAACAAATTAAAACTCTATGACAATTTTTTCATACATATTGTTTCAAATTAATGTTATTTACGCAATTAATTAGACTATTTATACAATTTCACACGCATAGAGTGCATATAAGGCTAGTGTAGACAATGTATACTCCCATTCTCCTGACAAGTATTTAACCTCCAATATAGACATAATAAAATTGGTATCGGATACGGATATAAGATATTGGCGATTTTGGATTTCGAAGATCCGATCCGTATGAACACCTAGTTTTAGGTCATTTTTTCAAACTATATTAGATGCGCAACCTTTATTTGTGATTCGAGACTTATATATATGTCGGTAGACATCGTCATTTAATAATCTCTATGATCTTTCCAAGTTAGTGAATTTCATTTCCTACTGTAGTAGTTCTTTTTTCTTTGAGGTGTGTTTTTTTTTTTTTCCTTTTGACGTGCACTATCTTGATCATTATATATTACCCCAACGTACATTTGTGTTCTTATTTCTTATGTGCGTGAGATCAGGGTAATATTATTTATAGCTTGCATGAAAACCACATCAATATAGATGAACATGCATGGAATTGGAAAAGGCAAAGAGGCCGATCGAGGCAAGATGCTTTTAGGAGCAAGGAGGGATGACCATGAAGTCATAAAAAAAAAAAACAAAACTCATAAGAAAAAATCAAGAACCTGTTTGGTAAGGAGAGGTTTGAGGAAAAAAATTAGAGGTTTGAATAAGTCATATTAGAGTATTTGATTAGAATAAGTCATATTAGAGTATTTAATTAGTCAATCCTCTAATATGAATATTTGGTAAATAGAGGTTTGAAATAGCTGATTGGACCAAAAAAGCTTTTTTGAAAAAGTTGGGGAGAGGAGCTTCTTGACATTAATTAATGATATGAGATGTCAAAAAGTTGGGGAGAGGGGTAATTATATTTTGTCCTAGAGTTCTTAAAATTTACAATTGTAAACAATAAAAAGTATAGCAATGAACTGCGCACATGATGTCCTTAATAGTCATTTTATGCAATTAAGTATCAATCAACTATTAGCTACTAAAGTTAGTATGACGAAAGCTTCCAAATTGATCGTCTTCACTATTTGGAGCTTCGATAGGACCGTTTAGAATTATGAATCAACTGTATCGTGTAAAAATAGGTTATAACTTATAATGGTGCTTCTTGGATAAGCGTGACAACGGTGAAGTACTAGGAAATTGAAACCATTGGAAAAAACGACCTCGAGCTGTTGTCATGATTAACGTGATTAGCACGTGTAGTGTATATATGTGTACAAGTATTAAAGACGAATTGTGATTAACCTAATTTGGTTAACTTTTTTTTTTTTTTGTTAACCTTGGCATTATATATATCATATATGAGGATATTACACAGAACTAATACTATGAAAATTCCTTTCGACCCTTTACATGTTATAGTACACTAATAATATGGTTGATCTACTGTGTCTCAAAAGAAACCAGTTCCCATTTCCCAACCTTGTTCCAAGGGCGAGATTAGGTAGTTCACTTGACACTTGTGCTTGCATTATTTAATCTTTACTACATACTCTTATGTTAAATGTCTAAGTTAGTGAAATTCATTTCTTGGTCCATTATACATTATACTAGGTCTTTTTATCACCTGTTCAATTGGATGTCTCTATACAAGCATTTATAATTAAGTGTGCTGTTATTCAACTTATTTGTGTATGAGAAGTAATTTATCCAGAACTTAAATTGGAAAAGTAAAGAACCCACAACATTATAAATTGCAGCCCATGATTAGTCGTAATACTCTCTCTATCATGATTGTTTTTAAGAAGGAAGATATAAAAAAAAAAAAAAAAATCAAGCACAAATTGAAATATAATAAAGGGAATAAAAAGGGTGTTTAGTATAGGCCTAGGCCACGCAGCCCACGCCCATTATGAGAAGAAAGAGTATACTTAACAAGACTAGAGGGGATTATATTCCAACTTAAAACGATATTGCAATAAAGCAAGTAGCCCTATAGCCTTAAAAAAGTGAACAAATCTCTCGTCTTCATTTTGTTGATCGGGGACTGTGCTAAAACAATAACAAAGGGAAACAAATTGAAGACTGCTTATGCCTTTATATAGCATTATAGCGTATGATTGATGATTATATATTAAGATGATCGATCATGTTTGAGCATCGATCGACGAACGTGTGCAGAATTCAGCACAGATATGAGCAGTTGCAAAGCTCACCAATCTTGATTGTGTTTTTAGATTTACAATCGTTTTGTTCCCCTTCGAAAACTGTGTCGCATGAAAAGCCACCGAACCTCTGACAATCATTCATATTCGCAATTGCAGGTTTCATGCAGTCGTCGAAGCCACTTTGATTAAGCGACGTAACAGTTTGGCAACCTCCGCCAAATACAAGACCGTCATTCTCACTCATGCATGCGTCTCTGCAAGCTTCATTGTTCGGGCAACTTCCTTGGAGATTCTTGCTAGGCCTATCGCACACTGATGTGAACCCTGCTTATATATTCAACCAAATCATCATGCAATCAGTAATTACGTCAATTTTAAAATTAAACTTACTTTACAGTTTACATCTATTCCTTTGCATTACAGCATCATGTATTGTACGATATATATATTATTGACTAATTAATATAATCCAGTCAATATCTTTGGCGCTTTTTATTGAATACACATTTGGGAATCAAGCAATCTCTAAATCCGATCCTTGGCCTCCCTTTCCCTTTTGATGGCTTTTTTTTTTGTTTTGACAATGTCCGATTAGCCATTTTGACCCTTACTATCTTTATGGTTCTAATATATACACCATATGAAATATTAAATACATTTTCTAAAACGGTACTATCAGTTTAGCAAGTTTTCACGAGTTTTTCAATGTCTTGAATTCTTAGTTATTATTGTTTAATATTTTCACTTAGCTTATAATTTCTTATGTATATGCAGCTTATTAGTGTATGAAATATAAATGGTGCAATAGTAGTAAGTGTTGCAAATAAAAAAGATGAAAGAATATATATTACCTTGAACAGCCTCGCTGAAGACTAGAATTGCTAAAAACACGAGAAAGACAGTTTTCTCTGGAATTCCAATTAGCTTTGCCATTTCTGAAGTACTCTTTTTCTTTTTACGAGGAATATCTATGTAGTATTAAGTTTATGTAAAATGATTTTTGTGAGGGCTTCTAATGGTTATTGCTTTGAGCCAATCTCTCTCTCTATATATATGTGTACAGCCGGCCTGCTTGCTTTTATTTTCCTTTTTCCTTATAAGAAAGAAAAGCTGGCAATATTAACAAATACGTTGCGAGATACAGCATATCACTATAAGCTAAATAATTATAATCATGCATATAGTGATGATTATCACGTCCTATATGCTGCTGTCGTCTTATCTACTATTTGACTGGTTCTATAACAATGTAATGCACAAATTATAAGAGAATAAAAGCGAGGTTATAGTTTTTAATTATATTAGCTTAGAAATGAGTAATAGTAATAATGATAAGGAAAAATTGACATGAATAATCATAACTTTCACCAGTCTTCTAAAAATAATCTCAACTTTGGATTATTTTAGCATAATCTTAAATTTAGGGGACACCTTCTCAAAATAATCCGAAATATTAATTTTCGATATATTATAGACCTAAAACTAACGGATTAGCATAGGCAACAAAAATGATAGTTTGGTTTATTTTGAGAAGATATCCTCAAAAGTTGGGATTATTCTAGAATAATTCAAAGTTGAGATTATTTTGAGAAGACATGTGAAAGTTTGGATTATTCGTGACAATTTTTCCTAATGAAAAAGTTTATTTATTACGGTTCTTTTTCTTAATTATGTTAGGTTTGCTAAGCTTCTTAATTATACTATATACTTCATGTTTTTTTAGGGGATACTTCATGTTGTTAAGAAAGTAATATTATGTTAAATTAATGTTGGACAAATGGACAAAGATACGTAATGTCTAAGTGTTAAAGGACCAACTCAACCAAGACTGATAATTGAAGTCCCAACAATAGTCTAATACTCTATCATTTGTCATGTATAAGCCTTGTATACGAATCATTGTGAAATTTATCTTACTTACAGGGTAGTATAATAGTGTTTGTCCCTATTTTATGGCATTTGCTTTTATTCTTCCTTATTTTATTACTCTCTTAATTGTTTTCCTTCATTAATTTATAAAATTATATTAAAAGTGTTATATTGTGCTTTGATGCGTTTTTCTTGACTTCTCCCCCTTTTCTTGTTGCGTTGTTCTTCATATTCATTGCTTTGTGCAAGCTGCTATTTGATAATGATAAAGGCACATATATTGCAGCAATAGAAAATAGAGTGCGTCTTGGGTGTAACATGTACATTATAAGTTATTGTGTAATATAATAACATGGACTCCAACAAATTAAAAATGACATGAAGTACACACAAATAATGACATGAATCCGATGTCATTTTATCATTTATTTCATGCCATTTGAGTTTTTTTTTTTTTACAAAAGAAGAGGTGTTGTTACACCATATGTTACGGTGTAACAGTTACACCATATGTTATGGTGTAACAGTTACACCCAAGAATTTCTCTATAAAATAAATCTTTCGTGTAATGTAGCATATAATTTGAAACATGTTGACCAATTTCTTTTGCCCAAACTATGGTAGAGATAATAACACAAATGATTAATATTATAAAACTTTGTCGTGGTGACCATAGTTGGCAAGATCATACATGAAGACTTGAGGGCCAACGCCAAAAACCAATAGTAGGAAATAAAGTGGTGCAGCACAATTTCTCCTGGCTAGCTTGAACAAATGGTGCTACTGCTAGCATCAAATGAAAACCAATGTATAAAAGCAAAGCCAGTGTACATAAAAGCATGCTCCTCGTTTCTTCCCAACTCAATTCGAACAAGCTGTTTTTGTTAAGGTGTTAACCCACATGTGAGTTTGTCCCACATTGAAGAAAAAGAGAGATGAAATGGGATACTCCTTCTATTACCAATTGGTTTTAGGATGAAACCTCAACTAGGCTTGTGTGTGGTTACTCTTTCCTTCGGTGTGGGCCTGTGCATGTGTGCAGGCCCAATAATGTATTTGTCATGGTATTAGAGCAGATGATCCAGGCCCATGCATTGTTGCCCCATGTAGGGGTGTTATTTAACAGTTTCAGATGGGCTCACATGTGAGTGAGAGTGTTAAGGTGTTAACCCACATGTGAGCTTGTCCCACATTGAAACCAGAGAGATATGATGACTAACATATAAGCTTAATGGGCTACTCCTTCCATTACCAATTGGTTTTAGGATGAAACCTCATCTAGGCTTGTGTATGGTCACTCTCTCCTCCGGTGTGGGCTTATGCATGTGTGCAAGCCCAATAATGTATTTGTCAGTTCTGGAACATGTCATGGCGTGACGAAGCATCATTGCCTTAGAACTGAAATTGCATGACAATGTACACGAGGTAAACGACTTTTAAAGAAGTTCAAGAGTGTATCATGATTTTTTTTTTTTTATTTTTTTTGGTGTTTGCACCCGGTTCACCCTTCGGGCTACATCCGGATCGAGGCCAAGTTTGGGTTGGTTAGGTTCCATTCCTCTCCCAAGGGTGTTGCGGGGATTCGAACACGGGTTCACCTACCAAAGCCAGTCCCCATCACTACTGAGCCAACACTTACTTGGTATCATGATTATACGCATGTATGTAGCAAATCGAAAACTTCGGATCGTAGTTTGTCGAGATTAGCCAATTAGGAAACATTGAGTTTTAAGATTGTAACAAACTTTTTTTAACAATTCAATTTCGCGAGCTTATATAGTTGACAGTCCAAAAACTGTGAGCCCTTGTTTGGTTCAAGAAAAACAGGTGCTAGAAACCAATTCCGTTACTTGACCTTAATGAAATCCCCTGATTTGTTTCCGCAACCTATCGAGCGGTAACAAGCTGTTCCCTCCTCTAAGCCAACAGTAGTCAGTAAAGCACTTGTACAAGTCTTCTCTTTCTCTCTCATCTGATTTCTTTCATAGATAACAACCAAGAGATTTCAATTTTCTGGGCAAATTTAAGCAAGTAGTAATTCTCAAACCTTCCCTGTATCAGCAAAAAAATTGGAATTTTATTCACATTCAAAATTTTCAATTTTTCGGTTTTTCAAAAACAAAAAACATTTTAAAAATTTAATTCAATTTTCATATAGTTAAATCCTTTTTTTTTTTGTTTTTGAATTTTAACGGTTTCGTTTTTTTAATAGGAATTTCAGCATTTGAACTTCAGTTTATGAATTTTTCAGATTGCAAATTTTTAGGCAAATTCTTGATTTTCATTTTCCAAAAAATTGACCTAGAATTTTTTCAATTTCGCTTGAATTTCCCTTTTTTCAGCATTTTTTCGCTTAATTCTTCCACGTTTTTCTGTTTATGTTATATTTGGTCTTCATCATCAACATTATTAGCTTCAAATTGGTGATTGATATGTGTTAGAAATATGCAGTTTAATTTATCATGTTTTAGCATCAAATCCTTTCCCCTATCTTAATTGTTTTCTTTCCATTTCCTTTCCTATAGTTGAACCAAACATGGGCTAAGTTTCTAACATTGCAAAGTTTTCTCTTGTCCAATTGTACTAAAACCTAACAACCAACCTTTTATGTTCTCACAATGGATAAACTGAAGGAAAAATTTCAAAAAACTACCTTTTATAACCAACTTTTTTCAAAAAACTATCTTTTAAAAATTTTCTTTCAAAAAATTACCTTATATAACATATTCCTTTCAATATACTACCATGTACGTTTATATTTAATACTAATCAATAAATGACAGTCGCCCTAGGTGTTGCTGCCGGTGGAGTAGCGAGAAAAGAAGAGAGAAACGATAAGGGAGGAATGAATAGCATTTCACGGTGACTCAATTATTAGTGATTAAACCCAATTTATGGTAAAATGTTAGTATATTGAAACAAATTTGTTATATAAGGTAGTTTTCTGAAATAAAATTTTTAAAAGGTAGTTTTTTTGAAAAAAATTGATTATAAAAGTTAGTTTTATGAAATTTTCCCTAAACTTAAATTTCCATGAACTCTGAAAAATTTAGAGAAAACAAGAGCATTTTTTTAACCTAATAAGTTTCATACGTCATACTAAGTTGCTTTAAATTGAGATTCGATTGTGCATATATATATCCTATACCAAAAATGGCATTCTCCTAAACTCAGGGTTGTCTCAAATAACTTAATGGTCATGTACTAATTAGTGTTAAAATTTGGGCATATAAAGGAGAAATGATCCTTGCATTGTTTTCTAAATTGATACATTCTATAATACTTTATAGTATAATCAATGTCATTTTGTTAAATTTGGATTATTTAGAGTTAGGGGTCCACTACCTTTATTGATTACCTTGTATTGTATATTTGTAGGCTTCTAACCTGTAGGACACTTTTTCAACACTATATTTGATGACCATGCCCATGTATCCAATTGTTATCTTTGCCCAAAATTGTAGTAGGATCATATCGATTTCATACCCTTATTATTGTTTGTATTCGATTTAGTACAACCTAGTTATTCCCTTTATTTGTGGGTTCAAGACTTATATATATGTTAGTAGATGACATTGTCCTTTGATCTCTATATGTATTATCTTTCTAGGCTAGTGAATTTCATTTATTATTCCATTAGTAATTATTATGCTTTTTTAGCCAAGGTGTGCTTTTACCGGCTTTAACATGCAATATCTTGATTATAACTTACTCCATGTACCTCTAGCTTTGTGTTGTTGTTTCGTATGTGTATGAGATAAGGGGTAATAACATTCCAAATTTGCAATTAAAACCACATCAATAGAGATGAACATAAATTGGAAAAGGCAAAGAGGTCGATCGCGACAAGATGATTTTAGGAGCAAGGAAGAGGATTATGAAGTCATAAAAAAGGAGGAAACTCATAAGAAAAAATCGAATACAACAATTGTTAGGATATATGAAGAATTATATTTTGACAAGTATTCAAATATGTCAAGGACTATGGAATTCCAAATACAAAAATGAAGTATGCCACCAATCTTAACAACAACATCAAATAATGAAACTCCCAAGAAATATCAAACACATACAATAATTAAAGTGACAACCCATGATTGTTACGAGAGTACCATCATGAGTGAAATAATATAAAGAAAACAGATATAATAAGATCAGAATTGAAGGCTAGCTAGCTGCATTCATATATATGCCCTTAGCCTTAATTATAGTTGATGATAGAGGTAAATCTTTCAGCACCATTAAATGCTAAGTGATCATGTGCAATATTGATCAGCAGAGGTATGAGCAGGTGCAACGATCACCAGCGTTGACTGTGTTTTTGATTTTGCAAACTCTTTGAACCCGTGTCAATATTTCCCGGCATCTTGGAGGGTTTATATCATTTTGTGAGAAACAATCTTTTTCATTCGCAATTATTGCACCACTGGCTAATTTAGGCATATCATTTTTCACGCATTCTGTGACGTCACTTTGACTGACCGACGTAGTAGTTTCACAAATACCGCCAAATATACGACCGTCTAGCTCAGCCATGCATGCATCTCTACAGGTTTTATGGTCCGGGCAGCTACCTTGTTGATTAAGGCTAGGCCTACCGCACATGCTTAAGCCTGCATTTTAGACCAAATCAATTAGGCAAATTACCAAATACAGTACATTGTAAGTTGTAACTTATTACTTATGAATATGATTTATGATATGGTCCATCGATCAGCATTATATATAGTATTTATGATAAGTATCTATGAGTAATATAGTCCACACTATAATATTTTTGGTGCATTGTGTTAGCATTAAACATATTTCAGAAGCAATTTCTAAATTACATGGATTACATAGAAGGTATCCACCTCTATATCTTTTTATTATGTTTACGGTTATCTATTCCGTTGTCCCAACGTATAATAATAACTATGAGTAGGGTTATTATTTTTTGTTATGTAATAGTCTTATTATAAAAATTGATATTTTGATAAAAAAGAGAATTTTTGCATATATAGTAAGAGAAAAACATACAATCTATAGATCATTAATAGAATAATTGTACAATGAGATGTTGGTCACGCAACATTCATAGTAAAATAATGAATATTGCAACACATTGACTATATACCACACATTTTTCAGCCTATAACTTTAAACGTTAATATTTTTGAAATATATATTAACACAAAAAAAAAAATCTTAATGCCTACAAGGCTTTTGATTTAGGTATGAGCGAGCGTACTGCAAAATTTAAATGAGGTTAAATATTAAATCTTAATATGTAGTATTACCTTGAACAGCGTCACTGAAGATATAAATTGCTAAGAACACGAGAAATAGAGTGTTCCTATGAATTCCAATTAGCTTTGCCATTGCTGGAATACAGTTAACGTTTGGATATTGGACGCGACGTCTAGAAACTCTACAAATATTTGATTACTTAAAAGTTATAACTAGTTTGATTTTTGTGAGGGATTCTTGTGATTAATCTTTTGAAAGCGATCTACATTTATAGCACATTATTCATCCATACATGCATGCACATTCATATATTTGTGAGGGCTGTTTTATATTAATCTTTTTATATTCTGTCTAGAATAGCTGGAAGATCAATCGCGAGATATGCAAATCAAAAACATAAAGCTAATAATTATAATCACGCACAAGGTGATGATTGTCACGTCTTTTATGGTGCTCTTTGACTAGTTCCAAAGATGCACAAGTTCATTATGAAAGTAACCAAATGATGAATGATGACATAGTAGTTGTTCACTTGCCTCTTAATTAAGGGGGTTTGTTTTGGGTTTAAAGAAAGCGAAAGGGAAACAACAACTATTTTGTTTTGTAAGCCATTTAATTTTAATCATTCCCTTTACCCCTTTGTTACCCCCAATAAACTCCTCTATATTGATTCTCCCCCCTTAGGGTTTTACCTTACCCCCAAACTCCTCTGCACTTTGACCAATTTTGACCAACCTTGAACACCCCACTCAACTACACCACCACTTGATCCGAACAGCACCACCACCACCACCTGAGTCCACCATTAGCACCTATCCACGACACCAAGCCACCGCAACCACCATCCGCAAGCACTGGAAACACCGCAAACGCCATACGCAAGCACCCCCTGAAGCCACCGCAAGCACCACGCACCTAAAGCCACCATCATGCACTAACCCACGAAACCCATCCACAAACACCACAAACCACCCAACCGCACCAGCTCAAAAACCCATCCCCACTCATTAGACAACCACCATATATAACCTCCCCCCCGGAAAACCACCATAACCCACTCAAAAAAAAAACCACCACCAAGATCCACCACCAAGGATGGGGAAACCTCTTCTTATCATTAATCATGGCTTTAGAAGGTCAAATTCGACCATCAAAACTTCAAATCTGAAGTTTTTATGGTCGCATTGGACCATTTAAATTAAACCACGAATTTGACTTTTATGGAGGTGATGAGATAAAAGAGAAGAAATAGGGAGAAGGGGCGGTCGCAATGGTGTAGGGGACGACCATTGTCCGGAAAGGGGATGGGGAAGCAGTGGCGGTGTCGGAGCGACGGTGGCGGGGTTGGGAGTAGCACTGGCAATCAGGTCGGGTTGGGTCGGATTTGTGTTCGGGTCGGTAATAAATGGGTCAAAAATTTCCCAACCCAAACCTAACCCATTTAATAAACAGGTTGAAAAACTCAACCCTGACCAGACCCATTTAATAAACGGGTTACCCGTATAACCCGTTTAACCCATTTAATCATTATTATCATTATATTGAAAAATAATTATTTTCTTAAAAAACAAAATGAGCATGTTCACTACTGAAAGTATCCATGTTTAGAGTTTCTTGGAATAATTATGGCCTATTTTAGAGATATTTTACTATTTTTTAACCAAATTTTAGATTTATGAATATATTTTTTCGAGAATTTTCTATATGTTTATGTTAATCAGGTCAAAGCAGGTCATTTTCAGGAAAAAAATGTCAACCTGAACCTAACCCATTAAATTAAACGGGTTAATCGTGTCAACCCATTTACTTAAATGGGTCCAAAATCCAAACCCTAACCCGCTTATTTCGGGTCGGGTTAGGTTAACTTTTGCCAGCTCTAGTTGGGACTTGGGAGGGGCAGCGATAGCCGACAGCACATCAGGGGAGGCAGAAATGGTGGGGGAATTAATGGTGAGACGAGGAAGAAAGGTGGAAGAGTTAATGATAGGTTGTCGCACACCTGTCAAAGATAAATCTTAGCAAACCTTCTAATATTATTGTAGGGTAAGTAGGGTCGAATCCACAGGGATATGGTTATTTTAATTTGGCTTTTAAGTTTGGAAAAACTAAACAAAGTCACAGATTTGGGATTGAAGGAATTAAGCTAATGGAAATAATGATAATCAAATAAAAAAAGATTTAGGATAGTGATTCACCATGTTTATAGTTCACAATCAATCAAATATCATCAATAATTTAATCAGTTACATATCTAGAGCAATTGTTCATACTACGGTTTTGGCGCTTTTTATTGAATACACATTTGGGGTAATGTTAACAAATTCGTCTCGAAATAATTATAAACATGCATATAGTGATGATTATCAGTTTATCACGTCCTGTATGCTGTTGTCGTCTTATCTACTATTTAACTGGTTCTATAACCATGTAATGCACAAATTATAGAAGAATAAAAGCGAGGCTATAGTTTTTAATTATATTAGCTTAGAAATGAGTAATAGTAATAATGATATAGTTCATTTATTACGGTTCTTTTTCTTAATTATGTTAGGTTTGCTAAGTTTCCTAATTATACTATGTACTTCATGCTTTTTTTTAGGGGATACTTCATGTTGTTAAGAGAGTAATATTATGTTAAACTGATGTTGGACAAATGGACAAAGATACGTAATTTCTAGGTTTATCAGGTAGAAGACTTGTATACGAATCATTGTGAAATTTATCTTACTTATAGGGTAGTGTTTGTCCCTATTTCATGGCATTTACTTTGAATTCTTCCTTACTCCCTCCGTTTCTTTTTAATTTACTCATTTCACTTTGGGGAAAAACTAAGGAGAAAGTACAAAAGTATGAGAGAGAAACTGAAAAGGTGGAGAGATAAACACTACAAGAAAATCACAAAATAACGACGGCCTATCAGCGACGGCTAGGAAAACCGTCGGTAAATCCATATTGAGCGACGGCTTTAAGCCGTCGTTGATTACCGTCTGCTTTTATATCATATAACGACGGTGTAGCTGTCGTTGATAAGTAACGACGGCTAAAAGCGGTCGTTGTATTTGCGGAATTAAACCAGAATGTTTTTTTTCTTGGGCGACGGTTAGAAACGGTCGTTGATTGCGAAGGGGGGTTAATTGAATCGGGTGTTTCATCGGGTTTTATTTTCAACAAAAAAAAAAAAGGAGGGAAAGACTTTTGGGCGAGCACAGCGGCGACGGAACCACCTCCACCGCCTTTCCTCTTTCCTCCAGCCCAAGCAGCGACGAAACCCACCTCCACCTCACTTCGCCGGCGGTAAGCTTTACTTTCTCCTTTTTTTTAAAAATTTTTGTACTCATGAACCCTAACAATTGGGTTTTGTTACTCGTGAGAGAAGTGAACTTCAGGCGACGACCTTGGGCGACGAAGTTGCATCGACTCTTGCCGGACCAACATTTCGCCGGTGGTAAGCAGTGCCAATATCTTTTTTTTTTTTTTTTTTAATAATTTGTGTACTCATGAAACTAAACCCAGAAAATTTGGTTTTTGCTAATTCTTGTTATTTCTCCTAAAAATTCGAATCTTGTTTTTGTCAGTTTTTTACTCACATTTTGTTAGTCTTGCTTTATTTTATGTATATTTCTTCATTTAAGTGTTTGATCTTATATTAAATCATTTCTTTAATCAAAGTTCATACTACTTATTATTTTTTCATATAATTTCATAGTCAGATTTTAGTGATTTGGTGTTGCTCGTTTAGTAGAAATTGACGCTTAATCAAAGATTTTAGTGATTTCTTTAATCAAAGTTCATAGTTCATTTTAGTTACTTATTATTGGAGTTGCTCGTTTAGTAGAAATTGACGCTTAAAGGTGCCGTTGAATAATTGATTTTCTACATGATGTAGGATTACGTAGCACTTTGGTGTTTCTCTTTGGCTTAATTGTAAGGTTAGTAGCAATTTTTTACCATATTTTGTCTTCAATTTATATTGTTTTCGTTCATGTACATTCTAAATTTTAATTTTTGTGTAAGTTTTTCATCATGAAATATAATGTATTAAAAAAACGTTTGTTTAGAGAATGTTAAAAACTATATAATTTTGGATTTTTTAACTGGAATAATACAAACTTTGGCCCATTCTCTCGCAATAATACAAACTTCTGATTATTTTTTAATAATACAAACTTTAGGCCAAAATTCCTCCAGTAGGTCAAAATTCCTCCAGTAGGCCAAAATCAGCCAATAAAAAAGCGACACGTGTTCAACTTGACCTACTGGAGGAATTTTGGCCTAAAGTTTGTATTATTAAAAAATAATCAGAAGTTTGTATTATTGCGAGAGAACGGGCCAAAGTTTGTATTATTGCAGTTAAAAAATCCTATAATTTTTTAGTTTATATTACTTTGAAGATTAAGTTACTTTAATTGTATAAGTTTAAGTTACTATATAATTATCACAATAGTTTTTATAGTGGTTCGTTTATTAAAGGTTATAAAAGTTAAAAACTATATAATTATGACAATAATTTAGTTATTGCACATTCCTTTATCTAGTTTACACTATTTAAATTGTTTATATTGTTTTTGACATATTTGTTTTCGTGGAAATAGTTTGGATGAGGTTATAAATTAAAGTTAAGTGTTTAAATAAATATGTTTGCATCATCATATGCCTAGATACCCGTTCAAGGTATACTCATTAGGAGTATATCTTGAATAGTCCCCGATTGGGACTGTTCTTCGACGTTTGACCTCACTTAGGTGGTGAATGTATGCCTTTTGTTCTATTCTATGTAATTTCCGGTGATGTTGTTTCTCTATGTTGTTCTCTGGGTACATATGTAAGCTTTTACGAAGCTGACATTGTGTACTTGGAGAACTCATGGGAAATGCTGCCGGAATTTACGTAGAAGCGAATAATTGGCATACATTCACTAGTGGGGTTAGACGTCGAAGAATGGGTTAGGTTGGAGTGATAAGGACCTTTGGACATCATTTTAGGCCCTATATGTATTTCACAAATATGTTTTAATTGTACGTATGTTGGTTGTTAATGAGTATTGTCATTGAAATGGTTTAGAATTGTAGAATTGGTCACCATGAAACGGAAAGAGCGTTGGTGGATGTATGATAGATATGACAATGTGCGTAACTTGAGGCCCGAGTTCTTGAGGGGGGTTGATGAATTCATTGATTTTTGCAAAGTCAATCCCGAAACCCCAGGTAAGGATGAAGTTAGGTGTCCGTGTCCGAAATGCAAGAACAGACGTATGCATGACTGCGGACACGGTTAAAGTGCATTTGTATAGCAAGGGCTTTATACCCGATTACTACGGTTGGTATTCTCATGGTGAAGAGTTACCTCAACCCGCGTAAGAGCTATCTAATCCGTACCGTGAAATGGTTTTCGATGCTCTTGGGAATAACCCGGAACCGTCCACTCGTTGAAGAGCCTAGTGGAATGGAGGAGGAGCCTAATCCTCAAGCAAAGGTGTTTCTTGACCTATTAAAGGCTTCTGAGGAACCGTTGTACGACGGGAGCTCCATGTCTGTGTTGGAAATGGCATCTAGAATCTATCTTTGAAGTGTGAGTACAATTTGCCACATAGGTGTGTTGATGCTTTTGCTTCATTAATGAAAGAAGCAATACCTAGCAACAACAACATGAGTAACACATTTTACGATACGAAGAAGATCTTGGAGGGATTAGAGCTTCCCCACGAGAAGATTCATGCTTGCCCCAAAGGTTGTATGTTGTTTTGGAGAACCGATGCACACTTGGACAGATGTAGAGTGTGCGATAGCGACGGATACAAGAGGACTTCTAAGGGGTCTTTAGTTCCAATGAAAGTTTTGATTTATTTCCCAATCACACCGAGATTGCGAGAGGTTGTATGCAACAAAGAACGTTGCTTGAAGAAATGACATGGCATGCCAAAAATCCAAGAGTCGAAGACAAAATGGCTCACCCTAGCGATAGTGAAGCTTGGAAGCATTTGGATGGATCATTTGGCGAATTTGCATCTGAGCCTAGGAATGTTCGGCTCGGTTTGTGTACCGATGGGTTTGGTCCACATGGAAAGTTTGGGGGTCAATATTCATGTTGGCCGGTCATCTTAACCCCGTACAACTTGCCGCCATCGATGTGCATGAAAAAACCCTTCATGTTCCTTTCGTTGCTCGTTCCTCGGTCCTAAAAATCCGAAGGGAAACTTGGATGTGTACATGCAACCCTTAATCGAGGAATTGAAGCAATTATGGGATGTTGGAGCAACTACTTATGATATTTCTAGGAAACAAAATTTCAATATGCGTGCCGCCATTCTTTGGACAATAAATGATTTTCCCCGCTTACGGTATGCTATCCGGCCGGGTCTCACCGGGAAAAAGGCTTGTCCTTATTGTATGGATAAATCCAAAGCTTTTTGGCTCGAGCATGGGGGTAAAGTTTCTTGGTTTGATTGTCACCGTCAATTTCTTCCTGAAGATCATCCTTTTCGTAAAAACAAAGTAGCTTTTTGCAGAAATAAGGTTGAAAAAGGGTCTCCACCACACATCATGTCTGGGGAAGAGTTGTGGTCATGTGTTAAAGACTTGCCAAAGGCTACGGATGGACCAAGATGCACTTAACGCTTTGAAAAAGTTGAAAAATGGGTGGTTCAAACAAAGCTGTCTTTGGGAGCTCCCATCTCGGAAAGATCTGCATCTTCGTCACAACCTTGACGTCATGCACATTGAGAAAAACTTCTTCGACCAACTCATTCACACGAGTTATGGATGTGAAAAAACAGACAGACAGACACCGTTGCATCTAGAAAAGACATTGCTAAATTGTGCAAAAGGCCTCAACTTCATGTCACCAAGGATGCGAACGGAAAAGAAACTCCACCAAAAGCACCTTTCGCCTGGACAAGTCCCAAAGGAAAGTATTATGCAACCGGGTCGAGATTTGAAATTTCCCGATGGCTATGCTTCCGACTTAACAAGATGTGTGGACATGCAGTCCGGTAAGCCGCACAAGTATGAAAAGCCATGACTGTCATGTCTTCATGGAAAGATTATTGCCGATTGCATTAAAGGAGTTGCTTCCGGTTCATGTGTGGAAAGTTGTCACCGAGATTAGCCTTTTTTTCCGTGATTTGTGTTGCTCCACCATCACAAGAAGTGACATGGAAAGGTTGGAAAAGGACATAGCCGAGATCCTTTGTAAACTCGAAAAGATTTTCCCACCATCATTCTTCAATTCCATGGAACACTTACCAGTTCACCTTCCACGCGAAGCTAGGCTATGTGGTCCCGTGCAATACCGTTGGATGTATCCCTTTGAAAGGTACCTTATCCTTCATTTTCATATATCCTTTTTTATTGTTGTTCGCAATTGTGTAACTCTTTTTTATAACCACCTTCTTAGGTTCCTCAATCATTTGAAACGCAAAATTGGTAACAAGGCTCATGTGGAGGGTTCTATTTGTAATGCGTACTTGTGTGAAGAGATTGCAAACTTCTGTTCAAACTACTTTCAAGCAAGGAGTGGATACTAAGACACGAGATTTAGGCCGTAATGTAAATGATGAACTTGATAGGATGCTCGACGAAACCTGTCCCGCAGCTATTCGGGGTTAATTGTGGTCGGCCGTCTAATGCAGGAGGAATACGATTTTTAACTGAAGTGGAACTACAACGTGCACACCTATATGTGTTAGCAAATACAGGCATCTTACAAGAATTTGAGAAGTAAAACACTTGTTATTAATCATATTATTTATAAATTTAACTTTCATTTTAAATTTAGACATTAACAATTGTTATGTTTGTAAGGGATTTCGAGGACCACATTCTTCAAATTCGACCTACTCTACGTAGGGAAGATGTGTGGGTGCAACATGAAGCAGAATACCTTGATTGGTTTAGATCGAAAGTGAGTTTGTGTGACTATAGGTTATTCAATAGGTTATTAAAGAAATGTTAATGTATTAACAATATGAATGAATTTCAATAGGTTATTCAAGACAAACCCAATGATGATGTATTGTTTGCTTTGGCAATGGGTCCTTCGACATTAGTTCGCACTTGGAATAGATACTATGTTAATGGATACAATTTCCAAACAAAAGCATCAAGCAACCACAAATCCACCATGAATTATGGAGTGTGTGTGTCTAATGACGGTGGGAGTGATTTCTTTGGGATTCTAGATGATGTTATAGAATTGAAGTTTACCGGTGCTCGTAGTCAATATAGAACCTGTTTTGTTCAAGTGCAATTGGATGGACAATGTGAGGGGAATGAACATCGATCAATACAAGCTAGTTGAAGTCAACCACACCAAGAAATACCCCAAGTTTGATCCCTTTGTGCTATCATACCAGGTTAGCCAAGTATATTTCGCACCGTACCCAAGCTTGAAAAGAGATCGTGCTCAATGGTGGGCTGTGTTTAGGACAAAGGCAAGGTCTGTGATTGATGCTCCGGTTGACTTCGACTTCCTTCGAGAGACAAGTGTTGGGACTCCAACGCTTTGTGATCCAAACAATATTCCCGATTATGAAGGTGGTAATGATGTCGAGTGTGGTGAAGGAGATGACGAAGAAATTTTGTTTGAAGCCCCATCGGTGATGATGAAGAAGAGTCTAGTTTCGAGTCCGGAGAAAGCGAGGATGATGACGATGACGATGATGGTTTTTGGGATGACGATAGTGATGATGAACTAAGCGAGGATGGGAATTCACTTTGATTTGTTTGAGTATATCATAGCTTGTATTAAGGACAACATTTCAATAAAAATATAGGACTTTTGTAATGAAATGTTGAAGATTACTTGTTATGACATTTCCATCTATAGTTTTCTTCTTACCGTTGTTGAGTAACATGATCCATTCCGCATTAATATTTATGTTTCCTCCGCCTTGCTTTCTCCCCACTTCAAACCTAGTAATTATTATACAGGGGACACAAACTTCTTTTGTTTTTTGGATTAAAAAGCTAAAACATTGATTACATAACTTATATAGGACTACTTCATAATCTACCCTACCGACTTTGTTTTTTGGATTAAAAAGCTAAAACATTAAAAGGGCAGCGGGCAAGGGGGGGGGGGGGGAGGCCAGCAGGGGCGGGGGGGAGGGGGGGAGGGCGGAGGGGGAGGCCAAGCAGGGGGGGGGAGGCCAGCAGGGGGAGGCCAGCGAGGGGGAGGGCGGGGGGAGGGGGGGGGGGAGGCCAGGGGCAGGGCAGGGGGGGAGGGCGGCCAGGGGGGAGGAGGCCATCGGGGGGGGGGGAGGCCAGCAGGGGGGGGGGAGGGGGAGGGGAGGGGGGCAGGGGGGAGGCCATCGTGGGGGGGGAGGCCGCAGGGCGAGCCGGACAGGGGGGGGGCTGCAGGGGGCAGCCGAGAGGGGAGGGAGGCGGGGTGGCCAGCAGGGGGAGGGGGCAGGGGAGGGGGAGGGGAGGGGTGGAGGCCGGCAGGTCGCAGGGCGGGGGAGTGGGGAGGCCAGCGGGGCGGGGCGGGGAGGGGGGGAGGCGGGGAGGGGGGAGGCCAACAGGGCAGGGGCGGGAGGGGGGGGAGGGCAGCAGGGGGGAGGCCATCGGGGGGAGGGGGAGGCGCGAGGGCAGGGCAAAGGGGGAGGGGGGAGGCCATCGGGGGGGGGGAGCCCAGCAGGGCAGGGGGGAGGGGGGGAGGCGGGGGGGGGGGGAGGCCAGCGGGGGAGGCCATCGGGGGAGTGGGGAGGCCAAAAGGGGGAGAGGCCATCGGGGGGAGGGGAGGCCCAGCAGGGGGGAGGCCATCAAGGGGGGAGGGGAGGCCGGGGGGCCGCAGCGCCAGGGGGGAGAGGGGAGGGTGGCCAAGAGGGGGCCAGGCGGGGCAAGGGGGGGGGGGAGGGGGAGGGCGGCAGGGGCAGGGCGGGGAGGGGGGGAGGCCAAGCAGGGGGGGGGAGGCGCGGGGGCAGGGGCAGGGGGAGGGGGAGGGCGGCGGGGGAGGCCATCGGGGGAGGGGGGGAGGCCAGCGAGGGCAAGGGCGGGGATGGGGGAGGCCAGGGGAGGGGGAGGGGAGGGGGAGGCCATCGGGGGGAGGGGGGAGGCCAGCAGGGGGGAGGCCATCGGGGGGAGGCCGGCGGGGCAGCAGCCAGGGGGGAGAGGGCGGGGTGGCCAGCAGGGGGAGGGCAGGGGAGGGGGAGGGGGAGGGGGAGGCCGGCAGGGGTGGCCAGGAGGGAGGCCAGGGGGGAGGGGAGGGGGTAGGCCAGCAGGGGCGGGGAGGGCAGGGGGTAGGCCACAGGGGGGGGGGAGGCCGGCAGGGGCGGGGGGGGTGGCCAGGGGGGGCAGGCAAAGGGGGGGGGGGAGGGGGGAGGCCATCGTGGCTGCAGGGCAAGGCGGGGAGGGGGGGAGGCCAGGAGGGCGGGGCAGGGGGAGGGGGAGGCCAGCAGGGGGTGGCCAGCGGGGGAGGCCAAGCAGGGGGGGGGGGGAGGGGGTAGGCCAGAGGGCGGGGGAGGGGGAGGGGGTAGGCCAGCAGGGGGAGGGGGGGAGGCCAGCAGGGCAGGGGCAGGGGGAGGGGGAGGCCAGCAGGGGCAGGAAAAATGTTTTTCACCCTTGAAAGAAGTATCTTACGCGTTTCTACTTTCTTGCATTTTAGGTAATCATGTCTAATCCTAAGGGCCGCGGAGGTCGAGGTGACTTAGGTGGAAGCCAAGGTCGTGGGACTTTGACTCCGAGGGAGCTTTTTCGGTCACCAGATGTACAAGGAAGCGTAACCCTATGTCGAGACACGAGGGAGATGATTCACGTGCACGTGACATTGGTGAGCACGTACGAGACTCCGATGACTCATACGGAGGAAGGTGAAGGTTCGAACCGTGCACCAAGAAAGGTTTTAAGCCCTACTGGATTGTGGTAAGTTAGTAAGCCTTCATTTCATGATATTTGTATGCAATGATATTCACAATTCACGTGTTTGTTTGGTTTTCAATTCAGGTTTGATGATAACAAGGTTAGTGGGTCCATCACTGACATTTTCCAGGGCCATTTTCGACAACCATGGTTCAATTACAGTGAGGTCGATGATGCAACAAAGACGCATTGGTGGAACATTTTCACAGTATGTATGAATCGAATTATGAAAAATGAAATTGATTATATTACTTTATTAATATCTTTGTTTAATGTTTGACTAAAGGGTATTTACGAATGGGCTCCTGAGTTAGAAGGCCTAGTGAGGAAGGATTACAAGAAAAAAGCATCAACTCGTCTGCGAGACTTGCGATACTGGGTGGTTAAGAAAGCCAAAGAAAGGCCAAAATGGTTGGGGGAGACGATATACGAAGACATGAAGAAGAGAAGTGAAGACCCAACATTTCGGGAAAAATCTGAACAGGCGAAGAAGAACCGAAGAGGTGGCTCCCTGTCTAATCCAATTGAGCCGTCACACTTTCAGGGTTCTATTTCGGCGGCACAAAGATGCTAGGAAGATGGTAAATATGTTTCATTTCTACTACTTAGTGTAATTTACATGAATATGTTCCATAAAGCCTTTGTTAATTCAACAATGTCTACAGGCAAAGAGTAGAGGAGGAGTACTCCCTACTGCTCCCGAGTTGTTCTTGAAGACTCATTTCAAGACTGTTCCTGGAAAAGGAGAAATTCCAGCAAACAAGAAATCAAAGCAAATCTCGGTACATACTTCTAAACATATATTTATAGGCAAATATGATTGAAAAGTTTGATGGTAGTTTAAGTTAGAACCAAATGTAGGCCAATATAGGCCTTTTTAGGCCTTTTTACTTGAAATTGAATGAATACGAGTACTTTGATGCTAGTTTAAGTTATAACCACCTCAAACATCATATATGTAGTTAGTTTAGTGTATTTATATGTTGTTTTGATTGAAAATACACAAAGTAGGAAAGTTAGAACCAAATGTAGGCCAATATAGGCCTTTTTAGGCCTTTTTACTTGGAAATTGAATGAATACGAGTAATTTGATGCTAGTTTAAGTTATAACCACCTCAAACATCATATATGTAGTTATTTTAGTGTATTTATATGTTGTTTTGATTGAAAATACACAAAGTAGGAAAGTTAGAACCAAATGTAGGCCAATATAGGCCTTTTTAGGCCTTTTTACTTGAAATTGAATGAATACGAGTAATTTGATGCTAGTTTAAGTTATAACCACCTCAAACATCATATATGTAGTTAGTTTAGTGTATTTATATGTTGTTTTGATTGAAAATACACAAAGTAGGAAAGTTAGAACCAAATGTAGGCCAATATAGGCCTTTTTAGGCCTTTTTACTTGAAATTGAATGAATACGAGTAATTTGATGCTAGTTTAAGTTATAACCACCTCAAACATCATATATGTAGTTATTTTAGTGTATTTATAAGTTGTTTTGATTGAAAATACACAAAGTAGGAAAGTTAGAACCAAATGTAGGCCAATATAGGCCTTTTTAGGCCTTTTTACTTGAAATTGAATGAATACGAGTAATTTGATGCTAGTTTAAGTTATAACCACCTCAAACATCATATATGTAGTTAGTTTAGTGTATTTATATGTTGTTTTGATTGAAAATACACAAAGTAGGAAAGTTAGAACCAAATGTAGGCCAATATAGGCCTTTTTAGGCCTTTTACTTGAAATTGAATGAATACGAGTAATTTGATGCTAGTTTAAGTTATAACCACCTCAAACATCATATATGTAGTTAGTTTAGTGTATTTATATGTTGTTTTGATTGAAAATACACAAAGTAGGAAAGTTAGAACCAAATGTAGGCCAATATAGGCCTTTTTAGGCCTTTTTACTTGAAATTGAATGAATACGAGTAATTTGATGCTAGTTTAAGTTATAACCACCTCAAACATCATATATGTAGTTAGTTTAGTGTATTTATATGTTGTTTTGATTGAAAATACACAAAGTAGGAAAGTTAGAACCAAATGTAGGCCAATATAGGCCTTTTTAGGCCTTTTTACTTGAAATTGAATGAATACGAGTAATTTGATGCTAGTTTAAGTTATAACCACCTCAAACATCATATATGTAGTTAGTTTAGTGTATTTATATGTTGTTTTGATTGAAAATACACAAAGTAGGAAAGTTAGAACCAAATGTAGGCCAATATAGGCCTTTTTAGGCCTTTTTACTTGAAATTGAATGAATACGAGTAATTTGATGCTAGTTTAAGTTATAACCACCTCAAACATCATATATGTAGTTAGTTTAGTGTATTTATATGTTGTTTTGATTGAAAATACACAAAGTAGGAAAGTTAGAACCAAATGTAGGCCAATATAGGCCTTTTTAGGCCTTTTTACTTGAAATTGAATGAATACGAGTAATTTGATGCTAGTTTAAGTTATAACCACCTCAAACATCATATATGTAGTTAGTTTAGTGTATTTATATGTTGTTTTGATTGAAAATACACAAAGTAGGAAAGTTAGAACCAAATGTAGGCCAATATAGGCCTTTTTAGGCCTTTTTACTTGAAATTGAATGAATACGAGTAATTTGATGCTAGTTTAAGTTATAACCACCTCAAACATCATATATGTAGTTAGTTTAGTGTATTTATATGTTGTTTTGATTGAAAATACACAAAGTAGGAAAGTTAGAACCAAATGTAGGCCAATATAGGCCTTTTTAGGCCTTTTTACTTGAAATTGAATGAATACGAGTAATTTGATGCTAGTTTAAGTTATAACCACCTCAAACATCATATATGTAGTTAGTTTAGTGTATTTATATGTTGTTTTGATTGAAAATACACAAAGTAGGAAAGTTAGAACCAAATGTAGGCCAATATAGGCCTTTTTAGGCCTTTTTACTTGAAATTGAATGAATACGAGTAATTTGATGCTAGTTTAAGTTAAAACCACCTCAAACATCATATATGTAGTTAGTTTAGTGTATTTATATGTTGTTTTGATTGAAAATACACAAAGTAGGAAAGTTAGAACCAAATGTAGGCCAATATAGGCCTTTTTAGGCCTTTTTACTTGAAATTGAATGAATACGAGTACTTTGATGCTAGTTTAAGTTATAACCACCTCAAACATCATATATGTAGTTAGTTTAGTGTATTTATAAGTTGTTTTGATTGAAAATACACAAAGTAGGAAAGTTAGAACCAAATGTAGGCCAATATAGGCCTTTTTAGGCCTTTTTACTTGAAATTGAATGAATACGAGTAATTTGATGCTAGTTTAAGTTATAACCACCTCAAACATCATATATGTAGTTAGTTTAGTGTATTTATAAGTTGTTTTGATTGAAAATACACAAAGTAGGAAAGTTAGAACCAAATGTAGGCCAATATAGGCCTTTTTAGGCCTTTTTACTTGAAATTGAATGAATACGAGTACTTTGATGCTAGTATAAGTTATAACCACCTCAAACATCATATATGTAGTTAGTTTAGTGTATTTATATGTTGTTTTGATTGAAAATACACAAAGTAGGAAAGTTAGAACCAAATGTAGGCCAATATAGGCCTTTTTAGGCCTTTTTACTTGAAATTGAATGAATACGAGTAATTTGATGCTAGTTTAAGTTATAACCACCTCAAACATCATATATGTAGTTAGTTTAGTGTATTTATATGTTGTTTTGATTGAAAATACACAAAGTAGGAAAGTTAGAACCAAATGTAGGCCAATATAGGCCTTTTTAGGCCTTTTTACTTGAAATTGAATGAATACGAGTAATTTGATGCTAGTTTAAGTTATAACCACCTCAAACATCATATATGTAGTTAGTTTAGTGTATTTATATGTTGTTTTGATTGAAAATACACAAAGTAGGAAAGTTAGAACCAAATGTAGGCCAATATAGGCCTTTTTAGGCCTTTTTACTTGAAATTGAATGAATACGAGTAATTTGATGCTAGTTTAAGTTATAACCACCTCAAACATCATATATGTAGTTAGTTTAGTGTATTTATATGTTGTTTTGATTGAAAATACACAAAGTAGGAAAGTTAGAACCAAATGTAGGCTAATATAGGCCATTTTAGGCCTTTTTACTTGAAATTGAATGAATACGAGTACTTTGATGCTAGTTTAAGTTATAACCACCTCAAACATCATATATGTAGTTAGTTTAGTGTATTTATAAGTTGTTTTGATTGAAAATACACAAAGTAGGAAAGTTAGAACCAAATGTAGGCCAATATAGGCCTTTTTACTTGAAATTGAATGAATACGAGTAATTTGATGCTAGTTTAAGTTATAACCACCTCAAACATCATATATGTAGTTAGTTTAGTGTATTTATAAGTTGTTTTGATTGAAAATACACAAAGTAGGAAAGTTAGAACCAAATGTAGGCCAATATAGGCCTTTTTACCCACTTTATTTTACTTTAATTTGAGTATATTTAACCAAATGCGGGAGACGTACAAGAAGAAGTCTGGATCATTGTACCACTCGGGGGTCACAAGAACCCCGATCCGTTGTATTGGGAGACAGTTGGGGGAGGAACCGAGGAAAAGTTAAGAGGTTGGGTCAGGGAGATCATTTGTACTACAACTCTTCATCAGGGCGAGGAGATAGCGGCTCTTCACAACCATATGAGCCGTCCATTTTATCTCAGATTGAGGCGCAGGTGGAGGCAAAGGTCGCTGCGCGGATGGAAGAGGTGGAGGCAATGGTCGCAGCACGGGTGGAAGCGTCAAGTCGGGCCATTGTTGAGGAAATGATGAGGAACATGTCTAGTTTCGGCCACATGTCCTCAGGTTGCAACCCAGGCCCCTCTCCACATCGCACCAGACGATGACCCGGGGTTTGGTGGTGGCGGTAGTGCTACACGTAAAACCCTTGACAAGTGTAGTGTTTTTGCTTTCGGCAACTTGGTAACTAACTTTTATGCATTTAGTGTCTATATTTATCGGCATCTAGCTTATTAGTTTCCAGCTTTGTCAATATATATTTTTTGTAAACACAGAATTCTACTTTATTTCCCGACATCGGGATCTATTTTGTGTACATAATTGTAATCTATTTCATGTAATTATACAAGTATCAATGCAAATTGTAATATATATCAAAATTGCATATTTTTGTAATTGAATGCGATGGAGGAACAGACTTTAGTGTGGTCCACAAGCATGCAGTGTCTTTGGGTACAGGTTTAATTATTGGTAACAACAAAAATATTCTAAATAATATTATTTCAAAAAAACAACGACGGCTAAACATTAAATCAACGACGGCTAGGCAGTCGTTGCAAGGTATACCATGGACCCAAGGAATTCCTCTTCAACGACGGCTTTTACATAATAGCGACGGTTTATAACAGACGTTGATGTGGCCCATACAACGACTGTTTATAACCGTTGGGGAAATTACCGACGGTTTGAAACTGTCGCTAAATCAACGACGGTTTGAAACCGTCGTTGATTTAGCGACAGTTCAAAACAGTCGTTGGTTTGGTGCCAGCGTCGGTTTTTTTGAATGGTCGCTGATTACAAGTAAGCCGTCGGTATTTTACTCACCGACGGCTCAGCGGTCGTTGATTCTAAGTTCAGCGACCACCCTTGCACCGACGGCCTGTTAACGACGGTCTAGCGGTCGTTGATGTTTCACCGACGGTTTTCCTAATATTTCCGACGGCTTTTAGCCGTCGTTAAATTCAACCTTTCTTGTAGTGAAACTGAGAAGTGTAAGAGAGAAACTAAAAAGAGGGTTAAAATATTAAAAAGTGAATGACATGGATGGAAAAAGAGGAGAAAATAGATAGGACATGTTATCAAAAATAGAAAAAACAACCGTGTGTAGATTACTCTCTTAATTGTTTTCCTTCATTAATTAAAAAAATTATATTAAAAGTGTTTTATTGCTTTGATGCGTTTTTCTTGACTTTTCCCCCCTTTTCTTGTTGCGTTGTTCTCGACTTTTCCCCCCTTTTCTTATTGCATTATTCTTCGTGTTCATTGCTTTGTGCAAGCTGCTATTCGATAATGATAAAGGCACGTATATTGCAACAATAGAAAATAATTAAATCTTTGTGCTATGTAGCATTTAATTTGAAATTTGTTGATCAATTTCTTTTGCCTAAACTCTGGTAGAGATAATAACACAAATAAATGATTAGTATTATAAAACTGTGTCGTGATGACCGTAGTTGGCAAGATCATACATGAAGATTTGAGGGCGAACGACAAAAACAATAGTAGGAAAGTGGTGCACAACTTCTCCCATGGCTAGCTTGAACAAATGGTTCAAATATTTTCGTGACCACTTTTGACAAGATTATGAGAAGCATTGAGAGCAGTGCTAGCACTCAAATGAAAACCAGGGTTCCAAAGACCGGCCACTTGAGTTTCTGACATTGTAGAGTTGTCTCTTGTCCAATTGTACTAGAACCTAACAGCCAACCTTTTATGTTCTCATAATGAATAAACATAAATTTCCATGAACTCTGAAAAATTTAGAGAAAATAAGTGCTTATAATTAGCCTAATAAATTTTATACGCCGTACTAAGTTGCTCTAAATCGAGATTTGATTGTGCATATATCCCAAAAATGGCATTCTCCTATATTCAGGGTCGTCTCAAATAACTTAGCTTAGTGGTCCTGTGTACTAATTAGTGTTGATATTTGGGCGTACAAAAAGGACAAATGATCCCTGCATTGTTTTCTAAATTGATAAATTCTATGATACTTTATATATGTAATCAATGTCATTTTGTTTAATTTGAACTATCTAGAAAGTTAGGGGTGCACTATCTTTAAGGATTACCCTGTGTTGTAGCCTATAGGTCACTTTTTCAACACCATATTAGTGAACATGCCTATGTATCCGATTGTTATCTTTGCCAAAAATTGTAGTAGTAGGATCATATCTAGGGGTGCTTATCGAGCGAGCCGAGCCCGAATAGCATTGGGCTCGGCTCGAGCTCGTTTAACTTTTCATGGGCTCGGCTCGGCTCGAGCTCGTGATTAGAATTTGCAGCTCGAGCTCGGCTCGTGAGCTCGTTTAGGCTTAGGCTCGGCTCGTGAGCTCGTTTAGGCTCGGCTCGTGAGCTCGATTGTGGCTCGAGCTCAATTGTGGCTTGTGAGCTCATTTAATTGCTTTTACCTTTTCTTTTTATCTTTCTTCTAATATATACTTTAGTTAGTATCTTAAAAGAAATTAATATAATTTTTAATATATATAAATAATTTTTTAATATAATTTTTTTTATTAGTATAAAATAATAATCGAGCTGTTCACGAGCTTTACGAGCCGAGCTTTTCCTAGCTCGGCTCGGCTCGTTTAAGTCTCGAGCCGAGCCGAGCTCGAGTCGAGCTTCAACGAGACGAGCTTTGACCGACCTTTGACCGAGCCGAGCCCGAGCTACTCGCGAGCTTGTCAGGCTCATTATCACCCCTAATCATATCTATTTCATACCCTTGTTTCATTGTTTGTATCCGATTTAAAGCAGCCAAGTTATTCGCTTTATTTGTGGATTCCAAACTCATATATATATGTGAGTAGAGGATATTATCGTCCTTTGATCTCTATACTATCTTTCTAATTTAAGTTAGTGAATTTTAATTTATTATTTCATTAGTAATTCTTTTTTTTTTAGACTAGGGGTATATTTTTCCGCTTTAACATGCAGTATCTTGATTATAACTTACTCCACGCACCTTTGTGTTCTTGTTTCGTATGTGTATGAGATCAGGGTAATAATATTCCAAATTTGCATTAAAACCACTGTTTGGGTTTTATTTTAATACCATAAGTGAACGTTGTCGTAGCACATACGGATCGAACTCAGGAAGGTGCAAGACTAAACACTAGTTGACTATAGACTATGAAATAGCTACACAATTCGAATATCAAGAGAAATCTATAAACTAATAGCTTAACTAATAACAAAATATGACAACTTATGATATAAATAATAATTAAAACAATAAGATTAAGCATCACCACTAATATGAATTGATCAAAATATAACTCACATCCCAGTTATTCAATTATAGTTTTGTAACACCCCCGCCAACCTGAACCCTTCTTCATTTAATAAAACTCGAGATGAGGGGAAATCCACGAGGTTTCGACTCAACGGGTGTGCTACCGCCGCACTTATCTCCTTGGAAATAAATGCAAGGCTAGTTTAAAACATACTAAATTCAATTAAATTAATCCTTACAACCAAGTAAATCGTTCATTAAATATTACTAATTACTTAAGTGTTTCAGAGTTCCAGCGGAAGCTAAATCATAAGCTAAGTGCTTGACAACTCTAAATGATCTCCCTTTGTTCCCCCGTCGATCACCCACCTGCACAAATACATTGAAAAGAAACAAGAGAGACAAGCTCCCAAAAATTAGAAAAACTGAGTAATTCCAACTCCATCCCGTAAAATACTTAAGTTGAAAATAATTTGTAAAATAGTACTTCGGTTAATAGGGTTGAAAAGCATAGCACACATACACGTATATATACAATGAATAATCACATAATTAATTCAATTAATCCAATTATTTAAGGAGAGAAAAGAGAACGCCAGTAAGCTGGCGTCAATCCCCTGTAACCACTTACTTCAACATTGTAGGCCAGGGTCAATCCCCTGTAACCACCTAAGGATAACATAATGGCCATAATAACAGAGTCCCTAGTGTGCACACCCCTTCTACTTGGATCACAACACGATAGAAGGAAGACAAGAATGAATAATCGGTATAGTAACCGAGAGAACCCGTAGGGACCGCCGAACCTCTCATACAGGCAACCTGTCTCATCATTTCCCTCCGATATTTCACTTTACGTGATTAACATCTTTTAATTCAAGTCATCACATAAATCACGTACACAATTACGTCATCGTTGTTCAATCCAGTGTGAATATATTTCATCCATCATATTCTTAATCCATTCATAGTGGTTTCAATAACTCATTTCACAACCGTCACTTGAGTTCATTTATCACTTCAGATTCATAATCATTTCATTATCACAAGTTCTTACTAATTCCAACCTTCATAAAATTTCAATAATAATAATAATAACGGTAATAATGATAACAATAATAATAATAATAATAATAATAATAATAATAATAATAATAATAATAATAATAATAATAATAATAATAATAATAATAATAATAATAATAATAATAATAATAATAATAATAATAACCATAACATTACTAAATGACGTTAAGCGGTTTTCATAACGTGATAATAAACATATTTGTCATATCGTATATCGTCCATAGTCATGGTTCATAATCGAAATCGATAGTCGTCGTCCATTTTGTCATTCGTTTTCATAATCCGCATTAAGTCGATAATCCATATTTATAGTCCATACTTATATATATTTTATAAGCACATAATAATCACATAATCAATTCGTTTTACACTAACGGGATCTATGTTTAGATGGACATTGGAGATTACCTCGTGACGCGTACCCAAAAGTTAAGTTCACGAACGAATTAACACTCTTGATATTCCTCGTCTACGCAATCGGAGTCTACAATAGACATTAACGATATCTAAGTTAGTTACCTAAATAACCCGTTTTTATATAAAACAATTTAAATAATTTAAATAACTTAATAGTTTTTAAATTATTTATGAAATCATTTTAAGTACTCAAAGATTACTTCAACTTAATTTTTATTAACTTAAACGATTATTTTAACATAAAAACTAACTTTATTACACTTATTACTTTGTTTTAGAAAATTAATAAATATGTTTTCAAGTTATAAAAGACTAAGTTAATTAATCTAAAATACACCAATTTAATAAAGCAAGCTAGTTTAGGAAAGTCATTTGTTTTGTTTTAAAAACAATAAACTAATAACTAAGTAAAGGGGAAAGGGGGATACTGATTCTTTGAATCAGTTTAACCCAACTGAAGAAAGAAAAAAAAACGAAGAAGGAAGTCAGGGGAGGGACAAGTCAGCGGGAAAGAGAGGAGGGAATGGCATTGGTGTTTCGGGTGGAGGACGGCGAAGCACGGCGAGGCTCAGGCGGAAGACGGTGGCGCAGGTGGTTCGAGGTGGCGGCTGGGCGCGGCTGAGGGAGGCAGCAGGGTACTGCGAAGGAGGAGAAGGAAGCAGCGAGGAAGGAGAAGGGTGGTGAGCTGGTTTGGCGGCGTAGGAGATGGCGGTGCTGCGGTGGTTTTCTGGGTGGTCGAGGTGGTTCGAGTGGTGAAGTCAGGTGGGGTCAGGTGGTTCGAGTGGTGGTTGACGGTGGATTGAAATTTCATTTTAAATTTTCAAAATGAAAAATCATAAATTAAGGAAGAAGAGAAACGAATTGAAGCAAACCTTTTGAGATTGTTTGCTTGAGTAATTTGGTGAGTAAAGTTCAGTATTTATAGAGCCAAATTTCTGAATTTGTGGAGCTTAGTCAACCTCCATTAATGGAGGAAGTATGGTGTGAGATTTTGTTTTCTGATTTTGGGGGATTTTTGGGCAGAAGAGTTGAGGTTATGGTTGATTTGGTGCTTGATTTTCAAAGTTCTCTGACAAGAACTGTTGAATTTGTGGAAAAAAAATTCCTTTGGCTCTGTTGATTTTTGTACGTGAGGAAGGAGGAAGGAGGAAGATGGTGATCTATGATAACGTTTCTTTCTTTTGTTTTTGTTTTGGCTTTTTTTTTTTCTTTTTGGCTAAAAAAAATGCCACATGGGTTATGGACTTGGTATTTGGGCTTTGGATTGCTAAAAATGGATGGACAACTTGTACAAGGATACCCATAATAAAAAAAAATAAAGAGTTTAATTTACCATAATTAAATTATTTAGGAATAATCATTTAAATAAAACTTGTTAAATAAATCAAAACTAAATGAAATCATTATCTTAATAAACATAGTTATCATATAAAACTGTATTATCAGAAAATAAAATTTAAGTGAAAATACTATTAAACCTTAATTAATAATAAAATAAATTTCATAATTTCGGGGTATTACAAGTTTAGGCGAAATTGACATTCCGTTATGACTCAGTAATAAAGCACAACTGTGAACCGAAACTAAATACTCAATCATTCCTCAATACCTAAAGCTCACTGTCGTGATAGCAAAAGGCCTAACTAACATGCATGTCTCCTATTTTCATGGCTTACACACATAATTAGAAGCATTAAGAACCATTGTCAAATAATTCCCAATTTTAGTTCTCACCTATTTTCATGAGAGAATTCAAATCAATGACAAGATTATCTAAATTAAGACCCAAATTTCGTTGATGAACTCAATTAATAAAATAAAAATTTAACATCAAACAAATATTCCTAATCTCAACTCCAATTTTCGTTGATAATATAAAATTAGGGTCAAATCAAGATGCAAAATTGACAATTAAAACAACCTTATCAAACCCTAAACATATAATTCAACAACATGGGAATTAGAGAAGAATTTACCTGATCAATCCATACTAGCTCTCAACTTAATCCTAGATAAAAAGACTACTCACTGATCATGACAATAAAATCAACAAACTTAATAGAAAACATAATTAAATAAATAAAAGAGAAAGAAAGAATAAAACTTGATACACAGTACTTGAATACAAGACGAATATGAAATCTTCAATCTTGAATCTCCAAAGTAGCAATAGAAAATAAACTAGGGCAAAACTAGAGAGAAAACCTAGTTAGAGAATAACGTGCAACTAGAATAATGAATAACAGATAATGCATACTCTAACCTCATTAGAAATCCTCTAATATAAAGTTATATCTCCTAATACTAATAGGAAAGCCAATTACAAGATAAGGAAGGTCAATTAAATCATTAAATGGCCGGAATATTCCGCGCGCACGTAGGAAGCGTCAGCAAAACTGGGCCAACTTGCGAATCCCATATCTCTCATAATATAACTATGCTTGGGCCGTGCAACTTATCGTTAGAAAGCTCTTCAAGCCTACTTTCCAATGCCGCTGTAACGATCCCATTATAACTAACGAGTCAAAAGTTATGGATAAAATAGTGAACATGTCGATTTCTACAATTCTTTCGATGAATTCCAACTCCAATTTAGCTCCAAATTGCACTTAAATATGTTCATAATAACGATCCTTATCAACGTAGCTTGCTTCCAATTGCTCCTAAGTACTCAAGCTTGTCCAATAATACTCCAATTATGTTCTCAATACTTGATATTCATCAAAGAATTAATACCAAAAACACACAAAAGGAGTAATATTTCGCATATTAAGTAATAGTATGCAATTACATATGAACTATAATGCACCTAAATGCTCCTAAAATGCACAAAAAACCTATATAAAAATGCGATACATCAACCACATCAATAAAGATGAACATAGAATTGGAAAAGGCAAAGAGGCTGATCGAGGCAAGATGCTTTTAGGAGCAAGGAAGAGGATTATGAAGTCATAAAGAAGGACGAAACTCATAAGAAAGAACCGAATACATGAGTTGTTAGGATATATGAAGAATTATATTTTGACAAGTATTCAAATATGTCAAGGATTATGAAATACCAAATACAAAAATGAAGAAAGCCACCAATCTTAACAACAACATCAAATAATTAAACTCCCAAGAAATGTCAAACACATACATAGAATAATAAAAGTTACAACCCATGATTAGGGATGGCAATGGGTAGGGTCTGGGTAGACCCTTAACCATACCCTAATTTTTAGATGTAGACCTATACCCTATCCATACCTACAGAGTAAAAAAATTTAGGACCCTTATCCGTACCAATACTAATTTTTTTCCGCTTATAAATTTACGTGCATATATAATTGTTAAGCACAATTCAACATATAAAGATGTCAATTAGCACACAAAATATCATATTACATATACACAGTTTTTCCACATCCGAAAAGTTTCATACATCCAAATATGAATAAAGAAAATAGTTTGGAGCGAGAGAGTGAGATACTGGTAAGAAGAGACTGTGAAAGTGCGGCTAGAGTGAGAGATTGAGGGTTTTATTTTAACGGGAAGGGTTTCTTATATCTATTATATATTAAATATATGTATTTATTTTAAACTAAAATATATGGGTAGGGTATGCAGGTATTTGAGAAGTGGACCCTTACCTTACCCTTACCTGAGATAGTATCAAGACTCATACCCTACCCTTACCAACAGGGTCCAAAAAATTAAAACCCATACTCTTCAATTAGGGTAGGGTCTGGGCGGGTCCGGTTGGGGTCCTGGACTCATTGCCATCTCTACCCATTATTGTTACCAGTACGATCATGAGTGAAATAATATAAAGAAAACAGAAATAACTAATAAGAAAGGAAATCAGAATTGAAGGGTTTAGCTAGCTGCATATGCCTCAGCCTTAATTATAGTTGATGATAGAGATAAATCTTTGAGCACCATTAAAAAGTGATCATGTGCAATATTGATCAGCAGATGTATGAGCAGGTGCAACGGTCACCAGTGTTGACTGTGTTTTCAGTTCTGCAATCTTCTTCAACCCATTCAAATGTTTGCTCGCAATCAAATATTTGGTAAATGCTAAGTTTTAACAAGTAACATTTGAAGCTATCCGCAATTGCATGACCAAAAAATTTAAGCATATTATTTTTCACGCATTCTGTGACGTCACTTTGACTGACCGACGTAGTAGTTTGACAAACACCGCCAATTATACGACCCTCTTGCTCAGCCATGCATGCATCTCTACAGGTTTTATGGTCCGGGCAGCTACCTTCGTGATTACGGCTAGGCCTATCACACATCTGTGTCAAGCCTGCATTTTAAACCAAATTATGCCATTAGCATATACACTACATTTGTAAAATCTAATAACTTGTAACTTATGATTAATGATAAGGTCCATCGACCAGCATTATATATAGTATTTGTGATGAGATAGTATTTTTGAGTAATATAGTCCGCACTATAATATTTTTGGTGCATTGTATTGCATTAAACATATTTTAGAGGCGATCTCTAAATCATATGTACTTCAAAGAAAATACCGGCCGCCTGTGGCCGGCCTTATATCCTTTTGATGTTACACTTATTTATTCCATTATCTCAACATATAATAATAACCATGAGCACCAATGTTTTTATTATGTAATAGTCTTATTAATTATATAGAAGAGATTTTTGCGTAGTAAGAGAAAAAGAATACAAATTATACAATGGAGATCATTAACTGAATAACGGTATAATGAGATGTTGCTCATATTCATAATGAATATTGCAAACTTTGACTACCACATTTATTCAGCAACTTTGACCATCAATATTTTCAAAATATTCATTAAGATAAAAAGAAAAAGAAACTGCTAAAACCTTTTTATTTAGGTATGAGTGAGAGTGCTGCAAAATTTTATGAGGTTCAAACTTCAATTTTATGAGTAGGATTACCTTGAACAGTGTCACTGAAGATAACATCAATTGCTAAGAACACGAGAAATAGAGTGTTCCTATGAATTCCAATTAGCTTTGCCATTGCTGAATACAGTTAACTTTTGGATATTTGGACGTATAAAAACTCTACAAATAGTTGATTACTTAAAAGTTATGACTAGTTTGATTTTGGTGAGGGCTTCTTATGATTAAGCTTCTGAAACCAATCTATATTTATTGCACATTCATACATACATGCACGTTTATATATTTGTGAGGGTTGTTCTATATTAATCTTTTTTATTCTGTCTAGAATTGCTGGAAGATCAATTGCGAGATATGCAAATCAAAAAGCTGATAGTCACGTCTTATATGCTGCTCTTTTTAGCTATTTGACTAGTTCCAAGGATGCACAAGTTCATTATTAAAGTAACCAAATGATCAATGACATATCCTCAAAAAAAAAAAAAAAATGATCAATGACATAGTAGTTGTTCACTTGTCTTTTAACCAAATAGTTGGGGTTTAACTCCCAATTTTTGGGAATTGAAAGAGATTATGGACCAACCCTTTATCTTAAAGTGGAGCATCCAGGACAAGGACAATAGTCAGTGCTATCGCAAGTAAATAGCCTCGTATTTCATAAAAAAAAAAGTTAATTGAAGTAAAAAACAGTGTTGATTTCACGAAAGAAAAAAAAAAAAAAGCAAATTGAGGATGTCAAATTCTCACATTTTTTTAGAATGCATTAAATCTACTAATGGGGTTTAGGCAAAAGTTACATACCTTAAAATTTAAAATTTATTTTGATATATATACAATCATAAGGACAACATATAAGCATTGAATGCATTTCCTAAAATGGTAGTATTAATTAGTTTAGGAATTTATGACCATATAACGCATCGATGAGCATTATTAATGCTTAGTTATTATTTACCATGTTAATCTTCTTATATACAACCTTTAAATTAAGTTTTAAGCGCTAAGAATAGGTATCAAATTTATTTTCTAAAATGGTATTACTCTCTTTGTCTACGTTTACTAACTACATTTCCTTCTAATTATAACAGTGTCATGCATTAATCAATGTTATCAATACTTAGACATTACTTAACATTTGTACCTTTAGCTTCTTATATGCAGTCCTTAAAACTGTATATATTAATTTTCAAACTCGTTAATAGAAAAGGAGAAGGTTGCCTTAATTATGAGTGAGCACAACCGGGAATTCGGTCAAACTTTTAGAATCGGATCTGGAGCCAGAATCAATTGGGATTGGTTAGTTGAAATCGAAAACGAAACCCGATCATTTGGCCAAACTAGTTCCTAAATATTTGGATCCAGAGTACCTGAGCATTTAATTTGTTAAAATAATAGAAATTAAAACTTATTTGGGATTCTAAATATTGATTTTTTTAGTACATATGTATGCGTGTGTATATCAATAGAGATGAACATGGAACTGGAAAAGGCAAAGAGGTCGATCGAGGCAAAATATGCTTTTAAAAGCAAGGAAGAGGAGTATGAAGTGTAAGATGATGAATATCTCCTTTGAGGAGGCGTATGATCTTATTCACAATATATATATGAGACATACAAATAACCCTACTTTACATAATTAGCTACTTTACATAATTACATAGCCTAATGAGGGACACTAAGTATATTAACATATATTTACTCTAATACATCCCCACAGTTGGAGCAGGAGGAGGGCGAATGCTCAAAATGGATCGGAAACCTATAAACGAGGGTTGAGGAAGACCCTTGGTGAAGATATCAACAAACTGAGAGGAGGAAGGCACATGAAGAACACGAATATGACCAAGAGTAACCTTCTCACGAACAAAATGAATGTCCATCTCCACATGTTTAGTACGTTGGTGTTGCACGGGGTTATGAGACATGTAAACAGCACTAATATTATCACAATACACCACTGTAGCTCGCTTTAAGGGACAATGAAGTACAAGTAACAGATTACGAATCGAGGCTGTCTCAGGAACCACATTAGCCACACCTCTATACTCGGCCTCCGCACTAGACCTAGACAAAGTAGCCTGTCGTTTGGAAGACCAAGAAATAAGATTGTCACCAAGAAACACACAGTAACCGGAGGTAGAACGACGAGTATAGGGGAACCAGCCCCAGTCCGCATCAGTGTAAGAAACAAGGCCCTTAGCAGGGGCCGAGGAGAAGTGCATGCCATAGTCAAGAGTGCCCTTAAGATATCGAAGGATACGCTTAAGAGCATGAAAATGTGGATCTCTTGGCGCATGCATAAACAAACATACCTGCTGCACTGCATAAGAGATATCCGGGCGGGTGAAGGTAAGATACTGAAGAGCGCTCGTAAGTTGACGATACAAAGTAGGATCGGCAAGGGGTTTCCCACTAGAGGCACTGAGCCTAGACTTAGTATCAACAGGAGAAGCAGCAGATTTACAAGAAGACATATCAGTACGAGCAAGAATCTCCATAGCATATTTTCTTTGGCAAAGAAACATGATGTCTATGGTATGAGACACAAAAATACCAAGGAAATAAGACAAATGACCAAGATCCTTCATCGCAAACTCAGAACTCAAAAGAGCAATAATACGGGTCCTGAGAGCATCAGACGAGCAAGTAAGGATAATGTCATCAACATAGAGAAGAAGATAAGCAGTATCGGAGCCCTGTCTGAAAATAAAAAGAGATGTATCACACTTGCTGTTCTGAAAACCCAAAGAGAGAATGTAAGTAGCAAATCGCTGATACCAAGCCCGGGGGGCCTATTTTAGACCATACAGAGACTTTCGAAGAAGACATACATGTTTAGGCTTGTCAAGATGGACAAACCCTGGAGGTTGATGCATATAAACGGTCTCCTGAAGATCACCATGAAGAAAAGCATTCTTCACATCCAGCTGATGAATAGACCAGTGCCTAGAAACAGCCAAACTCAACACAGTACGGATGGTAGTAGGGCGTACCACCGGACTGAAAGTATCACCACAATCCACCCCAACCTCCTGACTTTTACCATTAGCCACCAAACGGGCCTTATATCGTTCAAAAGTACCATCTGATTTCTCCTTGTGAGTAAAAACCCATAAGCAACGAACAATATTAGCATCCGCAGGACGCGGTACCAAATCCCAAGTATGAGTGTCAATCATAGCATTATATTCATCACACATGGCATTATACCAGTTAGGATCCTCAATGGCACGTAAATGAGAACGAGGAAGAGGAGAGATTTGGGAGGTGGAGGAAGTGAGAAGAGCATATTTAGAATTAGGTTTAAATATACCCGATTGGGAGCGGGTCCGCATAGAATGAGCCGGCTGGGTAGACTCATAGGCTGGAATAGAAGAAATGGGCTGGAAGCAGCATTATTGGGCTCAAAAGAATGATCAGGAGAAGTGGGCCCAGAACTCGAAGGAAAGGAGGGAGAGGAGTTGGAATCTCGGCTGGGAGCTGCAGCAGGGGAAGCGCGGGGAAAGATGCCAGATTGGGCAGGGCCTGGGCGTAAAAGAAGAGGAGAAGAAACGGGGCCAGTAGCCTCAGTGGAAAGGAAAGGCGGGAGGAGAGAGTGGGTAAGCTGCTGGGAGCCCGTGGCGGACACATCAGGTCCACAAAATTCCAGCGGCTTATTCTCCCCAACACTCACATCCACACTGAGCGAAGGATTTGTTGAGCTCGAAGGCTGCTAGGCCTCAGAGTGAATTAGAGGAGGAGGCTCAAAGTCCGAACGCAAGAATTCATAATCTTTAGATTGTGGAGTATAATGAGAGGAGTTAGGAAAATTGTGCTCATCAAAAACAACATGACGCGAAATAATCACCTTATTGGTTTCAAGATTGAGACACCTATATCCTCGATGAGAGGTGGGATAACCAAGAAAAATGCAAGGAGTGGAGCTGGGACTCATTTTGTGAGGTGTAGTGGAAGAGAGATTAAGATAGCACAAACACCCAAAGGTACGAATATGATCATAGGAAGGAGCCTTGTTAAACAAAATGTGCACAGAAGTGAGAATCCAAAATAGGAGTAGGACGAATATTAAGTAAATAAGTCGCCATGTGCAAGGACTCGACCCAATAGGAAGGGGGAAGAGAGGCATGAAATAAGAGGCAACGACAAATGTTATTGAGGGTGCGAATCATACGTTCCGCTTTTCCATTTTAAGGAGACGTATGAGGACAAGAATGACGCCAAATCATGCCATGAGAAAGAGAAAAAGAATTGGAAGATGCATTGTCATACTCACACCCATTATCACATTGCAATGCTTTAATAGGAAGACCAAATTGAGTCTTAACATAAGTATGGAAGAGCACAAAAGTGGAGAAGACATTTGATTTATTTTTGAGAGGAAACACCCACAAATATTGAGAATAGTCATCAAGAAATAGCAAATAATTCTGAAATCCAGTAGGACTATGTAGAGGGTATGTAAATAAATCGGTATGAATAATATCAAAAGGAGCATAAGTCTTAGTTAAAGAAGCAGAAAAAGGAAGACGACAATGTTTGCCTAATTGACATCCATGACAAACAGATAGAGTAATTATTACATCGAATAAAATCATTATTCCTAAGAAAACTAAGAACTTGATCTCCAGGGCGACCCAAACGATTGTGCCAAACTTCAGATGAGATAGCAGCAAAGGCAGAAGAGGAATGAGATGATGAGATGGAAGACACTGAATAAAGATTTCCCACACTATTGCACCTGGTCAAGATTGTCCCCGTCCGGAGATCCTTCACAGAAAAACCAAAAGGATCAAATTCAACAGAGACACTATTATCAGAAGTGAATTGACGGACAAACATAAGATTTTTGATGATTTTAGGAGCATAAAGAATATTTTTGAGAGTGAGAGGATATTTAGAGTTAGGAAGAAAAGAAGTGCAGAACCCATAACCGGTATTTTAGAACCATCACCAACTAAAATGTGAGAATTAAAATTACTCCAATTGACAATAGAAGAATCAATACCTGAATTATTCATAAGATGGGATGTCGCACCAGTGTCCATATATCAATTAGAATCCGGAGGTTGGAGTGACAAAGCATTTAAGAAAGTAGGGAGTTCAGTGGGCTGAAAACTACCTGGAGTAAGAAAAGCCTGCTGTGTGGGCTGAGATGAAGAAACACGTGGACTTGGGCCCAGAAGCCCCTGCTGCTGAATTGAAGTGGAGCGCCAATTCTGTTGAGCCTGAGATGGATATGGACAAGGGGGGTAAAACATAGGTTGGGCCCAAGGACCAGCAGCCCACGAAGGAAAATAAAAAGAGTGGGCTTGAGTGGGAAGTGCACGCCCCTGCTGCCCATTGCCATTATGAGAATTATTTTGCTTCCCTTTATATTTCCCCTTTGACTTTCCATAACCATGTTGCTTCCCACCATTAGACCGAGTAGCACCACCACCACCATGAGATGGCTGCGACGGTGGTTTAGGAATATCATCACCCACCATTAGAACAACAACAGAAGAGCTTGAATTAGAGTCGGTTTTCTCACGACTAACACGGTCCAATTCGAGCATTGAACACGCTTTATCAAACGAAGGAAGAGGAGAGGATTGTCGTTGAATGAGCGTAGCCACCATGCGGTAGTCGGTAGTCAATTTACCAACTAGTTGAAGAACTAAACGTTCCTCACTAATGGGGTGATCTATAGCAGCAAGTTGTGTAGAATGAGCTTTGACAATAATCACCAAGAGATGTAAATTGAGAAAGATGAATATTACCGAACTGGTTCTCGAGATGCACGACACGAGTACCCTTGTTATCTTGGAAAATATTGCAAAGACGTTCCCATGCGGATATGGCCGTGGATTTGTCGTCCAAAATTTTAATAAGAAGGTCGGTGGAGATCGTGTCGTACAACCATTGGCAAACAATAGCATCCAAACGACCCCATAAGTCATCATCAACATCCTTTGGTTTCTTGACCGACGAGGTAATGTGATCCAAGACATTGTAAGCCTTGGCGGTATTGCGGAAAAGCGTGGCCCGGGGGGGTATATATTGCACTTTGTCGATGTCAAGGACCAAGGGGATCAACGCTTTGACGTTGGTGACACTCAAAGCCGGATGATAAGCATGGCTAACCGAAGAAGGAGAAGGAGATTCGGGTTCGGGTGCCATGGACGAAGTGAAGATGAAGAAGATGAAAGAAAGTAGAAGAAAAAGATCGGCGCGGCCGAGGTTGGCTCTGATATCATGTAAGATGATGAATATCTCCTTTGAGGAGGCGTATGATCTTATTCACAATATATATATATGAGACATACAAATAACCCTACTTTACATAATTACATAGCCTAATGAGGGACACTAAATATATTAACATATATTTACTCTAATATGAAGTCATAAAAAAAGGAAAAATTGAATACAACAATTGTTAGGATATATGAAGAATTATATTTTGACAAGTATTCAAATATGTCAAGGATTATGAAATTCCAAATACAAAAATGAAGTATGCCACCAATCTTAACAACAACATTAAATAATTAAACTCACAAGAAATATCAAACACATACATAGAATAATAAAAGTTACAACCCATGATTGTTACGAGTACGATCATGAGTGAAATAATATAAAGAATACAGAAACAATAAAAAAGGAAATCACAAATGAAGGCTAGCTAGCTGCATATGAGGCCTCAGCCTTAATTACAGTTGATGATAATAGAGATTAATCTTTGAGCACCATTAAATGCTAAGTGATCATGTGCAATATTGATCAGCACAGGTATGAGCAGGTGCAACGATCACCAGTGTTGACTGTGTTTTTAGTTCTGCAATTTTCTTGAGCCCTGCTCAACAGTTCCAGGCAATGACGTAAAGGGTCTAGACCTCTTCCGCCATTTCGCATGCGACACTCGCTGGAATTCGTAATTGCACGACCGAAACTTTGAGACATAGTATTTTTCACGCACTCTGTGACGTCACTTTGACTGACCGACGTAGTAGTTTGACAAACACCGCCAATTATACGACCGTCTGGCTCAGCCATGCATGCATCTCTACAGGTTTGTTAGGGTAACATCTTGTTAATAATATTTATGTTGTATATTAGTTGTTGGGCTCATTAAGTGTAAAGCTAGGCCCTAATATCTTTGTATATATACTTTGCTGTGCATTAGTAATACAACAACTTAAAAACCCTCATCTCAATCTGTCATGGTATCGGAGCCTCAAGCGGCACAACCCTAATTTTTTTTTTTCTACTCTTCTTCGTCGTCTGGTTTCACAGCTTCGGCCACGCGTGCTACGACTGTGTTCCCACCATGACTGAAGGCAATAAGGACACTAAACTTGATCCTTCTTCTCCGTATTATCTCGGTACCGGTGATCAACCGGGTAATATTATTTCTCATGTGACCCTCAAGGGTGACAACTATGTTGCTTGGGCTCGTGCTCTTACCTTATCTCTCAAGGCTCGCCGGAAATTCGGCTTTGTTGATGGTTCTCTTGTCAAGCCCGCTGCCGCTGCACAATTACTTGATTGGGAGACTGTCAACTCCATGATTGTCTCATGGATTCTTCGCACGTTGGATGCCAAAGTGGCTGCATCTCTTCCCTTTCATGATACTGCTCGTACTTTGTGGCTTTATCTTGAAAAACGTTATTGTATTGCGAATGGTCCGCGCTTACAGCAACTTCGGCAACAAATTACCGACTGCAAACAAACCAAGACAATGTCTGTTGAGGACTATTTTACTAAGTTAATGGCCCTTTATGATGAACTTGATCGATTAAAACCATTGCATACATGTACTTGTGGAAAGTGTAGTTGTAATATTGCTGAAAAATTTTTAAAAGATCGCCAGGAGGAAAAATTGCATCAATTTTTTGTGGGTCTCGATGATGATTATTATGCTATGGTTAGGACTAACTTGCTCTCTCAAACACCAGCAGCAGACATTGATCGCTCCTACCAAACCTTGCTCCAAGAAGAACGGTCTCGTCACATTGCACGAACCAAGGTTGTTGTGGAGGAGGCTCGTGCTTTTGCTATTTCAGATAACCGTGGCCGAGGACGTTTTACTCGCCTAGATAAGTCTAAACTTGTATGTACCCACTGTAAAAAACGGGGCCACGACACCTCCACCTGCTTTGTTCTTCATGGCGCCCCGGATTGGTGGCTCGAACGTCAAAAGGCTGCCAAGGGGTTCGACCCGCTGCTTGCCGCCGCTGCGCAGTGCGAGCCATGGGCGTGGTTCTGCTACGGGTGCTGCTGGTTCGCGTGTCCACGCCGTCTCCGAGGTAGTCCAGCTTGACAGTGCTGTCCCGCAATCCTCCGTGGCCGCCGCCGCCCTACCTTACGCCCGGATCAGGTGCAATCTCTCCTTAATATGCTCGAGTTCGAAACTTTTACGGTGATCGTATGACTGGTAAGCCTATTTGTGTTGATTGGATTATTGATACCGGTGCTTCCCATCATGTTACGGGTATATATGATTGTTTATTTGATGTTCACTCCATTGATGCGTGGACCGTCGGCTTGCCCGATGGCCGTCGTGTCTCGGCCACTATGTGTGGTCGCATTACTCTCTCTCCTCATGTGACTCTTGAGAATGTTCTATATGTGCCTGGTCTTAGCTGCAATTTAATCTCTGTTTCGCGATTAATTGATGGTTGTCATTGTTCAGTAAATTTCACTAATTCATTGTGTGCAATACAGGACCAACTCTCGGGGACTCTGATTGGAGCCGGTGAGCGTCGGAATGGGCTATACTTCTTTCGGGGTTTACCTGAAGCTTGTGCAGTGACTGTTCCGGTCTTGTCTGATTTCGAGCTCTGGCATCGTCGATTGGGTCATCCATCTGATAAAGTTACCAAGTTAGTTCCCGCGATTCGTTCTAGTTCTGTTAAGAAGTGTTTGAATAAGGCATGTGTTGTGTGTCCCCAAGCCAAACAAACTCGTGATCCCTTTCCTATTAGTGACTACAAAGCAACTAGGCCCTTTGAGCTTATTCATTGTGATTTATGGGGGCCTTATCATACACCCTCTTCTTGTAATGCCATTTATTTTCTCACTATTGTGGATGATTTTTCTCGTGCTGTGTGGGTTTATTTATTGGCGAATAAAACTGAAGTTTTCTCTGCATTTACTTCATTTTTTGCTATGATTCATCGCCAATTTGAATTAAATTTCAAAACTGTCCGCAGTGATAATGGTACTGAATTTAATTGCCTCAAGGATTATTTTGATACGAATGGCATTATCTTTCAAACCTCTTGTGTTGGTACCCCTCAACAAAATGGTCGCGTTGAACGCAAACATCAGCATATCCTTAATGTAAGTCGAGCCTTAATGTTTCAAGCTCATTTACCTGTTTCTTTTTGGGGAGAATGTGTTTTGACGGCCGTTTATTTGATTAATCGGACCCCCTCCACTGTGTTGCATAATAAAACTCCTTTTGAGATGTTGTTTAATACTCCTCCTAACTTTGATGAATTACGGGTTTTTGGATGCCTTTGTTTTGCTCACAATCAAAAATCCCGTGGAGATAAGTTCGCCTCTCGTAGTCGAAAGTGTGTTTTTGTGGGGTATCCAAATCATAAGAAAGGATGGAAGTTGTATGATCTAGCCACCGGCGATATATTTGTGTCCCGGGATGTCAAATTTTATGAAAACGAGTTTCCTTTTGGTGTATCCCCTGTGGTCCCTGATGTAGCAAATGATAATGTGCATGTTGAGGTGTCTCCTAATGTTGTGACTGTTGATGATGACTTTGAGTCGATTTCTTCTCTGGATGTCACCTCTCTTATTTTGCCTACTCCACCTCCCAATGACACTTCCTTACAGTCCATACCTGCTTCCTCTACTGCCCCTCAACCTTCTTCTACCACCACTAACCCGCCCCAGCCATCCCCTACTGCCACCTCTTGCCCCCCTGCTACCGTACCTGCCAATCATCATCCCTCTACTCCCACACCTACATCATCATCCCTCCCTCCTACTAGCCCTCCTACCTCAGTTACTTCCTCCATGGCTCCTATTGGCTCCCTCGACTCCTCTACTGTTACTTTGGGGCGCGGTTTACGTGAGAAACACCCTTCGGTTCTCCTTCGTGACTATGTTGCACATGCTATTGGTTCCCCCCCCGACTCCGAGTATACGTCCTCCTCCGCCCTCTCTTGGTTCCAACAGTTCCTCAGGTACTCCTTATCCTATTGCTCATTTTGTTAATTATGAAAAATACTCTTTGCCCCATCGTACTTTAATTGCAGCTATCATGACTGGCCATGAGCCTCGGTCCTTTAAGGAAGCTATGCAGGACGAAGGTTGGCGCGAGGCTATGCGCAAGGAGATCCGCGCCTTGGAAGATAATTGTACTTGGGAAATGGCGGAGTTACCTTCACATAAGAAAGCACTTGGTTGCCGTTGGGTCTACAAAATAAAATATAATGCTGATGGTTCTGTGGAGCGTCTCAAAGCTCGCCTTGTCATTTTCGGTAATCATCAAGTTGAAGGTATTGATTATAACGAGACATTTGCTCCTGTAGCTAAGATGGTGACTGTTCGTGCTTTCTTAGCTGTTGCCGCTGCTAAGAACTGGGAATTACATCAGATGGATGTGCACAATGCTTTTCTTCACGGTGATTTGGATGAGGAGGTCTATATGAAACCTCCTCCTGGTTTTTCTTCTAAGCCAGGTCTGGTATGTCGTTTACTCAAATCTCTTTATGGTTTGCGACAGGCACCTCGTTGTTGGTTTGCCAAACTTGCTGCTTCACTTCACCATTATGGCTTTCAGCAGTCTTACTCTGATTACTCTCTCTTTACTTTGCGACGGGGTCGAGTTCATTTGAACATTCTTGTTTATGTTGATGATTTGATCATTTCTGGCAATGACTCTTCCGCTATTGCTGCTTTTAAGACATATTTGGGTGAGTGCTTTCACATGAAGGATCTTGGTTTGTTGAAATATTTCCTTGGTGTTGAGGTCGCTCGTGGTCCCAATGGCATCTTTTTGTGCCAACGGAAATACACACTTGATATTCTTGCTGAAACTGGGTTGTTGGGTGCCAAACCGGCATCATTTCCTCTTGAACAACATCATTCTCTTGCTTTGGCTACTGGCGAGTTGCTCTCTGATCCCGAGTCCTATCGTCGTCTCGTTGGGCGGCTCATCTATTTATCATTTACTCGTCCTGATTTGTCCTATGTTGTTCATATTCTTGCTCAGTTCATGCAGACACCACGTACGGAGCATTGGGATGCGGCCTTACGTGTTGTTCGGTATCTTAAAGGGTCTCCTGGTCTTGGTATTCTCTTACCCTCTCAGTGCAATTTGACTTTGACAGGCTGGTGTGACTCTGATTGGGCTAGTTGTCCGCTTACTCGTCGCTCCCTGACTGGTTGGTTTGTTTTCCTTGGTGGTTCTCCTATCTCTTGGAAAACGAAAAAAAAAACATACCGTGTCTCGCTCTTCTGCTGAAGCGGAATATCGTTCTATGGCCTCTCTTACATGTGAATTAAAATGGTTGAAGGCTCTTCTTCTTAGCCTTGGTCACCCTTCCGCTATGCCTCTGTTTTGCGATAGTAAATCTGCTTTACATATTGCCCAAAATCCGGTTTTTCATGAGCGGACTAAACATATTGAGGTTGATTGTCATTATGTCCGCGATGCCATTCAGGATGGTGTTATTGTCACTAATCATGTCTCCACAGATGATCAGTTAGCGGACATTCTCACAAAGGCTTTGGGTAAACGGAAGTTCTTGTATCTTCTTCGCAAGTTGGGCATTTGGGATCCATCTGCTCCAACTTGAGGGGGGGTGTTAGGGTAACATCTTGTTAATAATATTTATGTTGTATATTAGTTGTTGGGCTCATTAAGTGTAAAGCTAGGCCCTAATATCTTTGTATATATACTTTGCTGTGCATTAGTAATACAACAACTTAAAAACCCTCATCTCAATCTGTCAAGGTTTTATGGTCCGGGCAGCTACCTTCGTGATTACGGCTAGGCCTATCGCACACCTGTGTCAAGCCTGCATTTTAAACCAAATTATTATGCAATTAGCATATACACTGCATTTGTAAGTTCTAATAACTTGTAACTTATGATTAATGATAAGGTCCATCGACCAGCACTATATATAGTATTTATGATGCGATAGTATTTTTGAGTAATGTAGTCCACACTATAATATTTTTGGTGCATTGTATTGCATTAAACATATTTTATAAGCGATCTCTATATCATATGGAATCCAAAAAAAATACCGACCTTATGTATATATCTTTTTAATGTTTACACTTATATATTCCATTGTCCCATCATATAATAATAGAAGAGATTTTTGCATAGTTAGAGAAAAACAATACAAATTATTATAGAATGGAGATCATTAACTGAATAACTGTACAATGAGATGTTGCTCATACGACATTCATAATGCAATAATGAATATTGCAAACTTTGACGACTACATTCTTCAGCACACAACTTTGACCATTGACATTTTCAAAATATAAGTTAAGATAAAAAAAAAAAAAAAAAACTGCTAAAGCCTTTTTATTTAGGTATGAGAGAAAGTGCTGCAAAATTTTATGAGGTTCAAAATTAAATTTTATGAGTTGTATTACCTTGAACAGCGTCACTGAAGACAAAAATTGCAAAAAGCACGAGAAATAGAGTGTTCCTATGAATTCCAATTAGCTTTGCCATTGCTAAATACGGCTATCTTTTGGATATCTGGACGTATACAAACTCTACAAAGTAGTTGATTACTTAAAAGTAATGACTAGTTTGATTTTTGTGAGGGCTTCTTATGATTAATCTTCTGAAACCAATCTATATTTATAGCAGATTCATACATACATGATACATGCACGTTCATATATTTGTGAGGGCTGTTCTATATTAATCTTTTTTATTCTGTCTAGAATAGCTGGAAGCCTGGAAGATCAATCGCGAGATATGCAAATAAAAAAGCTGATGGTCACGTCTTATATGGTGCTCTTTTAGCTATTTGACTAGTTCCAAAGATGCACAAGTTCATTATTAAAGTAAACAAATAACCAATCTATCTATACTAATATATTAAAAGGTGTACCTAAACAAGAAACGGTGCCACGTGGCGCTCTCCCTAAGGGAGTTTACTCCATTCAATCCACAACAATTAAAAAAAATTAGAAATTGCATAGTATAGGGTTTGATCCCAAGACCTCAACAATATATACTAAAGTCTTAACCACTAGACCAAATAACATTAGTGTTATCATCTTAAAGTATAATATCAATAAATGAAAATTTTCCTTACCCGGGGTGTAGCTCGGGCCTAATAATTAGTGACTAGTTCCAAAGATGCACAAGTCCATTATTAAACCTATATAGTTGGAATCAGAGTACCTGAGTATTTAATTTGTTAAAATATAGAAATTGAAACTTTTTTATAATTCTAAATATTGATTTTTAGGAACTAGAGTGCCCGAAAAAATTGCTCACCCTTACTTAAATTAAGGATTATTTCTAAGGGTTAACAATAATTAAGCATTAAAATACATTTTTAAAAATACTTCCTCTGTTTTTTTAGTTGCAACATTTGTTTTTTCACACTTGTCGATATTCTTCTTTGAACGTTAATATATCTAATTGCGTAAAAGTAAAAATTATATATAAAAATATGATATTTGGAATCATCGCATTGAGACGAATATAACAAGATCCCATTTAACTATGTTTTTTCTTATATAATGATACGACATTGCTTAGCAAAGTTGGTTGATGAATTGTGTCAATAACCAAATGGTGCAACTAAAAAAACAGAGAAATTATTAGTTAAGGAAATAATCACACAACCGCCAATGTTGTTGATGCTTAACTATTAGTTTAGGAGTACTTACTATTTGCACTTGGTTGACCCATTCGGTAATTTACCACTACTAATAAGATGTATAGTGGAATCCAGCTCAACAATAACAATCTGAGCCTAGCTAGCCAAAAAATAAAGTTGGCGTGTTTGTGGGGCCCACCTAACTCTTTCCATGGGATGATCTAAAATGAGTTGTATCATGGCATGACTCAAATATAATTATCAGAAGAACATGAGTGTTACACCATGATCTTTTTAAGCAAGCTTTTTGACATAATTAATTTCATGACCAAAAAAAAACATGAGTGGCTATGCTCTTATGGTTGTCCTTTTTCCCCTTCTATGCAAGATATATAGGATTATTGAGCTTTAAGACCTTAGATTATTTGCAAAATCAAGCAAAATATTCTTTGAGATACCAAGTATAGGTCAAGGAACTGTAATAAGTACAAACCTACTAGAATTACAGAAATTGGAGTGCATAGTTTCTATAAAAAAAATTTTCACCAATGAATAGAGAAAGAAATAGATCAAGCTAAATATACACTAAATTACAAAAACCTACAGCAATATACAAGGTGATTATATATCATTCATAAGATGAATACGATCATGTCAAATGTCTAGCTATAATCTTATTCTGGTTTTGCAACCACATTTGTTGTTGTTGCAATAGATTCTTCTGATCTAAAAACCCACTCATCTGCTGATGATCATTAGCATTCCATGTAGTTGGAAACGACTCAAATGGATCATTATCATTCCATAAACTACTTTGTTGATGCTGATCCATATCTAAACTCGTGGCACGAAACTGATGAGATTCCTTATATAGCTGCTGAGTCAGATGATGATCACACTACATCTCAAGATTGATACCTGCGTCTCACCTGATTAAAGCTCAGCTAACAACCACATTTAGCTAGTTACTATTCTGTTATTGTGTTTTAGTATAAATAGCTTTGTAATAATTCTAGTTAGTTAGTTAATCATTTTTCTTATTCTATCTTTCCTTTGTAAGAACTTTCTCTCTGTAAAAGGTCTATCTTCATGAATGAATTAGTTCTAGAGTCTGAGCTACAAAAGGTAGCAGTGATGACTTAAATCGATTGTGTTGCTGTTCTTCATAGTTCTTCAATCTTTCTGTTTCTCTAAAAATCACATGGTATCAGAGCTACCAGATTCAATCCTGGATCTTCTTCGCTTCAATTGAAATTTTATTTTCTCGGATTTTTCTCGAAATTTCTCAGCTCTTTTCCCTCAGAATTTTTTCTCGAAATTTTTCATTCATTTTCTCATAATTCTCATTTCTTGATTGATCTTTGTAATTGTCGAATGTTCATTTTCAATTGATTCAATTCGTTTCAATTGAATTTCTTCTCTCTGAATTACGCGAAATTTCCCGCATCTTTCTCGAAAATTTTCTCAGATTTCTCGCTTCTTAGTTGAATTTTGTAAATCAATTTTTCCTCAATTGATTCAAACAAATTAAATTGAATCCATTCGTTTCTCAGAATCTCTATCTGTTCAATTTCAATCTCTTGATTCGAATTTCTCAAATTTTTCCAGAATTTCTCATAGAAATGGCAGAAAATAGTGAAACTAGAGTTGAACAAACAATTGATCCTTCTCAGGATCCTACATCTCCATTCTACCTCCATCCTTCTGATAATCCAGGAATTAAACTTGTTTCTGAGAAGTTTAATGGCGAGGCTTACACTGACTGGAAACGATCGATGATGATAAGTCTATCTGCGAAAAATAAGCTCGGATTCATAGATGGAACTGTTCACAAGCCAGCATCAGGCACAAAGGAGTTGCGAGCTTGGGAGAGGTGTAATTCCATGCTGATTTCATGGATTCTTGGAGTTTTGGATCAGAATCTAGCTCGAAGTGTGTTGTACTTTCACACAGCTCGTGAAATATGGTTGAATCTTGAAGAAAGGTTTGGTGCATCTTCTGGAACTGTTCTATATGCATTACAACAATCTCTTGATGAAATGAAACAAGGTACTGATAGCATTTCTATGTTTTTTACCAATATCAAGAGAATTTGGGACAATCTTGATGAAGTAGATCCTCTTCCAACCTGTGATTGTGGTAACTGTAGATGCACAATTACATGAAAATTGCTAAAATCTCAACAAGACAGACGTTTAATACAGTTTCTCATGAAATTGAATGATGGATATGAAATTGTTCGAGGTAGTCTGCTAATGATGCAGCCTCTACCTACTGTATCACATGCCTATAGGTTGTTAGTACAGGAGGAAAAGCACAAACAGATTTACTATAATGTTGCAAAATCTGCTGAAGATAGTAATATGGCATTTATGGTGAATAGAAGAAAGTTTTATGAGAGTTTATATGATAAACCTAAGAATTTCTACAATCAGTCCTATAAGCCTCATCCAGGTAATGAAAGAAGATTTGATTCTGGTAATGAGAAAAGGTTTGAGAAGAAGCATGTCAATTACTACTGTGATCATTGCAAAATTCCTGGTCACAGTATGCAAAGATGTTACAAACTTGGATATGTTCCACCTGGTGGTTTTGACAAGGGGAAACGTGTAGCTGCTGCTGTTCAGATGGATGAAGACTTTCCTACTGATCATCAAGATCAGCCCGATGTTACTATGACTGCAGAACAATACGATAAGCTCATGGAAATGCTTGACAAACAATCTCCATCAACCTCATCAGGCATAGCTTCCTCCTCCAAGAAAGCTTGTGTGGCAGGTAAAATTTGTTTATCTAGTTCTGCACCTATTCATGCTTGGATCCTTGACAGTGGAGCTACTGATCATATATGTTATGATCTGTCATATTTTGCTGACTATGAACATGTTGATACAACTGATAACAATATCACCATACCTGATGGTTCTAAAGTGGCTGTGACACATATAGGGACTATACGTCTCACTGACAATATTACACTACATGGAGTTCTATATGTTCCAGGATTCCAATTTAATTTGGTTTCAATTCCTAAACTATGTCATGACTTACATTGTTATGTGGTTTTTGATGGTGATGATTGCTTATTACAGAGTTCTTCAATGAGAACACAGCTTCTTGGTAGACTCCACCAAGGTCTTTACTATGTCAATTTCACACTTGGACACTCTGGCTCTCAGGTTCCATCTACTGTTTTTTCTGTGGCTACTGCTGTTGATGCTAGTTCAAGTAATAAGATCAACCATGCTGTAAATGAGGCCAAACTCTGGCACCTTAGAATGGGACATCTTCCATTCACTCAATTACATCATGTTCATCCTAGCCTAGCTAATAAATGTACTTTGACTGATATATGTCAAATATGTCCCTCTGCAAGACAGACAAGACTTTCTTTTCCTACTAGTTCTATCAAAACTAGTACTTGTTTTCAGTTACTTCACTTGGATATTTGGGGTCCCTACAAGATTCATACATATAATGGATGTGCTTACTTCCTTACCATGGTTGATGACTTCACTAGAATGACTTGGGTGTACTTATTGACTCACAAATCTGATGTTGTTTCTATATTTCAATCTTTTTATGCATACATTGAAACACAATTTGCTTCTGTTGTCAAATGTGTTAGGACAGATAATGCCAAAGAATTATGTGCGGGTCCCTTGAAACTCTTTTTCTTAGCCAAAGGAATTGAACATCATAGAAGTTGTGCTCATACTCCTCAACAGAATGGAGTAGTAGAAAGGAAACATCGACACCTTCTTTCAAGCCAAACTTCCAGTTTCCTACTGGGGTGAATGTATCTTGTGTGCAGCTCACCTTATAAATAGGATGCCCTTATCTGTTTTGAACTACATCAGTCCCTACCACCTAAGAGTATTTGGGTGTCTGTGTTTTGTTTCTACCCCAAAACCACATAGAACTAAATTTAACTCTAGAGCAGATTCATATGTCTTCATTGGCTATTCTCCAGGGCAAAAGGGATACAAAGTCCTCTATCCTAGCACTCACAAAATTATCATTTCCAGGGATGTTGTTTTTCATGAACAACATTTCCCATATCATTTTGAATCTGCCAAAACCTCTTCTTTTCAATTCTTTCTTCCTACTTCTACTGACTTCACACCATACATTGACCTTCCTGATGTTTTTTTCTTTTCATCATCTTCCACTTCTCCTCATCTCCACACATCTGCTCCTTCCACAACCAGTTCTCCTGATACACAACCTGCACAACCTATTTCTTCTCCCATCTCATCTTCTACCCTTTCTACTCCACCTTCATCTCCTATTATGATCTCAGATTCTACCCAAGATTCTACCCAACCTCCTAAACCAGAACTCAGAAAAAGTACCAGAATTAAAACACTTCCCTCACACCTCCATAACTATGTTTGTAACACAGTTACTACCACTCCACATTGGTGCAACCTAGCATCTTTCAAACATTCCTTTGCCTTATTATCTGCTAATGAGCTCCCCACTGAACCTTCTACTTATAAACAAGCTTCCAAGGAACCTAGATGGGTGGAAGCTATGCAAAAAGAACTCCAAATTCTTGCACACAACCAAACTTGGGTTATTGTCCCACTACCTGTTGGCAAAAGTCCAATTGGTTGTAAATGGGTGTTCAAAATAAAACTTAAAGCAGATGGTTCCATTGAAAGGTTTAAAGCGAGATTGGTTGCTAAAGGGCATAATCAGAAGCTAGGAATAGATTTTGAAGAAACTTTCAGCCCTGTTGTGAAGATGGCCACAGTTAGATGCATTATTGCATTGGCAGCATCCAAACATTGGACAATTTTCCAGTTGGATGTTAACAATGCTTTTTTACATGGAGACTTAGATAAAGAAGTCTACATGACTGTCCCTGAAGGTGTTTCTACTGCACCTAATCATGTTTGCAGGCTTTTGAAGTCTCTATATGGTCTTAAGCAAGCCTCAAGACAATGGTTTGCTAAGCTACTCAGTGAACTTCTCAAACAAGGTTTTACACAGTCTAGAAATGATTATTCCTTGTTCATTAGACATTCTAATGGTCTCATCTTGATCCTAGCTGTATATGTTGATGATATATTGCTCACTGGTGATGATTTGATTGGCATTCAAGATCTCAAGCAACATTTGGATGCTGTCTTTAGCATCAAAGACTTAGGTGTTCTCAGTTTTTTCCTCGGTATTGAAGTGGCATATTCTTCTTCTGGTACTGCCCTTACTCAATGCAAATTTACCAAGGAATTACTCAGCAGCAGTGGTATTACTTCTTTCAAGACTGCTGTAACTCCTCTACCTCTCTCACTCAAGCTACAGGCTACTGAAAGTGATCTACTCTCTAATCCTACTGTTTATAGGTGTATGGTTGGCATATTAAATTTTTTAACTCACACTAGGCCTGACTTGGCATACACTGTCCAGCATCTCAGTCAATATATGCATGCTCCAAGGGTGGCTCATTACCAGGCCCTTCAATATGTTCTCAGATATGTAGCTTCCACAGCTAATCAAGGCATTCTCTTACAAGGTTCTGATTCTCTCACCCTCTAAGCTTTTACTGATTCATACTGGGGAGCATGTTTGGATACCAGAAGATCCATTTCTGGTTAAATTTTATTATTTGGAAACTCTCCTGTTAGCTGGAAATCAAAAAAGCAACATATCGTTTCCAAAAGTTCTTCAGAAGCAGAATATAGAGCAATGCCTGCTGCTGCTTCTGAAGTAACTTGGCTTGTTAGACTCTTGGAAGAACTGGGTGTGTCTCATCTCAAGCCTGTTACTTTGCACTGTGACAATCAAAGTGCCATCTATATTGCAAAGAATCCAGTGCACCATGAACGCACTAAGCACATTGAAATTGATGTGCATTTTACTAGAGACAAGGTTCTTGAAGGATTATTGCATATTGCTTATGTTCCTACATCTCACCAACTTGCTGATGTCTTCACCAAGGTTTTACCTTCAGCACAGATGAACAAACTACTCAGCAAACTTGGCATGTTGTTCCCCATGCCTAGTTTGAGGGGGGGGTGATGAGATTCCTTATATAGGCTGCTGAGTCAGATGAAGATCACACTACATCTCAAGATTGATACCTGCGTCTCACCCGATTAAAGCTCGCCTAACAACCACATTTAGCTAGTTACTATTCTCGTTATTGTGTTTTAGTATAAATAGCTTTGTAATAATTCTAGTTAGTTAGTTAATCATTTTTCTTATTCTATCTTTCCTTTGTAAGAACTTCCTCTCTGTAAAAGGTCTATCTTCATGAATGAATTAGTTCTAGAGTCTGAGCTACAAAAGGTAGCAGTGATGACTTAAATCGATTGTGTTGCTGTTCTTCATAGTTCTTCAATCTTTCTGTTTCTCTAAAAATCACAGAAACGTTGGTGTTGCTTGAAACCTGGGACCTGAGGAGAACAAATCATCATTTCCCACTTTACCAAATGGAACAATTGCATTCATCGCATTTGCATTTCCATCCCCGAAAAAGTTGGTGTACTATTCCATTGCTAGTATAACCCCCAATACTATCAAAATCATTCGAAAGAGTGAAGAAGTCATGCTCAAATTACTCCCGGACCTAGCATGATGATTTGTAAATTCACTTACACAAGCATTAGCGTTATTGCTAAAGCCATCCGGAAAAGCTAACGAAGCACTTAGATCAACATTAGGAAGAACCGATATGTTGGTGTTCGAACTAAAATTATTGCTTCTACCAATGTCATCAAACCGATCAACTTGAAAATTGCTATTGTTGTTGCTATTATGTTAGGAATAGTAGGGTATCAATAAAGATATGATAATATCTTTAGGAAATATTATTATTTAGGAATATATATTATGTTATGAATATTTCCAATAAGTATTAAATTAAGATTAGAATAAGATATATTTTAGAGATAGTTACCTAGTAGGGGTCCCTTTGTACTCCTATATATATTGTACTCATTGTTCATTGTTGAACACACATCTATAATATAAACTCTTATTGTTTCCTCCCTCCTATAAACTTAACATGGTATCGGAGCTTTCCAAAAATTTGGATTCATCCTACGCTTCCGCATAAAACTCATACGACAGGTGGGTGTTCATAAAAATCCACCGGCCGGATCACATATCTATTCCTAAAATACAATTTTTTTTAAAAATCTTACTCCTTTGCTGCTACTGTTTGCGTGGCTTCCATGACCGTTGATTGATTATTCAATTTGGTTTTGCTCATTACCTTTGCTACTTTGCTTGTCTTGGGTATGGCTTCTTCATGGTTCCATCTATTTGTCTTCTTCTGCCACTTCAGTGGGTTTGTCAAGTTCTATATTGGTGGCTAAGGCTTGCTATGTGGCTTCTTGCCTTTTGTGTTAAGCGTATTCCATGCCTTGGCTAGATGTGTTTTTTTATTATTGATCCTCAATTTCATTCTTTTATGGCATAAGTGTTTGCTCGGATCACCTAAAATATTTGGTACGAGGTTCGGCAATAATAGCGTCCTCGGCTATTTCGTTTTTTTTTTCGCTCTCCTTGTGTCGTGAGGCAAGGAATATTGGTTCTCCTTGTGCAGTGAGACAAGGTTTTTAACTGATTTGAGTGTGGTTTGCTCTGACAAACCAATATTTGATTGGAGCACGGTTTTGCTCAGGAAAAACCAAAATACGACGAGTTCGAGAAGAAGAGACGTTCTCGTTGTAATGTTATATTTGATTGGAGCACGATTTTGCTCAGGAAAAGCCAAAATACAATGAGTTCGAGAAGAAGAGACGTTCTCATTATAATGTTATATTTGCAGGTTCGAAAAGAATGACGTTCCTGTTTGATTGATGGATTCGAAAAAGATGAACGTTCGCATCATTAAAAAAAATTAAAAAAATTTGAAGGCGACATCACCAGATTTGTGCATCTCAACAAAGAGAAGAATTTTCAATCGCAACGTTCGTGTACTGTTACTGCCGTTACGATTGCGGGAGGGTGTTAGGAATAGTAGGGTATCAATAAAGATATGGATAATATCTTTAGGATATATTATTATTTAGGAATATATATTATGTTATGAATATTTCCAATAAGTATTAGATTAAGATTAGAATAAGATATCTTTTAAAGAGAGTTACCTAGTAGGGGTCCCTTTGTACTCCTATATATATTGTACTCATAGTTCAGTGTTGAACACACATCTATAATATAAACTCTTATTGTTTCCTCCCTCCTATAAGCTTAACATATTACCATTGCCAAATTCGGCGTTAAAACTAAGTGGGACAGAACTAGTCCTGGTCATGCTTAACTCAGTAGGAAAACTATTTGAGAATTGATCCATGCTATTTCCACCAGTATTATCAAATTCAGCATTGAAAGTTGGAGAGAAAGTGCTTCCTACACCTAAATCTGTAGGAAAACCGTTATTTGAGAAGCTTGCACTTGTACTCCCATGTCCAAAACTACTATGACAAAAGCTTCCAAATAGATCGTCTTCATTATTTGGAGCTTCGACCGAACCACTTAAACCAACCGTATCCTGTAAAAACGGGTTATAATAACTCTGCTCGTTGTGCAAAGGCGACAACGATGAGGTACTAGGAGCATTAAAATCGTTGAACATATCCAACTCGAACCCATTGTTGTTGCTTGCAACACTATCATGCTTGACATGATTAGTACTTTATGTAGATGGTTGATCTACACATGTACATAACTTTTATTAATGGTAAGTTTTCTCTAAATTCTTATTTAATTAATCTGGACAAAAATAAGGGATATATTCAGTGGCGGATCCAGGAATCTGGGAATAGTTGGTCACACTCTAGGTAGCACGGAAACGGATATAGGAACGTCCGAACGGGTACAGAGATGAAAAACGTCAAAATTAAAATTTTAAAAATGGATACGACACGAATTCAGCTAAAAGAAAAAAAAACAACTTAACTTGCAATTGCAGAACCAAGGCTAGCACCATATGCTAGTTACAATTGCTCTAAACTTGCAATGTACACGATTCCGATTGAAATCACTTTATCTCCACAAATAAACACATCAAACTATTGATGTATCAACAAAAATCACAAAATACTCCCAATATCAGAGCATAGCCACAACATGAAAAGGCCAAAAATAATCAGAAAAGGATAGAAAACAACAAAGTATAGAATTAAGGGTTGAAGATAAGCCAAATGACGCCATAACATTTGATACTCCCTAGGACTAGTAATCTCCGTTTTTGTCTTCTTCACTAACAACTGCCAATCAATCTTCACTTCTGAAAATTGCACAATTTCTCTCAGCAACGCTAACACTGTTGTTGCTGAATACCTAATTTTCACCATAATCAACAACCAAATAAAAAAAGGAACAAAATAATGAAAAGAAAAATAACATTCAAAATAGAATTACATGTAAAGAGATAGGAGAGACAAAATACCTCTGCAAGAGAGTGCAAATGTCTTCTTCAATGACTGCAACTTTCTTCAGCTTCTTATCAATGACATCAACCATGGCTGCCGAATTGAGGAAATCGGAGCTCAGTATAACCTCATGTGTGGAGTAGAAATCAGATTGAAGCTAAAACCCTAGAGTTAGGGTTTATGAATTGAAGTGAAAAGAGATGAATTTTTCGATAGAATAGTTGTGAAATTTCGAAAATTTTTCTTTCAAATAACCAAACCAAACTTCAAATACAACAAATCGAAGCATTAATTGAGCGACAAATCAACCAAAATCTAATGCAAAAGCAGAACTCTAAATCCATGAAACTGAAATTTTGACAAGGCCTCCAATTCATTCACTAAAATCAACAACCAAATCAATTAATTTAACAACAAATCCAAGAATTCTCGAATCAAAATCATCTAATTTCAAAAAAATTACGTAAAACGAAAAGCCTAACCTGCGAAAAATAGGAGATTCAAGAAGACGATTCGAAGAAGAAGAATTTCGCCGAGTTTCACCAATCACCATAGTTACGACACCAACACCGGCAACACACGAGTTTTTCCCCAAATTCTAGGGTTTTGAATGATAATTTTTTTATCTCTGAAAAATGTAAAACAAGTATCAATAGGTAGATCAAGGCGAGATGATAATTTTAGTTGAAGATTTGAAAGAAAAAAAGAGATTCATGTAAAGATTTTAGTTAACAACTTGAAGTTGAAGGAGAGAGGAAGAGGAAGAGACGTGAGAGAGAGAAAGGGGCAGTGTTTGGTTTTTTTTTGGTCAGTGACGGAAGGAGATAGAGAGTTTTAATTTTTTTTTTCCAAAATAATAGTTGGTCACGTGACCAACTGTGACCCTACATAGTTCCGCCACTGGATATATTCATTAATGGTCCACTTTTACTAATGATAAGTTTTCTTTAAGTTCTCATTTAAAATAATTCTGAAAAAAAGGGATATATACATTAATGAGCTATCCTTTTTCCAAATCACAATGAGTATCATTTGCAATCATATTATTTTCTGAATTTTACAGTATCGTTATAATCCATCTGTAAGCTTGAAATGAGGATAAAACTTGGTTGACCAGCCAAGTGGGTAAATACTAATAGAATTTAATGTAAGATGAAATCCAACTCAACATTAATAATTTTTTAAATAATCTATTAGGAGTAGGTAATCCATGCAGTGAATAGATGTAGTTATGTCCACTAGGACATGCAATATCGTTCCCCCTTATCAAGATATTTTCACTAAGGTCCTAGGGACTGGTCAACACTTGAAGCTACTGAACAAGCTGGGAGTTTGCTCTCCTCACTCACAGCTTAAGGGGGAGTATTGAAGGAGCATGTCCATGACACTGCAGCACAACAAATACTCTAACTCTCTAAGGCTAGTAAAAGCTTTTTTGTCTCTTTCTAAAATCATGTTATAGGTGACCTATTATGTATTGTGGTCCCTGGTAGTTATTTTTCAGCTTTTTCCCTTTTATTCTCCACTGCTGTTGTGGTTAGGTTTCCAAGGATGATTCTCCAATATTTAAGGGTCATGTCCCTCTTGTTGCCGTCATTACAAACACCGCTAATGAAATCATCCCCAAAAGGTTTTTTGCTGAAAAAATATGGAAACGCTAAATGAAGGAAATCTGTGAGCTTTATTATTTCCATAACAAATGAACTTGCACCTTTGTTATCAATTAGTATAATTTTAGGGGGATATGGAGGGGGGGAGGATGGGAGGAGTGGAGTGGTGGCCTGGTGGGTGGGGGTGGTGGATCTGATTTTGAGGGCAGAAGAAAGAGAAAGAGATAATTTTTTTTTTAATTATTGTTGCTCAATCCTGTGCAACTCAACAAGCAAAAGTAGTCAAAGTTCAATACCTTAAACAGATTTGTTAGAGGTCCTCGTGGGAGCCCAATGGTTGGTGCTCCCACCTCCCAACCGCAAGGTCGGGTGTTCGACTCTCATCACTCCCCAATTTGGGGAGTTTGTATAAATTGTTTGCTTGTGGGTATAAATCCCTCTACCCAATAACGAGGTGGTGTGCCCTGCAGGCTAGTAGCCTAGCAGGGGTTGGTCTTCGGACCAATTATCTTTCCTGAACAAAAAAAAAAAAAAAAAAAAAAAAAAAAAAAAAACAGATTTGTCAGCAGAAATTACTTTGAGTACCCTATTTACAACTTTTTACGATTAGGATACTTTATTTGCAACTTTTGTGAAAGTTTAGTACCTATGTTTGTACTTAACTCTTGTGAAATTTATCTTACTGGGTAGTGTTTTCCTTCATTAATTTATAAAATTATATTAAAAGTGTTTTATTGTGCTTTGATGCGTTTTTCTTGACTTTTCCCCCCTTTTCTTGTTGCGTTGTTCTTCGTGTTCATTGCTTTGTGCAAGCTGCTATTCGATAATGATAAAGGCACGTATATTGCAACAATAGAAAATAATTAAATCTTCTAGCATTTAATTTGAAATTTGTTGACCAATTTCTTTCGCCTAAACTCTGGTAGAGATAATAACACAAATAAATGATTAATATTATAAAACTGTGTCGTGGTGACCGTAAGATCATACATGAAGATTTGAGGGCCAACGCCAAAAACCAATAGTAGGAAAGTGGTGCACAACTTCTCCAGTTCTCCTGGCTAGCTTGAACAAATGGTTCAAATATTTCCGTGACCACTTTTGACAAGATTATATGAGAAGCAGTAAGAGGCAGTGCTAGCAATCAAATGAAAACCAGGGTTCCAAAGACCACTAGAGTTTCTGACATTGCAGAGTTGTCTCTTGTCCAAGTGTACTAAAACCTAACAGCCAACTATGTTCTCATAATGGATAATCATAAATTCCCATGAGCTCTGAAAAATTTAGAGTAAATAAGTGCTTTTAATTAACCTAATAAATTTTATACTACCTACTAAGTTGCTTTAAATCGAGATTTGATAGTGCATATATCCTGTATACCAAAAATGGCATTCTCCTATATTCAGGGTCGTCTCAAATAACTTAGCTTAGTGGTCCTGTGTACTAATTAGTGTTGATATTTGGGCGTACAAAAAGGAGAAATGATTCTTGCATTGTTTTGTAAATTGATACATTCTATGATACTTTGTATATGTAACCAATGTCATTTTGTTTAATTTGGACTATTTAGAAAGTTAGGGGTCCATTACCTTTAAGGATTACCTTGTGATGTAGCCTATAGGTCACTTTTTCAACACCATATTAGTGAACATGCCTATGTATCCGATTGTTATCTTTGCCAAAAATTGTAGTAGCAGCCAGCAGGATCATATCGATTTCATACCCTTGTTTTATTGTTTGTATCCTATTTAAAGCAACCAAGTTATTCCCTTTATTTGTGGATTCAAGACTTACATATATGTGAGTAGAGGATATCATCCTTTGATATCTATATTATCTTTCTAATTTAAGTTAGTGAATTTTAATTTATTATTTCATTAGTAATTCTTTTTTTTAGACGAGGTGTGTTTTTTATTTTTTCCGACTTAACATGCAGTATCTTGATTAGAAATTACTCCTTACCTTTGTGTTCTTGTTTAGTATGTGTATGAGATTAGGGTAATAATATTCCAAATTTGCATGAAAACCTCATCAATAGAGAAGAACATGGAATTGGAAAAGGCAAAGAGGCCAATCGCGGAAAAATGCTTTTACGACATGTTTGGTTAGTGGTACTAACTTGTGGTAATGGTAATGCTTTTTAGTGTAAGTTTGTGAAGATATTCCAATGTTAACCTTCATGGGAATGAAACTTGATGTTAAAACATGTGTTTTCCTTAATAAATTTTCATTACCACCCAATACCACTTTCCCAAGTGGTAATGGATCTAATGAAATTTTAAGAAGAAAATAGGTGTTTTAGGATAAACTAGCATTACCATGAATGTTCACATGGGAATGCCTTCACAAATTTGTACTAAAAACCATTACAATTACCATCATTTAGTACCATTAATCAAACGGGCCGTTAGGAGCAAGGAAGAAGATTATGAAGTCATAAAAAAGGACGAAACTCATAAGAAAACTAAAGTCAAATACAATCGTTGTTAGGATATATGAAGAATTATATTTTGACAAATATTCAAATATGTCAAGGATTATGGAATTCCAAATACTAAAAATGAAGTATGGCACACACCGATCTTAACAACAACATAAAATAATTAAACTCCCAAGAAATATCAAACACATAGAATAATAAAAGTTACAAACCATATGATTGTTACAAGTACTAGCATGATTGAAATAATATAAAGAAAACAGAAACAATAAGAAAGGAAATCAGAAATGAAGGCTAGCTAGCTGCATTAGTATGCCCTTAGCCTTAAATATAGTTGATGATAGAGGTAAATCTTTCATCACCATTAAAATGTGAACATGTGCAATATTCAGCAGAGGTATGAGCAGGTGCAACGATCACCAGTGTTGACTCTGTTTTTAGTTCTGCAATCTTCTTCAACCTTCGGCAATCTTCTCTGGCAATCATCTACTGTATTCTTACCCCCACGAGAACGATGTAGCGACATACAATCGCGTTTATCCGCAATTGCACGACCGAAAAGTTGAGACATACGATTATTCACGCACTCTGTGACGTCACTTTGACTGACCGACGTAGTAGTTTGACAAACACCGCCAATTATACGACCGTCTGGCTCAGCCATGCATGCATCTCTACAGGTTTTATGGTCCGGGCAGCTACCTTGGAGATTATTACTAGGCCTATCGCACACCTGTGTCAAGCCTGCATTTTTAACCAAATTATGCAATTACCATATACACTACATTTGTAAGTTCTAATAACTTGTAACTTATGATTAATGATAAGGTCCATCGACCAGCATTATGTATAGTATTTATGATGACATAGTATCTTTGAGTAATATAGTCCACACTATCATATTTTTTGTGTGTATTAAACATATTTTAGAATCTATCTCTAAATCATATGGACTCCAAAAAAAGGTCCATGCCTTATATATATATTTATTTATTCCATTGTCTTATCATATAATAATAACCTTGACTGCACCAATGTTTTTATTATGTACTTATTATATAGACGAGATTTTTGCATAGTAAGAGAAAAACAATACAAATTATTATACAATGGAGATCATTAACTGAATAACTGTACAATGAGATGTTGCTCATACAACATTCATAATGCAGTAATGAATATTGCAAACTTTGACTACCACATTTTTCAGCATACAACGTTGACCATTAACATTTTCAAAATATAACTTAAGATAAAAAGAAAAAAAAACTGCTAAAGCCTTTTTATTTAGGTATGAGTGAGAGTGCTGCAAAATTTTATGAGGTTCAAAATTAAATTTTATGAGTTGTATTACCTTGAACAGCGTTACTGTAGATAAAAATTGCAAAAAACACGAGAGATAGAGTGTTCCTATGAATTCCAATTAGCTTTGCCATTGCTGAATACAGTTAACTTTTGGATATTTGGACGAATAAAAACTCTACAAAGTAGTTGATTACTTAAATGTTATGACTAGTTTGATTTTTGTGAGGGCTTCTTATGATTAAACTTCTGAAACCAATCTATATTTATAGCAGATTCATACATACATGCACGTTCATATATTTGTGAGGGCTGTTCTATATTAATCTTTTTTATTCTGTCTAGAATAGCTGGAAGATCAATCGCTAGATATGCAAATCAAAAAGCTGATGGTCACGTCTTATATGGTGCTCTTTTAGCTATTTGACTAGTTCCAAAGATGCACAAATTCATTAATAAAGTAAACAAATAATAAATGACTAGTTCCAAAGATGCACAAGTTCATTATTAAACCTAAATAGTTGGAACCAGAGTACCTGAGTATTTAATGTGTTAAAATATAGAAATTGAAACTTTTTTAGAATTCTAAATATTGATTTTTAGGAACTAGAGTGCCCGAAAAATTTGCTCACCCTTACTTAAATTAAGAATTATTCCTAAGGGCTAACAATAATTAAGCATTAAAATACATTTTTAAAAATACTTCCTCTGCTTTTTAGTTGCAATATTTGTTTTTCACACTTGCCGATATGCTTCTTTGAACGTTAATATCTCTAATTGCGCATAAGTGAAAATTATATACTTCCTCCGTTCCAAATTAGTTGTGACACTTTCTATTTTACGAAGTTTCAAATTAAATGTTACACTTTCATTTTGGTTAATAACTTCTCTCTATCTCTCCTATGCCCTGGGCCAGGGCAAGCGGGAGCCCGCCCAGGGCCTAAGATTTTAAAATATCTTCAGCATAAAAAAAAAAAAAAAAAAAAAAAGGCTACAGCGGTGAAGTAAGAAGAAAATGAACAAACACATAACGCTCCAGAATCTCCATCTCCATCTCCATCTCCTACCCAATACCACTCCCTAAAGATTCAGTTTCCAAAATAAAAAAATCCCATCTTTGATTCAAAGGCAATTCCTCATTTATCTCTCTTTTCCGAAGTTTATTTTTCTTCCTAAAATCTCTTGCAAATTTCTCATATCAATGGAAAATATATTTTTCCCCAATTATAAACTTCAAAAACAACGGGAACTGGGGAAGAAGAGAAAAAATGAATACAAGTAGTTGGTTTTTGCCTCCCAAATTTCACAGTTCAACAAAGAACCAACTCTCCTCACTTTTCAATTTCTCATATTGGGATTGAAGTAACCAGTGAGCACTCAGCCGTACTAAAAAGTTTGTAATTCTAATCTTCTTCTGTGTTTTTTTTTTTATTTTATTTTGTCCAATTGTACTAATTTTAATTTTTAATCTGAATTTTTATTTTTTTAATAATGTGAGATTTGAGAGTTTTAGATTTTAGGTGTTGGGTGATAACAAATATATGCTTTTAATTTGATTATAGTTTTCCAATTTCTTACTGGATTAGGGAATTGTTGTAATGTTGTTGACAAAAAAGTTAATTCGTAGAGCTTGTATAATTGTATAGCTAAGAAAGGGAAAAAAAAACAATAAAAAAACAGTCATTGCTAGCTGGGACATGTTAATTTTTGTTTTAGTTAGTTTATTTTGTTTTTGAGTAGTTAGGTGACAAAGGAGTAATTTGCAGGGACTTGTTTAGTTCAAAGACTAGACATTGTGTTGATTTCATTAATAATTTCCATAGAAGAATAGCTAAGATCCATTAAACAATAGCTAAGAGCCATAGAAGTGATAGAACAAAAGGGTCATGGGTTCTCAAGTTCTCATTATGCTGATTTTCCGGCAGAAAGTTTTTCCCCGTCATTTACAAAAAAAACAAACACACGCAAGATCAAAGTAAAAGTTTGCTGCGAGAAAAAAAAAGTATGAAATTTGTATAATTCAATGAAAACTATCCATTATAAATTTTTATATTGTGTATTTCCGTTAATCTCTTGCGCGTTAGGGGCCCATTTTTTGAACCTTGCCCTGGGCCTAATAATATTTAGGAACGGCCCTGCCTATCACATGGGACCCTTTTGTTTTCTTTCTCTATCTCACTCCTCTCCAAAAATTGCATAGGAGTCCGTGATTTTAAAAGTGTCACAACTAATTTGGAACGGAGGAATATATAAATTTGATATTTAGAATCCTCGCATTGAGACGGATATAACAAGATCCCACTTGACTATGTTTTTTCTTATATAATGATGCGACATTGTTAGCAAAGTTGGTTGATGAATAGTGCCAATAACAAAATGCTGCAACTTACAAAACGGACAAAATTATTAGTTTAGGAAATAATCACACAACCGCCAATGTTATTGATGCTTAAATTTTAGTTTAGGAGTACTTAATATTTGCACTTGGTTGACCCAGTGGGTAATTTACCCATGACATATAAAATTTAATGTATTGTGGAATCCAGCTCAACATTAACAATCTGAGCCTAGCTAGCCAAAAAAAAAGTTGGCATGTTTGGGGGACCACCTAGCTCTTTCCACGGGATGATCTAAAATGAGTTGTATCATGGCATGAATCAAATAAAATTATCAAAAGAACATGAGTGTCATACCATGATCTTTTTGAGCAAGCTTTTTGACATAATTTCATGACCAAAGAAACATGAGTAGCGATGCTCTAATGGTTGTCCCTTTTCCCCTTTTATGCAAGATATATAGGATCGATTATTGAGCTTTAAGACCTTAGACGATTATTTGCAAAACCAAGCAAAATATTCATTGAGATACCATGTATAGGTCATAGGAACTGTAACAAGTACAAACCTTCTAGAATTACAAAAATTGGAGTGCATAGTTTCTATAGAAAAAATTCTTCACCAATGAATTGTTGCAAATAAAACAATAAAATGATACTTATCTGTTGAAGCGTGAACTAAGAGCAGTTACCGTGACGTGGAAGACCACTGTCCTAAAAGACGATTTCGCGCTACCCCGGTGCAAGTAGAACTACCGCGATCGCCCTCCAGGATTAGCACAGCACCGTAGGACGTGTGCACTCACAAACTACGGCTGGAGATCAGAAACTTTGCCCAATATGAGAGTGAGAGAGAAAATAACTGTGTTTGAATTTCTGTGTATATTTTCTGATGGGAAGATGTGGGGTTTATAAGAAGAAGAACATAATCAAAATCAGAAACGGAAAGGCAAAATTAAGGGAAGTAAATGATGGCAGAAATCTCGGAGGAAACAGCTAAGTATCTCGCTAATAACGGCAAGAACACGATTCTTGCAATTAGCGTCAACTCAAAACTAACTGGAGTTTAAAAGGGACCACAGACCCACAGCCCCCGCCAGCGCCGCGCTCGCCCCGAGCCCGAGCCCGGCCTGGCCGACGCGCGTGTGTGTGTGGTTACCAATCCATTTAGCCCATTACCCAACAAGGTGTTCTAAGGTACTTCCCTATATAAACAAAGAAGATACTAGATAATTCTTCCATGTGGGACAAGAGGGATTTCATTCTTTGACTATTGTTGAAACTTCCAACAATCCCCCACATGTTCAACATATGAGAAAAAGAAAAGAAGAATCGGAAAAGAAGAATGATTTGGACAATAACAAAATAATCGCATCAGTGTTAGTGTCTTGCGACTTGAATTAACACTTAGTGATATTAAGCTAAAGTCTCCTTCCATTAAGTGACCTTAGTCTTGAACTTTGTGGGGAGTAAGAGACCTATTTCTTAAAACACGCAATCATATATGTAAACAGTTCTGATACTCCGCGAATAATAGTGACGCCTTATACTGGCCATACGTCCAATACCTGGATACTCATAGGTGTTCTAGAGAATCAACCCAAGCAATTCTCATAGGAAGCGGCCACACTTCCACACCTACTTAGGTGAATCCCATCAAGTGTGAGCTACATCACACCACCAAACATATGGATATGGGTTCATTAAGAGCCTTTTGCTCATCCTTATTCACAATGTAGCAAGCACTATTACAATCAAACATCTAGGGATGGAGAAATTAATTTCAGTGCTCCCGAATTATTACATAATGTTCTCCCTTGAACTCATAGTGAGTAGGAGTTCATTACTTACAATTCAATCAATGGGTCTCAAGCCCATCCCTTTCGATGTTTTCAAAACTAGTTTTCTACATAGGCCTTTCGTGAGCGGATCCGCGGTGTTCTTTTCAGACTTTACATAGTCTAGTGATATCACTCCATTTGACAAAAGGTCCTTAACTGCCTTGTGTCTCAAACAAATGTGTCTTTTCTTTCCATTGTAGGCATTGTTGTTTGCAACAGCAATAGCAGCTTGCGAGTCACAATGCATAGCAACTGAAAGAGCTGGCTTCCCCCACAGTGGAATATCTGCAAGCAGGTTTCTCAACCAATCTGCCTCATGTCCTGCCAATTCAAGAGTAATAAATTCAGATTCCATAGTTGACATAGCAGTACAAGATTGCTTACATGATTTCCAAGATACAACTCCACCACCTAGTGTGAAAACATAGCCACTAGTGGAGTTAATTTCATCATTACCAGATACCCAATTGGCATCACAAAAACCTTCCAAAACAGCTAGAAGTGCAGGCCCCAATCCATGGTACCTTTAAGGTACCTAAGCAAGCGACGAAGAGCATCCCAATGATCCTTGTTGGGGTTATGAGTGTACCTGCTTAGTTTACTTACCGCATAAGCAATATCAGGTCTTGTGTAATTCATAAGAAACATAACACTTCTAATAACTTTGGCATACTCAGATTGACATACTAGATCACCCTTATTTTTCATTAAATGAAAACTTGGGTCATAGGGGGTTCTGACTGGATCAACATCAAATGAGTTAAACTTTTTAAGAAGTTTTTCTACATAGTAAGACTGATTTAAACAAATACCACTTGGAGTTCTTTTAATTTTAACTCCCAAAATAACATCAGCCTCACCCATGTCTTTCATTTCAAATTTTGAACTTAAGAAATTCTTTGTCTCTTTGATACGATCCAAGTCAGTACCAAATATTAGCATATCATCTACACACAAACAAATGATAACACATCCAGAAGCATCACGCTTAGAGTAAACACAAGAATCACCTTCATTTACATGAAAACCATTACTTACCACAGTTTTGTCAAATTTGTCATGCCATTGTTTTGGAGCTTGTTTAAGTCCATACAATGATTTGACCAACTTACAAACCTTATTTTCTTGACCAGGAACGACGAACCCCTCAGGTTGAGTCAAGTAAATTTCTTCTTCCAAGTCTCCATTCAAAAATACAGTTTTCACATCCATTTGATGCACAACAAGATTATGAATGCAAGCAAGAGCTATCAAAGTTCTAATTGTTGCAATTTTGGTGACAGGGGAATAAGTATCGAAATAATCTATTCCATGTTTTTGAGTAAATCCCCTACAACAATTCTAGCCTTATACTTGTCAATGGATCCATCAGGTTTCAGCTTTTTCTTAAAGATCCACTTACAAGTAATGGGCTTGCAACCCCTGGGTAAATCAGTCAATTTCCAAGTGTTATTACTTAGAATTGAATCAAGTTCATTATTAATAGCTTCTTTCCAGAATACTGCATCAATGGACCTCATTGCCTCATCATAAGTTTTAGGATCATCTTCCAAAATAAAAGCAGAGACAAAATCACAGTCAATCAAATAAGGTTCAGTTAAGAAAGCAGTAATAAAATTAGATCCAAAACTATTTTCTTTCCGAGCCCTTTTGCTTCTCCTTGGCTCCGAATCTGTAACATGATTATCTGAAAGAGGAGCAGCACATAAGTTAGGTGCAGAGCTACAAGATGGCAAATCATTACTAATGCAAGAGGATTTCATAGGAAAAATGTGTTCATAAAACTCTGCATCTCTTGATTCAATAATGTTACCACCTGCATAAGAATTGTTAGCACCTTTAACAAGGAAACGAAAAGCAGCACTTTGATAAGCATATCCAATAAAAATTGAATCAACTGTTTTTGGACCTATTTTGTCTCTCTTGAAGCTAGGAACCCCCACTTTCGTCAGACACCCCCACACTTTTAAGTAATTCAGGTTGGGTGCTCTACCCTTCCATAATTCATAAGGAGTTTTGTCGAGTTTCTTGTGAGGTACTCGGTTCAAAACATGACAAGCAGAAAGTATAGCCCCCCACATATTATCAGGAAGACCAGAACTAATAAGCATGGCATTCATCATGTTCTTAAGAGTCCTATCCTTCCTTTTCATCAATACCATTTTGTTCAGGGGTATAGGGGACCGTCATTTCATGAACTATACCATTTTGCTCAAAAAAAGTTTTAAGAGAGTTAGGGTCATATTCTCCACCCCTATCACTCCTAAGTCTCTTGATCTTTCGATCTAGCTGATTTTCTACCTCGGCCTTGTATTTGAGGAACATTTCCTCTGCTTCATCCTTTAACCTCAGAAGATAAATCATAGTAAAACGAGAACAGTCATCAACAAAAGTAATGTAATACCTTTTACTACCCCTGCTCTCATGATATTTTAAAATCCCCCAAATCACTATGAACAAGCTCTAGTACTTCAGTCTGTCTATCTATTGATTTGAATGGCTTCTTTACAAATTTGGCTTCAACACATACTTCGCATTTTGAAAATTCAGTTTTAGAGAAGTTTGGAATTAAATTCAAATGTTTAAGTCTTTTAATAGAAGCAACATTAACATGACCCAACATTGCATGCCATAAATCAATAGACTCAGCAATATAAGCAGAAGAAGTACTAGCCTTTTTTTTCATAGTTTCAACGGAAGCATCAAGAATAAAGAGCCCCCCATTACAAAGCCCCTTCCCTAAAAATCCCCATTATGAATAAGTACAAGCCTATCAGAATCAAAAGAAAGTTTAAGACCAGCTTTCATAAGCAAACTACCAGACATTAAATTCCTACGCATTTCAGGAACATGTAAAACATTAGTAAGAGTGAGAAGCTTTCCAGAACTAAGCTTGACAATTATCTTCCCTTTCCCTTGAACACTTGTAGAAGCCGTGTTACCCATGAACACATTCTCACCATTAGTTTTGTCATAGGTTGAAAACATGTTCTGATTTGTGCAGATATGTCTCGTTGCTCTAGTATCAACGATCCATTAAGTGACATTACCTGAAAGATTAACCTCTGACACAACAGCTACAAAGTTATCAACATCTTCTGCAACGTTAGCTTGGTTCTGTCCAGATTTCTTCTTACTTCTGCAGTCTTTGGCTTTATGACCGGGCTTACCACAATTATGACAGTTTCCCCTAAATTTGTATATCTGTACTCCTCCTTGAGGTTTGAAATCCTTTCTAAAGGTCTTACCAAAATGGTTTGAAGCCTTAGGTTCCACCAGATTTGCCTTAGAAGAACCGCCAAAAATATTGGTCCCCTTATCCTTAATACGATTTTCCTCCTCAATTTTCAGGTGACCTATGAGCTCCTCTAAGGTTAGGTCTGTCTTTTTATGCATCAACTGGTTTCGAAAGTCTTTCCATGAGGGAGGCAGTTTTTCAATCAACACTATGGCAAGGGTATAATCACAGATACACAGTCCTTCACCAGCCATAGCAATACAGATATTCTCATAGTCATGAATTTGGTCAATTATAGGTTTATCATCATCATGTTGAAAACCTAACCACTTGCTAACACAATAACGTTTAGTCCCAGCATCGTCAGACCCATATTTCCCCTTAAGTGCATCCCAAATATTCTTAGCATGATCAAACAACATGTATATATCAAGCAGAGCATTAGACATATGGTGCAACAGCATACCCTTACAAATTCTATCGTCCTTAGCAAATTTCACTTCAAATTCAGATTTGTCAGTTTCATCAGAAGGTAAATTTACATCCTCAAGAACATACGCAACATCAATTTGTTCCAAATAAAATTGCATCCTAACAGCTTAATGTTTATAGTTTTTACCATCTAAAGGTTCTAGTTTAGACATGTCAGGAATGGTGAATTTGGAAGCCATAATCGTCTTTTAGATTGTTGCAAATAAAACAATAAAATGATACTTATCTGTTGAAGCGTGAACTAAGAGCAGTTGCCGTGACGTGGAAGACCACTGTCCTAAAAGACGATTTCGCGCTACCCCGGTGCAAGTAGAACTACCGTGATCGCCCTTCAGGATTAGCACAACACCGTAGGACGTGTGCACTCACAAACTATGGCTGGAGATCAGATTCTTTGCCCAATATGAGAGAGAGAGAGAGAGAAAATAACTGTGTTTGAATTTCTGTGTATATTTTCTGATGGGAAGATGTGGGGTTTATAGAAAGAAGAACAGAATCAAAATGAGAAACAGAAAGGCAAAAAATAAGGGAAGTAAATGAAGGCAGAAATCTCGGAGGAAACGGCTAAGTATCTCGCTAATAGCGTCAACTCAAAACTGACTGGAGTTTAAAAGGGACCACAGACCCACAGCTCGCGCCCGCCACGAGCCCGGCCATGTCGGCGCGCGTGTGTGGTTACCAATCCATTTAGCCCATTATCCAACAAGGTGTTCTAAGGTACTTCCCTATATAAACAAAGAAGATACTAGATAATTCTTCCATGTGGGACAAGAGGGATTTCTTTCTTTGACTATTGTTGAAACTTCCAACATGAATAGAGCAAGAAATAGATCAAGCTAACTATACAATAAATTACAAAGACCTACTGCAATATACAAGGTGATTATATATCATTCATAAGATGAATATGATCATGTCAAATGTCTAGCTATAATCTTATTCTGGTTTTGCTATTGTTGTTGCTATTACCATTGCCAAATTCGGCGTTACAACTAAGTGGGATAGAACTAGTCCTGGTTATGCTTAATTCAGTAGGAAAACCAGTTGAGAAAGGATCCATGCTATTTCCACCAGTATTATCAAATTCACCATTGTAAGTTGGAGGGAAAGTGCTTCCAACACCTAAATCTGTAGGAAAACCGTTATTTGAGAAGCTTGCACTTGTACTTCCATGTCCAAAAATACTATGACAAAAGCTTCCAAATAGATCGTCTTCATTATTTGGACCGGACCACTCAAACCAATCGTATCCTGTAAAAACGGGTTATAATAACTCTGCTCGTTGTGCAAAGGCAACAACGCTGAGGTACTAGGAGCATTAAAATCGTTGAACATATCCAACTCGAACCCATTGTTGTTGCTTGCAACACTATCATGCTTGACATGATTAGTACTTTATGTAGATGGTTGATCTACACATGTACACCACTTTTATTAATGGTAAGTTTTCTCTAAATTCTTATTTAATTAATCTGGAAAAAAATAGGGGATATATTCATTAATGGTCCACTTTTTCTAATGATAAGTTTTCCTTAAGTTCTCATTTAAAATAATTCTGAAAAAAAGGGATATATACATTAATGAGCTATCCTTTTTCCTAATCACAATGAATATCATTTGCAATCATATTATTTTCTGAATTTCACAGCATCGTTATAATCTATCTATAAGCTTGAAATGAGGATAAAGCTTGGTTGACCAGCCAAGTGGGTAAATACTAATAGAATTTAATGTAAGATGAAATCCAACTCAACATTAATAATTTTTTAAATGATTTATTAGGAGTGGGTAATCCACCCAGTGAATAGATGTAGTTCTGTCCAAAAGGACATGCAATATCGTTCCCCCTTATCAAGGTTTTACAATTTGGGCGGTTTAGTTTTAATTTTTTGTTGTAAGTTTGTAACTGTCATTTGATTTTGATGTGATTTAACACCATACTGTGAGTGATGTGGATCTATTTTTGGTTTTACTTATATAATGGAAATCTGATTATGCACTTGTTGACTATTTTCAAAATTATGTGAACATGTTGACCATAATTGATATTCTAAAAAAAATTGGCAAGATTGGCCTCAACACCAAAAATTATGGCGCGGGTACACCGAGCACCACCAACTTTGACTAATAGCCAAAACACCACAAACTATTGGCCTAAGTGCAGCGAGTGTCATAAATAATGACGGGGCTAACTTTTGTATAAATATTCAAAATTTGGATTAAATTAAAACCACATCAATAGAGATGAACATGGAATTGGAAAAGCCAGGAGGCCTATTGCGGCAAGATACTTTTAGGAGCAAGGAGGAAACTCATAAGAAAAAGTCGAATACAAGTATACAACCGTTGTTCTTTCCTGAACAAAAAAAAAAGTATACAACAGTTGTTAAGATATATGAAGAATTATATTTTGACAAATATTCAAATATGTCAAGGATTATGGAATTCCAAATACTAAAAATGAAGTATATGCCGCCACACACCGATCTTAACAACATGATCAAATAATTAAAGTCCAAGAAATATCAAACACTTACATAGAATAATAAAAGTTACAACCCATGATTGTTACAGGTACTATCATGATTGAAATAATATAACAAAAAAAAAAGAAACAATAAGAAAGGAAATCAGAATTGAAGGCTAGCTAGCTGCATATGCCCCCAGTCTTAATTATAGTTGATGATGATAGAGATAAATCTTTGAGCACCATTAAAAGGTGATCATGTGCAATATTGATCAGCAGATGTATGAGCAGGTGCAACGGTCACCAGTGTTGACTGTGTTTTTAGTTGTGCATTCTTCTTCAACCTCCTCCAATGCTCTCTCGCACTCATTTCTGATATGAGAACCTTGTAGCAAGAGACAATCGCGTTCATTCGCAATTGCACGACCGAATCTTTGAGACATAGTACTACTATTTTTCACGCACTCTGTGACGTCACTTTGACTTACTGACGGAGTACCTTGACAAACACCGGCAAATATACGACCGTCTGGCTCAGCCATGCATGCATCTCTACAGGTTTTATGGTCCGGGCAGCTACCCAGGTGATTTCGGCTAGGCCTATCACACACCTGTGTCGAGCCTGCATTTTAAACCAAATTATGCAATTACCATATACACTACATTTGTAAGTTCTAATAACTTGTAACTTATGATTAATGATAAGGTCCATCGGGCATCGACCAGCATTATGTATAGTATTTATGATGAGATAGTATGTTTGAGTAACATAGTCCACACTATCATATTTTTGGTGCATTGTATTGTATTAAACATATTTTAGAAGCGATCTCTAAATCATATGGACTCCAAAAAAAGGTACATGCACCAGTGGAAAAAAACGCAAGGGTTGTAGTGCAAGGGTTGCGGTTTATTCTATCTTTTTAATGCTTACACTTATTTATTCCATTGTCCCATCATATAATAATAACCTTGAGCGCACCAATGTTTTTATTATGTAATAGTCTTATTATATAGACGAGCTGATTTTTGCATAGTAAGAGAAAAACAATACAAATTATCATACAATGGAGATCATTAACTGAATAAATGTACAATGAGATGTTGCTCACACAACATTCATAATGCAGTAATGAATATTGCAAACTTTGACTATCACATTTTTCAGCATACAACTTTGACCATTAACATTTTCAAAATATAAGTTAAGATAAAAAGAAAAAAAAAACTGCTAAAGCCTTTTTATTTAGGTATGAGTGAGAGTGCTGCAAAATTTTATGAGTTGTATTACCTTGAACAGCGTCACTGAAGATAAAAATTGCAAAAAGCACGAGAAATAGAGTGTTCCTATGAAATCCAATTAGCTTTGCCATTGCTGAACACAGTTAACTTTTGGATATTTGGACGTATAAAAACTCTACAAAGTAGTTGATTACTTAAAAGCAATGACTAGTTTGATTTTTGTGAGGGCTTCTTATGATTAAGCTTCTGAAACCAGTCTATATTTATAGCAGATTCATACATACATGCACGTTCATATATTTGTGAGGGCTGTTCTATATTAATCTTTTTTATGCTGTCTAGAATAGCTGGAAGATCAATCGCGAGATATGCAAATAAAAAAGCTGATGGTCACGTCTTATATGGTGCTCTTTTAGCTATTTGACTAGTTCCAAAGATGCACAAGTTCATTATTAAAGTAAACAAGTAACCAATGACTAGTTCCAAAAGATGCACAAGTTCATTATTAAACCTAAATAGTTGAAACCAGTACTTAATTTGTTAAAATATAGAAATTGAAATTTTTTTAGAATTCTAAATATTGATTTTTAGGAACTAGAGTGCCCGAAAAATTTGATCACCCTTGCTTAAATTAAGAATTATTCGTAAGGGTTAACAATAATTAAGCATTGTTCCCTCTAGGGTTTCTCCTTGGGAGGGTTTTATCTCTCTAGGGTTTCTCCTTGGGAGGGTTTTTTCCTAGCCTCCATCGCTAGGTTTTTCTTCTTTTTTGAAGGTTTTTCCTTCATTCTTTCTTCTTTCTCTTTGTTTTTTCATCACTTTTCTTCTTGGTCTCAATTGTGAATCTTTGTAGGGGCTTCCACTGGTGTTCGTACCGGTGGTAAGCTCCAAAAACCCCTTTAATTGCTTCCAATAAGTATATCCCATCCTTAAGATGGTATTTATTTTAGGGTGTTCAATTTCTTTTTTTGTTCGTCTAATGAAGAAGGAAGATCTAACAATCACTATTCCCTGTTGTTAGTAGCACAGGGATACTCAAGAGGGGGAGGGGGTGAATTGAGTATCCAAATTAATTTCTTTTTCAAACTTTGTACTCAATTTTTCACACAGACCAACTGACGGACCAGTTGATAGACCAGTTATACACAACTATGAACTTATACGATAATATTTTTAAACTGTGTTTGCAAGAAGATTCGCATAATTAAATCAGACAAAGCATAAGTAAATCAGGAGACAAAGATTTACGTGGTTCGACCTCAATGAGGTCTACGTCCACACTACCCTAACTTCTTCAAATCCACTATAAAAAGAAGTTACAAACTCAAGTTTTAACCTTAGCTCTAAGTTTAAAACTTCCCCACAACTTACTCTAGTTGTGCTATGACTAACAATGCAAAAACCCCTTGCACCTAGTCCCCGAGTACAAAAGCCCTTGTACCCTTACAAAGAGAAACAAAATACAATTATAAATTACCTCTTGTGTACCACCAAAGTACTAGAGATAATACCTAAGCTCAAATGGCTATGAGATCTTGTGGAAAGCTTCTCTGGACCCTTTTGCAATCTCACTCTTTTCTTTTCAATGTTTGGAGTTGGGTGCTTTTACCTTCTGTCCAAAAGCTTCCTTTTATAATGACTTTGGCAAAATGTTTTTCAACAATGTTGGAGACAAAGCTATTAATGAAAAGATATTTGAAAGGATACTATCTTGACTTTCAAGTGGTAAAAAATCTTCTCATAAATACTTTGTGGGATTTTCTTTGAAAAGTAAGATACTACTGACAACCCATGCATGGCTACGTAGTTTAGCATACATAGGTAATAGGTTGATAGATAAACCAAGTGTAGGATATGGACATGGTCTACCTATTGGTTCTTTACCTTTACTCTCTATGAGCTTCTTGCAAAAGTTGGTCCATGGATTATTTCCGACAAGATTTTACAACCAAAAGAGCATACAAGAAAATATAAGAACTAGTGAAGCTAATTCCTATACTCCTTGACAAACTTCTTGTGTTTGAGCTTTCTTTCTTCAATATCTGTCTCACAACAAAACAAGCTACAAACATATTGATTAGTGTTAATTGTTAATTGTTTATTATCATCAAAATATAAGGATTTCAACAATTTCCCCCTTTTTGATGATGACAAACAATTTCCCTGAAAGTTCCCCCTCAACTCATGCATTAAAATTATTTATCTAAGGGAAGGTACTTCGAAGATAAATCACATTATGGGCTAAGCATTTAAAGGCATGAGAGTTTATAAAACTAATTTTCTACTAATACTTATCATCATAAAACAGTTAGAGAGAGTTTTAAGGTACATCAGGCAAGAGCTAAGCATGGTTTATATTAAGCAAAATAAAATCACATGACTATTCTTCCCCCTTTTGGCATCATCAAAAAGAAGATTTTGGTCATACATAGCCATTAATCATAAAATATCACCAATGGTTAACAATTTTGGTTAGTAGCTCAAGCCTAATTCTAGTGATGCTGGTGCTACATTCGGACCATTTCACAATCCAGAGCATATTAGTTGAAACCAACAAAAAGAGGTCAATGGAGTGATCACAAAAGGTGGCTGATTAGGAACAATCAAAAGGCTTAGGAAGAGGAAGAAGTTTCACCACTATCCAAAGCAGATGATAAAGGATCAACATGCAAGCGCGAAGAACTAGCACCAATAGAGGGATCATTTTTCACAAGAATGTGTACGAAGTTCTCAATCTTATTTAATTTTTCATTCATTTCACCAAATGAAGTTCTCATGGTTTTTGATAATCCGTGTACACATTGTGAAACTCGTGTCACCATAAACTCAAGGCCGGAGAGACGGGCCTCAAGGCTACCAGATTTTCGTAATGAATGAGGTGAGACATCACATGGTGAGGTACCCGCAGCTTGAGATGAAGAAGGGCATCCCGGCAGACCACTTGAGGGACCATGGGGTGGAACATGTGCTTGCTCAGTTTGCTCTTCATGAATTTCACTAGTCTTATCATTATCAATGATACTTGTCAAGGTCGACATGGATCGAGTTTTGCATTTGTCAAAAGAAACATCATAAAATGCAAAAATTTTGGGTAGCCATCCACCATATGGTAAACCATGAAGACTGGTTTCTCTAGCATAATGCATATGCTTAATGATAAGACTATGAAGGTTGATTTTTGCATTCTCCAACAATAAGTAAGCTAGTACCATATCAAGAGTTCGAAGACTAGCTCGACCTTGGGTTCGGGGAATGAATGATTTTCCAATCATCTTAAATAGGAAACGAAATTCAGGTTTGATGTTGGACAATTTTTTTGTGGCTTTCATGGATGTTTTTCCGGTCAATTTCAACTGAATAGTGGAAGAGGATATACCAGCAAGTGAAGGCCATTTTCCTTTGGCTAGAAGGTCATATCCCTCTGTAGGAATACCAAGAATCACTCCGAATTTTTCTGGTGAAAGTAGAATAGATTGCCCCCTTACAATGGCAATACTAGACTCTTCATCATTTTTCCTCAATGGCGTAAAATTCATAAACCAAATCTTCATAAACAATGCAATTTGAGCTAAACAAAGTTATCCAATTTTGAGACTTAATTGCATGTTTTAGAGAAGCAAACCCTATGTGGCCCAGGCCCGGCCCTGAGCAAGTCCAAAATGGGACTCAGCACAAGGCCTCTCTTTTAGAGGGGGCCTCAAATTTTTTAAAATAAAATTAAAGAAGAAGCCCAAGACAAGGCCCAGCGCTGAACTGCTGAAGTACCAAGCATATGCCCAACTGCCTAAGACATAACAACTCAGCAAGTACTTTTTAAAAAGCAAGGGGAGATAATAAATGAGAACAGTAGTATAGTACCAAGCAGTAGCTGTAGCACGCATAACTTCTTTTCAATCACTCTCTCTCCTCTATTTTCTCAGACTTATGTCTCCAATCTCCATTGTTAAGTCTTCTCTCTCATCACTCACTCTCTCTCTCCTCTATTTTCTCAGACTAACGTCTCCAATCACCATTGTTAACCGCTGTTGTCTGTTCTTAACTTCTTACACGCCGTCTATAATGCTACGGGAAATAAAAACCGCATCACCCGGATCTTCTTCTTCAACGGGAAAAAATCGATGGCTATAAATTTACAACTTTCATCTCCTCTCAATTCACATCTAAAATTCAGAAATTCAGGTAATTAAACTTTCTTAGTTTAATTTTGATTTTTTATTTTCATGATAAGTTTTGTAAATACCAAATTATCTCAATTAAATTGGCGAATTGGTGTTGGTTAGTTTAAATTACTGATTTTTATTGCTTAGTTTAATTTACTGATTTTATTTGATTTATGCAGATTTTGGATCTTTTGGAGTTTTGGTGTTGGAGGACTGATTTTGACGATTGAAAACAATTACACAGAAAAAATGAGGTTGTGAGGGATTTTTTTTTGGAGTTTTTTATTTTTTTGAAATGAATAACTATTAAAATGCGTTAAAATTAGGAATCTCGTGAATTCTTTTACATGCGTTAAAATGAGGTTGCGAGTGATCGTAGTTAGTATTGATGAGAATTTTTGTGATTAGTGTTAAGTTTACTGACGAAGTGTTTGTTTGTAAAAAAAAGTTGAACATTTAGCCTTTTTAAGGAGGAAGGTTATTTTTGCCTTTAAGTTAATCGAATAATTTGATTCGATTTTGCAAGGTATTTTTGCCTTTTATTTTCATACAGTATTAGTTTTTGTAGATATCGGTTTATTCGAGGATATTGTGATAAAAACACAAGTCTCTAGTTTGAAATCACAGGAGGAGCCTATTTTTTAACATTGGCACATGGCCTCCACATCGTTCGGGCCGGGGCTGATGTGGCCCAAGTATTCTTCATCATAAATAATTCCTCCTAAAATAGCTCTATTCTTAAGTTCCAAGGGAATTCTCATGGAGAGAGGTGAGAGGTTACCTGACTTTTTAGATGAACCAAGAGACAATTTTGGTTCCTCCACCGGTTCCCCCATATACGTTGCTTCATTTTCAGTGGTAGTACCGTGCTTCACAGTGATTCTCCTCCTTTTATTTGGATGTTCACAAACCCAATGTATTACTTCACCAATTGCATTGTTACCATTGTTGTTTTTGGTGCCGAAGAATTCCTCTGTGTTGGAACACAAGGTGACACTCAAGAAGGGCGGGGTTGAATCGATTGGCTAAAACTGATCGATTTTCGCAAAAACACTCTTATGGCACAGTGCCGTGCACTGTGTTATTCACTCGTAAAATCTCCGATTAACGTTTTTGCTCGAACGAGATTGTATCAAACAATAGAACAATGATATCAAATAATAAAATCCTTAAACCAAACAATAAGACACAGGAATTTAACGTGGTTCAATCTCACCTCTGAGATCTACGTCCACACACAAACTTCTCTTTTATTATTTGAATCGTAAAATACCAAACTCTCGATACAATTCGATTCCCCCACTACTAACTCTAGTAGTGCTCCCCAACACTTAACCCTAAGTGTTGCTACTCTCTATAATATAAGAAATTACAGAAAGAAAGATTCCTCAATGACGTGCTTCTTATTCAAGCAAATAGAGGACAATTACAAACGTTGTTTAGTTTCCTAATCGACTAGAACTCGTGCTATACTCGTGCCTTAGGAAAGCTGTTTTCAGCTCTTAATATCTCCGATTTTTTCTCTCGAAAACGCGAGTTATAAAACGAGTTGCAATCCCTTATATATCTTGGTGAACTGAATAACAATCCTTCTCCAAGATATATTATCTTTGAACAATTTTTATTCCTAAAATAAAGGGATAAAATTCTTTTCCTATTTAAAAACCAATTTTATCTTTTATAAAAAAACTGATTTTCCTTTTCCTAATAGGATAAGGATTTCTCCATATCTTATATTAACTAGATAAACTCTTAAATCAGTTTTTTATTAAACAAACTTTATCATATTGAAAAAACAGTTTTTCTCCTTCTTATCAAAATTCTTTAAAAACGTTTTATGATTTTTTTTTTCGAAAAAAAAACTTTTATCTTTTATATACAAAACGTTTTATCAAAATCAGTTTTTATAAAATTCTTTTTTTTTTTATTTTAAAACTAAACTTCCTTTTTATATAGATATATAAAATTAACATAATTATTTATTCCCTTAACTCTAAGAAAATAATAATTATTCTAATTTTATATTTCTTTATTTGGCACATAATATATCATCGAGTTCTAGCATATTACATTTTGCATATAGTAACTAAACTTGGAATTCAATATAAACTTGGACTTCAATCTTGATTCTTCACTTCTTCAAAGTCTTCATTTATTATTCCTTTCTCAACCATCTGTCACAAACTTTCATACTATACCATATTATATTATTTTTCATCATCAAAACTTAACATGCACATGCACAACAAATTCCCCCTTTTTGATGATGACAAACACTAAATATAATATTATTAAGTAATCACTTTTTCCCCCTCAAAATATGCACCATTAATAACATAAGGGAAAATAGCATAAGATCATTCACAAGTAACATGGTAACCAAGATAACCAATTATTCATTAGTCTAAGTATTATACCCATCTTCCCCCTTTTGACATTATCAAAAAGGAGAGCATCAACATGTTTAGCGAGACAAAGTGAGATATAGTCAGCAAAATAAATTAAGCAGCTCAAGCAATAAATACTAAGGATGCTGGTGCTATGTCATAATCCAACTCACAATCCGAAGTCATTAAGCAAAAATATAACCCAACTCACAATCCGAATTTATGAAGCAAGAAATAATCACGAAGGATCATGGTTGATGGCTAAAAATGTAAGATGAATGTAGGTAATGCAAGCTTGAAGATTTGAAATGGCAATTGACTCAACAAGTGCTTAAACCCTTTTTTCATATTTTCAACTTCCGCAAATAAACATCATAAGACTTTCTTCATTGTGGCACTTGTGTGTGGCACTGTGCCATCGAACAATCTATTCCCTTTCAAATATAACTAATCTTCGGATATACTTTGGAATCGAAAATGATGATCTTCAAAGCTTTGATAATTCTTCACATTTGAATTGAACTCTAGGACTTATCTAAAATAAATGTCTTACTCTCCTTTTCTTTTCTTTTTTCTTTTTTTTTTTTTTTTTTTTTTTTTTTTTATGAAGGAGAAGCAGACCATACAATATAACTAGAGTCAACCAATAAGAGATCAAAGATAATAACTTAATTCGGACCTCATTGTCTTTTTGATACATCTCGACACCGTGCCTTGCACGGTGTAAATCAGTCTTGTTCATTCTTTCATGTATTTGAGTTTCATTCCAACCTTTTCATGTTCCCCTTAAGCGATGCGTCTTTTTCTTCCATCAAATTATCAAAATGTTTCCCCATAGATTATCATGAATCAAGATTAAAAGCAATTGTTGAACTTTGGAGCAATGGGTGGGGAAAAGAAGGATAATAATAGAGAATTAAAGATAAGGTGGGACATATGAAAGAAAGAAATAATGAGGCACAAATATCAAACTCGTGAATAGAAAATCGGAATATTGGGCTAAAGATCGAAGCTTGCTATAGGAGAAAGTATATGCATTTCATAGCTCAAAAATTCAGCAACTTAGGATCATATAGCTTATTAGTTCGGCAACTTAGGATCATGACATTAGGACAGCATCATTAGACCATTACGAGTCCTTCTTTATATCAAGTAGACCTTTACTCACAATGTTTCAAGAAGACATACAATCCTACTCCAATTAACATATTTAAAGGAGGACAACAAGCATAATACTCAACCAATTTCTAGAAATTAATCCCAAAGCCACAAATTATCTTGTAAAATATTCATGCATGAATTTCAACATAATTACCTTGATCACACAATTGGGATATGCTTAACAATTTTTTTTTTTTTTTTTTTTTTTTTTTTTTTTTTTAAACCACTTACCAACATCACATTCTCTATGGAGTGTGTTAGGGATTTGCCGACGTTTCAAATACCAAATATTTATCCCTTTTTGTTATCGCCAAATGTAACACACCCTCCATGGTAGGCTACTAGTGAGAGGAATTGAGATTTATCACTAGTCATATGTCATAAGCGACCATTGTCTAGATACCATAGGCTACTTCCTCTCACATTCCTTGCAAAAAGATCACTTGTTAGTTTTAGGAACCCAAATTTGTTTGGGTCCCTTTTTCTTTCGTTGAGCCTCTAACAAGTCTTTTCTAACCCAGATTTGATTTACATACTTAACATTTTTCGCAACACTCTTTTTCTTAATGTTACAGTTCTCCATAAGGTGTCCATTCTTTCCACAGAAGTTGCAAATCAAATACTCAGGTAAATCAACATATTTTCTTCTACGAAAGTCTCTTTCAAAATTTTTGGCACTTGTGCCTCCGGGTCCGTATATCCTAAACCAATTCTCGTTTCGATTGCTAGTTGTCTTGGAAATATAGTCTAGGGCTTTTTGACCATCTAACCATTTTTCATACATTTTCCGAGCAATAGTCAATTGTGATTCTAAGAATTCCACGAAGTGTTTAGATCGCTATTTCTTTTTCTTGAAATTTCCAAATCTCTTTTAGCTTTATCAAGTTCGTCACTTAACTTAGCATCATGAGGTGGCATAAGTGGAACAATTTTGGATCTTTGTCTAGACTCTTTCACTTTAATTAACTCAAGTTTTAAAGATTCAATTTGTTTTTCAAGATTCGAATTTTTTGCTTCTAGCTCAGTGTACGGCACAGTGTTATCAACGATTTCTTTTGTGAGGGACTTTTCGTACCTTAAGGCACTTAACTCAACATTTATTTCTTCGACAGTTTTTTCCAGTTCATCATTCTTTTTCATCAGTTCTTTACAGTCCTTTAATAAATCCTTATATTCCAATTCCAACCCAATCTTTTGCTTAGTAAAATTTTTTACTTCCTTTTTCATGATTGAAAAATCATCATTCATCTCTTGACAATCATCAATGATATTTCCAAGCAAAGTAACAAGTTGGTTTTTTGAAAGACGATGTATTGAAGGTTTTAGAGAAAGAAGACTTACCTCCATTGTCTTCGGTTTCATCTTGGGAGTTTGAACTTTTCGCCATTAGACACAAGTGAGAGTCGTCCCGGCACTTTGTGCCCTTCTCTCGTATTGTCCGTACAGCATTCGGACATAATTTTTCTTCATGGCATTGTGCCTCGATTGTTCTTCATCGAGAATCCGTATCTCCCCCAAACGGCGGCTATCATTGCTCTCTTGAATTCTTTCTTGGATTGCTCCCGTTTTTCCTTGGGCTTTTCATCATCCCATAGGGGACATTCTTTAATCCTGTGATTTAACTCTCCACACTTGAAACAACCCGAATTAGTAGCACTTTTCTTAAAGTTAGAAGTAGTGCTCTTACCTTTGAAATTTTCATCTTTTCTAGGATTGTTATTTTTGTTCTTTTTGAGAAAATTTTTAAATCTCTTAGTAAGAGAATCAATATCATCATCACTATCACTATTTTCAATTTCCAATTCAGCTCTCAAGGCTATACCTTTACTTTTTGGTTCATTAGTTTTAGAATCTAAGACAAGTTCATGAGTCATTAATGATCCAATAAGTTGTTCTAGTGAAAGTTTACTCAAATCTTTAGCTTCTTGAATAGCGGTTATTTTTGGGAGCCATCGATTTGTTAAACTTCTTAACACCTTTCTCACTAAATCTTCGAAGTATATGTTTTGCCTAGAGAACGTAATTCATTAGTGATTAGTGTAAATCTAGTGAACATCTCTTTAATAGATTCGTCATTATTCATAGTAAACAATTCATATTGTTGGACAAGCAAATCTATTCTAGATTGTTTTACCTCATTCGTACCTTCGTGGGCCAACTCCAGTGTGTCCCATATTTCTTTTGCTGTAGTACAAGCCGAGATCCTTGAGTATTCATCAGGTCCAATTCCATATTGGAGAATACTCATTGCTTTGTAGTTCTTTTCGGCTTTTGCATAGTCGACCGAATCGTAGTCATCTTCATCCTTGTCGACCATCTTTCCTTCAGCGTCTTTTCCTTGGATAAGGATTGGTCCTTTTCTAATAACTTTCCAGCATTCATAATCCGATCCTTGGATGTAGATCCTCATCCTAGCTTTCCACCATCCGTAGTCTTTTCCGTTGAAAATCGGGCACTTGGTGTGTCTATCTCGAGAGTCATCTTGCATATTCATGATGTGTATTCTCTAGGGATGAGCCTTTCGAGAATAACCTGCTCTGATACCACTTGTTGGAACACAAGGTGACACTCAAGAAGGGCGGGGTTGAATTGATTGGCTAAAACTGATCGATTTTCGCAAAAACACTCTTATGGCACAGTGCCGTGCACTGTGTTATTCACTCGTAAAATCTCCGATTAACGTTTTTGCTCGAACGAGATTGTATCAAACAATAGAACAATGATATCAAATAATAAAATCCTTAAACCAAACAATAAGACACAGGAATTTAACGTGGTTCAATCTCACCTCTGAGATCTACGTCCACACACAAACTTCTCTTTTATTATTTGAATCGTAAAATACCAAACTCTCGATACAATTCGATTCCCCCACTACTAACTCTAGTAGTGCTCCCCAACACTTAACCCTAAGTGTTGCTACTCTCTATAATATAAGAAATTACAGAAAGAAAGATTCCTCAATGACGTGCTTCTTATTCAAGCAAATAGAGGACAATTACAAACGTTGTTTAGTTTCCTAATCTGACTAGAACTCTGTGCTATACTCTGTGCCTTAGGAAACTGTTTTCAGCTCTTAATATCTCCGATTTTTTCTCTCTGAAAACGCGAGTTATAAAACTGAGTTGCAATCCCTTATATATCTTGGTGAACTGAATAACAATCCTTCTCCAAGATATATTATCTTTGAACAATTTTTATTCCTAAAATAAAGGGATAAAATTCTTTTCCTATTTAAAAACCAATTTTATCTTTTATAAAAAAAACTGATTTTCCTTTTCCTAATAGGATAAGGATTTCTCCATATCTTATATTAACTAGATAAACTCTTAAATCAGTTTTTTATTAAACAAACTTTATCATATTGAAAAAACAGTTTTTCTCCTTCTTATCAAAATTCTTTAAAAACGTTTTATGATTTTTTTTTTCGAAAAAAAACTTTTATCTTTTATATACAAAACGTTTTATCAAAATCAGTTTTTATAAAATTCTTTTTTTTTATTTTAAAACTAAACTTCCTTTTTATATAGATATATAAAATTAACATAATTATTTATTCCCTTAACTCTAAGAAAATAATAATTATTCTAATTTTATGTTTCTTTATTTGGCACATAATATATCATCGAGTTCTAGCATATTACATTTTGCATATAGTAACTAAACTTGGAATTCAATATAAACTTGGACTTCAATCTTGATTCTTCACTTCTTCAAAGTCTTCATTTATTATTCCTTTCTCAACCATCTGTCACAAACTTTCATACTATACCATATTATATTATTTTTCATCATCAAAACTTAACATGCACATGCACATGCACAACACTCTGCATCAACAATTATAGCAGATTCTAGTGTATTGTTGAACTTGCAAGTTGTTATGTGGTGTAATCTTGAGCTTCTTCGCATTTTGAGGGTGAAAAGATGTGATTTTTGGTTTTAAAGCAATTTGGGAGAGGAGAGAGAAAAAATGGTAAAAGATGAACTATGGACTAGTTATGGGTTTTCTTTTCTAATTTTTTTTTTTTTTTTTGGCTTAAAAGAAGATGAGGAAGAAAGATGACTACGGTGGGTTGCTTCACTTTCTAGGGCCTTTCTTTTCCCCTTTTCTTTTTTATTATATTGTAGGGATTTGTAGTAAGTAATGATTATATGACAAGAAATTGTAGGTAGCAGTTAAGAGAGATGGCGTGTAAAGTCAACTACACTTCCCTCTTTTTTTTTTTTTTTTTTTTTTTTTTTTGGTATAGAGGAACAAAAATAGATGGTAATTTCAAGGAAGGATTAAAAGTGAGCTTCTTATGTGGTTTCTCTTAATAGCGTCTGGCAACTTAGGTCCAAGATATCAGGACAGCATCACTAGAAGTTAACGAGTCCCTCCCTTAAAATTTTGGCTGATAATTTGAGATTAATAAATAAGCACAACAAAACACCTTGACTAACCGGGGGACAAGCATATGACAAAATATAATTAATTGTTACCATGCCAAGTAAAAGTCTAAGTTTTTCAAATCTCTCTCTACTTAATGGTTTTGTGAAGATATCAGCTAGTTGATCATCAGTTTTGCAAAACTTGAGTTCAACAAATCCTTTTTCAACATTATCTCTCAGAAAATGATGTCTTATTTCAATGTGCTTTGTCCGTGAGTGTTGTACAGGATTTTTTGAAATATTGATAGCACTAGTATTATCACAATGAATGGGAACGCATCCACTATCAATACCAAAATCTTTAATCTGATGCCTAATCCAAAGTAGTTGAGCGCAACAAGATGCAGCAACAACATATTCAGATTCGGCAGTAGATAAAGCCACTGAATTTTGTTTTTTAGATCCCCATGAAATTAAGCAGGGACCCAAAAAGTGAGCCATTCCCGAAGTACTTTTTCTATCTACTAAAAATCCTGCATAATCTGCATCTGAGTATCCAATAAGATCAAAATTTCCATCACAAGGATACCATAAGCACAAATTATTTATTCCCTTTAAATTTCTTAAAATCCTTTTTACTGCTTTCAAGTGTGATTCTTATGGGTTTGATTGAAGACGAGCACATAAACACACACTAAAAACAATATCAGGCCTACTTGCAGTGAGATATAAGAGGGAACCGATCATACCTCGATAAGTCTTTTCCTCTACACTTTTTCCATTTTCGTCTTGATCTAACTTTGAGGATGTAGGAATTGGTGTATCATAGGATTTAGACTCTTCCATATTGTATTTCTTAAGGAGTTCACGAAGATAATTTTACTGTGGATCATGACCCCTGCCTTGGTCTGTTTGATTTGTAGGCCGAGGAAAAAGTTTAATTCTCCCATCAAACTCATTTCAAACTCGCTTTTCATCAAAGCTGCAAACTCCATACACAAAGAATCATTAGTAGCACCAAATACAATGTCATCAACATAAATTTGTACTATTAACAGGTCATCTCCCTTAGTTCTTAAAAATAGAGTCTTATCAACAGTTCCACGTACATATTTATGATCCATTAAAATTTTTGACAATCTCCCATACCAAGCTCTTGGAGCTTGTTTCAATCCATAGAGAGCCTTGTCGAGTTTATATACGTGATTTGGATAATTACTATTTTCAAAATCGGGAGGCTGCTCCACATAAACATCTTCTTTCAAATACCCATTAAGAAATGCAGTCTTAACGTCCATTTGATAGAGTTTCATGCTTTTGTGAGCTGCAAAGGCAATTAAAATTCTTATTGCCTCTAGGCGAGCAACTGGGGCAAATGTTTCATCGTAATCAATGCCCTCTTGCTGGTTGTAGCCTTTTACCACCAATCTCGCCTTGTTTCTGACAGTGAAACCATTTTCGTCAAGTTTATTTTTAAAAACCCATTTGGTACCAATGACTGACTCCTTATGGGGTCTTGGTTCCAAGTGCCATACTTTATTTCTTTCAAATTGATTTAACTCTTCCTACATTGCTTGCACCCAATCAGAATCAGTTAATGCAATTTGAAAGTCATAAGGTTCTATTTCAGAAACGAAGGAAAAGAATGCACAAAAATTTTGTAACATTGATTTTCTAGTTTGTACTCCCTTTGAGATATCACTGAGTATGAGATCAGTAGGATGTGAGCTTTGATGTTTCCATTTTTTGGGAGTGAATGGAACCGTTGAGGTGCCCATTTCTGAATTTTCTTCTTCTTGTGGAATTTATATGCGATTAAGTGCAGGTGCTGACTCATCTTCTTGTGGATCCCTAGAAGAAGAACCTGGTTTGTCCTGTGGTTCCTCTAGTACATTTCCCTGGTCTGACGTAGTAGATTCATGGGTTGTTATTTCCTTATCATTTGAACTTGAGAGACCGCCCTCCGAACCAGGTTCATCATTGTTTGAATGACTAGATGAACCATGATTTAGTTCAGCTTCTTTTGTTCCAACAAAGGTTGCATCATCAATGAGTTCTCCACCAGTGAAATCTAAAAGCCCAATTTGGAGATTATCATCATCATCCTGCACAATCTTGTCAAAATTGTCAGTTTCATCGAATATAACATGGATACTTTCTTCTATGCACATAGTACGTTTGTTATATACTCTATAAGCTTTGCTATGTGAAGAGTATCCAAGAAATATAGCTTCATCGCTCCTCTAATCAAATTTATCAAGATTATATTTACCATTATTGTGCACATAACATTTGCAACCAAATGTTCTTATGTGCCTAATATCTGGTTTTCTACCTGTTAGAAGCTCATAGGGTGTTTTCTTTAAGAAAGGTCTTACCATTGCCCTATTCAAGATGTAGCAGGCAGTGCTCACAGCTTCTTCCCAAAATTTTTTTGGTAGACCACTCCCTAGTAGCATGGTTCGTGCCATTTCTTCTAGGGTGCGATTTTTCCGTTCTACAACACCATTTTGTTGAGGTATTCAAGGAGCGGAAAAATTATGGTCTACTCCATTTTGCTTGCAAAATTCTTGAAAATCAGAGTTATCAAATTCTTTTCCATGATCAGATCGTATTGATATTAGTTGATGATTAATTTTCTTTTGAATCTTTCTCATGTGAGCCAAAAATTCCTCAAACGTCTCATCCTTAAAACTAAGGAAGATAGTCCAAGTATATCTTGAATAATCATCTACTAATACAAATACGTATTTGTGACCATAATAACTTTTGATCCTCATTGGTCCACACAAGTCCATATGCACAAGTTCAAGAGGCTTAGATGTACTTAATAGGTTTTTTGACTTTTTGCACATTCTTCACATACTTTGTCAATTACAAATTTGATATCTGGGAGACCTTCAACCAAATGGTACCTTTTTTGTTATCACCAAAGGTCACACACCCTCCGTCACAGGCTGAAAGTGAGAGAAATTGAGTAGGATCTCCTGTCATGTGCCTAGAGCAGCCACTATCCAAGTACCAAAGGCTGCTCCCTCTCACTCGGCCCTGCAAAACAAGTTTAGAGCTTGGAATTAGGAACCCAAACTTGTTTGGGTCCCTTTGGATTAGCAACAGGACAAATAAAATCCTTTTTAATCCATACTTGTTTTACATGAGTAATGTTTTTACCAATCGCATTCTTTTTGGCATTACATTCATAAATCACGTTACCATTTTTTCCACAATGCATACAAACCATCAAATCTCTACAAGCAACATATTTTCCCCTTTTATATTCTTTTATCCAGTTATTATTTGGGGTATACTCGGTCCCTGTCTTGATCCGTCCCTCAGAATATCCTAGACCATTCTTTTGAAAATTGTCAGTTTTCCCACACAACTTATTTAGGATTTTCTGACTAGTGTACGTCTTCTATTTCTTTTTGAAGAGCCTTCATTTTAATCAAGAGATTTTTGTTTTTGTTTGACAAAGCATTCAATTCTTTTTTAGCTTTTCCAAAAAGTATTTTTTTGCTTAGAACTTGATGTGATAGCAGCAGAGGTTTTCTTGCCAAGTTGGTCATTTTTTAAGAGTTTCTAGTTCAGATTCTAGCCTCTTAATTATGTCATCGTTCCTTGTACAAAGCTCCTCTTTAGACAGACCACACGAGGGACCAACCTCATTGCTCTCTTTTCTTAGTTTGGTATAAGCTTCTTGACCTTTTTCCAAGAGGGTATTAAAGGCCTTTTGCAAGCCAACTTTCGAAAGACAAGTGCTTTTGGTTTTGACAAGTTCAAGGTCAGTTTCATTAAAAATATTTAAACAATTTGCAAAGTCTTTTTCTGGATTTATCTCATCATATAATTCACCTTTTAAATATTCAATTTCACATAATTGCTTATCCATTTGTAAATTCAACTGAGCGTTTTTCTCATTTAACTCTTGACATATATTTTCTAATTCTGCACTTCTTTTTTCACACTCCATTTTTATTTTTAAAGCAATCTTGAGCTCTTTCTTTAAGGAGTGATAAGCTTCTCCTAATTCCAAACATTCATCAATTGCTAGTTCAAGAAATTCAGATAATTGATTTTTGTTCATGTTGTGAGTATTAGACTTTAGGGATAAAATACTTACCTCACTATCTTCATTTCCATCTTTTGCCATTAAGCACCAATTCATAACACTTTCAGCTTGGTCCGTGATATGGTCCTTGTTGGTAGCTGTCAAGCAACAGTTGTCTTGTGGACCTTGGTCTGTCTCTTGGTCCTCCTCTGAATCAGAGTCTCCCCATACAGCAGCAAGCATGGCCTTTTTGAAGTCCCTTTTGGATTTCTCTCTTCTATCTTTGGATTTTTCTTCATTCCATAATGGACATTCTTTGACCCTGTGTCCTGATTTTCCACATTTAAAACATCCAGAACGATTAGCATTTTTCTTAAAGGAGTTGAAAGTGTTCTTACCTTTTTTATTATGTCCTCCTTTATGAAAGTTTTGATTTCTCTTTAACATTTGATTGAATTTTCTTGCCAAGAGACCAAGATCTTCCTCTTGCTCTCCCTCTTCATCACTTGATTCTGCTTTGAGTGCCAAATCCTTACCTTTGGAGGCTTTGGATTCGAGAAGCATCTCATGAGTCATCAAAGAGCCTATCAGTTGCTCTAATGGAAGACTTGACAAATCTTTGGCTTCCTGCACAGCTGTTACTTTGGGAGTCCACTTATTCGTTAAACTTCTTAAAAATTTTCTAACAAGTTTTTCACTACTTAAGGACTTACCCAAAGATTTCAATTCGTTTGTTCTATGAGTAAAACGAGTATACATATCTTTTATTGATTCTTCTTCCTTTATGTTAAATAATTCATATTGAGAGATCAATAAATCAATACGAGATTGTTTTACCTCACTTGTACCTTCATGGGCTAATTCCAAAGTGTCCCAAATTTCTTTGGCAGTAGTGCATGCTGATATTCTATCGAATTCCTCCATTCCAACACCATACTGAAGAATAGATACAGCTTTTGAGTTCTTCTCAATTTTTCTATAATCACTAACCGTATACTCTTCTTTAGTTTTAAGTGTCTTAGTTCCGGTGGTCGAATCCGTCTTTTCACATTTGAAAGGACCAAATTTTACCACCTTCCAACACTCATAGTCACTTCCAATGATGAAGTTCATCATTCTATTTTTCCACCAAGCGTAATTCTTCCCGTTGAACTGAGGACATCGAGACATATTGTCTTGAGTGTTTCCCTGCGAAGACATGCTTAACTTATCTAGGTTTTACCCTTACAAGAAGTTCCGGCTCTGATACCAATTGTTAGTAGCACAGGGATACTCAAGAGGGGGAGGGGGTGAATTAAGTATCCAAATTAATTTCTTTTTCAAACTTTGTACTCAATTTTTCACACAGACCAACTGACGGACCAGGTGATAGACCAGTTATGCACAACTATGAACTTATACGATAATATTGCTAAGCTATATATGTTTGCAAGAAGATCCGCATAATTAAATCAGATAAAGCATAAGTAAATCAGGAGACAAATGGTTCGACCTCAATGAGGTCTACGTCCACACTACCCTAACTTCTTCAAATCCACTATAAAAAGAAGTTACAAACTCAAGTTTTAACCTTAGCTCTAACTTTTAAAATTCCCCACAACTTACTCTAGTTGTGCTATGACTAACAATGCAGAAACCCCTTGCACCTAGTCCCCGAGTACAAAAGCCCTTGTACCCTTACAAAGAGAAACAAAAATACAATTATAGACTACCTCTTGTGTACCACCAAAGTACTAGAGATAATACCTAAGCTCAAATGGCTATGAGATCTTGTGGAAAGCTTCTCTGGACCCTTTTGCAATTTCACTCTTTTCTTTTCAATGTTTGGAGTTGGGTGCTTTTACCTTCCGTCCAAAAGCTTCCTTTTATAATGACTTTGGCAAAATGTTTTTCAACAATGTTGGAGACAAAGCTATTAATGAAAAGATATTTGAAAGGATACTATCTTGACTTTCAAGTGGTAAAAAATCTTCTCATAAATACTTTGTGGGATTTTCTTTGAAAAGCAAGATACTACTGACAACCCATGCATGGCTACGTAGTTTAGCATACATAGGTAATAGGTTGATAGATAAACCAAGTGTAGGATATGGACGTGGTCTACCCATTGGTTCTTTACCTTTACTCTCTATGAGCTTCTTGCAAAAGTTGGTCCATGAATTGTTTCCGACAAGATTTTACAACCAAAAGAGCATACAAGAAAATATAAGAACTAGTGAAGCTAATTCCTATACTCCTTGACAAACTTCTTGTGTTTGAGCTTTCTTTCTTCAATATCTCGTGTCACAACAAAACAAGCTACAAACATATTGATTAGTGTTAATTGTTAATTGTTTATTATCATCAAAATACAAGGATTTCAACACCTGTAAGAATCTAGAAGACCACGGAAGTATTTTCACCCAAACGACTATGCATCAGCGGAAGTTAATCCGAATCAGGGCGAACTCACAGATTGTATTGCTTCATATAAAGTTTTTTATTAAGGCTATTTTTAATCAAATCTGCGATGTATCTAGTTTTAAGGTGTTATATACCTATGTTGGAATTTTTCGATTTTTCAGCAATTGATTGTAAGTTCCGTTTGGCTATCCCTTATGAATGAAATTATTTTTCTTCCTGTCAAAAAAAACAATAATTAAGCATTAAAATACATTTTTAAAAATACTCCAACATTTGCTTTTTCACACTTGCCGATATGCTTCTTTGAATGTTTATATCTCTAATTGCGCATAAGTAAAAATTATATATAAAAATTTGATATTTGGAATCCTTGCATTGAGACGGATATAACAAGATCCCACTTGATTATGTTTTTTATGCGACATTGCTTAGCAAAGTTGGTTGATGAATAGTGCCAATAACCAAATGATGCAACTAAAAAAAGGTAGATATTATTAGTTTAGGAAATAATAACACAACCGCCAATGTTATTGACGCTTCAATATTAGTTTAAGAGTACTTAATATTTGCACTTGGTTGACCCAGTGGGTAATTTACCCACTACTTATAAAATTTAATGTATGGTGGAATCCAGCTCAACATTAACAATATGAACCTATCTTGCCAAAAAAAAAGTTGGCATGTTTGTGGGACCACCTAGCTCTTTCCACGGGATGATCTAAAATGAGTTGTATCATGGCATGAATCAAATAAAATTATCAAAAGAACATGAGTGTTATACCATGATTTTTTTTAGCAAGCTTTTTGCCATAATTTCATGACCAAAAAAAACATGAGTAGCGATGCTCTAATGGTTATCCTTTTTCCCCTTTTATGCAAGATATATAGGATCGATTATTGAGCTTTAAGACCTTAGATTATTTGCAAAACCAAGCAAAATATTCATTGAGATACCATGTATAGGTCATAGGAACTGTTACAAGTACACACCTTCTAGAATTACAGAAATTGGAGTGCATAGTTTATATAGAAAAAATTCTTCACCAATGAATAGAGCAAGAAATAGATCAAGCTAACTATACAATAAATTACAAAAACCTACTGCAATATACAAGGTGATTATATATCATTCATAAGATGAATATGATCATGTCAAATGTCTAGCTATAATCTTATTCTGGTTTTGCAACCACAATTGTTGTTGTTGCAATAGATTCTTCTGATCTAAAACCCCACTTAACTTTCGATGATCATTAGCATTCCACGTAGTTGGAAAGCGACTCAAATGGATCATTATCATTCCATAAACTACTTTGTTGATCTTGATCCATATCTAAACTCGTGGCACGAAATGTTGGTGTTGCTTGAAACCTAGGACCTGAGGAGAACAAATCATCATTTCCCACTTGACCAAATGGAACAATTGCATTCATCGCATTTGCATTTCCATGCCCTGAAAAAGTTGGTTGTACTATTCCATTGCTAGTATAACCCCCAATACTATCAAAATCATTCGAAAGAGCTGAAGAAGTCATGCTCAAATTACTCCCGGACCTAGCATGATGATTTGTAAATTCACTTACACAAGCATTAGTGTTATTGCTAAAGCCATCCGGAAAAGCTAACGAAGCACTTAGATCACCACTCGCAAACCTTGCATGATGAGCTGTTGATACATTGACATAGTCGTCTAGAAAAGATGTTGAGATACTTCGATTGTGTTCGCAAAAACCAACATTAGGAAGAACCGATATGTTGGTGTTCGAACTATAATTACTGCTTCTACCAATGTCATCAAACAGATCAACTTGGAAATTGCTATTGTTGTTGCTATTACCATTGCCAAATTCGGCGTTAAAACTAAGTGGGACAGAACTAGTCCTGATCATGCTTAATTCAGTAGTAAAACCATTTGAGAATTGATCCATGCTATTTCCACTAGCGGTCTTCTCCATTGCATACTTTCATTGAAGTTGACTTGGTGCCTGAACTCTTTCAGGCTTTCCTTTGCTCCGTTCACACTGCCGCCATGAATCGGACCGCCACTGATAACATGAATCTCACTGATCAGCGACTGAACATTCTGGTATGTTGGATTTACCAAGTCTCCATCCTTAGTCTGAGCTTTATACTGAGTGAAATAACCTCTGCGAATGAGATCTTCCAAATTGTCCTTTAAGTGCCTACAATCCTCAGTTACGTGGCCGTGATCTCCCTGGAAATCACACCACTTTGTCTTGTCACGGTTCTTGTGAAACATCTTTCTTGGCCGTTGCCATTCACTATCACTTTCCTTATTCATGGTGAATATCTATGCCCGGGAAGTTGTCAGTTGGGTATACGCATCAAATTTATCTTTACGTTCTCCTCTTTCCCGGTCACCGATATCTCGATCATTACCTTTTTTGACCATATTAGATTCCTTCCTCTCATCTCGGCTACGATCGACGTCACGACCCTTTTCTTTCCTCGACTTATCTACTTTTTTCTTATCGGACTCGCGATATTGACTGCTAGCTGCCTTGTCAAATTCTTCTCCTCTTATGAAATCATTTGCTTTTCCCAACACTGGCCCTAGTGACGTGAAAGTCTTTCGGCCAAGATAACTCTTGAATGCGGAGCCTTCTCTTAGTCCCGTCATCAAGGCTAGGACCGCTACATCCTGCTGTAGCCTAGGAATGGATACGACCTCAACATTGAAGCTCCCAATGTAATCCCGGAGAAATTCTGTTTCCCCTTGCCTGATTGACAACAATTCCCCAGTAGTGCGCTCACGGCGCCTATTGCTCACAAAGTGAGTACTAAACATAGATGAAAGCTGAGAGAAGCTGGATACATTACGAGGATTGAGACTCTTGAACCAAGTCTGAGCTATGCCAGTAAGGGTAGACAAGAAAACCTTGCACCAGATGGCGTCCACTTACGTGTACAGATACATGTGCCCCTCGTAGGCTGCAATGTGATCGTCGGGATCTCATCTATCGTCATAGTTGCATGATGGCATTTTGATTCTCGGCATCGGGTGATTCAGAATTTATGGCACGAATGGAGAGAGTTTGGGCTTCATTAATAAATGTCCGCCAACCGAATAGTTACTAACACCATTGGTGCTGTACTCTCGGTATGAGCGACTTTGATTCTCATCTTCTGAATTATTAAGATCCTCAGTTTCCAAAGCAACTTCCTCATACTCTGGGTCATCAATTTGTCTTTCACTCCGGCGTTCCTCTTGTGTAAACGTACGCATCCTCCTTAATGGCGTACCGTCAACGTTTCTACCGGCCACAGCCATTGATCATTTGCGGTGTTGAACGCCTCTAGTATTAGGAGCAGAAGTGTTATTAGGCTGAGGAGTGCCTTGTAACTTTTGGATGAAGGATGCTACGGTTTGCAGTTGTTCAGGAGAAAATTGACTCAACTGAGCCAAATTGAATGAAACGCCACCAGTGTTTACCTGAGTTACATTGTTCTCAGGAGTACGCTGGTCGTTGTTGCCCTCGGGCACATTAGGGTGGAACTACGGTGCACCGATAGGTCTGGTGATTGCAGGTTGAGAAGACCCTTGGCCGACTTCAAATCCTGGTGGACCACGACTTTGGTTTTCAGTTTTGTCCATGACTGCTTCACAGAGATGGGAGGCCCTTCCTTCTAGTGCCAAGTTATTTCGGTGTTGAAACGGTGGCGGACTCAGAGATGTCCGTCAATAAGTGAGTGGGCGTTCGAGACTGGAAGTCTGCAAGAGAACAAACGTAAATTACCCTAGGGGGGATGCGAGGAATCCCCCTCCGACGCTCAAGTCAGTGTATGTCCGAAAGGATTAGAGAGAGAGAAAGTAGTGTTCAGAATGTACCTGCAGAATACTACTATTTGGCTATTTATAGTAGTACTGTTCATCTGACAGGATGCGTTCCTTTGACACATGTATGACTGTGATGATGGAGGGAAGATTCCATTATTTTGTCCTTTAATGTGGCCGCGAGCACCATCTCGGACTATATTATTTAGGAATAGCTTGGGTTCTCTCGGTGAGATCGCGTCTTAAGCTATTCATGTCGGCCACCAGTAGTGTGTCCGATAGCGAACTTGGGAGTACCCATACACAAGTTATTCCCTTTATTTGTGGATTCAAGACTTATATATATATGAGTAGAGGATATCGTCCTTTGATCTCTATATTATCTTTCTAATTTAAGTTAGTGAATTTTAATTTATTATTTCATTAGTAATTCTTTTTTCTTTTTGAGACGAGGTGTGTTTTTTTTCCACCTTAAGAGTTAAGATGCAGTATCCTGATTATAGATTACTCAAAATACCTTTGTGTTCTTGTTTAGTATGTGTATGAAAACCACATCAATAGAGATGAACATGGAATTGGAAAAGGCATAGAAGCCAATCGCGGCAAGATGCTTTCAGGAGCAAGGAAGAACATTATGGTCATAAAAATGGACGAAACTCATAAGAAAAGTAAAGTCGAATACAACCGTTGTTTAGAGTATAAGAAGAATTATATTTTGACAAATATTCAAAAATGTCAAGGATTATGGAATTCCAAATATTAAAAATGAAGTATGCCACACACCGATCTTAACAACAACATCAAATAATTAAAGTCCAAGAAATATCAAACACTTACATAGAATAATAAAAGTTACAACCCATTATTTTCAAAAAAAAAAAAAAAAAAAGTTACAACCCATGATTGTTACAAGTACTAGCATGATTGAAATAATATAAAGAAAACAGAAATAATTAGAAAGGAAATCAGAATTGAAGGCTAGCTAGCTGCATTAATATGCCCTTAGCCTTAAATAGTTAAATATAGTTGATGATAGAGGTAAATCTTTGAGCACCATTAAAAAGTGATCAGGTGCAATATTCAGCAGAGATATGAGCAGGTCATGCAGCGATCACCAATGTTGACTGTTTTTTTGTTATGCAATCTCTTTGAACCCGTTTCAATACTTCCCGGCATCTTATATGGTTTATATCATTTTGCGAGAAACAATCGTTGCCATTCGCAAATCGCAATTATTGCACCACTGGATAGTTTAGGCATATTATTTTTCACGCATTCTGTGACATCACTTTGACTGACCGACGTAGTAGTTTCACAAACACCGCTAATTATACGACCGTCTGGCTGAGCCATATCATGCTTGCATCTCTACAGGTTTTATGGTGTTACTATGAATTCCAATAATAGGAACTCGATCGGCAATGGCAAAGCTAATTGGAATTCATAGGAACGCCATAAAACTCTAAAAAGTAGTTCCTATGAATTCCAATTGGCTTTGGCATTGCTGAATACAGTTAACCTTTGGATATTTGGACGAATAAAAGCTCTACAAAGTAGTTGATTACTTAAAAGTTATGACTAGTTTGATTTTTGTGAGGGCTTCTTATGATTAATCTTCTGAAACCAATCTATTATTTTTTATAGCAGATTCATACATACATGCACGTTCATATATTTGTGAGGGCTGTTCTATATTAATCTTTGTGATTCTGTCTAGAATAGCTGGAAGATCAATCGCGCGAGATATGCAAATCAAAAAGCTGATGGTCACGTCTTATCAGCGCCGGCCCAGACAATATGGAGGCCCTGTGCTAATACTAGAAAATAGGCCATTGTATAAAAAAAAACAAAAGAAACCATCAAAATATACAAGTAAACCAAATAACAAACATGCATCAAACTAAGTTTTTCTCTTCAAAATCTTTTGATATATTCCAAGAAGAGCTGATTTCAACAAACTTGCAAACCTTTTGACTATCAGCTTCAATTTTTTTGTGTTTAAATAAATTTTTTTTTTTCAATTTGGAGGCCCCTTTAAGAGTGAGGCCCTGTTCCATGTCCCACTTTGGACATGCTAAGGGTCGGGCCTGCGTCTTATATGGTGCTCTTTTAGATTTGACTAGTTCCAAAGAATAAAGATGCACAAGTTCATTAATAAAGTAAACAAATAGTCAATGACTAGTTCCAAAGATGCACAAGTTCATTATTAAACCTAAATAGTTGGAACCAGTAGGGGTGTAAGCGGACTGCGAAAAGTCCAGAGTCCAATCCAATCCAGTCCAAACTTATCGGACTGGACTGCACTGACTTTTTTTTGGATTGGACTTGGACTCAAATTTTCGAGTCCAAATATTTTCGGACTGGATTTGGACTCGGAGTCCAATAAGTCCAATCCAGACCAAAAATATTTTTATATATAATATATATTTAATATTTATATATATAATGTATATATGCTCAATATATATATATATATATATATATATATATATATATATATATAATATAAAATATGTATGTGACTAATTTTATGGAATGGATATAATGAGCTTAATTTTTCAAATTTAATTTTGAGAAAACGTTGTGAATCATTGAATCTAAATAGGGGAAAAAATAATATAATAATCGGACCAGACTGGACTGGATTCGGACTCAAGAAAAATTTATCGGACTGGACTGGACTCAAAAAATATTTGGATCGGACTTGGTCTCAATTTTTCGAGTCCAAAAAACTTTGGACTGGATTTGGATTTGGCAAAGTCCAATCCAGTCTAATCTACTTACACCCCTAGGAACCAGAGTACCTGAGTATTTAATTTGTTAAAATATATAAATTGAAACTTTCTTAGAATTCTAAGTATTGATTTTTAGGAAATAGAGTACCCGAAAATTTTGCTCACCCTTACTTTAATTAAGAATTATTCCTAAGGGTTAACAATAATTAAGCAGTAAAATACATTTTTAAAAATACTTCTTCTGTTTTTTTTTTTAGTTGCAACATTTGCTTTTTCACACTTGCCGCTCTAATTGCATATAAGTAAAAAATTATATATAAAAATTTGATATTTAGAATCCTCGCATAGAGACGAATATGACAAGATCCCACTTGGCTATGTTTTTCCTTATATAATGATGCGACATTGCTTAGCAAAGTTGGTTGATGAATAGTGCCAATAACCAAATGGTGCAACTAAAAAAGGGATAAATTATTAGTTTAGGAAATAATCACACAACCGCCAATGTTATTGATGCTTAAATATTAGTTTAGGATTACTTAATATTTGCACTTGGTTGACTCAGTGGGTAATTTATCCACTACTAATAAAATTTAATGTATGGTGGAATCCAACTCAACATTAACAATCTGGGCCTAGCTAGCCAAAAAAAATTGGCGTGTTTGTGGAGCCCACCTAGCTCTTTCCATGGGATGATCTAAAATGAGTTGTATCATGTCATGGCTTAAATAAAATTATCAAAAGAATATGAGTGTTACACCATGATCTTTTTGAGCAAGTTTTTTTTACATAATTTCATGACAAAAAAACATGAGTGGCGATGCTCTAATTGTTGTCCTTTTTCCCTTTTTATGCAAGATATATAGGAATATAGGATTATTGAGCTTTAAGACCTTAGATTATTTGCAAAACCAAGCAGCATATTCATTGAGATACCAAATATAGGTCATAGGAACTTTAACAAGTACAAGTAAGGATGGCAATGGGTAGGGTCTGGGTAGCGTAAGGTTAGACCCTTACCCATACCCTAATTTTTAGATGTAGACCCATACCCTACCCATACCCATAGGGTAAATTTTTTTAGGACCCTTACCCGTGCTCGTAGGGTCCGATAGGATATGGGTAGGGTCTAGGGTTCAAAATATGGGTCCAATACAAAAAAATTCCGCTCATATTTTCACGTGTATATATAATTGTTAAGCACAATTCAACATATAAAGGTGTCAATTAACAACAAAATATTACTACATTACATAGGAATACATATATAGTTTTTCCACATCCCAAAAGTCTCATACATTCAAATATGAATAAAGAAAATACTTTAGAGCGAAAGAGTGAGATACTGGTAAGATGAGAATGTGAAAATGCATCTAGGGTAAGGGATTGAGGGTTTTATTTTGACTAGAAGAGTTTCTTATATCTGTTATATATTAAATATATATAATTATTTTAAATTAAAAAATATAAAAAATATATACTTCCTCCGTTCCATTTTAAATGAAACACTTACTATTTTAGGCCTTTCAAAATAAGTGAAACGTTACCTTATTTGGTATTCACTTCTCTCTATCTCTCTCCTCATCACATGGGTCCCTTCTTTTTTTTCTCTCTATCTCTCTCCTATTCTAAATCCCCGTGCCAAGGCCCTACGTTTCATTTAAAATGGAACGGAGGAAGTATATTAGTTTGGGAGGGTCTATGGGTAGGGTTTGAGTATTTGAGAAGTGGACCCTTACCTGATAGTATCAAGACCCATAAGTATCCTTACCCATAGGGTCCAAAAAGAAAAATTAAGACCCATACCCTTCAATTAGGGTAGGGTCTGGGCGGGTCTAGTTAGGGTTCTGGACCCATTGCCATCTCTAAGTACAAGCCAACTAGAATTACATAAATTGGAGTGCATAGTTTCTATAGAAAAAATTCTTCACCAATGAATAGAGCAAGAAATAGATCAAGCTAACTATACAATAAATTACAAAAACCTACTGCAATATACAAGGTGATTATATATCATTCATAAGATGAATATGATCATGTCAAATGTCTAGCTATAATCTTATTCTGGTTTTGCAACCACAATTGTTGTTGTTGCAATAGATTCTTCTGATCTAAAACCCCACTCATCTTCTGATGATCATTAGCATTCCATGTAGTTGGAAACGACTCAAATGGATCATTATCATTCCATAAACTACATTGTTGATGCTGATCCATATCTAAACTCGTGGCACGAAACGTTGGTGTTGCTTGAAACCTGGGACCTGAGGAGAACAAATCATCATTTCCCACTTGACCAAATGGAACAATTGCATTCATCGCATTTGCATTTCCATCCCCTGAAAATGTTGGCTGTACTATTCCATTGCTAGGATAACCCCCAATACTATCAAAATCATTCGAAAGAGCTGAAGAAGTCATGCTCAAATTACTGCCGGAACTAGCATGATTTGTAAATTCACTTACACAAGCATTAGCGTTATTGCTAAAGCCATCCGGAAAAGCTAACGAAGCACATAGATCACCACTCGCGAACCTTGCATGATGAGCTGTTGATACATTGACATTCGCATGATTAAAGTCGTCTAGGAAAGATGTTGAGATACTTCGATTGTGTTCGCAAAAACCAACATTAGGAAGAACCGATATGTTGGTGTTCGAACTAAAATTACTGCTTCTACCAATGTCATCAAACAGATCAACTTGGAAATTGCTATTGTTGTTGCTATTACCATTGCCAAATTCGGCGTTAAAACTAAGGGGGACAGACCTAGTCCTGATCATGCTTAATTCAGTAGTAAAACCATTTGAGAATTGATCCATGCTATTTCCACGAGTATTATCAAATTCAGCATTAAAAGTTGGAGGAAAAGTGCTTTCTACACCTAACTCTGTAGGAAAACCGTTATTTGAGAAGCCTGCACTTGTACTGCCATGTCCAAAACTACTATGACAAAAGCTTCCAAATAGATCGTCTTCATTATTTAGAGCTTCGACCGGACCACTCAAACCAACCGTGTCCTGTAAAAACGGGTTATAATAACTCTGCTCGTTGTGCAAAGGCGACAACGATGAGGTACTAGGAACATTAAAATCGTTGAACAAATCCAACTCGAACCCGTTGTTGTTACTTGCAACAGTACTATCATGGTTGACATGATTAGTACTTTCAGTAGATGGTTGATCTACATTTGTTTCAAATAAAACCAGCTCCCAACAAGACGGCGAGGTCAGTCCTTCGATATTCGACTCCACAGGGCTTTCCTCTTGAAATTCAGGCATGGAAGATGGATAATCTAATGACAAAAGATCCAACATCGAGCTAATTCCTCGATGATCAGCCGGATCAGATTTCACAGATTCAGTGTCATTTGTACTTTTAGATCGGATCTGGAGCTGGAATCAATTGGGATTGGTTAGTTGAAATCGAAAACGAAACCAGATCATTTGGCCAAACTAGTTCCTAAATAGTTGGATCCAGAGTACCTGAGCATTTAATTTGTTAAAATCATAAAAATTAAAACTTTTTTGGGATTCTAAATATTGACACTTTTTTTTTACAGGAAGAAAATATATCATCAATAATAAGCCAAATGGCACATACAATGATAATTAAGATCTAAAAAATACAGATTTGGCAAATTGCAATAATTTTCATAATGGAACCAATTAATTTTAAGCATACTCGAGCACAGCTCCAACTCCACCGCTTCAAGCTTGACGCAAGCAGTGTACTTCGATGTCTTTGCATCTTTCCAAGTAGAGACCTTCACAATCTGATTCTGTGATATAATTGTTCCCAATGACGAATTGCTGAAAAAACCTAAACCCTTATGGGTCCAGACCATCTTCCAAATTATTGACACTATGAAAATAAGAAAACTCATACAAAGATGAGAAACAACCACCAAAAAGGGGGACAAAAACTCTCACAGATGGAGAGAACTGAACAGAAGAAAGCAATAAAGAAGATAGTAACACTAAAAAAACACTAAAACCTGAGGAAAAGGGTCGAAAAGAGTCTAATTTTCAAAGAAATAGACTATTTTCGGCTGAGAAGGCCAAGAAAATTAAAAACCCTAGAAAGAGAATTGAAGAGAGAGAGGGAGAGAGGAGACATGTATGGATACTTTAACACTTCATTTTAAATATTGACTTTTTTAGTACATATGTATGTGTGTGTATATTATATGATTTTGATTGGAAACGTAAATAGGTATCCAAATATAGTTTTGGTTCCAAAAATTTAAGAATCAGTTGTACCTTAACCGTTTGCAATCAGTTCCTAATTTTATTATCCAAAACTACTGTATTCGGTTCTGACCAACGTTGGTTCCCTATCAGTTTCGATTACTGAACGGGTACCCGAAAAATTTGCTCAAGCTTATTTAAGAAATATTCCTAAGGATTAACAATAATTAAGTGTGAAAATACATTTTTATAAATACTTTTTCAGTCTTTTTAGTTGCAATAACATTTGCTTTTTCACACTTGCAAATACGCTTTTTTGAACGTTAATATCTCTAATTGGGTATAAGTAGAAGTTATAAAAAATTGATATTTAGAATCCTCGCATTGAGACTAATATAACAAGATCTCACTTGAATATGTTTTTTTCTTATATAATGATGCGACATAGCTTAACAAAGTTGGTTGATGAATAATTCCAATAACCAACTGGTGCAACTAAAAGACGGAGAAATTATTAGTTTAGGAAATAATCTTACAACCACCAATGTTATTGATGCTTAGCTTAAATATTAGTTTAGGAGTATTTAATATTTGCACTTGGTTGACCCAGTAGGTAATTTACCTATTATTAATAAAATTTAATGTATGGTGGAATCCAGCTCAACATTAACAATCTGAACCCAGCCAAAAAAATTGGCGTGTTTGTGTGGCCCACCTTAGGTCATTCCATGGGATGATCTAAAATGAGTTGTATCATGCCATGACTCAAATAAAATCATCAAAAGAACATGAGTGCTACGCCATGATCTTTTTGAGCAAGCTTCATGACCAAAATAAACATGACTGGTCATGCTCTAATAAATTAATGGGTGTCCTTTTCCCCCTTTTGTGTACGATATATAGGATTGAGCTTTAAGATTTTAGATTATTTGCAAAACCAAGCTGAATATTCATTGAGATACCATGTATAGGTCATAGGAGCTTTAACAAGTACGAACCTACTAGAATTACAGCAATTGTAGTGCATAATTTCTATAAAAAAAAAATTCACCAATGAATGGAGCAACAAAAAGATCAAGCTAACTATACAATAAATTACAAAAACCTACAGCTAGCAATATACATGGTGATTATATATCATTCATAAGATAAATATGATCATGTCAAATTTCTAGCTATAATCTTATCCTGGTTTTGCAACCACAATTGTTGTTGTTGCAATAGATTCATCTGATCTAAAACCCCACTCATCTTCTGATGATCATTAGCATTCCATGTAGTTGGAAACGACTCAAATGGATCATTATCATTCCATAAACTACTTTGTTGATGCTGATCCATATCTAAACTCGTGGCACGAAACGTTGGGGCTAGGGGTGCTAACGAGCCAGGACGGCTCGCAAACTATTCGGATTCGGCTCGGTCAAAGCTCGATCAAAGCTCGGCTCGGAGGGGTTCGATTCGAGTTCGGGATCGGCTCGAGACCTTAATGAGCCGAGCCTGAGCCTAATGGAGTTCGGCTCGAAAGCTCGCAAACACGTTCGATAAAATTTACATTACTATTTATATTTTAATATGTAATCCAACTTGGACCATAAATAGTACTCCACTAGGCACTAAAGTCCCATTCCCCTCAAAAAAAAAAAAGGCACTAAAGTCCCACATTGGTTAACAAAACAAGCACCAATCTTATTTTCTTTATAAATAGCTACTACTCCTTACCTCAACTTAGAGTTTGATTTCGTACCTTCTTGGTTGGAAAACAAACTTTATACTCCATTTTCTTCACAAAAGGAATGAAGTATATATTAAAATATTTGATTATTTAATAATTAAACTATATAATAATTGATTATTTAAATGCACTTAGAGTCTTGTTGTTACAAGGTTGTAAGTTTTTAAATAAAACATGAAGTCCCACATTGAAACTTTAGTGAAGTTAAGAGGGAAACCAAGCTATAGAAGAATATGTAGAGCGAGTTTTTTTCTTAAACAAAAGTTGGAGTCCCACATTGAAATTTTAGCAATGCTAAGAGGGAAACCAAGTTATAAAAACATGGGTAGGATAAGTTAAACAAAACATGGAGTCCCACATTGAAAACTTAGCAATGCTAAGAGGGAAACCAAGTTATAAAAGCATGGGTAGGATGAGTTTGTTTTTCTTCAACAAACCATGGAGTCCCACATTGAAATCTTAGCAATGCTAAGAGGGAAACCAAGTTATAAAAGCATACGGTGGGTGAGTGAACAAGCTCACCTACTTTCTTGGACATACTTGGCCTATACGGTTGGGCCTACCGCCTAAGTGAAGCTTTAGATATTGACTTGGGCCTACTCGGTTAGGCCTAAGCCCAAATTTTTCGAGCCAAGTTTCGAGCCGAGCTTGGACTTCGTCCTCTCGAGCTCGAGCCGAACCCAAATATTGGAGGCTCGACGAGCTTCGAGCTCGAGCCGATCCGATCCTCAATCATTCTCGAGCCGAGCCTGGACATGTTCGGTCTCGGTTTGGCTCGTTAACACTCCTAGTTGGGGCTGCTTGAAACCTAGGACCTGAGGAGAACAAATAACATTTCCCACTTGACCAAATGGAACAATTGCATTCATCGCATTTGCATTTCCATTCCCTGAAAAAGTTGGCAGTACTTTTCCATTGCTAGTATAACCCTCAATACTATCAAAATCATTGCTAATATAATCCCCAATAATATTCCAAATTTGCATGAAAACCACATCAATAGAGATGAACATGGAATTGGAAAAGGCAACGAGGTCAATTGCGGCAAGATGCTTTTAGGAGCAAGGAAGAAGATTATGAAGTCATAAAAAAGGACGAAACTCATAAGAAAACTAAAGTCAAATACAATCGTTGTTAGGATATATGAAGAATTTTATTTTGACAAATCTCTATTATATAAGGGAAGGGGGAGCTATGGTGTCCCCCTTTGAAAAGACTGTTTTACCCCTCTTCCCTTTCTAAATTACAAAACCAATTTTTATTAAAGTGGGGCTTAAAAAAAACTGTCAGAAATACATTATAACAATCAATCACAAGTCAACTGAAATCAATAAAATTGCATAATTCACGTCATATAAATCACTCATATAAGGAAACTTTACAAAAACTAAAAAATCTAATTACAAAATATAACTCATTAGCAATTACATACTCCATTCTCAAGAACAATTTATAATTACATACTCAGAAAAATTATCAATACACTACAACGTCAAAACAAATTACAAACTAATAAAAACATAAGATTTCGACGGGGAGATTACACATTTGTCCATTGGTGATTTGCGAACTTCTAAAAAAGGTACATAATTCTTTTTAATCTTGCAAGTTATTTCAAATCAATTGAAAAAAAAAACTAGCAAATCTTATGTTGAATGCATGTTCAATTGTAGTATCGATAGTTACATGTTCTAGGAAAAAAATACAATAAAAATGATACATGAATAATTTAAGTCTGTATTATATGGTATAAATTTCGAAATAATTATTAAAAAAATCAGTACATGTTTGTAACAAAAAAAAAAGGCATTACAATAAATCAATTTCGAATATAATAACAATGACATAAAAATCAAACTAAAAAAGAAACTACATTAATTTGCCAAAACAAATAGTGAAATTGAAAACAGATGAAAAAACGATTGATTTTCTTTTAGTAATCCGTGGAATGAAATATACAAAACCCTATATGAATTTTGAAAAAAATAGTATTTCACAATTTTAAAAAGTGTATAAAAATAACTTTTCGATAGTAATTTTTAGAAAAATAAATGTAATCTTATATTTCATCCGTCCCAGACAGATCTGAACACTTGTTGGGACACGTAGTTTAAGGTGATAAGTTGTAGTGTAGTTATCAAATGCTATGTTACTTAAAAAGTAAATGTGATAGGAGTTGGTGGGGTATTTTTATTAGAGGAGAGAGAAAGTTGGGCAACTTTTTATTGATAAAAGGTAGAAAGTGGGCCAAAGATGTGTAAAAGAAATAATATATTAATGGTGGGACCATGCCGAGAATGGAAGTGTTCAAACTAATTTGGGACAAATATAAAAGGAAAGTGTTCAGACTATTCTGGGACGGAGGTAGTAAACCATTAGTACAAAACTGACATTTCTTAAGAACAATTAAAAACCCAGAAGCAAAAGGTCTTTTAAGCAATAAATTATGCTAAAATTTAATTAATTTGCATACAAAGTTTGCCAAAGCAGTAGAAGAAGGCTCTGTTCTTTTGGACTGAATAAATGGAAATTCGGTTCGAGTTCGAGATCGATCGGATCGGTTCGAATCGAGATCGGTTCGATTGGTTCGATTCGAATCAGATCGGTTCGATTCGGTTCGGGACTTATTCGGTTCGGTTCGGATCAGATCGATTCGGACTACAACTTATTGATTTTTTTTTTATTTATTATTATTATTATTATTATTATTATTATTATTATTATTATCATCATCATCATTATTATTGTTATTAATAATATTATTATTACTATTATTACTATTATTATTATATTCTTATTATTATTATTATTATTATTATTATTATTATTATTATTATTATTGTTATTGTTATTGTTATTATTATTATTATTATTATGATTGTTATTATTATTATTATTATTATTATTATTATTATTACTATTATTATTATTACTATTATTAATTTTATTATATTCTTATTATTCTTATTATTATTATTTTTATTATTATTGTTATTTTATTATTCTTCTTCTTATTATTATTATATTATTATTATTATTATTATTATTTTTGGCAATGTCACTTTTAAACTTTTTGGAGGGTATTTGTTAACCCATTGAATATAAAAAAGGGAGCGAGACAAGTGATAAAAAGAGTATTTTTTTGGTGAAAGAAGCGAAAGATAGAAAAGTAATACTCCCTCCGATTTATTTTGTTGTTCCTATTTTGAATAATTTTGTGAGAGAAAATTGGTTAAAGTAGGGAGAACTTTCGAAAACGGAGGGAGTATTACTTTATGGTGGGTGAAGAACTCCAAATAAATAAGTTTAAACAATGTAGCAATTAAAAAAAAGAACATTTAAGGGAAATGTAGCAATTAAAAGAAACAAAAGGAGTATTCTAAATTTCCTAATAATCTTCTTCCATACGATCTCCAACCTCGTCATTTTCTTCCACCTCATCTTCATTATTATCTTCACCATCGACTTCATGTGCATCATTCAGTTTAATATTATTACTTCATATTCATTATTATTCTTCTTGTTATTATTAATATTACTCAATTCATAAGAATATTATTATTATTATAGCGTAAAAAAAATATTATTATTATGCATATTATTAGTATTAGTATTAATATTATTATTATTATCATTATCATTATCATTAATAATATTAATTATTATCATTATCAATGATGATAAAAATATTACTCTACTTGTAATTATTAATAATACTCAATCCGAGATCGGTTCGATTCGGTTCGGATCGGATCGAGTTCGATTCAGACCGGTTGATTCGGTTCGGTTCGAGACTTATTCATTTCAGATCAGATCAGTTCAGTTCAGATCAGATCAGATCAGTTCAGTTCAGACTTATTCAGTCCAAAAGAACAGAGCCGAAGTCTTGGAAAAAAAGGGAAAAGGTGATGATTCAAGAACCGAATAGGATTGTAACTGGATTTTTGCAAATTTCAAATTCTGAATTTCAGCCACGGATTCACAAATAAAATTTCAAACATAAAGTAATCGGATCTTTGAGAAATATAGTTGACAATTAAATTTTTTGGGACGAAATCAGGAACATAAAATATAAAGAATTACCTTCATCAATGAGGCCCCCAATTAAATTCGTCAACCAAATAAACCCCAATTTTAACCCCATTCCGACTAACGTTCTTCAAAATTACCACCCTGATCGAAATGAAAACCCAGAAAGACCCACAAGAACAGAGACCAAAATTACCACAAAAAATAATGGAGCGTTGATGGGGTTAATATTGACGCCAGGATTAGCTTATAATGTGATGTTTGATGTGAAAATAACCATTAGGTCTAATTAAATCTAAATTTTTGTAAGTTAATATGAAAGATAGTGAGGTTAAGGAGATGAGTTGTTCTTATTCTTTTTTAGGAAGGGGACATGTAAAGTTGTAGGTGGGACAACGAAAATGTGGAGGATTAGATGAAAAACTACGTGATATTCATCATTCATATGGGTATGTAGGGTGGATAATTATATAAGTAGGTGGGATTGATAGTCATATGGGTATATGGGAAAAATTATGTGGGTTTGCTACTTGCATACAGGTGGCTTTGGGTTACAATTTTTTTTAACTATTAACAAACAACTAGCATTAATTAGTTACTCAGTTAGTTATAAGTGAAACAGCAATATTATATTACATATATAAAATCATGAAGTGTTTTTAATACTATTTGTAAATATTTCAATCTTTCTTATTAACTAAATGGAGGTAAACGTAGTCACGTAGACACGAATTTTTATTTTTGGTTTGTTTTACTACTGAGTAACAATTATGCTCAAAATGTCGTTGCACGCATCGCGTGCATAAAAAGCTAGTATTCAGATATGTCAAGGATTATGGAATTCCAAATACTAAAAATGAAGTATGCCACATACACACCGATCTTAACAACAACATCAAATAATTAAAGTCCAAGAAATAATATCAAACACTTACAAAGAATAATAAAAGTTACAACCCATGATTGTTACAAGTACTATCATGATTGAACTAATATAAAGAAAACAGAAATAATAAGAAAGGAAATCAGAAATGAAGGCTAGCTAGCTGCATATGCCTCAGCCTTAATTATAGTTGATGATAGAGATTAATCTTTGAGCACCATTAAAAAGTGATCATGTGCAATAATGATCAGCAGAGGTATGAGCAGGTGCAACGACCACCAGTCTTGACTGCGTTTTTAGTTTTGCAATCTTCTTGAACAATATCGAATCTCTCCTCGCACAATCCCTTTATTTCATAACTGAATTGGTTACAATCGCCGCGATCCGCAATTGCACGTGCACCATCGAATTTACGCATACCATTTTTTACGCATTCTGTGACGTCACCTTCACTGACCGACGTAGTAGTTTCACAAACACCGCCAAATATACGACCGTATGGCTCAGCCATGCATGCATCTCTACAGATTTTATCGTCCGGGCAGCTACCTTGGTGATTACTGCTAGGCCTATCGCATACGCGTGTCAAGCCTGCATTTTAACCAAATTATGCAATTAGCATATACACTACATTTGTAAGTTCTAATAAGTTGTAACTTACGATTAATGATATGGTCCATCGACCAACATTTTATATATATATATATATATATATATATATATATATATATATATAGTAGTATTAGTATTTTTTAGTTATATATAGTCCACACTATAATTTTTTTGGTGCATTGTATTGCATTAAACATATTTTAGAAGCGATCTGATCTAAAGCATACGGACTCCAAATAAAGTACCGGCCTTATATCTTTTTAATGTTTACACTTATTTATTTCATTGTGCCAACATATTATAACAACCGTGAGTGCACCAATGTTTTTATTATGTAATAGTCTTATTATATAGAAGATATTTTTGCATCGTAAGAGAAAAACCATACAAATTACTCTCTCCGTTTTTTAATTGCTACATTGTTGTATGCACAACAATTTAGGCAATGGCACTTTCAACATTTTTGGAGGGTACTTTTTAACCCACTTAATGTAAAATAATGGGGAAAAGTGAAAAAATAATACTTTTGGGTGGAAAAAGAAAAAAAAAAACAAATATAATAGTATTACTTTATGGTGGGCCAAACTCCAAATAAGGAAAGTTTAGACAATTTACTAATTAAAAATAACCAACCATTTATGGAATATGTAGCAATTAAAAAAACGGAGGGAGTATTATACAATGGAGATCATCAACTGAAAAACTTTACAATGAGATGTTGCTCATACAACATTCATAATACAATAATCAATATTGCAAACTTTGACTACCATATTTTTCAGCATACAACTTTGACCATTAATATTTTCAAAATATATATTAAGATAAAAAGAAAAAAAAAACTGCTAAAGCCTTTTTATTTAGGTATGACTGAGAGTGCTGCAAAATTTTATGAGGTTCAAAATTAAATTTTATGAGTTGTATTATAATACCTTGAACAGCGTCACTGAAGATAAAAATGGCTAAGAACACGAGAAATAAACTGCTCCTATGATTTCCAATTAGCTTTGCCATTGCTGAATACAGTTAACTTTAGGATATTTGGACGTATACAAACTCTACAAAGTAGTTGATTACTTAAAAGTTATGACTAGTTTGATTTTTGTGAGGAATTCTTATGATTAATCTTCTGAAACCAATCTATATTTATAGCAGATTCATACATACATGCAGTCATGCACGTATATATTTGTGAGAGCTGTTCTATATTAATCTTTGTTATTCTGTCTAGAATAGCTGGAAGATCAATCGCGAGACGCGCAAATCAAAAAGCTGATACTCACGTCTTATATGGTGCTCTTTTAGCTATTTGACTAGTTCCAAAGATGCACAAGTTTATTATTAAAGTAAACAAATAATCAATGAAATAGTAGTGGTTGGGGTTTAACTTACAATTTTTGGGAATTGAAAGAGATTGTGCACCAATCCTTTATCTTAAAGTGGAGCATCCAGGACAAGGGAAATAGTCATTGATGTCGCAAGTGGATAGCCTCGTATTTTATTAAAAAAGGTTAATTAAAGTAAAGAATCGAAGTGATTTTGACGGAAAAAAAAAGCAGATTGAGATTGTCGAGTTCATTCATCATACACCCGATTTTTGGGCATGTGTGGAGTCTTGTGCAAACAAGCACAACCCACGAAGGCAACCCAAGGCGTGGCCCAAGCAGCAGCTCAAGAGCTCGCGTGAACCAAGCCAAGGAAGCCCAATCCCAGCAGCTCGGGCGGGCAGGTTTGGGCTCGGGCGGTCCAGAGAGCCCGGGCGGGTATTATGGAGCTCGGGCGGGCTCTGGCTTGGCTGTAGCTACTGCCTGTGAGGCAGTTTGTGACGGGGCGCACTCCCCCGGCGGGCTAAGTTGTGGCCCGGGCAGCTTGTCTTGAGCTCGGGCGTGCTGTTTTGGTAAGGCTCGGAGGCAGAAGGTGACTTTTGGCTTGGGCCTGGGCGGGTGGCATGGTCCGGGCGAGCGGTTTCTCGTGCTCGCCCTGGCAACCCAGATTTGTCGCGGATTTTCACCGGTTCGAGATTTAATATCGACCCTTGATTTGTATTAACCCCCTAAAAGTATATAAACCCCCCTCTTTCATATATTAGGTTACTATTCACACAAAGAGAGATCAACCTAGGGTTTAGTGAAAGAGGAGAGAGAAAATAGCATTAAATCATCCATTAATGCTTGTATTGTTCATCCATTTTCTTCATTAATCAAAGGTGCTTGCTTGGTGGATTTTTTCTCCCGGTGCTCGGGTTTTCCCATGTTAATCGGTGTGCTTTTCATTGCTTTCTTATTTGTTCTTAGTTTCATTAATTTACATTTGATTGTTGATTAGTGGTAATTACAAGTAATTAGTTGGTTTGCTTAATCTAATACTCAACAATTGGTATCAAGAAGCAATGAAGTCTAGTGAATCGTCTAAGTGGGAGCAAGCCATGAAAGATGAAATGGACTCATTGGTGAAGTACAAGACTTGGGTGTTGTGTGAACTACCCAAGGGAAAGAGAGCACTATTGAACAAGTGGATCTTTCGTAAGAAGGATGAACCGGATGGCACAATTCGGTTCAAGGCAAGGCTTGTGGTAAAAGTGTTTTCACAAAAAGAAGGGGTTGATTATCAAGAGATTTTTGCTCCGGTTGTAAAGCTCACCACTATTAGAATCCTAAATAGTGGCTTCCGAAAATCTTTTTGTGGAGCAAATGGATGTGAAAACCGTGTTTTTACATGGGGATCTGGAAGAGGATCTCTACATGAAGCAACCGGAAGGTTTTCAAGTTCCGGGTAAAGAGAACTTGGTGTCCAAGCTCATGAGGAGCTTATATGGGTTGAAGTAAGCTCCAAGACAATGGTACAAGAAGTTTGACAAGTTCATGCTAGGAAACGGTTTTGTGAGATCGGATGGAGACCATTGTTGCTACTTTCAAAGGTACGCAAATGGTTGTATCTATTTGCTTCTCTATGTTGATGACATGCTTCTTGCGGGTTCTAGTATGGATCTTGTGAACAAGCTGAAAGAAAATTTGTCAAAGAAGTTTGAGATGAAGGACTTGGGTGAGGCGAAGCAAATACTTGGCATGAGAATCTTGAGAGATAAATCGGCGGGGTTGTTGAGGTTATCTCAAGAGGAGTATGCCAAGAAGGTGCTAAAAAGGTTCAACATGGTTGATACAAAGCCTCGAACTCTCCTCTTTCTATTGACCTCAAGTTGTCAAAGGAGGATTCACCCAAAATGGATGAAGAAAAGGAGCAAATGGCAATTGTTCCTTATGCTTCGGCCATTGGTAGCATGATGTATGCTATGGTGTGCACAAGCCCCGACATCGCTCATGCGGTGGGAGTTGTGAGTAGGTTCATGGCAAATCCGGGTGAGCAATATTGGGAAGCCGTGAAATGGCTCATGAGGTACTTGCAAGGTACTTCTTCTATGGCTCTTTGCTTTGGGAGAAAAGGAGTGATCTTAGAAGGGTTTGTTGATGCTGATTTTGGAGGATGTGTTGATTCAAGCAAGACCACTTCGGGGTATGTTTTCACTATTGGTGGTACGGCCATTAGTTGGATGTCCAAGCTCCAAAAGTATGTCTCCATGTGATAGGCGTGTCGCGCACCTAACAAAAATAATTAACCTAACTAATCCTCCTAACTATGTAGTAGGGTAAGTCAGAGTCGATCCCACAGAGACAAACAGTATCAAACACTAGTTATCCTTGACTCAATTCAACTAAACAAGTAACAAATGATTATGATCGATGAGCAAGTAACTACTATGAATGTAATACGACTAATAATATGAGAATAAATTCAAGAGCTAAAAACACCTAGAATTAAGCATCACCACTAGATAATTAACGTAAAGATAAATTCCTACCCCAAACTAGTCAAGTAAATGTTCACAAGGAAAAATGCGCCCTAAATAATACCACAAACCTCTCCCGAGTATATATGGCTTCCCTAATATGCAATCAAACCTACTCCCGTGGAATCATGCAAATTAAAGACATTAAACACAACACTCTAACTTCCTAACAATCCATTCTACCTACTCCCGTGGAGAATTTCATGCCCTTAATTGAATGAAATCCATCAAAACCCAACTCCCGTTGTGATCAAGACAATGGAATGATAGCAATACTAATTATCCCTAATCTAGCATTGAAAATTGCACAATCAATTAAGCAAGAACAATTAAGCAACTAAATTGGGGAATTAAAGGAATAAATCAAACATCAATCATGTCTAGGGTTTACTTAACCCTAGATTGGAAAACTACTCACACATATTAATTAAATGAACTAAATAAAATATAAAGAGAAACATACTAATAATCAAGATTATAAAATAAAAGAGAATACTTGAATTAATGATGAAAAGATGATGTCTTGAATAATTCTCCCAAAACTAAGAGCAAAACTCACGCTTCACCTTGTTATGTCGCTAGAGAAAATAATAGAAGTCCTACTTGAATAATGATTAATGAATAATGAATCCGCATCTAATTAGAAAAACCCTAATATTAAATTGTCACTCCTAATACTAGTAGAATTCTAAGTTACAAGATAAGGATGGTCCACTAAATCATTAAAAGTCCGGAATTGTGCAATCCGCGAGCGCGTAGGCAGCTTCAGGCAAACTGGGCCAACTTGCGAAGCCCATATCTCCTGGAATATAACTCGCCTTGGGCTGTATAACATATCGTTGGAAAGCTCTTCAAGCCTACTTTCCAATTCCGCTAGAATTGTCCAATTATCACTGACGAGTCAAAAGTTATGTATCAAAGAGTGAACATGACTCCATTTCCATAATTCTTTCATTAAATTCCAACTCCAATTTAGCTCCAAATTGCACTCAAATATATATGTAACGATCCTTATCAACGTAGCTTGCTTCCAATTGCTCCTAAATACTTAAGGTTGTCCAATAATACTCCAATTATGTTCTCAATACCTGAAATTCATCAAAGAACACCGAAAACACACAAAAGGAATAATATTTCGCAAATTAAGTAATAGTATGCAATTGTGAACTATAATGCACCTAAATGATCCTAAAATGCAACCTAAATGCACCTAAAACCTATATACAAATATGATACATTATACTCCCCCAAGCTAAACCATTGCTCGTCCTCAAGCAAGTAGACATAGACATTGGAAAAGAAAGACAATCAACCTACAACATGGGACTACGATAAGGCAAAACACACAATTGAGAACACGAGAGATATAATTACTACATGAACCAAGCATCGCACAATCTCGAACAAAGCCGCATAGCACGTCATGTAAAGCAATCAACTCTCCAATCATACCACAAACCATCTCCCCCAAGCTAGATTTAACCAAACCCGAGAGACCTCACTATAGTCATGTGCACTCATACTCTCATGTGTTTATGGCATAATCAATGTCACTCAACCTAAACCATGTCGACTCAAATGAAGCATTTACTCTTTAACTTTGACTATCGACTCACTATCCACTCGAAATTATAAAGCAAAGAGATCATGAGGACTTCCAAGGGTTGTAAAGAGACTGAGGTTAAAGGTATGGAAATATATTTGGAAATGTGGTGCTAAAAGCCAAGGAGGGGGAGCATCATACTGTTGAAAACATGACCAAGATAGGTCACAACAACTCCACGCAACAACCAACAATCTCCCAAATTGACTAACAACACTTTTGCTCAATCAATTCAAAATAAAACCCTTTTTTCTTTCACCTTTTATTTAAATTTTGTTTTTTTTTTTCACTTCCTTTTTTTTCGATTTTTCAGAATTATTTTTCACAACTTTTTCATCATTCTTTTCATTTGTACTTCCACACTATTTCAAGCAACTTCATTCACATATTTCCTTCCAATAATTACCACAAAACTACAAACACAAGGTTAAGACATAAACTTTAACGCTACTCCACTTAGCAAGGCTTGGGTAGAGAAATCAACAAAAGGCTAAAGGCTTGTAATGTAAATTGATTCAGAACAAAGTCAGGAAAGGCTCAGAGGCTAGAGAAAGGATATATATATATGAAAAGAAAATATCTCTGAAAGCTCAGAACAATGAAAAGAACGCCTCAATCATATCCAAATGCTTATAAAGTCAAGTGTCATAGAGTACCAAGTCAAAGTCAAGATCCATGCAACAAATGAGGAACTAATCACACATGAAAGAACATAACTGACACAGATATATCATTAATAATAAGCCAAACGGCACATACAATGATAATTAAGATCTAAAAAATACAGATTTAGCAAATTGCAATAATTTTCACAATGGAACCAATTAATTTTAAGCATACTCGAGCAAAGCTCCAACTCCACCGCTTCAAGCTTGACGCAAGCATTGTACTTCGATGTCTTTGCATCTTTCCAAGTAGAGACCTTCACAATCTGATTCTGTGATATAATTGTTCGCAATGGCGAATTGCTGAAATAACCTAACCCTTATGGATCCAGACCATCTTCCAAATTATTGACACCATGAAAATAAGAAAACTCATACAAAGATGAGAAACAACCACCAAAAAGGGGGACAAAAACTCTCACAGATGGAGAGAACTGAACAGAAGAAAGCAATAAAGAAGATAGTAACACTAAAAAAACACTAAAATCTAAGGAAAAGGGTCGAAAATAGTCTAATTTTCAAAGAAATAGACTATTTCCGGCCAAGGAGGCTAAGAAAATTAAAGAGAATTGAAGAGAGAGAGGGAGAGAGGAGACATGTATGGATACTTTAACACTTCATTTTAAATATTGACTTTTTTAGTACATATGTATGTGTGTGTATATTATATGATTTTGATTGGAAACGTAAATAGGTATCCAAATATAGTTTTGGTTCCAAAAATTTAAGAATCAGTTGTACCTTAACCGTTTGCAATCGGTTCCTAATTTTATTATCCAGAACTACTGGATTCGGTTCTGGCCAACGCTGGTTCCCTATCGGTTTCGATTACTGAACGGGTACCCGAAAAAATTGATCAACCTTACTTAAGAAATATTCCTAAGGATTAACAATAATTAAGTGTGAAAATACATTTTTATAAATACTTTTTCAGTCTTTTTAGTTGCAACATTTGCTTTTTCACACTTGCAAATACGCTTTTTTGAACGTTAATATCTCTAATTGGGTATAAGTAGAAGTTATAAAAAAATTGATATTTAGAATCCTCGCATCGAGACTAATATAACAAGATCTCACTTGAATATGTTTTTTTTTCTTATATAATGATGCGACATAGCTTAACAAAGTTGGTTGATGAATAATTCCAATAACCAACTGGTGCAACTAAAAGACGGAGAAATTATTAGTTTAGGAAATAATCAGACAACCACCAATGTTATTGATGCTTAGCTTAAATATTAGTTTAGGAGTATTTAATATTTGCACTTGGTTGACCCAGTGGGTCATTTACCTATTATTAATAAAATTTAATGTATGGTGGAATCCAGCTCAACATTAACAATCTGAACCCAGCCAAAAAAAAGTTGGAGTGTTTGTGTGGCCCACCTTAGGTCTTTCCACGGGATGATCTAAAATGAGTTGTATCTTGCCGTGACTCAAATAAAATCATCAAAAGAACATGAGTGCTACACCATGATATTTTTGAGCAAGCTTCATGACCAAAATAAACGTGATTGGTCATGCTCTAATAAATTAATTGTTGTCCTTTTCCCCCTTTTGTGTACGATATATAGGATTGAGCTATAAGATTTTAGATTATTTGCAAAACCAAGCAGACTATTCATTGAGATACCATGTATAAGTCATAGGAACTTTAACAAGTATGAACCTACTAGAATTACAGCAATTGGAGTGCATAATTTCTATAAAAAAAAAAAAAAAAAAAAATCCACCAATGAATGGAGCAATAAAAAAATGAAGCTAACTATACAATAAATTACAAAAACCTACAGCTAGCAATATACATGGTGATTATATATCATTCATAAGATGAATATGATCATGTCAAATTTCTAGCTATAATCTTATGGTGGTTTTGCAACCACAATTGTTGTTGTTGCAATAGATTCTTCTCATCTTTTGATGATCATTAGCATTCCATGTAGTTGGAAACGACTCAAATGGATCATTATCATTCCATAAACTACTTTGTTGATGCTGATCCATATCAAATTTCGTCGGGGTTGCTTGAAACCTGGGACCTGAGGAGAACAAATCATCACTTCCCACTTGACCAAATGGAACAATTGCATTCATCGCATTTGCATTTCCATCCCCTGAAAAAGTTGGCAGTACTATTCCATTGCTAGTATAACCCCCAATACTATCAAAATCATTGCTAGTATAACCCCCAATAATATTCCAAATTTGCATGAAAACCACATCAATAGAGATGAACATGGAATTGGAAAAGGCAAAGAGGCCAATTGCGGCAAGATGCTTTTAGGAGCAAGGAAGAAGATTATGAAATATGAAGTCATAACAAAGGATGAAACTCATAAGAAAACTAAAGTCTAATACAACCGTTGTTAGGATATATGAAGAATTATATTTTGACAAATATTCAAATATGTCAAGGATTATGGAATTCCAAACACTAAAAATGAAGTGTAAGGTTATGAGTTTGTATTGCATAAGTAACAAGATTACATAGAGTTATATAGTACAAGCTATACAAAAGGAAGCTAAAGATAATACAAGATATACAGTAGAGGAAACTAATCACAAAGATTATATAATATCCCTAAGGATAAGTAGAGATTGAAGAAGAGAATAAGAGAGAGATTAGGAAAGATATCAAGTATCTTAATCATGCCCCCGCAAGAGTGGCTGACGGTTAGTCATGCCGATCTTGAGAATCAACGTATCGAGGCGTGGCCGAGTTAATGGCTTGGTAAGAAAGTCAGCGAGTTGGTCGCCAGTGGGAACATGAACAACACGAAGGAGACCATCTTGAACGTGTTCTCTAATGAAGTTGAAAGCAAGAGCTAGATGCTTCATTTTTGAATCAAACACCGGGTTGGAGCTAAGAAAAGTTGCACCTAAATTGTCACAATAAAGAACAGGTTGTTGAGTAATAGGTAACTTGAGTTCATAAAACAAATTCTTGAGCCAGAGAAGTTCTCCAGTAGTGTGAGCAATGGCGCGGTACTCGGCCTCCGTAGAGGATCGAGCTACGCGTTTTTGTTTCTTAGAGCACCATGTAAGTGGGTTGCGGCCTAGGAATATGACATGACCCATGGTAGAAGTGTAGTCATCTTTGTTACTCGCCCAATCGGTGTCCGTAAACGCATGCAAATGTGATGGAGAATCACGTATGATGGAAATGCCATAATCAATAGTACCACTAAGATAGCGTAGGAGACGCTTTAAGGCAACCCAATGATCAGTCATGGGACAATGCATATATTGAGACAAGCGGTTTACGGCGAATGCAACATCGGGCCGGGTAAGAGTTAAATATTGGAGACTACCAAGAGCAGCCCTATAGTCCTTGGGAGCTTCCAATGGTTGACCCGAAGTAGCCATGAGAGGGACCGAAACAAGGAAGGGAGTGGTGGCCGGTTTTGCGTCAAGCATACCCATGGATTCAAGCAAATCATTGATATACTTACGTTGACTTAAAAAAAGTCCAGTGGAGGTAGGAATAACTTCAACCCCTAGAAAATAGGAGATAGACCCCAAATCCTTTAATGCAAACCGAGTGGCTAGAAGCTTAACAATATGAGCTAAATGATGATGATCGGGGCCGGTAATAATGATGTCATCAACGTAAACAATGAGATAAATGGGTGTGGGTTGATGAAGAATGAATAAAGAAGAGTCGGAAGCGGTGCGAGTAAAACCAAGACTAATAAGAAAATTCATTAGCTCGGTGTACCATGCACGGGGGGCTTGCTTGAGCCCATATATAGCTTTATTGAGTTTACAAACTGCATGAGGTGAAGAAGAGTCAACAAAACCTTGGGGTTGAACCATATAAACCTCTTCATTGAGAGTGCCTTGAAGAAAGGCATTATTAATATCCAATTGCCGAAGGGACCAACCATGAGTAGTAGCAAGAGTAAGGATGGTGCGCACGGTAGCGGCTTTGACTACGGGGCTAAAGGTTTCAGTATAGTCTATGCCGGGACGTTGTTGAAACCCTTTAGCAACGAGACGAGCTTTATAGCGTTCAACATCACCATTGGGTTTGTATTTAACCCGAAAAACCCATTTGCTTTTAATGACATTTTTAGCCAAGTGTGGTTCAACAAGAGTCCAAGTACCCATAGTAAGAAGAGAGTTAAACTCATCTTGCATTGCTTGGTTCCATGAAGGGTCTTGAAGAGCTTGTGAAACTTTGGTGGGGACAAGGGTTTTGGGTGAGGTGGTTGTAAGGTGAGCATACTTGGGGTTAGGCTTATAGACATTATTTTTTGAGCGAGTGATAATGCCGAAGGTAGGAGGTAGAGGGTTGGCTAGAGTAGTAGGGGATGGAGAGGAGGAATGATGAGGTGGAGAAGGGGCATAGCTACTTGTGGAGAGGGGAGTGATGGAATCAGCATTGGAGGAAGGGGATGCGTGAGATGATGAGCTAGGCAGGGAGGAGGTAGGCGTGAGATGGAGAGTGGGGCGAGCAGATGGTGAAGTAGGCTCGGGTGGGGAAAGCGGCATTGAGGTAGATGGTGGGGAAGGTGAGCGACGAGGAGAAGGAGGTGAGTTGGGGCGTGGGGCAGCAGGTATAAGAGGAAGAAACATGGTGCACCAAGGAGTAGGTGAAGAGGAAGAAGAGGGTGGCGTGGAGTGAGTTAGAGTAGGATACGGGAATTCGGTTTCAATGAACCGAACATGACGTGAAGTGTATAGTTTGTGAGTGGTAGGATCCAAACAATGGTATGCACTTTGAGATTTTGAATACCCAATAAAGATGCAAGGGAGTGATTTAGGTTGAAGTTTGTGAGATGTATAGGGACGTAACCATGGATAACAAAGGCACCCGAAGCTACGAAGTTTTGAGTAATTAGGAGGACTTTGAAAAAGACACTCATAGGGAGATTTGTGAGAGAGGGAGGGAGTAGTCATTCTATTTATGAGATAAGTGGCGGTGGAGAAAGCAAAGCTCCATAGCTCCATAGGAAGAGAAGCATGAGCAAGTGGGGAGAGTCCTGTTTCAACAATATGTCGATGTATTCTCTCAGCAAACCCATTGTGCTCGGGAGTGTGAGGTGGAGAGGTGAGGTGGGAAACACCATCAATGGTGAGAAGAGTGGTGAGAGAGTCATATTCACCACCATTATCAGAATATATAGTTTTAATAGGTTTCTCAAAATATTTTTCAACTAAGGCTTTGAATCTAATAAAAATGGGCTTAGTATCAGATTTGCGTTTGAGAGGATAAAACCATATATATTTTGTGAAATGGTCAACAAATATAATGTAATACTTGAAACCATCAATGGAGTGAACAGGAGAAGTCCATACATCTGTGTAAATAATATCAAGAGGGGAGGAAGAAATCAAAGTAGATTTATTGAAAGGGAGCTTATGACTTTTATTACAATGACAAGCATCACAATGAAGAGTACTAAACTGAGATACATTAAGATTAAAACGAGAAGCTAAGGACTTTAGAATGGAAATAGAGGGATGTCCTAATTTATGATGCCAATCAAGCGCGGAAGTGGTGGTGGTAGAGAAAACAAATGCCGATGTTAAGGATGGCCATTCATAAACTCCTTGAGTTGTGGGTCCTTTAAAAAGTTGTGCCCCCGTGAGACGATCCTTCATAAGAAAGGAATCACAAGAAAATTCAATTAGGAGATTATTTTGAGCACATAATTGAGATATAGAAATTATATTACGAGACATGGAAGGAGCACACAAAACATTGGATAAGAGTAGAGTTTTAGATGAAGGAAGAGACAAAGATAATGAACCAATATGAGTTATAGGAAGACCCTTACCATCTCCAATAATTATTTCTTCGGTTCCATCATATGGATGATGAAGAGAAAGAGTGGAAATATCATTAGTAACATGATGGGAAGCACCGGAGTCAAGGAGCCATGGGGATGAGTGACTAGGAGTGAGTGTGGTGAGATTGGCTTGAGGCCCGGTATGACCGTGATTTAGAGTAGAGGGCGGGGGTGCTGTAGGTTTAGCCGAAGGAAATTTCTCAAGGAAGAGAGTGCAACGATGAAGCGAATGACCAACTGTGTGGCACCATTGGCACTTGCCTTGGTAGCCTTTTGTGGGCTTCTTTGAGTTGGAGGGGTTGGATTTGGTAGAGGGAAAGTGGCGTGGGGTGTAAGTAGGTTGGGCAGCGGGGGGGAGGGGATGGAGTATAGGCACGAGAATGGGTTGGATGGGCAGTGATAGGCAAGGAGATGGGTGATTTCTCTTGGCTAATATTGTCCTCACACACTAGAAGCTTTTCATGAAGCTCATCAAATGAGATGAGCGTATCACGAGCTTGAACAACACTAATAATATTAGCATAGTTAGGGTCCTTGATACCATCACATACTTGTTCAATAACATCTTCGGGAAGAACGGTATCGCCAAGTATAAGGCGTTGATCGACACAAACGCGAACTGCATTTATGTACTCAGAAATAGAGAGGGAACCTTTGGAAAGGTTTTTGAATTTGGTTTTAAGGAGTTTGAGATGACCACGAGAATGGCGAGCATAGGTGTTGGAAAGTATATCCCAAGCTTCTTGAGCAGTAGAAGCACGAGAAACAAGTGGTACAATGGTGGGTTCTAAAGTGCCAATAATAGCACCAAAAAGAAGTTGATCTTGACGCATCCAAGTAGTGTATTGTGGATTGGGTTTTTCGGTGGGAGTAGTGGTGGTTGAAGTGGCAGGAGTAGTGAGGATAGGAGAGGGTTTTGGATGAGTTCCATCAAGAAACTTGAAGAGGCCGTAACCGTAAAGGATGGCTTGAAGTTGCAACTTCCATGAAAGATAGTTGGAAGAGTTGAGTTTAAGGATGCTGGTCAGGTTAACGGCCACTAAAGGATGATCGGGCTCGGTGTCATTGGTTATGGTGGGTGAAGTCATGACGGTGGCCGGAAAAAAAAAAAAAAAAAAAATTCACAGGTGGTGGAAGGCTTGCTCGGATACCATGTAAGGTTATGAGTTTGTATTGCATAAGTAACAAGATTACATAGAGTTATATAGTACAAGCTAACTAATACAAAAGGAAGCTAAAGATAATACAAGATATACAGTAGAGGAAACTAATCACAAAGATTATATAATATCCCTAAGGATAAGTAGAGATTGAAGAAGAGAATAAGAGAGAGATTAGGAAAGATATCAAGTATCTTTATCATGAAGTATGCCACATACACACCGATCTTAACAACAACATCAAATAATTAAAGTCCAAGAAATATCAAACACATACATAGAATAATAAAAGTTACAACCCATGATTGTTACGAGTACAATCATGAGTGAAATAATATAAAGAAAACAGAAATAATAAGAAAGGAAATCAGAAATGAAGGCTAGCTAGCTGCATATGCCTCAGCCTTAATTATAGTTGATGATAGAGATAAATCTTTGAGCACCATTAAATAGTGATCATGTGCAACAATGATCAGCAGATGTATGAGCAGGTGCAACGATCACCAGTGTTGACTGTGTTTTCAGTTTTGCAATCTTCTTGATTCTCCCTCAATATGTCCTGGCAAAGAGAAAAGCTGACTCTAGCTTGTTGCTTAAAACAATCGTCGTCATTCGCAATTGCACGACCGAAACGTTGAGACATACGATTTTTCACGCATTCTGTGACGTCACTTTGACTGACCGATGTAGTAGTTTGACAAACACCGCCAATTATACGACCGTCTGGCTCAGCCATGCATGCATCTCTACAGGTTTTATGGTCCGGGCAGCTACCTTCGTGATTACGGCTAGGCCTATCGCACATCTGTGTCAAGCCTGCATTTTAAACCAAATTATGCCATTAGCATATACACTACATTTGTAAGTTCTAATAACTTGTAACTTATGATTAATGATAAGGTCCATCGACCAGCATTATATATAGTATTTGTGATGAGATAGTGTTTTTGAGTAATATAGTCCGCACTATAATATTTTTGGTGCATTGTATTGCATTAAACATATTTCAGAAGCGATCTCTAAATTATATGTACTCCAAAGAAAATACCGGCCGGCCTTATATCTTTTTGATGTTTACGCTTAGGGTCCGTTCTGTTCAACTTATTTTAACTTATATAAGATCTTATTCTTATAAGATAAGATAAGATAAGATCAGATAAGATAAAATAAGATATTAGACACACAATAAACTATCTTATAAGATAAGATAAGTTAAGATAAAATAAGATAAGATAAAATAAGTTGAATCAAATGGACCCTTATTTATTCCATTATCTCAACATATAATAACCATGAGCACCAATGTTTTTAGGGAAATTCTCAATGGTAGGCTCCTATTGTTTAGAATTCCCAATGGTAGATTTAACCTTTTTTTCTTCCCATTGCTAGGCCTTAGTTTTCCTAATTTACCCAAATGTAGCATTAATTAGGCTTACACGTTAATTTCATGTTTAGTTTTAGTACTTCTGTTAAGTTTTACCTGAGCACTACTAACCATGATTTATTTAGATCAAAGAGTACTAAAATAATATATCCTACCTGTTGCCACTTGACAAAACTATTCCTCAATTAAAATACATTAGTTGATAATACACATACTATTGTATAAGCAAGCAACTACAAACTACTCCTATAATACACATACAATTATTATGTTAACACATAAGCTACATGTATAATAATGCATACAACATGCAGCAAGTCGTATCATGCATGAAGGCATCGTCAGTAAGCAACAACATATAAAGAGCATCATCAGCAATCATACGTGAAGTAGCACAATAGCAACAGCAACTTACAAGTGCAAGGAAATGGAGAGGTGATACCAATTAACAACACCAACCATATCCAATCACACCACCATAACAGTAGCACCATACATCATCCTACCCACTACCATACCATGCTTAACTTGATTGAAAGCAATAGAGAGTTACTATATAACATGAAACCTTAGCATATGCTTCAAAAAAAACCACAATACACACATATTTTTTTACACTAGGCAAACTAATTCATCCAAAAAAAATTAGGTTTAAAAAGATTAAGAGCATATCAGAAGATACTTATATAAGATTGGGACAACATACAAGTGCATATAATTAACGCAATTTAGCATCCAACAATCAAGTATAGTGCACAAGTGTAATAAAATAAATCATGGTTAGTAGGGTTAGGCAAATTTTAATAGAAGTATGAAAATTAAACATGAAATTAACGTTTAAATGCTACATTTGGGTAAATTAGGAAAATTAAGGCCTAGCAATGGGAAGAAAAAAAAGTTGAATCTACCATTGGGAATTCTCAAGAATAGGAGTCTACCATTGGGAATTTCCCATGTTTTTATTATGTAATAGTCTTATTATATAGAAGAGATTTTTGCATAGTAAGAGAAAAACAATACAAATTAAACAATAGAGATCATTAACTGAATAACTGTACAATGAGATGTTGCCCATACAACATTCATAATACAATAATGAATATTGCAAACTTTGACTGCCAAATTTCTCACCATACAACTTTGACAATTAACATTTTCAAAATGTAAGTTAAGATAAAAAGAAAAAAAAACTGCTAAAGCCTTTTTATTTAGGTATGCTGCAAAATTTATGAGGTTCAAAATTAAATTTTATGAGTTGTATTACCTTGAACAGTGTCACTGAAGATAAAAATTGCAAAAAACACGAGAAATAGAGTGTTCCTACGAAATCCAATTAGCTTTGCCATTGCTGAACACAGTTAACTTTTGGATATTTGGACGTATAAAAACTCTACAAAGTAGTTGATTACTTAAAAGTTATGACTAGTTTGATTTTTGTGAGGGCTTCTTATGATTGATCTTCTGAAACCAATCTATATTTATAGCAGAATTATACATACATGCACGTTCATATATTTGTGAGGGACGTTCTACATTAATCTTTTTTATTTTGTCTAGAATAGCTGGAAGATCAATCGCGAGATATGCAAATCAAAAAGCTGATGGTCACGTCTTATATGGTGCTCTTTTAGCTATTTGACTAGTTCCAAAGATGCACAAGTTCATTATTAAAGTAAACAAATAATCAATTACTAGTTCCAAAGATGCACAAGTTCATTATTAAACCTAAATAGTTGGAACCAGAGTACCAGTATTTACTTTGTTAAAATATAGAAGGCAAAATTTCAAAAAACTACCTTTTATAATCAACTTTTTTCAAAAAATTACCTTTTATAATTTTTCTTTCAAAAAACTACCTTATATAACAAATTCATTTCAATATACTACCATTTTACGTTTATATTTAATAATAATCGATAAATGACAATCGCCGTAGATGTTGTTGTCGGTGGGGTAGCGAGAAAAGAGGAAAGAGGAAAGAAACGAGAGGGGAAAAAACAAAAGCAATTTATGGTGACTCAATTATTAGTCATTAACCCCCATTAATGGTAAAATGGTAGTATATTGAAAGAAAATTTGTTATATAAGGTAATTTTTTGAAAGAAATGTTTTAAAAGGTAGTTTTTTAGAAAAAGTTGATTATAAAAGGTAGTTTTATGAAATTTTTCCAATATAGAAATTGAAACTTTTTTAGGATTCTAACTATTGATTTTTAGGAACTAGAGTACCCGAAAAATATTCTCACCCTTACTTAAATTAAGAAATATTCCTATGGGTTAACAATAATTAAGCATTAAAATACATTCAACATTTGCTTTTGACACTTGCCGATACGCTTCTTTGAACGTTAATATCTCTAATTATGTATAAGTAAAAATTATAAAAAAACGATATTTGGAATACTCGCATTGATACGAATATAATTAACATGATCCCACTTGACTATGATTTTTCTTACATAATGATGCGATATAGCTTAATAAAGTTGGTTGATGAATAGTGTCAATAACCAAATGGTGCAACTAAAAATACGGAGAAATCTTTTGTTTAGGAAATAATCACACAACCGCCAATGTTATTGATGCTTAAATATTAGTTTAAGAGTACTTAATATCTGCACTTGATTGAACCAGTGGGTAATTTACCCACTACTAATAAAATTTAATGTATAGTGGAATCAAGCTCAACATTAACAATCTGAACCCAACCAAAAAAAAGTTGGCATGTTTGTCGGGTCTAAAATGAGTGCTACACCATGATCTTTTTGAGCAAGCTTCATGACTTAATTTCAGGGCGGAAAAAAAACATGAGTGGCCATGCTTAGGTTGTCCTTTTTCCCCTTTTGTGCAAGATATATAGAAATGAGCTTTAAGACCTTAGATTATTTGCAAAACGAAGCAGAATATTCATTGAGATACGAAGTATAGGTCATAGGAACTAGAATTACATAAATTGGAGTGCATAATTTCTATAAAAAAATTCTTCACCAATGAATAATAGAGCAAGAAATAGATCAAGCTAACTATACAATAAATTACAAAAAACCTACAGCAATATACAAGGTGATTCTATATCATTCATAAGATGAATATGATCATGTCAAATGTCTACCTATAATCTTATTCTGGTTTTGCAACCACAATTGTTGTTGTTGCAATAGATTCTTCTGATCTAAAGACCCATTCATCTTCTGATGATCATTAGCATTCCATGTAGTTGGAAACGGCTCAAATGGATCATTATCATTCCATAAACTACTTTGTTGATGCTGATCCATATCTAAACTCGTGGCACGAAACGTTGGTGTTGCTTGAAACCTGGGACCTGAGGAGAACAAATCATCATTTCCCACTTGACCAAATGGAACAATTGCATTCATCGCATTTGCATTTCCATCCCCTGAAAAAGTTGGCTGTACTATTCCATTGCTAGTATAACCCCCAATACTATCAAAATCATTCGAAAGAGCTGAAAAAGTCATGCTTAAATTACTCCCGGACCTAACATGATGGTTGGTAAATTCACTTACACAAGCATTAGCGTTATTGCTAAAGCCATCTGAAAAAGCTAACGAAGCACTTAGATCACCACTCGCGAACCTTGCATGATGAGCTGTTGATACATTGACATTCGCATGATTAAAGTCGTCTAAAAAAGATGTTGAGATACTTCGACGGTTGACAAAGGATATTTTGGTCGTTGGGCAAAACACCTAAGGTCAAACTACCTAACTAGACCACTAACCTAAGAGAAGTGGTAAGCAAGGGTCATTTTTCCACAAGGACTAAGGAACACCAAAATGTATTGATGAAACAATAAGCTAAGTCGGAGTCAAGTCGAAAATTGTCAATAACCAACTAAGAACTACGAAATAACTAAATATCAAAGATAACTAAAGTTAGGAGATGGGATTAAACACCAACTAATCGTGAAATTGGCATAAGAATATTAAACATAGAGATAATGCATGAACACTACTTGAATTAGCTATTGACCCAACATAAACCTCTCATCCTACTCTCATAGGCGAAGAAATTCTCAAAGACATCAAGTAAGGACTCTCATCCATTACTAACATATCCCAAAGTTCAAATAAGCCCAAGTCAATAATAGAAATCAATAGGTCACACTCTCATGCCAACCTAAATCAATCTACTCCAATCCAATACAACATTCAAGTGATCAAAGAAAATACAACATAGATTAGAAAAGCTAAACAAGCAATAATTTAATCACGCAAATCTCCAAATCCAATATCAAATGCCCAATTCAATTATTGTTGGGTTTTCACCCAAACCCTAACCAACAAACTACTCCATAAATATAAAAATGAGGACTTTAGAGAAATTAAGCACTAATAACATGATAATAATCCTTAATCTAACATTAAACTAAATAAAATAAATCATAAATAATGAAACTAATCATGAACAACTAACCTAATGAAAACAATTAAAATAAAGCAATAAAAGAGGAAATAGAGTAAGAAATGCTCATTGATTAATGGTTGAAAGTTCCAATACAAGTGTCACCCTTGAATGTACAATCTTCCACCTTTCTTTGGGTTATCTCCCTTTTCTCCCTAAACTAATCTATGGAGGCTAATCCTCCTTAAAACCCTAAAAAAGTCTAAAACTAAGAGTGGTGAATAAAATAAAACTTAGCTAAAACTTTCTAGTTAACAAAATGAGGGTTAAAAAGTATTTATACTATAAAGAAGTTCTTAGAACTTCATTTGAGTTTCACTTCAATTAGAGAGAAACGAGAGAAAAGAATGAGAGAAAAAAAGAGAATCAGATTGTATTATGATTGTTGTTCTATTGTTACATCATTGATTGATTTATATAGGACAACATAATGACCTATCCTAACCAATCAGAAATGATCTTGAGGTATTACAACCAATCATGAGAAAGCTGACATGTACAATCTTATAACAAAACTCTAACTGATTCTAACTGAATGACATCAGCATACAGTAGATGACAAATAACCAACTAATTAACTAATAGATGATTTGGCAGAGCTGGAACTGCTGGAGCTTGATTTGAACTTGTTTGCTGAATGTAATGAGCTAGCATTGGGCTGTAGCGAGCTAACAGTGGGCTGCTTCATAACATTCATATCTTCATTACCCCCCTTCAAGCTGCAGGATGACTGAAGATCAGTCATACCAAGCTTGGAAGTAAGCTTATCATGTTGAGGAGCAGACAAAGGCTTGGTGAGAATATCTGCTATCTGGTCTGAGGTAGGAAGATAGGTTAATTCTAGGAGATCCTCAAGGACCTTTTCTCTTGTAAAATGACAATCAAGGTCTATGTGTTTTGTTCGCTCATGAAACACAGGGTTTCTTCCAATATGAAGAGCACTTTGGTTGTCACAGTTCAAAGTAACTGTAGTTAAGTTTAACACATCAAGCTCTTGAAGCAATCTGACTGTCCATGTGACCTCTGCTGCTGCAGCAGCCATGGCTCGATATTCAGCCTCACTAGAAGACCTTGAAATGGTAGATTGCTTTTTAGATTTCCAAGATACTGGAGAGTTTCTAAGGAGCAAAATATAACCAGTAACAGATCTTCTGGTATCCACACATGAAGCCCAGTCTGAGTCTGAAAAAGCTTGTAGTGTTAAATGAGTTGTAGCTTTCAAGAGAATACCCTGACCAAGTGTGTATGCCAGGTATCTAAGAACATGATGAAGTGCTTGGAAGTGAGAATTCTTGGCTGATGCATAAATTGGCTAAGAGTTTGCACTGCAAAGGAAAGATCAGGCCTTGTATGGGTCAAAAAATTCAACTTACCAACCAAGGATCTGTACAGTTCTGGATCTGCATATGGTTCTCCATCTGAGGCTGTAAGTCTAGTAGTTGCAAAGAGTGGAGTTTTAGCTCGTTTTGAAACATCAAGCCCACAATCAGCTAATAATTTTTTGCTGAATTTCAATTGTGTCATAATAATTCCAGCAGATGAATGTGAAATTTCCATTCCAAGGAAATAGTTGAGCAAACCTAGATTCTTGATGCTGAATGTATCATGTAAGTGTTGTTTGAGAGTGAGGATCTCATGAAGGTTAGATCCAGTAAGTATTATATCATCTACATAGATTGCCACAATAGTGATAAAAGAATCAACTTTCTTGAGGAAAAGAGAATAGTCATTCTTTGACTGTGAATACCCTTGCTTCATCAATTCAGCATTCAATCTTGCAAACCATTGACGAGATGCTTGCTTAAGTCCATAAAGAGACTTATTAAGTTTGCAAACAAAGTGATTAGGATTAGAAAAACCCTCAGGTGCTTTCATATAAACCTCCTCATGAAGTGTGCCATGTAAAAAGGTATTATTAATGTCCAATTGATGCAATGGCCATTTGTGATAAGCTGCAACTGAAAGCAAACATCTGATTGTAGTCATCTTGATAACAGGAGAAAATGTCTCCTTGTAATCCAACCCATATCTCTAAGTAAAACCCTTGGCTACAAGTCTAGCCTTCAATCTTTCAACTGTCCCATCAGCCTTCAATTTGACTTTGTATACCCACTTACAACCAATTGCTTTCTTCTGTTTAGGAAGAGGAACTAGATCCCAAGTTTCATTTGCAACCAAAGCATCTATCTCCTTTTGCATTGCAGCCACCCACTCAGGGTGTTGAGAGGCTTCCCAGTAATTCAAAGGCTCAGTAACATGAGATGTGTTACTAATAAAAGCTTGAATAGGGGAAGGCAACTGATGAAACTGAACAATGTTGCACCAATGTGATGTAGCACTGTCAGCTAGACAAATATAATTGTCAAGATAACTTGGTTTTGATCTGGTTCTAGTTGAATATCTAGGCTCGGGAACTGGACTAGAAACATCATTAGTGAAATGATTATTGGTGGGAGATGGTTGTATTGGTGAATTGGATATGAGACTAGGAGAGTTTGGAATTGTATTGGGAATAAAATTATCAGGGACAGATTCATTTAATGTGATGGGTGGATGTGATGAAAAAGAATCATGAGAGGAAATGAATGTAGGGGTAGTATCAGGATATAAAAGAGGTTCAGGAATATCAAAGTCCAAAGTCAGATCAATGGTGTTGTCTAGAGGAAGATATATAGGCTGCAATGAATGAGAAGAAGAAGGTGTGGCTAAATAATGAAAAGGAAGATGATGTTCATAGAAAATGACATCTCTTGAAATAACAATTTTGTGAGTTTCTAAGCAATAAAGCTTATATGCTTTCTGATCAGATGGGTAACCTATGAAAACACATAAGTTTGCTCTTGGATCAAACTTGGTTCTGTGCGCTTTGAGAGTGGAAGCAGAACATAAACAGCCAAACACTTTAAGGTGAGCAAGAGAAGGTTTTGTACCATTGAGTTTCTCATAAGGAGAACAGAAACCAATGCTACTAAGAGGCATTTCGTTGATAATATGTGTTGCACACATTAAACATTCTCCCCAAAATCTGTCAGGCATTTTTCCTTGAAAGTGATAAGTGCATATTCTAACATCATTTAGTTGTATATTAGGGTGCATTTTCATGTAGTATTAGAGCATTTACTTGCATTTATGCATATTTAGGTCCATTTTCGTAAGCTACGATGCTTTCACGGGTTGTTTGGTCTTTTGATGTAATCTCAGGTACTTTGGACTCCTATTTGAGGACATGATGATCTAGGCGCGTAGATGACCTTCAAAACGATATATCATGTACCCAAAACGGGTTGAAAATGAAGAAGGTACACATGACTTTGTGTACTTGTGCAAAATATGACACATCTGCACCATTTCACTCGTAACTTTTGATTCAAGAATAATAATGAGGTAATTCCAACTGGGTTGGAAACTAGACTTCAAGAGATTTCCAATGATATATTACATGTGTGAAACAAAGCTCTGGATCAAAAGTTATAGCTGTTCAAAGTTGAGCTGAAGCCACTGTCTCGCCCGCACGCCCGTGCGGATATGTGCTCGGCCGTGCAACCTGCAATCAAAAGTCACGAATGTTTCTGCCTTGCTCGAACGACCGAGAAAGATTTCGCTCGACCGTGCACGACCCTGCATGCCTGTGCGCGTAGTTGCTTGCCCGTGCAACCTGCTGTAATGTCGTATCTTCCGCGTGACCTAACTTATGTCGGTTTATATTAATCTTAGCTTATAAATAGGACTTTAAACATTATTTTGAGGAGTTTAGAGAATATATCATCATTATTAGTTTATACTTATGGATTTTAGAGAGAGAAGTTAGAGAGAGAAATTTGTAGATCTCCATTGTTCTCCAAGACTCCACCTTTCTTCCATTAATTCAAGTATCTCTTTTCTTCTTCTTTTCTCCTTGTTTTATATTATGATGTTTTATTATTCTTCTCTATCTTCTTTATTTATTTCAATTATGCTTTCATAGTTTTGTAATCTATGGTTAAGTTGAACCCTAGTGTGAATTAATTCATGATTATACCTTTAAATTCCCAAATTAATTGCTTAATTGTTCTTGCTTAATTTATTGTGCATATTCCAATACTAGATTAGGGATAACTAGTATTGTTATGATTCCATTGTTTTGATCACAACGGGAGTTGGGTTTTGACGGATTTGAATATTTCAATTAAGGACGTGAAGTTCTCCACGGGAGTAGGTAGAATGGATTGTTAGGAAGTTAGAGTGTCGCGTTTAATGTCTTTAATTTGCATGATTCCACGGGAGTAGGCTTGAGTGCATATTAGAGAAGCCATAGATACTCAGGAGAGATTAATGGTATTTTATAGGGTTTACTTTTCCTTGTGAATATTTAATTGACTAGTTTGGGGTAGGAATTATCATTGTATTAATTTATGCTAGTGGGGATAATTAACTATACAGTCTTTTATTTATAGATTGAATAGTATAGTTAATTCGACCATATTTGATATTAACCTCCTTTAGTCTTACCATTACTTAACGGCTAATCATAAAATAACTTTCTCTCTGTGGGATCGACCCTGACTTACCCTACTACATACTTAGGAGGATTAGTTAGGTTATTTATTTTTGTTAGGTGCGCGACACGCCTATCAAATTTTGGCGCCGTTGCCGGGGAGATAGTTTGTTTTATTTAGCCTTTATTGTTGGTGAGACTATAGTGTATATAAATTTTTTTACTTTCTTTTGTGAATTTCTTTTTCTTTTTTCTTTTCTTTCTTTTTCGTATCATGGAGTCATATTATTATTGTGATGGGGATAATTCTTTTGATAGGCACCATAGTCATAATTCTTGTGGTTCTCATGTTTATTGTTTTGATGCATCACATCAAAATTCTCCCAATTTTTGCGTGAGTTCTCATGAATTACCATACATGTTCCATGAACCCAATATTTTTGCTAGTAATTCTAGAGCAATTTTTTCTTTTCCTCAATATGAGAATGAATTGTTTTGGAAATACTATTATAGGCTTGGCGATTTTATTGGTCCTAAACATGGAATTGAAATTTGGGATATGTGCCTAGTAATTTATGAGGGTTTAAATGAAGAAACTAGGGTGGTGTTTGATTCTATGTCTAATGGGAAATTTCTAGCTCAATCACCAGATTATTGTTGGAATTTAATTGAGTGGTTGGCTAAGAATAACTATGAATGAGATATGTCTTTATCTGCTAGACCAACCCTACAACCCTATAGTTGTATTACAACACCTTCTTATTCTTCGAATTATCACTCTACTTCTCATGCAATTTCTTTGTGCGATGTGACATTAGTGAATGATTTTAATCCCTCACCCCAATATGAATTTGATTATTACACTCAAAATTCTCATCCCCAACCGTATATTTGTGATGATGATGATGATGCGGGTTGTATAGAGAATGAGAGTTATGAGGATGATGATCAAATTATAGGAGAGATCAATGTGATGGATATTTCAAAGGAGGAAGAAACCTTGGTTGAAAAACCTTCCTTCGAGAAGTCTATAGATGAGAGTGATGTGATTCATGAGTCTTTGTCGGTTCCCCCTACTGTTTTTGAGTTTCATGTTCCTTTCTCTCAAAAGCTTGACCTCATTCCTTCTTCTCCTATATTATATCCTCCTTCATTCCTTATTTCTCCCTCTTTGAATGACTCATATGATCATGAAATTTATGTACATTCGGTTTCTTTCCAACCTGTTGGGTCATGTAAAAAGACTAACGATTTTTCTTTTTCTTCTTCTTGTAAATATAATTTTTCCTTTGATTTTTCTTTTTGTAGTTTTAGTAATTTTTTAGTACTAATTTTTTTCATTTTTCCTTTCCGGTCTTATATAATATGCTCTGAGATGTTTGCAGGAATATATGATAAGCTTCTTAGAGCATTGAACTATTATGAGTGATCTACTAGTCTTAAACGGTCGTGCAAGACCTTAAATCAGCGCTTATCGGGAGGCAACCCGACTTTGTTCTTTTTTTATTTTGGTTTGACTAACTTTGCTAATGTGTGATGAAGTTTGTTGCTAGGTACAAGCATAGCCAATTATTTTTGGCTAAGTTCACTACCTCATTACAACTATCGATTGTGGTGGAGGTGTCGATGCTTTTTGACACTCCTTTTGATTACCCACCCCTTTTGTAAGTTGTACCTCTCCCTCATTTAATTCCTCTTTGTTCACATTGAGGACAATGTGTCATTTAGCTTGGAGGAGGATGTTTGTCATCATTACTTAGCGCATGTTAGTTGCATCTAGAGTAGTTTTTTTTTCATTGCTTTCGTAGGATGTTGCACGGTTTGTATCGCTCACTAGGAGTGGGAGTTTACGTGTAGCCAAAAAACATTGTATTGCTTTCATAGTTGCATTGGCATATTTCATCTCATATTAGATTTCATGTCATTTTAGTTGCATCTATGGGACTATTGCTAGCACTTATTGAGAACCTTGCTGATATTTTACTACAATTCCTAAGCATAATTCATCTTGTTCATGATTTTTCATAGCACGATTGTTTCGCAATTGATTGTTTGTGGTAAGATTGATTGATCTCTCTCTGGCTCGATTTAACTTTATTGTGCAGACACCTTAAACTAAGCGAGCTTCTGTGCCTATAAACTGACGTATCTGTGTCAGTTATGTTCTTTCATGTGTGATTAGTTCCTTAGTTGTCGCATTGATCTTGATTTTGACTTAGTACTCCTTGATATTTGCTACTGCATACATTTTGATATGATTGAGGCGTTTCATTTCATAAGCTGAGCCCCAGAGTTATTCTTGTTTTCATATTATCCTTCCTCTAACCCCGATGAGCCTTTCTTGACTATGTTTGATTGCTACCTACGTTACAAGCCATTATTGGCCTCATTTGATATATATTTGTCCTAAGCCTAGCTTGGGGGAGCGAGTATTAGTTTTGATTTGGTTTGTATTGACTTGAAGTGATTTATTTGTAGTTTAGAAGGATGGAAAAGTATGTTTAGTGAGCTTTGAAATTGAATTGAAAGTTCAAAAAAAAAAAAAGGTGAAAAATGAAATGAAAAAGAAGTGGAAAAAAAAAGTTGTGAATAAAGTGAAATAAAAAGGGTTATGATTGAATTTATTGAGTGAAAAGTGTTGTTGATTATATTTGGAGATTGTTGGCTGTTGCACGGAGTTGTTGTGACCTTTCTTGGTCACGTTTACAGTTATATGATGCTCCCCCTTCTTGGTTTTTCCACCACAATTCCCAAATTATTTTCCATACCTTTAACCTCATCCCCATTACAACCCTTAAAAGTCCTCTTGATCATTGTGCATTGTATTGTTGAGTATTAAGTGAGTCAAAAAGTCAAAGTTAAAGAGTTTATGTTTCATCTGAGTCGACTTGTTTTAGGTTGAGTGTTATCATTTATCCTTTAAACATACACATGAGAGATTTGAGCGCACATGACTATAGTGAGGTCTGTCAGGTTTAGTTAAATCCAACTTGGGAGAGATGGTATGTGGTATGATTGGAAAGTCGATTGCGATACATGACATGCTATGCGGTTTTGTTCGAGCTTGTTTTGATGCTTGGTTTGTGTAGTGATTTTATCTCTTGAGTTTTCAGTTGAGTGTTTAGCCCTGTTGTTGTCCTATATTGTAGGTCGTCTTTCTTTTCCAATGTTTATGTCTTATTGCTTGGGGACAAGCAATGGTTTAGCTTGGGGGAGTATGATAAGTGCATATTCTAACATCATTTAGTTGTATATTAGGGTGCATTTTCATGTAGTATTAGAGCATTTACTTGCATTTATGCATATTTAGGTCCATTTTCGTAAGCTACGATGCTTTCATGGGTTGTTTGGTCTTTTGATGTAATCTCAGGTACTTTGGACTCCTATTTGAGGACATGATGATCTAGGCGCGTAGATGACCTTCAAAACGATATATCATGTACCCAAAACGGGTTGAAAATGAAGAAGGTACACATGACTTTGTGAACTTGTGCGAAATATGACACATCTGCACCATTTCACTCGTAACTTTTGATTCAAGAATGATAATAAGGTACTTCCAATTGGGTTGGAAACTAGACTTCAAGAGCTTTCCAACGATATATTACAAGTGTGAAACAAAGCTCTGGATCAAAAGTTATAGCTGTTCAAAGTTGAGCTGAAGCCACTGTCTCGCCCGCACGCCCGTGCGGATATGTGCTCGGCCGTGCAACCTGCAATCAAAAGTCACGAATGTTTCTGCCTTGCTCGCACGACCGAGAAAGATTTTGCTCGACCGTGCACGACCCTGCACGCCCGTGCGCGTAGTTGCTTGCCCGTGCAACCTGCTGTAATGTCGTATCTTCCGCGTGACCTAACTTATGTCGGTTTATATTAATCTTAGCTTATAAATAGGACTTTAAACATTATTTTGAGGAGTTTAGAGAATATATCATCATTATTAGTTTATACTTATGGATTTTAGAGAGAGAAGTTAGAGAGAGAAATTTGTAGATCTCCATTGTTCTCCAAGACTCCACCTTTCTTCCATTAATTCAAGTATCTCTTTTCTTCTTCTTTTCTCCTTGTTTTATATTATGATGTTTTATTATTCTTCTCTATTTTCTTTATTTATTTCAATTATGCTTTATAGTTTTGTAATCTATGGTTAAGTTGAACCCTAGTGTGAATTTATTCATGATTATACCTTTAAATTCCCAAATTAATTGCTTAATTGTTCTTGCTTAATTAATTGTGCATATTCCAATCCTAGATTAGGGATAACTAGTATTGTTATGATTCCATTGTCTTGATCACAACGGGAGTTGGGTTTTGACGGATTTGAATATTTCAATTAAGGACGTGAAGTTCTCCACGGGAGTAGGTAGAATGGATTGTTAGGAAGTTAGAGTGTCGCGTTTAATGTCTTTAATTTGCATGATTCCACGGGAGTAGGCTTGAGTGCATATTAGAGAAGCCATAGATACTCGGGAGAGATTTATGGTATTTTATAGGGTATACTTTTCCTTGTGAATATTTAATTGACTAGTTTGGGGTAGGAATTATCATTGTATTAATTTATGCTAGTGGGGATACTTAACTATAGAGTCTTTTATTTATAGATTGAATATTATAGTTAATTCGACCATATTTGATATTAACCTCCTTTAGTCTTACCATTACTTAACGGCTAATCATAAAACAACTTTCTCTCTTTGGGATCGACCCTGACTTACCCTACAACATACTTAGGAGGATTAGTTAGGTTATTTATTTTTGTTAGGTGCGCGACACGCCTATCAGAAAGAATAAGGCTCTTTTGTTTCTAGCAAGTGCCTATGTTTGCGTTCCATAACTCCATTTTGTTGTGGACTTTCAGCACATGTTCTTTGATGTTTAATTCCTTTAGAATTAAACAAATCCAATATGTCACCTTCACACAATTCTTTAGCATTGTATGTTCTAAAACAGGCTATTTTTACATGGTATTGTGTTTCTACTAAAACAGAAAAATTTGTGAGAATTGAAACTGCATCATTCTTTTGTTTCGTCATGAAAATCCATGTATGTCTAGAAAAGTCATCAACTACAGTGAGGAACCATGAAAAACCATCATGTGTTTTGGTTTTGTAGGGACCCCATGTGTCAACATGGACTAAATCAAAACAATGAAGTGTGTTTGTAGTACTGATAGGAAATGGTAGCCTAGTTTGTTTAACTTTGGGGCAAATTTGACAAATGGAATTGTAAGCAACATTATTAGGAATATCAGGATTCACTAAATGCAATTTATTAAATGGCATGTGACCTAACCTGAGGTGCCACAGCTTTGCATTTTCAGAATGAGCCAGTAAAGCAGCTTCAGGTTGTAATTGCTTTGTTGCACTTATTTCACTGCTGGAATATTCTTCATTGACAGCATATAAACTAGCATTGAGTTTACCAAGAACCACTGAATGATGTAAGGAGGGATCCTGAAGTAAACACAAATCAGATGTGAAAGTTATGTGACAATTCATGTCAGTGCAAAGCTTGTGAGTGGATAGCAAGTTGAACTTGAACCCAGGAACATGTAGCACTTTCTCCAGTATAACTCCATTGTCAAAATTCAATGTTCCTATATGTTCTACTATCACTTGTTTCCCATCAGCAATAGTGAAAGTATTAGGAAGTTTAGTGTATGGTTCATATGAGGAAAATAAGGCCAGCTTTGTGCAAATGTGATCAGTAGCCCCACTGTCTATGATCCATCTTGAATTTGAACAAGTAATGAGACATGTACCTGCTACATGAGCAGAGCTATTTGTAGCTGGGACATCTTCAGAATTATCTTTTGTATTTGGACCAGAAATCAGCTGTAGAAGATTACTGAACTGCTCCTCAGAAATGTGAGTAACACTTGTTCCTTGATCAACATCATCACTTTGAGCTAGAACTGCAACATTCTTGCTTTTTGCCTTTGTTCTGTGATGGATAGCCATGTATTTTCCAGCAAACATCTATAGTATGCCCCACTCTTTTGCAATGATCACAATATTTTTTGCTTGTACCTCCAACAACAATTTTCTTCCCTGAAGACTGAAACACATGCTTAGGATTTTGTCTGCTGTAAGTCTTACCAGTAAAACTTTCTTTAGTACTATCTGCTGCCGTGTTTGCATACACCTGACCAGCTGAGATGTTTGATGAGGTTTGCCTTTGCTTTTCATCCTGAACTAGCAGTCTGTAAGCTAGAGATATCTTGGGAAGAGGCTGCATCATTAGAATGTTTGACCTAGCATTTCCATATTTAGGATCTAGCTTCACCAACAATTGAATTAGTCTATCCTCATCTTGTTGTTCCATGAACTTCTGTGTAAGATTACACTTACATCCATTACAAGTACAAGTAGGTAATGGCCTAATTGCACTAAGTTCATCCCACACTCCTTTAATCTGAGTAAAGTAATCAGTCATTGAAGATGAGCCTTGTGAGATTTCACTTAGGCTTTGTTGCAAAGAGTAAAACTGAGGTCCTGAGGTTTGTGAAAACCTTTCCTCAAGATCCTTCCATATTTCTGCAGCTGTGCTTAAGTAGATCACACTTTTAGCAATATTAGGTTCTAGAGACCTCAAAATGTAAGATATTATGATATCATTACATCGTTCCCATGCTTTGCAGTTGTTACTGGTAATGCCAGGTTTAGGCAAGCTGCCATCAATGAACATCAACTTATTCTTCACAGATAAAGCAAGCGTCATACTCCTCTTCCACTCTCCATAACATTCACCATTAAATTTCTCAGAAATTAATGGCAATGATGTATTTTCATTAGGATGAATGAAATAAGGACTTATAGGATCTTGAATAGGTGAAGAAAAGGTTGATGTTGTATTTTCAGCATTTTCAGCAGAAGATGAAGTCATGATGATGATTTATCAAACAGATTTCCTTTCTATTTTGAACGCTTTAAGGAAATCAAGAAAGTGATGAATGAAATCAAATTTATCTTCAATTGATTAAAGAATTTCAACCTCAATCAAGAATTTGATGAATGAACTCAAGAATTATCTTCAATTAAGAAGAATTTGTGCAATAATTTGCTCAGGAAATCAGACATGAACACTAGTGGAAAAAAGCCTATCTTATGCGGTTAAAATCGGGCTTACTGATTCGGTTTTGGCCCGCATCGGATGGGCTCGCAGCAGATACAGAATATTTACTGATCCGGTCCAAAACCGGATCAGTAAATTATTTACTGCTGCGGTTTTACTTCAAAACCGCAGCAGTTTACTGAAATTAAGGTAAAAAAAAAAGTGCAGACCTGCAGGTCTGCGTTACCTTTCAAGTATCACTTTTTTTTTTCGGTGAACCCTCACTGCCTTCAACCAAAAATAGACACAATTGTAAAACCTCACTGACCCATTAAGTGATCGACTCATTTCAATACCAACCCATCTGAATTTCATTCATCCAACAAAAATAAAGCCATAAAATCACATATAAGACAAAATTAATAATCAAAAACACAAAAACCCAGTTCCACTGAAGAACAAAATTCCAAACTAAAACGAAATTACAAACAAACCCTCAAAACGAAAATAGCCTAAATCCCAAACTAAAATACACAAAAATTAAGAAAACAACTAAAAACGAAAATAAAAAAATGAAAATAAAAAAAGAAACTAAAAATAGATCAGGAATTACAAACTAAAATATACAAAATCTAAATCCTAAACTAAAATACACAAAAATTAAGAAAACAACTAAAAACGAAAATAGAAAAAGAAACTAAGAATAGATATGGAATTACAAACTAAAATATTCAAAATAATATACACCGAAAAAAACTAAAATACACAAAATTAAGAAAAAGAACTATCCCAAAAAACGAAAATTTAAAAATGTAAATAAAAAAAAGAAAATTAATAGAGGACTTCAGATCTGAAAATTTTGAAAAAACTGAAAAAATTACAACGAGATCTGAAATTACAACTAGATTAAAAAAAGAAAAACCTCATATCTTGAATCACGAGCGACGAATATTGAAAGACGAGACAAAATCGCGAAGAACACTGAGAGACGAGACGAAATCGCGAGGAACATTGATGACGAAATCGCGAAGAACACTGAGAGACGAGACGAAATCGAGTGATAGCGAGAGCAGCGATTTGGCGCTGAAGGAGAGACGAGTCTTAACAAGCGATCGGAGCTGATGGATGACCGAGTGTGAGATCGACGAGCGATGAGTTGGGGGAACCGTTCGTCTGAGTTTGGAGGATGACCGAGTGTGAGAGAGAGGAAAGGGTTATGAGAGAGAGAGAGAGAGAGGAGAGGGTTATGAGAGAGAGAGAGAACTTGAGGCCTGAGGGTTATGAGAGAGGTCAGCGTGTGAGAGAATGAGAGATGAGTGGGCCATGCGGGTTTTTCTTTTATAAAAAATAACGAAAATCTGATCCGGTCTTGTGAACCGGATCAGATTTTAGAAAACCGGAGCAGTTTATAAAATCTGATCCGGTTCACTAAAGGACCAAATCATATTTTCCACCCAGTTTACCCTCCCATCTTTTACTTGATTTTCGGATGCGGTTTTGTAAAAACCGAATCTGTTACTAAGTGACATATAAGGTTTTTTCCACTAGTGGAAAATGTAATATCTCAATCAGAGAAGAAATCTCAATTAGAGAAGAATCAAAGAGAAAATTGAGACAGAAAACCTGAATTTCGCACAATTTTGATTATGTAGTTTGTTTTCCCTACAGTTTCTTCAACTTTTGTTGATTTTGTTCTTGCAAATGCTGATTTTGCAATGATTTCCAGGATCTTAATTGTGATCCTGCTCTGATACCATAAAGAAGTTCTTAGAACTTCATTTGAGTTTCACTTCAACTAGAGAGAAAAGAGAGAAAAGAATGAGAGAAGAAAAGAGACTCAGGTTGTATTATGATTGTTGTTTAATTATTACAGCGTTGATTGATTTATATAGGACAACATAATGACCTGTCCTAACCAATCAGAAATGATCTTGAAGTATTACAACCAATCATGAGAAAGCTGACATGTACAATCTTATAACAAAACTCTAACTGATTCTAACTGAATGACATCAGCATACAGTAGATGACAAATAACCAACTAATTAACTAATAGATGATTTGGCAGAGCTGGAACTGCTGGAGCTTGACTTGAACTTGTTTGCTGAATGTAATGAGCTAACATTGGGATGTAGCGAGCTAACAGTGGGCTGCTTCATAACATTCATATCTTCATTATACTACTCCTAAAATTAAAGAGAAAATAAGAAAAAGGGAAAGAAAATAAAAAGGGAGAAGTAAAAGAAAAGGAGTAAAAGGAGGAAGAAATAAAAAGGAAAAGAAAAAGATAAAAAATGGGAAACACGTGAAGTACAGCAGGGAGAAAAGAAAGGAAGAAAAAAAAAAGGAAAAAGAAAGTTGAAAATAGAAAATCAAAAGCAACTAAAACCATCAGACCCATTTTCTTCTTCGTTACTTCGTCTTCTCTGCCCAGTTCCCACCCTTCTTCGCTGCATCATCATCATCATCAACGGTCCATCATCATCATCATTAATGGAAATAAATCACGGCCATTGATTTTCGATATCAATTTGATTCTCTTTGCTTAATCTCTGCCGTTAATTCATGGCGTACGAAGCAATCTTAGGATGCCAGGTAGGACCACATCACGTGCTGTTACTAAATAGGTGAGATTGATGAGCGCCCGCTTCGTGGTCGCTCCATGGTCGCTCATACTTCCTGCCTAGCATACTGTTTTGTGATGAGTTCGAACGGAGCGCCCGCTCCGTTATAAAGGGGAGCGCCTGCTCTTCTCTTTGCTGGGGCAGATTTTCAGTGCTATGGTGGAAATGGTGCTTGGTGGGGATGGTGCTAGTGTGGGCTGCTGGAATGGGTGGAGGATGTTGTGTGGTGTAGGTTAAGGAATGTTGTGGTGTAGGTTTGGGTGAATGAGGGAGTTGGAGTAAGTGTAGGAGAGGTGGGGATGTGGTGTAAGATAAGAATAGATGTGGTGAAGGATAAACTGCCACTAATTCTAACTTGAAGCTTGTATACCAAAACGCTCACCTACAAGCAAAAATTAAAATACGATGGGAGATACGAGATGTAGAATATAAAAATGAATAGCTAAAATAAATGAAAGTAGAAAACTAATCACATAAACTAAACTAATCCATCTATTAAATTACTAAAATAAAGGGACTAAATAAATTATAAAATTAAGAGCTAAAAACTAACAAAAATCACTTAATAAATAAATTAAGCTACAAAAGTGTAAAAGGAAGAAATAAAGGTTAAAATAGATAAAATAAATGAAAATAAACTATGAAAACAATATAAAAACTACTACTAAAAGTGACATAAATGTCACTTATCAACTGTGTACACAAAAACCAACATTAGGAAGAACCGATATGTTGGTTGTTGGAACACAAGGTGACAGTCAAGAAAGGGGGGTTGAATTGAGTGGCTAAATCTAATCGATTTTCGTAAAAACACCTTTATAGCACAGTGCCTTGCACTGTGTTATTCACTCGTAAAATCTCCGATTAACGTTTTTGCTCAAACGAAACTTAATCAAACACTAAAACAATAATATCAAATAATAAAACACAGGAATTTAACGTAGTTCAATCTCACCTCTGAGATCTACGTCCACACAAAATACTCTTTTATTACTTGAATCGTAAAATATCAAACTCTCGATACAATTCGATTCCCCCACTACTAACTCTAGTAGTGCTCCCCAACACTTAACCCTAAGTGTTGCTACTCTCTATAATATAAGAAATTACAGAAAGAATAATCCCTCAAAAGCGTGCTTCTTATTCAAGAAAATTAGAGGACAATTACAAACGTGTTTAGTTTCCTAATCTGACTAGAACTTTGTGATATACTCTGTGCCTTAGGAAACTGTTTTCAGCTCTTAATATCTCCGATTTTTTCTCTCTGAAAACGTGAGTTATAAAACTGAGTTGCAATCCCTTATATGCTTCTTGACTGACCGAAAATCCTTCATAAAAAATATGTTTATCTTTTACTCCTTAAATTAAGGGATAAAGCTTTTTCCTTATTAAAAACAAATTTTATCTTTCATAAAAACTGATTTTCCTTTTCCTTGTAGGATAAGGATTTCTCCATATCTTATATTAACTAGATCAACTCTTAAATCAGTTTTTTTTATTAAACAAACTTTATCACATTGAAAAATCAGTTTTTCTCCTTCTTATCAAAATTCTTTAAAAACGTTTTATGATTTTTTTTTCGAAAAAAACTTTTATCTTTTATTAATCGGCTTTTCAAAATCCTTTTCCAAATCGGTTTTTCAAAATCCTTTTCCAAATCGGTTTTTTTATAAAACTTGATTTTCGAATATCTTTTTCCTTTTATATAGATATATAAAATTAACATAATTATTTATTTCCTTAACTCTAAGAAAATAATAATTATCCTAATTTTATATTTCTATACTTGGCACATAATATATCATCTAGTTCAAGTATATTACATTTTGCATATAGTAACTAAACTTAGGAATATGAACTTGGACTTCAATCTTGATTATTCATTTCATCAAAGTCTCCATTTATTTATTCCTTTCTCAACCATCTATAACAAACTTTCATACTATAACATATTATATTATTTTTCATCATCAAAACTTAACATGCACATGCACAACAAATGCCCCCTTTTTGATGATGACAAACACTCAATATAATATTATTAAGTAATCACTTTTTCCCCCTCAAAATATGCACCATTAATCACATAAGCGAAAATAGCATAACATCATTCATAAGTAACATGCTAACCAAGATAACCAATTATTCATTAGGCTAAGTATTATACCCATCTTCCCCCTTTCGACATTATAAAAAAGGAGAGCATCAACATGTTTAGCGAGACAAAGTGAGATATAGTCAGCAAAATAAGTCAAGTAGCTCAAGCAATAAATACTAAGGATGCTGGTGCTATGTCATAATCCAACTCACAATCCGAAGTCATTTAGCAAAAATATATCACAATCCGAATTTATGAAACAAGAAATAATCATGAAGGATCATGGTTAATGGCTAAGAAAGTAAGATGAATATAGGTATTGCAAACTTGAAGATTTGAAATGGCAATTGGCTCAACAAGTGCTTAAACCCTTTTTTCATATTTTCAACTTCCGCAAATAAACATCATAAGACTTTCTTCAATGTGGCACTGTGTGTGGCACAGTGTGTGGCACTGTGTCACTGAACAATCTATTCCCTTTCAAATATAACTAATCTTCGGATATACTGGAATCCAAAATGATGATCTTCAAAACTTTGATAATGTTCTTCACATTTGACTTGAACTCTAGGACTTATCTAAAATAAATGTCTTACTCTCCTTTTCTTTTCTTTTCTTTTTCATGAAGGAGAAGCAGACCATACAATATTACTAGAGTCAATCAATAAGAGATCAAAGATAATAAGTTAATTCGGACCTCATTTTGTTTTTGATGCATCTCCTGGCACCGTGCCTTGCCCAGTGTGAATCAGTACCTTTCATTCTTTCACGTATTTGTGTTTCATTCCAACCTTTTCATGTTCCCCCTTAATTGATGCGTCTTTTTCTTCCATCATCTTATCAAGGTGTTCTTGCCCCATAAATTATCATAAATCAAGATTAAAAGCACCTTGTTGAACTTTTGTTCAATGGGTGAGGAAAAGAAGGAATATAACAGGGAAATGAAGATGAGGAGAGACATTTGAAAGAAAGAAATAATGAGGCACAAATGTCAAACTCATAAATAGAAAATCAGAATATTGGGCTAAAGATCAAGCTTGCTATAGGAGAAAGTATTTGCATTTCATAACTCAAAAATTCAGCAACTTAGGATCATATAGCTTATTAGTTCGGCAACTTAGGATCATGACATTAGGACAAGCATCATTAGACCATTACGAGTCCTTTTTATATCAAGTAGACATTTACTCACTAAGCTTCACAAAAACACGCATCAACATTCAAAGCCAAATTAACATATTTAAAGGAGGACAACAAACATAATACTCAACTAATTTCCTGAAGTTAATCCCAAAGCCACGAATTATCTTGTAAAACATTCATGCATGAAATTCAACATAATTACCTTGACCACACAATTTTTGTATGCTTAACAATTTATTTTTCAACCCACTTACCAACATCACATTCTCTATGAAGTGTGTTAGGGATTTGCCGACGTTTCAAATACCAATTATTTATCCCTTTTGTTATCGCCAAATGTAACACACCCTCCATGGTATGCTTATAGTGAGAGGAATTGAGATTTATCACTAGTCATATGTCTTAAGCAGCCATTGTCTAGATACCATAGGCTACTTCCTCTCACATTCGCCCGCAAAAAGATCACTTGTTAATTTTAGGAACCCAAATTTTCTTGGGTCCCTTTTTCTTTCGTTGAGCCTCTAACAAGTCTTTTCTAACCCAGATTTGATTTACATACTTAACATTTTTCGCAACACTCTTTTTCTTAATGTTACAGTTCTCCATAAAGTGTCCATTCTTTCCACAGAAGTTGCAAATCAAATACTCAGGTAAATCAACATATTTTCTTTTACGAAAGTCTCTTTCAAAATTTTTGGCACTTGTGCCTCCGGGTCTCGTATATCCTAAACCAATTTTGTTTCGATTGCTAGTTGTACTTGGAAATATAGTCTAGGGCTTTTTGACCATCTAACCATTTTTCATACATTTTCCGAGCAATAGTCAATTGTGATTCTAAGAATTCAACAGAAGTGTTTAGATCGCTATTTCTTTTTCTTGAAATTTCCAAATCTCTTTTAGCTTTATCAAGTTCGTCACTTAACTTAGCATCATGAGGCAGCGGAACAATTTTGGATCTTTGTCTAGACACTTACACTTTAATTAACTCAAGTTTTAAAGATCCAATTTGTTTTTCAAGATTCGAATTTTTCGCTTCTAGCTCGGTGTACGGCACGATCTTATAAACGACTTCTTTTGTGAGAGACTTTTCGTACCTTAAGGCACTTAACTCAACATTTATTTCTTCGACGGTTTTTTCCAGTTCGTCATTCTTTTTCATCAGTTCTTTATAGTCCTTTAATAAATCCTTATATTCCAATTCCAACCCAATCTTTTGCTTAGACAAAATTTTTACTTCTTTTTTCATGTTTGAAAAATTATCATTCATCTCTTGACAATCATCAATGACATTACTAAGCAAAGTAGCAAGTTGCTTTTTTGAAAGAAGATGTATTGAAGGTTTTAGGGAGATAAGACTTACTTCACTGTCTTCCGTTTCATCTTGGGAATTCGAGCTTTTCGCCATTAAACACAAGTGTGAATCGTCCTGGCACTGTGTCCTTCTCTGTGATGTCTATACAGCATTCAGACATAGTTTTGCTTCATGGCATTGTGCCTCCGATCGTTCTTCATCGGAATCGAATCTCCCCCAAACGGCGGCTATTATTGCTCTCTTGAATTCTTTCTTGGATGGCTCCCGCTTTTCCTTGGACTTTTCATCATCCCATATGGGACATTCTTTAATCCTGTGATTTAACTCTCCACACTTGAAACAACCCGAATTAGTAGCACTTTTCTTAAAGTTAGATGTAGTGCTCTTACCTTTGAAATTTTAATCTTTTCTAGGATTGTTGTTTTTGTTCTTTTTTGAGAAAATTTTTAAATCTCCTAGTAAGAATATCAATATCATCATCACTATCACTATTTTCAATTTCCAATTCAGTTCTCAAGGCTATACCTTTACTTTTTGGTTCATTAGTTTTAGAATCTAAGACAAGTTCATGAGTCATTAATGATCCAATAAGTTGTTCTAGTGAAAGTTTAGTCAAATCTTTAGATTCTTGAATAGCAGTTACTTTTGGGAGCCATCGATTTGTTAAACTTCTTAACACCTTTCTCACTAAATCTTCAGAAGTATATGTTTTGCCTAGAGAACGTAATTCATTAGTGATTAGTGTAAATCTAGTGAACATCTCTTTAATAGATTCGTCCTTATTCATAGTAAATAATTCATATTGTTGGACAAGCAAATCTATTCTAGATTGTTTTACCTCATTCGTACCTTCGTGGGCCAACTCCAGCGTGTCCCATATTTCTTTTGTTGTAGTGCAAGCGGAAATCCTTGAGTATTCATCAGGTGCAATTCCATATTGGAGAATACTCATTGCTTTGTAGTTCTTTTCGGCTTTTGCATAGTCGACCGAATCGTAGTCATCTTGGATGGCTCCCGCTTTTCCTTGGACTTTTCATCATCCCATATGGGACATTCTTTAATCCTGTGATTTAACTCTCCACACTTGAAACAACCCGAATTAGTAGCACTTTTCTTAAAGTTAGATGTAGTGCTCTTACCTTTGAAATTTTCATCTTTTCTAGGATTGTTGTTTTTGTTCTTTTTGAGAAAATTTTTAAATCTCCTAGTAAGAATATCAATATCATCATCACTATCACTATTTTCAATTTCCAATTCAGTTCTCAAGGCTATACCTTTACTTTTTGGTTCATTAGTTTTAGAATCTAAGACAAGTTCATGAGTCATTAATGATCCAATAAGTTGTTCTAGTGAAAGTTTAGTCAAATCTTTAGCTTCTTGAATAGCGGTTATTTTTGGGAGCCATCGATTTGTTAAACTTCTTAACACCTTTCTCACTAAATCTTCAGAAGTATATGTTTTGCCTAGAGAACGTAATTCATTAGTGATTAGTGTAAATCTAGTGAACATCTCTTTAATAGATTCGTCCTTATTCATAGTAAATAATTCATATTGTTGGACAAGCAAATCTATTCGTGATTGTTTTACCTCATTCGTACCTTCGTGGGCCAACTCCAGCGTGTCCCATATTTCTTTTGCTGTAGTGCAAGCGGAAATCCTTGAGTATTCATCAGGTCCAATTCCATATTGGAGAATACTCATTGCTTTGTAGTTATTTTCGGCTTTTGCATAGTCGACCGAATCATAGTCATCTTCATCCTTGTCGACCATCTTTCCTTCAGCGTCTTTTCCTTGGATAAGGATTGGTCCTTTTCTAATAACTTTCCAGCATTCATAATCTGATCCTTGGATGTAGATCCTCATCCTAGCTTTCCACCATCCGTAGTCTTTTCCGTTGAAAATCGGGCACTTGGTGTGTCTATCTCGAGAGTCATCTTGCATATTCATGATTTCTATTCTCTAGGGATGAGCCTTTCGAGAATATCCTGCTCTGATACCACTTGTTGGAACACAAGGTGATACTCAAGAAGGGGGGGTTGAATTGAGTGGCTAAATCTAATCGATTTTCGTAAAAACATCTTTATAGCACAGTGCCTTGCACTGTGTTATTCACTCATAAAATCTCCGATTAACGTTTTTGCTCAAACGAAACTTAATCAAACACTAAAACAATAATATCAAATAATAAAACACAGGAATTTAACGTGGTTCAATCTCACCTCTGAGATCTACGTCCACACAAACTACTCTTTTATTACTTGAATCGTAAAATATCAAACTCTCGATACAATTCGATTCCCCCACTACTAACTCTAGTAGTGCTCCCCAACACTTAACCCTAAGTGTTGCTACTCTCTATAATATAAGAAATTACAGAAAGAATAATCCCTCAAAAGCGTGCTTCTTAAGCAAGAAAATTAGAGGACAATTACAAACGTTGTTTAGTTTCCTAATCTGACTAGAACTCTGTGATATACTCTGTGCCTTAGGAAACTGTTTTCAGCTCTTAATATCTCCGATTTTTTCTCTCTGAAAACGTGAGTTATAAAACTGAGTTGCAATCCCTTATATGCTTCTTGACTGACCGAAAATCCTTCATAAAAAATATGTTTATCTTTTACACTACAAGAAAATCACAAAATAACGACGGCCTTTCAGCGACGGCTAGGAAAACCGTCGGTAAATCCATATTAAGCGACGGCTTTATGCCGTCGTTGATTACCGTCTGCTTTTATATCATATAACGACGGTGTAGCTGTCGTTGATAAGTAACGACGGCTAAAAGCGGTCGTTGTATTTGCGGAATTAAAGCAGAATGTTTTTTTTCTTGGGCGACGGTTAGAAACGGTCGTTGATTGCGGAAGGGGGGTTTAATTGAATACGGTGTTTCATCGGGTTTTATTTTCAACAAAAAAAAAAGGAGGGGAAAGACTTTGGGCGAGCACAAGCAGCGACGGAACCACCTCCACCGCCTTTCCTCCTTCCTCCCGGCCACGCGGCGGCGACGAAACCCACCTCCACCTCACTTCGCCGGCGGTAAGCTTTACTTTCTCCTTTTTTTAAAAAAATTTTTGTACTCATGAACCCTAACAATTGGGTTTTGTTACTCGTCAGAGAAGTGAACTTCAGGCGACGACCTTGGGCGACGAAGTTGCATCGACTCTTGCCGGACCTACATTTCGCCGGTGGTAAGCAGTGCCAATATCTTTTTTTTTTTTTTTTTAATAATTTGTGTACTCATGAAACTAAACCCAGAAAATTTGGTTTTTGCTAATTCTTGTTATTTCTCCTAAAAATTCGAATCTTGTTTTGTCGGTTTTTTACTCACATTTTGTTAGTCTTGCTTTATTTTATGTATATTTCTTCATTTAAGTGTTTGATCTTATATTAAATCATTTCTTTGATCAAAGTTCATACTACTTATTATTTTTTCATATAATTTCATAGTCAGATTTTAGTGATTTGGTGTTGCTCGTTTAGTAGAAATTGACGCTTAATCAAAGATTTTAGTGATTTCTTTAATCAAAGTTCATAGTTCATTTTAGTTACTTATTATTGGAGTTGCTCGTTTAGTAGAAATTGACGCTTAAAGGTGCCGTTGAATAATTGATTTTCTACATGATGTAGGATTACGTAGCACTTTGATGTTTCTCTTTGGCTTAATTGTAAGGTTAGTAGCAATTTTTTACCATATTTTGTCTTCAATTTATATTGTTTTCGTTCATGTAAATTCTAAATTTTAATTTTTGTGTAAGTTTTTCATCATGAAATATAATGTATTAAAAAAACGTTTGTTTAGAGAATGTTAAAAACTATATAATTTTTTAGTTTATATTACTTTGAAGATTAAGTTACTTTAATTGTATAAGTTTAAGTTACTATATAATTATGACAATAGTTTTTATAGTGGTTCGTTTATTAAAGGTTATAAAAGTTAAAAACTATATAATTATGACAATAATTTAGTTATTGCACATTCCTTTATCTAGTTTACACTATTTAAATTGTTTATATTGTTTTTGACATATTTGTTTTCGTGGAAATAGTTTGGATGAGGTTATAAATTAAAGTTAAGTGTTTAAATAAATATGTTTGCATCATCATGTGCCTAGATACCCGTTCAAGGTATACTCATTAGGAGTATATCTTGAATAGTCCCCCGATTGGGTCGTTCTTCGACGTTTGACCTCACTTAGGTGGTGAATGTATGCCTTTTGTTCTATTCTATGTAATTTCCGGTGATGTTGTTTCTCTATGTTGTTCTCGGGTACATATGTAAGCTTTTACGAAGCCGACATTGTGTACTTGGAGAACTCATGGGAAATGCTTTGCCGGAATTTACGTAGAAGCGAATAATTGGCATACATTCACTAGTGGGGTTAGACGTCGAAGAATGGGTTAGGTTGGAGTGATAAGGACCTTTGGACATCATTTTAGGCCCTATATGTATTTCACAAATATGTTTTAATTGTACGTATGTTGGTTGTTAATGAGTATTGTCATTGAAATGGTTTAGAATTGTAGAATTGGTCACCATGAAACGGAAGGAGCGTTGGTGGATGTATGATAGATATGACAATGTGCGTAACTTGAGGCCCGAGTTCTTGAGGGGGGTTGATGAATTCATTGATTTTTGCAAAGTCAATCCCGAAACCCCAGGTAAGGATGAAGTTAGGTGTCCGTGTCCGAAATGCAAGAACAGACGTATGCATGACGCAGACACGGTTAAAGTGCATTTGTATAGCAAGGGCTTTATACCCGATTACTACGGTTGGTATTCTCATGGTGAAGAGTTACCTCAACCCGCGTAAGAGCTAGCTAATCCGTACCGTGAAATGGTTTTCGATGCTCTTGGGAATAACCCGGAACCGTCCACTTGTTGAAGAGCCTAGTGGAATGGAGGAGGAGCCTAATCCTCAAGCAAAGGTGTTTCTTGACCTATTAAAGGCTTCTGAGGAACCGTTGTACGACGGGAGCTCCATGTCTGTGTTGAAAATGGCATCTAGAATCGTATCTTTGAAGTGTGAGTACAATTTGCCACATAGGTGTGTTGATGCTTTTGCTTCATTAATGAAAGAAGCAATACCTAGCAACAACAACATGAGTAACACATTTTACGATACGAAGAAGATCTTGGAGGGATTAGAGCTTCCCCACGAGAAGAGTCATTCTTGCCCCAAAGGTTGTATCTTTGTTTTGGAGAACCCGATGCACACTTGGACAGATGTAGAGTGTGCGATAGCGCAGATACAAGAGGACTTCTAAGGGGTCTTTAGTTCCAATGAAAGTTTTGATTTATTTCCCAATCACACCGAGATTGCAGAGGTTGTATGCAACAAAGAACGTTCTTGAAGAAATGACATGGCATGCCAAAAATCCAAGAGTCGAAGACAAAATGGCTCACCCTAGCGATAGTGAAGCTTGGAAGCATTTGGATGGATCATTTGGCGAATTTGCATCTGAGCCTAGGAATGTTCGGCTCGGTTTGTGTACCGATGGGTTTGGTCCACATGGAAAGTTTGGGGGTCAATATTCATGTTGGCCGGTCATCTTAACCCCGTACAACTTGCCGCCATCGATGTGCATGAAAAAACCCTTCATGTTCCTTTCGTTGCTCGTTCCTGGTCCTAAAAATCCGAAGGGAAACTTGGATGTGTACATGCAACCCTTAATCGAGGAATTGAAGCAATTATGGGATGTTGGAGCAACTACTTATGATATTTCTAGGAAACAAAATTTCAATATGCGTGCCGCCATTCTTTGGACAATAAATGATTTTCCCGCTTACGGTATGCTATCCGGTTGGTCTACCGTCGGGGAAAAAGGCTTGTCCTTATTGTATGGATAAATCCAAAGCTTTTTGGCTCGAGCATGGGGGTAAAGTTTCTTGGTTTGATTGTCACCGTCAATTTCTTCCTGAAGATCATCCTTTTCGTAAAAACAAAGTAGCTTTTTGCATAAATAAGGTTGAAAAAGGGTCTCTCCACCACACATCATGTCCGGGGGAAGAGTTGTGGTCATGTGTTAAAGACTTGCCAAAGGCTACGGATGGACCAGATGCACTTAACGCTTTGAAAAAGTTGAAAAATGGGTGGTTCAAACAAAGTTTGTCTTTGGGAGCTCCCATACTTGGAAAGATCCGCATCTTCGTCACAACCTTGACGTCATGCACATTGAGAAAAACTTCTTCGACCAACTCATTCACACAGTTATGGATGTGAAAAAAACAGACGCCAGACACCGTTGCATCTAGAAAAGACATTGCTAAATTGTGCAAAAGGCCTCAACTTCATGTCACCAAGGATGCGAACGGAAAAGAAACTCCACCAAAAGCACCTTTCGCACCGGACAAGTCCCAAAGGAAAGTATTATGCAACCGGGTCGAGATTTGAAATTTCCCGATGGCTATGCTTCCGACTTAACAAGATGTGTGGACATGCAGTCCGGTAAGCCGCACAAGTATGAAAAGCCATGACTGTCATGTCTTCATGGAAAGATTATTGCCGATTGCATTAAAGGAGTTGCTTCCGGTTCATGTGTGGAAAGTTGTCACCGAGATTAGCCTTTTTTTCCGTGATTTGTGTTGCTCCACCATCACAGTAAGTGACATGGAAAGGTTGGAAAAGGACATTGCCGAGATCCTTTGTAAACTCGAAAAGATTTTCCCACCATCATTCTTCAATTCCATGGAACACTTACCAGTTCACCTTCCACGCGAAGCTAGGCTATGTGGTCCCGTGCAATACCGTTGGATGTATCCCTTTGAAAGGTACCTTATCCTTCATTTTCATATATCCTTTTTTATTGTTGTTCGCAATTGTGTAACTCTTTTTTATAACCACCTTCTTAGGTTCCTCAATCATTTGAAACGCAAAATTGGTAACAAGGCTCGTGTGGAGGGTTCTATTTGTAATGCGTACTTGTGTGAAGAGATTGCAAACTTCGTTCAAACTACTTTCAGCAAGGAGTGGATACTAAGACACGAGATTTAGGCCGTAATGTAAATGATGAACTTGATAGGATGCTCGACGAAACTGTCCCGCAGCTATTCAGGGGTTAATTGTGGTCGGCCGTCTAATGCAAGGAGGAACACGATTTTTAACCGAAGTGGAACTACAACGTGCACACCTATATGTGTTAGCAAATACGGGCATCTTACAAGAATTTGAGAAGTAAAACACTTGTTATTAATCATATTATTTATAAATTTAACTTTCATTTTAAATTTAGACATTAACAATTGTTATGTTTGTAAGGGATTTCGAGGACCACATTCTTCAAATTCGACCTACTCTACGTAGGGAAGATGTGTGGGTGCAACATGAAGCGAGAATACCTTGATTGGTTTAGATCGAAAGTGAGTTTGTGTGACTATAGGTTATTCAATAGGTTATTAAAGAAATGTTAATGTATTAACAATATGAATGAATTTCAATAGGTTATTCAAGACAAACCCAATGATGATGTATTGTTTGCTTTGGCAATGGGTCCTTCGACATTAGTTCGCACTTGGAATAGATACTATGTTAATGGATACAATTTCCAAACAAAAGCATCAAGCAACCACAAATCCACCATGAATTATGGAGTGTGTGTGTCTAATGACGGTGGGAGTGATTTCTTTGGGATTCTAGATGATGTTATAGAATTGAAGTTTACCGGTGCTCGTAGTCAATATAGCACTTGTTTTGTTCAAGTGCAATTGGATGGACAATGTGAGGGGAATGAACATCGATCAATACAAGCTAGTTGAAGTCAACCACACCAAGAAATACCCCAAGTTTGATCCCTTTGTGCTATCATACCAGGTTAGCCAAGTATATTTCGCACCGTACCCAAGCTTGAAAAGAGATCGTGCTCAATGGTGGGCTGTGTTTAGGACAAAGGCAAGGTCCGTGATTGATGCTCCGGTTGACTTCGACTTCCTTCAGAGACAAGTGTTGGGACTCCAACGCTTTGTGATCCAAACGATATTCCCGATTATGAAGGTGGTAATGATGTCGAGTGTGGTGAAGGAGATGACGAAGAAATTTTGTTTGAAGCCCCATCGGTGATGATGAAGAAGAGTCTAGTTTCGAGTCCGGGAGAAAGCGAGGATGATGACGATGACGATGATGGTTTTTGGGATGACGATAGTGATGATGAACTAAGCGAGGATGGGAATTCACTTTGATTTGTTTGAGTATATCATAGCTTGTATTAAGGACAACATTTCAATAAAAATATAGGACTTTTGTAATGAAATGTTGAAGATTACTTGTTATGACATTTCCATCTATAGTTTTTCTTACTTGTTGTTGAGTAACATGATCCATTCCGCATTAATATTTATGTTTCCTCCGCCTTGCTTTCTCCCACTTCAAACCTAGTAATTATTATACAGGGGACACAAACTTCTTTTGTTTTTTGGATTAAAAAAGCTAAAACATTGATTACATAACTTATATAGGACTACTTCATAATCTACCCTACCGACTTTGTTTTTTGGATTAAAAAGCTAAAACATTAAAAGGCCGGCAGGGGGAGGGGGAGGGGGAGGGGGGGCAGGCAGCAGGGGGGGGGGGGGAGGCCAGCAGGGGGAGGCCAGCAGGGGCGGGGGGAGGGGAGGGGGAGGCCAGGCGGGCTGCGGGGGCGTGGGGAGGGGGGAGGCCAGCAGGGCGGGGCAAGGGGGAGGGGGGGGAGGCCAGCAGGGCGCAGGGGGAGGCCAGCAGGGGAGGGGGGGAGGCCAAGCAGGGGCAGGGCAGGGGGAGGGGGAGGCCAGCAGGGGGAGGGCAAGGGGGGAGGGGGGAGGGCGGCGGGGGGGAGGCCATCGGGGGGGGGAGGCCAGCGGGGGGAGGGCGGGGGGAGGGGAGGGCGGCGGGGGAGGCCATCGTGGGGAGGGGGGAGAGGCAGCAGGGGCAGGGGAGGGAGGGGGGGAGGCCAGGGGCAGGGGGGGGGGGGGAGGCCAGCAGGGGGAGGGGAAGGCCCAGCGGGGTGAGGGGAGGCCATCGTGGGGAGGGGGAGGCCGGCGAGGGAGGGGGGAGGCCAGGGGGTGCGGGGAGGGGAGGGGAGGGGGAGGCCAAGGGGGAGGGGGGAGGCCGCAGGGGCAGGGGCCATCGTGGGGGTGGGGAGGCCAGGCGGGGAGTGGGGAGGCCGGCAGGGGGAGGCCATCGTGGGGGAGGGAGGCCGCAGGGGGGGGGGGGGTGGGGGGGGGGAGGCGGGGTCGCAGGGGCGGGGGAGGGGGAGGCCAGGCGGGGGCAAGGGGGGGGGGGGAGGCCAGCAGGGCGCAAGGGGGAGGGGGAGGAGGCCAGGGGGGCAGGGCGGGGAGGGGGGAGGCCGGCGGGGGGTGACCGGCCAGGGGGTGACCGGCAGGGGGGAGGGCAGAGGGCGGGGAGGGGGGGGGGGGAGGCGCGGGGTCACAGGGGCGGGGGAGGGGGGAGGCCGGCAGGGGCGGGAAAAATTTTTTTCACCCTTGAAAGAAGTATCTTACGCGTTTCTACTTTCTTGCATTTTAGGTAATCATGTCTAATCCTAAGGGCCGCGGAGGTCTTAGGTGGAAGCCAAGGTCGTGGGACTTTGACTCCGAGGGAGCTTTTTCGATCACCGGATGTACAAGGAAGCGGAACCCTATGTCGAGACACAGGGAGATGATTCACGTGCACGTGACATTGGTGAGCACGCACGGAGACTCCGATGACTCATACGGAGGAAGGTGAAGGTTCGAACCGTGCACGAAGAAAGGTTTTAAGCCCTACTTGGATTGTGGTAAGTTAGTAAGCCTTCATTTCATGATATTTGTATGCAATGATATTCACAATTCACGTGTTTGTTTGGTTTTCAATTCGGGTTTGATGATAACAAGGTTAGTGGGTCCATCACCGACATTTTCCAGTGGCCATTTTCGACAACCATGGTTCAATTACAGTGAGGTCGATGATGCAACAAAGACGCATTGGTGGAACATTTTCACAGTATGTATGAATCGAATTATGAAAAATGAAATTGATTATATTACTTTATTAATATCTTTGTTTAATGTTTGACTAAAGGGTATTTACGAATGGGCTCCCGAGTTGGAAGGCCTAGTGAGGAAGGATTACAAGAAAAAGCATCAACTCGTCTGCGAGACTTGCGATACTTGGGTGGTTAAGAAAGCCAAAGAAAGGCCAAAATGGTTGGGGGAGACGATATACGAAGACATGAAGAAGAGAAGTGAAGACCCAACATTTCGGGAAAAATGCGAACAGGCGAAGAAGAACCGAAGAGGTGGCTCCCTGTCTAATCCAATTGAGCCGTCACACTTTCGGGGTTCTATTTCGGCGGCACAAAGATGCTAGGAAGATAGTAAATATGTTTCATATCTACTACTTAGTGTAATTTACATGAATATGTTCCATAAAGCCTTTGTTAATTCAACAATGTCTACAGGCAAAAAGAGTAGAGGGAGGAGTACTCCCCTTTGCTCCCGAGTTGTTCTTGAAGACTCATTTCAAGACTGTTCCTCGAAAAGGAGAAATTCCAAAGCAAACAAGAAATCAAAGCAAATCTCGGTACATACTTCTAAACATATATTTATAGGCAAATATGATTGAAAAGTTTGATGGTAGTTTAAGTTAGAACCAAATGTAGGCTAATATAGGCCATTTTAGGCCTTTTTACTTGAAATTGAATGAATACGAGTACTTTGATGCTAGTTTAAGTTATAACCACCTCAAACATCATATATGTAGTTAGTTTAGTGTATTTATATGTTGTTTTGATTGAAAATACACAAAGTAGGAAAGTTAGAACCAAATGTAGGCTAATATAGGCCATTTTAGGCCTTTTTACTTGAAATTGAATGAATACGAGTACTTTGATGCTAGTTTAAGTTATAACCACCTCAAACATCATATATGTAGTTAGTTTAGTGTATTTATATGTTGTTTTGATTGAAAATACACAAAGTAGGAAAGTTAGAACCAAATGTAGGCCAATATAGGCCTTTTTAGGCCTTTTTACTTGAAATTGAATGAATACGAGTAATTTGATGCTTGTTTAAGTTATAACCACCTCAAACATCATATATGTAGTTAGTTTAGTGTATTTATAAGTTGTTTTGATTGAAAATACACAAAGTAGGAAAGTTAGAACCAAATGTAGGCCAATATAGGCCATTTTAGGCCTTTTACTTGAAATTGAATGAATACGAGTACTTTGATGCTTGTTTAAGTTATAACCACCTCAAACATCATATATGTAGTTATTTTAGTGTATTTATATGTTGTTTTGATTGAAAATACACAAAGTAGGAAAGTTAGAACCAAATGTAGGCGAATATAGGCCTTTTTAGGCCTTTTTACTTGAAATTGAATGAATACGAGTACTTTGATGCTAGTTTAAGTTATAACCACCTCAAACATCATATATGTAGTTAGTTTAGTGTATTTATAAGTTGTTTTGATTGAAAATACACAAAGTAGGAAAGTTAGAACCAAATGTAGGCCAATATAGGCCTTTTTAGGCCTTTTTACTTGAAATTGAATGAATACGAGTAATTTGATGCTTGTTTAAGTTATAACCACCTCAAACATCATATATGTAGTTAGTTTAGTGTATTTATATGTTGTTTTGATTGAAAATACACAAAGTAGGAAAGTTAGAACCAAATGTAGGCGAATATAGGCCTTTTTAGGCCTTTTTACTTGAAATTGAATGAATACGAGTACTTTGATGCTAGTTTAAGTTATAACCACCTCAAACATCATATATGTAGTTAGTTTAGTGTATTTATATGTTGTTTTGATTGAAAATACACAAAGTAGGAAAGTTAGAACCAAATGTAGGCTAATATAGGCCTTTTTAGGCCTTTTTACTTGAAATTGAATGAATACGAGTACTTTGATGCTAGTTTAAGTTATAACCACCTCAAACATCATATATGTAGTTAGTTTAGTGTATTTATAAGTTGTTTTGATTGAAAATACACAAAGTAGGAAAGTTAGAACCAAATGTAGGCGAATATAGGCCTTTTTAGGCCTTTTTACTTGAAATTGAATGAATACGAGTACTTTGATGCTAGTTTAAGTTATAACCACCTCAAACATCATATATGTAGTTAGTTTAGTGTATTTATATGTTGTTTTGATTGAAAATACACAAAGTAGGAAAGTTAGAACCAAATGTAGGCTAATATAGGCCTTTTTAGGCCTTTTTACTTGAAATTGAATGAATACGAGTACTTTGATGCTAGTTTAAGTTATAACCACCTCAAACATCATATATGTAGTTAGTTTAGTGTATTTATAAGTTGTTTTGATTGAAAATACACAAAGTAGGAAAGTTAGAACCAAATGTAGGCCAATAAAGGCCTTTTTTAGGCCTTTTTACTTGAAATTGAATGAATACGAGTAATTTGATGCTAGTTTAAGTTATAACCACCTCAAACATCATATATGTAGTTAGTTTAGTGTATTTATAAGTTGTTTTGATTGAAAATACACAAAGTAGGAAAGTTAGAACCAAATGTAGGCCAATATAGGCCATTTTAGGCCTTTTTACTTGAAATTGAATGAATACGAGTAATTTGATGCTTGTTTAAGTTATAACCACCTCAAACATCATATATGTAGTTAGTTTAGTGTATTTATATGTTGTTTTGATTGAAAATACACAAAGTAGGAAAGTTAGAACCAAATGTAGGCGAATATAGGCCTTTTTAGGCCTTTTTACTTGAAATTGAATGAATACGAGGACTTTGATGCTAGTTTAAGTTATAACCACCTCAAACATCATATATGTAGTTAGTTTAGTGTATTTATATGTTGTTTTGATTGAAAATACACAAAGTAGGAAAGTTAGAACCAAATGTAGGCTAATATAGGCCTTTTTAGGCCTTTTTACTTGAAATTGAATGAATACGAGTAATTTGATGCTAGTTTAAGTTATAACCACCTCAAACATCATATATGTAGTTAGTTTAGTGTATTTATAAGTTGTTTTGATTGAAAATACACAAAGTAGGAAAGTTAGAACCAAATGTAGGCCAATATAGGCCTTTTTAGGCCTTTTTACTTGAAATTGAATGAATACGAGTAATTTGATGCTAGTTTAAGTTATAACCACCTCAAACATCATATATGTAGTTAGTTTAGTGTATTTATAAGTTGTTTTGATTGAAAATACACAAAGTAGGAAAGTTAGAACCAAATGTAGGCCAATATAGGCCATTTTAGGCCTTTTTACTTGAAATTGAATGAATACGAGTACTTTGATGCTTGTTTAAGTTATAACCACCTCAAACATCATATATGTAGTTAGTTTAGTGTATTTATATGTTGTTTTGATTGAAAATACACAAAGTAGGAAAGTTAGAACCAAATGTAGGCGAATATAGGCCTTTTTAGGCCTTTTTACTTGAAATTGAATGAATACGAGTACTTTGATGCTAGTTTAAGTTATAACCACCTCAAACATCATATATGTAGTTAGTTTAGTGTATTTATAAGTTGTTTTGATTGAAAATACACAAAGTAGGAAAGTTAGAACCAAATGTAGGCCAATATAGGCCTTTTTAGGCCTTTTTACTTGAAATTGAATGAATACGAGTAATTTGATGCTAGTTTAAGTTATAACCACCTCAAACATCATATATGTAGTTAGTTTAGTGTATTTATAAGTTGTTTTTATTGAAAATACACAAAGTAGGAAAGTTAGAACCATATGTAGACCAATATAGGCCTTTTTACCCACTTTATTTTACTTGAATTTGAGTATATTTAACCAAATGCAGGAGACGTACAAGAAGAAGCTGGATCATTGTACCACTCGGGGGTCACAAAGAACCCCGATCCGTTGTATTGGGAGACAGGTTGGGGGGGGAGGAACCGAGGAAAAGTTCGGGGGGTTGGGTCGTGGAGATCATTTGTACTACAACTCTTCATCAGGGCGAGGATATAGCGGCTCTTCACAACCATATGAGCCGTCCATTTTATCTCAGATTGAGGCGCAGGTGGAGGCAAAGGTCGCTGCGCGGATGGAAGAGGTGGAGGCAATGGTCGCAGCACGGGTGGAAGCGTCAAGTCGGGCCATTGTTGAGGAAATGATGAGGAACATGTCTAGTTTCGGCCACATGTCCTCAGGTTGCCACCCAGGCCCCCCTCCACATCGTGGACCCAGACGATGACCCGGGGGTTTGGTGGTGGCGGTAGTGCTACACAGACACCCTTGACAGTGTAGTGTTTTTGCTTTCGGCAACTTGGTAACTAACTTTTATGCATTTAGTGTCTATATTTTTCGGCATCTAGCTTATTAGTTTCCAGCTTTGTCGATATATATTTTTTGTAAACACAGAATTCTACTTTATTTCCCGACATCGGGATCTATTTTGTGTACATAATTGTAATCTATTTCATGTAATTATACAAGTATCAATGCAAATTGTAATATATATCAAAATTGCATATTTTTGTAATTGAATGCGATGGAGGAACAAACTTTAGTGTGGTCCACAAGCATGCAGCTGTCTTTGGTACAGGTTTAATTATTGGTAACAACAAAAATATTCTAAATAATATTATTTCAAAAAAACAACGACGGCTAAACATTAAATCAACGACGGCTAGGCAGTCGTTGCAAGGTATACCATGGACCCAAGGACTTCATCTTCAACGACGGCTTTTACATAATAGCGACGGTTTACAACAGACGTTGATGTGGCCCATCCAACGACTGTTTATAACCGTTGGGGAAATTACCGACGGTTTGAAAGCGCCGCTAAATCAACGACGGTTTCAAACCGTCGTTGATTTAACGATCGTTTTTAACGATCGTTGGTTTGGTGCTGCCGTCGGCTTTTTTTGAACGGTCGCCGATTACAAGTAAGCCGTCGGTATTTTACTCACCGACGGCTCAGCGGTCGTTGATTCTAAATTCAGCGACCACCCTTGCACCGACGGCCTGTTAACGACGGTTTAGCGGTCGTTGATGTGTCACCGACGGTTTTCCTAAAATTTCCGACGGCTTTTAGCCGTCGTTAAATTCAACCTTTCTTGTAGTGTTACTCCTTAAATTAAGGGATAAAGCTTTTTCCTTATTAAAAACAAATTTTATCTTTCATAAAAACTGATTTTCCTTTTCCTTGTAGGATAAGGATTTCTCCATATCTTATATTAACTAGATCAACTCTTAAATCAGGTTTTTTTATTAAACAAACTTTATCACATTGAAAAATCAGTTTTTCTCCTTCTTATCAAGATTCTTTAAAAACGTTTTATGATTTTTTTTTCGAAAAAAACTTTTATCTTTTATTAATCGGCTTTTCAAAATCCTTTTCCAAATCGGTTTTTCAAAATCCTTTTCCAAATCGGTTTTTTTATAAATCTTGATTTTCGAATATCTTTTTCCTTTTATATAGATATATAAAATTAACATAATTATTTATTTCCTTAACTCTAAGAAAATAATAATTATCCTAATTTTATATTTCTATACTTGGCACATAATATATCATCTAGTTCAAGTATATTACATTTTGCATATAGTAACTAAACATAGGAATATGAACTTGGACTTCAATCTTGATTCTTCATTTCTTCAAAGTCTCCATTTATTTATTCCTTTCTCAACCATCTATAACAAACTTTCATACTATAACATATTATATTATTTTTCATCATCAAAACTTAACATGCACATGCACAACAAATTCCCCCTTTTTGATGATGACAAACACTCAATATAATATTATTAAGTAATCACTTTTTCCCCCTCAAAATATGCACCATTAATCACATAAGCGAAAATAGCATAATATCATTCACAAGTAACATGCTAACCAAGATAACCAATTATTCATTAGGCTAAGTATTATACCCATCTTCCCCCTTTCGACATTATAAAAAAGGAGAGCATCAACATGTTTAGCGAGACAAAGTGAGATATAGTCAGCAAAATAAGTCAAGTAGCTCAAGCAATAAATACTAAGGATGCTGGTGCTATGTCATAATCCAACTCACAATCCGAAGTCATTAAGCAAAAATATATCACAATCCGAATTTATGAAACAAGAAATAATCATGAAGGATCATGGTTAATGGCTAAGAAAGTAAGATGAATATAGGTAATGCAAACTTGAAGATTTGAAATGGCAATTGGCTCAACAAGTGCTTAAACCCTTTTTCATATTTTCAACTTCCGCAAATAAACATCATAAGACTTTCTTCAATGTGGCATCAGGTGTGGCCTTTGCGTGTGGCACTCGTGTCACCGAACAATCTATTCCCTTTCAAATATAACTAATCTTCGGATATCTTTGGAATCCAAAATGATGATCTTCAAAACTTTGATAATGTTCTTCACATTTGACTTGAACTCTAGGACTTATCTAAAATAAATGTCTTACTCTCCTTTTCTTTTCTTTTCTTTTTCATGAAGGAGAAGCAGACCATACAATATTACTAGAGTCAATCAATAAGAGATCAAAGATAATAAGTTAATTCGGACCTCATTTTGTTTTCGATGCATCTCCTGGCACCGTGCCTTGCCCAGTGTGAATCAGTACCTTTCATTCTTTCACGTATTTGTGTTTCATTCCAACCTTTTCATGTTCCCCCTTAATTGATGCGTCTTTTTCTTCCATCATCTTATCAAGGTGTTCTTGCCCCATAAATTATCATAAATCAAGATTAAAAGCACCTTGTTGAACTTTTGTTCAATGGGTGAGGAAAAGAAGGAATATAACAGGGAAATGAAGATGAGGAGAGACATATGAAAGAAAGAAATAATGAGGCACAAATGTCAAACTCATAAATAGAAAATCAGAATATTGGGCTAAAGATCAAGCTTGCTATAGGAGAAAGTATTTGCATTTCATAACTCAAAAATTCAGCAACTTAGGATCATATAGCTTATTAGTTCGGCAACTTAGGATCATGACATTAGGACAGCATCATTAGACCATTACGAGTCCTTTTTATATCAAGTAGACATTTACTCACTAAGCTTCACAAAAACACGCATCAACATTCAAAGCCAAATTAACATATTTAAAGGAGGACAACAAACATAATACTCAACTAATTTCCTGAAGTTAATCCCAAAGCCACGAATTATCTTGTAAAACATTCATGCATGAAATTCAACATAATTACCTTGACCACACAATTTTTGTATGCTTAACAATTTATTTTTCAACCCACTTACCAACATCACATTCTCTATGAAGTGTGTTAGGGATTTGCCGACGTTTCAAATACCAATTATTTATCCCTTTTTGTTATCGCCAAATGTAACACACCCTCCATGGTATGCTTATAGTGAGAGGAATTGAGATTTATCACTAGTCATATGTCTTAAGCAGCCATTGTCTAGATACCATAGGCTACTTCCTCTCACATTCGCCTGCAAAAAGATCACTTGTTAATTTTAGGAACCCAAATTTTCTTGGGTCCCTTTTTCTTTCGTTGAGCCTCTAACAAGTCTTTTCTAACCCGCATTTGATTTACATACTTAACATTTTTCGCAACACTCTTTTTCTTAATGTTACGAGATCTCCATAAGGTGTCCATTCTTTCCACAGAAGTTGCAAATCAAATACTCCGGTAAATCAACATATTTTCTTTTACGAAAGTCTCTTTCAAAATTTTTGGCACTGTGCCTCTGGTCTGTATATCCTAAACCAATTTTGTTTCGATTGCTAGTTGTACTGGAAATATAGTCTAGGGCTTTTTTACCATCTAACCATTTTTCATACATTTTCCGAGCAATAGTCAATTGTGATAAAGTTAAGGAAATAAATAATTATGTTAATCTTTTTCCTTTTATATAGATATATAAAATTTTTGATCCTTTTTAACTAGATTATTTGCAAAATCAAGCAAAATATTCTTTGAGATATCAAGTATAGGTCAAGGAACTGTAATAAGTACAAACCTACTAGAATTACAGAAATTGGAGTGCATGGTTTCTATAAAAAAGTTCTTCACCAATGAATAGAGAAAGAAATAGATCAAGCTAACTATACACTAAATTACAAAAACCTACAGCAATATACAAGGTGATTATATATCATTCATAAGATGAATACGATCATGTCAAATGTCTAGCTATAATCTTATTCTGGTTTTGCAACCACAATTGTTGTTGTTGCAATAGATTCTTCGATCTAAAAACCCACTCATCTGCTGATGATCATTAGCATTCCATGTAGTTGGAAACGACTCAAATGGATCATTATCATTCCATAAACTACTTTGTTGATGCTGATCCATATCTAAACTCGTGGCACGAAACGTTGGTGTTGCTTGAAACCTGGGACCTGTGGAGAACAAATCATCATTTCCCACTTGACCAAATGGAACAATTGCATTCATCGCGTTTGCATTTCCATCCCCTGAAAAAGTTGGCTGTACTATTCCATTGCTAGTATAACCCCCAATACTATCAAAATCATTCGAAAGAGCTGAAGAAGTCATGCTCAAATTACTCCCGGACCTAGCATGATTATTTGTAAATTCACTTACACAAGCATTAGCGTTATTGCTAAAGCCATCCGGAAAAGCTAACGAAGCACTTAGATCACCACTCGCGAACCTTGCATGATGAGCTGTTGATACATTGACATTCGCATGATTATAGTCGTCTAGAAAAGATGTTGAGATACTTCGATTGTGTTCGCAAAAACCAACATTAGGAAGAACCGATATGTTGGTGTTCGAACTAAAATTACTGCTTCTACCAATGTCATCAAACAGATCAACTTGGAAATTGCTATTGTTGTTGCTATTACCATTGCCAAATTCGGCGTTAAAACTAAGTGGGACAGAACTAGTCCTGATCATGCTTAATTCAGTAGTAAAACCATTTGAGAATTGATCCGTGCTATTTCCACCAGTATTATCAAATTCAGCATTAAAAGTTGGAGGAAAAGTGCTTTCTACACCTAACTCTGTAGGAAAACCGTTATTTGAGAAGCCTGCACTTGTACTCCCATGTCCAAAACTACTATGACAAAAGCTTCCAAATAGATCGTCTACATTATTTGGAGCTTCGACCGAACCACTTAAACCAACCGTATCCTGCAAAAACGGGTTATAATAACTCTGCTCGTTGTGCAAAGGCGACAACGATGAGGTACTAGGAACATTAAAATTGTTGAACAAATCCAACTCGAACCCATTGTTGTTACTTGCAACAGTACTATCATGGTTGACATGATTAGTACTTTCAGTAGATGGTTGATCTACAGTTGTTTCAAATAAAACCAGCTCCCAACCAGACGGCGAGGTTAGTCCTTCGATATTCGACTCCACAGGGCTTTGCCCTTGAAATTCAGGCATGGAAGATGGATCATCTAATGACAGAAGATCAAACATCGAGCTAATTCCTCGATGATCAGCCGGGTCAGATTTCACAGATTCAGTGTCATTTGTACTATTGTACTCTTCTAGTTGCGGAGGTTTCTCCCTACCAGGGTCTGAATACCTCTCAGGACTATAACCATCATCCCCACCTATAAGGTCCTCGAGTGACATACAATGAGACCCACTAAACTCGGACCGTCTCACCGAGCTAGACTCCGAGTTGGGGCTAAGTGGGGGTAGGCTTGCACTTCCACCAGTTGTACGTCTACCGTTAGTGGCAGGGAAAGATGACTGGTCCTTAAGAAATTCTTGTAAGGTTTCTATAAGTTCTTCCGACACTTTTTGTACACTCGGGTACTCCGAGGTTCTACCAACTCCAATGCCCTTACACAATTCGAAGAATGAGGCAAGTTCTCCGAATTGCTTTGAAGCTTTAACACAAGTTTGGAATGCGCTTACGCAGTTTTTGTACTGTAAATGGAAGAAACTGTCTAGCAATAAGGCTAGGCCATCGGAGATGTCGCGGTAGAGGTCGAATGTTTCCTGGACTATTGCGTAGAGGCAGGTTTGAACCACCTGGTTGGTTCGAGCTGCACCGGTGGGTTGGGTGGCGATTGCACGGTCTAGTAGCTTCTGCCAATGCAGGATCCTGTGTATCAAACATGAGTAAAAGGAGCCTGTTACATCACTTGGATATATTTGTCTACTTGCACGTTTCGTAAGTATTGGTGTAACACAAATTGTAGGATAAATATTTTTTTTTTATGAGAAAAGAATTACACCTTCTAATTTTGAAAATAAGCGGAGAAAATAACAATAAATATCTTGAAACGACTATACCTGGCAATGTAAGTATTTTTTTTATTAGAACATGATGTATGATAGTTCTTTAAAACAATAATTTGTATGAGACACTACGTGTTTTATTAATTAAAAAATCACGCCTAACATAAAAAGAGTTACCTCTATTTCAAAAACACTTATCATGAAAAGGTTTGATATGAAGTTGTGCATATCTCGAATTTGAATTTTTTGTTTTCTCCATTCTATAACATGATTTATGAACCTTAATGACTAATAATTCCCCCCCCCAAAAAAATCAAATCAAAAATTAAAATTGATTTTTTCCCCGTAACTTTTAGTATCTATCGAACATATAAAATTGGAGTATATAGTATATATCAAACTAGTTTGGTTTAGTAACATGTGAAAAGATACTTACCCAGAACAAGCTGCGATGATTAGAAAGATGTTTTAAATTATATTTTTGACACCTTATATAAATCTAAAGCTCGTAAACATAATTAGATAGTATCCTTTCAATTTATTTTCAGCCAATTGGTAATGTGCAATATGCTTCCAAATAATGTTCTTTGTATTGACATGTTATTTTATCCTATGATACACATTATACTTGTGAGCGTAAATCTAATTTTCCGCAACATTAAACTTCAAATCAAAGGAAAAACAAAAAACCGAATATAATACCTGTCAAGCAGCACACTAGGCTTCATGTCACGGACAATAGGCTCATTTTTCCTCGAATAAGCCTTGCTACGGTCAGATTGATGGTAGGATTTACGCCGTTGAAGCTTACCGGTGACGAAGCACTCGAGACGCTCATCAAGGTAAAGGGCGAATGTGCGAACAAAAGCCGTAAAATCCCAAGGACAAGAAGTAGAGGAATCATCACGAAATGAGTTGAGATTGAGGATTTTGTACCCTCGTTTCATGGCATGGAGGACCTCCTTGGGGAAATGTGGGTCCCCATCTTGGAAGACCCGGAGAATTATTATGAGTGACTTTACTGCCACGATCCAATTACGAGTCCTTCCTATGCGGCGTCCTATGGCTCGTGCACAGGACCCCGCATAGGATCTATTTGAGGACACAATTCGTAGGATCTCTGTCACGTATCGTTCCTCCACTGGTATCTCGTCGTGTGTTGTAGCCTTCAAAATTGCGACTTCAAGGGATGATGAATCCGCTCCCCCTACCTTGGCGAGACTTATGCTCGTTTGGTCCTTCATGGCCGAGATGGCCTTCTTCAACTTGCTCGGCATATTGTGATTGTTTTTATAGAAAAGGGTTAATTATATGACTTGTTATATACCAAAAAAACCTATTGGAGAGTTTTTCTTAATTAGTTTGTAGTTTTTGATGCATCAAGCAAAAAATGCAAGAGTTATTTGTGAATTGTTGCTACCTAACATTGAACCATGCATGTAACCAAGAAAATCAAATTAGATTTTGATTGAATTGAGGAGAAGAGGTAGGAGAGAGAAAATCTTGGAGAGGTGATGGTTTTTTGAGGGGTGAATAATAGGGAGGGAAATTTGGATGGTTGAGGAGGAAATTAAAAAGTTAGTGGGAGGCCATGCATGAGCACTTAATTTCAAGTTGACTCATTTTAGTCCCATATAACGTGGCAAGGACTCTCTTTTTAAACCTCTCTTGGACTTGTTCGTTAAGTTAAATGGAAATTACCAGCACATCACCTGTCATTTCCAGGGTGGATATATGCTTTTTTTTTTTTAGAAGGGTGAATATCTCTATTATATAAGTGAAGGGGGGAGGAAGATGGTGTCCTCTTATAAAAAGTCTAATATATCCTTAATGATTTAAATTGTCATATAATATTAAATAGTCTTTTCTTCTTCCTACTTGCCATATATATTGAACAAGTTAATAATGGGATTGAATTTCAAATTTCAATTAAATATTAAACTAAGGAGAATGATTTCCTCTTCTTAAATATGTGTGAAAAACTCTGATAAAGAATTAAATTGACAATATAACTTGATTAAAACGATCCATACAAAAAATAAAAACTTGAATTTCATATTAATATTTATAATGATAATATCTTAAAATCTAAATGTTAATTATTATTCGGTAATCTCTATTATATAAATCAAACTCTTACACTTTATTAATATTCAACGATTGAATCCAATACACAAATTCTTCCACTTTATTTGAGCACAAGCTTTCTTCTTCTTTGTATTTCCTTTACTTATATATTAGAGTTTTGAATAATGATGAACAAAGAACTAAAAAAACCAACGAAACATTTATTTAAGAAAAACATATTTAAAAAAAATCATTATAAATATTTGTTCGAATTAATTTTTTTGTAGCACTGATGAATAACTAATTGAGAAAAATAATGTTAATATGACACGCACGCATAGCGTGCAAAAAATACTAGTATTAATTAGTAGAACTATGTAGGGTGGTGTTTATTAAGACATGATTGTGTTAGTGGACCTCCACTTTTATAGAAATTTGTTGTCACTTATCAGTTAGCATCGAGAAGTACAGATTACCATTGTATTTACTAATTAAATGTGCATGTGTTATCGTTGACTCTTATTATCCCTTTAATCAACTAGTAATTTTGTGATCTCTTTTAATTCTATAAGTCAATGATTCTCATTCATTGTGGGGGTTACTTGTTTAGTACTTGTGAGAGATGCTACACATACACTTGGTGTATGTAGGACATAAATACACTTTCAATGGTGTATTGCCACGTCGCTGCTATCCAAAAAAAAAAGAGGGAAAAATGGGGGGAAATAATTTGATTGATGGCGCCACAAAGCATGGTGTGGTGGGACAAATTGCTGTTGGCGCCCAACATGCATTTAATGCATATTACTCCCACCAACCTGCAAACTGTAATATAGGTTTTGATTACTAAGTAAATGTATGTTGTTACTAAAAAAAATTACAAACTTAAAGTCGTTTGAACCTTCTTTGTTATTAATGCATATTACTCCCACGAACCTGCAAACTGCAATATAGTTTTTGATTACTAATTAAATGTATGTTGTTACTAGAAAAATTACAAATTTAAAATCGTCTAAACCTGCTTTGTTATTAATATAATTGAATATTTTTATTTATATAATATGTTTTACTTTCAATTTAAATTATCATATATTGGATTCAAATGTTTCCATTGTATTAACAAATTTAATATTTCTTCACGATACAAAAAAAAACATTTTAATGAGGGAAAAAATGTGGCACTAATGGCAAACATGGGATTCGAACTCGGGATCTAGTAGCCAGAAAAGCGCTTTCATTGCTGATGTTGTAACCAAGTGGGCGGGATATTCACCATGCTAAAAAGTGGATATATTAAATAATTATAGTATGCACAGCCGTTATTTGCAAACTGTAATAAAGGTTATGATTACTAATTAAACATACGTTGTTACTAGAAAAATTACAAACATAAAACCGTTTGAACCTGCTTTGCTATTAATATAATTGAATATTTTTTGTTTATATAATCTGTTTTACTTTCAATTTTAATTACTCATATAATGGACTTCAAACAAGGTTATCAGGATCGCGATCCTACTTTGGATCGGTGAAGGCATATAAGATCGGATCGTTGGATCGAATCGTAGATTCGTACGATCCTACAAAATAACTAAAATTTGATAAAATATAATCTAAATATATTCCAAATGGTTCATAATTTGAGGAGAATAATCCTAAAAGTGCAAATTAGATTGTTAACGCTAACATAGGAGTTGAACTATAAGATAATAATGTGTTTGTACACAGGCGTTACCATTCATATAATAATATTAAAAAAAAACTTTTGAAATTAATTTTAAAAAAACTGAATAAGTAATAACAAAGTGATAATAGTAAACTTATTTGCTTATTTTTACATTTTAGATGCATAATTCATATATTTGGATGACAAAATACAAGTAGAAAAGCAAACAAGAAAGAAAAAGAGCAATAGGTTAGTTGTGTGTAGGATCGGTCGATCGTACCGATTCTATACGATTCCTACTAATCCTATACCGATTCCAACCGATCCTGAGCGATCCTATGCGAGGCCAATTCTATGAGCGGTTCAGATCATTTGGTCATATTAGGATCGTAGGATCGTACGATTCTACTATCCGGATCGCGATTCTAACAGCGTTGACTTCAAAGGTTTCCTGGATTATTGGAAAGCTTGGTGTTTTGTTCTAAACTGGAATCTTAAATTCTTACTAATTTGTTGCTGTTAAATATAGCATTTTGTCAAAATTAACAAATACAAATGCAATTTAAGCAATAGGCTTATAACTTTTTTTTAGTAAAACTCAAAAGTTTAAATACTTTGTTTATTGTTTATTATAAGGCACAACAATTATTAATCTTGTCATATAGACATACTAACTCTCGTTCAATTGTTAGCCTTTAAAATTGAAGTTGTGTTCCTTAATATTTACACAACTACTAAATCAAGATCAATTGTTTTACCAAAAACAAAAATTATGCTCCATAATATTATTATTATTAGATAATTATTTGTTATAAGGCACTACAATTATTAATCTTGTAATATACAAATACTAAATCTCGATCGATTGTTTCACCAAAAATTAATATTATGCTACTACAACCACCCAATAATAACGACAAAACTTAAGTTGGATGGTTCGAATCAAACATTGAAGGGTTAAAATAAAAAAACGAAGGGTTATAAAGAATAACGATTGAAATTCAAATACTAGTTATCGAAGGGTTATATATATATATATATATATATACATATATATACATATATATATACATATATATACATATATATATACATATATATACATATATATATACATATATATACATATACATATACATATACATACATATACATATACATATACATACATATACATATACATATACATACATATACATATATATATACATAAAATATGTTTTACTTTCAATTTTAATTATTATATTAATGGACTTCAAACGTTTTCTGGATTGGAAAGCTTGATGTTTGGTTATAAACCGAAAGCTTAAATTCTCACTAATCTGTTTCTGTTATATACAATATTTTGTCAAAATTAACAAATACTAATGCAATTTAAGCAAAAGTTTTATATTTTTTTTTAAATAAAACTTAAAAGTTTAAATACTTTGTTTATGGTTTACTATAAGTCACAACAATTATTAATCTTGTTGTACACAAATGCTAACTCTCGATCAATCGTTAGCCTTTAGAATTGAATTTATGCTCCTTAATATTAACAGAGCTACTAAATTTCGATCAATTGTTTGACCAAAAATCGAAATTATGCTCCATAATACTATTATTAGATGACTTTTTGTTATAAGACACTACTTGTGTATTAATATTGTAATATACAAATACTAAATCTCGATCGATTGTTTCACCTAAAATTGATATTATGTATAAATAAATACTCCCTCTGTATTTTTTTATCTTTCTCACTTGGAATCCTGACACTATTCACAGTTAGAGAGAATCTTTTAAATTATTCTCAATATATAAGATAAAATATAGTCATGTGGGGTCTTGTTTGTTTCGTCTCAATGAGTATTTTATTAATATCCAATAATTATAATTTTTTACTAATATGTAATGAAAAATATTTAAGGTTGAATATGTGCATTGGCAAACGCACAAAGTCAAAGTAGAAAGATAAAAAATACGAGAGGGAGTACTTACCAACTTAGGAGTAACCCTCGAAATACTCTATGCTAGTTTGCTACTATACAACCACCCAATAATAACGACAAAAGCTTAAGTCGGATGGTTAAAATTAAACATTAAAGGGTTAAAAATAAAAAACCGAAGGGTTATAAAGAATAACGATTGAAATACAAATAATAGTTATCGGTTACTAAAAAATGTAGCGTTATGTGAAAACAAATACAAATGAAGCAAAAGGTTCAAGTAACATATTTATAATAAAACTTAGATTTTTGATACTATGTTACTTTTTGTAAGAAGATCTCTAACTATTCTTCATTTTATTATCCTTTTTTCCAATCATGTAAGGAGATTAGTAAATTGTTTCATTAAACAATTCATTCACTACTCATTAGCATTACAAATATATGTGATCTTATTCTTTAATATTAATATTATCTCTTAAGTAAAAACTACAAACATGTTATTACAACTTGCTGCTTGAAAAGACTAAAGTGCCACTACAAAATGTAAAAAGACAAAAGTGCTACTAGAAAAAAAAAATGGGGTATTAAGCTAATGGGCGGGATATTCACCATGCTAACAAGTTGATACATCAAATAATTATAGTATACACAGCCGTTATTTACAAACACTAATATAGGTTTTGTTTACCAATTAAATGTATCATATTACTATAAAATTTACAAACTTAAAATCGTTTGAACCTGTTATGCTACTAATTTAACTGATTTTTTATATATTTATTTTTTTACAACAGCAACACTGAAAGCGTCTGCGTGGCTTCAAACGACTATAAGTTTGCAATTTTTTTAGTAACAGTAAACATTTTAATAGTAATACAAACCTATATTATAGTTTGCACAAAAAAGGCGATGTATAGTATAATTAGTTAATGTCTCCACTTCTTGACATGGTGAATATCCTGCAATCTTGGTTACTACAACGACAATGAAAACACGTTTATGGCTATTAGGTCCCGAGTTCGAATCCCATGCATCCCAAATGTTTTTACAAATCAGTCTTGCTTTAACGTTTATTGTATTTTATCCTTTAGGTCCCAAAGATGCATATAGATTGGCAATTGATTCTGATAACATTGCCTCGAGCTCGAATGGTCATGACCCCTTGTGGAAGCAATTCTGGAGCCTTCGGATTCCCCCCAAAGTGGGTATCTTCCTTTGGCGAGCAGCCTGGGATATTATCCCTCACAATACTAACCTGAAGACGAAGCGATTTGTTGAAGAAAGCCACTGCATTCGCTGTGGTAAAGAAGAAACCGTCATCCATGTATTAAAAGATTGTGAGTGGGCTAGCAAGGTATGGAGCTTAGATGGGGTGGAGTGGGTAAATGCTGAGGTTTCTAGCTTCAAAGAATGGCTTGCTTGGATTGTGATGACTCATCCGAAAGAAATGCAGGAAACATTCGCTATGCGAGTATGGAAAATTTGGTCGTGTCGAAATGAGCTGATTTTTCAACATCAAATATGTTCTCCAGAGCTGGCATGGAATAGAGCTCAGGATATCCTCCTCAATTTCAGAAAGTTCAATGCAAGAGAGCAAGTTCGTGGAATGCGTACTCAGGCTCGTTGGAAACCCCCTCTTGTTGGGGTGATTAAAATCAACTCTGATGCTGCTATCAAGGCGGAGATTAGTAGAGTGGAGCTTGGTTTGGTGGCGAGAGATGAGAATGGAGTGGTTTTACGTGCGTGGGCAAGGATGGTGTTTCAAGAGTGGTCTGTGGAAGATGCTGAGGTCAAGGTGGCTGCTGTGCTGTGGGCTTTAGACAAGGCTAAGGAACAGGGATGGAGCAAGGTGATTGTGGAGAATGATGCCCAAACAATTGTACGGGTTGTCAACAGTGTTCACCAAAGAAGAGGAGACATTCAAACGATGGTGGATGATGTGCGCCACTCAGTTACTAATTTCTCTAGTATTAGCTTTGAATTTTGCTATCGTGAATGGAATGAGATTGCTCATAGGATGGCCATGTGGGCTTCTTCTAGTTATTGTGATGAGGTGTGGCTTGAGGGAGGTCCTCCTTGGATCTCCGATTTGATTGTATCGGATTCTCCGAACTCTTTATTATCTTAATAATATAGCCTACCTCTCACTTCAAAAAAAAAGTCCACGTAACATACATTTAACCAAGTTCATTTAATTATCAACAAATTTCCAAACTAAAATAAAGTTTTATATTACTACTAAAATATAACCTGTTACTAAAATTTTAAAAAAGACCAAAGTGCTTCTACATACCAAAGTGCTACTACAAATTTGGGTAAAAAAAAACTACAAACTTCCAAACTAAAATATAGTTCTCTGTTACTACGAAAATCTACTCTGTTACTAAAATTTTAAAAAAGACCAAAGTACTTCTACAAATTTTTAAAAAGACTAAAGTGCTACTACCATCATTTATATCATAAGATGTAGACTTAATACCATTATTTCAAAAAAATAATTAAATGTTCTTTCAAGTCTTTTAGATTTAAGTTATATATTATTTATATCATAAGATATAGACTTAATATCATCATTAGGAAAACTAATTATTGAAATTTATTATATTCCGACCTTTAAATATTATTAATATTGTTATCATGTTTACATATACCTATTTGACCTATGTCGTAGGATCTTACGATCGTAAGATCCTACGATCCAATCCTACGATTAGATCCTGCTTACTTTTTAGATTCAAAGTAGGAAATCGATCCTGACAAGTGACAACATTGTTTAGCATTACGAATATATGTGATCGTATAACATATTATTATTATTATTATTATTATTATTATTATTATTATTATTATTATTATTATTATTATTATTATTATTATTATTATTATTATGTAAAACTATAACCATCTTTTAACAACTTATCGCTTGAAAAGACCAAAGTGTAAAATTTTGGAAAAGACTAAAGTGCTACTAAAAAGTAAACAAATTTTTAAAAAACATTATTATGGGGAAAAAATGTAGGATCCCACGATACAAAAGGACATGATCGATCTTGATGTATGGTAAAAGAGTACTAGGGACGAAGAGAGTATATCAATTGCATGGATATTAATGTAACTAAAACGGTTAGGTTCTAAACTGGAAGCTTAAATTCTTACTAATCTGTTACTAATAAATACAACATTTTGTCAAAATTAACAAATACAAATGCAATTTTAGCAAAAGTTCTATAACATTTTTATAATAACACTTAATAGTTTAAATACTTTGTTTATTGTTTTTATTATAAGGCACCACAATTATTAATCTTGTTATATACAAATACTAAAAGTGCTACTACAAAATAAAATAAAATAAAATGGGGGGGATGTGGAAGTAATAGCAAGCATGGAATTCGAACTCGAGACCTCACAGCCATAAATGCATTTTTAAGTTTGCAGTTGTAACCAAGTTGACGGGATATTCAACCGTGATAACAAGTGGATAAATTAAATGCTTATAGTAAACACCACCAATATTTGCAAACTATAATATAGGTTATGTTTACTATTTTAATGTGTCGTGTTACTAAATAAATCACAAACTTACAAACGTTTCAAATTTATGCTTCAAATTTTTGTTTTATATATATATAATCTGTTTTAATTTAAATTTTAATGGACTCCAAACCTTTCCTGGATTGGAAAACTTGATTTTTTGTTCTAAACAAGAAGCTTAATTTCTCAGTAATATGTTATTGTCATGTTATTGTGATTAATCCAGTGTCCATATTCTGTTACTAATCAATAACATTATGAATAAGATGAAGCTGTCGAAACATATGAATAAAACAGAGGATTCATAGTAGAAGATGGTGAAGATGAATAAGATGAAAGGTAATATAAGAATAATCTGAAGAAAAATTAGAATTCTTTTTTTTTAGTTTTAAACAAAGGATTACTACAAATTTAAACAAAGAAAACTTCATAAAACAGATCTTTGAAACAAAGACAAAGAAAAAATCATTTAAAACAAAAAATTATCTCTCAAAAATTATATAATTCATATGAATTTACGTAAAAACAAACAATTTTTAAAGCAAAAGATGAAGAAAAATATCTTTAAAGAAAATATACATATGATACAAAACGAAAAATTTACAGTGTAGAGAAAAATAATAACAAAATTAGATTCTTCGAACATTATAAAAAAAAATATACATTGTAGAAAAATAATTGAATACAAGAACATGAAGAACATGAAATATTAGAAGAGATAGAAAAGAGAAAGACAAACCCAAAAACAGATTATATATATTAAAAAAATCAATTATTTTAATAACAAAACAATTTGAAACGATTATAAGTTTGTGATTTGTTTAGTAACAAGAAACATTTAAATAGTAACCAGGACCTATATTATAGTTTCTATATAACGATGTTGTTTATAACTACTTAATGTATCAACTTCTTAGCACGGTCGAATATCCCGTCAACTTGGTTACAATTGCAAACATAAAAGCGCATTTCTGGCTATTAGGTCTCGAGTTCGAATCCCATGCTTGCTATTACTTCCACATCCCCCCCCCTTTTTTTTTAAAAAAATTTGTAGTAAGGACTTTTTACTTTGTAACTTGTAACTTGTAACATTTTTCCCCCATCAATAATCTAATGTTTAATATCCAGGAAGTATAAACAATCCATTATATGATAATTAAAATTGAAATTAAAACAAATTATATATATTAAAAAGAACAATTATTTTAATAACATAACAATTTGAAATGATTGTAAGTTTGTGATTTGTTTAGTAACAACAAAAAAATTAAATAGTAACCAGGACCTATATTATAGTTTCCATATAACGATGTTGTTTACTATAACTACTTAATGTAGGGAAATTCTCATTGGTAACCTTGTAGTATTGGGAATTATATTTGGTAACCAATCTCATTGGAAATTCTCATTGGTAACCTTGTAGTTAGTAAATTATTACCAGACGTGACATTAATGAGGTAATTGGTTAACTTTTTCGTTAAATGTCATCCCCACCCATGCCCGACCACTCACTCCCCCCCCCCCCTTGCCAGCCCTCACTCCACCCCCACCCCCTGCAACCCCCCACAACAACCCCCACAAAGCCCCTCTGCGGTTCCCCACCGCATTCTCGCAGGCCGCCCCCCCCACACCACTCTCACCATGGAAATGAAACGAGATCCACCCATGCGTTGGTTACGGGTTGGTGATGGGTACCAGATTATGCGAGACTTTGAAGCCTGTTAAGGGTAGGAGAGGGGCGATGGGTAGCAGAGGAAAGAGGGTATGCGAAGGGGGGAAGGGTAGGAGAGGGGGGGAGGGCGGCAGCAGCGAAGGAGGGAGGCGAAGGGTGGTGTGAGGGGCGGCCTGCGGGAATGCGGTGGGGGAACTGCGAGAGGGGGCGTGTGGGGGGTTGTTGTGGGGGGTTGCGGGGGTGGGGGGTGGAGTGAGGGTGGCAGGGCGGGGGTGGGGGGTGGGGGTGGGGGTGGAGTGAGTGGCATGGGTGGGGATGACATTTAACGGAAAAGTTAACCAATTACCTCATTAATGTCACGTCGATAATAATTTACTAACTACAAGGTTACCAATGAGAATTTCCAATGAGATTGGTTACCAAATATAATTCCCAATACTACAAGGTTACCAATGAGAATTTCCCCTTAATGTATGAACTTGTTAGCACGATCGAATATTCCGTCAACTTGGTTACTACTGCAAACATGAAAGCGCGTTTCTGGCTATTAGGTTTCGAGTTCGAATCCCATGCATGCTATTACTTCCACATCCCCCCCCTTCATTTTTTTTTTGTAGTAAGGACTTTTTTCTTTGTATTTTGTAACATTTTTCCCCCATCAATAATTTAATGTTTAATATCCAGGAAGTATAAACAATTCATTATATGATAATTAAAATTGAAATTAAAACAAATTATATATATTTAAAAATTCAATTATTTTAATAACATAATAATTTGAAACGATTGTAAATAATTGATTTTCTTAGTAACAAGAAACATTTAAATAGTAATCAGGACATGTATTAGATTCGTGAAACATTATACAAAAATTCTACAATGTAGAAAAAATTCTGTACAAAAAAATTGAAATCAAGAACATGAAGAACATTAGAAGAGAGAGAAGATGAAAATAATCAGATTTTTCGGTTTTTTTAAAAAAATTAAATTCACAAACATGTAGAACATTAACGCAAGAACATGAAGAACGTTAGAAGAGAGAAAGAATCCGATTTTCATTTTTTTGTTCCGATTCTTGAGTGGCAATAAGAACTTGAAGAACATTAGAAGAGAGAGAAGAGAGAAGAGAGAAGAGAGAAAAAATTGGACCAAAAAAATTTACTGACAAAAAAATGAGAGGAGAGAGAATGGGGTAGTTGATAATTTTGGAGCATTAATTGTGCCTTGAAAATACAAATCAAATTTAAAATTTGAAAAGAAATTTTCATTTGAAGTTGAATGAAAAATCTGAAAATTTCATTTTTGGGGCCCAAATTAAAGACCACTCATACACTGCCACGTCATAATGTATGTATGACCTACATACACCAAGTGTATGTGTAGCCTTTGCCAGTACTTGTATTCTCTCATTCTCCTTAATTTCCGTGGAAAAAAAAGTAGGCACTATATTATGGGATGGAGGAAATAGTTGTATTTAAGGTAATTTTTTTTGCTTGTGTCTCATTGGACTCAAACTAAGCAAATAAATGAAAACTAGCCTTAACTATAAAATACTCATTATAGTAAAGGCGGTTGCATTGGATGTTTGTATGGTGTCTTTATGGAAAAAAGGCTATCGTAATAATTTAATGTGTGCCACGCACGCATTGCTCCACATCAGCAATAGGTATGTATAATGGATGACGTTAAATATGGTATATTTCTTATTTTTTTCTACTTGCATTTAGGCAAATTATGTTATATAAAAAAGTTATGGATAACTTCCAAAATTATATTTATTAAATTGAAATTATTTAATGTATTTGGTATTTATGATTTATGAACTTATACCGTACAATACACGACATTATATTGTGTAATATACGACATTTTTTTACGGTATACATAACAAATTAAACCGTATTATATACGAAATTAGACTTTATTATATATGAAATTATACCTTATGATATACGAATATATGTGCCAAGTTTTTATAAAGTATAGATATAAAGAATAGTTTCGTATATTATAAGGTTTAATTTCGTATATTATAAAGTACAACTTTTGTATATTATAAAGTATAATATATACAGTATAATTTCATGCATTATACTGTATAAGTTCTTAAATCATAAATACAAATACAGAAAAAAAAATAAGAATTGTTTTTTTGAAGGGAAACGGTGAACCATTTTATTAACACAAATCCATCTCCGCCAAGTCTAAGATACCTTGCGGAAAAGGTCCAACAAACAATTGGTCAACACCATTAACCGGATTTCATCTAGCAACTAGATGAGCCACCGTATTCCCACCCCTTTTAACATGAGAAATAGAAAAAGAGGAAAAATTAACACCTAACATAAAAGCATCTTCATATAAAAGCTCAAGAGGGGATCTTCCAAACTTCTTCAAATCAACAGCTCTTGTCAAGTTCAACGCATCTGTTTCAAGCTCAATGTGGGAGTAGGCCAACCTTTGGGCCACTTTAAGCCCGAAAATGGCAGCTTGAGCTTCAGCCATAGCTGCAGGCCAACGAGCTTGGCAACATCGCACAACTACTGCTAACACCACCCCGCCTGAATCTCCCATCACCACGCGCAGTCCAACACCCACGCCATCCATCACAGCAGCATCAATATTAATTCTAATCGCACCTGCTCTAGGCGGCATCCATCGAGGCCGAGATAACACCGACGTCGTACCACCTGAGTGGACCACCACTGCCCCAACATACTCCTTGAAATCTAGCACTAAACGCATAAAACCCAGCACACCAACCTCCTTGGTACTCCATGGCTCATCGTGTAGCACAGAATTGCGATAAGTCCATGTTGCCCACGCACGCCTAGCAATGGCCAATAAATCCGAGCTTGATAAATGTGAATGCATCCACATGAACAATTCAATGAAAGATGTTGATGGTGCATCCCTAAGATGTTGAGAGAAAGATGAAGAATCCCATATAGAAGCCACAACTAAACATCCAAAGACAGCATGTATAATAGAGTCATCTTGACCCACACAATGGTTACATGACCCATCATCCACGATATGTCTATCCTTTAGTCTCCCTCTTGTGGCCAGAGCACCCATACAAGCGCGCCACAAGAAATGACTAAGTTTTGGAGGTCCCCCGAGGCACCATATAATCTTCCATGTATCAGCATACTACCCTCCAAACCAGTTCGCCCAACCCCGAATGTGACCCAATCTACCAAGCCAATACCCCGACTTTGTAGTGTATAATCCATCCTTTGTAGGCCACCAATATTGAACATCATTTGGCTCCATTTCACTCACCGGAATTTCGGGAATCACAGCCGCATCCTCTTCCGTGACATGGGACGCCAAAGCTGCCTCATTCCAGCACTTATTTTCATCTAATAACTCGGCCACTCTGAGATCCGCTGGACTCTCTAAATTTGGTGTCGGAACCAATGTTGATGAGTCCCCCGGCATCCACGCATAATCCCAGACTCGAATATTTTCCCCATCACCAACTCTCCACTTCAACCCTTCTAAAAGGAGAGACTTTGCACCCCATATACTACGCCATATATAACTAGGATCATAGCCCCTCCGAGCCTCCACAAAGGTGTCATTTTTGTGATATCGAGCCTATAAAACCAAAGAAGCTAAAGAGCCTGTATCACAAATTAATCGCCACCCTTGCTTAGCAAGAAGAGCTTGGTTAAAGACTTTTAAATCTCTAAACCCCATTCCTCCGTAAGACTTAGGCAGACACAATTTTTCCCAACTCACCCAATGCATTTTTCATTCAGTTCCCATTGCTCCCCACCAAAAACGGGCACACATAGAATGAATTTCCTCTAATACACCATCCGGGATACGGAACAAACTCATCATATAAGTCGGAATAGACTGGATGACAGATTTGATCAACACCTCTTTACCTGCACGATACAATAACTTCTCTTTCCATCCTTGTAATTTCTTCCAAACTCTCTCCTTAAGCACCGCAAACACCATCTTTTCAGATCTGCCTATCACTGTCGGGAGCCCCAAATACTTCTCATGTCTCTCAACCTCACGCACTCCAAACATATTGCGGATTTTCGTTCTCTTACTCATCTCCACATTCTTACTAAAAGACACTTTAGATTTACTGAAATTAATATATAATGTTGGAAGTTATCCATAACTGGGTATATACAAAAATGAGGAAGATACCATATTTAGCTTTATCCATAAGTATATATATTAACATAAATAAACTACTGGTGATGTAGTGGAATTCGTGGCTGTTATTTCTTCTTTACGGTAGCGTTTTTTTTAAAGAAAGCTACTGTAAAAAATTTAGGCTGAATTTTTCATGTCTCATAACTCATGAGGGGACATCATGCAATGGGTCTGTATGGCAATACTAGTTGAAAAGAAGCTGAAACTGATAAGTTAGCTGAAACTAATAAGGTATAACTAAAACAGATAAGGTGCTAAAACTAATAAGGTAACTGATTAGCTAACATGTTTGGCAAAACTAGGTGCATAAGTTAATTAATTATTTTAATTTTTTAAGTATTATTATATATGTTTCGAAGCTAATTTTTTAATGTATTAAACAAAAAAGTAACAATATAAATATTTTTAAAATTATAGCTCACTTTATATGTAAAATACCTTCATTGGGAAACTTATATATTTCGTAATCAATTATTAAACGAATATCTTTAATCTGTAATATCATATTATGTGTAGAAATAGTCATCATACATAAAAACTAATATAGTCATAAAATATAATAACAAATCATTTTCTCCCCACATTCATAGAAGTAGAGATAAACTTTGATTGAAGACCTAACTATAAACAAAATTACTATAGTACCCAATTCATTTCTCGAGCTATTTCCAATTAACCAATTTATTTCTCATACTACTTCTAAGTACCCAATTGGCTACTATCAATTTCAGCCTTCAGGTCATAAATCTCAAAACTCTGTTTATTTCTCTTCAAAAGAATTCAGCTAGAACCCTTTATTTATATTAAAAATTTGGCAACTTTGAAAGATAAGATAGAATTCAGAATCTATAGGACTATTTTCTCTCTTATATAAGCTTATGCTACAAATCACAATATCTTCATTAACCAAACTGCAAATTGTGTAGCATGAATAATCGAATAGTTTAAAAAAATTACCAAGCTCCGTCAAATTGCAAAATGAAAACTGGGTTAATATTTCAAGAGCCTAGTTTCATTGCACTATTTCACTCAAACTCATATACTTTTACTGTTTTACTGAAAACCAATCGAATAGTTTAAGAAGTACAAGAAAATATGCAGGAAGGAGATTGCACTATTTTACTAGAAAAAGTTGCAAGAAAATTTCTTGAGACAAACATGAAACTTTTTACATGCAAGAAGAACATTTGAGATCAGGTTCCCGATTGTCAATGGCAAGAAGGAAAATTGAGAAATAATGGAGGAACAGAGGGAACAACAACAGCAGGAGAGAAGAAAATGAGTGGAGAGAGAAACGTTAAAAATTAAAGATTAATTAGAAAGATTTCTAAAGATTTCAGGTAGCTGATTTTGAAATGTTAAAATTTTTACCTTATCAATTTAAGGGTATGTTCTCCCCAGCTTATTTTCAGTTCAGTTCAATTCAGTTTAGCTCAGTTCAGTTCAGTTGCAATCCAGTCCAGTTCAATCCATTCAGTTCAGTTCAGTTCCTACATTATTATCATTACTATTAGTTATAAATTAATTCAGTTCAGTTCAATTCAGTTCAATTCAGTTGCAATCAGTTCAGTTCAGTTCAATTCAGTTCAGTTTAGTTGTTTCATGCCGAAGAGAACATGCCCTTTTTAGGGCCCGATCTCTTCGGCATGAAACAACTGAACTGAACTGAATTGAATTAAATTATAACTAATTAATAGTAATGATTATCATTTAGGAACTGAACTGAACTGAATTGAACTGAATTGAACTGAACTGAAAATAAGCTAGGTAGAACAGGCCATAAGTCATTTTAACTACCTAAAATTGTAGTATTTTAGGTACTTCCCAAACAACCCAATCCATTTTTGCACCATTGTTTTAGCACCTTATTACTTTAGGCACCTAAAATGCTTCCCTAAACTGATTTAATATGTGCCAATATCCTAAAATATATATAGATTATTCATAATTGTAACATATAGTTGTCTAAAATATATATGGATTATATATAATTGTAACATATATTAGGATAATAATTTTTGTTATCATTCCCCTTCTCTATTTATTTTCAACCAAATGACTCCTTAATTAAATTTTGTTGTAGAGTCAACTGGTAACAGTACCGTTGATTTTTGAGTGTTGTCAATTATTCGGGGATAAAAGAAACAAAAAACAAAAAACAAAAAAAAAGCTAACATCACTGAGCTAGCTGTACTTACTTTCATCACCCTGAAATAAAGAATATCTAATAGTTATACAAAACTCTCACAAGTCACAACGATTCACAGAAAGAGAGAGAGATAATGGTGAACATAGTGAGTTGTTACATATCCATGCTACACAAAATAATGAAATTAGCAGGTATGCAACCCAAAGAAATAGAAATAGAGCCAGGAACAATTATTCATTTCTGGGTTAATAAAACCAATAACACTCGTGAAAAAAACAAGAAAAAACCACCTATTATACTTATCCATGGTTTTGCAGGTGATGGCATACTATCATGGCAATTCCAAATTTTTGCCCTAAGAAAAAAGTACTCCCTCTATATCCCTGACCTCCTCTTCTTTGGTAAGTCCTACACAAGCGAAGCAAATTAAATCGAAGCACAAGATTCCAAGCAGATTGTTTTGCTTTAGGGCTAAGGAAGTTGGGTGTTGAGGAGAAGTGTGTGGTGGTTGGGTTCAGTTATGGAGGCTTTATCGCTTTCGAGATGGCGGAACACCACCCGGAGTTGGTGGATTCATTGGTGGTTTGTAGCTCAGTTTTGGCCTTGTCTGACTCTATTAGTAGTGAAGCTTTGGAGAGGATAGGGTTTTGTAGTTGGCCGGATTATTTGATGCCTAATACTGTTGAAGGTGTTAAGGTTCTTCTTGATATTGGTTCTTATAGCTTGCCTTGGTTGCCTAATTTCTTCTTTAAAGACTGTCTTGAGGTACTTGATCAATTTAGCTCTAACTCTTTTTGCCCTCTACGATAATTCATATCTTATGCAACCGTTGTATATCGTAATTCGTAACATAGCTATCATTAATTAGCTTTAAAGTGATTTTTCTCATGTAACGATCATAAGGCAATCCTCTTGAGATCTCATAATACTGGAAAATTAGGGGTTTTTTTATTTATTTCAATTGAGTTAGTTGAAAATTAATTTAAAATTTATGATATTAGTTAATAGGGAATTGAATGTCATGTAAGATTATAAACATATATATACTCTAGGGTATTTTATTCTAATTATTATTATGATATAGGAATTAGTTTTAGAGCTTCCAAAATTTTTATGCATTATTCACTATCTATCTTGTGAGAGGATTTTGAATGATAGCATTCATAGAGAAATTAAATAAAAATTCTCTATCCCATTATTATATATGTATAGACTATACTAAATACTGTACATTTTAAAGAGTTATGTATAATAAACTGGAGGCAGGTTGTTGAAAGTGCCTTTTCTAGCTAAAATGTTATATTCTTAATAACTACTATAAAGTTATTTAGCATGGGACAATTACTTTAGATGAAGATAGTATATATTACATCAACTTTCATCCTAGTCCTATTATATATATATATATATATATATATATATATATATATATTCCTCTATACTAATAATAATAACAATATCATGTGAGATTTGTTAAATTCTTTTTAATGCATTAATTAATCATCAACTTTTTATAACTTCTTTTCAATTTGAATAATATGCAAAAGTACTATCCATGAATTAAACAATATGAAAACAAAAGCGTTACAAGAATTTGATTATACAATAGCTAGAGCCTAGAAGTATAAATTAAAGTAAAAGATACTCAACTAAACATGTCTCAATATTATAACGATATTTTTGGGATGTCGCCAGATCATGTTTACCAATAGGAAGGAGAGAATTGAGCTATTAGAGGCTCTTGTGGTCAAAGATGAAGATGTCACCAGCCATCAATTTCACCAGGTCAGCATATATAGGATGTATTCTACTTAATTAACGATTATTATCATTCTTAATTGACAAGTTTCATTTAATTAGTTCTATGAAGATTTCCAAATCGGAACTTCTGACCAAAACGACGTGGTGATTAATTTCTTTTTTCTTCTTTTTTTCCTCGCAAACTCCGTTTAGAGGATACATCTACTATGGGGTAATGAAGACAAAATTTTCAACCTGGAAGTGGCAAACAACTTGAATGAGTATGATCCCTCCATCTAGCTAGTATTTTCTTCAATATATATATTAATATATACATCTTCTTTTTCATTTTAAGTACAACACTTTGATTTTTGCACTACTCATATATCTCACTTTAACCATGCATAATTATTTTACTAATATATAAAAATAAATACAATCGTATTAAATGTTGTTGGATTTGTTTTAATGAATATTATCACAATATCAACTTTTTTTATAATTTTTACAAATCCATAATTAGAGATACTAATGATCAAATTTATGTGCTAGCAAATTTGAAAGTCAATTTATTGCATTTATTTAGAAATAGAGAAAGTATATATTATACTCATTTCACCTGACAAATAATGCCATCTTAAGTATGGAAGAAAATAGTTTTATACTTCTATGACTATGACCTACTCTATTTCTTGGGCTAGTATGCCTGTGTTTTTACAATTTTTATGTTGTATCCCTAAAGTTTTCTTTCTTCTAAGTTGCACCTTTAATCTCTATCTCTTTTATATAAGTGAAGGGGGGAGGAAGATGGTGTCCTCTTACAAAACGTCTGATATACTTTTAATGAATTTAAATTGCCATATATACTAAATAATATTTTCTTCTTCCTACTTGCCATATATATTGAACAAGTTAACAATGGAATTGAATTTAAAATTTCTATTAAATATTAAATTAAGGAGAATGATTTCCTCTTCTTAAATATGTGTGAAAAAACTTTGATAAAAAATTAAATTGACGATATAACTTAATTGACACAATCAGAAGAAAAAATAAAAACTTGAATTTCATTTTAATAATTATACTGATAATATTTTAAAACCTAAATGTTGATTGTTATTCTGTAATCTCTATTATATAAATCAAACTCTTCCACTTTATTAATAATCAACGACCTGATAGACAAATTCTTCCACTTTATTTGAGCATAAGTTTTCTTCTGCTTTATATTTCCGTCTCTCAATATTATATTTGAGTGATGATAAACAAATAACTAAAAAAACCAACAAAACATTAATATATATTAAAAAATTAAAAATAATTATATATGTTTGTTCAATTCAATTTTTCTTGTAACACTAATGAATAAGTAATTGATAATAAAAACGTTAATATGACACGCGTGCATACTGTGCAAAAAATGCTAGTTTTTATTTGTGCAATGTGGTACCCCTTTATTAAGTCAACGTTAAGTTTCCTTTATTTTCTTTCTTTTTCAGTTTTTCATACTAACATTGTGGGAGATTTCACACAAAAGTTTAACCCTAGTTCTTCATTTTGTCCAATCCTTTTAAAGCTGAAGAATTTCTCTCGCTTCTAATGTAAGTCTAAAAAACTGAAAATAAGAAACAAACGGTAACTTTGACTTTGTATTAACAGAGGACTACAATTAGAAGAAGAAAAATGATTAGGAATACAACCTAGAAAACGTAGAAACACACTGGTACGGTAGCCTATAGGAAAACCTTATTTCATTTACATACATTGTACCTATGGTTTTTTATTTACAATTCCAACACGCAATTTGATTATTAATTTTTATTATTAATTATAATAATTTATACTTTAAAAATATATTTTGAGACGAATTTAACAGGATTACACGTGATAATATTTATTTTTACATATAAGGTATTACAAATTTATAGTATTAGAGATATGTTTAACTAATATGAAGTATATATGTAAAATAATGTCCTCGATCGAGATAGTGAAAAAGTGATGTTTGATCCTGTAAAAGCTAAAGTAAATGTTGTAATTAAAATTAACAGAGAAAGTACATGAAACCAATGAATGTCTAATTCGAGACACACCAATCTTGTCGTACAAACATACATATGCCAAAATATCCATCATACACATTGTAAAAGTGAACAATGTGTCGGAACATGGTACATCGTACCTCTAATATTATTTCTTAGCTCGTTAATTGTCCCTCTATATTTGCTCATTTGGAGCCCTTCACATAAATCGCATCAGCAAAAATATAACGTGAAATATGCCATACTCACAATATACTTAGAATATAATCTAATGTAGGTATAATATGCGGTAAATGTTTTAGCCAAGTCGTTCACATGCGTAGTCACGTACACTTTTTAAGACGCTTTACCCGATTGAAAACTATATTGACTATTAGTCTTTTATCTTATCTAATGATGATCAATGAGCAGAAGATTAGGAAGCAAAACTGATTTACAAGTGGTACCCAAAGCAGGTCACCTAGCTCTACTGGAAAGACCCTGCGCCTTCAACAAATGCCTCAAAAAAATGCTAAACTCTCTGGCAATTGACAGCAAACTTACTTCTAGCTAGTGTGCTCTCAGTTTGAAGCTTTGTCTTAGTTTCTTACTGTTCATACATTTCGTAGGGATGGAATTCTTGTAATCTCAGACATAATTTATGTAGTGTTCACGAATCCATTATTATGTATGAGCAGAAAGGGCTAAATCATATTAAGCTGTGAATTGTGATAGGTGAAAGCAAATATACTGTAATCATCTGAATGCAAAATTATACTTCCTCTGTTTCATTTTAGTTGCAACATAGGGGAGATACAATTTTTGAGAAGTGGAGAGAGATGTAGAGAAGTAAAACAAAAGAGGAGCCAATGTGATAGGTAAAGTAAAATATATATTCACATGGAATTTTGTTAAATTTGTCTTAATGATTATTTTCTAAAAATTTAACTATGTTTGTAATTTTCAATTGTCCATTACTATAGATATTAGGTAAAGTTTTAGGAAAGACGATTTAACACCTATCAAGTATCAATTACTCCTAGTTAAAGAAGAAGTAACTAAAGTTACAAAAGATAAGAGAAAATTTAAATAGTTGATGAGCAATACAAATTCATTTGGAAGTCAATTAGTTACAATAAGATGTCAAAAGTTTTAAAAAAACGTGAAATCTAAAGTGTCCTAACCAAAATCATTTAATCAAATTGTCTCATGCACAATTAATTCTAGATATTAATGATAAAAGTTATGCGTTATACAAAGTGGGTAATAGCAAAACTGAACACAAAGGAGGAAGTATTATGCCCTAGTCTTTTGGGTACAATTTCATAATTCAATTCTGTTTAATTCAACTTGTTTCAATTCAGTTTAATTCAGTTTAATTCAAATTAGTTCGGTTCGGTTCGGTTGAGTTGAGTTAATTTCTCTCATAATTTTATTTCAGCTCAATTTAATTTAGCCAAAAAAAAAAACACAACATTAAGTTCATTTGCATGGATGAGGTCAGGAAAATTGAATAAGTTGCTTCAGTCTACTTTTGGAAGGGAGCACAGATCATAAGTTCATAACCCCATGTTTTCACTTGCATCCTGCGGAAGGAGATTACAAAAACCCCGCCAAAATAAACATTTTTCTAGTTGACAATGTCGCAAACAATCGAAGCAGATGAATTCCGCGATCAATCCATCTCCTCAACATCAATCTCTAATCAATAAGGTAACACTTTTGATTTTATTCAATTTCATTCCATGAAATCAAAAATTCTTAAGTTATTTAGTTGTTGTCATTGAGAATTGTAAACACAACTTTGAATTCAAATCCTAACCCTAATTTGTGCATAATTCCAGAATTCCTCAATTTCAGACTCAAATTAGTCCGTAAGTAGCGTATTTATGATGATCGTTGTTTTGTAATTCAGCTAGTTCGTAATCCAGAAATTTGTGATTCAATTTCGAAAAATCGTTTCGCTCTAATCGATCTTAAGGCTTTCACATTGTTCGTCGATTTCAGGTTAGTTGACTAACATTCGTTTCGCATTTGTGAAATTCATTAAGTTTTTAGTAATCAGTGATCTGATCTGTATTGGTTTGTTTAATGTTAGTATCCAGTTTATGCAGAATTTGAATTGTTTGTTGTTGTAGACGATAATATTAGATTTCTGTTACTTAGATGACTACCTGCTGTAGAACCAAAAACAAAATAAAATAACAAAAAGACGACTCCACTGGGGATCGAACCCAGAATCTCTGGTTCCGTAGACCAGCGCCTTATCCATTGGGCCATGGAATCCTAGTTGTTGCTTTCTAGGTCAATTTATAGAAAGGGACGTTCAAAACAAAAAGCTCTTATAAAAGTGGCAATTGGAAACAACTTTCTCCATTACTAACGAGTTCTTTTTTTTTTTTTTGTGAAATTTAAAATTCACTAATAGTTTCTCACTAATACTTTGAAGTTTGAAGTGACATATGGTATTGCATTGAGAATTTGAAGTGCGCATTGTAAAAAACGAAAGAAAAAGAGATAATTTAAAGTGGCAAATTATATGGAATTTAAAGTTTTAGTTAAGTAGACAGATAATATGGGATTAAGGGAGGACATGTTAGCTCGACTTAAAAGTAATTAAACAAGAAAGTTTTTGTATGTAGCAAATAGCAATTGTAGCTATACTCAATATGTGATGAATCAGTGCAGACTAGTTCGCTTAGCTAGTGTATTCTTATACTTGTACAAGAACCGAGCTATTATGAACAACATGGTGTTTATCAGTGGGAGTTTTTGGAAACTAAGGGAAAATCTTTTTTTGCGCGGGGGTGGAGAGCGGTGGCAGAACGAATTCGGGAACAGGATAAGCCGTGTACAGTTTTGGTTTTAGGGAGGAGCTCCTTTATCCACGAATTGCGAACTGGCGAATTCCAAATCAGAATGCTCGAACAAATTTGCAGTCCGCAAACACCCCCATTGAATTACGTGACTCTGGGAGAGAGTGAGTACAATATGAGGGTGCTTTAGGTAATTTGAGAGGAAAATCTATTGTAGAGATTTGTTCTTAGGTATTTTGTTCTAAAGTTTAAAAACAGTTAGGACCTTTGAGATTCTCATTTGCAACACTACGAAGAATTTCTGAGCTGAATTGAACATTCAAAAAGTGAAAGGGAAAATAGTCCTGAAAAGTGAATGGAAGAAATAAATGCTTTAGTTTTCAGTTGATTACTCTTTGTCAAAATATATAGGCAGGACAAAATAACAAATGTGTTATTATAATCATACTGCATATATGGTTTATGGATGTATATGTGCTCCTCTCTGCTCCATATTGTCTTATAAGAGAAGTTAGTTATAGATAGTGTGGTTGTTACAATACATGTCGCCCTGAAATGCAATTCCTTGTAGGTTGGCGGATGGGCTTTATAAGTGTATTCAACCTTAACTCTGATTGCAGGGTTCTTGTTGTCCTTTGGCTGGGGAGGTGAATATTATGATTTTGACCATGATACTGATTTTGATTCATGTGCTTCTGTTGAATTTGGAGTGAATTTATGTGTCGTGTTATTTGGTTGAGTAATCCTTCTTTACACTATATAGGGATGTTTTAGACTGGGGATACTTTCAAGGTTTTGGAGTTGATTGTAAGTTCATAGTCCCTTTGCAACTTAATGAAGTGGATCACTATACGGCGATGCTAACAGCATTCATTACTTTTTTTTACAGGTGCCTTTTCATCTTCTTTCTTTTTCGGGTGAAGGTTTCTTGTTAATGTATGAGAATATTCAGTAACAAGGAAATTTCCTAAGGCCTTGTGGAGCTATAGATATGTTGATTAATGGTATTCTAAGTGCTTTCTTTTCTAAACAAAAATGTTCTATTGGGAATCAATTTTAAAATGCCTTAAAAAACGAAACACATAGGTTAATTGAAAGTTTTACTATATATAATTCATGTATCCGAATTACCAAAAGATGTTCTATATATAGGATATTAATTTGGGGATGCTTAAAGAGGTCCGGACTTTTCAAAGGGAGTATCTTAGAATTTAGATCTGATCTTGAGATGTGATTCTTGAGGATTTGGTGGAGATAGGATTATTCCATGGTCACTTTATTTGGAAATGCTAAGAAGGTCAGAAGAGATGTTTATATTTGCTACGGCCAATCAAATTGAGATGCTTTGCCAAGTAAATCAGATTTCACTTATCAGGTTGAGGGATCAGATTTATTGAGATTTCTCCAAGATTTCTATGTCATGTTGGCTTCTTGGCTGAGTTTGGAATCTCTAAAGGCTTAACTTTCAGTTGTTTAGTCGTCACTTGGACCATTTTAGATGCTGAATACAAAAATGAAGAAATGATGGGCTAATTCTTATTCCTAGCCATATTTATTTTCTCTTAAAACTGTGGTTTATGGAGGTTGGGATCAAGCCTCCAGTCAAATTCCTTTGAGCCGCAATGATTTTATTCCAAAATTATTTCCTACATCATTGATGGGTGACTACTTTCTACTTCTACAATTTCTTGATTAGGTCTATCGTTAAAATTGCTATTATGTGGCGAAGTATAGTCTGTGTAACGTTGTCCACTCTTATGTAGGTAATCTGTTCAAACCAACGAGGTTTAGCCTAAAGGTCATAAGTAAGAGAGTGGATACATTTGATCCCATATTTAATCTACGCATCCTCCATTATATATGTTGTATGAGCCTTCGCACCTTCTATAATCTATACCCACCATAAAAGTGTTCCACTTCTTGCTGTCAGGACTAAGATGCCGATTCATGTAACTTGTTTTATTTGTGGTGTATGATTAGAATCCTCTTCACTCTTTTGATTTTGGAATCGCAAGATAAATAATCCCTGTTTCTTATATATGATCTTTATCTGTCCCTCTTGCACTTGAAACTTAAAAGTCGCATCTTTATTATAATTTGTATTTTTAGTTTGATATGTGAGACAAGTCAATTTCTAAATCTATAAAACAGGACAAATGGAGTATTAATTAATAACCCTTTCCATTTTGCTGGATATTCATCCTGAATTGAACTTTTGAAATCTTATTACTCTGCCTATGAAGCTCGTACTCTATGATATAAATGCAGTAGTGTTCACGCTGTACATAGGCCTCACCCTGTTGATGGAAACTATGGATATTTTGGGGATGGATGTGGGATTTCATGTGTAAGAGTGAACATCGTCCTGTGTTTATAAGAGCTCTTCGGGGTTCATGTTTGAGGCTTAAAGGGCCCTTTTTTTAATGTAGCAGCCTCATGGTAGGACAGAGGTTCATTTTGCATCATTTTTAATAGGTTTTAGTTAATTAATGCATTCCATCAATAGATATGTGGAGTGTACTTCTGCTTTTAGATTTTTTTGTCGATTATTATGTCACAATGTTATTGGATGCTTGATCTATAAGTCCTATCAAGATGAGGAATCTTTGTCTATTATGGTAAAAGAATTTCATACCATGATAGGACTAAAATATCTTTCACTCTTCACTAGCTTAAGCGAGCTCTTTTTTATGACCTTTTTGATATGACAAATATGCCAACCAGGAAATTAGAATGGCCCGAGCAGAGTTTGTTTTTGTACGGAAAAAGGAGCATACTGTTGGTCCATTGGATGCCGCTATGGCAGATAATAGTGAACTTAAAAATGCTGCACCCTGGCTAAGCTTAAGAGAGAAGGGAAGAGTTCATTGAGGATCTCCTTAATGGGATTTCTATATTGGTTGTTTGCATTGGCTAAGTGTTTTTGGGGGCATCTAGTGAGTGCACATTATTATAAACTCTGGATTCATTTAAGTTCAATCCTTTCTCCCTCAGTTTTGTAGCTGATTTAAGAATGAATTTCTTTCTTTTTGTGGTCTTGACTAGAAAGGATAAAATGTGAAGAAGTTTCACGAAAATTAAGTCATCAGAAAATCATAGTTTTATCATACACATTGATGCAACATTACACAAGCCGCGGTCAAGAAAAATAATTTAGATTGCAGTTACAGGAAAGGATGAAGGAACTGAAAGGCTGTTCCAGACTAACTTGGAGTTGGGGCTTCACTGCAACCTGAGATACCTTAACTGCCTGAAAATGTATGCAAAGCAGAAAGTTAATTTAACAAAGAAATTTCTCCCTTTCTTTCTATCTAGTTTAATCTAGAGGGTGGGGGACCAATTTGCTAGATTAGGCATTGAAACTATTGAATTTGCAGCAAGGCAAATACTGCATTGCTTTATCAAGGATCCTTTAATTTAAGCCGCCAAAGCATTGATTTTTTTTCCGGCTGAATGGAGCGTTGAAATTGTAAATCATAGTAATGGGATTGTTTCTTTCTTTCAATATTTACCTATAATATGTCTTAGGTATCATTTTCTTTTTAACTTCAATTTCTTCCTCAACCGTTCACTTAATCCTCACCTCCCCCCACCCCTCCGGCCAAAACTAAAAAAGAAAACTTAAACTTAAGAGAAAGCCATAGTGCCATACCATGTGTTTTTTTTCTCCCTTGCCTGCTGGCTAATGCAGAAGGACTCGTGCTGATAATTAGTGAATAAGTATTGATTGGGTCATTATCTTCAAAAAAAACTATGAGCCCAGTTGTGCTTTGGATTTGTTTTTGTGACATTTTTCTCTAATATAAAAATAGAAAGGGTCACAAACCCAAAACTAGGTGGGATCTGGAATAAATTTAGGATGAGATCACATGTGAACTTTTATCTTGGACTTGAGACAGGATAAGCAGGTAAGAAAGGAATATTTTTAGATTCAGATTCTTTCTGTTAAAGTAAACAACCTATATTTGATAATCAAGCCAAAGTATATGGGCCACCTAAAACTCCCCAACTTTCCCAGATTTCCCTATCAACTTTCCTGGACTTAGAAGTTGGATCCCTGGTCCCCTGCATCCTTGTGGTATTGAACTCAAAACAACTAGGCCAAATGCAACTAACAAAAACTTTGGCGTACTTCATGCATTAAATATGCATATGTATGCTTAGTGTCTAATTGTTTATATCAGCATAACTTTCTACAACGTTCTCAAGATTTAGTAATAATCTAGCTTAGATTAGTTATAATACGTAAAATAGGCATTCAATATGTTATATCCTTGTTAATCAGTTTGTACGACTTTAATTTAGAATTAAGGCTAATTACTAGTAGACATTAATTTTGATGACGTATTCGTGAAGTGATACCTTTGCTCTTCATTGAAGTTCATGGAGTTTGCAGCGTTTTGTCTGTAGTTAGGAAAGGGGACACGACCTGCCTCAATCTGATGGAGATCTTCAAGGAGGATTTCATAGTGCCTCTTTACTTCTTCAGCTGATTTCCCTTCTACAAGCCTGGCAACATTCTGCCAACGATCCTTGGTATCCTTGTCATACAACGCGAGAGCCCTCTCAAATTGCTTGTTTTGTTTTGCTGTCCATGGTGAGCATACGTTCCTGCTTGAGGTATAAGAGTTTGATGCCATTGTACAGGTTTATACTATAGCTTCTCTAAGAGATTTGAAAAAGGAGGAGAGAGCTTGATTTGCTTGTGTTTCTTTTCAGAAGGGCGGAGGTGTAGAGGTTATTATTATGAAGATGAAACTAAAGCTTTGTGGCTTTCAGGCTTTGATTTGTAGAAAGATGTTTCAAATGAAGGCTACTTATAGTGAGGTAAGAAGGAGGTGTGAGGAGGAGAGAGAAAGAGAAGAAAGCCAGTTGGCGAATCTGTTTATCAGCCAAAAAGTCGAGAAATTGAGTGGCCCGTTTCCTTTGTAACCACAGGATCAAAATTCCATCAGAGAAGCAGGGTAAGTGAACATAGGAATCACTTTCAAAACTGGAGGAAAGAAATTGGGGATCTCTTCTTAGGTATATGTCACTATAAATTTTCCAAAAGCTTTTTTTTCCCAGGGGATAACTGTTTGGGCTTAAAGTTTTCACTATGGTTATTTGATTTATATTCAAATACTTTTTAGATGTTCTTGTGCAACTCGGGTTTAAACTTTGGTTGACGTGGGGGAAGGAAGTGGTTTAACAGGGTGCTAAACTATGTGTTAGGTGGGTCAGTGATGGAAAAAAAATGGAATGATGGGTTTGCTTCTTCTTTCTTTCTTTGTTAAAGCAAATATTCTTCTCATTTGTATCTCTGAATTCTGAAGTGAAAACAAACAGTAGCACATACCTTCATAATATTGTGGAACTAGCCGAACAAAAATTCTGGTATTTATTTCCATGTTAATTATGATTACTGAAGAAATAGTTCTATTTCCTCTGTTAATATTTTTTCTGTAAGAAGTTATTGTTTTCGGATTTGTTAATAGAATGGTTTGGTTGGAGTAGATTCTATTGGTTTCCTGTTACTGTCTGTGTACATAATAATGACATATAATAGTGAAACATAAACTTTAGACAGTTTTTGAACTGGTTGTAGTAGAGAGCACCCAGAATTAAATTGAGAGAGGAGGTTGAATTAACTTGAGCTTCATATATTTTATATTACTTTGGATTTAATTTTTGACAAATAGCTCTTTGATATTTACTTTTCACCTTGTGCAATTCTTTTGTCTCTTGTTATAGGGTCTATTGTAACTTACTCTTGGGAAATTGCAACATAGCTGAACTTGGATCGTTGGATCAATACCCTGGGACTACAAAGAAACCAGGAAGTGAATGCACAACCAACTTGCCTCATCTAAAGGCTCAACAATTTTTAACTTGAGGTAAGGATATTCTGATTTGGTGGGTTAAAAACATTCTGGCTGATAGATGAGAAAGCTGGTAAAAATCTTGAAACGGGGGTAGAAAAGTTTTTCCAAATGTGCTCCAATCTAGTTGTTGCTAACCTAATAAGCTATCTGAGCTTTATTGCGTATTTTGGTAACCCTTAAGAGGCAAATTTAAGCGTAAATTTTATTCCTTAGTACCGTATTTTCCCTTTACCGAATAGACAAGTGCGGATATTCACTCGTGTGCGTATAATTATCTGTTAATGATACTATTAAGGAAGTAAATAGTTTTAACACTTTAACTGTTATGCAATTGTTAAGATTGTCTAACTAGCTTGAACTTTTGAAAATAACTACACTTCCTCAGATATTTCCTTTGGCAGAATCAATAATAGGTCATCTTGTTGGACAAATTTTGATCTTCACGAATCACGATAGTACAAATGTTAACGACTGGTGATCTGAAAGAATACAAATTTACTTTGATTCTTTTGTTTTTTTCCTTCGTACAATATTGATCAATTTTCTTTTTGCATGTCGCTGTGTCAGCATCAAATTTTGGCTTGTACGTGATTCTGCAATCTGCAACAAGATTTTGTCCTGATAATCTAAGCTGAGGTAAATGCCAAACAAACTAAATACTCAAGCATGCTGTTTATTGATATGTTTATTGTTATCACATATCTTTGGTACTTGAGATATGTATTTATTTGGTCAGAAACAACATTCCAAAACCCACTTACTAGCTTGCGTAGCCTAGGCAGCTTAAAACTTGAGCCATTTACACAAGCATATATTTGTCTAATTCTAAATTCAGCCGTGCATGTCTCCCCTTTTGTTGACCAACAGAATTCTAGTATGTGGCATGAGTTTGTAATTTGTATAGGCTTGAAAATTCCTCCTAGTAGTATCGAGATCCTCTGTGCTCTATACATGGGAGAAGGGGTTGAAAAGAAAACTGGGTCCTATAATAAGCTCAATAATTGGTGCTTATACCTAATACCGCTGATGCTAAAAACAAGTCTGGATTCTGTTAACACAGAAACTGGACTTGTTTGATAAGAGTTTGAGGATCTCTTATGAAATGCAACTTCCTATAAGTTGTAAATTTCTATTAATAACTTTCTCCTCGGATATGTGATATTAAATATTTTTAATTCTTCTCTTCGTAAAGATTATGAAAAGTAAATATTTTTCTTATTTTGCACATCACAAATAGGAACTTTTTTTAGTTTTGGCCACATGAATAGCAAATGGGAAGATTTATAATGAGTGGAGGGACTAACCGCCACTGATTTTAAATTTTATACTTATAAATTACTCTCTATTCATTTTTAATCTACACACTTTCCTTTTTGGACCATTTCTTTTTAATCTACACACTGCTACTTGTTCTATTTTTAGTAACATGCCCATCTATGTTCTCCTCCTTTCCCACCCGTCTGGTCCACTTTTTAAAATAATAACTCACCTTAACATTTCTCTCTCTCATTTTTCAGTTTTTCTCTCACACTTTTGGACTTCCTTCTTGTCTCTCCCCTAAAGTAAAGTGAGTAAATTGAAAAGAAACGGGGGAGTAAATATTACTTTGGAAAACCTCTTTTAAATGGCATGTAGTGTGGTTGACCAGGGTTTTATTATTTGGCTTATAAGGATAAATTTGGGAATATAAGCAGTTTTTCTTTGTTTAATTATTTTGCTTATATCTTGACTTCTTGACCTGTAGTAACTTCTCTAAACTCTTAAGCATGGGTTATTGCTTCGGTATTGTGATTTGGTGTAGGCGTGTAGCCTAAGGAAATTGAAGTGACTAAACTTATACTACTATGTTGGAGAAAGTCTATCAGATGAAATTCTGGAGTATGTGACCCATATAATGAAAGTGGTAACAATCAAGGGATACTTGAATTGTTGCTGGATTCAAAACTAATTGAATTACGCGACCAAAATCTAGTTTGTACTTGTAGTAAGATGACCTGATTCTATTTAGAATTGAAACTGACACAATTTGAAGCGAACTTGCATGATAATGGATGACTAGTATTATTTACGTATGTTATAGCAAAGTAGTGGACAGAGGACCTAATATGATAGGAGCGGAATCAAACAAAATAACAAATTAGTGGCTATCTCTATTAGACTATTATATAAGTGAGGGGGAGGAAGATGGTGTCCCCCATATAAAATATCTGATATACCCTTATGCCCTGCTTGGGAATTAAAACTTGATTTGAAATTCTGGATTTGGCTAAAATAAAATGTTTGGGAAATCATGAGATTTGGATTTGAAATTAATGCAATTCCATGGATATATATATCAACAGGGCCAAAACTAAGAATATCAAATGCAACCTTCTAAGATGTTATTTCAAATCCTTTTTGCTCTATGTGGTAACTGATCCATCTTCACCCTTTACCTCTCTCTTTTTTGTGATTCAATGTTATGTTGTATTTCTCTCTCCTCCTGCAAGTTCTATTTTTCTCTCTCCTCCCCACCATTTCTCAGTTCTTTTTCTCAGCCACCACACCACTATTCCACCTCTGTTTCTTATTTATTTTCGCAACATAAAGATTGCAGACTTAAGGACTTTTTTTTTCATCAAAATTTATACTGATTACCTTCAATTACTGGAATGCCATGAGAGAAAACGTTGTATATAAAGCAATGACTTCTCATAATCTGGTGGCTGAGAAAAATAGGGAAGTTCTAATTTAAAATTCCCAATTTAGAAATGAATTAATTAATTCACCTTCCAAACAACACAAAGAATTTGAAATCATGGATTTGAAATTTATTAATTTTGCCAAACGAGTTATTTGAAATTGAATGTTGGAATTTCAATTTCCAGAATTGGAATGAAGAAATTGAAATGAAATGTATAATCCCAAACACTACCTAATGAATTTAAATTGTCATATGTATTAAATAATCTTTTCTTCTTCCTACTTGGCATACATATTGAACAAGTTAACAATGGAATTAAATTTGAAATTTCAATTAAATATTAAATTAAGGAGAATAATTTCCTCTTCTTAACTCTGATCAGAAATTAAAATGACAATGTAACTTGATTGATACAATTAGAAAAATAAAAACTTGAATTTCATTTTAATAATTATACTGATAATATTTTAAAACTTAAATGTTGGTTATTATTCGATAATCTCTATTATATAAATCAAACTCTTTCACTTTATTAATATTCAACTATTGAATTTGATACACAAATTCTTCCACTTTATTTGAACACAAGCTTTATTCTGCTTTACATTTCCTTCTCTTAATACTATATTTGAATAATGGTGAACAAATAACTAAAAAAACCAACAAAACATTGATTTCAGAAAAACATATTTCAAAAATTTTAAATAATTATAAATGTATGTTCGAATCAAAAAAATTGTAACACTGATGAATGACTAATTGTGAAAAAAAAACGTTAATTTGACACGCACGCATAGCGTGAAAAAATGCTACTTCCTCCGTTTCTTTTTAGATGCTACACTTTCTAAAAATAAGTGTTTCAAATTAGATGCATCACTTTCTTTTTTGGGAAATAAGTAGTCTTTATTTCTCTTCTATTACATGGGTCCCTTTTTTTTCTCTCTATCTCTCTCCTCTCCAAAAATTGCCTAGGAGTTCGCAATTTCAAAACTGTAGCATCTAAAAAGAAACTGAGGAAGTAGTATTATTATGATCCAAGCCAGTAACTAGAACCCAACAAAGTATCTGCCACTGTTTTTTTTTTTTTTAAAAAAAAGGGGCTCCCTTGGAGCAACTAAACATTATCATTTACATGCAAATAATCAGCCAACAAAGAAACAATAGAAGGTGGGAAGTCAAAGCTCCAGACTCTACTACCTAAGTCCCAAAGAGGGAGATGAACTAGAGCATGAGCCACCTTATTATCGTTCCTACCAACAAAAGACCAAGAAATAGAAATAAAACTAGTAGCAAGATCTAAAATGTTATCAATAAGTAAATAAAAGTTACTAAGGCTTTATTCTTGATAGTTGATTGCATGAACCACATTCAAGCTATCATATTTGCTACTTTTATTTTCGACACATGGCACCTAATAACTTACCTCTGAAGAAATATTGAGATGGACCTATGCAGTGGCGGATCCAGGAATCTGATAATGGTTGGTCACACTAACTTGTGGCGGATTCAGGACTCGACCCACGTGGGTTCGGAGTACTTCGAAAAAACATGAAATAAATAAAATAAAATTATTTTGTAGTATATAACACTTATTTTAAGCATTCTAAAATATAGATGTACAAAAGGACAATTAAATCCTATTAAAAAAAATATAAGGAAAAAGAATTAAAACTGATAAAGTTAAAACTTCAAATATCAAAATCAAATAAAAAAAAGAAAAAGAAATTAAGACATATTGCTAAATCTAGAAGAAAAAGAGAAACAAAGAAGAGTGAGAAGAAATTCAAGACATAGATCTGTAACACCCTGCGCCATATCACTGTTACTAAGGCCTTCCCCCTCACAGACTTTGCCATCAAAATAAAATAAAATAAAAACAAAAGAAGGAACTAAAAGCCCTGAGTGAGGGTCGAACCCGCGTACTATTATACAATGGCTGAAGTTCCTATCCAACAACCACTAAACCAAACATCAAAACACTGATACAATACGGTGCATAATAATTATGAAGGGGTTTTCCCAGATTATAATGGTGGGTCACGTGACCCACCATGACTAAGGGTGGCTCCGCCACTGGACCTATGGGTGGGTGCCTTTTTTGTGGGGTTAAATAGAAGCTTATTAGTGGAAAATAAGCTAGTAAAAATTGTTTGGTCCCCTTAGAAGGTCATAGCATCTTACTCTTTTTTAATTCTTCCTATCTTCGTTAATTCCTACGGCTCCTAAGGGTGCATTCTATTCATCAAAAATGCAAAATGGTTACAGGGATAAAGAAAGTTTAGATTAGTTTCAACAAGTTTCAATAAATAGGCAAGTCACAATAAGTTCAACAAAGCTCTAATAAAGTAGATTACTATGTTCAATAAAGCTCCAATATATTACCATATACTCCATTCGGTCTTTATTAGTTTACCCGTATTCCTTTTTGGGATGTCCCTTATTAGTTTACTCATTTCTTTTGTTTCTATTTTTGAAATGGGACAACTAACTTTCCATCACACATACATTCAACTTTAATATGAAATAATAGTTTCTCTTTCTTTTTATGTCCCACAACATTGTTTCTCCCAAAACTCTATGCAAAATAAATGGGTAAACTAATAAAGACCGAAGGGAGTATTTTGCAAAAATCAAATGTAAAAAAAAACTTGGTTTGGTATTGCATCTATTATTGTAGATTTATTCTTGACTAGTCAACTTTTTAGTGAAGATGAAAGGCAAAGTTCTTATATGCGCAATGCAGAACAATGGTGGGCTGTTCTTTATAATCGTTCCCTTCCTCATTAATGGCGTGTGGTCCTTACTAACATTAGAAAGGCCCTAAACCAAAAGGAAGACCCCTTTTTGGAATAGGATCTCACTATAAGGCCTTGTGGTCCCCTCTAATATTTGGTGTATTCTCTTTTTTCAAGTGTCAAAATCACCCCCAACAAATTGGATAAGAAGATTTATGTGTCATGTCCTTTCAAAGGGCCTAAAGAGTTGCACCACAAAGATCTGGTCCAACTCAGTTGCTACCCAATTGCCTTTTATTATGTTATTAGGAATAAAAGATTTGAACTTTCTTGAAGGTCTTGTATTGGCCAATTTGATGGGAATAGGAATATTATCCTAAGATGCAGATCAGGAGATAATAAAAAACAATGCCATAGGCCATAGCAAGGGGAATCATGTAATATCTTCTTGTTAAAGCCTAAAGGTGATAGATATACTATGGCGTTATGGCCAACTTGGGGATATAAAAACATTAGGCCGTAATAGTGAGAGGGTTAAATATTCATATTACTCGTGGGGTTTTGGAGTTGATGCTATTGGTTGGGTGATATATTTTTAATTTATAATAAGGGATTTTACAGGGAAAGACAAGAGACATATTCTAGTAGTGATCTCTTGAAAGAAGTATATAGAAGTATACTAGTATCATTTTTATATAGAAGTATAAGCAATTTTCACTTTGTGCAAGGAATTTGTCTTTTGACTCTTGTGAGTCTTCAGGGCATGATGCCATAATTTCACCACTATTCTTTTCTGGTAATGTTTAATTTATGTTCCTTTAACTACGTGTGGTATAATCCTTTTCTTACGAAATGTTTGCTTGGACTTTGGATGTTCGAAAACAGTAGTAATGTCCGGAAGATTATTCTTTGTTACTTTGGCGGTTTGGTCGCACCAGCTAATTCAGTACAAAGTTTAAAAAAGATTACTTATGTTGTTATGCGGTTCAATGTTTTTTTTTTTTTTTGGTTAGATTAAGAAAAAATTAGGGAATCCTTCTCTCAAGGTGGTTATTTGGTTACGTCAAAAAAAAGGTGGTTACGTCAAAAAAAGGTGGTTATTTGGAAACGTTAAGCTTATTTGTCAAAGAAAAATAGAGTAATTTAGAGTGCAATTATCAATCGGTCAATTGGCCATCCTCACCTCCCACCCCTGTTTATATGCCTCCCAATTTTTTGGTTTAAAACTTAAAAGTAAAATTAATTTATACTTCCTCCTAGGTTTTTATTAGTTCTTGCGTATTCTTTTTTTGGGATGTCCCTTTATTAGTTTACCCATTTCTTTTGTTTCTATTTTTGGAATGGGACCACTAACTTTTCATCACACATACATTCAAATTTAATACAAACGAATAGTTTCTCTTTCTTTGTATGTCCTACAACATTGTTTCTCCTAAAACTTTGTACAAAATAAACGGGTAAACTAATAAAGAACGGAGGGAGTATAAGACTAATAAATTCATATGAAGACAAATCAGATTTAACAAGTCAAAAAAGTGTATCCATCACTATCTTAAAAATCTACTTCCTCTGTTTCAAAATAGTTGCACCATTTGGCATTTGATCACTATTCATCAACCAACTTTAACAAGTTTTCTCTCACCATTTTATAAAAAAAGATGAGACATAGCCCAAGCCTTCATTAAATCCAATATGCTCTCAGCTTGGTCGGACAGCATACCTCATACTCCGTAACATACTTTGGGAAATTTTCCAACAAGCCTTAGGCTCACTTCACCCCAAAGCCCAATTAGGTGGAGGCAGTTGGTCTGCCATCGGTTATAATGCGAAGATTGGAGTACTCAATCACGATTTAGCCCATCTGTAATGTCTATCATCATGTCTTGTCCATACTATATTGCTGCCTACTAACAATTGAACAAGTCGGTTGTTTAGTTTGGGCCCGATCATTATACAGTGTCCCAGATCTCAATTTTAGTCATATAAAATTTTCTATATGGGGGTAAGAAAAAAAATTAGTATTCGAGCTATAGCTGAACTTTTTGAAATATGACTTTTGAAATATAGGTAAAACTTTTGAACATAATACAGTAGCTTAAAAATTGACCACCCATTTAAGACTTAATACTAATAATGATGCTAATGATGATAAAATATCATATACTGCTGTAAACAAAAACAAAAAAAAATCCATGTCAGTAGCCATAGTAGTGGAACTTTATCCTCAAACATTAATTTTTTGTCAAAAAAAAATTCAAAAGAAGTGGTAGTAGATGGTAATGGAAGTTTATGAAAAAAAGTTATTCGAAGATGAAAAGCATTATTGTGGACATTGGAATTCTTTATATAATTCTCACCTAGGAGTCTTGTCCCGACCTATCCTCTTAGATAAGTATCCTCCCTTGGCTTGGGGGACTCTTTTATTTGTTGTTACTTATAAATCCTTTTGCATTATCACCATTTATTACCCTTTACCAAATAGGTTATGGGTTCTTGTCTTCTTGATTACATTACGCTTCACGACTGGAGCTCAATTCTCGCTTTTTTTTAATTTGAACAAGTTCATATATGGATTAATAAGGGTCAATAAAGTGTTGATTAAGAGATAATAAGCTCATATAATGGCTAGTAAAGGGCTAATGAAGCTCAAAAGAAGTTACAATATGGTCCATTAACGTTCAATAGGTGGATGTCATCTACCTTAGTTGGTAAAGTATTGTGGATCGTACCTATGACTTGGCTCCCTTCTAGAATTGCTTTTAGTTGCTCTCTATAACTTTCAATAAGTTCTAGTAAGTTGGTATATGTTCAAATAAGTGAAATTGAAGTGGTAAAAATGCACCCTAACTCCTTGGCCATTAATTAGGAATGTGTATTGTGTTATTCTCTTTGCCTCATGTGATATCATGAAACATAAGATGGATCCTCTCTGATAAGTTCAAATTTCTTGTTTCATTGAAGCAATGTAAATTTCCTATATATCTTTGAGTTGTTACCTGTTCTCAGTGCACTTTTCTTTTTAAATTTGGATTTGCATAGAATATTATCTTCATTCTTTTCTTTCTCTTTTCTTTCTCATGGTCCCTAAGAACTAATTTTGACCATTTTAATTAATAATTACATACTTTTGCTATCTTTTAGTTGTTCCACTTGATTTTTATGTTGATCAATGCACAAATTTGTCCATTAATATTTTTAATTATATAAGATAATAATTATAAAAGGTTCAAATTTGAAAATATACATTGAGATAAAGCTAACAACATTGTACATAATAAGAATTTACATAAAGTATGTGAATAATGCAAAAATTAATGTGAAACAACTAAGAGAGAGTAGGATTATTCACCAACATTTTAGGGTTATTTGTGGGTAAATCAAATAACAGAGTGTGTATAGTGAGGATTGGCTAAACTTTAGAAATTTCTTAGTACTGTATAGACTTTCATCTTAAAGAACCTTTGCCTTTTGCTCTGAGAAATGTCAAGACCCCGAGCCACAACCCATATTGGCATATTTTTGTTATTTAGATGTACACGTTTGGGGCCAACACTGCAATGCTTGTCAATGCAATCCGGCAGAAGAGTTGGTTTTACATCATATCATGTACCACTCATTGTAGATGTGATTTCGAACCAATCCACTCCAAAAATCTTAGCATCTTCCCCAAGGATTGTTATCTTCAAATATATAATAAATAATTGTATTATGTGTATTATTGACATTATTCATCGTTATTGTACTTCCACTACACGAGTGGACGTAGAAGTGAAAACAATTCTTTTATTGCAATTTAAGGGTACATATGGATGAGCCTCTGCCTACGTGATTCATATGTATTCCCTCCAGATTTTCTATTTACTCCATATTAACTTTTTGTATTATTTGTAATCTGATATGTCTCGATGTATGCTTTCACATATTACATTTTTGAATTAGAGCAACTAACAAATACTGCAAAGGGAATATTTCCTACTCTATCCGTACTAGAATAATGATCGCTTATCAATGCACAAAGTTTAATGAAATAAGTTGTGATTGACTTATCTTTCTTATCCTCATAAAAAAAGTAGATCTAAGTTGAAATTGGTAGTCATTGATTCCTCTTCGAAGCTTTTAAAGAGCCAGTTTAGTTGGTTTCGGTTCTGGTTCTGGGTTTACAAAACTTGTCTGAATTACTTTCAACTCCGAATCCTAAAAAATCCATCATATACCTAATGTTCAGTTGTTCACCCCTAATTATTTCAATTCCCAGCTGGATTTTCAGATGTATCTTGACTTTGTTTACACCCTACCAAGCACCATCATAATTTTGCAAGACTAACTTTCCTAAATGTATTGTCTTTACAGTTGGGAGGAACCCACATCAAAAGGGACCCAAGCACTTCCAATTATCACAAGCTATGGGTAAGATCCCTTTCCTATCATTTGGCAACATCCTAACGATAAATGTTCAGTGCTGATATAATTTTGCTCCAAAAAGCTGTAGATCTGGCAATTAACTGGGATCCATGTTAAATTTTTATAACAAAAATATCTTGTGTTGGATTTTCTAGAAGGCAGAGATTGATCTCCCTTTACTTCTTTTCAAAGGTTATAGGTTCTTTACATTTTACAATGTGTATTTATAGCCTAAGACCTTTGTTGATATTCCGTCAATTTTTAAATGCTCTTCCTAATTTCCCCAGCGGGATCGTCGATTTAGTTGTTCCTATTGAGAATATTATCTTGTTTGGACAACAAAAGTAAGAGAGGCATACTTGAAATTAACAGCAAACTACTAGAAGTAAAAGAGAAGCTCCAAAAAATAAAATAGAGATTGCATAAAGTGTGGTTGTTCCTTGGTTTTTCCTACTTTTTATAAGAACAACTTAAGAAATGGAGGAAGCATTAGTAAATATTATCATAAAGTTAATTGTTTGTTGATGATATACATTAAAGCAAAACTAACCATTACGCAGGTGATAATATTTTGATACTTGTATTAGAGAGAATATACTTTTTCTAGTGCAGATATGATTTATATGAATCATGATTCCCTAAAATGTGCAAGTATATTTGTTTATGCTATGTTTTCGTTTTTTTGAAAATTCAACTCTTTCACTTTTACAGTCCATAATGCTTATTGTTGAATATTATAGATATAAAGAAGTTTTCTTAAAAATGCACTAACAAAATTAATAACAAATATAAAACATATAGAAGTAGTATATTGTTATGTATTAGTGAAAAATAGTTGTCAAACTTCAAACTTTGTGAAGTTTGACCACAAATTCAAGCTAATTTTTTCTGGACCTAGGAATTGAAGACACTGATTTATAATTTAGGAGTTTTAGAGTTTTATAGGAGTTCTTTTCTTGAGCATAATTAAGGGTAAAAGTAATATTTTTTTATAAGGGTAAGAAAAATAAAATTAGGAGACCCTCCACACGAGGGGAGCTCCTAATTCATCGTTTACAAGAATGTTGAGAAGAGCCGAGTTATTACAATCATCAATATAAAAAACCGAATCTACTTAGATGGCGAAGGCATTAATCCTACCCGTCTACGCTTTGTTTCTTCCTAGGAAAATGTGTCTAATGCTCCAATTGTTGAATTGCTGGAGAAGGAACTTGATATCTTGAATAATATTTGCAATTTGCCAAGAGGGGGACCAGAGGCCTTTGATCTTGAATAATTAAGGCTAAAAGTAATATAACAAAGCCAAGAATTCACCTTACATTCCAAATATAACAATTGTATCAAATATACATACAATTTGCATCCTAGATCGGGGTATATAAATGAACACACGCTCTCATTCTTCATCTCAAGTGCTCATGTGAAGAATACATAATTAGCTATGTTGGATACTGTGAAGGGGTGCACTATATGCTCTAGAATAGATACACTAGGATGTGACTTGTGAGTGACGACCTCTCGAATCTCTCTAGAGTTGCACCATAGCTTTGTACTGGAAATCTTGACCATTTGGAGAGTGTAGATAAACACTAAAAAGACTAAGGAGTTCTAGCGAGAATAGGCTTGTTGGTTGCATGTGAATCCTGGATCTCCAGGTAATATTAGGCCTATGAGGCTAGGATCTCATTAGAGACCTAAGATGACCTTGTGAGACTCACTTACACTGTTTTGAGGTATATTTCTAAGTGATGGCAAAGTATCTTTCGAGATAAGATTACTAGCTAATTAGATTACATGTTTTTTTTTGGGAGGAGTAATTAGTTCTGCATGGAGTAGTTGAGGTGTTTTCCTCAGACAGTGCTAGGGGGGACATTGGATGATCTTTCCCTAATGAAAGTTTTTACCTTGTTTCCCTCGTTGAGTAGATTGGAGTACATGGCAATAAATGGTATGTAAAATTATATAAAAAGTATCATGTTAATGTCTATGGTAGTTCCCCACCCCTGTAGTTATTGTATGGAACAATTAACCTCGAATTGTAATATTTTCAACATTATTAAGTAAGGAATGAAGTGCTTTGTTTACCAAAAAAAAAATGTCTATGGTAGTTGGTAATGCTTGTCCACCACCCACAAACTTGTGATTTTCTTAATAAAATCATATTACCATCCATAACCACTTTTAAGGTACTCCTTCCGTCCCATAATATTGCTTAGTTCTCATTTTTCACGGGAATTAAGGAAAATGGAATGAGTGGTAGGATTTTTTAAAAATATATATTTAATGAAGTGTTTTTTTGATACTTTTGTATTGAAATTAATTATTTATTTTCTTTTTCCTTTAAACAAAATCAAAAGGCAATAAATGTTCCTTGGAATGGTGTAAAACAATAAATGGGGTCACATATTTTGAGAGAAAAGTAGGGGTATATTAAAAAGTTTGTGTAGAACTTAAGGATAATTTAGTCCAAATAAATTGACAAAAAGGAAAATAGGCACAACATTTTGGGACACCAAAAAAGGTATGTGAGCACTATATTATGTGACGGAGGGAGTAGTATTGAGTGGAAATGGAGTTTTGTAAATCTAATCACGTGTTTGAAGATGAAAATCATCACCATGGTAATGAGTAGGATACTTTCCTAACAAATTACATATGATTTCATTATGATTACAATCATTTACTACCGGTTACCAAATTGATTGTTAGTTATTTTAGGTATTAGCTAACCCTAAGGGTGACCTTGGAAAGCCTTTCCCCACCTTACATCATGATGGTAAACCATAAATTCAGTATTACAAGTAACTAATTGGTATTACTCTTTAGTTTCTAATGTTTAGTTTTAAGATATTAAGTCATGTCATACCGGTTGGCATCACAAACTTAAAATAGTCATCCTTACGGCTATACTAAGTCTATCTAGAAAATCTAACGACAATAATACAAAATTGAAAATTTCTAGTTTTCATTTTCTTTTTCTTCAAAACTAATAGAAAAAAATTACGATAATGAACAAATCCTAAAAGATGTTTTACAATATGTTAGGTTTGCATTTATGGAGGACAAATAGTTCCTTTTATTTAATTTCTTCCCCCTTGGTGCATTATTCCATATCAAGATAAGAGATAAAGAACTCTCTTTGATCTGCCTCATATTCCCTTCCACTCCAAATTCTCATTGTAACAAACTATTAGGGTTGCATTATCACTAATTAGAATTTTAAAATTAGTGTTTCTGAATTTCACAACTTATTGATATGTTCATTCTCAACCTTTCTTTATTTTGGTGGCTCGAGTTTTGGTCTTTATTTGTGTTTATGATTTATGAGGAGCTTTAATTAACTTCTGAATTTTTCTGGTATATTGAGACTAGGAGGCTAACTTTGAACTTAACTATCGAGTAAATATACTGTAGCTTATTAAGAGTTTGGAGCTGTTTCTACTTAGGTTTATCAAGTTTGGACTTATTTCATTTTATGAAATTTTCTTTAGACTATTCTTAAAGGGAAATTCTGTAAGCCACCAAACAATAATTGTACTTATTATGAAATAATTATATTGAAGAAATAAACTTGGAATGAATGAATTAATGAAGAAGGTTGGTAAGAGGACCGTTGATATGATTGATCGTTGTGTCCTAAAGACATGCAGGCAAATTATTTGAGGATTTGATTTCTTGTCAAGTTGTCAGTTGTTGCCTAGAGAGGGTCCTTAAAACAAATCATTTCACCCTCTCTTCTCTTTCCCTTAAAAAAAACCCTTTATAGTTTTTTCTTGTGGAAAACTGAAGATTACTTATTAGAGGCAAAACTACAAGAGGATCCAATTGCTATCAATTACGTTTCTTGCTTCTATGTTAACTACTTTATAATATTAAGTTCCATACAGTTGTGCTTTTGATTAGATGATAGAGAACAAGTGTATTATAACTCTTTCATAGTTTAATAATCTACATATTTGGCTGAGTAGTTAGATATTAATAAGAGGAAATTTGTAAAGTAAAAATGTTTTTTTGAGTGGGTTGGTTATTATGAAATGGTCTTAATGTCCAGTTGAGAGGGAGACAAAGGCATATGGTCTCCTTTCTTACAATCACCAATCTTTAGAAAGACTATAATGGATTTCTTCTGTGTAATACTAATCAATAGGGCCTCATTGATAAGTGCTACAAGATCTCGTACATTGGAACCCATGGTTCTGGACATGCTTGCCAATGCATGTTTTTAACCATTGATATTTCTTTCTACAAGTAAAAATTATATAAAAAAAAAAAACTTAATGAGTATAACAAAATTCCACATAATTAAACCTGTCCTTGCACAGATATTACAAAATACGGTCAAAGGAAAGTGTGTATAGTGTAAAAGTCAAACCATGGCAAGTATTATGAAATGGAGAACTATATATATGTATACGGAGAATCTATCCTCAAAACTTTGTAGTGGCAAGATTTGAACTTGCAATTTCTCAGTCAGGAAGTGGAAACTTTATCAATAATAATGGCCAAACACCCTTGGTTACTAGCACTCGTAGATAATGTTGTAATAACATGCTTGAACAATCTTTGCTTGGTAAAATAGTTGTTATCATTAATTCTTGCCTATATGGAATAGTGAATATACATCCCACTTATTGAGGCTTGTTTCTTATTGTGGAATTTTGTTTCTCACCATCTCCTACCTAATAAACAAGAAAAATTATAAAATGTGTGTTTTCTAGAACAGTATATTTTTGTTCTTCAAAAGAAAAGAACAGTATATTTTTGGTGATCACACCATTTAATGATGTATGCTTATGAATTATTGGTATACAATTATTCGAGTTTGTGCTCCTCATTTTTAAGTGTACCTAAAGCCTCCATATTGGCTTTAGGGTGTCCCAATAACTAAGTGATTAGAGTCATCATTTCAGTTTTAAGATTGCTTCTCATTCTTGGGAAGTTGAGATTACTCACCGTCAACTTTTCAAGGCTTCTTCTTACCCAAAAAAAAATAATAAATAAAAATGCACTAAAGCTCTTTCCCCCCTTAAAGAAACTGTTTGCATGTTCAGTCTTTTAGATTTTCTCTTGTCATATATACCGAGTATAAAATATTCAGACAAAATAGATAAATGAAGAATAACTTGTGGTTACAACACTCTTCATCTTAAATGAAATCATAAGATAATTGAAGTCCATTCTTTTCATCTTATTTTTGCTTAACTTATCTTATTATTCTGAAGTTTTTTTGAATTTTTTTAAGCAAAAATAAGGTGAAGAAAACATACCCTATAATGTCATTGTATCAGTAAAAGTGTTTAGGTTATTTTGGTTATTAATTCTCACTCACATTCCATCACTAGCTAAATAAGGTTAGACTTACAATTTTATGAATCTTCCATCACGAATTCTCAATCCTTGTTCTACTCATTAATCTCTTATTCTCATTCTGTTATACCCAATGGCCCAATATATGGTATTGTAAATATAAAAGTATATTGTTTAGAAATAATTATTTTCAATGCTTCTTATATTTGGAATGTTTAGTAGTTCTATATTTTCTCAAAATATATATTTAGTTTTTAATTTTCTAAATATCTTTATGTATCAGTACGGTATATATATATATATATATATATATATATATATATATATATATATATATATATCGCAGGCATGAATTTGTGATTTGTAAAGGTCTTTTTAGTGCTAACTAGGCATCAAATATGCAAAAGCTTAATGTCTCCCTCTATGTTAAGGAAAAGTTAAGATTAACATTGGTCCCTAAAAGGATATCATGATAGTATTATTAGTAAGTCATAACCTTATAAACAATCCGTCTTGCGTGGACCCGGTTCACATTAAAAATAGTGTGGACCAGGCCTAGACACGTGCCCCACTACAAACTAGTCACTCCCTTTCCAAAATCCGCTCGATTTTTCTCTCTCTTCAATAAGATTCTCTCGCTCTAAAATTTTAACAAAAACAGTTGTTCAAAACAAACATACACTATATCATTTTAAAACACACTATATCATGTCAAAATACACTATCATATCAAACACTATAACGATCGATTATGATAATTTTGTGTAATATACAAATAAACTACACTATAACATTTTAAAATACACTATATCATGTCAAAACACACTATATCATGCAACACTATCATGTCAAAAAACACAGCAAAACACAATCATGTCAAAATACACTATATCATTTCAAAATACACTATATCATGTCAATATACACTATAACATGCAACACTATCATGCCAAAAAAACTCAGCAAAACACTATCACTTTAAAATACACTATATCATTCTAAAGTACACTATATCATTTCAAAATACACTATAATATGCAACACTATCATGCCAAAAAACTCAGCAAAACACTATCATTTTAAAATACACTATATCATTTCAAAATACACTATATCATGTCAATATGCACTATAACATGCAACACTATCATGCCAAAAAACTCAGCAAAACACTATCATTTTAAAATACACTATATCATTTTAAAGTACACTATATCATTTCAAGATACACTATATTGTTTCAAAAATACACTATCAGGAGAGTAAAGTTATCAGAGGAGAGAGAAGTTATCAGGAGCGAGAAAATAGGGGAAGACTGAACGCGGCAAAAACAAAAAGTTGTAATCATTAAAACTCACGTGAGATGGATAAGGTGCACACTAAGTTAGTGTGTACCGGGTCCATATTAGTTTTTTTACCTTATAAATGACTTTCAGATATAAATTCAAGCCCATTATCGTATATGGTATTTGTAGTTAATCTAGATCTAAGCTCATTGTAGGATTTGTTTATGTAACGAGAATCCATAAAGAGTATTTCAACATTTGAATGTATAATAATTACTATTTTGATTGACCATGAGCATAGTGGCTAGTGAATAATAACTTTCCATATTTCATAGGAAGTTCTATTTTCTATAAATTTTTATTTCCTTTTATATTCATTTTTTGGGGTTAACAAAACATCTAGCTCATTTACGAAATTTATGAATTTTCATATATTTATATGGTTAACCAAACACACTATACTAAAACGAATTTCCATATATTTCTATGGTTAACTAAACAAACTATACTAAAAAAAAAAAAAAAAAAATAGACTAAGGGAGTAAGTAACACATACTATTGGACTAGATAAAATTTGCGGCTGCAATTTAATCACAGGACTTAAGTGCATGTTTTTTTTTTTAGGGGAACTTGAGTGCATGATTTGACATTGGGCGAAGGGAAGGTAGTCTTTTCCTTTTCCAGTTCGATCCCCCTGGCACTCTGGTTCTAATGTTTTTATTTTTGGCATCTTCACGTGATATTTGACCATATATCCACTGTGTGCTAATTGACTACTCATTTTATATTATGTTTTATACTCTCATCATTTACTCCATTATTCATATGCATGCATCTATCCACTCTATTTCTTCCATCTAAGAGAAGTATTATGTTCCTCTATAAATTTGCTTTCCTTAAAGGGCAAGACAATATCTTTATCAGATTACTTTGTTCTAATCCACCAATCCTTTAAAGGAAACGAAGTAGATGCCGACTTGCTCAGTGGGAACTGCTTCCTCCTTTTCTTAATAGATGTATCATATTGATTTTTTACGCTATTTGAAATTCAACTTTGACTATATTTAATTACTATCGTGTAAAGATAAATGTTGTTATTTTAGTTTTTGGGTTAATTTTAATGTATATTTTTTAAATACTAATTTTTATAATTTATAATAATATATAATTGAAGATATTGATGGTCAAAGTTGTAATTTGATGCATCTATTAAGAAACATATGAAGTATTAATCTCTATACTTGTATATAAATATTTTCACATATAAAATTAGTTTCAAAATGAAGATGGACAAGGTAGATAGAAAAATTAATCAAAAATAGTAGTAAGATGAGTGATTTGAATGTCAGGTGTTTCAATTATTTTAATTTTGATCATCAAATTGAGCTAATTTTGAGCCAGTACTTATGTCTACCTTCAATACATATTCATTTATAGGAAAACCTTACAAGTTATGACATGTGTTCGAACTTTTTAAAAAAATTCTTTCAAGAATCAATACCGATTTAGAGTTTTGTTATATTAACTTAAATTTCACTTACCCATGAAATAATATTAACTTATCTAAACTTAGATTAACATGTTGGACCTCTATGAAACTTATTGAACTATACCTTAGGCCTTAAATTGTCAAGGAATTTTAACTTGTTTGAATTTCCTTAAACTTACACTTTATAATTTGTTTGAATTTAGGCGGTTGTTTGTTTGCATTTAGGAAGCTACACTTTCCTTGTTTTTGCAATTCCTATGTATTCTCACTTCCTGGGAATAAAGAAATATTGTTTGGTTGAGGCGTTGAGCATAGGAAGTTGGAATTCCCATGGGAGTTCTGCTTAACTAAGGGGGCTAGGTAAGCAACTTCCACCATTTTGTGGGAAGTAGAGCTTCTATGCTCACGTCAACCAAATAACCTCTTTAGTTCTAACTTTCCAAGAAATTAAACTTCCCGTGAATTAGATAGTCAACCAAACAACACTTTATTCTCCTTATAACAAGTAATAATAAGGTGAGTAGAACATAGCCCTATTGATTGGGGTAAAATAAATCAATACACCAGCTTAATATTATTTGTAATTTTTTTTTTAGTGTAGAGAGAACCATAAGAGCAAATAATGTAAATGGGTTATAATCTCAAATTTTGGACACCACCTCCTAAAAATTTGGCCAAATTAAAAGATCGGCGTCACATATTATTCCCAATTATGATTCTTCTATTTTTAGGGCATTTATGGCCTTCGCCTCACAAGCCTGATTTAGCCTTCTGCCGGCTTACATAAGTCCATTACAATGGGCCGATGAGGCTAGACGTAGAAACCAGAGCCAGGGATCACGACTTTCTTCAGCTAGACAGATTTTTTTTTTCCTGGGGTGGAGGTGTGTTGTCAAGATCAAACCAATTTAGTGACTACATAATTACCAAATTTGAGCCATACACCGGGAGATTTGGTGAATTGCACTATAAGCTTATAAAGCCAAGTAATTTAGGTTATCAGAAGTTGCTATCAATCGCCTTTTTGTTTTACCATTTGATAAAACTAGTCACTGTTGGAAAGGATAGCATATCGTTTCTCCACCATTAATGGGACCTAGCCCTATTAGTTTGGGCCCAACAAGGAAAGAAACAGGCCAGAAAATTCTCAGCATAATAAGTAATAAAAAATCTCTCAATCGTGGGCCCCTAATTGGTGAAAGACTGAGTTAGTATATATGCCCCCATATCTATGGTCATCATCATGATAAATTGCATGAAAGCTGACACTATTTCAATATGATTGATACGAATATGTCGAAAAAACCTGAAATATTACGAATATGTCAATAATAAATCTCAAACATAATGCACGAGAATAATGTCGAAAATATAATTTATATATTAATTAAATAAAACTATGTAAACATAATTCTACAAATAAACATACTATATATATTTTCAATATAGATTTCATGAAGTGAATGTGTTTTCAAGATTTGGTTGATCATTGGTCTTTAAAGAAAAAACATAAGTGTTTCTTTGCGCTGCCACATTATTTTTCCACCGATTTTTTTAGGTCATTGTTTTGCCTTTTGACACTATTTGTACACCAGTTCCTTACTAATATGTAAAAACAATTTCTAATAAGATGTTTTAAAACTTGTATTCAATGTAGATTTTAAGGATATACACTATTTATATTTTTTTTACTAATAGATAGTTAAAATTACGAGCCCGCTAATGGGTGCCCCGAGGCGTTAGATAAGAACTATCATTTTGTATATAGTTACCTAATTAATTATTACTAAAGAATGCCCCAAGCGTTAGATACTATAATCAATTATATAGATACCTAATTAATTATTACTAACGGGTGCCCCGAGCGTTAGATAAAAACTATAATTTTTATGTAGCATTTGCCAATTAACTATTACTTTTTTTATAAAGAAAAGGGGACATGCGGACATGCTCCACAAGAGAACTACGAAGCTGGGGAAATTACACGCATATTGCTTTTGCCCCAAAAGAGAACTATAATTCTCATGAGATGTTAGATAATGAAGCTTTTACAGTATCCAGTAAAAAATATTTTTCTCCCTTATAATGGCTGCATTGTCTATACTCCATCGGATGACCTTGCTTCTAGCTCTAGAGTCCAGACATAGCTTATGAGGTTCTTCACTGTATTCCATTCTTTATTCGTTCATTTTGTTACAGATCCTTATACATGGAGGCGCTCAACTCTTGCAATTCATCTATATTTTCCCCCTTATATATTAGTGTGTACACTTTAAAAATATATTAGTGTTGCGGCCAATCATGAAACAATAAACCTATTCCTTAAAAAACCTATTCATTTCTTTATTCTGAGTAAAAAGTATTTTATCTAATTCGTTTTGGGACTAGGATTAATATAGGTAAGATATTTTAGTACTCCCTCCGTCTCAAAATATAGTTCCATTTTTTCCTTTTTTCACGGTAATTTATGCAAGTAGAATCTAAGAGGGATAGTAAAGATTTTTTGTTTATTTAAATAAATGTTGTATGGGGAATAATTAGTGAAAGAGCATTAATTGTAACACTTGGGTTGAATAAACAAAGCAAAAAACAAAATTCAAGAAGCAAATAGATGATGGAATACGGTTTTTCTAGACAAATTATGGAAAAATGTGGAACTAAATATGGAAATGGGAACTATATTTTGGGACACTCAAAATGGAAATGGAAACTATATTTTGGAACGGATGGAGTATTATCTAACTCCCCGAAGGCGCCCATTAGCACTTAGCATTTGCCTTAAAATTATTAATGATTAAAGTTAATGTGATGTTAAAACGTTTCAATTAAAGAAAAGGAGAATGATTACTTCTAGTCTCTTCTTGTTAGCTCCTCCCTTTCTTTTTATGGTTTTCAAAGCAACATTTGATCCATAATATTTTTAATCACCTATTGCTTGAAAATACATATTAACACATATCTATAAAAATTCCACGTAATAATTTTTTTTTCTTATACTATAGATCTATAATGGGGTAGTTCACGGTGAAAATTTTTAACTCAGACACAGTCAAAAAAGGCTAAGCATATCTTAATTTTATTAATTAAATACCTTGATGTTTAATCATGGAGTAATATGTAATACATTGAACGTGTGACGGTTAAAGTTATACTTCATAATTAGTATCTGTTGTTAGAGTAAACAGGCACGTATCTTTTTCGCTTTCAAGGATTGATACTGATTATAGTACTCCTTCCGTCCCATATTATAGTGTTTATTTTCTTTTAAAGTGTCCCAAAATGTAATTCTTGTTTCCTTTTTTGATTCTACACATTTCCATGATTTTCCTAGAAAAATTGTACCACCATTATTTATTTACTTATTGGAAATAGATTTTTGCTTTGTTTATTCAACCCAAGAGTTGAATTAGTTATGCATTTAATGCTCTTTCACCACTTTCACCACTTATTGTCATTCTCTCTCCTAAAATTAGTTTTTTCCTCTTAGATTCTATTGACCTTAATACCCGTGCAAAAACAGAATCTGGCACTATAATATGGGACGAAGGGGGTAGTTTTCTGCATAACTTAGCAGTTAGCATGCATGTCCCAGAAAGCAAACTCGTTAATGTTAAATTACTATCTCTATTAATATCGAACGACGCTTAATTGATGGCCTAAAGAAACTTTGGGAAAGAACATGCTGATGCACAGTATTTATTGGATGATCAAGATAACATAGAAAACTGAAGATGTGTGATATTTTAAGAAGCCAAAGACAGTTGCTCCATGTTTTATTGAAAACTAGGAGCCAGGAGAGAAAGAAACCCATAGAGTATGGCCAATGACGAACAATCTGTTATTTTTGCATTGATAATTATATCTTCATTGGCCTCCACACATTTGCTTTCTTTAATTCAATAAGCCTTCCCTCTTTTCCATTGGCATGGGCCATTAGTCTTACGTATAGAAGCCAACAGGGTAATTCAAATTGGATTCGAGTCGAGTTATTTTAGATTAGTCTTTTTGTTTTTTTTTCTTTTCATGTTTAAGTCTATCTATACGTAAGACTAGGTCAAATCAACTTTTGGTTAGATGCATAAACTTATGTGATTGAAAATCATATATAATGTGGTGCATGGTATTAAAGTCCAAAATCAAATTGCAATGTAAGACTAAAAAAAGAATAAAAGAACAAAAAGGTGAAAACTTAAATAAAAATAAAAATAGAAATAGTAATGGGTTAAAATCAATTATAGTCATAGAAAGGAGTTCTTAATGTTCAAGTTAAATTAATCTTTATATTTGAGCTTTGACAATCCTTCACTAATAAAATAAGTTTTTTGTGCTTTTGACTAACAGCTTGTTTAGTTTTTCTCTTTTTAGTGAAGGAAGAGAAGAGAAGAGAAACGAAAGTAATTAAATTTTTCAATTGTTTGATTTAATGGAAGAATTTAAAAGGAATCTACTTTTTCATAAGCTCTAATTAATATTAACCCAAAAAAAAAATAGTTGGCAACTCCTTAGTTTGTCTTCTCGCCCTTATTTCTTCAATTTTGGGAGAAAAGAAAAGTAAAGATATTATTAGAATCTTTTCTCATCACTTCCTCCCGCGTAAGACACTTCCTATAAAACCTCATGAGTGTTAGAAAGAAACATGGAAAAGTCAATTTATACTTTCATATCCTTTCTTTTCCATCCAAACTTGTTGTAAGGAACACCATGAAAATTCCCTGACACACCCTTCAATCGACAAGCAAACAAAAATATTATATCATGGCTTAATATAATTGTCAATTCTCAATTACGGTTGTTGAACTATACCTTGAATTAATAATCTAGCGCTAGGATTAACCAGGCACGGGGGTCTTCCTGCTGTGTGGATGTATCACGTAGCTAACACATTGTTAGTGAACCACATTAAATTCTTGTGTCGGTTGTTCTTTAATTCTTTGTTGCTTTATTGCTTTCGTCACAACAATGGTTGTGAATTTCCAATTCCCTAATAGGCTAATACCAAGGAAGTCCGCTAGTATAATTAGCAAGCATATCTAATGCGTTTTTCCTGAGCTTAAAATGAAGCACGAACATGGAATATGACCAATCCATGAAAATAGTCTAATTATTCCAGATCTCTTTATCCTTGAATAATTCCCCTCGTTTTAAGCATGGCTCAAGTGTCCAGTATATGAAAATATTAACTTGAAGCAATCAAATAAATTGAGTAGGTACACCCAGAAAGTCAGAAAGCACATCAATAACTCTTGCATCATGGGAGTATAATTGATTGTGGTCAGTACATAAATTTTCATTTTGAAAATCAATGAACATTAATCGACAAAGATCTTCCTAGCTATTATCATTTTCAACTAACCATCTCAAACAATGCCAGAAATGCAGAAAAGAAAAGATTAAGAGGATGATTTAATGCAGAAAAGAAAATATTAAGAGGATGATTTTTTTTTTTTTAGTATCGTATACTCGTATATTCATATCCTACAATCTGCATACCTATCCTTTGTTTAGCGGCTCTATTTTATCATATTATCTAATGAGCATGAAACTATGAAAGGATCAAGCTGGCAGATTAACATAGGCGTTTTCCAATCATAAAATTCCTTCATGCCCAAGATATAGAAAAGGTCAAAACAAGATACAAATTATTATTTCCCAAATGAAAGCTTTTTCTAGCAAAAGAATAGGAATTCTAGATTATTTTATTATGAGGTTACATAGGTTATGTTAGTAGTACTTCTAGGACCACGAGCTAAATGGGAGACCATAACATAGAAAGCCAAGGAATTCACTGTAGTACAATGTAACGAAGTTAACAATGTTGCTTGACCATTCCTAATTAATGTTTGCTCACACACATAAAATCGCCCATCTGACACGACTAACAAGTGAAATGGGCAAAGGATGATTTCCAATTTTCCATTGTGGTCCTACATGATATCTTGCACATTGCTACGTTTTTTAACGTACTGAGGAGGGTATTATTACTAGTGTGGAACTTACATTAGAATTATTAGATCCATGCAATCCCCACCCCCACCAGGGCAGCTGACCATCTCCCACCGAAAAAAAAAACTGTTATAGTCAAATGACTAGTAATGCAAAAAGAAGCTAAAAAACTTTTAAAAATTTATAGTGTTGTTATCCTATTAGAAACAATACAAGAGGAGAAGTGATTGTATTGTAGGGAACAATGATTAATTTTTTCGAAATTTAAGCAAATGCGAAAGTAAAGACACAAGAGATTCTACGAGGAAAACCTTCCTAAGTCTAATAGGAAGTAAGAACCTCGACGCCAAGGGATTTTAAACTTAACTCATCTGCTAATAATAAGTCAACCCCTAAGTATAACCTATTACAATGAGTCTCTTCTCTTTCTCTTTCTCTCGTTCCACTAGGAACAACAACCCAACAACAGTTCCTCAACTGTTTGAGAAACTGTTGCTACACACTCTTGACTTCGCTCAAAGTCATCTCTCTAGCTTCATTCAAAGCTTACTGAATTACAGGATTTCACTCAAAATCCCAACCCCAACACAATTACATATTCTCGAATCAACTCTAAGAAGAACAAACAACAAACTTAGGGATAGTGATGCTTATGAGAACTGTTTGTGGCACTAACTCAATAGCTTAATGCGCTCAAGTACACTCATTCAGTGATACTCTAAAAGATTATCAAAATGGTCTATTTATAGACACAAGCTAAGTAATTCCAAGAGTTACACATGCATATCTTTAAATAACTAACCAAAAATAGAGTTAAGAAAAATCAGCTAAAAAGTAAAAGATAATATTTTTCAAGATTAAAAATAAATAACTATAATAAAACTAACTAAAAGATAAAGAAAATATTTGCTTTTATTTTATTCATAAAGATAATATCTTTTCAACATAAAAATACTAACTACGTTAAGTAAAATTAAATTTAGAAATCCGATTTTATTCCCTAAGATGTTCCTTTATAGTATACATAGTGCTAAATAAATTGAGCTATTGCTCCTAAAGCTAATGAATGTGTTCCCGAACTTAGGGAACAACCACTTGTTCTAGCGTGTTGCGTGTTTCTTACAAAAGTTCCTAGGAACACCGTAATGATCTTGGGAACTTCACTCTAACTGCTTCATCAAGTCTTCTAGAATCCAACTCCTCTTGTTTTTTCAAGGTCCATGATAAACTTGTTTCACTAAGAATAACACTTGTAGAATTTTAGTCCAAATAAGTTTGTGTTTGTTATATGTCATCTTCAAAACTTAGAGTTAACCATTGTGACTTGTGTTAGCCAATTTTATTTGATCCAAGAATGGTACTCTACACTATTAGTATGATACTATGCGTCACTGTTTAAAAACCAAGCTACATTGAATGCCACTGTTTATGTAGAAGTGTTTAAAGTCGTTAGAGAAGATTTTGGAGAATGATAATCCAAGACTCTAAGCTTTTATATAATCAAAGATACCTATCATCACCCGAATGTACCTATAAATAGTATACCCTACCAGATAATTTAGTCATTTCGAAGAAAATTTTGAAGACATTTGATTTATCTGAAAAATGCAAATGATTAAAATACCAGTGTTAGTAACCTTGCCTCGAGTGTACTTTTGTTTCTCGATGTAATTGGATGGGTTCTAAAGTTTGCAGGAATTAAAAGATAGAAGTGGGAACACTAGGATATTGTTTGGTTGAAGGTAGGAAGTATTGTACCCTATGAGATTGTTTTTTCCTTGAAGTTCCAATATTTAGGAGTGGTAAAAATTGTTTGGTTGTTCATGGGCAGTTCTACTTACCTGGGTCCCCCTAAGTAAGCAACTTCCTCTGCTTTGTGCAGAGTAGAATATCCTAGGAAATGCAAATTCCTACATTTTTGTCAACCAGACAACATCACCTTATTTACATTCTAAGAAGTTTTATTTACCACATTTTTATGACAATCAGACAACCTTTCGATATTTCATAACACTAACACAGTGTAATTTTATTATAAAAAACTCCCAAGTTAGAAGCACTATATAGGAGTATATATATATCAATCATTATTTTTGTTGCAAAAGCTAAAAAAAAAACAACGCTATTATAGTAAGTCATTGGCCTCAACTAATGAAAGGCATCCACTAAGTAATTAGCTCATATTCTAAAAGGAAAGGAAGCACAGACTAGAGTGTCCTTTTGCGGCATTTGCATATGATTAAAAATCACTGTGAGCCGCAACAGAGGACAGAAACAAGGGGCGTAGTAATGGGAAAGAAGGGTGGGTAACTGGGTAGTAATGGGATTCCCTTTCCCCATCGGATCAGCTGTATGTCTCTCACTGCCTCCCTGAATCTATCTCCATCTACCCCATTCTCTCTCTCTCTATTATTATGCTTCCACTCAGTACATACAAGTAGAAAGATAAGATGATCTGACTTGTTTTTAAATGAAAATACTATTAAACTACTACTCGTACCAATCTTGCATCAATGACTCGCCCTGAACTAGTATTTTCTTGAACTATTATTAGCTCTAAGCCAATAATATCACATTGAAAATTGAGCTCCAATCACAGGGTGACATGTAAGAGTGCAAAGATTGAGGAATCATGACTCATGACACAACGTTCTAAATTCATAAAATTCCAAATTCATCAATCATAGTATAGCTAAATAGTAAATACATGTATATTGCAAGATATTATACTCCTCCACTAAGGCGATATTTGGCAACTATCTTGTTTGATATGTAGCTTATATTGTAGGAATATAGTCACTTTGGATATCCAAGGTTTTGGGTGTCTCAGGTTTTCGTTATACTACTTTGGGTACCTTGGGTTTGAATTTAGTTTTATTTTGGATACTTAAGGTTTGAACTTAGGGGAGTTTGATTGGGAGAGGCGAATAGGTAAGAAAAGAAACTCTAAACCCCAAAATTCCCTTATGTGTTTGGTTATGCTAGAAAGGCTTACAAACCCTCTTCACCCCCCCATCTCTTTCTCTCTCTTACGAGCAACTGACACACTACCGACAACTAAGTGTAAGTTCACCGCTGAGATCACTCGTTCTTCGTTCTCCCTCTCTCTTACCCACATTTCTTATCTCACCAGCATTTCCTTTCCCGACGATTCTCCTTTCTCCGATTGTTTCTTCTCTCTCAGATGTTGTTTCTCCTTCTCCGACGATTCTCCTTCTCGCATCAGTCGTGTCTCCCTCTATATGGTTTGTGGGATGGGGACGCCGATTGTTTAGAGATGTGGATGGGATGAGGTCATTGGCGGTGCGTGGTCGGTATCCACAATTGAGGCGAGCTTGGCAGCGGTTTAGAGGGATATTGGGGTATCTAAAACTTTTGCGGGGTAAGGAATCAATTTAGAGGGATTTAGGGTAAATTTAAACTCAAAAATGGGTAAAGGAAATGTCAAAACCCCCCAGACAAACAACAAGAAAAGAAATCAACATAACCAATTCCCTTTCCCTTTCCCTTTCTTGTAGACCCCTAACCAAACGCTCCTTTATCCAGCTTTAGGCACCCTCAGCTTCACAGTGTTATATTTTCAATTTTACTTTTATTAACGTGGCAATATCTTTTTATTGTGATGATGTTAGCCTACTCAGTTACCAAATAATATTACAATGCATGCACACAAAAAAATCTTCAACACCAAAAAAATTTGGATTAGTTGCAAACTCTGCTAAATGAATTAAAGGTAGAATGCATTCTTTGCATCCTCATAGACAATAGCCTTGTCTTCTTTAACCGTTTGCCTAATTCAACTACACAAATAACGTCTACATCCAATAAAAGTCAAAACCATTACTAAAATCAATTTTCATTAATAGCTAAAGGAAATTTAAACAACAGAATTCTCGTAATTTCATTATATTACTATAATATAATGGTTTTTTGGGTTTTTCACGAAAATTCAGGTCGGTTTTGGGTCTTTTATTTCCTTTTCTTAAACCGTGTTTGTCATATAATAGGAAAGATAGGACGGTGGGAAAGCTTCCTTTTGTGTTTTGTTTTTTGAAAAATGTTTTCTATTTGGTCACCAAATTGCTAGCACTAAAAAACAAACAAATTAAAGGTACGTTTCTATATAAAACAAAAAACTGCCCTAAACTCTCAAACCCTAGATACCCTAAGCGCACTCTCCGCCGCCCAAAGAGCTCGGCGGTGGCCGCGAGTCGCCGGCGACCCTTCGGCCGACCTCCTTTCGTAGTTCTTAGTCGAGTCCACCCTCTCTCCGTTCCGTTGAGTCGCATCCCCTCGTCGCATCTGTTTCTTCCCCTTGCTTCCACCTTGTTTGGCTTCCACGTCCCCGTCCCCAACGTCGGTTACCCCCCTCCCCCGTAGGTTTTACGCTTGGGCGTCCCTTCCCCCCTCCCCTATTTAGTGGTAAGTTGGTGTCGGTTTTTGGGCTTCCCCTTCCCCCTCCCCCCGGTTAGTGGTTCGCCGGTCGGTTTTGGGCTTCCCTCCCCCTCTCATGTTCGGTGTTGAATTGGTCTGTTTGGGCTTCCCTCCCCCTTCCCTTGTTTAGTGTGGTGCGTCTCCTTCCCCCTTCCCCTTCCCCTAGTGTCACGTTGGAAGTGCGTCCATTGTTCCCTTCCCCTTACGTTTAATTATTCGCGTTTATTTGCTTAGTTGTTGGTTGTGTTAGAATGAGTTTGTTGTTTGTTTATTCAATCGCTTTGATACTTTTGTTCATTGTTGGAGGTAGTCCTTATCTTCAAGATGTTGGCTCTCGTTTATGTGGTTGGTTAAGGTGTGCGTGGCAAGAGGTTTCATGGTCGGAGTATGTTTTCTCCGATTTTGAAAATCGGATGGTTGTTGGAGATCTAACGATGGTTAGATTTCGGTCTCGCTTGGTAATATATCAATCATTGCCTTGACAAAAAAGATATCTCGAAGGCGGCTCCCCAATTTGTCAATTGGGTTTATAGTGCATCAACTCATTTGAACTTCCCCTCAAAGGAGAAGCTTGAAATACTCATTCAAGAGGGTATTGAGTCACAAAGGAATGTGGCTCTTCCGGGAATCCAGATCCAAGAATCCCATGTGACGAGAAGGTCACTGGGATTGGTCCTGTTGCGAGTTCCTAATCTCGTTGTTACTTTGTTGCCCCGGTTGTGAAATCCGTCCACTCCTCCCACCCCTTTCATCGGGTTTCCGCGATCGTCATCCATCGGCGAAAAGCTTCAATCTGATTATCTAACATCACGACCTCCGGATCGAGCAGCCTTTTATCCAATTTTAAGTTTTTTATGTTATTGTAATTGTTATGTAAGAGCGAGTAAAGCTCGGTTTAGTTTCTTTGTTTTTGTTTGGTTGTATTAGCGTTAGGTTGTCTTTCGTATTTACTTAATGCAAATTTTCACGTTGTCAAATAAAAAAATTTTGTCGAAAATAAACGATGTTAAATAAGTTACCCAAAGCAGAATTATGTTCATACTTCAGGTACCCAAAGTGAAATTTTGTGAAACTTTAGGTGTCTTAGTGAAAAATTTCCTATATTCTATATAAGGTGCTCAATAAGAATTAAAAAAGTTCATAAAAAAGTTTCAACTACTTAAATCAATTAGTTTTACCAAACCTTTCATGTTATCAAATACTACGATTTCAACTACTTGTGACAGTTTCAGTTGCTAACCTTTTTAGTTTTATATAACCAAGAACTTTTACCTCAGTTTCAACTAATATGGAAACCTAGCCTAATTATGTTTTATATAATTACATGAAATAAAATTCTCCAGTCTGAAACTCACAGTAGCGATGCTATTTATCAACCACTGGCAAATTCCATGGACCAGCACTGCAGAAGACCTATTAATTTAACTTCCACCTTAGATTTGATCAGGACCACAATACTCCCAAAAGTTGACACCTTAATCAATTTTGTTCTTTAATACTTGGAAAGTCCTACTTTTTCAACACTCCACTACACTGCTATGGTTTTTAATGAAGTCGTCATTTAAACAAATATTTTCCTCTACTTTTGGACAAGGTTACAGTTATACCTTATTTAGTGTGATTGGAGTATTTTCTTCCTCCCTTTATCTATTCTACCTTTTTCCTCTTTATAATCTTCTCTGAAGGGTAATGTATCGTACGATAGATGAAAATTACACTAATTACAGATGAAGAATAAATTATTCGAGCAACTTTAAACATGTTAAATACTTTAGTCGATCATTTGGCTGAACAAAAAGAGTTACAGTTTCACAAAAGTTGTTTTTATCCTGTCATTACATTTCCTATAAAGTAAAAAAAAATCATAGGGAGCTCCACTTACCAAAAGGGGATCTATTGATCTAGTAAGCAACTTTCTTCAGTTTTTTTGAAAAGTAGAACTTTCTACTATATAAAAATGTAGGTTAAGATTCTGAATCAAATTACCTTTTGGCAAAGAGAAGATATGATCTCTTACCACCAATTCAATGGTAGTATAAGTAGTAAGGGAAATAAATAAACTAAACTTATGTTTTCATTCATTGAATAAAATCTCAATATCATAATATGCTTAATTATATGCTTAATTTTCTGATTCAGTTCAGTACACTTGAATCAAATTCAATTTAGTAAAATTAAATTCAATACACTTAAATTAAATTCAATTCATTTAAATTAAATCTAATTTAGTTAAATTTTCACGTAAATTTAAATTTAGTTAGATTAGATTCAGTTCAATTCAGTGTATTTAAATTAAATTTAGTTAACTCTTGTTCAAAAGAACAAGACATTATTGCGCTAATGCTCTATATGTCATTATCTACAAAATTCTCGTTTAATTAGTCTAACCATGCACCGCTAACCCTACGTCATTCTGTCAAAAGTTCTTGCATATTACTAATTACAAGCTAAGACACTCGCAACAACCTGACTTCAGAAAAACCCTACTTCACATATCCAAATCTAAACAAGTAACTTGTCCCTATCATTATGCCAGAAATTATCCTAGATAAAACTTGACAAGCATGAACTTCCATAAATAACAAATCACTACTCAATAGTATATGAAAAGCCCTGATTATTATTTTGACAAATTGGGGCAAACGTGAATAGTATCAAACTCGAATTTTTGCTAAAAAAAAAGGTAGAGGCAAGGAGGGGCAAGAGAGAAAAATAGGTAATCTTTCTGAGTTGATCAAGCCCACAAATATGACAGTGATAGAAAGGAAAGTATGAGAGAGGTGTCCCTAATACTTTTTTTTTTCTTAAGGATCATTATGTGTGGCTACCTTGCAAGTTGCAACTAGGGATGGCAATGGATCCTGGACCCGGTCCGGATCCGTGGACCCGGATCCGTTTTTTCGGATCTGGGTCCAAAATTTTCAGACCCATTGGATCCGGGTCGGATCCGGGTCCAACTCTCGGATAGCGGATCCGGGTCCGGATCTGATCTGGGATCTGGACCCGGATCCGTAGATCCGTTTTCATAAAAAGAAGTTGGGCTAGTGGGCCTTAAACAAGCCTAAGTTGATTTTCACGCTGAAGCTCCAAAACAATTCCTCAGCCTTTTGCATCCTTGACAGTCAACACTCCCTAACCTCAAAACCCTAACTCCCTCTCTCACTTTCACACCTTCCCTTTCTCTCTCCAGCCATCTGCTTAGTGCCACCGGCACTCTCCATTCACGTTATCAACAAGAACCGGCAGCTACAAAAGGTGGTGTTGTTTTTATAATCATCTTCGTAGTCGAACTGTGCCGATCTGCTGCTGCGGTCTAATTCTTCACCAGATTTTTGTCCAATCTTCCTCGTCGTCGTCGACATACCCGTCACCACCAGCGCGCACAACCACAAGTCCACAACGCACAACCACGTATTACTAGCTCTTGCGCACCACAAGCTTCCTCATGTAACTTTTCAAATTCTAGGTTTTGGAATTTTCCTTATTTTTGTTGCGAAATTCTTCTGTAATCATCCTAATTATTACGAATTTACTAGAATTTTTATGTGAATTTATGATTTTATTGCTGAATTTGTTGAATTGAATTTGCATAATTTAATTTGTTGGTTGAAATTTGTGGTAATGTTGTTAAACTTAGTTGTAAATATTCAATTATAGAGAGATCCGTTTAGGACCCGTTTAGGACCCGGATCCGCTGGATCCGTCGGATCTGGATCTGGGTCCATGTTTTTCAGACCCGCTGGATCCGGGTCGAATCTGGATCCAGCGTTTGAAAACGGATCTGGATCCGGGTCCATACGGACCCGGTCCAGATTCGACCCGTTGCCATCCCTAGTTGCAACTTGTTGAAAGAGAATGAGAGGGAAGAGAGAGACTTACTAACTATAAAGGTAGGATAGAGATTGACACTAGAATTTGCAGGGCCCAGAGCTTAATAATGGAAGTACCCTTCATCCTCACTGGACTTGCTCCCCACCATATATTCAGATTATCTTCAACATGCCTCTTCAAATTGGTGTTCGAACGTAATTGTCTATCACGGCATCATGTAAGCAAGACAAGACTGTGTTACGTCATTGATCATATAATCGGTTTTCATTAGCATAATATCATAGGAGAAGAATAGAAGAATGTAAAAGTTTCTGAAGAAAAATAGATCACCATATTTTTTATTTCTTCTTTGAGGGGGTAATAGATCACCAGATATAATTACATTACCTAAAGACAGCAAAAATATGACGAGAATGTTAGAAAACGACAGCATCAAATCATAGCATCCTGCAAGTAATTTTATGCAGGTGAAGGACAATCATATGTAGAATGCTAGAAAAGAACAATACTCTAGTAGCTTCTGCGAATCAGAGACAGCAGAGATCAAGTATATTATTAGCCAATTTAACTACTCTTTAATCTTTAATTATGAGCAGAAATAAAGAACTTCAGGCCACCAACCGATTCAGTATGCATACTAATTTCCATCAATCAACTTCTTCTACAAGGAACAAGACACATCCTTAATTTTCTGCTATTTAGTAGATATTTTCTCTGAGATTCCTAAAATTGTCTTTGAGCTTCCCGCTTAAAGTGAACTTGTCACTTCAGCCAAACCAAATGGGAAAAATTATGTAAATCCATCTATCACTGTCTAAGTAAGCCCACAATGGGCGACATAATTAGATTGGCGAAATCTGTGAAATAAGTACATGAAGTAGACATCTTATCCTTCAATAACAAAAAAGCAGAAATTCTTCTTCATTAATTCTAAAGTGCTAAATGCTAACCAATCCACAGTATAATCATAGGCCATTCCTAGAAACAAGGTTTAGTATCTGATTAATCTTGTTTAAGTCATACTGATTTAATATCTGATAGTCTTATCAACATTGGTCATAATCTATATCCTGTTACACCTCCTATTTTTAGTGAGGGGGCAAGACTCAAGAGGTTAACATCAAAAACTAAATTTAATTAGACATAAGAAATCATATGTTCCTAGGTCCCCTGACCAAGCAAATTAAAGCCGTAATTGTTAGACAATAACTACTTGAATGACGGGATGAAAGCTGTTTGTATAACCCATAACTATTATGGTAATATATGATTAACAATATGATTTTTTTAAGGGAAGATAATGATCTTCTTAAGATTACTTTTACTAAGCAAAGTACTCCTATAGGATTTTTCAAACTAGAGATGCAAAATTTGGTAGACTCATCATTGTACACTTAACAACCCCATTCCCAGATACCTGCAGAATCTTCAGGCAAAAGGCAGCTTAACAACATACTTCACCAGACTCCTACACTCCTCCATTTCACCTCATCACCTTACACATCATCAAGCTGCCATGTCATAGGTAGAAGCTCCTACAAACTGCCACATGTACTTAACCATGTGGGCATAAACGTAATGAAGGCCCGGACTTCCCTGCAGCCAAGCCATCACTGTGGGACCACTACCTCTACCCCAAATCCAAGATAAGAAAATATTCTCTCCGTTCCTTAAAAGACTTCTCATTTCTCATTTTCATATTTGTCAATACACGTTTTGTATCATTAATATCTTTAATTATATATTAGTAAAAATTATAAAAGTTTGATTTTAGTAATGTCTTCAATCAACAAATCAAACACGACCCACACTTGTATCGCTTTTTTTCTTATATATTGGAAAAGAAAAAATTGGAAGATTTTTTTTCGTGAATAGTCTTAAAATTAGAAATGCAAAATCTATTGTGAGACGAGAGGGCGTATAAAATATAAAATCCTTAACAAACAATATGACTACAATCCTAAATTAACCCATGCAATTAATCACAAATCATAAGCTCAAAGAAAACCATACACCCTCTGACTCTGAAGTCTGAAGTCTAAACCCCGTCCAAGCAAGACTCACTCTAAGTCTCTAACCCCGTTTTGCCGTTGGCAGGACAAGCCCACGTAGCAGTCATATGTCAAGAAGGTCCCACAACCCACAGCCTCTAGTTATGGATACATTCGATGGCTCTCTGCCCCAGTTGCCCCTTTCTATCTCTCTCATCTATCTACTTCATTTCTCTACTTGCCTCCTCAGGTCCCCCAAGAACATCAATATATTTGATGCAAAAATAAAATTCAAAACGAAGATGAAAATTTTATCTCTCCTAATTATTGCGGCTAGTTTACTAGTTACGTCAGATAGCAGCGTCTTTTTTTTTTCCTTTTATATATACCTTCACCTCCCCCAATCTCTTCTCTCAATCCATTTTCCAACCAGAGGTTAAAACCGCATCAATTTACAAAAGGGCAAATAAAAGAGAGAAGAAAGAGTCATAGTGCAGTACCTTGGTCATGAAGAACTTGTGTTAGGTACCAAATCATTACAAAAGCCTGCCTAATCCTTACAGCACACCAACTTTCCCCCCCCACCTTCATAAAAGCAAAAGAACAACAAACAGTTTTAGTACAAGTACATATTAAGACTTGGTAATAGCACAAAAAGCAATCATTTTTCACTTACTATTATTAGATTTGGTAAGGCAATGAATAGAACTTTGCCGGAGATGTTGCACTGCCTGAACATGCCCGGAAATGTTATCGGAGTTAAGGGCATGGAGATGAGTGTTTTGGAAAGACAGAGATTGGTTTTTAAGTGGCAACAAGAGCAGCTCCTCCATCTCCAACCACACCAGCAACAACAAGAACTGAACTGCTTTAGTGACCTGAGTGTGCTCTCTTACTTACCTGTTGAAGCACAGGATTTTCAGAGCATGAGCATGAACATGAACATGAACATGAACATGAACATGAATTATAGCACAAGCCCAGTTACAACTGGTCCAAATCTAAATGAGCTTTTGAACCGGCCCATTAAGGCTGATCCGGGTTCGGAGAATGGGTGGATGGATTTTGGGATGCCGAAAAGTGGGGTTACTGTTGGGAGCTTGGCAATGGAGTCTGCTGGGCAAGTCCATAACAGTCCTGGCTATGAGATGGATTATGGCATTTCAAGAACAATCAGTTGCCCGCCATCAGTGGCGGCAGTAGCAGCCGCTGTTAAGGCGACCCATGATGCCAAAGGAACAGAATTCCTCCCATCCGATCAGAAGCTGAGTGGAGCAGCTGGAAAAGAGAGTTTCAAAAAGAGGAAAGCAAACCATTTTACACCAAAGGTAAAGATCTCTCTATGGTTTTTGAACTTAATTCCGCATTTAAAAGCCAAAAACACTCTCTGTAGACTGAATACTTCATCAGCAAATTATATATCACTGACTGATCCCCTAAAATCTTCCGGTCCAAATTATATGTTGCAGGTAGTGGATGCAGAAGAAGACAGCCAATCAAAGAAGAGCAAAGGGTATGCTGAAGAGGAAGAATCAAAAATCACCGAACAACATAGCAATAGACGCAGCAATAGTAGCCAATATAAACAAAAGGAAAGCAATGAGAATAACAATGACAAGAAAAACAAAGAAACCTCAGGGTCTACATCTAAAGATAATTCAAAAGCATCCGAGCTAGACAAGCCTGATTACATTCATGTCAGAGCAAGGCGTGGCCAGGCCACTGATAGCCACAGCTTAGCTGAAAGAGTAAGCAAAGATATACACTGTAATAGAGGAAAATAAACATTGATACATTGATCCTACCAGTTACTCATATTCTACATTAATGGGTTGTAATGCAGGTAAGGAGGGAAAAAATCAGTGAAAGAATGAAATATCTCCAAGATTTAGTTCCAGGGTGCAATAAGATCACAGGGAAAGCTGGAATGCTTGATGAAATAATTAATTATGTTCAATCTCTCCAAAGACAAGTAGAGGTAAACAGAGTTCCTAATAAAATTGAAAAAAAAAAGTTCCTGTAACTACCCAATAGTTAACTGACTTTTCCCTCTTTCTTTAAAACAGTTCCTTTCCATGAAACTGGCAACAGTTAATCCCAGGCTTGATTTTAGCATTGATGACTTAATTGCCAAAGAGGTAAATACATATGAAAAAAACTAATCATGCAGAAACTTTTCATCCAAAAAGAGACAAGAAAATTGCTGAATAAAACTGATTTCTGCAACTCTCTTTAACAGGTTTTTGCAGCATGCTCTACTAGTCTACCAACAATGGGGGGTATCACCAGATTTAACTCATCCCAGCTACCTACAATACAACCCTATTGAACAAATGGATCCAGTTAGTGGATCCACAGTCGCAGTAAACCCAATCGATTTGGGGTTGAAGCGAAGCATCAGTGCTCCTGTATCAATACCAGAGAATTTTCTCGACACATCCTACTTCAATGTAATTTCCTCCTTTTCCGTTCAGTGCGACCAATCTTTTGTTTTTTTTTTTTTTTTTTTTTTGGTGAACAACGGTAACATAGATTAATCAGTTATGGCAAAAAGCCTATTACAATCCGACAACACGAGTTCTTGGCAATAATTAGGGATTATGGGAAAATGCCTAATTACAAAAGGAGAATTATCTCCATTCCGACAAACATTTGCTAGAGACCAATCTTTTGTTAGTAACTCTTTTCTTTCACTAACATTAATTTGATTTAATATTTGCAGCAAATTCCAAATTTTTTACAATGGGATCCCGAATTACAAAATATTTACAACATGGAATTTCAACAGGGAAAATCAACATCATTTCCACTACAGACATTCACAGGTAGATAACACCGAAACATCTTATTTAATTTCCCTTATTAGGTTTCATGTGCTCCTACTTCTAACTATAAAACCTACATATAACAAAATTTGGTTTGAAAAGGATGTGCTTAACAAAACTAGCTCATGAGGACATCTTTCACATGATGTTACTTATCTTAAGCACCAATCCAATAACATGGTATCTCAGAAGAAGTATCTACAGGAACAGGACTTTGGTATTTAGCCTAAAATAATACTGATTTTTGATAGCATAGAGTTAATAATAGCAACAAGAATATAATTGGAAGACACATTAAGCAGCAATGCATAAAACTATAATTACATTCTCGCGCTAGTCGCTAGTTTTTATTTTATGCATTTAGTGTTTGACTTAAATTTATGAAAACATTAAACACTTCACAGGTCTTTTGACAGCCATCATTTAATGTGCAGGCACCATTGAATCGAGCAATTTAAAGATGGAGATGTAAATCAGTTGTCGAATCTTAAAAGTTACATCTGAGGAGCATCAAATCAGATTTTTTAACTAGGATTCTTTTCTGATTCTGTTTAGTACATAGGTATATATTTGTATGTATAAATCCAAAGGCGATGAGGTGAAAGTAATAATTTTAGCACCCATTGGCATCTGCCTTCTGCTTAATTGCATCAACAGTACTATAGTCTATAGTCACTTTAGCGAGGAAGGGGACCAGAGAACAAAGACTAGAGTTATGAGAGATACTGGTGGGGGCAGAGGGAAAGCAACAATGAAAGGAGAGCAGGAAGGGAATATGAAAGTTGTTTTCAATCATCCACATCTAATCCGTTTCGCGCTCTTTTATAACCTTGTGAAATAAACAGCCAAGAGGACCAAGCGAATAGACATAAGAAGAATTGTGAATTTATGATACATGGGTATATTAAGGTCACTTCTTTTGCTTCTCCTCAAAAAAAAAAAAAAAAAAGTTGCTACTTAACAGGCAAATGAAGGAAAGTGGGTATGACTTATGAGTATCATGGATCAGTTCAAGAATAATAATGCAATCAATAACTTTCCAACGAAACCAAAGTTACATTCTCTAAAAGCTACTAATTAATTAATGAGGCTAAAGTCATGAAACTCAATATTGCATTAACTTATAAGTATTGATCAGCAACTGAGGAAGTTTTAAATTGCCAATCCAGTCACACAAACACATACTTGTATGATTTCACGGTAGATTTTTGATAGCACCAAACATGATGTGGTGCTGAGAAAGAAACAGAGTAGATAGATATTCCGAAAAATTGTGAGAACCAAACAGAATCATAGAGATTCTTTAGCTAAAAGACATTTGGACGTAGTATTGCAATAAGCAGACTGGTTCTGAGAATTATTACATTGCAGCTCTAAGCTCTTCCTTGTATATGAAGTAGTACTTTTTCGATTTAAGTTGCTGGGTTCCTGCTCTGATTATTAACCCTCCCCCTTCCTATTCTGCTTTAATAAAGGTCTCCAATCCGTACAAAATCACTGAACTATTACCAGTTTTGTGCAGTGAAAACATGTACAGACAGAAAATTCTTGGTCTGAACCTGTAGGCACCCCTAGGACCAAAATCATAAGAGATTCCTTCTAACCCCATAAATTACTACTGCAAACAATTATAGACTAGTTGCCTAGCTGGTAATGGCAACTGATGTGTCGCGGTCACATAGCATGACGACACTTGAATCATGCCGAGTTTCTGTCTACTAGCTTATGATTTAGCACAATGATAGAATTTGGATATGTGAATAAGTTAGCCAATTTCTACTTTAGAGTGTCTTTGGATATGAGAATTTGGAGGACAGAGGGAAAGGAATAGGAATTCATTTTCCAATGTTTCAATATAACATAGGCGAAGGAAAGGGGAGAAAATTGGAATGATTCATATTCTTCGCCATCTTTATCAGCCAAATCCTTGCAATGTTGGAAAGATTGGATATTTTCTTCAATATTGCTAACCAAATAAAGTGTTAATCTTGTACAATTAACAAATTGGATTATGCTGTTTTCAACATCTAATAAAAACTCTTTCTTAGTGCAAGTAAACAACAAAAACTACAGTGACAATACTAACAGTGAGAAGTCCGTATTCTTGATTATGTGTTATCTTTATCTAACATAGAGCTGAATAAGAGAGGAAAAGATGCCAACTGTAATGGGACCTAAGGACGGGAGAACTACCAATGATCACAGAAACAGGGTATTATTAAAGTAGTGTGGAGACCTCAGTAAATTATCAACAAGCTTTACACCAAATCTATGAACCACACAACAAAATCGCTGAAAACTAACTTCTTAATATGCAACAACTTGGTGACCTTAGATGATCAATATTTTTTCCGTACTCATTAAATTTTATTCCTGTATGCACATTAGAGCTCTATACAATATCTACTATGCATCACAAAAGCAATAAATTATGCTTGACCAATAAGGCTTCTTTTGTTTTGTGAATGTAGGAAAGCCAAGGAAAGGTGCAATTCAGGTATAGTAGAACGTTATAGCAACAGCAGAAGGCCCACAGGCAATAACTATGCCTTGATAGCATCATTTTCTTCCTGAAACAAAGTCATGAGCCACAGCTTCCCTCCCTTACAAGGCATATAAACAGTATATAGGTGGTCCTGCAACCTCATCCAGTTAATCACTCTAGTAGTGTTCTCCTGGTATCAGCGAAAATTTCGCGATGACATTTCCATTCAAATACAGTCACCAAGCAGTCAAGCACCATTACTCCCAACAATAGGAAATACAAAAGCAATGACCTTGTTTATCTCATAGTCTCATTCATGGGACCGTTCTATATGTGAAGTCCCCTTCCACCACAACGTTTATGCAGCTCCATAGAACGGAAGAATAAGAAATGCAAAAGATAAATTCCCTTCTCCTATGTAAATATACCAACACATAGAAAGATTTTTTTAATAACGGCATTGCATACCGAAACTTTCTGTTTTTTTTTCAGATTATCTTAACAGAAGACAAGGAGGGTTAAGGACTTGCACACATTGCACCTTCCCGCCACCACAACCAAATAAATTAGCATGACCACAATTTGAGGAATTGTCGCATGCATATACACCAAAACTAACCAAGGTGCCACCATAACCATATACCACTACTACAGCCATGTGAGATACAACCATATACGCCCTAAGTTTTTCTAACAGTTGCTCCACTTTAGTTTAAGGTCAAAGTTTGTAAACTTTGACCGTATTTTCTCCATGATCTATGTATGAAGATATTATTATATCAGATCTTGATTGATTTTTTTAGAATTCCATAGATATTATGCTTGTATAATTACAATTATTAATGGTCAAATGTGTGTATTGGAGAGACCGTGAAAGATAAAGTGAAACAACTATTACAGGACCGAGGGAGTATATCCTCAGTTCCACCACGACCACCCCAAAAACATTGGATTGGACTCTTTTGTATCTCCAGGAGATCAACTTTAGAGTTCCTTAGAAAAGATGTTAGTGCTAAGTATCAACAATGAGTATTAATAAAGTACACAAAGCAAACTGATGCAAACTTAATATTAAAAACATCACCTCCACCCAAGATGTTATGCATAGAAAGCTCATCAAGAAACGCGTAAATCGCGTACACATTCAGAGTAGCACTTTAGAACTAACATAAGTCAAGAAATCAAGCTACAGGAATCAATTGATCTAAAAGGTATTTTAGCACCAAAGCATGATTATATATAGCTGTCTTGCCGAAAAAAAATCCATTATGCAACTTTTGACATGCAAATGTTCACGATTATGCAATCATTAGACTGGTTACTATCATAATATATATCAATAGTAATTAGAAAGTTACACAAACATAGATTAACATAAATTTAATGATTTCTTATGAAAAATGCGAAATCATAAGCTCCATTGAAGATCAATCTCACCAAATAAAACGATGAAATTCTCCAGTAAAATTCGCTTCTCTAGAACCGTATAAAATACCTAATCTACAATCTTTCTTGCTCGAAATGTGAAGCAATATTGTCAAAAAATGAAACAGAAACAAATTTCGAAATCAATTGACGTATTTTACTATTTTATCGCAAGTTTAAACAAAGGAGAAATCGAATAAAAGAAATTTGAAGCTAGGGTTTGAAGAAATCGCACCTATGATTTTTTGATTTAACGATCAATAATTGCTTGAACATCATCATCTCATCTCACTGTGATGTGGCGGGAAAGAGGAAGATAGAGTGAAAGGCGGGAAATTTGTCTTTCAAATACAAAAATGGAATATTTAAGTATTCGAAACTTCCATAATCAAACCTTTCAAAAAGACATCGGGGATCATAAATAAATAGGTCAGATAGAAATGGGAGGAGAAGGGGAAAAAAAACTTCATCTAGCAAGTGATAATCCACCCATTAGAAAGAGGTAATAATTAGTGGAGTACCACTCAGCAGTCAGCACTCAAAAAATTAATTATTTTTTAATTGTCTATTTCTATTAGATAGTCTACCCAAATTCCAATGTCTCTGAGCCAGTGGGTAAATTATGATGTATTAATCTTCGATGGAGAACATTGACAACAACATAGGATGGCCCTAATTTACGAATGGACCTCGGCCCTATAGTAAGTTCTAAAAGTACGGTCATATGGATCTGGAACTTGGACTCTACAAAAGTTGACCTCCACCTGGAAATACTAGGTTATAGGCTTATAGTTAGAAGAGTCGTGATAGGCGTAAAAAATCACAAATTCTTATATGTGGTCGACCACAAATTGTCAGTTTATTTTCAAAATGTCATATCTCACTCGTTTTTCATCGAGATTGAGTTTTTTATCAGGCGTTGGAAAGCTATCGAGCCAAATTTTCATCTCCAACTTTAATCTTTCCAAAATGTTGAGTGTGTTGATAGATATAACCTTTTGGAATTGTCCCAATTGTTCACAAGAGTAAACTGGTTAGTAATTTATTTTTGTTATAAAAGTAACTTCATTACCTCTGCTATTATTAAGAATAACTTCTCCCCTAAAAAAAAAAAAAAAAAAAGAATAACTTCACCCATAAGAAGTAACCACATTTAATCATACGAGTGACTCCAGGTTCATAAGAGTAAACTCATTAGTATCCCCTTTTATTTATAAAAGTAATTCCATTTATTTATAAAAGTAACTCCCTTCTATTGTGATGCATAACCTTAAAAACATTATATGGGTAACCTCAATTTTTTTTGTAGTAACCATGTTCAATCATATGAGTAACCTCATTTAATACTATGATTAACCCTATTTAATCATAAAAGAAACCTCCTTTATTCATATCAGTAACCTCAATTAATCATATGAGTAACCTCAATGGCCCCAAATGTTCACAAAACTAATTGCATTTATTCATACTAGTAACACATTCTTTCACAAAAATAAATTGATTAGTATTTCCTTTTGTTATAAAAGCAACCTTATTTCTTTATAATAATAGTCCATTTTATTGTTAAGAGTAATCTCATCTGTTAGGAGTAATCACATTCAATTACATGAATAACTCTTTTAATTATACGACGACCTCATTTAATCATATGAGTAACCTCAATAGTTTATATAAGTAACATTTATTTATACGAGTAACCTCGATCATTCGTTAATAAGAGTAAACTGATTATTATCCCCTTTTGTTAAAAAAATAACCTCATTTTTTTTCATAAGAGTAACGTTTTTTTTTATAGTTAAGAGAACCACATTTTTTTCACACGAGTAACTTCATTCATCCATAAGAGTAACCCCATTTATTTATACGAGTAACCCCATTTGTCTATAAGATAACCCCTTTGATTGATTAGTAACCTTAAAATATTAGATGAGTAACCCATTATTTTTTTGAAGTAACCTTGTTTAGATATACATAACTTCGTGTAATCATGAGTAACCCCATTTAATCATAAAAGAAACCTAATTCGTTAATATGAATAACCTCATTTAATACATACAACCACCCTATTTAATAGTAACCCCAATTATTCATAAAAGTAACCCCGTTTATTCATACGAGTAACCTCATCCGTTCATAAGAGTAAACTTGTTAGTAGTCCCCTTTTGGTATGAAAGTAACTCCATTTGCTTACAAGAGTAACACTCTTTTATTGCTGAAGGTAACCTTATCCGTCAAAATGATCACATTTATTCATACGAGTAACTCCATTCGTTCATTAGATTAATATTTTTATTCATTAATATTTTAGCTATCTTATTAGAACTTAGTAATGCACCTTTTTTTTTGTGTTTTATATTTTAGGTGTTGTCTCCAAGTTTAAGGTAGAGATAAAATTGAGCTAAATAACTCAAACATATTGATAGTCGAACCTCCTAGTATATAAACAATTTGTTGTTTTTGACACATTAGAAATTACATTGCCCTTGTATATAAACAATATATAATCCTTAATTTTGGTATGATTAGCACTGACATATGGACAATCAATTTGGAATCTCGTTGAGTTTCGAACCAATTTTGGGTTATGCTACAAATATATCAGAATACTGTAGAGCTCACTATAATTTTTTATTTATTTTTTAAAAGTAAGATGAAGGAGACTCACTTGAGGGGGAATAAATCCCATGAGGTTTGATCCCTAAACCTCAGGGATCTGAGGTGGGAAGCGATGCCACTACTCCACCACCTCGACCTCTAAAATAAAATATGAGAGCTTAACCACTAATCCACAACTATAATTACAATATATGTAAATGGGTTCAATTTTGTATCCAGGTTGTATAGAGTTCGGGTTTACTATTTAATAAACAAACTAAAGCAATCTCCATGAAATCATAAATGTAATACATACCAGACACAATCACACTCCAGTAACTACAGAGGCATACAGTTAAACACTTCAAAATCCAAAGGTAAAAACAATCAGAATTTACAACTCTTCCCTCAATCAAATCGCTGATTGCTCGCCCACATCTGCATACCAAACAACTGCATCAGCGTTTCCAATATTATGTAACTAGATCAACAACTTCACATATAGATTTGAGAACAATACCTTTCCCAGGAACTATTATGATTGGCGCGGTTTTACAGTGATGGAAGCAATATTCACCAACACTCCCTTGCAACACACTAGTGGACATAACATTAGGAAACTTGTTAAAGAAAGCTTAAGAGATGTTGCACCAAAAAACAAAAAAAAACTTAAAGGATGTGAAATCTATGTATTCCTTAAATGCATTAGTCAGATAAGTAAGTACCTTTGAACCAATCCTCTGCCTCTGGAACCCATGACCACAGCAGCAGGCTTCAACCTCTCTGCTTCCTTGCAGATGACCTTCCCTGCATCGCCTTCCACTATCCTAGCAACAGTCTTTACCTGTACATTGGAAAGAAAAAAGAGGCGAGTGTCAGTTCTCAAAAGAGCGCGTGGATATTTGACTGGAGCAAATAGCAACCCGTGATAAATTAGTCTTGATTCTTATGCTAGTGACTGCAAGTAGACATCCTTGTTTCAAATAATCATTGTTTGAATCCCTAATGGCCATCCACTTGAGCCTATTACTGATACCAGTCCAAGAGCGTCAAAAGAAAGGCAAATGAAAAAAAACCAAAGAGAAGGAGCTGCGCCCAGCAACTAAACTAGCCCACCAGTGTTATACAAGTGGGATCCAGCAACCACATAAACCACATGTAAATAGCTCACAAGTAGAAGAGAGAAAATACATCATTTATTTCTTACTCACATGTCTCTCTATACATATCAGAAAACCAAACTCTCCTAGCAAAATAGCATTACAAAGCATATTTTTGATCTAGTTCATCACGACTCATGGGGACCCTAGAGGAAATCTACCTTAATCGGAACAAAATACTTACTGTAGTCGATGGCTCTAGTAGACTTAAGACACATTTGTTGACATGTATAGCGTAAGCTGTAAGTGAAGGAAATCCAGATAAGGATACTAGAGACTGTGAAGAACCACATTAATGCTAAGGTTTAAATCTTTAGTGACAATGGAACTCAGATTGCAATCTCACTGTGAAAATATCTTAGCTTATAAAGGCATAGTGCATGATAAAAGCGTCATAGAATTACCCCAGCAGAAAGAAAGAACAAAAAGGAAATACAGGTTTTCACTTGAAACTACTAGGGCACTTCAAATTCATGAAGGTTCCTCCCATATTGTCTATCGGGAACAGGTATCTTGGCAGCAACACATTTTATCACTTTATTGCCTAGTGTAGTGATAGGACGGAAAGACCCTATGAAAGGCTCATAAATTTGAAGCAAAAGAGATAACGACTAAGGAGTGTGTTAGTTAGTCAACCCTACGCACAAATAGGATATAAGCTTCTTTTTAATCTTGAGAAGAAAAGAAGATTTCAGAGTAGAGATGTTGTTTTCAAAGAAAATATTTCCTTCCCTTGATTATGAGAAATATAAGGATCTATTATAAATGGAACTCAGATTAAATTCCGTTAGTGAGTAGTTATGAGGAACATGGCGTGATGGCAACATGATATGTGAAGATGATCTTGAAGCAGCAAGAAATAACTGTGAAGTTTCAATAGAGGAATAGGAAATGTAGTGAGAATAGACAACGGTGAAACTGTAGAAGAAACCAAAAATTATACAAGAAGTAGATATTTGCTGGAGAGTTTGAACTTTGAAAGGCTATGAATACACAATACCTGGGAGAAAGAACAATAGCAACGCAAACATGTCTCCTTTTTCGGTCCTAGAGGATACAAAAAGTTACACCCCTGAGTTTCTGGTGTCACTATGAAAAGTCCTTCGGGTGCCAGAACAAACAATTACAAAGAAGCCTCACAACGAGCAGGGTCCCAAAAGGCGAGCTTGAAGTTCTTGAGAAGCATGCAACTTGGGATATCAATGATTTACAAAGTGACAAGAGAGTAATAGTTTCAGACGGGTTTATAAAACTAAATACAAACTGAAGTTGTGGCTAAAAGAAACAAACAACTTGACGGATAAAACTTGCAAACATACATTCTCTGCGGTATCCAAATTTGCTACTGTGCGAGTTCTTATTGCTCTTGGTACACTAAGAAAATAGAACTTGAACCAACTAGATAAAAAAATGCCTTATTGCATGGATTTCAAAGGTACCAGCTGGAAAATTTGCATATTCAAATGTGTCAGCTGGAAAATTTTGCAGACTCAAGAAGAGTCTTTATGAATTGAAGCAGCAATCCAGACAGTGGAACATAAATCTCACAAAGTTTTTGCTTAGAAGAGGTTTCAATCAGTAAAAAAGAGCCTATTCTCTGTTTCATAGAGAAGTAGATGGCAAATGTTGTGTAGTACTGGAATATGTAAGATCATCTACTCATATCAGCAGATGATGAAATTTTATTACTTATTTGGAGACAGAACTTGATAGAGAATTAACAATCAAAAATTTGGGAGAAATGAGATAATTTTTGGGGTTAGCAAAATGGTTGAACAAAGAAAGTATATCTTAAATATTCCCATCTGAACAAAATTTAACCCAATGCAGAGAGACTAAATACCCTTTTCCAAAGCCGGTGAAGCTATCCGCAAATCAAAGTTCACTGTTGTCTAATCCATAACAATAAAGAAGACTCATAGGAAGGCTCCTCTACCTTAATCTTGGCAAAATCGACCTAGCTTTCAACAGCAAGTCAATATGTGAGCTGCCTAAAGGTGCCACATTGGGAGGCTGCCCTCCATGTGGAGAAGTACCTTAGAGGGACACTTGATTGGGGTTTATACTACTACTCACAAGGAGATCTCAGCATCACTAGCTATCTTTATGCACTATGAAGCACGAGAACATCTGTGATATAAAGTTTCACCGTTTCGGGAACTTTTCCGTTTCCAAAACCCTAGATGTTACTATGCTAATGAAGCCCACAAATGGATGAATACTGAGGTTTTCGTGTTTTAGTTTCCAAAAGCAAATCTGTTTTCAATTGCAAACTTGGATTCATGTGCCTTCTCCGGAAGGTCTCTCACAAGGCACTGACTATTGAGTTGTTCTAGGGGATTCCTTGGTATCTTGCAAAACTAAAAGGCAAAAGACAATGTCCAAGTCGTCTACTGAATCAAAATACAAAAGTATCAGTATGGGTTAATGGCATTTTAGAAGACTTGAACATTTGCATTTCTAAGTCAATATCTTTATATTGTGACAATAAAACAGCTCAAACTATTGTACACAACTCAGTCTTTCATGAGCTGCACCAAGCACTAAAAGCTTAATTTTTATTATGTAAGAGATCATATCCGAAAAGGTTTTAATTTCACTGCTTACCTCGAGTCAGAACTTCATATCTTAAGATGCCTGCCTCAACTCAACATGAGTTTCTTGCTTTCAAGTTAGGACTTGTTTCCTCTCCCCAAGTCCAACTTAGAGGGGGGATAAGAAAAATATATAGGCCTAGTCTATTTAGTAGTGAGGTGTAACCTTGTAAATATATAGGCCTAGTCTATATAGATAGTATAAAGTAAGGCTTCATCCTTCTCTAAGGAGTCTTGAAACTAGTGCAACTCACACAGTTCTTAGGATGTGTACAGAAACTGTACTGTAATTGCAACCGTCGAAAATCCCTTCGTCCATTCTTAAGAAATTTGCCTAAGATTCGAGAAAGCTGTTAACTTCCTTGAATACTCCTCTTCACATTATTTGGTTGCCAAAAGATCGAAAGCTTAATTGCAAGGCCGCATGCCTGCATTGCATCAAGTACCATCAACTATATGCAGACTAAAGATGGATTCCCTATTGCTAGTTTGCTACACTAGAAAATCTAGGTAAGAAAAAAATGCAAATTTGAGATAAAAAGATGCATCACTTTATAAGCGTCGTTTCTATGTCAACGTATCACCAAAACAAATTTACCAACTACTGCTTCATCCAAAAATACTCGACACATTGTTCCATCTCGTCATATTCAAAAAAAACTTCTTAATCTTCCCAACATTACTTTGATAATAGGCGTGTCGCTACCACTGTCTTTATCATTAGACAAAATGCAGTATCATGGAAACTCTTAGCACAACTCAACACTACTAGTTCGTAAAACACGACAACATAAATATCAATTTAAAAAGAAATACAAAACTCAATCTTTAATATCATACTTATTCCAGCCCCGACTCCAAATAACCTCCTCGATTGATAATTAGATTACAAAAGAAAAATGATTAACCCAACTACAAATTAAATAAAATAGAAAACTCTCCAATCTCTCTAATAAGACAAAGTCGAGCACATGTAAGATCCCATAGGCTAAATGTTATAATTAACACAACTAGTAAGCTTATAATAAAATTATCGTAAGACCACCTCCATTTATAGTTTTGTGCTCACTTTGTACCCTAAAAAGGTCAATTTTATAAGTTAGAGCCATTAAAGGGGCTACTTTTAGATAATAGGTTTTTTAAGACAATAAGTTACCCTCGTCTTACTAGTCTCATATAAGATCTTGATAAACTTAATATATAAAGCAAATTGTAGATGTTATCTAGCATAGTTGGTAAAGATCTTGTTTACATCAGTGCGCTTAGTCGCTCATTTACACCAAACAAAATATATATGCGAATTCAGATCCTCTCCACTTCTTTTCTTCCAGTTAGGCTCTGTTCTTTTGGACTGAATAAGTCAATCGAATCGATCGATCTCGATTCGAATCGATCTCGATTCGAAATGAATAAGTCGCGAATCGAATCGAATCGGCCGATGCGATCGATCGATCGATCGATCTCGATCCGACCGAACCGAATCGATCCGAGATTGAGTATTATTAATAATTACAAGTAGAGTAATATTTTTATCATCATTGATAATGATAATAATTAATATTATTAATGATAATGATAATGATAATGATAATAATAATAATAATATTAATACTAATACTAATAATATGCATAATAATAATATTTTTTTTTACGCTATAATAATAATAATATTCTTATGAATTGAGTAATATTAATAATAACAAGAAGAATAATAATGAATATGAAGTAATAATATTAAACTGAATGATGCACATGAAGCTGATGGTGAAGATAATAATGAAGATGAGGTGGAAGAAAATGACGAGGTTGGAGATCGTATGGAAGAAGATTATTAGGAAATTTAGAATACTCCTTTTGTTTCTTTTAATTGCTACATTTCCCTTAAATGTTCTTTTTTTAATTGCTACATTGTTTAAACTTATTTATTTGGAGTTCTTCACCCACCATAAAGTAATACTCCCTCCGTTTTCGAAAGTTCTCCCTACTTTAACCAATTTTCTCTCACAAAATTATTCAAAATAGGAACAACAAAATAAATCGGAGGGAGTATTACTTTTCTATCTTTCGCTTCTTTCACCAAAAAATACTCTTTTTTATCACTTGTCTCGCTCCTTTTTTTTTATATTCAATGGGTTAACAAATACCCTCCAAAAAGTTTAAAAGTGACATTGCCAAAAATAATAATAATAATAATAATAATAATAAGAAGAATAATAAAATAACAATAATAATAAAAATAATAATAATAAGAATAATAAGAATATAATAAAATTAATAATAGTAATAATAATAATAATAATAATAATAATAATAACAATCATAATAATAATAATAATAATAATAATAACAATAACAATAACAATAATAATAATAATAATAATAATAATAATAATAATAATAAGAATAATAATAAGAATATAATAATAATAGTAATAATAGTAATAACAATATTATTAATAACAATAATAATGATGATGATAATAATAATAATAATAATAATAATAATAATAATAATAAAAAAAAAAATCAATAAGTTGTAGTCGAATCGATCTCGATCCGAATCGAACCGAATAAGTCTGAACCGAATCGAACCGAACCGAATCGATCGATTCGAACCGATCGATCGATTCGAACGAATCGAATTTCCATTTATTCAGTCCAAAAGAACAGAGCCTTATTTCATATAACAAAAAATACTCCAAATAAAGAAGGGAAAATAATTAGAAAAAGGCTAAATATGGAAACTTAAACTCACCATGTCTGTCTGAAAAGCCTCGACAGCTAATTTATCCATCAAGACCTCTGTTGCTTGGCAAACTTCCTCATTTTTCACACCTAATCATAAATCAAATCCCCTCAAGTTTACTAATCACAATCAATAAAGAAAAATCCAAATAATTTATTAACAAAAAAAAGGGTGAAAAAAAAAAACAAACTGGAAACAGCATGAATAAGGTGAAGAGTGTCGGCGAGGCGGCAAAAGTGGGCCAGGGCCCAATCAAAGGCATGCTTGCTATTAGGCCCATGATCTACTGCAATTAACACATCTCTTCCTCTCCTTCTCTCTCCAGTTTCTCTCTCTAATTCTGGTTCAGGTACTATTGGTATCAATGATGGTAATTGCACTTCTCTCCAGTTGTAAACCTCTTCTTCTTCTCCTATTGTTTTCATTTTCTCTCTCCTCAAACTATATTAGTTTTGGTTGATTTTGATTTTGATTTTGATTTTGGGAGAATAGGGAAAAGGGGTAAGGGTTTAATTGGAATATGGTGGCAAAAAGAAGCCGCCATTGTTGAAAGTTTGGTGTTTCTCACGCGTTACAGTTTCGTTTGCTAAGGAATAATCACGAGTTACGATGTTTTTTTTTTTTTTTTTTTGGAAAGAACGAGTCACGAGGCTTTTAGATATGGATTCAGTTTCACAAGGCCCGGAAACAGGCCCGGTCTTGACTCACTGTTGAGTTGTGCACGGGCGGGTTCGTATCGAGCCAGTGTGCCTCGTGCCACATCAGTCTAGGTTTATAACGGGCAAAGAAATAATTGTGTCAGATCGTGTCAAACTTTTAAGGGGCGTTTGTTCATATGGTGGTATGGGTTCAGAATAAGGAATTAAACCAAGATGATATAGGTTTTGAACTTGATACCTAAAATATTATGTACTTGGTTTTATTTGGGAATGAAATGTTTTCTTTTATTTGATACCTAGAGGTATTTGTATGAACCATATCCACCTCCCTTTTGGATTTCTAAACCTCATATCTTATGGGTTTGAGGTGCGGGTTTTAAGCCTATCAATTTATCAAACAAACACTACCATGCCTCATACCAGAATCATATGAATCAAACGCTCCCTAAAGGAGCGGTCAATGACGACCAAACCCACGCGCCATGTCGGGTCGATCGTGCTAGCAAGGCTCCTTTAGAATTTTGTATTTTTTTTCGTTTGTGGTTGAGGTAAGCGGACCAAGAGGTGCGACGATCTGTAGTGCATATCAGCCGAGGCGGCCAACGCAAAACTTTACCTAGGATTGAGTTACATATGGGATATCTGATTCAAAATCGATTACGGATCAGATATTCGATAATTACCAAACTCTAATATCTTTGTCTGGTTTGAAGTTTTTGAATATCTGAAATCCATCAACCAAATATTCGGGAACTTTAAGAAGGGAAATATGTCATTTTATGAGTTATGTTATGAGTTATGACTAGCATATATTAGAAGATTGAACCAAGGATGTCTTGGCCTAGTGGTTAAGATTGAGGTGCTGTGAACGATAGGTCACAGGTTCAAATCCCCCATCCCCTTCTTTGTACTTTGTACGCCTTCGTGGCTCCAATGGATCAAATATATATATATATATATATATATATATATATATATATATATATATATATATATATATATATATATATATATTAGAAGTTGAAGTTCTACAATTGGTATATTTGAACTCGATAATTCACTCCCTTTCATTTATCTCTACCGATGATATAGGAAGGGGCATTACTTTTTACCGCCCGTATTTACTAAAAATCGTCCGTATTTTTTTCTTTAAATACCCCCCATGCCCCTCCCTCTTTCACCTCACTTTACACTCTCCACTCTCATCAAACTTCATCCCTCTCTCTACCATGAAGCACTAACACCACCACCACCTTCCGAACACCACCACCGGACCACCACCACCGTACAACCACCACGGGCTCACCACCTCCGCCACCGACGAACCACCGGAGCACAACTAAAAATGTCCGAGGAAGAACCCTCAACGCCACCGGAACGAAATGTGGTAAGTTTTAGTTTTTTTTTTTAACTGCCGGGGAAAAAAAATTGGGCCACCGGAGCGAGGGTAACGAATGAAAAATCCGTTACCCAAATGGTGACAACGGATAAAAAAAACCGTTGCCTCCGTGTGGTGGTAAAGGATTTTCTATCCGTTGCCCCCCTTATTTCGAAAAAAAAAAAATTCAGCAACTTTTCCGGCGAGGGGGCGGGGAGTTTATCACTACTATTTTTCCGGCTAAGGGGTCGGTTTTAACCACAAATAAGTACAAAACTAACATGATTTGAAGATTCTCCGATTTCCTTTGCCTTCTTCCTTGGGCCAATACTTTTTCCGGCGAGTTGTGGTGGTGGTGGTGGTGGTGGGCGTCGGTGTATTGTTAGTCCCCGGTGTGGTGGTCGCCGGTCGGGTGGTGTCGTTGGTCTGCTGGTGGTTGCCGTGTGGTGGTGGTTGCAGTGGTGGTGGTGGTGGTTATGGTGGGAGTGAGTGAGGAGTGAGGAGTGGGAGTGGGAGTGAGACCGAGGAGTGAGAGTGTGAGTGAGTGTGAGTGAGAGTGATGGGGTATGGGGTATGGGATCAAGTATTTGTAGGGGTAGTTTAGGAGTATTTAAGAAAAAATACGGATGATTTTAAGTAAATACGGACGGTAAATAGCGATTGGGTATAGGAAGTCGACGCTTGATGACTAATACCAAATCAATTATGACACGTGAATTGTTGAAGTTAATAAAAGGGGATTTTCTATATTATACCCCTGTGTTTCTTCGTTTTCTATGTTGTACCCCAATCGTTTAAAAGCTCTACATTGTACTAGACCTGATCAGACACCGGACCGGGTTCGGGCCGGGCCGCGCAAAAAAAAAAAAGTGCCCATCTTGCGGGCCGGGCCGGGCCCAAATCCGGGCCAAAAATTTGTGCCCAAAGCCCGGTATTTCGGACCGGGTCGAGCGGGCTTTTGCGGGCCAAAACGGGCCGGGCCTAAATTTTAGGCTAAAAAGTGTTTTTTTTCTTGTCCAAAGCCCGCCCAAAAAAAAAATTTGACCGGTGCGGACTCGGCCCGCGGGCCCAAAAAAACTGCCCAAACCCGCCCAAAAATCGGGCCGGGCCGGGCCAAGCTGGAGTTGATCAGGTATACATTGTACCCTTAAACTTGGCTTTTTTAATGTATAGTGCCCGATTGCCGACTAGGTGTCATAAATTTTGTTACCTTTTTTGTGATCTTTAGGAGCTATGTTAACTTGTTCATAGTTTTACTATTAAAGGACACATCTTATAAGCAAGATTACTTCGTTAGATTACAAATTATAGACAAAATATTTGCCTTCGAGTTAATAGTAAGGACAAAGTGCATAAAATCTGGCAAGTTTAGGGGTATCATGTGGAATTTCAAAAATGTTGGGGTACAATGTAGAAATCAAAAAAACACAAGGGTATAACGTAGAAAAACCCTAGATTATACTATTAAAAAAGAAAGCTAAAATATCATAATTCATAAAGCCTATAAAAAATTAGCCTCCCTTCAAAGGGGTAAAAATTAAAGGACGAAAATCATGTGAACTAAAGTTTGTGAACAAGTCACTTCACAGCCCTAAAGGGGTGAGGTTCAATTCAATTGGAAGGAATGGGGTGCGGTTTTAGTAGTCTAATATTGGCTTAATATCCCTTAAAAAGGGTAAGGTCTTAGAAAATAATCGTAATTATAAGAAATCATTGTGTATTACTAACTTCTACTTCTACTAAACTAATGTGTGGCTTAATGCTTTTTGAAGTCTCTTATAGCTATTGAATGGAACGAAAATTATTGGACGTCCTTGTATGATTTTACAAGTTGTATGAGTATGTTAAGAGTGCGCTCGCTTCATTTTAAAAAAATAGTTTCATATTCAAGATGTTCAAATAAGTTTTAATAAGCTTAAATAAGTTTCCATAAGTTCTAATAGGTTTCGAAATATGTTCAATTTTTAAATAAGATAAATTAAGAAAAATAAAAGTGAATAGGACACACTATAAATTGTGTTATGTATATCATTTTTTTTTATTTTTAAATGGTGAGGAGAATACATTAGGTGGCTCTACTCCCGAGGGGTAGACCTAATGTGCCTGATACAAAACTGGGAAAGAGTGAGGAGTTAATGGATATATTGATGTCGAGCTGGTCTGGAATCAGATATCTCACATTTGCAATCAATTTGCTGCTCTGTTTGCTTCTCTGTAAATGTGTTCGAAGCAGACGTTCTCAAAGGACGTGAGAAGAGATAAACTATCCTTAATGATGTGATCGATTTGCCATGGTGCTCCCAGATTCCTTGTAAGCAGTTGATGACTAAAAGATTGTATCCTTCGATCCAAGTGTTCCTTATCTTTTGGGAAGAGCTAGTTGAATCCCTAGATGGAGAGTTTTGGCTTCGGAAATGAAGGAGCTACGGTTCCGAGGTTGTATCAACAAGCTTTGATCATGGTGCCTTCATTGTTGCAGAGAATAACACATGTTGCAGACGATGAGCCACGGACGAAGCCGCCAAAGTTGAGTTTAGTGAAGTTGGGAGAAGGAGGATCCCATGTGATGAGCATGGTGCGAGTGGCTGGAGGTCGAGTAAGGAAATTGTAATGATCAGCATGGGTACCTGTAGAGTCGAGGGTGTTTAGATCACTGTTGTTGTATCCATTCAAAAACGAGATGGCTTTCTCTGTGAATCATTATGGGATTAGTTAATTTTTTGTTTTGAATGTTGATAGCATTACATTCCTTCCATATGCTCCATATGAGGTCCTTTTGGAGCTAAGGATTTGTGCTGATGAAGCCACTCTAGAAGCTTATCAATTGAGCAAGTAGGGATAGTTACACCTACCCAATTCTTTGTAGTAAGGGAGTTTCACATGTTATAACTTGAAGGACAATGCAGAATTAGATGACCAAGAGATTCACAAAATAGGTTACAACATGGGTATAGTAAGTAGGGATGGTATTTACTAGAAGGCTATTGTGGCATACTTGCCTTCACCAAAGATCGCTCAATTCATGACAATCTCTTAATCGCACAAGAAGCACTTAATACTTTTCAAAAGTCCAAAAATAAAGCTGGTTGGTGTGCTTTAAAACTAGATATGGAAAAAGCTTATGATAGAATTGAATGGGAATTCCTATGGCAAACTCTTCATACTTTTGATTTCCCTGAAACATGGATTCAATGGATCAAAGAATGTGTAACTAACGTCTCATACTCCATCAAAATCAACGGCCAACCCGCCCCATGGTTGCGCCCATCCAAAGGGCTCCGTCAGGAAGACCCTTTGTCACCGTATCTTTTCATCCTATGCATGGAAGTTCTTGTCCGACAATTGACTATTATAAGTCAAGAAATAGACTCGGGTATTGGTTTCAAATTACACCCAAGATCCACCAATATTCCTGCCCTCCTTTTTGCAAACGATAGTCTTATTTTTTATAAAGCCTCTGCCAAAGCATGTAGGAACCTCAAAAACATTCTAGATAGTTTTTGTGATCTCTCCGGCCAACTGATCAACTTTCATAAATCGTCCATTGTTTTCTCCAAGTTGGTCTCCTCAAATAGAAAATCGGCTTTGGCAAGTCATTTTAACATGATCCCCAACTCGTCCCTGGGTCGTTATCTTGGGATCTTTTTCAGTTCCTATCAACCCACTAAGTCAGCTACAATCTTATTTTACAAAAAACAAATCAAAGAATTAACCAATGGGAATCCCGCTTTCTTTCCAAAGCAGGTCGTCCCCTTATTCAAAGTAACCTTGAGGCCATCCCGGCTTATGCTTGTGCTTTCACTATGCTCCCTCAAGATTTGGCCAAATCAGTTGATACTACTCATAGGAAATTCTTGGAGACAATCCAAGGATAAAAACGCAGTTGCACTTATAGCATGGGATACAATTTGCACCCCCAAAACCCATGGTGGCTTGGGTCTGAGGAAAAGTATTCCTCTTAACAAAGCATTCTTAGTCAAGTTAGGTTGGAAGATTCTCACTGATCCCTCTAATTTTTCGGTCAAATTGGTTTCCGAAAAATACTTAAAAAAGTCATTCTTTCTTCAATTACAAATGTCAAACTAAAGACTCCACCATATGGAAAAAAAATCATGCTTCAACGCCCCCTTCTACTAAAAGGAATAAAATGAAAAATTGGGGATGGGTCTACGATCCTTTTCTGGAAACATAATTGGTGTTCGAAGGATAATCTCCTCTCTATTTTTAACTTAAAAGAAAATCAAGTGGACTCCTCCACTTTGCTTAAAGAATTTATTACCCCCAACCGTTCTTGGGACTTTGAAAAACTCCGCTCCATGGTTCCTAATTCCATCATCAAATTGATCAAAGGCATTCCTTTACTGGTCCATCCTTTTCCAGATGGACTTATCTAGGCTCCCAGCTCTTCTGGCGAATTTACAGTGACATCTGCTACCTGGCTGGCCCATAACCTCCCTCCTAATATCCCTAAATGGCAATTTCGTTGGATTTTGAATTTGGACATCCCTCCAAAATAAAAAAATTTCTTATGGCAAATTTGCCATAATAGCCTTGGTGTTCGTGCTACCCTGGCCAATAGGAATATCATTCCTATCAACCTATGTGATCTATGCAACTCCCACCCGGAGACCTTAGACCATCTTTTTGGGGATTGCCCCTCTCTTACTCCCCTAAAGATCTTACGTACCCGATCTCAAGCCATGGCTTCCTTTCTCATTATCTTATGACACGCTAATGGAAAACCTTTCCAAGCTACGGAAACACAAATCCAATTTAAGTAAATTTATTTTCTTAATATGGAGCATTTGGAAAGAGAGAAATGAAATTATCTTCCGCCAAAGTGCTCTCAACATTCATAGGGTCTTCCACAAAGCCAAATTCCTATTCTCAAAATGGTCCCTTAGGATTGCAGTAGATCACTGCTTTTCCTCTAGGACCCCGTTGTCCACCACTTTCAATCCACCATCCCCGTCATCTATTTTCGTCGCTTGGGAGCCGCCTCCCCCACTTCATTTCAAACTCAACTTCGATGGTTCAGTTCGTGATTCCTCTGTTGCAGCTGGACTTATCATTCGAGACTCTCAGGGTACTCTTATTAAGGTTGCTGCTTTCAACCTCGGCATCACTACTGTCTACATGGCTGAAGTCATGGCCCTCCACCACGGTATTCAGTGGGCTACTCAGAATAACATTTCTCATATTCACATCGAAGGCGATAACCTTCTCATTGTTAATGCCCTCAAGGGCCTTTAGGAGCCCCCTTGGCAGATGTGTCATCTTCTCAAGAACATTCACAAGCTCCTCCTCTCCTTCACTACGTGGGATATCAGACATGTCTACATGGAAGCTAATAAGGCAGCAGATTGGATTGCCAATGTAGAACATTTAGTCAATTCTGTTTTCTCATTGATGATTGTACTAGTTCCGAGTTATCTACCATTCTTGTAAATGATAAGGTTGGAGCTCCCCTCGTGCGGAGGGTCTCCTAACCTTCTTTTTCCTTACCTTTAAAACAAAAAAATTGTGCCATATTTGCCAAATATTTTTTTTCGGATTTAGAGGAACATTTAGGTTCCAGATCTAGCGGAAAAGCCGTTAGTCACAACTTGGCTCTAAGCCCATGGGACAACCAATTGCGGACTTCAGCAGAAAAATAATCATTAGTTGTGGGGTCCCGAATGGGGTATCGCCGAAGGGAATGGTGGGGATTGGTATTCCTTTTATAAGGGTGACTATATGATTTAGGAGCATGTAACGAAACTTCAGAATATCAAATATGTGATTACGTAGGAGAACATCAGCGACACGCAAATCTAGGTCTACTTGACCTTTAAATAAGAGTGAAACGTCCGGCTTTGGAGAGGATACATGCTTCCCATGAGTTAATGGCCTGTTCTTTTCGGCATAAAACAATTGAACTAAATCGAATTAAATTATAACTAATTCATAGTAATGATTATAATTTAGGAACTGAACTGAACTGAACTGAAAATAAGTTGGGGAGAACAAGCCCTAAGGCAGTGTTCCATTTTCTAGAGAATACGTTTATAATCAGCTTTACTATGTACATCATATTTGGCAAATTTGTCATATTTCATATAAGCTCTTTCTCCTATAGAATTTAAATGAAATATGTTAAATTTTACATAAGCCTTTCAGTTTTCGGCTATGTTCAGTTCACCTTATTTTTGCTTATTTCAGATCAGATCAGATCAGACCATATCAGAAAAAATAAGTTCAGATTTGATCAATTCAGATAAGTTCAGATTATGCTTATATTTAAAAACTTATTATTATTGTTGTTATTATCATGATTATTATGATTATTATTATTATTAATGTTATTATTGTTATTGTAATAATTATTATTATCGTTGTTGTTATTATTATTATTATTATTATTATTATCATCATCATTATTTACTTTATACGATTACTATTATTATCAATATTATTATTTACTAGTACATTTGTTCAAAAAGATTATTATTATTGTCGTTATTGTACTTATTAATTATTAATATTGGTAATTATTATTAATGTCGTTGCTATTATTACAAATGTTATTGATATCACTATTTGAAGCTATTTGTGTTCAAGAAGAAGAATGTTCTTTTGGCATTTGTACGTGTTCTTTTTTATATTTGTTCTAATTAATAATTTTGATATGTGATGTTCTTTTTGATGTTATACATGTAACGAACATGACAATAATATATGATGTTTATTTTTTTATTTATTTTGGTTGAATAATATAAATTATATGTTACTAGTTTATATAAAACATGAGTAGCATGAGATAACCTAATGGTGTTGTCATCACGTTCAAAATTTTCCCTACAAAGGATTTCAACTTATCTTTAAAAATAAAGTTTATATAGAACAAGACAACGATATAAGAAGAATATTTAACTATTTTGTTCAAGATCATATGATTATATATATTTATAGGTTTATTAATAATAAAAAAGGACAATTTATTGATATAATAAAAAACATGTTGTTAATTGAATCCAAACATGTCATCAATATAAAAATAACATCTATCTTTTATTTTTAGAATGTGTTTTTTACATAGATTTTGTATGTTAATTATATGTTCTTTTAATTACTACCTAAATTCTTATTATTAACAGAACTTGAACATGAACAATATGTTTTTTTTTTACCTAGAATGTGTGTTCTTTTTGTTTTAATTTTTTTGGGCCCCAACCCCGTGGTAAGTTGAATTTCAACTGGACTGCCCTCGCACATAGTCACTCACCTAGAGACCCAACAAGCCTCAAACCCCCTCCCCCACCCACAACAATTTTGAAATATATAATTTCACCAAGATTTAAACCATGGTCTCCCATGTAGGAGATAGGAAGCCATACCATTGGATCAAGAGTCCTTAGTATTTTATTTTTAATTGTATGTTCATATACTAATGTGTTATCTTTCAAAAAAAACTAATTATGCTACTATTACTATTATTATTATTATTATTATTATTATTATTATTATTATTATTATTATTATTATTATGTTATCTATATTATTTTTATTATTGTTATTATTATTATAATATTATTTATATTATTATTTTAAAATTATTATTATTATTATTATGATTATTATTATTTATTATTATTATTATTATTATTGAAAGTTGTACATAGTACTATAAAATGATAGTACTAGTAATACTAGTAATGAAGTACAAAGTAATAATAATACCAGTAGTAGTATGTTTTGTAAAAGATAAGTTCAAATCAGATTAGAAAAAATAAGTTCAGATCAAATCAGATAAGTTCAGATCAGTATATTTAAAGTGAACTAAACATAGCCTTCATCCTATAAAATCTTAGTCAGATTTTCATTTGTTTGACTTTGAATCCTATTTTCTTTCTTCAATGCACCTCCTAATGTATTCAAGTCGGATTTTCAGTTTCTCAAATTTTGGATCAAAACTTTTCTTTTAATCGACTTCAACTCAAATCTGATGATACTTCGTTACAAGCGTATTTACATGTGAAACCCAGAATAACACTACATGTGAAACCCAGATTAACACTAATCAAAACCTGATATCAAATCCAAAACAGTGGAAATTGCATACGCATAAGTATTATTCTTGTATATAATCACAGTGATTTGTGAATAATATAACAAACAATCAGGTGTGATATGTGAATTATACACAAGCATTTAAATTGCTGTGTTCTATAAATTACTAATTGGTTGAATTTAAGTGACCAAAACCAAATTCAGATCCATACACTAAAGGAAAACATTTTATGCAAGATTTTAAATAAAAGGGGCTTTCTGTAAATAATAATCGAATCCAAGCAAATGCTTAATATTTGTTTTTAGGAAAAACGAATAGAAGTTAAGATGAAGATGAAGGAGAGGTGCTCAGAAAGAATTAAGAATGGAATTCAAAATTATCCTCAGCAATCATTCGGATTAACGAGATTTAGTATAATCATCATTGCACCTTCAACCTCCATAAATTAAACGATTACAAAGATAAAAAAAAAATAACACAATTGAAATTCGGAGAGGAGAGAGAAAACGGTATGAACAAAGAAATAGAAGCCGATAAATATGAAGTTATAGTCTTTTCAACAAAAAAAAACAGATGAAGTTATAGTGCAGCCGTTTAGGGTTTACGGCTTTGAATGGTTGATAAGAGTTTGGGTGGTTTAATTTATATCCGACGATATCTCAACCCTATTCGAATCCACAGCATCTTTTTGGGTTTTTACCAAACAAATAGTATTGGGTTCCAATGTGCTTTTGATGGTTAGGGCTTAAGTCATCTGGGCCTCCGTTGAATCGTGGGATCCGAAGACGTAGTATATGCTATGAGTTATTGTAGATTTAGTTAGTACGTGTTCGACAATAGTAGTTGTGGACCCGTGGTTCTAGTTTTTACTTTATATTATAAGAGTAGTTGTCAGTTGTGCTGGTAGTTTTTAGTAGTTGATGTATAATTGTTACCTGTTAGTTGTCAAAGTAGTGTATAAGTTGATGTTATGTGAAATAAAATGTTAAAGTAGCTGCTTACAAATAATTAGTCAAAAATTCAAACAAAACTTTTGCGTAAAATTTGTACACCATTAACCAATTCCCCAAAAGCTACAAATATTAGCTCATTGACAACCATTACTGGAACACTAATTCTACCACTAAATGCTACCCGCACTGCTACTTTACGAAACCCTATTAATCTATTATTTTTCTGACTCAATCAACACACTAAAAGATACCTCAAAAATTTGCGCCGAATAGGCCCTTAAATTGTATCGTCTAACATTTCATAAGACTTTACCAACTGATCTAGCCAGTACTTTTGTATGTCTGTCTTAGTATATTATTGGACCTTGTATATATGTTGAGTTGTATAGTTTGGGCCTAAGGCCTTGGATGTAAAATTAGGATGTATATAAACTCTAAGTTTGACAGTAATACAACAACACAAAATCATTAAAACCCTAATCAATTTGTCATGGTATCGGAGCCACACTAATTCACCCTAATTTTTTTTTTCTCTTCACCGTCTTGCCCGCTGCTGTGAGCCCCACCCGTGTGGTTTCTTGCTCGCAGCCATGACTGATGGTGATCGTATCGAACCCGCATCTCCCTTTTATCTTGGCTCGGGAGATCAACCGGGTGATCTAATTACCAATGTCCTGCTCGCTGGCGACAATTATGTTGCTTAGGCACGTGCCATAACTCTCTCTTTGAAGGCTCGCCGGAAGTTTGTGCTTATTAATGGCACAATTTCCAAACCTACAGAGAAGAAAAAAATGCTTGATTGGGAAACCGTACACTCCATGATTGTTTCTTGGATTTTACGGAGTATGGACTCCAAGATTGCTGCCTCGATTCCCTTTCATGACAACGCCCAATCGTTGTGGATTTACCTTGAACGCCGCTTCTGCGTGGCCAACGGACCTAGATTGCAGCAGCTTCGGTCCTCCATAACCGACTGCAAGCAATCAAAAATCATGATTGTGGATGAATATTACAACCGCTTGATGTCTCTCTATGATGAGCTTGCTCGTTTAAAGCCCCTCCATGCTTGTTCTTGTGGAAAATGCACATGTGACGTTGCTGGAAAGTTTGCAGTAGATAGGGAGGAAGAGAAGCTACACCAATTTTTTATTGGTATTGATGATGACCGCTTTGGCACTGTGCGATCAAATCTTCTCTCTCAATCTCCTCCCCCTACTCTTGACCGTGCTTACCAAGCCATGGTTCAAGAGGAACGTTCGCGAGATATCGCTCGCAGCAAGGCTCCTATGGATGACGCTCATGCTTTCACCTTGCAATTCGAACGCTCTTCCTCCCGTGTTGACAAATCGAAGCTCACCTGCTCCTACTGTAAAAAGCGAGGCCACGACAAAGCCTCCTGCTTTAAATTGCACGGTCCTGCCCAGTGGTGGCTCGAGAAATTTGGCCACGGCAGCGCTGCTGCCACTTCTTCTACCTCGTCTGTTGCCGTGCCTACTGCCATGTCTCCTGCCCCGCAGGCTGCTGCCACCATTGCTCGCGGTGCTGCTCCCTCTGTCCGAACCCATGCCGTGAATGACGTTGTGGGGAGTGTGACCAGGGGTGCTGGTTCTTCATCTCCCCTTGATGAATTGAGTCCTTCTCAAGTTCAGGTTTTATTAAATATGATTAATGATGCCAAGCCTTCTAATGATCGTATGACAGGTGATTTTCACTTATTATCATGGATTCTTGACACTGGTGCCTCGCATCATGTTACTGGTACTCAGTCATGTTTGTCTGATATTCAATCTATTATGGATTGTCCTGTTGGTTTACTCGATGGCCAACATGTTGTTGCTACTATGAAGGGTCGTGTGATCCTCTCTCCGGACCTTGTGCTTAATAATGTCCTCTATGTTCCTACTTTGACTTGTAATCTGATTTCTGTCTCTCAAATGATTGATGAGTCCTCTTGTATTGTTCGTTTCACTGATTCCTTGTGTGCTATTCAGGACCTACGCTCGGGGAACCTGATTGGAGCCGGTGAACGTCGAGATGGACTCTACTACTTTCGCCGAATTCCCACTCTACATGCCGTGTCTACTCCTGTTCTTTCCGACTTCGAGTTGTGGCATCATCGATTGGGGCATCCTTCGGACCGAGTTGTCAAGTTAGTTCCTGCTATTCTTCAAAGTAGTAATAAGAAGAAGTTGAATAAAGCTTGTGTAGTTTGTCCTCAAGCTAAACAGACACGTGATAGTTTTCCTGTTAGTGACAGTAAATCTGAACGTATTTTTGAATTAATTCATTGTGATTTGTGGGGTCCTTATCGGACAACCTCGTCTTGTGATGCTATATATTTCTTGACTTTGGTGGATGATTTTTCTAGTGCTGTTTGGGTTTACTTATTGCGTGCTAAAAATGAAGTACAAAAAGCTTCCACTTCTTTCTTTGCAATGATTGAACGTCAATTTGAGACCTCTGTTAAGATTGTTTGTACTGACAATGGTACTGAATTCCGTTGCATGTTGGATTATTTTGATCAAAGTGGCATTTTGTTTCAGACCTCCTGTGTAGGAACTCCACAACAAAATGGTAAGGTTGAGCGTAAACACCAACATATCCTTAACGTAGCCCGTGCTTTGATGTTTCATGCTAACCTTCCTATTACTTTTTGGGGTGAGTGTGTGCTTATTGCAGTATATTTGATTAATCAAACCCCTTCTAGTGTGTTGGGAGGTCAAACACCATATGAAATGTTGTGTGGTAAAGTTTTTAATTTTGACGTAATGCGCGTATTTGGATGTTTATGTTTTGCTCATGACCAACGTGCCAAAGGAAATAAGTTTGCTCCGCGGAGTCGGAAATGTATTTATTGGTTATCCTAATGGTAAGAAAGGTTGGAAGTTGTATGATCTTGCTTCTGGATATATTTTTGTTTCGAGGGATGTAAAATTTCATGAGAATGAGTTTCCTTTTGCCTTGGATTCGGATTCCTCTTCCATGTCTCCTGCTCCTGATTCTTCCATGGTTGATCTTGGCTTCTTGGACGATCTTGAATCTGTCCTTGATGATGCGGGTGATGCCCCCACTGCTCCGTCTCTGTCTCCTCCCACATCATCCTCTGCTGTGCCTCCTCCTGAGCCTTCTGTCGTAGCTTCCAGCACCACCGAGGTTGATGCCAGTCCCACTGCTGCCCCGACACTTCCGCCCACGGAACTTGGGCGTGGGCTTCGTGCCAAACAGTCCTCTGTGCTCCTTCGAGACTTCGTCACTAATTCTGTGCAAGTATTGAGTCCATCTCCGGCTTCTCCTACTCCGTCATCTTCCTCAGGTACTTTATATCCGTTAGCACACTTGGTGAATTATGAAAAATTTTCTGCTCCACATCGCATCTTTCTTGCAGCTGTTACAGATAGCAGTGAACCACACACTTTTTCTGAAGCAATGAAGGATGCTGGTTGGCGTGCCGCCATGCAACAAGAAATTGCAGCTTTGGAGGATAATGGTACTTGGTCTATGGCCGAACTGCCTTCTAATAAAAAGGCTCTTGGGTGCAAGTGGGTCTACAAGATCAAGCATAACTCAGATGGGACTATTGAACGTCTCAAGGCTCGTTTGGTAATCTTTGGTAATCACCAAGTTGAAGGCCTTGACTATACCGAGACTTTTGCTTCTATGGCTAAGATGGTTACTGTTCGTGCTTTTCTTGCTATTGCAGCTGCTAAGAATTGGGAGCTTCATCAGATGGATGTGCACAATGCATTTCTTCATGGCGATCTTGACGAAGAAGTGTATATGAAACCACCTCCTGGATTTACTCCTTCCCAACCTGGCTTGGTTTGTCATCTCAGAAAATCTCTATATGGCCTTCGTCAAGCTCCTTGATGTTGGTTTGCTAAGTTGGCTGCTGCCTTGCTCTCATATGGCTTCACTCAATCATACTCAGATTATTCTCTGTTCACTCTCTCTCAAGATGGTATTCAGCTTTCTGTTCTCATCTACGTTGATGATTTAATCATCTCTGGTAATAATTCTTCCGTTGTTGCTTCTTTCAAGTCGTATTTGGGCACGTGCTTTCATATGAAGGATCTAGGTCCTTTGAAATATTTTCTGGGCATTGAGGTTGCTCGTAGCTTGGATGGTTTATTTTTGTGTCAGCGCAAATATGCGCTCGATATCATTTCTGAGGCTGGTTTGCTCGGGGCTAAACCGGCCGCATTTCCGCTCGAACAAAATCATACTCTTGCTCTTGCTTCTGGTCCCTTGTTGTCGGATCCGAAAGCCTATAGGCGCCTTGTTGGGCGCCTCATATATTTGTCCTTTACTCGCCCGAACTTGGCATATAGTGTTCATATTTTGGCTCAGTTTATGCAGCAATCACCTCAGGAGCACTGGGAGGCTGCTCTTCGCGGTGTTCGTTATTTAAAAGGTTGTCCGGGCCAAGCTATCTTGCTTAGTTCTACCTGTGACTTATCTCTGTCTGGTTGGTGCGATTCTGATTGGGCTAGTTGCCCCTTGACTCGTCGTTCTTTGACTGGGTGGCTTATTTTTTTTGGTGGTTCTCCTATCTCTTAGAAAACTAAAAAACAACATACTGTCTCTCGCTCATCAGCTGAAGCTGAGTATCGCTCCCTTGCAGACAGTTTCTTTACTTACTTGGCAAGTTGGGCATTTGTAATCCGCATGCTCCAACTTGAGTGGAGGTATTGGACCTTGTATATATGTTGAGTTGTATAGTTTGGGCCTAAGGCCTTGGATGTAAAATTAGGATGTATATAAACTCTAAGTTTGACAGTAATACAACAACGTAAAATCATTAAAACCCTAATCAATTTGTCATATATGTATGTACATTTTGCGTCACATATTAGTTTGAATACTTTTATACTTCCTCCGTTCCGAATTAAATGCAACAAATCTACTTTTTCACTATTTACACTTTTCACTTTGACTAAGATTTGTGATTTATAAATAGAACTTTTTGTCAGAAACAACCTTTTATAAGTGTCATTATGTGAGAAACAACCTTATAATTTTTTTTTTGTGAGAAACAACCTTTGAATGCTTTTTTTTTGTGAGATCAGACCAGGTGGCCATTTTTCGACATTGACTTCAGTTTTCCGGCCTTGACTTTTTTTACCCCCCTTTCCCTCTCTTTTTTTTACCCACCCACCATCCCTCCCCCCCAACCCCTTTCCCCGCCACACCCCCCCTCCACCTCCCCCTCCCCCCAAGCACCCTAAAAGCCCCTTCCCCCTTCCAGCACCCCCAGATCCCCTCCCCCTTTCCCCACCCCCGCAGCCCCACCCCTACAGCCCCCTCCCTCTGCGGTAGTGCAACATACCGTTCCTTCTTCGCCGCCTTCTCTTCTCCGTTCCCCCGCTCTTCTCTTTTCGAAGGGGGTGGGGGGATGGGTGTTGGGCTGTAAAATCCACCAACAAAACCGTAATGTTTTCGCGCAACTCTCTCTCCTCCGACGATATTCGTCGTCGGAAAACTCAAAGCGAAGGGAAGAAGAAGAAATAGAGGAGAAATTGCGTGTAGAATAATGAAGACAGCGAAGAAAGGGAGGGGAGGGGGTTGCGCGACTGCGAGGGGGAGGGGGCCAGTCTGTTGCGGGGGTGGGGGGAAGGGGGAAGGGGCTTTGGGGGTCTTTGGAGGGAAGAGGGAGGGGGAGGGGGAGGGGGGGGGGTGTGGTGGGAGGAAAGGGGTTGGGGGGAGGGGTGGTGGGTGGGTAAAAAAAAAGAGAGGGAAAGGGGAGTAAAAAAAAAGTCAAGGTTGGAAAACTGAAGTCAATGCCGGAAATGCCCACCTGGTCTGATCTCACAAAAAAACGCATTCAAAGGTTGTTTCTCACAAAAAAAAAATTATAAGGTTGTTTCTCACAAAATGACACTTATAAAAGGTTGTTACTGACAAAAAACTCTTATAAATAATGAAAAACATAGTCAAGTGGGATCTTGTTAGTATCGTCTCGTGACGTACTTTCATAAAATGTAATTTTTATAATTTTTACTTATATGTAATTACAGATATTTATGGTCAAAATAATGCCTCAACATGCGTAAAAGTGGATTTGTTGCATTTAATTCGGAACGGAGGAAGTATATGTCATATGTTCCAAAATAGTATGAATATTTCTTTTCTGTTTTGCCATGGCGCCATTAAGTATTTTATTTTGCATAAAAGAAAAGAAACACACACTTAGGACCCACTGATGCTAGCACCACTTGCTCGGTTTGGGAAATCCTTGACTTGACCACGAACCGTATAAAGACATGCATTAAAATAAGAGCAAACTAAACTAACATGTTTCTTCCTAATATGATAAGAGAGGTACGACGATGGTGGAGTATTACTTCTTCGCTTGGATCCTACTTAGAGGACATATTCGTTATCATTTTTGTTTTAATTTTTTAATAGTCCCTTTTTTACAACTAAAAACTAAATATAAAATTTCAACCTTTGTTGTTAGTTTCCTACATAACATGATTAGGAAAAAAGCATATACTTCTAACTTCAATATAAACTTACACTTCTATAATATATTTTCAAAAATCTTAAAGTCAATAACCAAAAACTATGAGGATGATATCAAACGGGCTCAAAATTAAGAGGAGTGATAAACCTCTATCAGTTAGAGGGCACCTTGCCCACTATCAGGGATAAGGTTGTAATTTTGGCATATTAACAAACACAAACAGGGGTTGAATTGTAAATAACAAGTGTATAAGATACACAAACATGTGTTGATGTATAGACAACAAGTGTTTTAAACACACAAACATGTGTTTTCATAAAAATAAGGTTGCATTTTTTCGAGGAAAAAGCTGGCAAAAACGCGCAAATCGAGACAACTTTTACTTTTTGTCAGAAACCACAGTCTGACTTTTTGACAAAATTTACACTGAAATTCACACCAACAAGGGTTGTTTTGTAAGTAACAAGTGTCTCAAACACATAAACATGGGTTGATTAAACACAAACAAGTGTTTTTGATACACAAACATGGGTTTATAAATTACGATATTGTCCCTGATAGTGGGCAAGGTGCCCTCTAGCTGATAGTGTTTTATCACTCCTCCAAAATTAACGTCAATATTTGCCGCAACTCTCTTGGTAGATCCGCCAATCTGACAATCTGTATGTTATCATTGTGGCTAGTTTCGTGCATGGTCTACCACTTGTTTCAACTTTCATCTTTTATGAATCTTGTAAAGTTTCTCCAAAAGTAGTAGTATCTGGATCTAGTAAACAATAAAAACATAAATCGGATGAAAATATCATATGTTCAAGGCTAAATTTTTGCTCATTACTTTTTTTTTAAAATTGAAATTTCATTAATTAAAGGCCAAACGGCATCTACAATAAGTATTAAAGAAAAACAAGATACAACTAAACAAGGCTAAATCAAATTCGTCTTCGAAGAAACTACAATGAACCAGATCGAGCAATACAACGCAGCCCCCTTGTATTTGCTGAATCAAGCAGCTATTGATGAGGAAGTCTATCATTATGATATAGTTTGGGAAGAACATTCTTGATCGAGTCATGTTGAACGCATCCGAGATTCCAATACATTCATGTTGAGTCTCGAACTTCAACCAATGAGAACAATTTCTCATACCTAAAAACAAAAAAACCATACTCACAACTCCCATAGGGGAGAAGGAGATTTCCAAAACATAAACTAAAAACCCCATAACAGGGTTTGAAAAGATCTCATAAAGAGAGACTAATTTGTTAAACAAAACAAGAAAATGAACTGAAAACTGAAAATAAAAGGGGAAAAGGGGCTTACCATGGATGAAATCATCCATGGCAGCCCCTAATTGATGAAGAAGGGGTAGGGGAGGCTAGGGTTTGAGAGAGAAAGAAAGTCTCATTTTGCTCATTACTTATTTACAACTTTACAAATGAACAATGAGAAAAAAAAATAGTTTTAACTATTGGGTAAATAGTGTACCAGAGTGTATAATATAAAGAGTTTTTTGTCGGAAACAACCTTTTAAAAGTGCCATTTTGCTAGAAACAACCTTATATATTTTTTTTTTTGTGAGAAACAACCTTTAAATGCGATTTTCTTGTCATATCACACCCTTCTACCATTTTCCGGCATTGACTTGAATTTTCCGGCGAAGACTTGAATTTTCCGGCGAAGTTTTTTTTACCCCCTTTCCTCTCTTTTTCCCTCCAATTTCTTCCTCCCAACCCCACCCCAACCTCCAGCCTCACCCCCCATTCTCCATCCCCCTTCCCTCTCTCTACTCGAACCACCCACCCTAGCTTCCATCCCACTCGAACTACCAATCCACCCAGAACCGGTCAAACATGCAGCAATTCAAGGTCGTTGCTATCCGTCGAACTTGCAGATGGTGGCACCACCGTTGAGGAGGGGGAGTGGATCCGGAGCGATAGGGGTAGGTGTAGGATATGCGTGAGAGGAGTTGATCTGGATCGAGCATCGCCTAACATCACCGGTGGGGAACTATTGCTGCTATTGTTTGCTCTATTCCTGGTTTCGAGTCCTAGATGGGGGCGGTTTCGGGGGTGGGTGAGCGAAGGTGGTGGTTTTGGTGGTGGGGGATGGGGTGATTTCGTGGTGGTTTTAGGGGCGTAGGCGGTGCTTTATTGGTGTAGTGGTGGGGCATAGATTTCGGTGATCGAGGGGGCGGTTTTGTGGGGTTTGATGGGTGGTAGTATTGGTTGATGTGGTGTTGCTAAGGTGGTTGAGCGGTGGTGGTGTTGTTGTGGTGGCCTAGCTATGTTTTAGAGAGAGGGAAGGGGGATGGAGAATTGGGGGGTGAGGCTGGAGGTTGGGGTGGGGTTGGGAGGAAGAAATTGGAGGGAAAAAGAGAGGGAAGGGGGTGAAAAAAAAAAAGTCTTCGCCGGGAAATTCAAGTCTTCGCCGGAAAAATCAAGTCAATGTCGGAAAATGGTCGAAATGTCTGATCTGATAAGAAAATCGTATTTAAAGGTTGTTTCTCACAAAAAAAATTTATAAGGTTGTTTCTCACAAAATGACACTTTTAAAATGTTGTTTCTGACAAAAAACTCTAATATAAATTGCAGCAATCCATAATTGTGATATGTTTCACCCTCGAAATATGTTATGTTTGATGATTACTTAGGATGCTTATCAAAATTACATGTTTTCTAGTCTTTTTTCGGTTATGAATTCACAATGTAAGTGTAAGCCATTGAACTTTCTTTCTATGTTTTTCTTTAACTATAAATTGGACCACCTACCTAAGGTAGGACGCAACCGAGATGAAACTACCCTCCCCAAGGCCCCACCTCATGTGTTGATACCCAGCCTTAGGCCCTTATGACAGTTCTTCCTTCAAAAAGATTACGCATGATAAAGGGCCATGAACTAATGATATATACCTAAAATTCGATTAAAGGTCTTAAATACATGTAACATATTAAATAAGAGTCCGTCTTGAATGTAACATGTTACATCATAACTTATTGTGTAACAATATCTCACAACATACATAATGACATATACTCCAACAAAAATGACACTATACAAATATTGACATAAATTTAATGTAATTTTACCATTTATTTCATATCATTTGAGTTTTTTTACTAGTGGTTTATAGGTTGTTACACTTACACCTAAGAATTTGTGATTGGATAATGTACTTAGACTTTAGACATCATTGGTAAATGGTAGTATAACTTGTAATCTTGTATGATGATTCATTTATACTGTATATAAGAATGACAGGAAATTGCAATGGTGCTAATTAAACCATCTCAGAGTTGCTTACGATAATCACGAGGAAAGGCTGCGCCGTGCCATATCAGATACACGCTTAGCTTGTTGGTTATCATTATACTCTTAAAGCTAGCATTTTCAATGAAATTGGGTATTTGCTAACAGATAATGTTGAAAAGTTACTTGAGTTCAGTCTAATCAAAGTCCTAGCAAGGATGTCAAACGCTAAATTAAGGCCTTATAACCTGTAACCAACACATAAAGCCCGCCATTTTTCTTGGAAAATAGACGACTTTAGTAGAGGTATGTATAATATAAATATAGTTCCAACAAGAATTTCAAACTTTTGAGCTTGAACGTTAAGCAAAACATTCCACAACGAAAGTTTTTTCCCCTTGTTTATTGATAATACATTAATGATCAACGTTATTGGCAAATATGAAAATGAAACTTTGCATGTTGGAGTAGAAATAAATAGAGGTAGTTAGTACTACGCTATATAACTTTTTATCATACATCTGGTCTATTGTAAGCATGAAACACCCAAGACTATTTTCTTGCTCATTGTTCATTTGGAAAACTTCAAATGATGATGAACAAAATTAGCAAATTGAGGTGAGATCCAAATAAGCAGCTGAACAAAAAATAGCCTTGAATATACCATACTTAGTTACTCACGGTACATGTGAGTGTATAATCATGAATGCACTTTAGTACGTACTACTTCTATAGTTGAACTATTCAAGCAGCCATGATAGCGCATTGCCAGTTGCCATCCTCTTCCAACAAATTCTGATGACACAGAAGCGTAAAAAACTTGCCATAATGCCATTTTTGGACTTTGTTGGTAAGAAATCGGCTAGCTACATAAAGATCATATAATAAGTTTCTTAACATAAAAGGCCTTACAATCATCACGTATATATATATATACCAATTGTCACAACCTTGATTTTTACGTACAAAATATACTCAAACATAAAGATATACAACTACCTTTACTTGATTCATCTTCAACAATAGAGAATAATTAGCTTTGTACTTTCATCTATTCTTCCTCTCTTTTGCACTTCCATCGAGTAAGGAGGATAATTTGTTGCAAGAAACCAATCACATGCGCACATGCATGGGAGGAAGTAGTGGCCTTTATATTAAACGACGTCTTCATGAATATCATCACAACTACTCTTATTTTGTTCTCTTGTTTTTTGGCAAATATATTGTAGTACTCTTCATTATTTTGTCCACGCTTATGGCTTCCTCCTCGTCTTCTACTACTAAGGCTACCAACGCTCCCACGGACCCGTCCTCGGCGGTCCTTATTCGAGTCGACCAGTCGGGTCAGGGTAACTATAGGAAGATACAAGATGCCATTGATGCTGTGCCCTCTAATAATACCGAGTTTGTTTTCATTTGGGTTAAGCCTGGAACTTACAGGTAATTCTAATTTGCAAGCGTTAAATAAACCACCTATATAGGACAACATATCTCCTCGAAGCCACCCTTAAACAATTTTGATTCAAAAATCGTTAATTTGTGGCAAAATTATCATAATGTTAAACTAGCTAGCCATTTAAGGCTAAGTGCTAACTATCCTTTTTTTTTATCCTTAATTTTATGCTAAGTGAAAGAATTTAATACATGAATATCAAGGTTAATTAGAGGTTTTTAACAATTTTGATACAGAAATAGTTAAAATGGTCCACCATATTAACTATTTCTGAATTAAAATTGTTACAAGGTGCCTCTGAAAAGACTGTTTATCATATATGAGTGGTTTATAGTCCCATCCCTTAGAAGGTGGTTTTTAGTTAAGAATTATTTTAAAAAAATCAGCATCATAAATTTGTAAAAATGTTGATTTCAATTGTTATAATAGTCACTTTTTATATCCTCCTATATATCTAACTTCTATTTATCGAATTTCAGTACTATACTTCATTAAAGATTTGTGTGCTTAATTGGTTTGAAGCTTAATTAGTTATGTTTTTGTTTGTGTGATTTCCTTGTTGCAGGGAAAAGATTGTTGTTCCAGCTAACAAGCCCTACATCACTCTAAGTGGAAATCAAGCTAATGATACTATTATAACATGGGATGATGGTGGTCACCTATATGATTCCGCTACTGTTTCTGTGTTCGCTTCTAATTTTGTGGGGCGATACCTTACATTTGAGGCAAGTTTATTATTATTTTTGTTTTTCAGACCTAAATCAGTAAACAAAGACTATATAATAAGACACTGAAATATATAAGTATGTTCATCATTGTGTGAGTACATGTTGTGTTGATATGCATATTAGAGTGACGAGTGCATCATCAATGTAGCACATAATTAAGTATATGCACTATATCATGCAGCATCAAATATACATGAGTACGTAATTATCGTCCACCCATCTGGATATACATATAAGACACGCCCAGTTGTACTTTAATTTCTATCTAAATTCATTTCAAGAGTTACTCAAGAAAATTGTATTTGATTTTTCGTTTTTTCTGTTATATGTTGTAGTAAGATATCTCATGCATGAACACAAGAGTAAATCTTTTAGTAAAAGTCAATAACACAAAAATAAAAATATCCTCTTGAATATGCACAGAATACGTATGGAACAAGAGGGGTAGGAGTTGCTTTAAGAGTGGCAGGGGATAAGGCTGCATTCTACGGCTGCAGAATGCTATCATACCAGGACACTCTCCTTGATGACACTGGAAGACATTATTATAAAAATTGTTACATTGAAGGAGCTACTGATTTCATATGTGGCAATGCTGCTTCTCTCTTTGAGGTAAGTTTTCTACTTAATTATACTACAATAACCGCTCTGAAATTTACGTCACTACTATATAATTAAGGTTTTGCTAACGTGTAATGCCTTCGGATTAATCATGACTGTACTACAAAAACGCTATTTTTTTTTTGACAACGGGGAAAATGTGCATTAATGAAAAACGGAATTACAACCTAATGCTAATACAACGGAACAAACACAAAGAAACTAATCTGAGCGATACTCGCTCTTACATAACAGCTACAAAAACATAAATAACTTAGACTAGGATAAAACTGCTCGATCTGGAGGCCTGGTGAAACGCTGCTGCTGGTGGATGACAATCGCCAGAACCTTGACGAAAGGAATGGGAGGAAAGGGCTGATTTCACAAGCGGGGCAACAAATTAACAGCGAGATTATGAACTCGCAACAGGACCAATCCCAGTGACCTTCTGTCACATGGGATTCTACGACCACGTGTCTGAGAAGAGTCACATTCCTTTGTGACTCAATACCCTTTTGGAAGGGTATTTCAGGCTTCTCTTTTGATGAGAAGCTCACATGAGTTGACGCGCTATAAACCCAATTAACAAATTGGGGAGCCGTCTTCAGATTTCTTTTTGTCAAGGCATTGATTGAGCAAATCATTACCAACCGAGATTGAAATCTAACCATTGTTAGATCTCGAAGAACCATCCGATTTACAAAATCGGATAAAACACACCCCAACCATGAAATCACGTGCCACGCAAACCCTAACCAACCACGTAAACCAGATCCAATATCGTGAAGACAAAGACTACCTCCAGCAATTAACAAAATTATCAAGCAGGTTAAGTGAACAGACAAGAGAATCATACTAACACAACCAAGAACTAAACAACCAAGATGCGACTAACCACTAGGGGAAGCAGGAGGTAAACGCACAACCACCGGAAAACGCTAGGGGGACACTACACTAACGGGGAGGGGGAGGGGAAGCCCGAAAGTAAACCGGGGGAGGGGAAAGGGTAACTTCGACACAACACTAAAAGGGGGGGGGGGGGGGGATGCCCTACAACTTGACCGACGAAACTAGGGGGGAGGGGGAAGCCCAAACCGACAACTAGGGGAAGGGGGAAGGGGGAAGGGGAGGCCCAAACAGAGACCACAAAACAGGGGAGGGGGAAGGGGAGGCCCAAGCACAAAACCGGGCGACTAACTCAAACGCTAGGGAAAGACCGCCGAGGACACTAGGGGAAGGGGGAACTATGCGACGGCGGAGTGGTTGTGCGACGCTACTGAGGTGGGGAATGAGGAACGAAGACTGAAGACCGACGAGGGAAGGGAGGAGAAGAAACCCTCGAAAGAAAAACAGACGGCCGACGAAGAAGCAGAGGACGGGGAAAATACGGCCGACGAAGTAGCAGGGGAGGGGGAAAACCTCCACCAGACTTGACAGGGGAGGGGAACGACTAACCGGAGAAGACGGACCCCAACGGTAGGAAAACAACCTAAGAGAAAATGAAAGAAAAAAACATATAGAAACAGGGGAACTCGCCGGAGAACCCACCGGAGAATTCGCGGCGCCGGAACTCCGGCGAGTTCCTAGGGTTTGTGTTTAGTGAGAAGGCAGAGAGTTTATGTGTAGAGAGAGAGAAGTAACCTCTTTTTTTTAAAACCCTTGACAACTCAAACAGTCGTAAACAACCCATTTTTTTTTATCACAAATTCAGTCTTAAAATTGAAATTCAACAATTATTGTAAACTTGTAGCGTTCAGATTTTGGTAGTAGAAAATTACTAGCAAATGTTCGACAACACATAAACAATCATCAATATTGTGTATGACAATTTTGTGTATGACGATCACCTTTCGTCTCAAACATGAAGCTTAGCAACTAAACCGCCGATAGTCATAAAATCGGTCAAAAGAATTGAACTTGAGTGTAGGAGACACCAGGAGTGAATATATATTTGTAGAAAGTTGGTGATTTATGAAGAAACTATTCATCATTCTACATTCCACATTTAGGCGGTCATTCATAATCATTGATGCTGGATTTAGTGAAATCCATATAATAGAAGGCTTTCAAATTTCAAATTTCATTATTATGTATTCCTATGCGTTGCATGAAAATGCATATTTCCTCCGTTGCATTTTAATTGTTACACTTTGACATTTTACGCTATTCACAAGTTGCACTTTGACCCTTATTTGTGATTTATACATGAATAAAAATATAGTCATGTTGGATCTTGTTAGATTCGTCTTAGTATGTATTTTCTTAATATGTACTTTTTATAATTTTTACAACTACAAAACTAGAGATATATATCCTCAAAGTTTTGCATTGGCATGCGTGAAAAGTGTAACCGTAACCATTAAAAAGAAACAGAGGGAGTATGTAACGATGCATATGTTTTTCCCCTCCTTTTTTCAGAAATGTCATGTACATTCGGTGATTGAAGTTGGAATTGCTTGCTATTACTCGCCCAAAAGAGGGAGACACCATGGGAAAGTACTCGGTTTTATCTTTTTGGGATGCAAAATCACAGGCAAAGGGGTCGAAACAACATTCCTTGGAAGGCCGTGGGGTGTGCATTCTAGGGTGATTTTTACACTGAGTTTCTTGTCTAATGCAATTTCGACTGTGGGATGGGACAATTGGGGTGACTCCAAAAAAGAGAGGTATACAATATACGATTACCTCCTACTATTTCTAAATATAATACGTCTTATTAAAAAATTAATTTTCCTTTTAAGTTTTAATTAAAGGCACTTTCGGAATAAATTTCCTTACCCTTCCCCTCACTTTTATAGTGTCTACTTGTCTAGTTCCATAACTCGGGTGACGTTGATATGCCAAATGTTTTGGCCGATAAGACCTTTCATCTTACCTACATAAAAAAGGGTAAATATCAAGATTATTAAAAGTTAAATACATTATAATATTTTTTACAAACAAAAAGTATATAAACAAGTAAATAGAGCTTAACTATTAACCTAACACTTTTAAGGCTTCTAATTCATCTTGTAATGCCCACCTAAATTTTAATTTTTTCACTTAAAATCAATTTATGAGAAGTTAGTTCTAATAAGTTATGATTACTGATTTTAATTACAAGAACTGAACCCTAATGTATGCTTATTGCTAACAACTTTTTCTAATAGTATTTTGATGATATCAATTATTGTTTTGGTGTGTATTGCTGTAGCACTGTGACATATGGAGAGTACAAGTGCTATGGACCAGGTGCCAGTAGAGCAAAAAGAGTTGCTTGGTCGAAAGGTCTCACAAATGAAGAAGTTGCACCATTCTTGAGCAAGGACATGATTGGTGGAAGAGGGTGGATTAGACCTGCACCAACCAAGTTTAAGAAAGGCTTCTCTTCTAATCCTGGGAATTTATGAAGTCCTATGAAAATAATGGTTAATTCAAATTATATAAATATGTAGATTTATTTTTGTATATTTTATGTAATATGTAATTTTTTTTCTTTTTTCGAGGAGATCTATTTTGTAGTGTTAATTTATTTATATTGGTGATTGAATTTAATAATATTTGTATCGGTAAATAAAATCCTATTCGACTTTTCTTTTTCCTAATTGAATTATTAAATTTCAATTTCTTCCTTTCATAACCTTGATTATTTATCTATTATTTAAAATAGTTTTTAGATACGGTTTTGTGACCATTTGATGCTTATAGAATTCGAAAAAATAGCTTTTTGAATCGAGATTTTTCTAATTCCTTCCCAAGAGGAACGGAAATTTGTTCATACATACCTTGAACGAAATTCAATCAATTTTTATACAACATTAATAATTTTTTATACAACATTATTTATCCTTTTTTGTATAATATTAACAATTCCTTATAGAAAATTTGTCATTTAACATATAGCATATTTGGAATTCAACATTAATAATTTCCACTTACCAAGGGGAACTAGGTAAGTAAATTCCTACATTTTCATGGGAAGTGAAAATTCATATAAATGTTTTACTTCCCTCATTTCACATTTCTTTCATTCTTTGTCAATCAAGCAATTCATTCACGTTGCATCTTGTAAAAAAACCCATTTTTCATATGGTGACCAAACAACCACCAATACTAAATCAGTGATCAATAACAACTATTACGACTAGGTTCTCTATATGTAAAGGGCTAACTTGCTAAAAACTTGTTTTTATTAGACGATGTTCTTTTAGGGCCGAACCGAATAGAATGGAACTAAAGTGAGTTGCGTTGAAATCAAGTAAAATCGAGAGTAAAATAGCTGAAGTGAAATTATGGAAAAAAAAACCAGTGCTTTAGACGGGTTGGACTTAGGGGTGCTTATCGCACGAGCCGAGCCCGAATTGTATTGGGCTCGACTTGATTATCGTTTAGCTCGGCTCGGCTCGGCTCGGCTCGACTCATGAGCCCAACGAGCTCGATAAATGAAGCTCTGCTTGAGCTCATGAGCTTCTCTCAAGGCTTGGCTCGCGCTCGAGCTCGAGCTAGATTTAAGACAAATAAAGAATAAGCCAAACAGAATATTCATATTCGACATTTAAAATAATTGTTGACAAATCTTATAGAATTATAGACTAAATTTAAAAATTACCACAAATAAACATATTTTAATTCATTTTTACATGCTAACCAAATGAATTACTTACAAATATACATAAAAAATCAACAAGCTAGATATAAAAGGATACAAAAAGAAAAAAATGAATTTTTTAATATAAAAAATACGTATAATAAATTTTTAAAGTGTTTTAGCATATAATAACTTTTTAAATGCTTTAAGTTATATTAATTTTTTATATAAAATAATAATCGAGCCTGTTCACGAGCTTTTCGAACCGAGTTTGGCCTAGTTCGGCTTGACTCGTTAAGGTCTCCAGCCGAGCTACCACGAGCCGAGCTTTGACCGAGTCGAGCACGAACTGTTCGTGAACTGGCCGAGCTCATTATCACCCCTAGTTGGATTTCAAACTTACCCTCTTTTAGATTTTTTTACTTTATACTTCCTCCGTTTCTTCTTAATAGTTACGGTTTCCTTTTTAGACCGTTTCTTTTTAATAGTTACACTCTTACTTTTTCTATATAAGGTAAATTTTCAATCATCATTCCCACTATTAGCCCCCATGTGGTTCCAAATTTTCAATAATTATTCCCACTATTGATCCCAACTTTCTCTCTTTTGCTATTTTTTATTGTTTATTTGTACTTTTTGATGCCAACTTTTACCTTTATATCTCTTATCTCTCGTACTTTACACATTTTACCTTGGTTCTAATGAAAAGCAAAGTGTAACTAATAAAAAGAAACAGAGGTAGTATTTCTTTTACAAATCACAACCCCCCCGCCGCAAGTAATATTTTTCTTCGATTATTTTGCTTATAATTCGTCTTGAATTTTTATAGGGCTTTGAAGTAATATTTTTCTTTTTGAGATTTCTCCAGTAAATGGGGAAGCGTGGGAAGAATCAGATGAAAGGCCCTCAGAATTCAAAGAAAATTAAGTTGCATAAGAAAGATGTAGACTTTATTAATCCCGACGACGAAATTGATGCCTGTAAATTTCTTATTCTTATTCTTATTCTTATTCTTATTCTTATTCTTATTTTGTATTCTTTTATGCAATTGATTAGTGCCCTTTATTTTATTTTTTAATTTGGGAAAGTGGGTTATTGATTTATTTTTGTGGGTGTGAAATTTGCAGTTCATAAGAAAAGAGATATAATTCCTTTGGATGTAAATGCTGATAATGTTGATTCTGAAGACGATGATGATGAGCTGTCTGTCTTTAATTACAAGGTTGGTTTCTCACGTTTGTGTTTGGCTTAATCAGAAAAATGATGTATTCTGTTATTTTGTAATTTTTTTTCCAAAATAATGAACTTTATCTAATTGCTAGTTGTTTTATTATTGCTGGAGTCATTGTAATTTGTTAAGCTATCATGTGAAGCCTGCTTCATTTTGCATATTTAGTATTTTAGTTCATGTTATACCAGTGTGTTACTCCATTATTTCCCCCTCTTTGCCGCTATATTACATGTAGGAACTCAAAATTAGAGGCTAGAGTTGTTTGATACTTTGATATCTTCTGCCTAGAATTGCAGCATAATGTTTTCTGTTTGTGACTGGACATTCTTGAAATCTTATATACTCTACATCGTGTCTTTGTCTTTTATTTATAGTGTTCTTTAGTTCGATCCACGTTAATGTTTGAAATTCTTATGATTGTATCGTTGTCTTGGTCTCCTTTAGATGAAAGAACTTGATGGGCTGATCCCAGATGAATTTGAGGGTGTTTTGGTCGAAAAGAGTGATATTGAGAAGGGGACACCCCCGTGATATGCCATTGTAGATTCATGTCATGAAACATGACTTAGTTTTTATGCTGGCCGCCACAGACCTAACACAACTCTTCTTCTTTATCCGGGCTTGAGACCGACACTGAATGCCACATAAGTGACACTCACAGGCGGAGTTTAGTTCTACCTATCATATAAGTATAATTATCCTATCAAAGTCATAACTAAATTTCAAATCTTTAGATACTAGCACTCTGAATAGATGAGTAAGCATCTGGCATTTGAATTTATTAGCAATTGTTTCACTCTTTAAGCATCATAAGGTACAAAGTTACAGGATTAATGACTGTGAAGATTCTATATGACTAGTTTTCCTATTTATATTTCAGAAACGATGGTCAAAATAGAGTACATGAATGATGACAAAATATGAAGTTAACAATCATAGTGAAACAAGGGTAGTATTAGCCGTTTAGAAAGTTGAAAAAAAGAGAAACTGAAAAATTGAAAGCAAAGGGAAAAAATCAGAAAAGTGAGGAGTACCAGTTAAAAAATAACTTAGTACTAAAGAAAAGAAAGAAAAAGGAAGTGAAAATAGAGGAAACAAAAAGCCTCTCTTACTAGGGTTCGAATCCGCATCATCCAAGAGGATAGAGGCTTTATGTAGTTGGCAAAACTACCAGGCCAAGTTAAATCATCTTGTATTATGTCGCTTGGAATCTTTATATTGCGTAGTTACTTTTGTTTCTCTTTTTTCAGTTTTTTTTTTCAGATTTTTGTGGGTTCGGTTGAACCCACTGAACCCACGCTGGATCTGGTCCCATTGATGCTTGACCATTGAAGTAACATGCCTAAGAGCAGTGATAGACTGGAAAGTATTTTGGGTTTTGATAATGCGACAGGAAATCTTGATTGTTGGTCATGAACTCATGATTATCTGATCCATAGCCAGTTTATTAATCCATCATCATTCCAGTCTGTCTGAAACAGATAAGTGTTGGGATAATCTCCCTAATCCCCAAATAATAATGTCTTTATTTTTAGCTAAATAAAGAAAAAGAAGAAAAAAAAAAAAAAAAAGTGACGGGTGGTAGTAATGAGGAGGTTTCCTCATGTTGACTATAAGTCTATAAGGGAGCTAGTATAGTCATCAAAGTCCAATAGCTAAGATCATTGTAGTAGATCTTTGGAAGAGCTACTTTGACTTTGTTGGCAATTGTCATAGCACTTGCCGTGTATCTCCATGAAGTGCATTTATGTGAAGTTGAAATTTTGGCAAGATGTATGCTTATATATGAGCATTGTCGTGAGAGTTTTCTAAACACACAAGCAGAAGAAGTGAAGGAGTGTGAGTGTAATAGTGTGAAGAATACACAAAACACAAGTGTAAGAGGGAGTAATTGGTAAGAGAGATAAACACAATATTAGTGTGAGGGTGTTTAGGATTAATTAGTGGAAGTACCATTGTGAAGGGTACTAAGTAGCACTTTGTCCTAACACACATATTGTCTAATATTGTAGTTGTAGTAGTTACCTTTGTACTCCCAAAAATATTATAGTGAAACTTTCATCCCTGGAGATCGGGATCGTGGTTTTTCCCTAGTTCAAGAGGGTTTTCCACGTAAAAACATTGTGTGTCATTTTAGCCATTTTTGTACTATATTTTCTTCTCGATATTTTGCATATTTGTTGTTTATTTCCCAACAACTGGTATCAGAGCCGAGGTTAGAGATTTAGTGAGAGGGGGAAAACAATTTGAAGGGGGAAGAATTTGTGAAGGTACAATGGCTATGAGTTCACCAAAATTTGAGATCCCACTGTTTGATGGGAAAATGAATTTTATGGTGTGGAAGAGTACTGTAGAAGATCTGTTGGTGCAGCAGAATCTGGATGTGGCTTTAGATATGGAGAAGCCATCAAATTTGGATGATCTTTGGGTGGGCATCCAAGAAGAAGAAAGTCGTTAGTACAATTCGGTTGGCTATTGCTACGGAGATCAAGTATAATTTCTTGACGGAGACAGATCCGAAAGTCTTGCTGGAGAAGCTACAAAGTATTTATGCTTCCAAGTCGTTAACCAACCGATTGTGTCTACGGTGGGAGTTGTACCAGTTAAAGATGGAACGTGGTACAAATTTACAAGACCACATTAACGGTTTTAATCGGTTAGTGTGTCGGTTGCGAGAATGCACGAGAAAATATCCGATCGGGAAGCGAGCTCTTTTGTTATTGGCTTCACTACCGAAGTCTTATAGGCCCATTGTGCAGACTTTGCTAGTGGGAAGGGAGAAAATTACGCTGGATGAAGCAATAACAATTGTGAGGGAAAATGAGAGGATGATGTCTCAAATAGATGGTGGTGCCTCTTATGGTGATCAGGCACTAGCTGCGGAGGGTTCCGAGAGAGGGAGGAATAAGTCCAGGAAAGATGACCAACGAAGCAGATCAAAATCTCGGCCGAGAGATTATAGCAATTCGGAGTGCTATTATTGTCATGAGAAGGGTCATCTGAAGTATAACTGCCCAAAAATGAAAGAAGATTTGAAGAACTTGAAGCAATTGCAAGGGAAGTTGGGCAAGATGAAAGTAGATGATGAAAGTGACTCCTCAAATGTGGTATGTGGCGATTATGATAATGAGTTGTTGTTGACTCAAAACGTGAAGAAGGATGTGAGTCAAGAGAAGTGGGTGTTAGACTCGGCCGCTTCAATTCATGTGTGTCGAGACCCAAAGAATGTTTTATACATTGCAAAAAGAAGGTGATTTTGGGCATATCAATATGGGGAGAGACCTCAAAGTTGAAGGCATGGGTAGCGTGCGGTTGATGTTCCATGGTGGTGTAGTTAGAACCTTCCAAAATATAAGGTTTGTACCTGATGCACATGTCAACTTGATCTCATTGGGTGAGATGACAAAATATGGGCATAGGTACATTGGTAGTGGAAGGTGGTGTAAGGTGTACCGAGGTAACCGTCTAGTGTTACAAGGGAGCAAGGCGGACAACAACATTTGCTATGTAGATTGTCGCGCAATTCGAGGTTACAAAATTGAGATAGGAAAGAAGTCGAAGAAGACGGTCCGATTTTGTGATAATGTGGAGGTATTTGGAGATTTGGGTCGAGGGAGGAATTTGTTGGGATAATCTCCCTAATCCCCAAATAATAATGTCTTTATTTTTAGCTAAATAAAGAAAAAGAAGAAAACAAAAAAAAAAAAAAAGTGACGGGTGGTAGTAATGAGGAGGTTTCCTCATGTTGACTATAAGTCTATAAGGGAGCTAGTATAGTCATCAAAGTCCAATAGCTAAGATCATTGTAGTAGATCTTTGGAAGAGCTACTTTGACTTTGTTGGCAATTGTCATAGCACTTGCCGTGTATCTCCATGAAGTGCATTTATGTGAAGTTGAAATTTTGGCAAGATGTATGCTTATATATGAGCATTGTGGTGAGAGTTTTCTAAACACACAAGCAGAAGAAGTGAAGGAGTGTGAGTGTATAGTGTGAAGAATACACAAAACACAAGTGTAAGAGGGAGTAATTGGTAAGAGAGATAAACACAATATTAGTGTGAGGGTGTTTAGGATTAATTAGTGGAAGTACCATTGTGAAGGGTACTAAGTAGCACTTTGTCCTAACACACATATTGTCTAATATTGTAGTTGTAGTAGTTACCTTTGTACTCCCAAAAATATTATAGTGAAACTTTCATCCCTGGAGATCGGGATCGTGGTTTTTCCCTAGTTCAAGAGGGTTTTCCACGTAAAAACATTGTGTGTCATTTTAGCCATTTTTGTACTATATTTTCTTCTCGATATTTTGCATATTTGTTGTTTATTTCCCAACAATAAGGGGTGTCTTTTTTTGTTAGTGACAGTTTTCTGGTTTAGGTTCAGGCCCTTTTTTGTCAGTTGACGTTGTAGTACCTCGAAGTGGTGTTAATTTTGGCTTTTCCTTGATTAAAGAAAATGCTTGACATTCCTACTGCAGATTGTGAATGAGAATCGTCCATATTAGCTACTTAAGTTAATCATTATGTCTTCATTAGGAAGGTCTGACCTTTTCCTGTTATGGTTAATGCCTTTAGTCTGATCATGCTGTTATTCTGTTGCAACCTTTGAAGGGTATTTCCGGCGATGATGACCTGCCAGACAGAGATGATCTAGGAGAAAGGAGATGGAAACACGAACTTCGGGTTCTGGCTAGAGCTGGAATCAAGTCAAACGATGATGATGTTGATGATGATGATACCCAACGTGAGAACAAGCCTGAGAGTTTTGGTGGCCATGAAGCTGATGCTGGAAATAGTGATGAAGACAATGGATCCGAAGACGACTACTACAATCTAATAAAAGGTCAACGAGAAGCTAAGCTTAAAATGAAGGCAGAGATGTATTGAAGGTAAATCACTGAGTTTCCTACATTTCATGCTCTTTTATTCTTGGCGAATAGTGCTCCTATTTCATGGGGCTTGTTTGCTATTATTGTCATTCACCTCAGTACGGGTATGGACACTTGATACTTCTTTTTTGGACCAAAAATTTCGTAGAATTTTCATAATTTAGTGGAGTTTGAGTCATGGATTGGTTGGAATTTAGAGTCAGTTTGTGAAATTTATCCAATGATAACATAGGTGATTTTGAGATCTCTGGGTTTATTGAAAATTTGACTCCTAGTAAAGTAGGAGCAGTTGACTTTCACGTGCGAAAACGCATAACTTTGACCATTAATAACTTTAATTATCAATAAAATTTATCACACAATTATATATTGAAATGTATCTTTTAATCACAAACGATGGTTAAAGTAGAGTTAGTGGATAGTGCCAAAGTCATAGTGTGTAGATGAGGAGAGAGAGGAGGAAATATGTTTCTTTTGAAACTGTGACTGATGTGTTCTATGTTGTGCAGAAACCCACAAATCCAATTTGAACCAGAGACCACTGTTGATGGAAAACGTCATATCACCACTCAGGTAACTAGAAAACTTTACTTCGTCGTCTCAACACTTCGGCATATATTTTGGAATGGGTTTTGATATTGTTCTCTTACATACTTTTAGATGGAGAAAAATAGAGGGCTCACTCGTAATCGTAAGAAAGAGAAGAAAAATTCAAGGACAGGGTACATGGTAATAGTTAGAACTTCGCAAGAAGTGCATCTTTCTGATGATCTTAAGCTCTTTTGTGAATAACTTGTTTCCCTTTTTCTAATATAAGCTCTTTTCAAAATTGTGTAGATGAAGCATAAGAAGGCAGTCTATCGTCTTAAAGGGCAGGTGCGAGATATTAGGAAACCAAATGCTAGTTATAGTGGGGAAGCAACTGGTATCAATCCTAGGATTAGTCGAAGCACGAGGTTTTAGGTTGAAGTTTTGTGGTGTTTGTTGGGGGTAAACTGGTTAGTTGTGTTAGGGGCTGGGGTGCAAGAGCAATTGTTTGCTATGGGAGCTGGGTAATCAAAAGGTTTTTTCTTTGAATTATATGTATACCATTGCTACTTTTATTGAATCAAATCTATTCTATTACTATGTTATTTTATTTTATTTTGGCATCGCATATATTTGCATTAATTAAACAACGAAATTACAACCTAAAGCTATCACAACAAAACATGCAACAGAAAGCAAACTAACACTAATGGTAGCTTCACTAGCTCTTACATATCCTAAAAAGAGAAACCAACGTGTTGCTGAACCAGTCCGATTTCACCTTATCTTGGGTGATTTATGGTGGGTGTGGGTTATATGTCTTAAAGAGAAAGACTTGATATAATATAATGAGAGGAAAGTTGTTGAGCCTGTTGCGATGCTAAACCCAGACGATCTTTGGAGATAGATTGCCGCTGTTCATCTTGTCGAACCTTTTGTTCACAAGATGCTAAATCCCAAAGTCCTTGAACGAAAAAATCTTCATGGGTATCTATTGATTTAACGAACAAAGAAGTCAATTCTTTGTTGGCTTCTGACCCTGCTGTGAGGGTAACCAGAGTTTGCCTTGCAAGGTTGAAATTCAGAATGCGTGGAGGTCGAGACTTACCCCAAATCAAATTGGAGAACCTCCCACAAGATGCATAATATTTGAAGTGTATGATGCCGCAAGTTATCACATACTATTGGGGTGAAGGATATTGATTTACTTTACCCAACCTTTGGATCCGAATATCTAACCCTGCAATCTCAAATCTAGAAGATCGAACCACAACAGATGTAGTTTCTGACCTAAAGTGAGAGCCACCTCTCATCTTACCCAACATTCGAACTCCAAAAGCTGCATCTACCAAACAATAGAAAACTCCAGTAGCACCTTTCTATGGATCGTATTTCCTAGATCATTCCTCGTCATAGGAAACTAAATTTTTTCTATTTCCCACCTAACACTACTAAATACCACCCTAGCGCAACCATAAACAAAATGGCAAGGATAATTGGATCTAGAAAAAAATAAACTAATACTGAAACAAAAAAAATAACGTAAAACAACTATCGAACTAACCACCATAACCAAAAGATGGCCCTTAGCGACGAGACCTTGACCGGCTGCGGCGCGCTCAGGCGACCTTGACCTTGATTATCTATGACACGACAAAAACAGGGGAAATGAGGAAGGGGAACACGAGGAAGGGAACCAAATGCGAAACATGGAAGGGACCGATCGGGGACGCGAAAGGGGAACGGGGAAGGGAAACGACGAAGGTAAACGACATGGGATAAGGAAAGGGGAACGGGGGAGGGGGAAAGGGGAAGGGGGAGGGGAAAAGGGGAGAAGGGGAAAGGGGAAGCCGAAACACAGGGAAGGGGAATGGGAACGTTGGAAGTAAGGGAATGGGGTGGGGGAACAGCGGGGAAGGGGAACAACGGGGCAAGGGAACAACGAGGGAGCTGGGTGGGGAACATCGGGGAAGGGGGAAGGGGAACGGGGAACTAGACCCTAAAACTAACTAGACGACGAGGGGGCTAGGCTCGCCGACGACCAAGTTGAGAGGCCAGCCACCAGCGAGCCTAGGGAGGCAGCTGTTGTGTGTGCGCTTTAGGGTTTCTGGAGGGAATTTTAGAGAGAGAAGGATCTAAAAGCAATTAATGATGTGTAAGCCTTCCTATCACTATATTAAAAGGCATTGTGTTTGATGAAAAATATGGGTCTATATTCTTTATGACAAAGAAATAAATGAAATCAAGAAAAAGAAAGGGGGAAATCAGTAACCATTAATGCAACTCTATCTCACATATCTACCTTTTTTTTATTATATATAGTTTTTTTTTGTTATCACAACTTTTTATTATTTCCAAAGAATTTAGGACTTTTGAGTTTTTACAGTATACCAAATTGTTACCTAACATTCACTTTAGAGTCTGGCTATTTGACAAATTGTCCAGTGTTGAATGAGTTTGACAATTTTTTTTTTGTTGATTTCACTCAACAAGTGTACATCCAAATAGCAATTTTTGCATATGTAAAGACTATATTTGCACATCCAAAATTATTTTTACACATCCAAAATTTTTTTTGCACATCCAAAATGTATATGTACACATCTAAAATGTACATTTGTACATCAAATGCAAATGTTTGCACATCTGAAATGTATAGTTGCACATCTAAAAATTATATCTGTAAATCGATATATTATGTTTGCACATCCAAGATGTATAATTATGCATCCAGGAAATATGTTTGCACATCCAAGATGTATATTTGTGCATCCAGGAAATATGTTTGCACATCCAAATTATATGTTATATTTGCACATCTAAATTTGTGTTTGCATATTCGAAAATTTTGGTTGCCAAAAAAAATAAAACAACCAATCACAATTTTTTTTCCTGGAGCAATAAATTCCATATTTTTGGCAATAAATTCCAATGTTTGTTTGACACTTGACACTAGTATTAAATTAAACCTTGTAAGTTGTACCCTTCGAGTTGATAAGAATTAGTGAACTACTCCTAAGTCCTAACTAGTACTCCATATGTACCGTAATATAGTGCTTGTTTTCTCTTTTGAGGTCAAACTTTAAAATATTTGACCAGATATTCTCATTTGTATATATGAAAAAACATATTCATGTGGAGTCTTGTTGGGTTCTTTTCAATGTGTAATTTCATAATATCAACTTTTTGTATTTTTTTTACAATAAAGAATTGAAGATATCAAAGGTCAAATGTTTATCTTAAACACCGTGTAAAAAAAAGAAACAAGCACTATATTATGAGACGGAGGGAGTAACTCCTAACCAATACATTCAATCTTTCGTAGCGAAACATTCGGCCCCAATAAGGTGCTACCCCAAAGCCCAAACCGATAAACTCCAAAAACCCACCAGAATATAGGGAAAGTGATGTAATCCCAAAACAAATGAATTATGAAGTAACATAGAATAAAAAAAAAAAAACAAGAGTATCAACTACCATATCTCCAGTTACCGGAAAATGAATAAAAGTCGAGTTTTAATAATCGGTGCAACCGGGAATTTAGGGTACCACATCGCAAAAGCAAGCATCGATGGGTCCCACCCTACATTTGCTCTTGTAAGAGAAACTACATTTTCTGACCCTCTCAAATCTCACAAACTTCAGTCTATCTTAGAGGACCAACATTGGTGCTCTCCAAGTTGCTCTTCAATGGTCATTTTTTCCCTCTAGGTTTTCCCTTGGGAGGGCGATTCTAGAGTTTTTCTAGGTCTTCCTCTTCGGAGGTTTTCGTAAGTTTTTTCTTGAGAGTTACGTTCGCAATTCAACCATCGTGATTTTCGATGGCAACTCTAGAAATCCAAAATTCGGAAAAAGAACAATTAATAAAAGTAAGTGATGACGGTGACTCAAAGATAGACGAAGAGATTGAATGGGTGGTAGATGACGCTGAGGAGGAAGAAGCCAAAACTTCCTTGATGATTATAGGAAGACTGTGGACAAATAGAAAGGTAAATTCTCGAGCCCTGATTGATACGTTAACAAAAAATTGGAACCCTAAACATGGGATCGAAGCCAGGAACATTGATGACAAGTTATTCTCTTTTCAACTGTTTCATTGGAGAGATAAAATGCGTATAATGGATAATCAGCCTTGGCACTTTGACCAATATGCAATGTGTCTGAGTGACATCTTGGACGATGGGAAACATCAGACCTCCAACTTCATTCATTGCCATTATGGGTGAGGTTTTATAATTTGCCTTTCAAGGGACGTAGCAGTTCTCAGAATGCGCGGATGTTGGCGAGCAAGATAGGTACGTATGTTAAGACTGATGTTACGAATGCTATGGAGATTGAAAGATCGATTCGTATCAGGATCATGGTGGATGTTCGCCAACCATTGAGGGTGAAATTAAAATAAAAATCCGAGGCGGGGAACAGACAACCATTCCGGTGAAATATGAAAAGATTCCTCTGTTTTGTTACATATGTGGTGTGTTAGGCCATGGAGATAAAGATTGCGATGAGCATAAAGGAGACACATCCCCCATAAAGCGGCTTGGAGCACGGATTCGAGCCTCCCCGTGGAGGGTGCAACCAGCAAAATTCGAAGAAGGAAGTAATGAGGGAAGTTGTGCAAGGAGACTTTTTGTTGCAAAACCTCAGTTTAATTCTAATAAAGCTTTGACTAAGGGAGTGGAAGGAGTTATTCAAAAGCCGGGGAGTGTTAGTATACAGGAGACAGACATTAATGGGGGGACTGAGGGCTGCCAATTCCCATGGGCTGAGAAGAGGCAGGAGGAGTATGAATTAAATAAAAGGGAGGATAGTAGAAGTGAGGGTGGGACTGACATTGCTGAGTCAGTGGAAGGTAGTAATAGGAAAGGAGGCAGGACGTGGAGGAGAATAGGGGGGCCAACAAGCAAGATAACGGAGCAATCTCAAGAGTGTGGTGTTTCAAAAAGAATGTATGAAGAGATATGTTTTACGGGAGAGGATGATATGGAGATTGAAAACATTGAAGTTATAAAGAAGACTCGTCTCGATGTAGCATCTTTTTCACAAGATGCCCAAGCGGTTGCAACTAGAGTGGCGGGCCCCACCAATAGGGCTCTCGGTGACAAATGTTAAAAAAATTTTGTTGGAATTGTCGGGGGTTGGGGAGCCCTCGTGCAATTAACGCTCTCAAAAGATTCATAACTTTAGAGAGTCCCCAAATAATGTTTCTGTCGGAAACAAAACTGAAAGATTGGGAGATGGAGAATATTAAGAAGAAGGTGCGAATGGAGAGCATGATGGCAGTTAGTTGTGTTGGGGAGGGTAGGAAGAGGAGAGGAGGAGTAGCCTTGCTGTGGAGAGAGGGTGTGGATGTAGAGATTAAGTCTTTTTCTCAGAACCATATAGATGCGGTAATCGAGACCAGTGGGGGTAAAGTGGAGGTTTACAGGGATGTATGGGCACCCGGAAGATGAGTTGAAATTTAAAACTGGGGAGTTGATGGAGCAGCTTAGTTTGGAGTCTCAGTTACCGTGGCTCTGTGGAGGGGATTTTAATCTCCTCCTCACGTCAGATAAGAAGAAAGGGGGGCATGGTTTTGATGCTCGAGCTGCGGATATCTTTCGAAAAGCAATAGATGCGTGTGAATTGGTGGATATAGCCTATACGGGGTATGACTTCACGTGGTGCAATGGTAGGGGAGGGGAAGGCAACATTCAGGAACGTCTTGATAGGTTCCTAGCTTCGAGATCTTGGATTGATTTGTTCCCAGGCTCTTTTGTTAGTCACTTATCAAAGAGAAAATCGGACCACCTCCTGATTCTTATGACAATCCAAAATCGACCAGGTGCGAATAAAAACAGGAGAAAGAAGAAGCTATTTCGTTTTGAAGAAATGTGGTTACGGGAAGAGTCATGCAAGGATGTCATAAAAGAGAGCTGGGTGCAGGGAGTTGATTTTCAGCGGAATTTAGCTTCCACAACAGGAAAGTTGCGAACTTGAGAGAGAGAGAGACTTTTGGTTCCTTTGCAAAGCAAATCCGTGAATGCCAAACTCTTATGCAGGGGCTAATGCACGAGGAAAAGTCTGTGGAGACAATGGAAAGAATGCGAGCTTTAGACTCTCGAATGGACGAGTTAGAGGCTAAGAAGGAACTGTTCTGGCGGCAAAGAAGTCGCCAAACCTGGCTGAAAAGTGGTGATAAGAACACGAGTTTCTTTCATGCCAAGGCAAACCAACGTTTAGTGAGAAACAAGATAACAAGTATCCGTGATGAAGCTGGAAATCTTTATGAGGAGGAAGATCAAATAGCAGTGGCGTTCAATTTTTTTTTTCAAGATCTCTTTTCCTCGGGTGGAGTAAGTGATGCTGATCCAGTGACATCGAAGGTTCCCTTTGCTATAACGACAGCGATGGCAGCCCAATTAAGTGCTGAATTTACGGGAGAAGAAATTCGAGAAGCTGTCTTTCAGATGCACCCATCAAAGTCGCCAGGCCCCGATGGTATGTCAGCCATGTTTTATCAACAATGCTGGGATGTTATTGGTAGTGATGTGGTGAATAACAGAGATGATATTAGTAATATAAATCACACGCATATTGTCTTGATTCTGAAAAAAAAAATCGTGTGAGTCTCCAACGGATTTTCGGCCCATTAGTCTGTGTAATGTAGTGTATAAAATAGTTTCCAAGGTCCTGGCAAACAGACTAAAAAAAATTCTTCCCTGTATTATCCATGAGTCTCAGAGTGGCTTTGTCCCTGGGCGTCTGATTACTGATAACACTTTGATTGCTTATGAATGTTTCCATTATCTGAGAAAAAAGAAAAAAGGTGTGAAAGGAAATTTAGCACTCAAATTGGATATGAGTAAAGCATATGATAGGGTGGAGTGGTCTTTTTTGCGAAGTATGATGGAGAAAATGGGCTTTCCGGAGCTTTTTGTGACTACTGTTATGCAGTGTGTGTCATCTCCTACTATCTCAATTCTCTTGAATGGGCAACCTACTGATGTTTTTACTTCAAGTCGGGGGCTCAGACAGGGGGACCCTCTTTTCCCTTTTCTGTTTATTCTATGTGCAGAGGGTCTGTCTGCTCTTCTCAGAGAAGCTGAACAAAAAAAATATATTCATGGAGTGAAGATTGGAAAGAAGGTGGAACCTATCTCCCATCTTTTTTTCGCAGACGATAGTATCTTGTTCGTTAGAGCTACAGAGGAGGAAGTTGAGAATGTTCTTGAAATCTTATCTATCTATGAAGTTGCTTCTGGACAGAAATTGAATATGGAGAAATCTGAGGTCTCTTTTAGCCGAAACATTGATCCTGAAAAAAAAGAAATGCTTCGTTTGAAGTTGAATTTTAAGGCAGTTGATGACCACAAACGTTATCTAGGGCCCCCTACTCACATTGGAAGTTCAAAAAAGATAGTGTTTCAATCCATACAAGATAGAGTTTGGAAGAAGCTTAAGGGATGGAATGAGGGTTTTCTTTCTCAAGCTAGTAAAGAAATTCTTCTAAAGTCTGTGGCGCAGGCTATACCAACTTATCCGATGCAATTTTTTTTGTTACCATCTAGTATTATTAAAGATATGGAGAGGTTGTGTCGAGCTTTTCTATGGGGCCAAAAGAAAGATGAAAAGAAAATTGCTTGGGTGGCGTGGAAGGACTTGTGTAAGGCAAAGAAGAGTGGTGGTCTTGGGCTGCGAAATCTAAAGTGTTTTAACATGGCTTTACTAGCAAAGCAAGGGTGGCGAATCCTCATGCAAGAATCATCTCTCATGGCAAAGGTTTTAAAAGGGAAATACTTCCCAAATTCCATGTTTTTGGAAGCGGAGATTAAACCGAACATAAGTTATACTTGGCGCTCGATACTTACAGCAAAAAATCTGTTAAAAAGAGGATTGAGAAGAATTGTGGAAGATGGTGAAACTACAAGAATTGCTGGAGATTTGTGGCTGCCAAAACTACCTCGAAAATGTGCTTTCCCAAGGACATTAGAAGGGGGTGGTACGCCTGAGAGGGTGTCAGACCTGATTGTGGAAGGTGGCTGGAATTTGAGTATGGTAAAAGAGGTTTTCAATCAAGGGGAAGCTGAAGAGATCTTAAGCATTCATCTTCCTCGGTACCCACAACAAGATAGGTGGTGCTGGGATCACACGAAGGATGGCTTTTTCTCTGTACGTAGTGCTTATTTCATCGCCTTGCAAGCGGATAACTCTGATGAAGCGAGTTCATCGGAGACTCAGGGCCATAATGTATGGAAGAAGGTGTGGCAAGCGAAGGTTCCAACAAAGATCAGAAATTTCGGGTGGCGAGCCCTCCGTAATAGTCTCCTTGTTAGAGCAAACCTGGCGGTGAAGGGTATGGTAGTGGATGAAATATGTCCAAGGTGTGGAGAAGCGACGGAAACTGTAACTCATATGCTCTTTAAATGTGAGGAAGCTAAGAGATTATGGTACATATCTCCGCTGCGTCTGGTAACAGGTTCGATTGGGGAGCTCTCTACTGTGGAATGGGCTACGTCACTCATGAACATATACAAAGACCCAGAGTGGTGGGACGCTTTCTGGACTATGGCGTGGGCTGTGTGGCTTGAAAGAAATGCTTGGTGTTTCGAAAACAAGAAAAAGGATGGCCTGGAGTCTATACAAAAGGCGATGAAGCTGGTGGGGGAATATGCTAAGGCTATGGAAGCTCAGATCCTCCCTCACCAAACAGTGAAGTGTGATTCAAAATGGAAAGTCCCTCTAGCAGGTATATATAAGCTTAACTCAAATGCTGCGATATTTGGCTCGAAAATAGGTGTTGGTGCGATAATCCGAGATCATGAAGGTGATGTTATGGCCTCTATATGTGATGTTAGAGAGGGGAAGGCTGAGGTGGATGTTGCGGAAGCTATTGCAGCGAGACAAGGATTGAGAATAGCAATGGAAGCGGGACTTACAAGCCTTGTTTTGGAGACTGACAGTTTGAAGCTGTTCTATGCTCTACGGAAAGAAAAATGTGACAACACATATTTTGGGTCAATTGTTCATGATATCTTGTTAATGTCACAACAGTGTACTGCTATTTCATTTTCTCATGTAAAGAGGAGTGGAAATCTAGTAGCTGACAAACTAGCAAAACTAAGTGAGAGCTTTGGAGAGTTGCGAGTTTGGTTGGAGGAAACCCCTCTGGATGTTTGTGACTTGGTTTTGGCTGATTGTAGCCATACTTGATTTATGTGATTTGCTGTTTCCTGTCAAAAAAAAAAAAGTTGCTCTTCAATGAGCTCTTCAAGGAGAGAGAAAATGGAGAGCCAACTCTGACCCAACATTAGTGCTCTCGAGGTGCTCTCCGTTCGCTCTCCATGGAGAGCACTTGGAGAAATGCTCTCCCTCAAGAGCGTTGGGAGAGCATGCACTTGGTATATCAATATGACACATGTCATTGATGATTATTTCTTTTCCTTTTTTTTTTTGCTTTTTGATTTTTGGAAAAAATAAATTATGAATTGGAGAGCTCATTGGAGAGCAATACCAATGTTAGCAATTTTTGAAGGGGTGCTCTTGAAGAGAGAGAAAAGTAAAAAATGGGTTGGAGAGTAATGTTGAAGAGCTATACCAATGTTGGTGCTCTTAGATGCTGGTGCCTTTCTTCTTAAGGTATGTCCTTTATTTTTTGGGTACCCTCTTCCTATTTTTTTGTGGGTATTTCTTAGAATTTTATGGGTCTTTTTCTTTTTTTTTGGTTTTTGGATTGAAGGGTTGTTTGGAAGATGAGAAGAGCGTGGTTGAAGGCTTGAAGCATTGAAGCAAGTGGATGTTGTGATTTGTGCTATCCCATCAAAGCAGGTTCTTGCCCAGAAGAGTTTAATTCGTGCTATCAAGCTTGCTGGTTGCATCAAGGTCTCTTTAATATTTTATACAGTATAGTATCAATATATCGTAAGCTAAAGGATTGTTTTTGTTATCTTCATTTGGTATTGCATTTTTGGTGGAATCATGGCAACACACGTTAGAAGATAACAAGAAATTGTGGAATAAATACTACGAGCACCAATATTGGTATAGCTCTCCAACATTACTCTTTAACCCATTTTTTTACTTTCTCTCTCCTCAAGATACTCTCAAGAGCACCCCTCAAAAATTGCTAACATTGGTATTGCTCTCCAATGAGCTCTCCAATTCATTAATTTATTTTTTCCAAAAATCAAAAGCAAAAAAAAAGGAAAAATAAATAATTATCAATGACATGTGTCATATTGATATACCAAGAGCATGCTCTCCCAATGCTCTTGGGGGAGAGCATTTCTCCAAGTGCTCTCCATGGAGAGCGAACGGGGAGCACCTCATTTTGTCCACGCTTATGGCTTCCTCCTCGTCTTCTACTACTAAGGCTACCAGCGCTCCCACAGACCCGTCCACGGCGGTCCTTATTCGAGTCGACCGATCGGGTCATGGTAACTATAGGAAGATACAAGACGCCATTGATGCTGTGCCCTCTAATAATACCGAGTTTGTTTTCATTTGGGTTAAGCCTGGAACTTACAGGTAATTCTGATCTGCAAGCGTAAAATAAACTGGGACAATATATCTCCTCGAAACACCCTTAAACAATTTTGATTCAAAAGTCGTTAATTTGTGGCAAAATTATCATAATGTTAAACTTAGCCATTTAATTAAGGCTAAGTAGCTAACTATCCTTTTTTTTTCCTCCTAATTTTGTGCTAAGTGAACATTGTACCTTTCACGCACCTTTGTGTTCTTATCCCCGGGTAATCAAGTATGTTTATCTCTCTCCGAGATAAGACTAGAATTTAATACTATATAGATATCAAGATTTATTAGAGGTTTTTGATATTGGACCATGTTAAAAATTAACTTAAAATTAACGATTTCTGAATCAAAATGGTTAAAAGGTGCCTCTGAAAAGACACTTACAAGGTGGTTTTTTAGTTAAGAATTCTTTAAAAATTCAGCATCATAAATTTGTAAAGATGTTGATTTCAATTGTTATAGTAGTAGTCATTTTTTATATACTCCTATATATCTAACTTTTATTTAACTAATTTCAGTATGTACTATACTTGAATACTTGATTAAAGATTTGTGTGCTTAATTGGTTTGAAGCTTAGTTATGTTTCTGTTTGTGTGATTTCCTTGTTGCAGGGAAAAGATTGTTGTTCCAGCTAACAAGCCAGTGGAAATCAAGCAAATGATACTATTATAACATGGGATGATGGTGGTCACATATATGATTCCGCTACTGTTTCTGTGTTCGCTTCTAATTTTGTGGGGCGATACCTTATATTTGAGGCAAGTTTATTATTATTTTTGTTTTTCAGACCTAAATCAGTAAACAAAGACTATATAATAAGAGACTAATATATATAAGTATGTTCATCATTGTGTGAGTACATGTTGTGTTGATATGCATATTAGAGTGACGAGTGCATCATCAATGTAGCACATAATTAAGTATATGCACTATATCATGCAGCATCAAATATACATAAGTACGTAATTATCGTCCACCCATCTGGATATACATATAATACGCACCAGTTGTACTTTAATTTCTATCTAAATTCATTTCAAGAGTTACTCAAGAAAATTGTATTTGATTTTCATTTTTTCTGTTATATGTTGTAGTAAGACATCTCAAGCATGAACACAAGAGTAAAACTTTTAGTAAAAGTCAATAACACAAAAATAAAAATATCGTGTTGAATATGCACAGAATACGTATGGAACAAGAGGGGTAGGAGTTGTTTTAAGAGTGGCAGGGGATAAGGCTGCATTCTATGGCTGCAGAATGCTATCATACCAGGACACTCTCCTTGATGACACTGGAAGACATTATTATAAAGATTGTTACATTGAAGGAGCTACTGATTTCATATGTGGCAATGCTGCTTCTCTCTTTGAGGTAAGTTTTCTACTTAATTATACTAGTTAGATACACAATAACCGCTCTGAAATATACGTCACTACTATATAATTAGGGGGCGTTTGGTTAGGGGTAATCTGGAAAGGGTAAGGGAATCAAGTAACTTGATTCCCTTACTTGTTGTTTGTTTGCTCCATTTAATGAAACCCTTTACCCCCTCCTTACCCCCAAAGTCCTCTACTTTCATACCCTCACCCCCTAAGGTTTCACTTACCCTTTTTTGACTTCACATTGACCATCTCCTTGACCACCCAAACACCACTTGACCCAACAACTCCCGCCACCCGGTCCTCCCACTTGAACCACCACGGGCCCATTCAACCACCACCATGTACCCACTCAACCACCACCACGTGCTCACCCAACCACCGCCTAACGCCTCCACCCCCACACCCCAACCAAGCAACCAACCTTTCAACCACCAAACCGTCTCTACCATCCACCACCCCATGACCCGAAAACCTTTCAACCACCAGAACCGCCTCTACCACCCAAACCCTAAAAAAAAAAACGGCACAGCCAACACGAAGGGGAGGGGGAGGCGTGACAGCCAACACGAAGGGGAGGGGGAGGCGGAACGGCCTACGAGAAGGGGAGGGGGAGGCGCGACAGCCAACGCGAAGGGGAGGGCGAGGCTCAACCGCCTACGCGAAGGGGGAGGGGAGGCGCTACAGCCTACGCGAAGGGGAGGGGAGGCGTGACAGCCAACGCGAAGGGGGGAGGCGTGACGCCCAACGCGAAGGGGAGGGGAGGTGCGGCGGCGCAACGCGATGGAAACGGGAGGGAGGCGGCGCGGCGCGCGGCGGCGCTACTGGGGGAGGGAGGGGTGGGGAGGGGATGGTGGGGGTGGTGCGATGGTGGAAGAATGGTAAGAGGGAGGAGAAAGAGAGTGACATTAAAACCAACCAAACAACACTTAAAATCTAAGGGTTTTGCTTTCCTTTCCCTCTCTACCCCTTTCTTGATTCCATTCCCTTTACCCCATGTCAACCAAACGCCCCCTTAAGGTTTTGCTAACGTGTAATGCCTGCGGATTAATCATGACTGTACTACAAAAACGCTATTTAGTGACAACTCAAACAGTCGTAAACAACCCATTTTTTTTAATCACAAATTCAGTCTTAAAATTGAAATTCAACAATTATTGTAAACTTGTAGCGTTCAGATTTTGGTAGTAGAAAATTACTAGCAAATGTTCGACAACACATAAACAATCATCAATATTGTGTATGACAATTTTGTGTATGGCGATCACCTTTCGTCTCAAACATGAAGCTTAGCAACTAAACCGCCGATAGTCATAAAATCGGTCAAAAGAATTGAACTTCAGTGTAGGAGACACCAGGAGTGAATATATATTTGTAGAAAGTTGGTGATTTATGAAGAAACTATTCATCATTCTACATTCCACATTTAGGCGGTCATTCATAATCATTGATGCTGGATTTAGTGAAATCCATATAATAGAAGGCTTTCAAATTTCAAAATTTCATTATTATATATTCCTATGCGTTGCATGAAACATGCATACTCCCTCTGTTGCATTTTAATTGTTACACTTTGACATTTTACACTATTCACAAGTTGCACTTTGACCCTTATTTGTGATTTATACATGAATAAAAATATAGTCATGTGGGATCTTGTTAGATTCGTCTTAGTATGTATTTTATTAATATGTACTTTTTATAATTTTTACAACTACAAAACTAGAGATATATATCCTCAAAGTTTTGCATTGGCATGCGTGAAAAGTGTAACTGTAACCATTAAAAAGAAACAGAGGGAGTATGTAACGATGCATATGTTTTTCCCCTCCTTTTTTCAGAAATGTCATGTACATTCGGTGATTGAAGTTGGAATTGCTGCTATTACTGCCCAAAAGAGGGAGACACCATGGGAAAGTACTGGTTTTATCTTTTTGGGATGCAAAATCACAGGCAAAGGGGTCGAAACAACATTCCTTGGAAGGCCGTGGGGTGTGCATTCTAGGGTGATTTTTACACTGAGTTTCTTGTCTAATGCAATTTCGACTGTGGGATGGGACAATTGGGGTGACTCCAAAAAAGAGAGGTATACAATATACGATTACCTCCTACTATTTCTAAATATAATACGTCTTATTAAAAAATTAATTTTCCTTTTAAGTTTTAATTAAAGGCACTTTCGGAATAAATTTCCTTACCCTTCCCCTCACTTTTATAGTGTCTACTTGTCTAGTTCCATAACTCGGGTGACGTTGATATGCCAAATGTTTTGGCCGATAAGACCTTTCATCTTACCTACATAAAAAAGGGTAAATATCAAGATTATTAAAAGTTAAATACATTATAATATTTTTTACAAACAAAAAGTATATAAACAAGTAAATAGAGCTTAACTATTAACCTAACACTTTTAAGGCTTCTAATTCATCTTGTAATGCCCACCTAAATTTTAATTTTTTCACTTAAAATCAATTTATGAGAAGTTAGTTCTAATAAGTTATGATTACTGATTTTAATTACAAGAACTGAACCCTAATGTATGCTTATTGCTAACAACTTTTTCTAATAGTATTTTGATGATATCAATTATTGTTTTGGTGTGTATTGCTGTAGCACTGTGACATATGGAGAGTACAAGTGCTATGGACCAGGTGCCAGTAGAGCAAAAAGAGTTGCTTGGTCGAAAGGTCTCACAAATGAAGAAGTTGCACCATTCTTGAGCAAGGACATGATTGGTGGAAGAGGGTGGATTAGACCTCGCACCAACCAAGTTTAAGAAAGGCTTCTCTTCTAATCCTGGGAATTTATGAAGTCCTATGAAAATAATGGTTAATTCAAATTATATAAATATGTAGATTTATTTTTGTATATTTTATGTAATATGTAATTTTTTTTCTTTTTTCGAGGAGATCTATTTTGTAGTGTTAATTTATTTATATTGGTGATTGAATTTAATAATATTTGTATCGGTAAATAAAATCCTATTCGACTTTTCTTTTTCCTAATTGAATTATTAAATTTCAATTTCTTCCTTTCATAACCTTGATTATTTATCTATTATTTAAAATAGTTTTTAGATACGGTTTTGTGACCATTTGATGCTTATAGAATTCGAAAAAATAGCTTTTTGAATCGAGATTTTTCTAATTCCTTCCCAAGAGGAACGGAAATTTGTTCATACATACCTTGAACGAAATTCAATCAATTTTTATACAACATTAATAATTTTTTATACAACATTATTTATCCTTTTTTGTATAATATTAACAATTCCTTATAGAAAATTTGTCATTTAACATATAGCATATTTGGAATTCAACATTAATAATTTCCACTTACCAAGGGGAACTAGGTAAGTAAATTCCTACATTTTCATGGGAAGTGAAAATTCATATAAATGTTTTACTTCCCTCATTTCACATTTCTTTCATTCTTTGTCAATCAAGCAATTCATTCACGTTGCATCTTGTAAAAAAACCCATTTTTCATATGGTGACCAAACAACCACCAATACTAAATCAGTGATCAATAACAACTATTACGACTAGGTTCTCTATATGTAAAGGGCTAACTTGCTAAAAACTTGTTTTTATTAGACGATGTTCTTTTAGGCTGAACTGAATAGAATGGAACTAAAGTGAGTTGCGTTGAAATCAAGTAAAATCGAGAGTAAAATAGCTGAAGTGAAATTATGGAAAAAAAACCAGTGCTTTAGACGGGTTGGACTTAGGGGTGCTTATCGCACGAGCCGAGCCCGAATTGTATTGGGCTCGACTTGATTATCGTTTAGCTCGGCTCGGCTCGGCTCGGCTCGACTCATGAGCCCAACGAGCTCGATAAATGAAGCTCTGCTTGAGCTCATGAGCTTCTCTCAAGGCTTGGCTCGCGCTCGAGCTCGAGCTAGATTTAAGACAAATAAAGAATAAGCCAAACAGAATATTCATATTCGACATTTAAAATAATTGTTGACAAATCTTATAGAATTATAGACTAAATTTAAAAATTACCACAAATAAACATATTTTAATTCATTTTTACATGCTAACCAAATGAATTACTTACAAATATACATAAAAAATCAACAAGCTAGATATAAAAGGATACAAAAAGAAAAAAATGAATTTTTTAATATAAAAAATACGTATAATAAATTTTTAAAGTGTTTTAGCATATAATAACTTTTTAAATGCTTTAAGTTATATTAATTTTTTATATAAAATAATAATCGAGCCTGTTCACGAGCTTTTCGAACCGAGTTTGGCCTAGTTCGGCTTGACTCGTTAAGGTCTCCAGCCGAGCTACCACGAGCCGAGCTTTGACCGAGTCGAGCACGAACTGTTCGTGAACTGGCCGAGCTCATTATCACCCCTAGTTGGATTTCAAACTTACCCTCTTTTAGATTTTTTTACTTTATACTTCCTCCGTTTCTTCTTAATAGTTACGGTTTCCTTTTTAGACCGTTTCTTTTTAATAGTTACACTCTTACTTTTTCTATATAAGGTAAATTTTCAATCATCATTCCCACTATTAGCCCCCATGTGGTTCCAAATTTTCAATCATTATTCCCACTATTGATCCCAACTTTCTCTCTTTTGCCATTTTTTATTGTTTATTTGTACTTTTTGATGCCAACTTTTACCTTTATATCGCTTATCTCTCGTACTTTACACATTTTACCTTGGTTCTAATGAAAAGCAAAGTGTAACTAATAAAAAGAAACGGAGGTAGTATTTCTTTTACAAATCACAACCCCCCCGCCGCAAGTAATATTTTTCTTCGATTATTTTGCTTATAATTCGTCTTGAATTTTTATAGGGCTTTGAAGTAATATTTTTCTTTTTGAGATTTCTCCAGTAAATGGGGAAGCGTGGGAAGAATCAGATGAAAGGCCCTCAGAATTCAAAGAAAATTAAGTTGCATAAGAAAGATGTAGACTTTATTAATCCCGACGACGAAATTGATGCCTGTAAATTTCTTATTCTTATTCTTATTCTTATTCTTATTCTTATTCTTATTCTTATTCTTATTTTGTATTCTTTTATGCAATTGATTAGTGCCCTTTATTTTATTTTTTAATTTGGGAAAGTGGGTTATTGATTTATTTTTGTGGGTGTGAAATTTGCAGTTCATAAGAAAAGAGATATAATTCCTTTGGATGTAAATGCTGATAATGTTGATTCTGAAGACGATGATGATGAGCTGTCTGTCTTTAATTACAAGGTTGGTTTCTCACGTTTGTGTTTGGCTTAATCAGAAAAATGATGTATTCTGTTATTTTGTAATTTTTTTTCCAAAATAATGAACTTTATCTAATTGCTAGTTGTTTTATTATTGCTGGAGTCATTGTAATTTGTTAAGCTATCATGTTAATCAGTTAGTGTGTCAGTTGCAGAATGCAGACGAGAAAATATCCGATCAGGAGCAGGCTCTTTTGTTATTGGCTTCACTACCGAAGTCTTATAGGCCCATTGTGCAGACTTTGCTAGTGGGAAGGGAGAAAATTACGCTGGATGAAGCAATAACAATTGTGAGGGAAAATGAGAGGATGATGTCTCAAATAGATGGTGGTGCCTCTTATGGTGATCAGGCACTAGCTGCGGAGGGTTCCGAGAGAGGGAGGAATAAGTCCAGGAAAGATGACCAACGAAGCAGATCAAAATCTCGGCCGAGAGATTATAGCAATTCGGAGTGCTATTATTGTCATGAGAAGGGTCATCTGAAGTATAACTGCCCAAAAATGAAAGAAGATTTGAAGAACTTGAAGCAATTGCAAGGGAAGTTGGGCAAGATGAAAGTAGATGATGAAAGTGACTCCTCAAATGTGGTATGTGGCGATTATGATAATGAGTTGTTGTTGACTCAAAACGTGAAGAAGGATGTGAGTCAAGAGAAGTGGGTGTTAGACTCGGCCGCTTCAATTCATGTGTGTCGAGACCCAGCAATGTTTTATACATTGCAAAAAGAAGGTGATTTTGGGCATATCAATATGGGGAGAGACCTCAAAGTTGAAGGCATGGGTAGCGTGCGGTTGATGTTCCATGGTGGTGTAGTTAGAACCTTCCAAAATATAAGGTTTGTACCTGATGCACATGTCAACTTGATCTCATTGGGTGAGATGACAAAATATGGGCATAGGTACATTGGTAGTGGAAGGTGGTGTAAGGTGTACCGAGGTAACCGTCTAGTGTTACAAGGGAGCAAGGCGGACAACAACATTTGCTATGTAGATTGTCGCGCAATTCGAGGTTACAAAATTGAGATAGGAAAGAAGTCGAAGAAGACGGTCCGATTTTGTGATAATGTGGAGGTATTTGGAGATTTGGGTCGAGGGAGGAATTTGTTGGGATAATCTCCCTAATCCCCAAATAATAATGTCTTTATTTTTAGCTAAATAAAGAAAAAGAAGAAAAAAAAAAAAAAAAAAGTGACGGGTGGTAGTAATGAGGAGGTTTCCTCATGTTGACTATAAGTCTATAAGGGAGCTAGTATAGTCATCAAAGTCCAATAGCTAAGATCATTGTAGTAGATCTTTGGAAGAGCTACTTTGACTTTGTTGGCAATTGTCATAGCACTTGCCGTGTATCTCCATGAAGTGCATTTATGTGAAGTTGAAATTTTGGCAAGATGTATGCTTATATATGAGCATTGTCGTGAGAGTTTTCTAAACACACAAGCAGAAGAAGTGAAGGAGTGTGAGTGTAATAGTGTGAAGAATACACAAAACACAAGTGTAAGAGGGAGTAATTGGTAAGAGAGATAAACACAATATTAGTGTGAGGGTGTTTAGGATTAATTAGTGGAAGTACCATTGTGAAGGGAGTAAATGGGTTTCAATACATGTGAAGCGAGTTTAGTTGATTGTAATGCATATATATATATACTAATAAGAACTATACATGACCTAACATGCGGCTAAAAGCGAGAAATTAAGTTAATTGAGGTTGAAAAGCCGAAATTGGCCCGAAATGACATTCACTTACCCAAAATGGGTTTCAATACATGTGAAGCGAGTTTAGTTGATTGAAATACATATATATACAGTAATAAGAACTATACATGACACTACATGCGGCTAAAAGTGAAAAATAAAGTAAAATGACATTGCAAAGCCGAAAGCCGGAATTGGAACCAAATAAGTCGAGCCTATTGTTTACTTTTGCCACCTTCATTTGAAGTATTGATAAGTCATATTTATATATAGTTTTAAGGTGCATTTAGGTTGCATTTTAGAGCATTTAGGTTCTGGGCGGGCGCGGATGTGTCGTTGTGCACCGCACCCGGCCAAAGATAAAATTTCTCCTACTCTCTTTTACACTAAGGTAGTATAATGGAAGTAGGGGTCGTATCCACAGGGAAACAGGGACGAGTTTAATACTTAGCGTGATTCGAAACCTAGATTAAGCTAAGGGCCGAGAAACCTAATTACAAAGGGGGGTTTCAAGTAGATTTACGAACAAACTAAACTACAACTAACATATAAACAAAATGAGAAATCAATATGGAAAGATCTTGAATCCGATTAACATCCACTTCAATTCATTATCGATCCTTGAACATCCACTCTAATTATTTCCATAATTATCTATTGTCGAGAATTAATCTCGTGTTCTCCTTATTCTTAGTTGAATAGCACGATCAGCGTGACTATAAAACCCTAACTAAAGGATAACCTAGTTCGATCTCGCGTCTAAGTTCAATCCAATAGCAGCAATAAACACGAGAGAACCAATAGACCCGCTAATGTCATACACGCGATAAACATTCAACAGTTTATTCAATTTCCCTAAGAAATAACCAAGATGATCAGCATCTAAATTACTCCCTAGTTTGCTACCAAATGATAAAAGAATAAAACAATCCGATTCTATTCTTAAATCTAGCATTAGATTAATTACACAATCAAACTAGTAACGTTCCTAGCATAATTATGCAATAATCATAAATCACAAGCATAGAAATTGAATCATAATCAAGGAAAAGAGAAAGAGAGGAAAGATCTCACAATAACGGTTGAAGCTTCATGTTAATTGATCCAAGAACAGTTCAAGCTACAATCCGATAGCAAAAACCAAATCCATAGTTGAAATCCCTAAAAACTAAACTAAGAAATGAAAACTAAAACTAGGAAATGAAGAACAAAGACTAAGAAATGAAGAACAAAGAGAAATGAAGAAGGAAAGATGAAAAGAGAATCATGAAGAAGGAAGGATGAGGAGAGGAGTATCCTCTCTCTCCCCTCAAGCTTGCCACTCCAAGGTCTACATTTCAGCTCTCCTCTTCGTACTTCTCTTCCTCCCCCCAAAAGTTAGGTTTTAGGAGCTTTTAAACCCCGCACAAAATCGTAGCCGCTGAACCGACTAAAGTGTCGCGAGTCGCGATACTGATCGCGAGTCGCGAAGAGCTCTCTGACCTCACGCACACATTGGCTGGGCTTTGGCAAAACAAGAAGGTCGTAGGTCGCGACAGACCTCGCGAGTCGCGAGGGCAGGGCTCGCGAGTCGCGAGCTCCATCGCGGGTCGCGAGCTGCGTGGCATGGCGTGGCTGGCTGGGCGATGCATTCTTTGGGCGATGAGCGCCGCGGCTCGGCTTTGCTGAGCGTGCAGGTGTGCGGGCTGCTGTGCGATGGCTGGCGTGCGAAGCTGCTGTGCTTGGTTGGTGATGACGCTGGCTCGCTGGGTTGACGTGAGCTGTGTAGGTGGTCGAAGTTACGCGCATGCTTGGTGCTTAGAGCTTCCGATGATTGCCCATTATGCTCCGATGCCAAATCTCCCAAGCTCTCCAAAGACAACTTAAATCAAACATCATTCAAATCCATTTCATCTTGAAAGCTCGGAATATATGACGTTAATACAAATTATCTCGCAAAGCTCCGAACTTCCGCTAAGGGCTAAATAAAACACGAATGTTAACAATTACAATCAAACCCTTAGCAAAGTGCACCCAAAATAACGCAAAAACATCGTATAACTTGAGCGTATCAAATACCCCCACACTTGAACTTTACTCGACCTCGAGTAAACTCAAAATGAGGATCACCAAATAAATCATCACCCAACTAACGACACCAACCTACACTCCCCATCAACTACATCATCATCATCACATCTTAACAACATCCGCTCAAAAACCTAAACGTAAGGGACGATGATTCCCTCACACTTAGATTCGAGCTCACCTGAAAAATAAAAAGACGCGACAACAATAATCACCAAACGACAACCAAAATGTGAGCTCAAATCCTGAAGGATCTCAAAGGAATTGAACTCACTCCAACGCCACAATCAAAATCACAACTCGCCTAAAACCTCAGAAGATAAACTACTACTACTATTACAACCAACCTATATAAGCAAGCCATGGAACAAAGACAAAAAGGGATAAATTCCATGCTTACTCCCAAAAACAATCAAAAGAAAGTGAAAGTCAAAACAAATCTCCGGCAAATGAGTCTTCAAAATACATAATTCTCTTTTAATCTCTCATTTTGCCTAGGAGCCCTTTCGGGTTTTCATCCTAGCTTCTCACATTTTTTTTTTTTATATCTCACCATCTTACCCGCTCAATATAAGCCACTTTTTTGCATAAGTTGCCCTTTCGGGTTTTCAACCTATCCGGGCCCCCATTTTTGCCTGAGTCGCCCACCCTTGTGGGTTTTCAACTCAGCGGGATTCATTTCATCACTTTTTTTTTTTTTTTTTTATATTCTTTCTCATTTTTTTTTTTTTTCATTTTCATTTTTTTTTTTTTTCAAATTGAAAGTAATATATACAACATAGATACACGAGAATGAGAATACCCTCCCCCCTACTTAAACTACACATTGTCCTCAATGTGTCGACAATTAAAAGCAAAAGTAAACTGAAAATGGGGGAAGGAAACCAACAATCGAGTAAATCGAAGATCGAATTCTCAAAACTCATGAAAAGCAATTCGTCAAACTCAAATTTCTTAACAACACCAACTCAAATCTCATAACTCAACTCACAACCCTCTCCCTCGAATCACTCAAACAAATGACAAGTTCAAAAGTTTTGAATTTGTGAGTTTTTCACCTAGCTTAAGAGATCGAAAAGATACATTAACAATCTCAACCCTCTAGTTGTACCAATTCCTAGCTATTGAACTCCTCCCAACGGGTTTTCTTTTGTGGATTTTGGTTCCAAGTGGATGAAGATTGGTTGTGGATCTTTTTAGTGGGTGGGTGGTGGGTGAAAGAAAATTTGTTGTGGTGGTGGAAATTTGATGAAAAATAAAGGGAAAGAAAGAAAATAAAGGGGTCTCGGGGTCTCGGGTTGCCTCCCGAGGAGCGCTGTTGTTTAAAGTCGTTAGCTCGACTTAGTACCTTGAGCTCAAAAATTGGGCTTGTGCTCCATATGTGACAATGGAGGCTCCATGTCAACCTCCAATTCGAGTACCTGCAAAATTGATTGAGAGAAACTCTTGCAATGCATCGTTAATACCTAGCTTACTACAACATGGTTGAGCATATAACATCATATTATATCCAAAACCTAGCATTAAGTCAACAACAAACATCAACTAGTAGTACTCCTAGCTAATCCAAGTCATGACCATTAATATAAATGTTTAAAGCTAGACAATAACCAAGCAATAAACCGTCAAAAGCTTCAATCAATCATTCCCAAGAGAGTGGCCAACCAAAAACAAAGAGCACAAGCAATACCATCCAAAAATCACGCTAAATACAAACAAGTAACACCGTTTCCCCGGCAACGGCGCCAAAATTTGGGCGGGCGCGGATGTGTCGTTGTGCACCGCACCCGGCCAAAGATAAAATTTCTCCTACTCTCTTTTACACTAAGGTAGTATAATGGAAGTAGGGGTCGTATCCACAGGGAAACAGGGACGAGTTTAATACTTAGCGTGATTCGAAACCTAGATTAAGCTAAGGGCCGAGAAACCTAATTACAAAGGGGGGTTTCAAGTAGATTTACGAACAAACTAAACTACAACTAACATATAAACAAAATGAGAAATCAATATGGAAAGATCTTGAATCCGATTAACATCCACTTCAATTCATTATCGATCCTTGAACATCCACTCTAATTATTTCCATAATTATCTATTGTCGAGAATTAATCTCGTGTTCTCCTTATTCTTAGTTGAATAGCACGATCAGCGTGACTATAAAACCCTAACTAAAGGATAACCTAGTTCGATCTGCGTCTAAGTTCAATCCAATAGCAGCAATAAACACAGAGAACCAATAGACCTGCTAATGTCATACACGCGATAAACATTCAACAGTTTATTCAATTTCCCTAAGAAATAACCAAGATGATCAGCATCTAAATTACTCCCTAGTTTGCTACCAAATGATAAAAGAATAAAACAATCCGATTCTATTCTTAAATCTAGCATTAGATTAATTACACAATCAAACTAGTAACGTTCCTAGCATAATTATGCAATAATCATAAATCACAAGCATAGAAATTGAATCATAATCAAGGAAAAGAGAAAGAGAGGAAAGATCTCACAATAACGGTTGAAGCTTCATGTTAATTGATCCAAGAACAGTTCAAGCTACAATCCGATAGCAAAAACCAAATCCATAGTTGAAATCCCTAAAAACTAAACTAAGAAATGAAAACTAAAACTAGGAAATGAAGAACAAAGACTAAGAAATGAAGAACAAAGAGAAATGAAGAAGGAAAGATGAAAAGAGAATCATGAAGAAGGAAGGATGAGGAGAGGAGTATCCTCTCTCTCCCCTCAAGCTTGCCACTCCAAGGTCTACATTTCAGCTCTCCTCTTCGTACTTCTCTTCCTCCACCCAAAAGTTAGGTTTTAGGAGCTTTTAAACCCCGCACAAAATCGTAGCCGCTGAACCGACTAAAGTGTCGCGAGTCGCGATAGCGATCGCGAGTCGCGAAGAGCTCTCGACCTCACGCACACATTGGCTGGGCTTTGGCAAAACAAGAAGGTCGCAGGTCGCGACAGACCTCGCGAGTCGCGAGGGCAGGGCTCGCGAGTCGCGAGCTCCATCGCGGGTCGCGAGCTGCGTGGCATGGCAGCGCTGCTGGGCGATGCATTGCTGGGCAGTGAGCGCTGGCAGCTCGGCTTTGCTGAGCGTGCAGGTGTGCGGGCTGCTGTGCGATGGCCTGGCGTGCGAAGTCTTCGTGCTTGGTTGGTGATGACGCCGGCTCGGCCTGGGTTGACGTGAGGCGTGTAGGTGGTCGAAGTTACGCGCATGCTTGGTGCTTAGAGCTTCCGATGATTGCCCATTATGCTCCGATGCCAAATCTCCCAAGCTCTCCAAAGACAACTTAAATCAAACATCATTCAAATCCATTTCATCTTGAAAGCTCGGAATATATGACGTTAATACAAATTATCTCGCAAAGCTCCGAACTTCCGCTAAGGGCTAAATAAAACACGAATGTTAACAATTACAATCAAACCCTTAGCAAAGTGCACCCAAAATAACGCAAAAACATCGTATAACTTGAGCGTATCAGGTTCATATTTAGGTTCATTATTGCATCATATTCTTAAGTTATGTTATTCTACTCCTATTCGGTATGTTTTCTTGTTTTTGATGAATTTCAGGTAATGAGAACGTATTTGGAGTATATTTAGCTGAGCTTGAGGATAGGAGCACTTGGAAATAAGCTACGATGCATAAGGATAGTATGGATACGTCTTAGTACGAGTTTGAGCGAAAACGAAGCGGAAAATCATTAGAAGAAATGTGAAAAAGGAGTCATGTATACTCTTCTGATCATAACTTTTGATGTACTTCTCTGAATCAAGAAATTCCAGTTGGGTTGGAAACTAGACTTGAAGGGCTTTCCAACGATAGGTCACACGCCCCAAATGGACTTCTGGTTCGAGAGATACAACCTTCGCAATTTGACGTAAAAATCACTGTTTTCCCGCCCGGTCGACCGGGCGGTTTTGCCCGACCGGGCGAAATGAAAATTTCAGAGGATGCAAAGCATGTTAGCCCGGTCAACCGGGCGAGAAAGGAGCCAAAATCGCTTGCGCGCCCGACAGGGCGGGCTCGCCCGGTCGACCGGGCGGATTTGCTGTTCTGTCGTAGCTCCTCAATCACCGTCGCCCGACCGGGCGGTTTCTCGAGACGGGTTTATTTGCCTTTTTTAGCCGGTTTTGTAAAAAACTATAAATAGGTCTTCTCTCTCTCCCCAAAGAACCTCTCTTTTCTGACATTATATTTTGTATTCTTAGGTTTAGCTTTAGTTTCCTTCTTCATTTTCTCTCTAGTTTTTCATTGAAAACCCTAGTTTCTCTTTTCTTCATTAATTCATGAGCTTATAATTTTCATATCTTTTCTTTCATTGATTTCTTTGATCATGCTTTTCTTTGTAGATTTAAATTTCTTTATTTATTTCATGATTGAGTAGTTTATATTCTAGGGTTTGGGAATCCATGTTTATATGCTATGATTCTTGATTGATATTTATTAATGGTTTGATTAGTTATTGATATCTCTAATTGATTAGTGTTTTTATTGTTAATCTTGCAATCTGATCAATTGTCTGATTAAATATTGCTAATATCGAGTCATAGATCGAGAGATAGTACTCTTTAGAGGCTTACCTACAATTAGCAAATCTGATTATGTAGAGCGACCGTACTAGCATATGTTGATTTGAGAGCGTTAAGGCCCGACCGTAGGATTAACATGTGCTCTAGATATCTGATTAATTGAATCATTGATGATATTTTGATAGATTATAGTTATGAACATGGTGAACCATTGCCCTAGATCCTTTTTAGCTTGATTTTCGTAGTTTGTTTAGTTTAGAAATATATATTATTCCTGATCTTGTTTAGTTTCTCCATGCATTAGAAGCTAGATTAAAACAACCATCTCTCTGTGGATTCGACCCTACTTACCCTACTACATTGTTAGAAGGTTTTGCAGGAATTATTTTTGAAAGGTGTACGACAACCTATCAAATTTTGGCGCCGTTGCCGGGGTGACGGTATAGTTTTATTTAGTTTTTATTGTTGGTGAAATTAAACTGCATATATATATATATATAGTTTTCTTTTTTCTTTCTTTTTGTGAATATATATATTTTGTTGTTCTCCTTGTCTGTTTTAGTGTGTTGTCATGGAGTGGAATAATTATAGTTCAGAGGGGGGTGTTTTTTCTAATTATCAAGGGCAATGTGATTATTCTGGGTATTATAATGCGAATGATTATGTTTATGATGCATCATATGATTGTCAAAATTTACAAAATCTGTGCATGAATTCCTATGAATATTCCCATGACCCTAATGAGTTTTATTTGCCTGATTATACTCAATGTTATCAACCTGAAGTGAATAATTATTTTCAACCCGAAACATCAGAGCGTCAGGAACTATTTAACATGATGAAAGAGTATATGGTTAAACAGCATGAAGATTTAAATGAATTAGCTCATGATTATCAAAACATAGCGAAATCTATTGAATTACTTGTTGTGCAACAATCTACTAATCAACAGGTTATGCTTGATGATGATGATTTTGGTGTTGAGAATTATACTTCGGAGAAGAAAGGTGTTGATTTGACTCATGATAATTTGATAGAAGGTAAGGGTGTAATTGGTGAAGTTGGTAGTGAGTGTCTCTATGTTGACGAACCTATAGTTGAGAGTGAATTGTCTGACACTTTTTCGATAAAATTTTCGTCTGCATATGGGTCTAAAGTTAAGAGTGAGATAATGCATGCGTCTTTGTCGGTTTCATCTGATACTGTTTTTGAGTCTCATGTTCCTTTCTCTAAAAAACTTGATCTTATTCCTTCTTCCCCTTTATTATATCCTCCTTCGTTCCTTCTTTCTCCCCTTTTGAATGACTCTCATGATAATGTAAATAATGTACAATTGGTTTCTTTTCCTTCTTTTGAGTCCTGTAAAATGACTAACGATTTTTCTTTTTCTTCTTCTTGTAAATATAATTTTTCCTTTGATTTTTCTTTTGGTAGTTTTAGTAATATTTTAATACTAATTTTTTTCATTTTTCCTTTCCACTCTTATATAATATGCTCTGAGATGTTTGCAGGAACATATGATAAGCTTCTTAGAGCGTTGAACTATTATGAGTGATCTACTAATCTTAAACGGTCATGCAAGACCTTAAATCAGCGCTTATCGGGAGGCAACCCGACTTTGTTCATTTTTTATTTTTATTTTATTTTAGTTATTTTATTTTTTTGGTTTGACTAACTTTGCTAATGTGTGATGAAGTCTTTTGCTAGGTGCAAGCATAGCCAATTTTTTTGGCTAAGTTCATTGCCTCATTACAACTATCGATTGTGGTGGAGGTGTCGATGCTTTTTGACACTCCCTTTGATTACCCACCCCTTTTGTAAGTTGTACCTCCCCCTCATTTAATTCCTCTTTGTTCACATTGAGGACAATGTGCCATTCAGCTTGGGGGAGGATGTTTGTCATCATTACTTAGCGCATGTTAGTTGCATTTAGAGTAGTTTTTTCATTGCTTTCATAGGATGTTGCACGGTTTGTACCGCTCATTAGGAGTGGGAGTTTACGTGTGACCAAAAAAAATTGTACTGCTTTCTTAGTTGCATTAGCATATTTCATTTCATATTAGACTTCATCTCATTTTAGTTGCATCTATAGGACTATTGCTGGCACTCTTTGAGAACTTTGATGATATTTTACTACATTTCCTAAGCGTCATTCATCTTGAGCATGATACTTTATAGCACGATTGTTTCGCAATTGATTGTTTGTGGTAAGATTGATTGATCTCTCTCTGGTTCGATTTAACTTTATTGTGCGGACACCTTAAACTAAGTGAGCTTCAGCCTATAAACCGACGTATCCGTGTCGGTTATGTTCTTTCATGTGTGATTAGTTCCTTAGTTGTCGCATTGATCTTGATTTTGACTTGGTACTCTTTGATATTTGATAGTGCATACATTTTGATATGATTGAGGCATTTTATTTCATGATCTTAGCTCCAGAGTTACTCTTGTTTTCATATTATCCTTCCTCTAGCCCCGCTGAGCCTTTCTGACTATGTTTGATTGCTACCTACATTAGAAGCCATTGGCCTCATTTGATATTTGTCCTAAGCCTAGCTTGGGGGAGCGAGTATTAGTTTTGGTTTGGTTTGTATTGAATTGAAATGCTCTATTTGTGGTTTAGAAGGATGGAAAAGTATGTTTAGTGAGCTTTGAAATTGAATTGTAAGTTCGAGAAAAAAAAAAAGTGAAAAATGAAATGAAAAAAAAAAAAGAAGTGAAAAAGAGTTGTCAATAAAGTGAAAAAAAGGGTTTATTTTGAATTACTTGAGCAAAAGTGTTGTTGATTATTTTTGGAGATTGTTGGTTGTTGCGTGGAGTTGTTGTGACCTTTCTTGGTCATGTTTTCAGTTATATAATGCTCCCCCTTCTTGGTTTTTCCACCACAATTCCCAAATTATTCCATACATTTAACCTCAGCCCCATTACAACCCTTAAAAGTCCTCTTGATCATTGTGTATTGTGTTTGTTGAGTATTAAGTGAGTCAAAAAGTCAAAGTTAAAGAGTATTTGCTTCATCTGAGTCGACTTGATTAGGTTGAGTGTCATCATTTATGCCTTAAACACATGAGAGATATGAGTGCACATAACTATAGTGAGGTTTGTCATGTTTTGTTAAATCAAGCTTGGGAGAGATGGTATGTGGTATGATTGGAGAGTTGATTGTGATACATGACATGCTATGCGGCTTTGTTCGAGATTGTTTCGATACTTGGTTTGTGTAGTGATTATATCTCTTGTGTTTTCAGTTGAGTGTTTAGCCCTATTGTAGTACTATATTATTGTAGGTCGTCTTTCTTTTCCAATGTTTATGTCTTATTGCTTGAGGACAAGAAATGGTTTAGCTTGGGGGAGTTTGATAAGTCATATTTATATATAGTTTTAAGGTGCATTTAGGTTGCATTTTAGAGCATTTAGGTTCATATTTAGGTTCATTATGGCATCATATTCTTAAGTTATGTTAAAGAGTATTTGCTTCATCTGAGTCGACTTGATTAGGTTGAGCGTCATCATTTATGCCTTAAACACATGAGAGATATGAGTGCACATAACTATAGTGAGGTTTGTCATGTTTTGTTAAATCAAGCTTGGGAGAGATGGTATGTGGTATGATTGGAGAGTTGATTGTGATACATGACATGCTATGCGGCTTTGTTCGAGATTGTTTCGATACTTGGTTTGTGTAGTGATTATATCTCTTGTGTTTTCAGTTGAGTGTTTAGCCCTATTGTAGTACTATATTATTGTAGGTCGTCTTTCTTTTCCAATGTTTATGTCTTATTGCTTGAGGACAAGAAATGGTTTAGCTTGGGGGAGTTTGATAAGTCATATTTATATATAGTTTTAAGGTGCATTTAGGTTGCATTTTAGAGCATTTAGGTTCATATTTAGGTTCATTATTGCATCATATTCTTAAGTTATGTTATTCTACTCCTATTCGGTATGTTTTCTTGTTTTTGATGAATTTCAGGTAATGAGAACGTATTTGGAGTATATTTAGCTGAGCTTGAGGATAGGAGCACTTGGAAATAAGCTACGATGCATAAGGATAGTATGGATACGTCTTAGTACGAGTTTGAGCGAAAACGAAGCGGAAAATCATTAGAAGAAATGTGAAAAAGGAGTCATGTATACTCTTCTGATCATAACTTTTGATGTACTTCTCCGAATCAAGAAATTCCAGTTGGGTTGGAAACTAGACTTGAAGGGCTTTCCAACGATAGGTCACACGCCCCAAATGGACTTCTGGTTCGAGAGATACAACCTTCGCAAGTTGACGCAAAAATCACTGTTTTCCCGCCCGGTCGACCGGGCGGTTTTGCCCGACCGGGCGAAATGAAAATTTCAGAGGATGCAAAGCATGTTAGCCCGGTCAACCGGGCGAGAAAGGAGCCAAAATCGCTTGCGCGCCCGACAGGGCGGGCTCGCCCGGTCGACCGGGATGATTTGCTGTTCTGTCGTAGCTCCTCAATCACCGTCGCCCGACCGGGCGGTTTCTCGAGACGGGTTTATTTGCCTTTTTTAGCCGGTTTTGTAAAAAAACTATAAATAGGTCTTCTCTCTCTCCCCAAAGAACCTCTCTTTTCTGACATTATATTTTGTATTCTTAGGTTTAGCTTTAGTTTCCTTCTTCATTTTCTCTCTAGTTTTTCATTGAAAACCCTAGTTTCTCTTTTCTTCATTAATTCATGAGCTTATAATTTTCATATCTTTTCTTTCATTGATTTCTTTGATCATGCTTTTCTTTGTAGATTTAAATTTCTTTATTTATTTCATGATTGAGTAGTTTATATTCTAGGGTTTGGGAATCCATGTTTATATGCTATGATTCTTGATTGATATTTATTAATGGTTTGATTAGTTATTGATATCTCTAATTGATTAGTGTTTTTATTGTTAATCTTGCAATCTGATCAATTGTCTGATTAAATATTGCTAATATCGAGTCATAGATCGAGAGATAGTACTCTTTAGAGGCTTACCTACAATTAGCAAATCTGATTATGTAGAGCGACCGTACTAGCATATGTTGATTTGAGAGCGTTAAGGCCCGACCGTAGGATTAACATGTGCTCTAGATATCTGATTAATTGAATCATTGATGATATTTTGATAGATTATAGTTATGAACATGGTGAACCATTGCCCTAGATCCTTTTTAGCTTGATTTTCGTAGTTTGTTTAGTTTAGAAATATATATTATTCCTGATCTTGTTTAGTTTCTCCATGCATTAGAAGCTAGATTAAAACAACCATCTCTCTGTGGATTCGACCCTACTTACCCTACTACATTGTTAGAAGGTTTTGCAGGAATTATTTTTGAAAGGTGTACGACAACCTATCAAGTATCAACCATTATCCCTTCCCCGTGATCTGCACGCATGTAACTTGTCGCTAACTCCGCATCAGTGACATCGGAGTTCGGAATGGTGAAAGGCGGGGTGTCTTCAAATGCATCATACTCCTCCTCATCCTCAACATCACCAACCCGGAACAACAATTGACCACTTGTTATCAGAAGGGTCAGTTACGTAGAATACGTGCTTAACTTGTGATGCAAGCACGAATGGCTCTTCACTATCACGCAACCGACCCAAGTCTACAAGAGTAAATCCACAAGGGTCATCTTTTCTTATGTAACGCCGGTTATACTCAACCCACTTGCATCGAAATAAGCAGACCATGAAACCAGAGTAGTCAAGCTCCCATATATCTTGAACTCGTCCATAGTATAACAATCAAGCATCAATAGGAGACTTGTCTTTGGCACTTGCATACTGTGTAGATGATGCCTCTACTGAAACACCACTATTCTGGAGAGATCTCGACTTTTGATCTTGACGATCTGTCCAATACGTATATCCGTTAACATCATAACCCTCATAGGAGTGCACAGCTTCTCGAGGACCAAATGCTAGCCACTTCAGAGTTTCAGAAACATTGGAATCTACTTCACGCATTATTCGGTTATGGAACCAATCAATAAACGTCTTATTATGCAACTGCATCAATGCTCTAGTCCCTTTACCTGGATTCTGGTCACGCAACTCCTCCAAATGCTCATCCAAGTACGGATGCACCTGTACCATATGCTGCAATACAAATAAGTGTGGTTGTATGCGCCTTTCAACAGGAGGTACTATCATTTTGGAGCCAAGTGTACCTTTACCCACGAGTCTGCCCTCGTGTCGAGATGTAGGAAGTCCAATAGGATCACCATTAGTTAAGAACTCAGCCACAAAATTACCGACCTCTTCACTCACAATCCCCCGAATTATACTTCCTTCAGGTTTATTTGGATTCCTTACTTTATCTTTCAAAGAGCCCATATGTCTCTCAAAGGGATAGCACCACCTCAAAAACACCGGACCACATAGCTTAATTTCTCGAACTAGATGTACAACCAAATGGACCATAAATGTCGAAGAAAGCAGGTGGGAAGTACATCTCAAACTTGCACAAAGTCTGTATCACGCTAGCCTGCAGAGCATCAAGCTTCGAGGGTTGTAACATTTTGCTACATATAGTATTGAAAAAAGAACACAGCTCTGTTATGGTATGTCTGACATGTTTCGATAATATCCCTCGAATTGCAATCGGTAAGAATACTTGCATCATTACATGACAATCATGAGACTTCATGCTCGATAATTTCAACTCACCGTCTAAGGTAACAAATCTTTTCATGTTCGATGAGTACCCTGATGGAACCTTAATGTTGTACAAACACTCGCAAAAAAGACGCTTCTCAGCTCTAGATAGAGTGTAGCAAGCCGGAGGTAAATAGTTCCTATCATCATCCTTCACCGTTTTCTTTCCTTTTCTTTCAATTCCCGGCAGCGACCCTTCTTCCTGTTCCTTTTCTTTTCCCTTTCCTTTTCCTTTTCCAGACACTTTCTCTTCTTTCTTTCTTTTCTTAGTGTCCCTCTTTTGAGCCCATAGTTCTGGTCGAAGCCCCTCACTTTCCAGATACAGTCGCACCCCTTTGCTATCCTTTGTCTTATGTGGAATATTCATAAGTGTCCCTAGAATGGCGTCACATATATTTTTCTCTATGTGCATGACGTCGATACAATGTCTAACCTCTAGATCTCTCCAATATGGAAGTTCCCACAGAATAGACTCCTTTTTCCAAAGTCCCTTATCACCAACACTCGCTCCTTTGTTGAATATCGTTTCAATACCCTTGACTTGATCATAAACCTCAATACCAGTCAATGGTCTACGAGCAACCCCTTCCTCAACTGTTCCATCGAATGCCTTCTTCTTATTACGATAAGGATGGTCGCGTCGAAGGAACCTTCGGGTGCGCATATAAACATCTTTGTGACAAGTAGTAATGTATTTAGATGCTGTGTCGTCCAGGCAAATCGGACATGCTTTCTTCCCTTTATTCTTGTACCCGGATAAGTTCCCATAAGCAGGATAGTCATTAAGAGTGAATAAAAGCATGGCACACAATGTGAATACCTCATCAGCATGTGCGTCATACACAGAAACTCCTTCATCCCACATTTTTCTCAAATCATCAACAAGTGGCTGGAGGTAGACATCTATGTCGTTTCCAGGCTGTTTCGGCCCTGAAATAAGAATCGACAACATGATGTATTTGCGTTTCATGCACAACCAAGGAGGCAAGTTGTATATAACTAGAAGAACCGGCCACGTACTATGTTGAGAACTAAGATTGTCAAATGGTTCATTCCATCCGTGCATAGGCCAAGCCTCAAATTTCTGTCCTCGGCACCGAAGGTCTTATGACAGTGGTTGATGCCTTTCCACTCAGGAGAATCAACCGGATGTTTGAGAAAACCATCCTTTTTCCTTCGTTCTGCATGCCACCTCAAGTTCTTAGCATCTTTTTTGATTGAAAACATGCGCTTGAATCGTGGTATAATCGGAAGATACCACATCACCTTTGCTGCAGGACCTTTCTTATCACCAACCCCTGCGCGCCTGTAACGCGACTTCCCACATCGAGGACACTCATCCATATTTTCATATTCATTTCGATATAGCACACAATAGTTTGGACAAGCATGTATCCTCTGGTACTCTAACTCGAGGGAACACATCAGTTTCTTAGCATAGTAGTTCGACTTGGGTAGTTCATGGTCGTCCGGCAACATATCACCAAATGCTTGCAACAAGGAAGTGAAACAAGAGTCACTTATACCGGCTTTCGTCTTGATATTAAAGAGTGTTATCACGGCCGTCAGCTTGGTGTACCTCGTACAACCGGGATACAAGGTTTTCGAGATGCCTCGTCCATGCACTCAAAGATACGAGGCCGTTTGCCACAATGATCTACCCCCCGCCATCATCTCCTCGATATGATCCCCTTCATCATCATCATCTTCTACTTGAATATCCTCATACTCATCCTCGATGTTGTCATTCTCAATGACATCAAACTCACCTTCTTCATGCACATCGTTAACAATGGCATTTCGACCATCATACATACCCTCCTCACTGATACACCCAAGTTATACGTAGCATTTACGGTATTTTAGGTGCACTTTGCTAGGGGATTTATTCATAATAGTTAATGTTTGCATATAAATAGACCTTAGCGGAAGTTCGGAATTTTGTATGTTAATTGTTGTTAAAGTTGTAAAGTTCCGAGCTCTTGGAACTCCACCGTGTGCCTAAGCATCGCATCACCGCAAGCTCGTCATCACCAACCAAGTAGAGCTCAGCAGCACCTAGCATCACACGCACACCCGCTAACCAAGCATCGCACAACCAGCAGCATCGTCGAGCCATCCAGCAGCATCGTCGAGCCATCAAGCTGCCCAGCCCAGCGCTCGAAGCATCGCACGCCATGCGCGCGCCCAGCGCTCGAGCCAAACCCGCCCAGCAAGCCAGCTCGCACCTCGCGAGCATGGTCGCACCTCGCGACCTGTATCTCGCACCTCGCGAGTAATCTCGCACGGTGCGACCTGCGTGGTTTGGCCCAAGTCTTCAGCTCGTTGCGAAGGCAGGAGATCATCGCACGGTGCGACCTGTACCGCACCTCGCGACCCCTATGGCGGTCTAAATGTCGGCTGACTTTTGAGCCTTAGTATAAATACTAAACTTTGTTTTTGGACCTAAGACACACACATTTGAGGAGAGAGAATATCCAACACTCCATTCTTCTCTTCTTCTCTTCTCTTTTTAGTTTTTGTTTTCGAGTTTAGTCTTCGTAGATTTCAATTATGGGATTGGCTATTGCTATGCCGATTGTAGCTTGAACCGTTCTTGAACGAGATTAATATGGAGCTTCAAGCATTATTGTGAGATCTTTCCTCTCTATTTATTTTCTTTGATTATGGTTTAATTTCTATGCTTGCTTTCAATGGTTTTTGCATGATTATGCTAGGAATATTACTAGTTTGATTGTGTAATTAATCTAATGCTAGATTTAAGAATAGAATCGGATTGTTTTATTCTTTTATCAATTAGTAGCAAACTAGGGAGTAACTTAGATGCAGATCGTCTTGGTTATTTCTTGGGGAAATTGAATCAACTGTTAAATGTTTATCGCTTGTATGACGTTAGCAGGTCTATTGGTTCTCTGTGTTTATTGCTGCTATCGGATTGAACTTAGACGCTATCGGACTAGGTTATCCTTTAGTTAGGGTTTTATAGTCACGCTGATCGTGCTATTCAACTAAGAATAAGGAGAATGCGAGATTAATTCTCAACAATAGGTAATAATGGAAATGAATAGAGTCGAGGTTCAATGATCGATAATGAATTGAAGTGCATGTTAATCGGATTCAAGATCTTCCTATATTGATTTCTCATCTTATTTATATGTTAGTTAGTTGTAGTCTAATAACAACTCTTTGAAACCCCCTTTTGTTATTATTAGGTTTCTCGACCGTTAAGAGTCTTCTAGGTACTAACGCACGCTAAGTACGTAACTCGTCCCCGTTTCCCTCGTGGATACGAACCTTACTTCCCTTATACTAGTTTAGTGTAAAAGAGAGTAGGAGAAATTTTATCTTTGGCCGGGTGGCGTTCACGACAAGCGCGGCCCGCCAAATTTTGGCGCCGTTGCCGGGGACACGGTGTTACTTGTTTATAGATAGTGTATGCTTTTGGATTGTATTGCTGATGGTTTTTGTTTATGGTTAATACTCGTGCTACTAACCAAGAACCTTTGCAGTACGATCGAGATCTAGAACTAACCCTTTTAAGGTTGAGAAGAGAATTGCGTGAAGACTTTAGTGAGCTCCCTTTTTCGCTTCAATTTGAAGAAGAGATGCCTCCTAGAGTTGAGCACCGCACTTTAAAGGAGCTCACTTGCTCCTAACCTTGACCAACAACTTTGTGTATCACCATTTCCGGAACCGGAAGTGGGGGACACATTTGAGCTAAAGTCGGGGTTGATACATTTGCTTCCCTCATTCCATGGGCTAAATGGTGAAGATCCAAATAAACATTTGTCAGAGTTTCATGTGGTATGCAGCAGCATGAAACCAAGTGGAGTTTCAGAAGATAGAATCAAGCTTAAAGCTTTCCCCTTTTCGCTAAAAGACGCAGCAAAGGACTGGATGTACTACCTTCCGTCCGATAGCATCACCACTTGGGCTCAATTGAAAAAGAGCTTTCTCGAGAAATACTTTCCCACTTCTAAATCATCTACATTGAAGAAGGAGATAAGTAACATTGAGCAACGAGGTGATGAGTCTTTTTATGAGTATTGGGAGAGGTTTAAGAAATTATGTGCTAGTTTGTCCATACCACGGTTATTCGGAGGAAGATTTGGTGCTATACTTCTATAATGGCTTATGTGATGAGGATGCTAGGATGGTCAATGCAGCAAGTGGTGGATCCATTGTGAATAAAACCGCACTCGTTGCTAAGGAACCGTTAAATGAGCTTCTTGAAAGCTCGAGGCGGTTTAGTAGAAGGTCCGGAACTCGACGTGTGGTCTCCGAGGGTTCTAGTTCTTCTAAGCTGGAAGATCGAGTGCAAGCTCTCACATCCGTGATGCGAGACTTCATAGTGAAAGAGAAAACTCACCAAGTGAAGGCTTGTGGCATTTGCTCTTCACATCATCCAACCGATTTTTGCCCTCATCTACAAGAACCGAGTGAAGAGGTTAAGGCGGCCGATTTTCGGGGCCAAGGTTTCCCGTAAAAGATATGATCCATATTCTGGTACCTACAATTCGGGATGACGAGATCATCCTAATTTGAGGTACGGGAACTCATCAGGGAACCAGCAGCCGCCTCAGCAGTATAACCGTCCACCACCTCCTTATTCGAGGGCACCGGAGCAAGGAGCTCCATATTTTCGGCCGCAAGGCCAACCACAGGGACCGAGTACCGACATGTCTACAGAGGATATGATGAATGCTTTAACTAAAAATGTCACTAACATGCAGGGAAATATGGTTCAGTTTCAGGAGGAGACCCGTTCGAGCATCAAGAACTTGGAGAGCCAAGTAAGCCAAATTGCGGGAGCTGTAACCAAGTTAGAGGCTAGGGATTCGGTGAGGTTTCCATCCCAAATAGAGCTCAACCCTAAGATGAACGTGAGTGCTATCACATTAAGGAGTGGAGCGAAAATTGCAAGCAAAGAGAGGTTGGTGGTTCGAGACAAAGAGATAGTGGAAGAGGTGATCGAGCATGAACCGACAACATATTGTAAATCATTGCCACCTCAACAAGAGGAGAAAGTCCAAAAATCACCTCCTCCACCATATGAACCAGAGCCACCATTTCCCGAGGCATTAAGAGAAACCCGCAAAACAGAGCGCACCAATGACATTTACGAAGTCTTTCGTAAATGTGAGGTAAACATTCCCCTTTTTGATGCTTTAAATCAAGTACCTAGGTTTGCTAAGTTCCTTAAAGAATTATGTACTTCGAAAAGAAAGCAAAAACAAAAGGGAGTGCAAAAAGTGAAGGCTAGCGAGCATGTCTCTCGCTATCTTTCAAAAGAAATTGCCTCAAAAGTGCAAGGACCCGGGCATGTTTACCATCCCATGTACCATAGGTGACACCATGTTTCCTAAAGCCATGTTAGACTTAGGTGCGTCAATTAATGTGATTCCATATTCATTGTATAAGTCTTTGAAACTTGGCAATTTGCATGAAACGGGTGTGGTGATTCAATTAGGCGATAGATCCAATGTTTATCCTAGGGGTAAATTAGAGGATGTGTTAGTAAAGGTTGGGAAATTGCAATTTCCTGCTGATTTTTATGTTTTGGAGATGGAGCCTGATAAGCATGCCGCCCCCATCCTTTTGGGGCGACCTTTCTTGAAAACATCTTGCACTAAAATTGATGTTTGCTTTTGGTTCTTTGACCATGGAATTTGAGGGAAAGGTAGAGGCGTTTAAAATCGATGATTCTAAGCCTTTGATTAAGGATGATAACCCTCTTTGCTCTATTAACATTGTTGACTCTGTTTTGCATGATGTTCTTGACATTGTTGAGGTATGTGCATCTCCTACTAACATGCAGGTTATGGTGCCGGAGTGGAAAGAGCGTAAAAAGCCTCCTGATTTACCACCTTGTTTTGAAACTGTACCACTAACGATGCATTGCAAGAGTTCTTCTCCGTTAGTTTTGCAGGTACTCGAATTGGAGGTTGACATGGAGCCTCCATTGTCACACATGGAGCACAAGCCCAATTTTTGAGCTTAAGGTACTAAGTCGAGCTAACGACTTTAAACAACAGCGCTTCTCGGGAGGCAACCCGAGACCCCGAGACCCCTTTATTTTCTTTCTTTTCCTTTATTTTTCATCAAATTTCCACCACCACAACAAATTTTCTTTCACCCACCACCCACCCACTAAAAAGATCCACAACCAATCTTAATTCACTTGTAACCAAAATCCACAAAAGAAAATCCATTGGGAGGACTTCGATAGCTAGGAGTTGGTACAACTAGAGGGTTGAGATTGTTAATGTATCTTTTCGATCTCTTAAGCTAGGAGCAAATCTCAAAAAAAAAAAAAAAAAAAAAATCTAAACAAAATTTGAATTTGTCATTTGTTTGAGTGATTCGAGGGAGAGGGTTGTGAGTTGAGTAGAGAGATTTGAGTTGGTGTTGTTAAGAAATTTGAGTTTGACGGATTGCTTTTCATGAGTTTTGAGTTTTCGATCTTCGATTTACCCGATTTTCACATTTCCCCCCCCCCCATTTTCAGTTTACTTTTTGTTTTAATTGTCGACACATTGAGGACAATGTGTAGTTTAAGTAGGGGGGAGGGAATTCTCAGTCTCATGTATCTATGTTGTATTTATTACTTTTAATTTAAAAAAAACAAAAAAAAATGATGAAAAGAATCCCGCTGAGTTGAAAACCCGCAAGGGCGGGCGACTCGGGCAAAAATGGGGGCCCGGATAGGTTGAAAACCCGAAAGGGCAACTTATGCAAAAAAGTGGCTTATATTGAGCGGGTAAGATGGTTAGATGAAAAAAAAAAATGTGAGAAGCTAGGATGAAAACCCGAAAGGGCTCCTAGGCAAAATGAGAGATTAAGAGAGAATTATGTATTTTGAAGACTCATTTGCCGGAGATTTGTTTTGGCTTTCACTTTCTTTTGGTTGATTGTTTTTGGGAGTAAGCATGGAATTTATCCCTTTTTGTCTTTGTTCCATGGCTTGCTTATATAGGTTGGTTGTAATAGTAGTAGTAGTTTATCTTTTGAGGTTTTAGGCAAGTTGTCATTTTGATTGTGGCGTTGGAGTGAGTTCAATTCCTTTGAGATCCTTCAGGATTTGAGCTCACATTTTGGTTGTCGTTTGGTGATTATTGTTGTCGCGTCTTTATATATTTCAGGTGAGCTTGAATCTAAGTGTGGGGGAATCATCGTCCCTTACGTTTAGGTTTTGAGCGTATTTTGTTGAGATGTGATGATGATGATGTAGTTGATGGGGAGTGTAGGTTGGTGTCGATAACTTGGGCAATGATTTAATTGGTATTTCTCATTTTTGAGTTTACTCGAGGTCGAGTAAAGTTCAAGTGTGGGGGTATTTGATACACCCAAGTTATACGTAGCATTTACGGTATTTTAGGTGCACTTTGCTAGGGGATTTATTCATAATAGTTAATGTTTGCATATAAATAGACCTTAGCGGAAGTTCGGAATTTTGTATGTTAATTGTTGTTAAAGTTGTAAAGTTCCGAGCTCTTGGAACTCCACCGTGTGCCTAAGCATCGCATCACCGCAAGCTCGTCATCACCAACCAAGTAGAGCTCAGCAGCACCTAGCATCACACGCACACCCGCTAACCAAGCATCGCACAACCAAAAGCATCGTCGAGCCATCCAGCGAAGCATCGTCGAGCCATCAAGCCGCTTGACCCGGCGCTCGAAGCATCGCACGCCATGCGCGCGCCCAGCGCTCGAGCCAAACCCGCCCAGCAAGCCAGCTCGCACCTCGCGAGCATGGTCGCACCTCGCGACCTGTATCTCGCACCTCGCGAGTAATCTCGCACGGTGCGACCTGCGTGGTTTGGCCCAAGTCTTCAGCTCGTTGCGAAGGCAGGAGATCATCGCACGGTGCGACCTGTACCGCACCTCGCGACCCCTATGGCGGTCTAAATGTCGGCTGACTTTTGAGCCTTAGTATAAATACTAAACTTTGTTTTTGGACCTAAGACACACACATTTGAGGAGAGAGAATATCCAACACTCCATTCTTCTCTTCTTCTCTTCTCTTTTTAGTTTTTGTTTTCGAGTTTAGTCTTCGTAGATTTCAATTATGGGATTGGCTATTGCTATGCCGATTGTAGCTTGAACCGTTCTTGAACGAGATTAATATGGAGCTTCAAGCATTATTGTGAGATCTTTCCTCTCTATTTATTTTCTTTGATTATGGTTTAATTTCTATGCTTGCTTTCAATGGTTTTTGCATGATTATGCTAGGAATATTACTAGTTTGATTGTGTAATTAATCTAATGCTAGATTTAAGAATAGAATCGGATTGTTTTATTCTTTTATCAATTAGTAGCAAACTAGGGAGTAACTTAGATGCAGATCGTCTTGGTTATTTCTTGGGGAAATTGAATCAACTGTTAAATGTTTATCGCTTGTATGACGTTAGCAGGTCTATTGGTTCTCTGTGTTTATTGCTGCTATCGGATTGAACTTAGACGCTATCGGACTAGGTTATCCTTTAGTTAGGGTTTTATAGTCACGCTGATCGTGCTATTCAACTAAGAATAAGGAGAATGCGAGATTAATTCTCAACAATAGGTAATAATGGAAATGAATAGAGTCGAGGTTCAATGATCGATAATGAATTGAAGTGCATGTTAATCGGATTCAAGATCTTCCTATATTGATTTCTCATCTTATTTATATGTTAGTTAGTTGTAGTCTAATAACAACTCTTTGAAACCCCCCTTTTGTTATTATTAGGTTTCTCGACCGTTAAGAGTCTTCTAGGTACTAACGCACGCTAAGTACAGAACTCGTCCCCGTTTCCCTGTGGATACGAACCTTACTTCCCTTATACTAGTTTAGTGTAAAAGAGAGTAGGAGAAATTTTATCTTTGGCCGGGTGGCGTTCACGACAAGCGCGGCCCGCCAAATTTTGGCGCCGTTGCCGGGGACACGGTGTTACTTGTTTATAGATAGTGTATGCTTTTGGATTGTATTGCTGATGGTTTTTGTTTATGGTTAATACTCGTGCTACTAACCAAGAACCTTTGCGTAAAGATCGATCGAGATCTAGAACTAACCCTTTTAAGGTTGAGAAGAGAATTGCGTGAAGACTTTAGTGAGCTCCCTTTTTCGCTTCAATTTGAAGAAGAGATGCCTCCTAGAGTTGAGCACCGCACTTTAAAGGAGCTCACTTCGCTCCTAACCTTGACCAACAACCTTTGTGTATCACATTTCCGGAACCGGAAGTGGGGGACACATTTGAGCTAAAGTCGGGGTTGATACATTTGCTTCCCTCATTCCATGGGCTAAATGGTGAAGATCCAAATAAACATTTGTCGAGTTTCATGTGGTATGCAACAGCATGAAACCAAGTGGAGTTTCGGAAGATAGAATCAAGCTTAAAGCTTTCCCCTTTTCGCTAAAAGACGCAGCAAAGGACTGGATGTACTACCTTCCGTCCGATAGCATCACCACTTGGGCTCAATTGAAAAAGAGCTTTCTCGAGAAATACTTTCCCACTTCTAAATCATCTACATTGAAGAAGGAGATAAGTAACATTGAGCAACGAGGTGATGAGTCTTTTTATGAGTATTGGGAGAGGTTTAAGAAATTATGTGCTAGCTGTCCATACCACGGTTATTCAGAGGAAGATTTGGTGCTATACTTCTATAATGGCTTATGTGATGAGGATGCTAGGATGGTCAATGCAGCAAGTGGTGGATCCATTGTGAATAAAACCGCACTCGTTGCTAAGGAACCGTTAAATGAGCTTGCTTGAAAGCTCGAGGCGGTTTAGTAGAAGGTCCGGAACTCGACGTGTGGTCTCCGAGGGTTCTAGTTCTTCTAAGCTGGAAGATCAGGTGCAAGCTCTCACATCCGTGATGCGAGACTTCATAGTGAAAGAGAAAACTCACCAAGTGAAGGCTTGTGGCATTTGCTCTTCACATCATCCAACTGATTTTTGCCCTCATCTACAAGAACCGAGTGAAGAGGTTAAGGCGGCCGATTTTCAGGGCCAAGGTTTCCAGAAAAGATATGATCCATATTCTGGTACCTACAATTCGGGATGACGAGATCATCCTAATTTGAGGTACGGGAACTCATCAGGGAACCAGCAGTCGCCTCAGCAGTATAACCGTCCACCACCTCCTTATTCGAGGGCACCGGAGCAAGGAGCTCCATATTTTCAATGGTTTTTGCATGATTATGCTAGGAATATTACTAGTTTGATTGTGTAATTAATCTAATGCTAGATTTAAGAATAGAATCGGATTGTTTTATTCTTTTATCAATTAGTAGCAAACTAGGGAGTAACTTAGATGCAGATCGTCTTGGTTATTTCTTGGGGAAATTGAATCAACTGTTAAATGTTTATCGCTTGTATGACGTTAGCAGGTCTATTGGTTCTCTGTGTTTATTGCTGCTATCGGATTGAACTTAGACGCTATCGGACTAGGTTATCCTTTAGTTAGGGTTTTATTGTCACGCTGATCGTGCTATTCAACTAAGAATAAGGAGAATGCGAGATTAATTCTCAACAATAGGTAATAATGGAAATGAATAGAGTCAAGGTTCAATGATCGATAATGAATTGAAGTGCATGTTAATCGGATTCAAGATCTTCCTATATTGATTTCTCATCTTATTTATATGTTAGTTAGTTGTAGTCTAATAACAACTCTTTGAAACCCCCCTTTTGTTATTATTAGGTTTCTCGACCGTTAAGAGTCTTCTAGGTACTAACGCACGCTAAGTACAGAACTCGTCCCCGTTTCCCTGTGGATACGAACCTTACTTCCCTTATACTAGTTTAGTGTAAAAGAGAGTAGGAGAAATTTTATCTTTGGCCGGGTGGCGTTCACGACAAGCGCGGCCCGCCACTCACCGTGCCAAACCCATACATAGTAGTCTTGTCTAAACCCGCGATGAAAGATATGCTCCCTAAGCGACTCAATGCTACTAACGATGCTCACATTACCACAATCAACACAAGGACAATAAAACCCCTCGGCTCCCTTTGCAGCCTGATGACTTAATGCAGCATCACAAAATTCAAAGACCCCATCCACGAATTCACACGTGTCACGACTACCATACATCCATGCACGATTCCTTTCAAACAAACCTAGCTCTAATTAAACACAAGCAACAAGGGCCCAATGTCAATGACGAATTTCACTACATTATTAGAGTTTATACACGATATATATTTAATGAAATTAGGCATGCTTTCCAAGGGTCCTTATCACTCCAACCTAACCCATCCTTAGATGTCTAATTTCACTAGTGAATGTATTGCCTTCAGTTCGAATCTACGGAAAATCCGGCAGCATTTCCCTACAGTTCTCCAAGTACACGATGTAGATATATATTTATTTATATCTACATATGTACCCAGAGAACAAAAGTAGGGAAACGACGAGCCAATATTTTCCTCTAGAATCGAACTAAAGACATACATTCACTACCTAAGTGAGATTAAACATCTAAGAACAGTCCCAAACCGGGGACTATTTAAGACTTACTCCTAATGAGTAAGTCTCGAACGGGTATCTAGGCATATGATATGATGATGCAAATATAGGTTTTTAAAAACAACAAAACATTTTACATCTAATCTCAATTCAATGATAAATATATACACATTTGCACATATAAACCAAATTACTATGAAAGAAAGTTAAATATGAGTGATAACATACCAATGTAAAGGTTGTCAATAGAGAAATCGAGCTCAACACTCCGTCACTAGCTAGCTTCAATAATCAACAACAAAGTATAAAGTTAAGATTAGTATAAATTAGCAAATTAAACAACACTAAACCAAACTAAGCTAAACTAAACTAATTAAATAGCTAAACCAATAATCATATTCAACGTTATACTTTGTTAGTTCAAACCTAACTAGTTAGTAAGTACTACTACTACAACAACAACAACAACTACAACAACTACAACTACAACAACAACTACAACCACTACAACTACAACAACAACCACAACAAAGCCCTAGTTTTGTAACCTAAAAATCAAAGTAACTACTTTAAATAGAATCAAATAAACTCAAATCAATCAAATTTACAACCTTTAACTATAATACAACCTAATTTCACTGACAATTATTCATAAAAATACAATTAATTATAAAACTTAAAGCTTCAAATATGAGATTCAATAAAGTTGAGAAATTTTAGGTACCTAAGAAGAGGAGGAGGAATGTAGGTGTTAAGGGCACGGTGGAGGTGCGGCGGTGGAGGACGCACAGTGCAGCCGCAGAGGAGGACGCCTGGAATTGCTGTTGTTGATGAAAAGAAAGGAGGGAGCTTCTAGAATTTGTTGTTGATGAAGCGTGGAGGTGCGGCGGTGGACGTGTGGCGGTGGACGTGCGGCGGTGGAGGTGCGGCGGTGGTGCGTCGATGAAGCGTGGAGGAAATTGAGAAGGAATGAGGGAGTTCAAACTTCGAACCTAAGGAAGGAGGGAGTGCAGGTGAGTGTTCGCACAAAAATTGTAATCAACTCGACCAATTTCACGCGGGACTTAGGGAAAAAAAAGAACCAAAATAAACCGTTGCGGTTCAGAAAACCGCAACGGTTAACTGAAAACCGCAGCAGTTTCTTTTAACCGTTGCAGTTTTCTATAGACCGCAGCGGTTTATGTTCCCCCTTTTCCCACCAAATTCTACGACAATTTACCGCTGCGGTATTCTTAAGGACCGCAGCGGTTTTCTTGTGACATTTAGCGTTTTTTCCACTAGTGTAGTCATGTGGGATCTTGTTAGATTCGTCTTAGTATGTATTTTATTAATATGTACTTTTTATAATTTTTACAAATACAAAACTAGAGATATATATCCTCAAAGTTTTGCATTGGCATGCGTGAAAAGTGTAAGTGTAACCATTAAAAAGAAACAGAGGGAGTATGTAACGATGCATATGTTTTTCCCCTCCTTTTTTCAGAAATGTCGTGTACATTCGGTGATTGAAGTTGGAATTGCTGCTATTACTGCCCAAAAGACCATGGGAAAGTACTGGTTTTATCTTTTTGGGATGCAAAATCACAGGCAAAGGGGTCGAAACAACATTCCTTGGAAGGCCATGGGGTGTGCATTCTAGGGTGATTTTTACACTGAGTTTCTAGTCTAATGCAATTTCGACTGTGGGATGGGACAATTGGGGTGACTCCAAAAAAGAGAGGTATACAATATACGATTACCTCCTACTGTTTCTAAATATAATTCGTCTTATTAAAAAATTAATTTTCCTTTTAAGTTTTAATTAAAGGCACTTTTGGAATAAGTTTCCTTACCCTTCCCCTCACTTTTATAGTGTCTACTTGTCTAGTTCCATAACTCGGGTGACGATATGCCAAATGTTTTGGCCGATAAGACCTTTCATCTTACCTACATAAAAAAGGGTTTACATCAAGATTATTAAAAGTTAAATACATTATAATATTTTTTACAAACAAAAAGTATATAAACAAGTAAATAGAGCTTAACTATTAAACTAACACTTTTAAGGCTTCTAATTCATCTTGTAATGCCCACCTAAATTTTAATTTTTTCACTTAAAATCAATTTATGAGAAGTTAGTTCTAATAAGTTATGATTACTGATTTTAATTACAAGAACTGAACCCTAATGTATGCTTATTGCTAACAACCTTTTCTAATAGTATTTTGATGATATCAATTATTGTTTTGGTGTGTATTGCTGTAGCACTGTGACATATGGAGAGTACAAGTGCTATGGACCAGGTGCCAGTAGAGCAAAAAGAGTTGCTTGGTCGAAAGGTCTCACAAATGAAGAAGCTGCACCATTCTTGAGCAATGACATGATTGGTGGAAGAGGGTGGATTAGACCTGCACCAACCAATTTTAAGAAAGGCTTCTCTTCTAATCCTGGGAAGTTATGAAGTCCTATGGAAATAATGGTTAATTCAAATTATATAAATATGTAGATTTATTTTTGTATATTTTATGTAATATGTAATTTTTTTTCTTTTTTCGAGGAGATTTATTTTGTAGTGTTAATTTATTCATATTGGTGATTGAATTTAATAATATTTGTATCGGTAAATAAAATCCCATTCGACTTTTCTTTTTCCTAATTGAATTATTAAATTTCAATTTCTTCCTTTCATAACCTTGATTATTTATCTATTATTTAAAATAGTTTTTAGATACGGTTTTGTGACCATTTGATGCTTATAGAATTCGAAAAATTAGCTTTTTGAATCGAGATTTTTCTAATTCCTTTTCAAGAGGAACGGAAATTTGTTCATACATACCTTGAACGAAATTCAATCAATTTTTATACAACATTAATAATTTTTTATACAACATTATTTATCCTTTTTTATATAATATTAACAATTCCTTTTAGAAAGTTTGTCATTTAACATATAGCATATTTGGAATTCAACATAATTTTAATTTTCTTTTATCTTATTATTATTTTTAAATAAACTTCATTTATTGACCAAAATGCCACAAGAGGAGCTTTATTTGTTCCTCCTTGAGTGTAAGAATTAATCCTTTTTGCATCTACCTAGTTAGCTAACTTGTATGTTGATAAATTTAGTTTAATTTTCTGTCTCTCTTTCTCATTCATCCATCAAGCGTATTTATATACATCCTAAGTAGAGTCCTACTAATCTCAATTTAGGAAAACAAAACCTATTCCTATAAGATAACATAAGTAGAGTCCTATCACCCTCCCTCAAGTTGGAGCATGCAAATCACGCACGCCCAACTTGGACAATAAAAATTCAAATTGAGTCCTACCAAGTGCTTTTGTAAAAATATATGCCAATTGAAACTTAGTGGGGATATATGAAGGACACACTAAGCCATCAGTCACTGCATCTCTAACAAAATGACAATCTGCCTCAATATGCTTGGTACGTTCATGAAAGACCGGATTTATGGCAATATATAATGCAGATTGACTATCACAAAATAATCGCATTCCTGCAGGATGCTGAACTCCAAGATCACCTAGAAGCTGCTTTAACCACTTGAATTCACATACAATGGCTGCCATGGAACGATATTCTGCCTCGGCAGACGATCGAGACACTGTAGGCTGCTTCTTAGTTTTCCAGGAGATAGGAGAATAACCCAATAATACAAACCATCCACTCAAAGACCTCCGAGTAAGAGGACAACTAGCCCAGTCAGAATCGCACCATCCTTCAAGATGGAGATCACTATCAGAACGAAACAAAATTCCTTAGCCCGAATTTTTCTTCAAATAACGAACCACTCGCAGAGCGGCCTCCCAATGCACAACCTTCGGTGCCTGCATAAACTGGGACAAAATATGAACAAAATAGGCCAAATCAGGTCGAGTAACAGCAAGATAAATCAATCTGCCCATCAATCTGCGATATTTCTCAACATCATCAAACAAAGGACCATCAGCTAAAGCAAGCTTGGAGCCCAATAATCCTGCCTCAGATATGATATCCAAGGCATATTTACGTTGACTCATAAAAATTCCCTGGGGCCCCCTGGCAATCTCAAGGCCTAGGAAATATTTCAAAGCACCCAAATCCTTCATTTTAAAACATTTGCCCAGATAAGATTTGAAGTTCAGTAAAGCATTCTGATCATTCCCTGCAATAATCATATCATCAACATAGATAAGGACGTTCAGCTGAATCTGTTTCCTAGTCAGAGTGAACAAGGAATAATCGGAATAGGACTGCTGAAACCCATAAGCTTTCAAAGCAGTGGCCAATTTTGCAAACCAACACTTAGGCGCCTGCTTCAAACCATACAACGACTTTTTCATCCGGCAGACCATATTAGTCTTTCCTTCCTGGAACCCAGGAGGAATCTTCATATAAACCTCTTCCTCTAAATCACCATGTAAAAAGGCATTGTGAACATCCATCTGATGAATGTCCCACTTTTTCACAGCTGCAATAGCTAGGAAAGTCCGAACTGTTGCCATCTTTGCTACAGGAGCAAAAGTCTCATTATAATCAATTCCTTCAACCTAATGATTTCCAAATATAACCAGTCTGGCCTTCAGGCGTTGCAACTTGCCATGCTCATCATATTTCTCTGTATACACCCACTTACTTCCCAAGGCCTTCTTGCCGGGAGGAAGAGGTTGCAATTCCCAAGTACCTTGATCCTCCAAATATAAAGCCTTGATTTCAGCACCCATGGCATCACGCCACCCTTCATGCTTCATAGCTTCTTTAAATGACTTTGGAGGATGCCCTGCAGTTATAGCAGCTAGAAATCTGCGATGTTTATCAGAAAATCTATCACAAGAAACATAATGTGTAATAGGATAGAGAGTACATGAGGACGTTGATGAAGAGGATGGTTGAGCAGATGTACTTTTCTTTTTCACTACAGTATGAGTCACATAATCTTGCAACTGTTTATTTGGGATTTTATTGCGTTTGCCCCTTCCCAAAACCTCAGCATCATCCCCCTGTCTCCCTCCCTCGCATGATGCACCGCTACCATCCGGCGCCCCAACATCTGGGGTCACGCCAGGCAAGCCACGAGGCGCAGGCAAGCCGTGAGGCTCACATGCCTCGCTAACCGCACGACCCGCATCCACATCCCCATGCGCCCCATCCCCCTGTGTACCAAGCCCCCCTTCAGCCATCACGGGAACCGCACCATGGGGGTTAGGTAGATCCTCCTCAAAAAATTCTATGTCCACAGTGGTAGGAGCTGCATTCGACTCTTCAGACATACTAAAGGGAAATATATGTTCAATAAACTTCACATCCCGAGAAACAAAGTATTTCTTATTTTCTAAGTCATACAATTTCCATCCTTTTTGAGTGTTGGAGTAACCCACAAAGACACATCTCTGACTCCTACTAGCAAACTTATCACCCCCATGATACAGGTTATAAGCATAACACAAGCAACCAAAAGTCCAAATATCTGTCATCTTAGGTGGTTTGCCAAACAAACATTCATAGGGAGTTCTATAAGTCAAAACATGGGAGGGAGTTCTGTTAATGAGATGACAAGCGGCCTGAACACAGTCCCCCCAAAACCTCAAAGGTAGGTTAGCTTGAAACCTTAAGGCACGTGCAACATTCAAAATATGTCTATGTTTTCGTTCAACTCGACCATTCTGTTGTGGAGTTTTAGTACATGAAGTTTCAAATATGATGCCTTGTTGCGCAAAATACTTTTTCAGACAATTAAATTCGGTTCCATTATCACTGCGCACACATTTAATTTTCTGATTAAATTGTCTGTCAATGTAAGCCACAAAGTGCAGAAACATAATCTCAATCTCTAATTTATTATATAGTAAATAAGTCCAAACAGTGCGAGAAAAATCATCTATTATGGTTAAGAAATAGGAGGCACCACAAGAAAACTTTGTGCAGTATGGACCCCATAAATCACAATGAACTAACTCAAAAATCCTACTAGCACTACTAGTACTCGGAGGAAAACTAGTTCTAGGTTGATGAGCTCGAAAACAGACATCACAACCATCTTTATTGCAACTACTAATACTAGATTGACTCACACACGGTAAATGACGCAAAACTTTCTCCGAACGATGTCCTAAACGCGTATGCCAAAGATCAGTGGACGCCAATCCATCCACGGCCATGATCTTAACCTCAGGAACGCCTCTGAAAAAGAAAAGTCCATCTACCCGTTCACCCGCTCCAATCAGCGTCCTCGTCCTGCGGTCCTGTAATACACATAACGTTTTAGTGAACTGAACTATGCAATTTGCAGAATCCAATAACTGTGGTATGGAAATCAAATTACAATCAAGATTAGGCACATATAAGACATTAGTAAGTTTAAGATTGCCAGGATGAATAACATCTCCCTCATGAGTAGCTTCAGCTGAACTGCCATCTGGCAATCCCACCGGATATCCATTTATTTTCTGAGCGTGAATCAAATTAGGAAACGTGCCTGTTACATGGTGAGTGGCACCAGTATCCAAAATCCATAAAAACTCACCAGTCAAGCGGTCTTTAGTTTTAGGTTGGTTGAGCATGTCCAAGAGTTGTTGCCACTGATCAGTGGTGATTCCGGCCAAACCAGCACTTACCGGATCCCTAGGTTGCGACGGGGAAGCGCCATGGCTGCCACCGGGTTTGTCGCTGGATCCACCAGCCACCGCTTTGTGTGCGCGAGGTGCGGCACCCATGCTGCGACCGCCGCGACCACGGCCTGAGCGACCGCCGCGGTTCACTGGTCCTCCACGAGTATTCCTTGGGCGGTCACCCCACCACTCGGGGTAGCCGATTAGTTGAAAACAGCCTGAGTCTTCGTGACCTGAGCGTTGGCAATGCGAACAGAGGAGATGTTCGTTCGAAGGTCGGGACCTGGGACGCGAATCAACGGCGAAGGCTAATGCCTCCCCCGGCGCCGGTAGGTGCGATGCACTCGGACCCCGCTGCCGCTCCTCTTGTGCGATAATATGATAGGCAAGCGTGACAGTAGGCGGCGGGTCCTGAGCAAGAAGATGAGACCGTAATGGTCCATAGGCGTCGTCAAGACCGATGAGAAATCGGTGAAGACGGTCCTGAGTGCGTTGTTGGGCGAGGAAGGCCAAGACTTGGCACTTCGAGCCACCGGTCGAGCACACCGGTGCTATTTCTTGAGTTGACAATTCATCCCAAAGACGTGTGAGACGGCCGAAATATTCAGCCAGGGATTCCCCCTTCTGTTGTTTGCAGTCGCTTATTGCAGATTTGATTTGACAAACACGAGTGCCATTGGAGACACTGAATCGGTCTTTGAGGTGTGTCCATAGGTCATGTGCGTTGTCGAAGAAGGAGACCGACGATCGGAGTTGTGGGGAGATCGTGTTCCATAACCAAGAGACGAGCATCGAGTGAATCGTGCTCCAGTCGACTAACTTTTCGGCAGTAGTAGGTTGTGGAATGGTTCCATCCAAGAATCCAAGTTTGCATTTAGCATTCAAGGACATGCGAATTGCGCGTGCCCAATCATTGAAGTTGTCATCTTTCAACTGAATCTGAGTGATTAAGTTGCCTGGGTTGTCGTTTGAGCCTAAAAAATAGACGGGATCCGGTTTGGTGTTATTGTGTTCTGTAGTTTCAGTCATGATGATTCGTCTTGGTCCACGAGAATATGTTTGAAGCAAAGGATCTATGATGAAGCTACAAGGAGAAGCTCGAAAAAAAAGAAATCCAAGCTTGAGAGATCAAGTCAATTCGGCTGATTGGAGCCTAGGTTCGTTTCTTTTTTTTTTTTCTTCAAGTTTTGGTTGGAGAGGATTTTTAATTGTTGGCTCTTGATACCATGATAAATTTAGTTTAATTTTCTGTCTCTCTTTCTCATTCATCCATCAAGCGTATTTATATACATCCTAAGTAGAGTCCTACTAATCTCAATTTAGGAAAACAAAACCTATTCCTATAAGATAACATAAGTAGAGTCCTATCATATGTTGATACGAGGAATAAACAAAGTCATGACTCATAATGAAGATCACAAGGAACATGAGAAATGGTTTCAACATGGACTATGGGTGTGGGACGAGAGGTTTGGTGTAAATATGATTCATATGTGGTGGTTATTAGTTATACATGGATATAATTGTGTACTTAAATCATTGTTATACTATATGCAAGAAGGACGATTATCAAAGTGATGGAATCGATCAACAAGTGCTTTAATCAATTAGTAAAGAGACTGTTCTATTGTAAGCAAAGGTCTCCAGTTCGAGCAACAACAATGCAACAAATACTTGCAGGAGAGCTTTTCCCTTATAATTGGATTGTGCGGACTTGAATTCAAATTAGTCGGAGTTTAATAGGCTTTGAATTACTAGATGGTATCACTAAACTTGAAATTATTAATAAATAGAAAAGCTTTCATTAAGACATGCACTTTGAGAGGAGAGGATAATAAGAAAATTAAATCTCAAAGCGCCTCTACTTCTAGTTCAAGTGGTCGTTTGGTTCACATATGAAGTAGAAGTTAACATGAGTTTCCAATTCACCTAAGTTAAACTCCACAATCAAAATCCATGAGAATTTCTCAAAACTATTTAGTTAGCAACTAAATAGAAGTTAACATGAGTTTGGTTCACAAATGAAGTATAAGTTAACATGAGTTTCCAATTTACATAAATTTAATTCAACAATCAAAATCCATGAGAATTTCTCAAAACTATATAGTTAGTAACTTGGAAGCAACTTTCCATGGAAATTTCCACTTACCAAGGGGAACTAGGTAAGTAAATTCCTACATTTCATGGGAAGTGAAAATTCATATAAATGTTTTACTTCCCTCATTTCACATTTCTTTCATTCTTTGTCAATCAAGCAATTCATTCACGTTGCATATTGTAAAAGGACCCATTTTTCATATGTCGACAAACAACCACCAACACTAATTCAGTGATCAATAACAACTATTACGGCTAGGTTCTCTATATGTAAAGGGCTAAATTACTAAAAACTTGTTTTTATTAGACCTTGTTCTTTTAAACTGAACAGAATGGAACTAAAGTGAGTTGCGTTGAACTCAAGTAAAATAGCTGAAGTGAAATTCTAAAAAAAAAAAAAAACAGTGCCTTAGACGGGTTGGACTTAGGGGTGCTTATCGCACGAGCCGAGCCCGAATTATAGTGGGCTCGGCTTGTTTATCGTTTAGCTCGGCTCGGCTCGATTCATGAGCTCGACGAGCTCGATAAGTGAAGCTCTGCTTGAGCTCGTGAGATTTTCTCATGGCTCGAACTTGGCTCGGCTCGGGCTCAAGCTCGAGCTAGGTTTAAGACAAATAAAGAATAAACCAAACAACATTAAACCAAACAGAATATTCATATTCGACATTTAAAATAATTGTTGACAGATCTTATAGAATTATAGACTAAATTCAAAAAGTACCACAAATAAACATATTTTAATTAATTTTTACATGCTAACCAATATGAATTACTTACAAATATACATAAAAATTCAACAAACTAGATCTAAAAGGATACAAAAAGAAAAAAAATTGGAATTTTTGATATAAAATATTGTATAAAAGGATACGTAAAATAATTTTTTAAAGTGTTTTAGCATATAATGATTTTTTAAAGCTTTGAGTTATATTAATTTTTTATATAAAATAATAATCGAGCCTGTTCAAGAGCTTGACCTAGTTCAGCTTGGCTAGTTAAGATCTCGAGCCGAACTACCAAGAGCCGAGCTTTGACCGAGTTGAGCACGAATTCGCGAACAAGCCGAGCTCATTATTACCTTGGTTGGACTTCAAACTTACCCCTTTTTTTAATTTTCTTTATTTTTTATATTTCCTTCACAAGTCACAAAACCCCTCCGCCGTAGTAGTACATCTCTTTGCTGCTCCCCTAAAACCCCTGTGTGTATTCTATTTCGCCGCACCTTACAAACTCTACTCAAAGACGACAGACAAAATCCAAAGTTTTTTTTCTCAAAAGTGAGGCACGCAAATTTTTCAAGTAGTAGTAGTTTGCTCCATACAATGTTTCTTCGATTGTTTTGCTTATAATTTGTCTTGAATTTTTCAGGGCTTTGAAGTAATATTTTTTTTTTTTTTTTAAGTTTCTCCAGTAAATGGGGAAGCGTGGGAAGAATCAGATAAAAGGCCCTCAGAATTCAAAGAAAATTAAGTTGCATAAGAAAGATGTAGACTTTATTAATCCCGACGACGAAATTGATGCCTGTAAATTTCTTTTTCTTATTCTGATTTTCTATTCTTTTATGCAATTGATTAGTGCCCTTTATTTTATTTTTTAATTTGGGAAAGTGGGTTATTGATTTATTTTTACAGTTCATAAGAAAAGAGATATAATTCCTTTGGATGTAAATGCTGATAATGTTGATTCTGAAGACGATGATGATGAGCTGTCTGTCTTTAATTACAAGGTTGGTTTCTCACGTTTGTGTTTGGCTTAATCAGAAAAATGATGTATTCTGTTATTTTGTAATTTTTTTCCAAAACAATGAACTTTATCTAATTGCTAGTTGTTTTATTATTGCTGGAGTCATTGTAATTTGTTAAGCTAGAATGTTGAAAGAGAGATAATTTGCTGCATATTAGCATTAATTATGTTGAGTCTTACTTGGATTTATCTTCCCATTTTGTTTCTTATAGGGTTTAGATGATGATGATGATGATGATGATGATGATGAGGATGATGATGAGGACGATGACGATGATAGCAACCTGAAAGGCCTTGCTGGGAAAAGTAAGATATAATTCGACATTGTTTTATTTGATCTTTTGTTGCTATGCTATTTCAAGGGTATATCCCTCTCCCTGAACTGGATTACAGAAAAATTTGACGAAAAGCTCTAATTTAGTTATGAGATAATGACATCCTTTTGCAAATTGGAAGTGTGCTATATCAGTTTAGTTTCGTGTGATTTTCATGAGAGAATCCCTAAGTACCTCTTCTACTGTTCCTCACTATTTGTACATGTTTTGTTGGAGAAATGTTATCTGTTTATTATGCAGATGATCAGGGTTCTTCCACATAAATCTTGCACTTAACAAAATCATTGTGATACACTAGTTGTCAGACATTTTGCCCGAGAGGCTTAGAAGCTTAACGTGTTGAGAATGTTTATTTTTTATTTTTGTAAAATATTTGCTGTTGCCTGCCAGCAGAATGCTTTATTTGTGTTTCAGGAAGTTAGGAACATCTTCCAGGCCATGCCACCTTATCTTGATGGTAAATCGGTATATGATAGTTATTACTTGAAATTTTGAGATCTGAATGTGTGATCAATTGATCATCATGTGCTAGTGGTACTTCATTACGTGTTTTGTACCTTCATCAACATGTACTTGGTCTGACATGGCCCACCCTGCAATATATGGCTAACCTAAGGAAGGTGCTTTTTTGGATGCATTTCTTGTACTACTAACCATTGTAGACGTGTGTGCTTCCTGATCTCCACGCGTCATTCTTTTTCTGTTACCTCGCCTATTTATACTTTGGTGTCATATGTGACTGATTAATGTATGCTGGGTTATTCTCAGTTTTAAGGCAGCAGAAATATCTAAGGGAAAAGACTGGTGGTATTGAGGAGGAAGTGGATGATGATACTGAAGAGGATAAGAAGAAAGAGAAGGTCTGGTCTAGAGCAAAAAGCGCTTACCATGGCGGAGATAATGTCGATTATGAGGTAATATATTAATTAACTGTTGTACCATTAAATCGTGGTTAACCGTTTGTTGTATAAACAGATAAAAGAGCTGTGGAAATTGCTAGAAGAAGTACAAAATGATGTGATATAATTGAAAAATCCCTGTGTAAAGTTGGAATCAATACTTTCAAGGGAAGTTTTCTTAACTTATCGATGATTTGTGTGATCATATCTGATAGTTACAATCAAGTGGTGAGGATTCCCCTGCAGAGGAAGAGGAAGAGGTGATAAAGTTGCTGAAGGAAAGAGCAGAATCTTTGAGGGCCGAGGATTTTGGACTCATGGATGAGCAGGATGACAGTGATGACGAGCCGACTATGGAGGTGAGTTTACCAGTTATAGGCCTATAAAATCTATACTTCTATCTAACATTTTAATTGCTATATCACTCCTTTTTTAAAATTTCTAATTGCAAAAGCTGTGAACCCTTTTCGATGTTTGATGGTGGAGAATCTGGAATGGTGGATTTGGGTATTGTAATTTGTTTTGGTATTTCTTGGTTAATGATTCGTACTATTGATGGGTTTAGGAAATGATGGTCAAAGGGGGGAGGCCTAAATCAATATCTTCCAGTGATAAAGATACTGAAGTTGATGCTGTCCCAATGTATGAAGAGGTGAAGAAAGATTTAAGTGCATTGTCAAGGGATGAGCAAATGGATGTTGTATATAGGTAAGCATCTTATTTCCTGCTACCCCTATTGTTCGCTATTATTTTTTGATGGAATTTCATTCAAATGACGGGAGAATTATCATCGTTGCATTTCCAAAGTTTTGTATTCATTCGTCCCACTTGAATAAACTAATAGTGTTAGGCATCCGTCATTAAGATACGCTTGCATGGATATTCTGGGTGCTCATAGTATGTTTGGAGCACTGATACTTAATATTTTGAGCTTTAATTATATACTTTCTAAGTTGTGTCTTCATTGCTTGAGGCAGGTTTGTTAAACCCTTGGCTTTATGAGGGAAAGATTATTATGTATAGAATACATAAATCAAATATCGATATGTAAAGTTCTATGATTCCTAGTTTGGGTGATGCATGATTACTTGCCAAGATCATGGCCTCATGGGTTGGGAGATAAGATGGTATGGGGTTGACTCATTAGAAGGTGTGCTAAGTGTGTTGCACTTGCACATGTGTTTTCTATTGATATATATGCACAGAAATATTGGGGCAGGTTCAACAGTCTACAAAATACTAATTTCTGAGATCTTCAGACTTCGTATGTTCAATTTATTGCTGTATAGAGTCAGGGGCGGACCTATTAAGGGTCCTGGGTGGCACAGGCCCCACCAAAAAAAAAATCAGTTTTCCTTTTTTTTTTTAACGTCAGACAATTTTTACATAGGGTAAAACTGATATCCGCGCTATAATTAGATACAATGTAGCATTGGCTCAGTGGTAATGTTACTACCGAATTCTTGAATGCAGTACCAACTACCACGCGGGTTCGATTCATCCCTGCACCAATTCCAGCTTTTTTTCTTCTTTCTTCTTTGTTTGATTATTTTACTTTTTACTTCTTTCTATTTCTCTTTTCTCTTTTACCACTTTTTCTTTTATATATTAGATCTTCATTTTATTATTATCTTAAATAGTTTCCATTTCTCTTAATTTTAGCTCTAATTTAACCTCTATTTTTTTTTTGTGATATAACGATTATTCTCCTTCTGTTTTCAAATAAGTTCAACAATTTGACTTTTTACACTATTGATATATTAAATATGACCAAGATTTATTTACAAATACTTAAAAATAATTCTACTATGTAAAATTTTGGATTTGTCTCTATTTACATTTACCAAATTTATATCAACTTCCTAAAAACTATAGGAACAGATAATTGAAGATATTAAAGGTAAGAGTCGCGTCTGTTGATGAGTGTAAAAGTCAATCTGTTGAAACTAAACTTTGCATATGTTATTATATATGATCATTATCTATTTACTTGGTTTCGTTAGGACCCCCCAAATTCAAAATCCTAGATCCATCCCTGTATAGAGTACGTCAAAAATCTCTGTTTGTGGTCCCATGAGATTATGGTAGGCTATTTCTCAGGTTCTCAACTTTATACTACCTTTGTGTTTTTAGATGCAACATTTGATTATTTTAATACACTCACCAAAAAGGCAAATGTTGCATTTAAAAAAACAGAGGAAGTATAATCGTAATATAATTAGCCTTTTCTGCTTACTGGAATCACTCAAGGCATCATATGTTTCAATGCTATCGAATGACTCACTTTGCTGATAGTATTATGGTTGCGCTTTTTTCTGCTGTAGTTCTGCTCCAGAATTAGTTGGACTATTAGCTGAGTTGAATGATGCCTCGAAGCAGCTTGAGACTGATGTTAATCCCCTTCTTTCTAAGGTATATTTCTCATTAGATATTCAAATATATAATGATCTTATTTGTTTAATCTGTGATGCATTTTGCCACTGTACTTGTAAGATTCGTCCAAGTCAGATGGGCATGTAGTGCACTTGGTACTTAAGCAGTATAAATGGATTTGTTGTTCATAAGGTTCTGCTATACTATTTACTCATTTTTAACAACCATGCTAGCATGTGATTTCACTAGTCTGTAGTTGAGGACTAGCCTTATGCTGTCTGGTCCTTTCAATGATTCAAACGTGTCATTCAGCATGCTCTAACCTTACTTTCTTGCTCTTTTTAGGTTAGAAAGGGGGAGAACGCTAAGAAAGAAGGAATGCATTATCTAGAGGTGAAACAGCTCTTGCTGCTCGCTTATTGCCAAGCTATCACTTTTTATCTCCTTCTGAAATCTGAAGGGCAGCCAGTTCGTGTCCATCCTGTTATATCTCGCCTTATGGAGATCAAGAGCTTATTGGACAAGGTTTCTTATATTTACTAATATAACAGTTTGCATCTCTCCAGAATTTGAGAAAAGTGCATAATGATTTGTTAAGCTAGCTGGGTTATTTTCTTGTCTTTCGTCCTTTCTTGTGCTGGGTGCATGTGCAATATGTGTGGGTTTAAGCTGTTGAGGTTTCACATTCTTCAGGATAGCTGAGGTTCAGTCTTGTGTTTATTTCTCACTCTTGTTGGCTTTTTCTACTGGTATCTTAGTTCTTCACAGTTCTATTATGTGAAGCCTGCTTCATTTTTCATATTTAATATTTTAGTTCATGTTATACCAGTGTGTTACTACATTATTTCCCCCTCTTTTCCGCTACTACTATATTACATGTAGGAACTCAAAATTAGAGGCTAGAGTTGTTTGATACTTTGATATCTTCTGCCTAGAATTGCAGCATAATGTTTTCTGTTTGTGACTGGACATTCTTGAAATCTTATATACTCTACATCGTGTCTTTGTCTCGTATTTATAGTGTTCTTTAGTTTGATCCACATTAATGTTTGAAATTCTTATGATTGTATCATTGTCTTGGTCTCCTTTAGATGAAAGAACTTGATGGGCTTATCCCAGATGGATTTGAGGGTGTTTTGGTCGAAAAGAGTGATATTGCAACTGGTAATAAGCCAGCCAGGAAAGAGCGTGGGTTATCTTCTGATCTTATTTCTAATCTTAACGAGCTTGGATCATCAGCTGAGAAACAAGAACCATCCAAGGTGATCCTTGTCTCAAACCTGGTTCTTTAGTATGGTTGGTTTCTTCTTTTCCAAATTTGAGGTCTAGATTTATACTCTACTTGCAGTTAAGGGAGGTAGCTGAACCAGTTCAAATGCAGTCTGTGGAGGTTAATGTGAAAAAACGAAGGACGGATAAACACCAGGTAGATTCTTTTCTCCTGTTGCTTTTGGTGGTGTATTATATGCCTGTGTGTGTCTGTATCATTTCTTCCACAAGCCAAGGATACTGATGTGAAACTATCATATGGTAGGATCAGCCAGTGAGCTCAGAGAGTGTGAAGATGTTACAATACAGAGCAGCACTTGAGGAAAAATTGAAGCAGAAAGCTGGTTTTGCTGCACCAGAAACCGTCAACAAAAAGAAGCAGAAACTTACAAAGCTTGCTGGGTATATTCTATTTTGCAAGTTTAGTGACACCTTTTATTTGTTAAGTTAGATGTACCTTGTTTTTTGATCAAGCTTTTGTTATTATGGCTTAAATTTAACAGAAAGCTTGAAACAACTGATGATTTTGACGATGATGCCATGGATATGGAGGGGACCACTCGTGGCCTTAGGAGTACTTCCACGCTTTCCAGTAAACTCTCCCAGATTTTTCCTGGGAAGAAAAAGATGCTGAAGGTACGTTGATTCCTTTTTCTTCTGGCTCTTTTTCCTCTCTCTCTCAGTATTATATTAAGTCGATTGCTGTGTGCTGGATTTTGTAGCAACATACTGTTGTACTTTGATATTTCCAATAGATAGGAATGTGTCCAACCTCGGGAAGCATATGCTTGGCAGTTCTGATGGCCATACGATTCTAAGTTTGCCTTGTCTGCTGAAATAATGCTTGAGAAAAGTGGACCTATGTCATATCTCCTACACAGCTATGTCCCATTCACTAGCGGATCTAGGAATTTACCCACATGGGTTTGGAATTGTTCGAAAAAATAATGATGATAAATCGATAGTTTTTTTAATATATTAATTCAAATATCAAATTGTAACCGATAAATAAGGAGTAAACTTGTTGAATTACACCTTCAAAACATTATCAATCAAGAGAAATTATAATTAGTTCTACCTATCATATATAATTAGTCCCAAAATGATTTGGGGTTGGCTAACATGAATCATCATAGGGGATCGTCATTGTGACCAATACAACAAGAAAAGAGCGAGAGTTAAAAAGAGCAAACAAGGAAGAGGGGGCCCAGGAAGTGCAGCGCACCCTCGCATATTTGACACCACCCCTAGGTGTAGGGTGGCATGCCGTTTTCGGAGACGACCTAGCAACCCTTGCATATTTCCCACTACACCCAGGCTTAAGAGGTGTAGCGCATCGATGTGAAGGGGACACCCCCATGATATTCCATTGTAGATTCATGTCATGAAACATGACTTAGTTTTTATGCTGGCTGCCACAGACCTAACACAACTCTTCTTCTTTATCTGGGCTTGAGACCGACACTGTATGCCACATAAGTGACACTCACAGGCGGAGTTTAGTTCTACCTATCATTAAGAGTATAATTATCCTATCAAAGTCATAACTACATTTCAAATCTTTAGATATTAGCACTCTGAATAGATGAGTAAGCATCTGGCATTTGAATTTGTTAGCAATTGTTTAACACTCTTTAAGCATTATAAGGTACAAAGTTACAGGATTAATGACCATGAAGATTCTATATGACTAGTTTTCCTATTTATATTTCAGAAACGATGGTCAAAATAGAGTACATGAATGATGACAAAATACGGAGATAACAATTATAGTGAAACAAGGGTAGTATTAGCTGTTTAGAAAGTTGAAAAAAAGAGAAACTGAAAAATTGAAAGCAAAGGAAAAAAAATCAGAAAAGTGAGGAGTACCAGTTAAAAAATAACTTGGTACTAAAGAAAAGAAAGAATAAGGAAGTGAAAATAGAGAAAACAAAAAGCCTCTCTTACTAGGGTTCGAATCCGCGTCATCCAAGTGGATAAGGGCTTTATGTAGTTGGCAAAACTACCAGGCCAAGTTAAATCATCTTGTATTATGTCGCTTGGAGTCTTTATATTGCGTAGTTACTTTTGTTTCTCTTTTTTCAGTTTTTTTTTTTTCAGATTTTTGTGGGTTCGGTTGAACCTGCTGAACCCACGTTGGATCTGGTCCCATCGATACTTCACCATTGAAGTAACATGCATAAGAGCAGTGATAGACTGGAAATTATTTTGGATTTTGATAATGCGACAGGAAATCTTGATTGTTGGTCATGAACTCATGATTATCTGATCCATAGCCAGTTTATTAATCCATCATCATTCCAGTCTATCTGGAACAGATAAGGGGTGTCTTTTTTTGTTAGTGACAGTTTTCTGATTTAGGTTCAGGCCCTTTTTTGTTAGTTGACGTTGTAGCACCTCGAAGTGGTGTTAATTTTGGCTTTTCCTTGATTAAAGAAAATGCTTGACATTTCCTACTGCAGATTGTGAATGAGAATCGTCCATTTTAGCTACTTAAGTTAATCATTATGTCTTCATTAGGAAGGTCTGGCCTTTTCCTGTTATGGTTAATGCCTTTAGTCTGATCATGCTGTTATTCTCTTGCAACCTTTGAAGGGTATTTCTGGCGATGATGACCTGCCAGAAAGAGATGATCTAGGAGAAAGGAGATGGAAACACGAGCTTCGGGTTCTGGCTAGAGCTGGAATCAAGTCAAACGATGATGATGATGTTGATGATGATGATACCCAACTTGAGAACAAGCCTGAGAGTTTTGGTGGCCATGAAGCTGATGCTGGAAATAGTGATGAAGACAATGGATCCGAAGACGACTACTACAATCTTATAAAAGGTCAACGAGAAGCTAAGCTTAAAATGAAGGCAGAGATGTATTCAAGGTAAATCACTGAGTTCCCTACATTTCATGCTCTTTTATTCTTGGTGAATAGTGCTCCTATTTCACGGAGCTTGTTTGCTATTATTGTCATTCACCTCAGTACGGGTATGGGCACTTCATACTTCTTTTTTGGACCAAAAATTTCGTAGAATTTTCATAATTTAGCGGAGTTTGAGTCATGGATTGGTTGGAATTTAGAGTCAGTTTGTGAAATTTATCCAATGATAACATAGGTGATTTTAAGATCTTTGGGTTTATTGAAAATTTAATTCCTGGTAAAGTAGGAGCAGTTGACTTTCACGTGCGAAAACACATAACTTTGACCATTAATAACTTTAATTATCAATAAAATTTGTATAAAGTTTAACTTTTAATCACAAACAATGGTTAAAGTAGAGTTAGTGGATAGTGCCAAAGTCAAAGTGTGTAGATTAGGAGAGAACGGAGGAAATATGTTTCTTTTTTAACTGTGACTGATGTGTTCTATTTTGTGTAGAAACCCACAAATCCAATTTGAACCAGAGACCACTGTTGATGGAAAACGTCATATCACCACTCAGGTAACTAGAAAAATTTACTTTGTCGTCTTAACACTTCGGAATATATTTTCGAATGAACTCAACTGATATTATTCTTTTACATGCTATTAGATGGAGAAAAATAGAGGGCTCACTCGTAATCGTAAGAAAGAGAATAAAAATCCAAGGACAAAGTACAAGGTAATAATTAGAACTTCGCAAGAAGTGCATCTTTCTGATGATCTTAAGCTCTTTTGTGAATAATTTGTTTCCCTTTTTTCTAATATAAGCTCTTTTCAAAATTGTGTAGATGAAGCATAATAAGGCAGTCAATCGTCGTAAAGGGCAGGTGCGAGATATCAGGAAACCAAATGCTAGTTATAGTGGGGAAGCAACTGGTATCAATCCTAGGATTAGTCGAAGCACGAGGTTTTAGGTTGAAGTTTTGTGGTGTTTGTTGGGGGTAAACTGGTTAGTTGTGTTAGGGGCTGGGGTGCAAGAGCAATTGTTTGCTATGGGAGCTGGGTAACCAAATTGTTACCTAACATTCACTTTAGAGTCTGGCTATTTGACAAATTGTCCAGTGTTGAATGAGTTTGACAATTTTTTTTTTTTTTTTTGATTTCACTCAACAAGTGTACATCCAAATAGCAATTTTTGCATATGTAAAGACTATATTTGCACATTCAAAATTATTTTTACACATCCAAAATGATTTTTGCACATCCAAAATGTATATGTACACATCCAAAATGTATATATGTACATCAAATGCAAATGTTTGCACATCTAAAAATTATATCTGTAAATCTATATATTATGTTTGCACATCCAAGATGTATATTTGTGCATCCAGGAAATATGTTTGCACATCCAAATTATATGTTATATTTGCACATCTAAAATTTGTGTTTGCATATTCGAAAATTTTGGTTGCCAAAAAAAATAAAACAACCAATCACAATTTTTTTTCCTGGAGCAATCAATTCCAAATTTTTGGCAATAAATTCCAATGTTTGTTTGACACTTGACACTAGTATTAAATTAAACCTTGTAAGTTGTACCCTTCGAGTAGTCGAGTTGATAAGAATTAGTGAACTACTCCTAAGTCCTAACTAGTACTCCATATGTACCGACTACCGTAATATAGTGCTTGTTTTCTCTTTTGAGGTCAAACTTTAAAATATTTGACCAAATATTCTCATTTGTATATATGAAAAAACATATTCATGTGGAGTTTTGTTGGGTTCTTTTCAATGTGTAATTTCATAATATCAACTTTTCATATTTTTTTATTAATAAAGAATTGAAGATATCGAAGGTCAAATGTTTATCTTAAACACCGTGTAAAAAAGAAACAAGCACTATATTATGAGACGGAGGGAGTAACTCCTAACCAGTACATTCAATCTTTCGTAACGAAACATTCGGCCCCAATAAGGTGCTACCCCAAAGCCCAAACCGATAAACTCCAAAAACCCACCAGAATATAGGGAAAGTGCTGTAATCCCAAAACAAATGAATTATGAAGTAACATAGAATAAAAAAAAAAAAAAAAAAAACAAGAGTATCAACTACCATATCTCCGGTTACCGGAAAATGAATAAAAGTCAGTTTTAATAATCGGCGCAACCGGGAATTTAGGGTACCACATCGCAAGAGCCAGCATCGATGGGTACCACCCTACATTTGCTCTTGTAAGAGAAACTACATTTTCTGACCCTCTCAAATCTCACAAACTTCAGTCTCTCTTAGATGCTGGTGCCTTTCTTCTTAAGGTATGTCCTTTATTTTATGGGTCTTTTTTTTTTTTTTTGCTTTAAGAGTGGCAGGGGATAAGGCTGCATTCTACGGCTGCAGAATGCTATCATACCAGGACACTCTCCTTGATGACACTGGAAGACATTATTATAAAAATTGTTACATTGAAGGAGCTACTGATTTCATATGTGGCAATGCTGCTTCTCTCTTTGAGGCAAGTTTTCTACTTAATTATACTAGTTAGATACACAATAACAGCTCTGAAATAATTAACGTCACTACCAGTGGCGGATCCAGGAATTGAGCCACGTGGGTTCGGACTTGCTTGAACATAAATCTAAAATGAACTCTTACTCCAAATTACATTTTACTATATTGTGTACTTTTTTTAATATTTAACAACTATATTAGTGGAGTTTTCATTCATCTTAATTTATTGGTTACATCTTAATAACATTTTTATAAGAAAATTACGGAATATCAAGACAATTACTACATATATCATTGCCCCTGATTAATAGCTCAAGCAAGCAAAGTTGGAAGAAAATGAAAATTAAACCATATTTATTACTTAATAGTGTATCAAATATCAATACATGTGTGGCCCTCAAAAAAAATATGAATACATGGGTAGAAGGGAGAGAATTGTAAATCACAAGAAGAGCTCAAAATCTAAAGGAAATATTATGGAGGAGGAAAAAATGATAAGAGACAAATTTGCAAAAAATGACGTAGTAAAAGAAGTGACCAAAAAGAGCAAAAACTATGAAAAGCATCTGATAGACGTTCGAAGACGAGACCTTGGAACATAGGATCTTGTAACACGCGGAGTTACCACTAAGCAAAGCTAGAATTTCAGTAACATGAGCTCGGCATCTGTATAAAAGGGGTTTTACTTTTGCCTCTGTTTTTCGATTTTCGCCCTGTTTTTTGCCGGATCTGAACCCACGCTGGATCCGCCACTGGTCACTACTATGAGTACTATATAATAAAAAGGTTTTGCTAACATGTAATGCCTTTGGTCTAATCATAAATCATGAATATGCTACAAAAACGCTATTCAATGACCAACTCCACCAGTCGTAAACAACCCTTTTATTTTATTTTTTTTTTATCGTAATCAGTCTTAAAATTTCTAAAAATTAAAATTCAACAATCATTGTAAGCCTGTAGCGTTTGAATTTTGGTAATAGAAAATTACTAGCAAATGTTCGACAACACATAAATAATCATCAATTTTGTGTACGATGATCACCTTTTGTCTCAAACATAAAGTTTAGCAACTAAAGCGTCGATAGTTATAAAATCCGTCAAAAGAATTGAACTTCAGTGTAGGAGTGAACATATATTTTTAGAAAGTTGGAGATTTATGAAGAAACTATTCATCATTCTACATTCCATATTTAGGCGGTCATTCATAATCATTGATGCTGAACTTAGGCTCCGTTTGGTAAGGCATAAAACATTTTCCTGAAAAACTATTTTCCTTTATTTTCAATTTTACATTGTTTGGTTTGCAAATGAGTGTAAAATTGCTCTCTTAATGATGGAAAACCATTTTCCTTTCAAAATGAAGGGAAAACTGTTTTCCTTCTCTCTCTTGTACACTCCTCTCACTATCTCCTTACTTTCCCATTCATTTTGCTCTCATTTCATCATTTTTCTTACATGGAACCAAACAACGGAAAACTAATTTTGGAATTGTGTTTTTCATTGTAAATTGTTTTCCATGAAAATCATTTTACACTGAAAATATTTTACGCCCAACCAAACGTAGCCTTAGTGAAGACTATATAATACTAGAAAGCATTTCATTTTTCATTACTATATACTCCTATATGTTGCATGAAAATGCATATGTAATGATGCATATGTTTTCCCCCTCCTTTTTTCAGAAATGTCATGTTCATTTGGTGATTGAAGTTGGAATTGCTGCTATTACTGCCCAAAAGAGGGAGACACCATGGGAAACTACTGGTTTTATCTTTTTGGGATGCAAAATCACAGGCAAAGGGGTCGAAACAACATTCCTTGGAAGGCCATGGGGTGTGCATTCTAGGGTGATTTTTACACTGAGTTTCTTGTCTAATGCAAATTCGACTGTGGGATGGGACAATTGGGGTGACTCCAAAAAAGAGAGGTATACAATCTGCTTCTACCTCCTATTGTTTTCAAGTATAATAAGTCTTATCAAAATATTAATTTTCCCTTTATGTTTTAATTAAGGGCACTTTCGGGAAATAAGATCCCTTACTCTTAATTCCCCTCACTTTTAAAGTGTTTAGTCACGTAACTCGGGTTGGGTTGATATGCTAAATGTTTGACTCGATAAAACCTTCCATTTTACATGTGAGAAAAAGGGTAAACATCAAGATTATTAAAAGTTAAATACATTATAATACTTAATTCCAAACATAAAAGAATATAAACAAGTAAATACAGCTTAACTAGTGAAACTAACACTTTTAAGGCTTCTAATTCATCTTGTAATGCCCACCTAAATTTTAACTTTTTCAATTAAAATCAATTTATGAGAAGTTAGTTCTAATAAGTTATGATTACTGATTTTAATTACAAGAACTGAACCCTAATGTATGCTTATTGCTAACAACCTTTTCTAATAGTATTTTGATGATATCAATTATTGTTTTGGTGTGTATTGCTGTAGCACTGTGACATATGGAGAGTACAAGTGCTATGGACCAGGTGCCAGTAGAGCAAAAAGAGTTGCTTGGTCGAAAGGTCTCACAAATGAAGAAGCTGCACCATTCTTGAGCAAGGACATGATTGGTGGAAGAGGGTGGATTAGACCTGCACCAACCAAGTTTAAGAAAGGCTTCTCTTCTAATCCTGGGAAGTTATGAAGTCCTATGGAAATAATGGTTAATTGAAATTACAAATTATAATGGTATAAATATGTAGATTTATTTTTGTATATTCTATGTAATATGTAATTTTTTTCTTTTTCGAGGAGATTTATTTTGCAGTGTTAATTTATTTATATTGGTGATTGAATTTAAAAATATTTGTATCGGTAAATAATATCCTATTCGATTTATCTTTTTCCTAATTGAATTATTACATTTTAATTACTTCCTTTCATAACCTTAATTATTTAACTATTATTTAAAATAGTTTTTAGATACTGTTTTGTGATCATTTGATGCTTATAGAATTCGAAAAAATAGCTTTTTGAACGAGAATTTTCTAATTCCTTCCCAAGAGGAATGGAAATATGTTCATACATACTTTGAACGAAATTCAATCAATTTTTATGCAACATTAATAATTTTTTATACAACATTATTTATCCTTTTTATATAATATTAACAATTCCTTATAGAAAATTTGTCATTTAACATATAGCATATTTGGAATTCAACATAATTTTAATTTTCTTTTATCATATAATTTTTTTAAAAAAAACTTCATTTATTGACCAAAATGCCACAAGAGGAGCTTTATTTGTTCCTCCTTGAGTGTAAGAATTAATCCTTTTTGCATCTACCTAGTTAGCTAACTTGTATGTTGATACGAGGAATAAATAGAGTCATGACTCATAATGAAGATCACAACGAACATGAGAAATGGTTTCAACATGGACTATGGGTGTGGGACGAGAGGTTTGGTGTAAATATGATTAATATGTGGTGGTTATTAGTTATACATGGATATAATTGTGTAATTTAATCATTGTTATACTATATGCAAGAAGGACGATGATCAAAGTGATGGAATCGATCAACAAGTGCTTTAATCAATTAGTAAAGAGACTGTTCTATTGTAAGCAAAGGTCTCCAGTTCGAGCAACAACAATGCAACAAATACTTGCAGGAGAGCTTTTCCCTTATAATTGGATTGTGCGGACTTGAATCCAAATTAGTCGGAGTTTAATAGGCTTTGAATTACTAGATGCTATCACTAAACTTGAAATTATTAATAAATAGAAAAGATTTCATTAAGACATGCACTTTGAAAGGAGAGGAAAATAAGAAAATTAAATCTCAAAGCGCCTCTACTTCTAGTTCAAGTGGTCGTTTGGTTCACATATGAAGTAGAAGTTAACATGAGTTTCCAATTCACCTAAGTTAAACTCCACAATCAAAATCCATGAGAATTTCTCAAAACTATTTAGTTAGCAACTAAATAGAAGTTAACATGAGTTTGGTTCACAAATGAAGTAGAAGTTAACATGAGTTTCCAAGTTACATAAATTAAATTCAACAATCAAAATCCATGAGAATTTCTCAAAACTATATAGTTAGTAACTTGGAAGCAACTTTCCATGGAAATTTCCACTTACCAAGGGGAACTAGGTAAGTAAATTCCTACATTTCATGGGAAGTGAAAATTCATATAAATGTTTTACTTCCCTCATTTCACATTTCTTTCATTCTTTGTCAATCAAGCAATTCATTCACGTTGCATCTTGTAAAAGGACCCATTTTTCATATGTCGACAAACAACCACCAACACTAATCTAGTGATCAATAACAACTATTACGGCTAGGTTCTCTATACGTAAAGGGCTAAATTACTAAAATTTTTTTTTTATTAGACCTTGTTCTTTTAAACTGAACAGAATGGAACTAAAGTGAGTTGCGTTGAACTCAAGTAAAATCGAGAGTAAAATAGCTGAAGTGAAGTTCTGAAAAAAAAAAAACAGTGCCTTAGACGGGTTGGACTTAGGGGTGCTTATCGCACGAGCCGAGCCCGAATTATACTGGGCTCGGCTTGTTTATCGTTTAGCTCGGCTCGGCTCGACTCGACTCATGAGCTCGACGAGCTCGATAAGTGAAGCTCTGCTTGAGCTCGTGAGATTTTCTCAAGGCTCGAACTTGGCTCGGCTCGGGCTCGAGCTCGAACTAGGTTTAAGACAAACCAAACAACATTAAACCAAACAGAATATTCATATTCGACATTTAAAATAATTGTTGACAGATCTTATAGAATTATAGACTAAATTCAAAAAGTACCACAAATAAACATATTTTAATTCATTTTTACATGCTAACCAATATGAATTACTTACAAATATACATAAAAAATCAACAAACTAGATCTAAAAGGATACAAAAAGAAAAAAAAATTGAAATTTTTAATATAAAATATTGTATAAAAGGATACGTAAAATAATTTTTTAAAGTGTTTTAGCATATAATGACTTTTTAAAAGCTTTGAATTATATTAATTTTTTATATAAAATAATAATCGAGCATGTTCAAGAGCCTGACCTAGTTCAACTTGGCTCGTTAAGGTCTCGAGCCGAACTACCAAGAGCCGAGCTTTGACCGAGTTGAGCACGAACTGTTTGCGAACAAGCCGAGCTCATTATTACCTTGGTTGGACTTCAAACTTATCCCTTTTTTTAATTTTCTTTATTTTTTTATATTTCCTTCACAAGTCACAAAACCCCTCCGCCGTAGTAGTACATCTCTTTGCTGCTCCCCTAAAACCCCTGTATTCTATTTCGCCGCACCTTTCAAACTCTACTCAAAGACGACAGACAAAATCCAACGTTTTTTTTCTCAAAAGTGAATGTTTCTTTTGGACAAAATTGAATTTGCAGACATATTCCAGTCAGTCTATGTTTCTTTTGCCATGCTTAGGGGAGGATCCAAAGCAGATATATTCTAGTCATCTGATGTTAAATTCATTTGCCAAGTTTAGAAGAGCTTCAGAATTTAGATCCATTTGGTTGGAGGAAAGACATTTTTAATGCAATATGATTTTTTATGAAAGGACATTTTTCAAGGAAAAATATAATTGTAAATTAGTCTCCTTTCTTTAGTTCATTGTACAAAAACTTAGAAAGAAAAAGAAGAATGAATGGAAATGGAAGGTAAAGTTTGCAAGGGAGGAAGGTAATGTACAAGAAAATATAGCATTCCTCTAATGAAGAAGGAATTTTTTTTATATTTACAAAGGAGCTAATTTTCCACAATTTGAAAAGCTATTTTCCATCCTTTACAAACCGAACAAAGTAAAATAAGAAAACAACTTTTCCAAGAATAATTTCACCGTTTACAAAAGCTCTCTAATTAAGTTCAATATAATTATTAGATTATCATTTATTTAAATGAGTATACTTTCGATGAATCACTACTTATATGAATATAGGTTTGGTATCCTGTATCAGCACTACTTATATGAGAGCGTGAAAACACTAATTAATAATCTTATTTAGCAAATTAAACAAAATTCAATTTTGGCTAAAATGTAATAATTTTTCCTTTGCAAAGCCAATCTTCCTAAAAATTTACATTTTCAAGACATGTAATATTTCTAATAAAGGATTACATTTTCATTATTGTTGATTATAGTTCCACTCTTCACACATTCCCATATATAAATAGTTTTCATTTAAAGATTATTCTATATGTAGGGTAATTGGGTAAATTTGCTCCCCTCATCACACAAAATTCGACTCACTTCTTCCGTTCGATTCATAACATATATACTCTCAGTTAGTAAGTACATAGTTCCTTAAACGTATGTAGGGTACTTCTTTTTCTCTTTATTCCTCTTTACTCTACCATGTTGAATCTCTCTCTCTCTCTCTCTGTCTGTCTCAAACACACATATGTTTAAGTCATCAAACTTTATACTTACTAGTAGATTATTTAAGATATTAATGGTCAAAGTTGTGTCTTTTTAAGCATGACAATCAAAGTGTTGCAACTAATAAATTAACATGATTAGTGTAGTTTTTATATATTAAGAACAACTCCAAATCACCATGGAACCAAATATGAACACAACCAATAAACCTTGTCAGTTGGTCCTAGTCCATTGGCTAATAGACACCTACATAGACAATGGCTACGATCTTGGACCACCTAACACCGTAGACGAAAATGAAGCATACTTAGCCACCTACCCTCGATCCCCCATTTCATAGTACTACACATAAGATTTAAAGCATATTATCAGAAGTATTCTAAAAGTGTGTTCTCTTGACCTTGGATTTCACTTACATGAACTTCTCAACCAATTATCTACATTTATTTAAATTTATTGTAATTGTGAATTAAACTTAGGTAACCATGATTAGAGCTTATTTCTCCGTAACTTTTAAATTGGTGAAGAGAACAAGTGAAATGTTGCAAAGAAAGTAGAAAATAATTTTTCCAAGTTTGAAAATACTAACTACTTCCAAAGAAGAGAACTACGTAAGGTTAAGAAGATAATTTTTCCAAGTTTGAAAATACCGCCACTCTTCTCCTCCACATCATCTCCACCAATCAGAAATTACAATTCGCAACTTGCATTAATCAACTAATCAAAGCAGAGCCGCAATTCGGCGCCGCAAATCACGACCAAGAAGAGACGGTTTCTAGGGCTGAATACTTGGAGCTCAATTCTCTTCTCCAATTGGTTCGAATTTTGCAACTAGGGCGGTGGAATTGGGTATAAATACCCAATTGAGGGGTCCGAAAATGGATGTAAACAATTCCACAGAAAATTGAGTGAAAAAAATCAGAAAATTTCGTGAGGCTTCGAGGCTAGTGTGGGGGTGCGCGAGTTCGACGGAAGATAGCCTTGGGTTGGAGTCCTAGCACACAACCGGGGAGGGTGAAGTTCAAGCTCGAACGTAGGAGCGAAATCTGAAATTCGAAGGCGAATTTCCGCGCGATACATAAGTCTTCTCTCTTTCTCTTGTACTTTCAAATTAGTTTTGAAGTTTCCCAATTATACTTTTGAATTTCATAGTATGTTTGGATTGTATTGTTGAATTATGTTGGATTATATGGTTTGAATTCAAAATTGATTTGTGATGTTTGAATCAAGTTTGAATTGTGAGGTTTGAAGTATATTTGTATTGAATTGCTGAATTTTTAGTTGAATTCAAGATTGTTTGTTGTTAGATACTCAAGTTATATTTGATTGTAATGTTCATATTTCAATGTTATGCTTAATTTGCTATCTTATTAGGTATAAAGTTGAGATTTTTGCTAGTTATATGGTTTAGCCTAGTCTAGATTATATAACAACAAGTAATAACTAGTTTAATTTAGGCCTGCAAAGATGGTTTTAAGTTCAAACTAGAATATAACTTGGACTAGTTATTTAAACAAAAAGATATGATATGTTTAGATTAACTAGGGATTAATGATGTACTTTTAGTTCTATAATGCTTCTAGTTTAATCGTCGGAAGTTGCGAAATACTTGTGGTGATCTTAGTTTAGAATTGATATTCGGCCTAGTTCAATGTTGATTAAAAGTATGGAAGTATAGGGGAGTTTGGCTACTTAAATTCCTACAATTAATCTATCTAATTAATCTTGGGTTCATGCAATTGGAAGTATAATCAAGGTTAGGAATTTATAAACTAACCTGTTGACAAAAAGAAGCTAAGTCTCCCTTGAAAGACAGGCCTTCCTCTCCGCTGCGGCGGCCTTTCTCTTCAGTTTTCCATGGCTGAGGAGATTGCGGACATTGTATCTAACCTTCGAATTGATGAAGAGGAAGAACAAATCCTCGAACTTGATGACCTAAACACGAACTCGGATGCGGGCGTCTCCCTTCTTCTCATGGGACGTTTGCTTACTGGGAGATCCTATAATGTTGAGGCTTTCAAACGCACAATTACTAGCGTTTGGGCGCCTGCCCATGGTTTGGTAATTAGGGTCTTAAGCCCTAATTTGTATGCTTTTCAATTTTTCCACTGGAGAGATATATAAGGTTTTTTCCACTAGTGCATGTGAGTATGTGACTCTCATGATCAACCTATCATTTTCGAATTTTGGTATCGGGTAATCTTTTAGGGACATCCCTAGAAGAAAATTTGGGCAAAATTAAAAGTGATGGAGCGAATACAAATGAAATAAAAATCATTGGTAAAAAATAGTTTCAATCAATTGAATCAGTAAAGTTTAGTTTTAATCGGAGAAAATAGCTCTAACTTCTTAAATAAATTGCTTTAAAGCCTTAAATCGATAAAAAAAAAAAATTAGGCAGAAATATGTTAGTCAATAATATTAGAATATTCTGTAAATATGTTTGTAATCATCTTTTTTAGGTTAGAATAAATTATGATGTAAATGCTTTCCTATCTTCTAGCCTTAGACTACGCTTGTATATGTTGTATATTAACCAAGTTCAGCAATGATAATGATGAAGGGATTAATCTCTAACATGGTATCAAGAGCTTAGGATTTTATCCTTTCCTTAGGAATTCTTCCTTCTGCTTTCCCCTAAAACCCCCCACTAAAATACCTCTCAATCATTCTCCTTCTTCTTTTCTTTATTTCTTCCAGACTGAATATAAAGAAAAATTTCATCATGCTCTCTCGATCACCAACGTAAAATCTATTATTCCCATCACGTTGGATATTGAAACTGGTCAATACCATTCTTGGGCTGCACTCTTCAAGGTCCAACTTCGGGTTCCTCCTACAGAGGAGAAAGCAAAGACAAAATATGAGGCGGCCAAGGCTGTCGATCCCGACCTTTAGGACCGTCTCGACGCTGCCGTATTGCAGTGGATTTATGGCACCATTTCACCCAAACTCCTACACGCCATACTCTTCCAAAATGACAGTGCAGAAAAAGCTTGGCAACTTTTGGAGGCGACTTTCCGTGATAACAAAGGCTCCAGAGCCACACAACTTAAGGAATATCTTGCCGCTATCAATCTTTCAAATTTCTCCAGCATTGATGCATATTGTAATCATGTGAAGTCCCTGGCTGATAGACTCGCCGACGTGGACGCCCCTGTGAAGAACAGTCGGCTTGTCCTTAAATTAATTAACAGGTAGTTTACCGGAGGCATATTCGGGTGTGGTTGATTATATTCAAAATCAGAATCCTTTACCTACTTTTGAAAGTTGTCGTTCTCGCCTCAAACTCCGAGAACGTAGCATAAAAAATGCAGCACAAAAAAGAAGGTGGCGTTACAACCGCATTGGTGGCCAACATGAGTAGTGGTTCTGGGCATGGCTCCGATAATGGTGCTTTCTCACATTCCAATTCTTATTCTCATTCCTCTAACACTCGTAGTGGCAGTAATAATACTAATAAAAACCGGAGGAAAAATAATGAAAGAGGAAATACCACATATAACCGTGGCAAAAACAATGGTGGTGGTCAAAATTCTGTCACCAACAACTCCGTTAGCTAACCACCAACAGCCTCCAGCAGCGTGGCAGTCACAGTAGGGTGCTTGGGGGGAGTTTCCATGGGGTACTCCTTGGGTTGTCCCTCCGTGCCCTTACCCCACCAACACCATGTAGTCTAGGCCCACTTACTCACCCCGGATTCCTGGTCTTCTTGGCTCCAGGCCACAACAGGCTTATGCTACTTCTTATACTCCATCCACCGTTGGCTATACACCCATATACATCGAAGTAGCCATGCACACCATGACACTTTCCCAACCCGATGGAAATTACTACATGGACACCCGTGCTACATCTCACATGATGGCGGATCCAGGTATTTTTTTTCCTCCTATTTTAATTCGAGCAATATTAATCATAACATTGTTGTTGGTAGGGGTGTAAATGGTGCGAGTCGAGCTGGAATTTGGCTAAACTCGATTCGAACTCGAAAACTTGAAATCAAGCTCGACTCGACTCGAAAACTCCCGATCTTGAAAAAATCAAGCTCGACTCGAACTCGAAACCCTAAACTCGAGCTCGAACTCGAACTCGTATCAAGCTCGAACTCGTATCAAGCTCGAACTTTATCTCGAACTTGAATCAAGCTCGAACTCGAAACTCAAAACTCGAACTTGAATCAAGCTCGAACCCGAAGCTCGAACTCAAATCAAGGTTCAACTCAAACTTGAGTCAATCCATGTACCTTGAGTTAGGTACTTGGAGTAGCCTTTTATAAAGAAAAAAAGTTGAGTGTTTCATTGTCCAACCAATGTGGGATTTTATGAAACAAACTTGCATAGAAAAAAAACGGTTTCCAACCAGAAAGTTTTTGTTCCATTTATAAAGAACACAAATTTAAATTTTTATTTCCCAACCAATGTGGGGCAACTTTAATTCAAACAATAAGTATAGCTAGAGTAGTAACATTTTATACAGAAAAAGGCTATTGTTTATACCATAAACCAATGTGGGACATTTGATATTTTACGTAAAAGATCATTTTTAATAATTTTTCAGTTTATTCATGAGATTTTGAGCCGAGCCAAGGCTAAGGCTCGTTAAAATCTTGTGCTCGGCTTGTTAACCATAACCTAAAGACACACTATAATTAAAGTCCACTATGAAAATATTTCCTGTGAAAGTATTATATTACATGAATTAAATTCTTTGAAAAAGTTTGAGATTTATTTATTGAAATTGCAAGTATAATATATTATTTTTTTCGAGTTTCTCGCGAGCTTTTCGAGTCGAGTAGGTAGGAGTCGAGCCTACTCGAGACGAGCTTTGACCGAGTTTTGATCGAGATCTCGAGTACCTCGCGAGTTGTCTCGTCTCATTTACACCCCTAGTTGTTGGTAATGGTCATTTCATTCCAATTGTCGGTCATGGACGTTCTATTTTGCCAACCCCTCACCTGCCTTTAACCTTAAACAATATGCTCCATGCTCTTGAACTCATCAAAAACCTTATTTCTGTTCGTAAATTTACAATTGATAATTCAGTTGAGTTTGATCCGTTTGGTTTTTTTGTCAAGTATATACAGACCAAAATAATGAGATGTGACAGCACAGGTGATCTTTACCCCATATTCTCCAAGTCACAAGCCATTTCTTCACCATCTCCTATGGCTCTCACTGCTTCGTCGACTGATATATGGCATAGTCGTCTAGGGCATCCACGCGATAACATTTTACATTATCTTTGTAGTAGTAATTTCATTTCATGTAATAAGAGTAAAAAATATTCATGTTTTTCTTGTCGTCTTGGCAAACTTACTAAGTTGCCTTTTCATGATTCTATGTCTTTCACTATTTTGCCTTTTGCTATTATACATAGTGACTTGTGGACTTCTCCCATTGCAAATTCTTTCGGGCATCGATATTATGTTCTCTTTCCTGATGATTTTAGCAAATTCTTATGGACTTTTCCTATTGCCACCAAATCTCAAGTTTACTCTTATTTCAAAGCATTGCATGCTCTTGCTAAAACACAATTTGAACGACCCATTAAGACTTTTCAATGTGATAATGGCACGGAGTTCATAAATGGCCCATTTAAGCAATTATGTGTGTAGAATGGCAATGGACTACACTTCGCGTCTCTTGTCCTCATACTTCACCTCAAAATAGCAAAGCTAAAAGACATATTCAATCAATCAATAACATCATGCGTACCTTTCTTGCTCATGCTTTTATGCTCGGGTCATTTTCGCATCATGCCCTTGAAACGGCTACTTACCTTCTTAACATCCTCCTAATCAAAGTTCTAGGATATCTCTCTCTTACTCAAATTCTCTATCAAAAAGATCCCTATTACTCTCATTTGCGAGTCTTTGGTTGCTTGTGTTTTCCTCTCTTTCCCTCCTCAACAATAAACAAATTGAAAGAAAGATCAACCCCGTGTGCTTTCTTAGGCTATCCTTCCAATCATCGTGGCTATAAGTGTTATGACATGTCTAGTGGCAAAATTTTTGTGTGTTGACATGTGCAATTCTTTGAAGATGAATAAATTTGTGTGTGTCGACATGCATGATTCGAGAAATGCTCATATAAATGCTCTTAAGTGCATTATGCGCTACATATAGGGTACTTTGTCTTTTGGATTGCATCTATATAAGACTCCTATTGGAAAGTATACTGATGCAGATTGGGGTGGATGTCCAGACACCAAACGCTCCACCTCGGACTACTGTGTTTTCCTTGGTGACAACCTCATTTCTTGGTCCTCGAAACAACAACCTACTCTATCCAAATCCAGTGCTGAGGCTGAATACCGAGGTGTTGCTAACATGGTTTCTAAGTCCTGCTGGATTCAGAACTTACCATTGGAGCTCCATTGTCCTATTCGCAAAGCTACCTTCGTCTATTGTGACAATGTTAGTGCAATATACTTATCAGGTAATCCTGTCCAGCACCAGCGCACTAAACATATTGAAATGGACATTCATTTCGTTCGCGAGAAAGTTGCACGTGGCGAAGTCTGTGTCCTACATGTACCGTCCCTTACCAGATTGCCGATATTTTTACAAAAGGTCTTCCGCGCATTTTATTTGATGATTTCCGGGACAGTCTAAGCGTACGAGAACCTCCCGCTTCGACTGCGGAGATGTGTTAGTCAATAATATTAGAATATAGAATATTTTGTAATTATTTTTGTAATCATCTATTTTAGGTTAGAATAGATTATGATGTAAATGCTTTCCTATCTTCTAGCCTTAGATTATGCTTGTATATGTTGTATATTAACCAAGTTCAACAATGATAATGATGAAGGGATTAATCTCTAACAAAATATAAACAAAGCGTTTTATGTAGCACAGGCCACACAGAAAGCAAACTGTGTGGCTGCGCGCGTCACAACTCACAAGCCATCCCCATCCTCCTTCCTCCCTCCTCCTTCCTCCCTCCTCCCTCCTCCTTCTTCCTTCCTCAAATCTTCGATTTCTTCAGCATCATCATCATCATCGCAAAACTCAACCTTCGACGTCATCTGCATCAACAACAACAACGTCATCCATAGCGGTGACGCAATCGCAATCACAGTCCTGCTCTCTCTCCCAATATATATTTTCTCATTTTCTCTCTCCTCCACTGTCCTCAATTTTTCATCTAGCTCACATCTTCATCAAATATTCACATTCAACCTAAAACCCTCCAATTTTTTTCCCAAATTTCTGATCACATTTCACACCACTCAAGCCGCCATGCCAGTTGCTTCATAAGCTCCAATCTTCAATTTCTCCCCAACAATACGTTGAATATGTGGTGATGGTGACAGAGGAGGAGATGATGAGGAAGATAAGGAGTTCGGTGCGATAATGGTGGTTGGTTGTTTGAGTCGTTCGTTGTGGACTTGTGGTAGTGCTGTGGTGGTGATGGGGAGGAGGAGGACGTAGTGGTTTCATGGTTTAATTTGATCAAAGAGAGGGGACGGAGATTGAGAAATGGTTTGGTGTTTGTATAAAGTAACCCTTATAATTACAAAAAGTAACTCATACTTTTAGTAAAAAGTAACCCCGCCCTCAACATTACAAAAAGTAACCATTTAGTATTTGAAAAAGTAACCCCTAGTTTTAATAAAAGTAACCCCTCTTACAAAAAGTAACCCCTGCATAAGTATAAAGTAACCCTATAATAAATGTATAAAGTAACCACTTATAATTACAAAAAGTAACCCTAGTTATAGTAAAAAGTAACCTACACTTTCAGTAAAAGTAACCCCTAGTTATAGTAAAAGTAACCCCCTTACAGGTTACAAAAAGGTAACCTATACTTTTAGTAAAAGTAACCCTTAGTTATAGTAAAAGTAACCCCTAGTTATAGTAAAAGTAACCCCCTTACGGTTACAAAAAGTAACCTATACTTTCGAGTAAAAGTAACCCCTTAGCATTATAAAAAGTAATCCCTAATGTCAGTAAAGTAACCCCTTAGCATTAGATAAAGTAATCCCTAATTCACTAAAACTCTAAAAGTAACACCTTGGCATTGGAAAGCAACGCGTTTTATTTTTTATGAATAAATGAGATTACTTTAAATATATAATGGGGATACTTTTTATGAACTAATGAATTACTTGTACCTTTATTATGGTTACTTTTTATAAACATTTTAAGCTATTATATAATAATTAGAGTTACTTTTGTGAACGTATGAGGTTACTCGAACAAATAAATAAGGATACTCATACATTTAATTAGGGCTTCTTTTATTAACTAATGATGTTACTTTTATAATATAACGGGTTATTTGAAAAAAAAATTATAAGGGTTATTTGTAGTAATAAATAGGTACTCGTATGATAAAATAAGGGTACAAATAATAATCGTTACTTATTAGGAAGTAATGGATTCCTCGTATTATAAAATAATGTTACAAATAATAAGGGAAAATGAGAGGAGAGAGAAAATAGGAAAAAATGGGGGGAAATAAGAGGAGAGAGAATTTGAGGCAAAAAAATAGGGAAAATGAGAGGAAAGAGAAGGTGGGAAATTGGTTTGTTTTCTTAATCAAAAAAAAAAAAAAAAAAAAAAGAGAAAGAAAGGCGCCGCGCGCTGTTGAAATGGGTTGGCCACACCATTAGTTGAAGGTGTGGCCCGCCTTTTTCAAAAGTTTGTGAATTACTCCCTCCGGTCTTTAATAGTTTACCCGTATTCTCTTTTGGGATGTCCCTTATTAGTTTACCCATTTCTTTTGTTTCTATTTTTAGAATGAGACCACTAACTTTCCATCACACATTCAACTTTAATATAAAATAATAATTTATCTTTCTTTCTATGTCCCACAATATTATTTCCCCTAAAACTCTGTGCAAAAGAAATGGATAAACTAATAAAAACCGGAGGGAGTATACAAGAAGAAAATTCAGCAGATATCCTGTATATTGTACGGTGTTAGAAAATAATATCAATTAAAAAAAAATTGAGGAAAAAATATTTATTGCGTTAAGATATGGGGTACACTACTCATATGATAGGTTTATATATAGTCAAATAATCCACCAATTAGGCATTAAATGGTCATGTAATTTGGTATCAAAACCAGGGTCGTCTGGTGCCACATTAGAACTAGGGCAATTTTAAAGCAATACCGACATACTGTAACTTGGAAACTGTTGGAAGATATTAAGTGAGGAACTTATTAACATTAGTAAATTTAATTTATGGTGCAGTGGTTGGATTGGACACTCACCTTCTAAAGTTGTGGGATCAAATTTTATTGTATTTTACTATTAGTTCTGTCTTCCTAAGAAAGGGTTAGGACCCTTTTATTTACTACCCTATAAAGAAAGAATAATTGGTCTATAAAACACAAACGAAAAATGATTAGGTGATCTAACGGCCCGTTTGGTTAGCGATATTAAATGGTGGTAATAGTAATGGTTTCTATTGCAAATTTATGAAGGCATTCCCATATCAACATCTCTGGTAATACTACTTTATCCCAAAACACCTACTCCCTCCGACCCATAATATAAGTCCTGATTCAGTTTTTCCACGGGAATTAAGGTAAAGTTGAATCTTGTTTTATTTGAATAAAAATATTCATTTTTTTTGGGAAACACCTATATTATTTTTTTCTTTTTAACATAAAATAAAAACTGAACATTAATGTTGCATGGTTTAATGTGTAGATGAGTTCAATGAGGTAAAAGATTCCATTTTATCATTAATAATGGTGCATTGGAAGCTGAAATTATAAGGACTTTTTGGGAATTAAATTATTTTCATGAGGGTATTTTGGACATAATTATTGATTGAAAATAGAAACAAGACTTATATTTTGGGACACTTTAAAATGAAAGGGGACTTATATTATGGGACGGAGGGAGTATTTTCTTACTAAAATTTCGTTACCATCCATTACCACTTGGGAAGGTAGTATTGAGTGGTAACGGGAATTTATAAATGAAAACACATGTTTTGACATCAAGTTCCATTAACATAGATATTAGCATTGGAATGTCTTCACAAACTTACACTAAAAAGCATTACCATTACCACAGTTTAGTACCATTAGCCACATACGTTGTGAGGGTTGGCAACCCTCATGAGAGAGATAGAGAGAAAGTGATATTAAATTCAATATTTTTGGAGAGAAAATGTCTATACCACTATTGCATTTATTATACTTTCTATCTCTATCTCTCTCATGAGGGTTGTCAACCCTCAGGTCACCCAATCATTTTCCCAAAATTAAAAAGTCATCTTGCGTTATTATTTAAGCTAAAAGGATAACTGAAAAGGTAATTCAATAAAAAAGGTCATTTAATGTAGAGTTTTTCTACCCATATATTGGATTATATTTACCCATATATTTGGTTTTATCTCTCTCCATGTGAGAATTTGGGGACTTTATTTTTTGTTTTTTGTGTAATTCAAGAGGTTGATTTGTTGATCGAAATTTATGTGGGGTTGTAATAGATGTCAATACTTTGCGTACAATCACTTGAATTAAAAGGATAAATATAGTTCTACTTCAAAACTACAAAAGATCAATTGACCTCCTTGGGCCTTGTAGAATGCTGCATCAGGCAGCGATGTGAAAGACGAGAAGAAGTGTTAGATCTCTTCAACGATCGTGGTTTTGTCATATTATAATTGTATTTATTTTATTTTGACATGTATTGGTAAGTTTTGACTTCTATTGCAGATGTCGTATGACTTTGAATCAATGAATTAATTTTAATGTCAAAAAAAGTGATAGCTTTAAAATTAATAGTGAAACGGTTTTACGGTAAAACCCTCTCATTTGCATTTGTTATGAATAAAGGAAGAGTTTGTTTGCCAAAATTTTAGTTACCTTGATTTTTTAAAGGAATAGGAGGGAGGAAATAGGAATAAGTATTAAATGCTCATGTACTACACTTACAATGTAGGGTCACCCAAATATATTCCCTAATGATATCACCTCTAATCTACTCTTGCATAATTTTCAATGTCTTTGTATCGTTCTTAATGAAGCTTCATTGATGTATTATGGTCGATAAGGTGATAAAGACATGACTGGTGAATGGTCTTCTTTCAAAACGTATCTTTCAAGCATGCACCATCCCCCCACCAACAAACATTTAGTTTCACAAATCCGCATGATAAAATATTCCTGTAGGTTGTAGTGTTGTACACTACAGAAACTAAAATAACTACAAATTTCACCATGATTGACATGATGGAGCCGACTATAACCTACATTATGAACATGAGGAAATTGATTCGGGTCACCATATTGATGGTAATACTTACTTTGATTAGAGAAATGATTATTTTATCAATGCATTTCAGTCCCTTGGTTTAATTATGGTGGTTAGACTTTGAAAGAGAGAGTTACATAAAAAACCACACGTCACTCATGACTTCATTGGAAAAGAAAATAGCTAACCACAATAATGCCTATTAATCAAATCAAAAGAAAATCTTAAATATATGGTTATTTAGTTATTTTAGGTGAAGAAAACCTAGCATTGTCTTAGTTTAAGAAACAACGGAAAAAAAAGTTATACTTCATTGGTTAAACATTTTATGAGGTATAAGCGAGACATATAAAATAATCCTATATAATCATCCGTCTTCATATGAATAATACTTTGAGTAGGGCTGGCAATTCGTGTCAGTGGGTCGTGTTCGTGTTTGGTTTCGTGTCGATTTCGGGTTGGCCCCCAAATGTATAAAAAATGATATAAAAAGTAGAATAGTTACATAATATGATAGATATTACTAATCGAGTTGACTTCGTGTCATTCGTGTTTGTGTCCGTGTTTCTCTCAGTAACTTCAGGTCGGATTCGTATTATGTTATCAGGTCGTATCAGGGATTACCAGCCCTAACTTTGAGGCTTTTAGCAGACTAGCTAGTACTAGGTACCTAATCGGCGAAATGAGTTGCACACTTGCACCCACCAGTAAGGTCCCGCCATTTCGAAACCTCCAATAACAGAATAATTCAAATTAGATCAACGATAACCTCTACTTGCTTACCTAAAGCTAGAATTGTTTTAATGATAGTGGTTAATTTCAGTGTCACTTCACTGTCAGATATGAACAACTAGCATTTATTTTTCACGCTTTTTGACTAGGAAACGGGTGTTGTTCCGGGCAATGTCTCAGCCTATCAGGTCTAGTTCTGTTGGATATTTAAGTGATACAAAATGAGACAATTATTCTTATTAATTTTTTTTTACATCTGGTATTCTTATTATGATATATACTTCATCCGTTTCAACATATAAGTGAAACACTTCTCTCATTTATGTGAGAGTTTTTTGAGACAAGTGTTTCACTTATTTTGGAACTAAGGAAGTATACAGTATACTTAGCAAAGGCTACATATACACTGGGTGTATGTGAGCCACACATACACTAGGTGTATGTGTTACCAATAAAATTTATACCTTGTGTATGTGTTACTACTAAAATATATAATATTACTAAAAATACTACAAACTTATAATATTTCGACAGATAATTTTGTTTTTAATGATTTGTTCTTTATCTTTGTTTAAAAAATATGTTTTATGAAATTTTCTTTATTTAGATTTGTATGGATCCTTTTGTTTAAAACTAAAAAAAAGAATTGTAATTTTTTTTCCAGATTATTCATATATTAGCTTCATCTTATTCATCTTCACCATTTTTTTACTAAATTTTCCTGTCGTTTTCAATTATTTAATTTGTTTGTAGAAAAATAATGTTATATTTTCATCCCTACCATGTAATAAAATTCAATTTGAAATATAGTATTTCAATCGTTTATGTATTATGTAAATTCAAATATCGTTGAATAACAAAACAAGTTCAAATGATTGTAAGTTTATAATTTTTTTAGTAACAGTATACATTTTAGTAGTAACATATACAAAAGGTATACATTTTAGTAGTAACACATACATCCAGTGTATGTGTGGCCCACATACACCGAGTGTATGTGTATCATGTATCATCTCTCAATATACTTCCTCCATAACAAAATAAGTGCAACAGTTTTCGAGGACACAGACTCCCAGGGAGTTTTTCTTAATGGAGTATTAGGGGGTATGGTTAGAGTATTAGGGGTATGGTTAGTTAGGCTTGTGAGGAGAGATGAAGTAAGGTAAGACTGACCACCATACCAACAACCACTGTCACTACAGACCACCTTCACCACTGCCACCGCAACCACCACCTTCACCACTGCCACATTGACCCCTACATCAACCACCTTCACAATCGCAACAACCACCTTCACAGCCCCAAATCACCACCACCTAAATTGACCACCAAATCAAACCCCACCCTTATTTTCCGCCAGCGCAACACTTGTAACACCCCAAAACTTTAGTTTAAAAACTTTATAAAACATTCACTTTTTTCATTTAAATATATGACCAAACATTTAGGGTGTTACCGTCGCATCTATTATTAAAAATAAATGCAAGGCTAATTACTAAAATAAAATTAAACTTACAATCCAAAATATTAAAATAAACCAAACTAAGTTGTCTAACTTAAACCAATAAAAAACTAACCAATCCCAAATAACAGTACTGAGTTATTTCTTAAACTAGGTGAACTTAAAACTATAAGTGCGCTCATTCGTGCAACGTAGTCCCTTTCACCAACCGGCACATTTTATATAGGAAAACAAATACACAAAACTTAGCGAAAGTTAAGTAATTACAACTCCATCCCGTAAAATAATAATAGTTGTATTTTGAAAATAGTTTTTATAACATCATACAAACAAGTATAACACAATACGGACAAGTATAACATAATACAAACAAGTATATAATACACTTGACCAATTTAAATACTTCAAGTTTATATGATTCACACAACAACAAATTTGATTATTAATGGGGAATTGAACGTCAATAGGCCGAGACTAATCCCAATAACCACCTACTTCAACATGAGTCGTCACCCAAATAAATTAAGAGTAATGTCCAATATCGTTTTGCATAACGTCCCTAGTGTGCATACCCCTCACTAATCTAATGGATATCCGCAACGTGCACCAATAGTATTAGGAGGAAGACAATAACATAGTTGTAACATAATAAAAATTAAGTATTGTTCATCACCTATGGAGGATCCAAGTCCACAGGATAATTCCCTCAATAATATTTATACATTTCGTGATTATTATATTCTAAAAGTATGACACATCAAATATCACATTAAACACTACATAGAAACATCTTTAGCTCAATAAATATTTTTCCCAACTTAATCACTTCATAAAATTATAATACTCAACGTCCAATATTCATAATAATAAATATTATCATCATAAATTAGAGCCTCGATGAGTCACAATATCAACTTATATATATATATATATATATATATATATATATATATATATAATACGTAGAGTAAATAGTACTAATAATAGTAACTTTAGTCATAACAAGTACTAATATTATTCATACCACATAACATATATCCAACATAGACATATGATCACATAGCTACATGCATTACGCATAACATATAAATTCCTAACGGGATTCTAAGTGTTGATGGACATCATGAATTATCTTAAATACGTCCAAGTATCGCAATATCACCTAAAATTCACCTTCTATAAAATTTCTATCTACAACAAATAATATTACCTAAAGTTAGTCACTTGATATAATATCCCAAAATAAAAAATAACACCAAAGTTTAGAACTCTAACAAAATTAATCAAAATCACCGAACAAGTATTTGATGCCCCTTTTTCTCTAAAATAAAGAAAAATAAAAGAACAGTAACAAGAGTCAAATGTGCCGACAAGTTGCGGCCTGCAGGCACAAGTTAGGCCCCGTTCTTTTGAACTTATTTTGACTGAAATTAAATTAAATTAAATTAACTGAAATTAAATTAACTGAACTAAAATTAAATTAACTGAACCGAAATTAACCGAACCGAGTTGAAATTAAATTAGCGGGCGAAATTAAATTAAGCGAACGAAATTAAATTAAATTAACTGAAATTAATTGAAATGAAAGAAACTGAACTGAATGTATATTTAATTTTCTAAAATAATAATTATCGATAATCAATAAGTATTAACATAATATTATCAATACTTATTACTCCATCCGTTTCATTTTAATCTACACACTTACACTTTTCACGCATGCCAATGCAAAACTTTGAGGACATATATCTTTAGTTTTGTATTTGTAAAAATTATAAAAAGTACATATTAATAAAATACATGTTATGATGAATCTAACAAGATCCCACATGACTATATTTTCATCCGCGTATAAATCACAAATGATGGTCAAAGTGAAATTTGTGAATAGTGTAAAATGTCAAAGTGTGTAGATTAAAATGAAACGGAGATAATATTATTATTATTGTTGTTGTTGTTGTTATTATTATTTTTGTTATTATTATTATGTTATTATTTATTATTATTATTATTATTATTTATTATAATTATTATTACTATTTATTATTTACTATTTATTAGTTATTATATATTATTATTTATCATTAATATTATTATTATTATTATTTATTATTTTTATTTATTGTTTATTATTTATTATTATTATTATTATTAATATTATTATAAATATTATTTTATTATTATTTATTATTTATTATTTATTATTATTATTATTTATTAATATTAATTATTATTATTATTATTATTTTTATTATTATTATTATTATTATTAATTATTATTTATTTATTTATTATTAAATATTATTTTTTTTTTTTGTTATTATTATTATTCTTTTTTATTTATTTTTTATTTATTATTTATGATTTATTATTATTATTATTATTATTATTATTATTATTTGTTTTTATTATTTATGATTTATTATTATTATTATTATTATTATTATTATTATTTATTTATTTATTTATTATTTTTAATTTATCATAATAATTACAATTTTTTATTATTATTTATTATAATAATAATTATTATTAATTATTATTTATTATTAATATTTATTATTTACATTTTTTTTTATTATTTATTATTATTATCATTATTATTGATATTTATTTTTTATTTTTTATTATTAATATTTATTATTTATTATTTATTAATAATATTTATTATTTATTATTTATTATTTATTATTTATTATTTATTATTTATTATTTATTATTTAGTATTTAGTATTTATTATTTATTATTTATTATTTATTATTTATTATTTATTATTTATTATTTATTATTTATTATTTATTATTTATTATTTATTATTTATTATTTATTATTTATTATTTATTATTTATTATTTATTATTTATTATTTATTATTTATTATTTATTTTATTTATTTATTATTATTATTATTTATTATTTACTATTTATTTTAATTATTTATTATTATTATTATTTATTATTTATTATTATTTTTTATTGACTCGTGTTTGTTGTGCTTTAATTCGAATATATTGCAATTTGGTAAAATTATAGCTTTGATATAAATAATGATTCATAACTATAATAATAATGACAGTAATAGCAATAAAATTATTCACAAAAAATATAATACTAATATACTATAATTAACCAAAATAATAATAATAATAATAATAATAATAATAATAATAATAATAATAAATAACAACAACAACAACAACAACAACAACAACAACAACAACAACAACAACAACAACAACAACAACAACAACAACAATAATAATAATAATAACAAGAATAAAAACAATAATAATAAAAAATAATGACAATAGAAATATAAAAAAATAAAAATAAAAATTATTATTATAATTGTAATATTAATAATAATAACAATATTAATAGTAATATTGAAAACAAAAATAATAATTAAAACATTAGATAAGATTGAGCTAAACTGAAATTAACTGAACTAAACCGAAATTAAATTAAGCGAACCGAAATTAAATTAATCGAGCGAAAATAAATTAAATTAACTTAAATTAAATTAACTAAACTGAAACTAAATTAACTGAACTGAAATTAAATTAACTGAACTAAAATTAAATTAACTGAACTGAAATTAACTGAAAATAAGTTCAAAAGCATAGGGCCTTACTACAGAACAAAACTTTTCATTAAATATTTCTTTGTCCTTTTTTTTTAAAAAAAAAAACTCAAAAGGTAAGCATTTTAACGAAAAAAAAAATCAGGAACTTAGACTATGTTCTTTTCGTCTGGTCTGATCTGAATTTTTATGATCTGATCTGATCTAGTCTGATATGATCCGAACTTTTCTGATCTGGTCTGATTTGAACTAAACTTTTCGGATCTGGTCTGATCTGATCTGAACTTTTTTGATCTGGTCTGATCTTATCTGAACTTTTCTGATTTACCCAACTCGTGCAATATGCTATTTTTTTATGATCTGATCAGATCTGATCTGAACTTTTCTGATCTGATCTGATCAAATATGAAACAAGCACTAGAGTGCTTAAATAAGTTGAAAAGAACATAGTCTTAGTTCCTGTTCGTACTCCATGCGAAATACAGAGCAAAGGAAAATAGAAAGAGAAGAAGAAGATAGAAGAAGGAAAATCAAGATCGGGTGGCCGACTGGTGTTCCGGCGAGTCCACCGTCGCGGTGTTTGGCTTTCAAATTTTTTTTTTTGGGTTTACTATTTACCGTCCGTATTTTTATACGTATTTTGTATTTTCTTTTTTTTTAACTTTTTTTCTTTACCTCAAAATTATTTAAATTTCAGATTTTTAGAATTAACTAAATCAATTTTTCGATTTTGCCATGGTAGAAACGAAATTTTGTTTTGTTTCCACCATGGTGGTACCGAAATTTTGTTTCAATTCCACGAAGAGTAGTGAAAAAAAATTTGAAATCTCATAAAAACAGGGGACGAGGAAAGGAGATAGAGGAAGAAGAAGGGTTGGGGGGCTACGTCGTGGGTGGGAGGGGATGCGCGGGGGTCTTCAAGGGGATGGGGAGAGGGGGGCGATAGTTGGGTTTTGCGGGTTGGTTGTGACGGGGGGGGGGAGGAGGGATGTGAAGGGGTGGGTGTTTGGGGGCTGTGAGGGTAAGGGTGGGTCCGGGAGGGGGCTGCGAAGGTTGAGCTTGGCACGGGTGGTGGTGGGCTGGATGGGAGGGGGCCGTGTGGGTGGGATTGGAAAGGGGACCGGGGGTGGATGTGGGGGTTGGCGCTTTGGAGGTTGCGGGGGTGGGGTGGGGGGGATCTTTGGTGGGAGGTTGGGGTGGGGGGGGATCTTTGGTGGGAGGCTGGGGTGGGGATGGGGTGTGGGGGTGGTGGGAGGTGGTGGTAGTGGTGGCTAGGTAGTGGTTGTTATGGGGAAGAAGAAGTATAGGAGGAAAAAAGAAGAAGAAAAAAAGACCGTATAAATACAGACGTTAAATAGCATGAGGTTTTTTTTTTTTTTTTTGAAATCTTCAAAGAGTAACAATGGTGAATTTTAGATATGGGTTTGAAATTCACCTAGAGATGAAGAAAGAGTGAATTACATGAGAATTTTTTTGATTGATTTGGGGTATATATAGGTAAGTGAATTTTAGGGTTTCTCCAAAAGATAATACTTCAAAAATCGATCTTTTCCAAAACCAACTAAAATTCTCTCTATTTTTTTGGGTTTTTTGTTAGAAACAACATTTTAAAAATTACTTTTTGCGAAAGACAACTTTTTTAAAAAAGTATGGCAAAACAAAACCTTAAATTAAATTTTTTTGGCATAAGACAACCTTTAGCCAGATTTGAGGGTTGACTGGCCGGATTCCGGCGTTGACCCACCCCCCGCCCAACGCCGCCCCTCCCCCGCGATTTCTGCGGCCCGTACCCCTCGATTTCGCAACCCCCTCCTCAACCCCTCCCCCCTTCCCAGCTCCCCCTCCCCCGCGATTTCTGCAGCTCGCCACCCCTTCAATTTTCGCAAAAAACCCTTCGAATTAGAATTCTGAGTTGGATGTTGTGTGTTTTCTTAAGAAATTTTGATGAATTTCAACACTTCAAGAGAGAATTTGAAGAAGAAAATGTGATTGAAGTTCGCGGAATTTTGCGAGGGGCCTTCGCGTCGTCTGGTGTTGCGCCGGTGTTCGAAGGGGAGGGGTGGGGGTAGGGGATCCGCGTCATCTGGTGTTGCGCTGGTGTTCGAAGAGGAGGGTGGGGGTAGGGGATCTGTGTCATCTGGTGTTGCGTGCCAAAAAAATTTAATTTAAGGTTGTGTTTTGCCATAATTTTTTAAAGGTTGTCTTTCGCAAAAAGTAAATTTTAAAAGGTTGTTTCTAACAAAATACCCTTTTTTATTACGAATGAAAATCTGATTTACTAAAAAAAAAAATATGATTTTGAATTTTTTTTAAAGAGTACATATCTGGTGCTATATAAAAATATGAATTTTCCATAAAAAGTCTGATTATTATAATTTTATTTTTCAGAATTTTATACTTCCTCCGTTTTTTTTACATGTTACATTTTCCTTAAACGGAGTGTTGCAAAATACATGTTATACTTTTTTTTCTTCCCCAAAATGGAAAGTTTTATGCTGTAAAATTACGTACTTGCCCTTACTTATAACCATTAACAACAACAAATCCCACTTAATCTAACCTCATCAAAACATACCCTAACCTAATCAGATTAAAATAACTCCCGCCAAATATCAACCCCACCAACTACCTTTCATAAATTCCATCAAAATTTAAAACCTCCCCAACCACATATTCATTTTCAACCCCCAACCACATTATCATCAACCCATTCAACTTCCCAGAACCCTAACTCTCTCATTTTCATCTTCTCCCTTCATCCCTTCAATTTCTCTCTCCTCAACTCCATTTTCTCTCTCTTCAATTCATCACTCTCGGTCCTTAATTCACCCCTACCTCCTTCTAATTTTGGCTCTGTCACTTCAAATTCACATTATCTCACTTCACTTTCGCACTTGATCACATCAATTCCTCATTCTCTCACCTCGATTTCATCTTCATCATCTCAAAGATTTTAGATCTGGTTTTCGTAGACCCAAAAAAATCCTAATTCTCAACGAATATGTATGTCCCAGATTTCCATCCACTTGTTGATGCTCTCTTTCAAACGAATGATGTTGATGAGTCAGATGTCATCAATGACTTGATGCATGCTTTCGAAGACAACTCTCCTTGGCCCAGAAGACTGTACGACAGTGGTGATGCTGTAAATTTACTTCGCCCTTATGCTTTGAAGGATTTAGGTGTTGTTGTTGAAGAATATTACAAGTCCACTGGTCTTCCAAAGGAGTTCCTTCCTTCATCATCACTACCACAACCTGCGAGTCCCCCTTGTAGCCAAGATCTTGGCCCAACCACCACCAGAAAGTCGAGTTAGGAGGTTGAGGTAGGGATTGGCATTGGTCCAGGACCCTACATGGACCCTACTGGACCCGACTCTAATTTAAGGGTATGGGTCCAACTTTTTCAGATCCTAAGGTCCGGGTCCGGGTCTGGGTCCAAGTGAATTTTTTAGGGTCCGGGTCTTGAAATTATGGACCCAGACCCTACATGGACCCTACCCAGACCCGACCCTTGGACTCTAAAAATATTTAATAGATAAGTTTTACCTTTTTATTTTTAAAACAGAATTGATTTCCTAAACTAAAAGCTATCTAATTTTGAAAACCTATTTCCTAATTCACCCAGCTGACTTAGTGAGAGAATTTTTCTTCCTCAATTTCACTCACCACATGGGAATCCAGATCCAGGTCCTTGTTCTTCCCTTTAATCAACCTCACTCCTCCTACCAGTTTCGTATCTTTTGATGGATTCAATCCGAGGTGGAACCTATCAAGATGGACCACAACGGAAACCCATTGTCGTGAACCAAGCATCTCTTGGCCCAGTCCGAGGAGGTCTCGATTGAGAAGCCCGATGGGTCAGGTCCATTTGAGTTTCATGGAGAGAGATGATGAGATGAGCGTGATGTTTGTGGCAGGTGATGGTGGGAAGAGGTTTGTCAAGTATTACTTCTTTCATCCATTTCATCTTTACTCTCCTCCAAAGTAAGGGTTTGTGGATGTTCAAATTGAATTGTATTTTGATAACTCAGTATGTCTATAACTACAAATGAAGCCATGTTTGCAAAGAAATTTACCAATTGATGTTTATCATCGAGCTTGCTTATTCATGTCATCAAAGCAAAATTCAAATTAAATATTGTTGATAAGTCGTTTTTCCAACCATAGATGAAATATTGTTTGAAATTCATTAGTGAAATTGTAAACATTCTCAATTCTCATTCTAGTGTTGGTGAATATGGTGATACCTTTACCGAAAGAACTTCAACAAAAAGCCAATATTGATGTGACGGAATTCAAATGCAGTAACTAAAAAGTTTCGATTTTGCAAAGTGAATTTGGCAAAAATAGAAAAATAGTTCTTTACCCTAGACCCTACAGACCCTAAGGGTTTGGGTCTGCAAAAATTTTAGGGTCCGGGTTTAGGGTCCAGCTGGACCCGACCCTTGCCCATCCCTAGGTTGAGACCTAGACCTTGTTCTGTGAGTAAGGTTAAGGTAGTGGTTGATGTGGAGGAAGTTGAGGGAGTGGCTGATGGGAAGAAAGGTAAAGGTAAGGTTGTTTTGAGGACCACGCAAGAGATTGTCTGTGCTTTGAGGGCACCTGAATACTATTTGCCTACGTCTATCAGTAAGGGGTTTTCAAAAAAAAGGAAGGAGAAAGTGGTGAAGGGGAAGGAGGATTCTAGGTCAGGTTCTGGTACAAATTTTCATGTGTATGATGAAGAGGGCAACAAATATGAGATGTATGTGGAGAATGACGGGGGGTTTTGCTGTGTTTGAGGTGATTAAAGACATCGTCTCTTCTTCTGAAGCTAATGATGATGATCTTGATGTCCCTATGAGCCCTTGTACTAACATTGAATTGGACTCGAAATTCCATTGCTTCCTACTCCGGTGTAAAGCCAAAAATATGAGTTCTTGAGGTTCTATCATCCTAATTCCGTTTAGTTTGCGTTTAATATTGTTGTTAATGTTTATGGGTATGATTATGAGTCCCCCCTGCTACCATGATTAATTGATTGTCACTGATTCTCACTTGTGGGTATGATTATGAGTCCCCCCCGCTACCATGATTAATTGATTGTCACTGGTTTGTTGGCTGATGATATAAATTGGTTGCTTTGTTGTCTCATGATATGAATTAATTTGTTGAATTTTGTTGTCTCATGATATGAATTGGTTGAATTCATTTTGTTGCCTCATGATATGAATTGGTTGAATTCATTTGGTTGCCTCATGATATTAATTGGTTTTATGATTCAGTTGCCTATTGATTTGAAATGGAGGTTGGTGATGATTTCCATTGGTTGAATTGATTGTTAGTGGTTAGTATGGTGAGGTATATGACTAATGATGTCACAAAGGCATCCGGAAACCTAAATGTTTGGGCAAATTGGCTGAGTTATTTGAGTCTTGCTTTTGTGTTTGTGTTGGGTATTGAAAGAATCCATTTTTTTTTCATATGCATATAAATCCAAGTGATGAAGGGACTCATGGTTGTAGCTTGAGGAGTAAGAGATGATTTGCTCCTTATTGGTGTAAAATCAGTAAGTTGAGGATTTAAATCACCTTTACTTCCTCAATGAGCTATGCAATTCTCCCTGTTGGATTTAAATAAAGACAAATGTCATCAACTTGTGGACATGATAATATTGAAACTCCTTCATCGAACACATAACTTGAATGACGACAGTAAACATAAGCCATAATTCATTTCATATTGAACCTTAATTGTTGCAACACTGCTTATACAAACCAGTCATTGAACATAAAAACTTACACAACAAAAGTAATACATATTAACTAAACCCAAAAAACCCAAAAACATTATGGTTTGATTAGAAGTGTTCTTTGCATCTTCTCCATCATGTAAACCTAAAAGTGTATGTATTTTTTTGTACCTGCTTATATGCCTTCTTATATACTTGTACCTGCTTATATACCTTCTTATACACTTGCCCCTGCATTTCTCCTTCATATATACCAAAAAGTTGTGCAAAAACTTACCTGCATCTTCTCCACATACTACTCTTCTGACACATCTAGGTACTCAAAAGCTTCACCTACATTAATGAATCTTTCATTGAGATAAGCCACTGCCTCTTCTATGACTGATTGCTCAACTGTAACATTTTCTGGAAGTAACCCCTGACTCTCCAGCTTTCTTTTGCCATGGTGAGGGTTCTTGTAATTGTTCCCTCCTTTGCATTTGAGTATTTCTACCATGACATACTGCTATTGCAACCAAGTGTACTTCAACACTTATGGGTCAAAGAAATCATAATAGTCCTGCACTTTCATAATCAAATCGTCTAGATTCTTAGGAAAAGTCTGATATTCTAATGCTTGGATTGCTCTGAAAAACCTAAGTCTAGCACATTTAAGTCAGGAGACTAAGGTGGTTGATTGATCAGTTGAATATTGAAGCCATGCTGTTGCTGCTGCCCTAAATGCTGGGTCATCTGCATGAATATGTGGTCTTGCATTGTCTTTCTGTATGTAAATGTCTTTTGACACACCATCTGGCCAATTCCTCATGATGGAAGGGATGATAGTGTTGATTATCATGTCCCTCACAACAGCCAGGTTCACACTTTCAATTGCCTTTGTCAGCCAGGTTCCTACTTTTCTGTTTTTAGTTGAATACTTGGCCCTCCCATACTCAACAAAAGGATAGATACCAAATTTTCCATTGTGTATCATATTCCCTTCACTGTCCTTAATAGGTTTAGGTATTGCACACACGAACATAGCTTTAATATTATGCCTCTTAAATTGGCAGCAACTATAAGGGGCATCTTCAACAGGGAGCAAGTAGAATCTCCTCATGTATGGACTCAAATAAAACCACTTTTCATCTATATGAACAACTTTACGCATGTCAACAAATCTTGGTGGTTGTGTCCTTGATCCTTGGTAATGTGTTGCAACATCCACTTCATTCTTTGAAGCTTGTGATCATTGGTAAGTTTTCGGTGAGTGCTGCTTGTGTGACTTCTGAGCTTCCCCTGTTTCAGCAGTCTATACACAGTGGATGAGGGGACTTTAAGATAGCTAGCAAATGCCCTAATACTTACCCTAAGATGAAGTGGGACTGACTGAAGCCATGCCACATCATACACCCGTATTTTTCTATCACAGCTGCTTATTTTTTTTGCTTCTAACATCTATGGGTTTCCCACTTTCTCTCTGTTTTTTCGCATCTTTCCATATTCTATCTAATGTCACCCTATGTATGCCATACTTTGTTAATAATTTTCTTTCTAAACCCCATGCAAGATTGCCTTTTGGTTCTAAGGTAAGAAGTTCATCAACCAACATTTTCCTTTGTTTTAAACATAACATTGGTTTTTTCCTAGTGGAACTTACATTGATCCGTGTTTCCGACTATGGCTGGTGGTGGTGAACTTGTTGTTGTTGTTCTTTGTGATTCATGCACTTGTTTATGTGGCTGCTTCTTCACTGTCCATGTAAATGTCATCGTCACTTTTATAATGCTCTCCCATTTCATGCAACAGCAAGTCATCCTCCATGCCTTCAATTTCCGGGGAGCTCTTGAAGGCAAAAGAAACCTACATCTCCCACATCATTTGACTCCATTTTGCTAGATAAACTGTGAAGAAGAAGACTGAAGTTTGAAGTTTTTTTTTTGGAAATTTCAGTCTGTAAATTTTTTTGATGATTAATGGCTAATTAATGTGTTGTGTGTGCAGTGAACTAATTGCTGGACTTAACTTCTAATGTAACTAAATCATACTAGGTGATTAGCGTTTTCTCTCTCTTCATTTTGTGTAAAACCTCCTCACTAAATGTTGGGGGTATATATAGAAGAGAGAGTATTTAGGGTTGTGTTTGTTTACTGGTTTTGAATGGCCAAAAATTTAAATTTTCGAAAATTTGGAAAACCTAACATTTTGGAGGGAAATTGAATTGGTGCCAAAATTCCCCTTTCCCCGATTCCCTCCACTTGGGCGTAGGAAATGGGACAGTGGTCCCTCTTTTCTCTCTCCTCCCTTCCCTTCAATTCCATGTGCACTTGTCCCCACTCCCTTTAATACCCCACCTTACTTTTGCTTAATCCTCAATTAAAATTTTGTTTAGGTAACTAGGTTTTTCAAAAGTGTAACATGTAAAAAAAAAACGGAGGAGTATTTATAAAATCTTATTATAACAAAATCAAACTTAATAAAAATAGTTGTAAAAAATTGGGATATTACATCTACTCCCCCTTAAAAGAAAGTTCGTCCTCGAACTTTAATGTTAGCTCTTGCTACTCATACGAAAACAAAAAATTAGTATCACATTTTACCCCCCTTACAGAGTTTCGTCCCCGAAATTCTAGCGTACATGCTGAAAAAGTTCGGGACAATCAAAAGTTTGACTTGATGACCATAACACCTTGACTAATTTTACCGCCTTGTTCTGGGTACTTCTCATTTTGGTATCAAGGATCCTAACTGCGCATTGCTCAAAAGATAAAGTTTGATCTAGTTCAATGGTTTTAGGTTGAATGATATTGGTAGGATCATGGACATATTTTCGAAGTTGAGACACATGAAAGACATTATGGACATTGGCTAACTCCATTCGTAAGGCTAATTTATAGGCTACTTCACCGATTCGCTCCAAGATCTCATATGGTCCAATGTAACGCGGATTCAACTTCCCTTTCCTACCAAATCTCATGACCCCCTTTGTTGGTGACACTTTCAGCAAGCCTTATCTCCAACCTCAAATTCCATCTCGCTTTTATTATGATCTGCATAAGCCTTTTGTCGATCTTGAGCTGCCTTCATGTGCTCTTGAGTAAGTCTAACCTGTTACGTTGTTTCTTCAATCATCTCTAGCCTTAAAGTCATCGTCTCACTTATATCACTCCAACACAAAGGACTCCTACATTTCCGCCCATACAATGCTTCATAAGGTGCCATCTTTATGCTTGAGTGATACCTGTTGTTATATGAAAACTTTATAGTTGGCAAATTATCATCCCAAGATCCTCCAAAGTCTATCACTCATGCTCTCAACATATCCTCCAAAATTTGAATTGTTCTCTCTGTCTATCCATCTGTCGTAGGGTGAAAAGTCGTACTAAACTTGAGCAATGTCTCAAATGCTTATTGTAACTTCTCCTAGAACTTGGACAAAAATCTCGAGTCTCTATCTGAAACAATATCCTTTGGTACTCCATGCAGCCTCACAACCTCTCGCACATATGCACTAGCCAATTGCTGTAAACTCCAAGTATCCTTCATTGCTATGAACCTGGCCGACTTTGTCAAATGATCCACTATAACCCATACGACATTCTTGGCTGACTTAGTAAGTGGTAATCCCATCAGAAAATCCATTAAAATAGACACCAATTTCCAACTCGGCACTTCCAAAGGTTGCATCATTCACCCAGGCCTCATATGCTTAATCTTCAGAAACGCCATACACTTTGCAACAAACTCAGCAACCTCACGCTTCATGTTTTTCCACCAAAAATGTTGCTTTAAATCGTTATAGAGCTTATCTCCTCCAGGATGTATAGAATATGGCGTACTGTGAGCTTTATCCAAAATCTTTCTTTTTAACTCCTCATCCTTAGGAACACACCATCTTCCTTGTACCTCACAGCACCATTCTCATCAATGTCAAACTCGGTGGCAACTCTATCTTCCTTCATTTTCTTGATCTTCACCATCCACTCATCATTACCTGGCTTCCCTAGAAACTCATCGAATAAGGTGGGTTGCACACATAGTGCATTCAATTGAGCTTCTTCTTTCCCTTGCTCTATGACTTCTAAGCTCATTCTCCTAAATTATTCACACAATCTCTCAGATAATACCATCATGTTCATCGTATGGCTAGTCTTCCTACTCAACGCATCAACAACTTTATTCGCTTTACCCTCATGATACAAGGTCTCCAAATCATAATCCTTAATGAGTTCAAGCCATCTCCTTTGTCTCATGTTCAACTCCTTTTGAGTAAATATATACTTGAGTCTTTTATGATCGGTGAAAATCTTACATGACACACCATATAAATAATGCCTCCAAATTTTCAATGCAAATACTACAGCAACCAACTTCAAATCATGAGTAGGGTAATTCTGTTCATAAAGCTTAATTTGTCTCGAAGCATATGCTACCACCTTACCATGTTGCATCAATACACATCCTAACCCATTCTTAGAAGCGTCACTATACACCTCAAAACCTTCTAATCCGGATGGTAACGTCTAAAACTGGGTCTGTCAAGTAAGTATTTGCTTCAATTCTTGGAAAGCTTTCTCACACTTCTCATCCCACTTGAAATCGAGTTGTTTTCTTCATCAAATTGTCAAAGGTTGAGCTACTTTTGAAAAATCTAACACAAACCATCCTATAGTAGCCAGCAAATCCTAAGAAACTTCTAATCTTTGTTACATTACTAGGTCTTTCCTAGTCTGTCACTACTTGTATCTTTGATGGATATACGACAACGCTTCCCTCGAATTCACATGACCCAAAAATGCCACTTTCTCAAGCCAAAATTCACATTTGGAGAACTTAACATACAACCTTTTCTCGAAGTATCTCGAAAACTTTCCTTAAATGACCCTCATGCTCTTCCTTGTCCTTCGAATACACCAAAGTATCATCAATGAACACCACCACAAATCTATCCAAGTACGACTGAAATGTCCTATTCATAAGGTCCATAAAAGTTGCAGGTGCATTCGTAAGTCCAAATGGCATCAAGGTGAACTCATAATGCCCATACCTCGTACGAAACGCCGTCTTTGATACATCTTCCTCCGCAATTCTCAGTTGGTGATACATAGACCTCAAATCAATCTTAGAGAAAATTACAGCATCCTTAATTGATCAACTAAATCCTCAATCCTAGGTAGTGGGTACTTATTCTTTATTGTCACATTATTCAAATCCCTGTAATCAATACACAACCTCGGTTCCATCCTTCTTTCGAACAAATAACACTGATGCTCCCCAAGGTGAAACACTTGGCCTAATGTACCCTTTATCCAACAATTCCTCTAATTATATTGTACCTTCAACTCTTGGATCTCCGCTGGTGCTATTTTATATGGTGCCTTAGAAATAACTCCAGTTTCGGGTACCAGGTCAATTTTAAAATCCATTTCTCTCACTAGCGAAATCCCTAGAATTTCTTCTGGAAAAACATCTTGGAATTCTCTCACCATAGGAGTTTGAGATATTTCTCCATCTTTCACACTCACATCTTTCACATGGCACAAATAGATGGGTAGCCCTTCCTAATATAGGTTTTAAATGATATGGGCGACACAACACCGACTCCAGGTTTAGAAACAATTCCTTGGTAGGATATTCTATTTCCCTTTACCCCCCCTAAAAGACACCTTTTGGGTATGACACTTTATCCTAACCCTATACTTAGCAAGCCAATCCATCCCCAATATTACATCAAAGTCGGGTAGGTCAAACTGAATAAGATCAGCAGGCAAATCAGATCCTAATATAGTAATGGGTATGTCTTAGTATAAGGAACTACAACGAATTACTTCTCCTAAAGGTATGGTTATGAAAGTTTGACACAAGGTTGAGGGTTTTAAACCTAACTTTTCAACAAAGGAACTAGCTATGAAAGAATGACACGCCCCAGAATAAAAAAGCAAGTAAGCAGGGTTAGAGTTTACGAGGAAAGTACCCGTCACAACATTGGCGTTAGTGTCCGCTTCATTCCGGTTGATAACATAGATTCTTCCATTGTTGCCTCGAGCGCTATTTCCATTGCCATTTCGATTGTTGTTTCCTCATTTGCTCGAATTGTGACCATTATGCTGAGTATTGTTCCCTCCTTGAGCATTCGAAACTTGACCCCTGGGAGTTGTTATTGTTATAGGGGCGGTTGTTGTTGTTCTGGCTCTGACTAGGCCCGTAACCATTCTTATTCCCTCCATTGTTCCCACTCTGTCAATTATTCTGACGTTTGGGACACTGACTAGCCTTATGTCCTTTCTCCCCACAAGCATAGCAACTTATTGTGTCTCCTTGACAGGTAAATCCTGGATGGCTTTTATTACACTTCCTACAAGTAGGGTTCTGGCTATAGGATCCATGTTGGTTTGATCTCCCTTAACCTTGGTAATTGGTACGATTCCCTTGATAATTACCACCACCATTATTGTGATTATTGCCCCCATATCGAGGTTTCTTGTCATTCCCATGGCCATTTTGGTTGTTAGGTGGGTCTTTTCTCTTATTCCTCACCATAACTTCCTCTTCACGCCTCGGAATTCTCTCAATAAGACTCCTGAAAAGTTGCGAAGTTGCTCCCCCAAGTCTGGTTTGAATTCTTCCCATTCTCAAACTTTTGAGCCTTGGCTCTCTCATTTAGCACAACATTAGGACAAAATCTAGCTAACTCATTGAACTTTTGGGATACTCTTACACAGACATAGTACCCCCTGGTTAAACCTAGTGAATTAATTGTACTTTTGCCTCCTAATGTGTTCAGGAAAAATCTAGCCTTAATAGCAACCTTGAAAGCATCCCAATTAAAGTTTTCCTGAGCTCTAATGATAGGTTCTTGACTCTCCCACCAAGTGTTTGCATCCTCCCTCAAATAAAAGGTAGATTGGTCTACTTTTTGAGCTTCATGTGTCCCAATAGCAGTGAATAACTTATCAAAGTCTCTTAGCCAGTTCTCTAAGAGTAATGGGTCTTCCTTTCCAACAAAGATTGGAGGTTTAAGGGTTGCTAACTTCTTTGTCATAGCAGCTTGTGGGTCCTCTCCACCATTATTCCCTAATTGGTTTTGCAACACTAAAATCATACGTTGGGTAAGTTGTTCAAGAGATCTCAGTCTCTCAAGCAGTTGTTCAGGGGTTTCAGCCATTTGTTCAAAAGTTCTCCTACGCGATCCAGTGTATACTTAATAGTTTTGCATACAATTCCTGCACATTAGCATTGGTATTACTAAAACTATCCATCCATACATGGTCTTGCATCATAAGTTTTATTCTTGCATTGAGTCGTTGTCTTACCATCTAAGCACATACGGAAAAAGAAAAGGAAAAAAAAAACATTAATAAGCACCTGTAATAAGTGCTCTCACATTAAAGCATATAGACCCTTTTCGATCCCACTCACACCATTTATTTTAATGTTTATTATTTAATTCATATACTATTTAACCTTAGACTTATAATCATTTAACACATTTTATTAACTCCTAACTTTAATTTAATTTATTATAACCTAAGCTCTGATACCAATTTTATTCACTTTTCATTTAAATATCTGACCAAACCTTTAGGATATTACCGTCGCATCTATTGTTAAAAATAAATGTAAGGCTAATTACTAAAATAAAGTTAAACTTACCATCCAAATTATCAAAATAAACCAAACTAAGTTGTCTAACTTAAACCAATTCAAAACTAAACAATCCCAAATAACAGTACTGAGTTATTTCTTAAACTAGGAAAACTTAAAACTACAAGTGCGCTCATTCCTGCAATGTAGTCCCTTTCACCAACCTGCACAATTTAAATAGGAAAAGAACAAAGGAAAACAAATACACAAAAATTAGCGAAAGCTAAGTAATTACAACTCCATCTCGTAAAATAATAATAGTTGTATTTTGAAAATAGTTTTTATAACAACATACAAACAAGTATAGCACAATATGGACAAGTATAACATAATACAGACAAGTATATAATACAATTAACCAATTTAAATACTTAAAGTTTATATGATTCACACAACAACAAATTTTATTATTAAATGGGAATTGGACGTCAGTAGGCTGGGACTAATCCCAGTAACCACCTACTTCAACATGGATCGTCACCCAAATACATTAAGAGTAATAGCCAATATCATTTTGCATAACGTCCCTAGTGTGCACACCCATCACTAATCTAATAGGTATCCACCACGCGCACCAATAGTATTAGGAGGAAGACAATAACATAGTTGTAACAGAATAAAAATTAAGTATTGTTCATCACCTATGGAGGATCCAAGTCCACAGGATAACTCCCTCAATAATATTTCCACTTTACGTGTTTAATAGATTTCAAAAGTTATGACACATCAAATATCACATTAAACACAACACAAAAACATCTTTAGCTCAATAAATATTTTTCCCAACTTTACCACTTAATAAAATTGTAATACCCAAAGTCCAATATTCATAATAATAAATACTATCATCATTAGAGCATCGAAGAGTCACAATGTCAACTTATAATATCATTTGTAACATCATTAATTCGCCAGTTTGTACCCATTAAGTTACATTATCAACATTAATATAATTTTAATACAAATGTATGAATAATTACATTAATAAGTCCAACAATAATCACACTAGTGTGTGTATGTATATATATATATATATATATATATATATCATACGTAAAGTAAATAGTACTAATAATAATAAATTTAGTCATAACAAGTACTAATATTATTCATACCACATAACATCATAACATATATCCAACATAGACAGGATCACATAGCTACATGCATTACACATAGCATACAAATTCCTAATGGGATTCTAAATGTTGATGGACATTGTGAATTAACTTAAATACGTCCAAGTATCGCAATATCACCTAAAATTCGCCTTCTACGAAGTTTCCGTCTACAACAAATAATATTACTTAAAGTTAGTCATTTGAGGTAAAAAATAACACCAAAGTTTAAAACTTTAACAAAAATAATCAAAATCACCGAACAAGTATTTTTTTTTTTTTTTGAAAGGTAAGAAAAAAAAAGGTTAGGAGACCCTCTGCACGAGGGGAACTCCTACCTTATCGGTTACAAGGATATTATGGAGAGCGAAAGAAGTACAATCTACTATAGAGAAATGACTATCTACTAAATGACCAACATTAGCTATCCAATCCGCTGCCTTGTTTGCTTCCCGGAAGACATGACGAATATCCCATGACTGAAAATCTTTGAGAAGGGAGTGGATGTCTCGGATGATGTTGGAGATCTGCCAAGGGGGGGACCAAATGCCTTTGACTGCGTTGATGACCATAAGATTATCGCCTTCGATGAAGATGTGTTGAATATGATTTTGGAGGGCTAAGAGAATACCCTGATGAAGAGCTGTAGCTTCGGCAATGAAGACCGAGGAGGTGCCGAGATTAATTGCTGAAGCTGTGAGGAGGTCTCCAGTGGAATCCCGGATAATAATGCCTGCTGCTGCTGAGTTGCCACGAACCGAACCGTTGAAATTGAGTTTGAAAGATTGTGGAGGGGGAGGCTCCCAGGCGACGAGGATGGAGTTTGTGTGATGATGGGAGGTGGTGGAAGGAGAAAATGGGGACCCAGTGGAGAAACAGTTGTCAACTGTTTCCCTTAGGATCCATTCTTTGTGGAGGAATTCGGCCTTGTGGAGGATTCTATGAATATTGAGTGTGAGGTTATTGAAAATAACATCATTTCTTTCTTTCCAAATGCTCCAAATAATGAAAATGAATTTTACGATTTGAGTCTTATTCTGCCGAATGGTGGAGAGAGTGGTTAGCAATAATTAAAAGGGATGATTTGTCGTTTAGCTAGAATTTGGTGAACGCCGAGACTGTTATGACAAATTAGCCATAGGAAAATTTGGAGTTTCGGTGGAATTTGAAGCTTCCAGATCCAACGGTATTCCCATTTAGCCTGTTGTAGAGGAACTTTATGGGCTAGCCAATTGGCTGATTTGACTGTAAACTCTCCTGAAGAGGAAGGCCCCCAAATGGGTTCGTCAGGAAGAGGGTTCACAGGAAGAGGAATTCCTTTTATGATTTTGACAATATGTTCGGGCAAAATAGTAGATAGTTTTTGAAGATCCCAAGTTCTGGTTGGAAGGATAAAATGGTTCAGGCGCAAGGAAATGTCGACTTGGTCATGGGTGATCTCAAGCATGTTGATAAGGCTATCATGGGAGCACCAATTATGAAGCCAGAAGAGGATTTGATTACCGTCCCCAATTTTCCATCGGATGTCCTTGCGGAGGATGTTTCGTTGTAGTAGGATTTTCCTCCAAATGGAAGAATCTTGCGGTTTAGGTGAGCAAGTAAAGAAAGATTGTCTTTTCAAATATTTTTCCTTTATTAGCTTGACATATATATTGGTTGGGTTTGTTAGAGTTTTCCAACCAAGTTTTGCAATAAATGCTTGGCTCATTGGAAGGGTTTTGCGTAAACCAAGGCCCCCAACAGATTTGGGGTGCAAATTTTATCCCAGGCAACAAGCGAAACACTATTTTTTTCCTTGTTTTGTCGCCAAAAAAATTTCCTATGGATTGAGTCTATTGATTTTGCAAGATCAGAGTGTAGAAGAGTTGATGCACAAGTATATGAAGGTAGGGACTCTAGGTTTGATTGTATTAGAGTTAGTCCGCCGACCTTGGAGAGGAAGCTTGATTCCCATAGGTTAATACGTTGTTTCGTTTTGCGGAGAATGGAATTGAGGTCTGCTTTAGTGGGACGAAAAGAGCTAAAGAAAACACCCAGTTAACGTCCTAGGGAGGAGTTAGGGAGCATATTGAATTGGCTGGCTAAAATGGTTTTCCTGGCTGGTTGAACATGTTTCGAAAAGATGATGGATGACTTGTGAAAATTTACAAGTTGTCCTGAAAGGTCGCAGAATTCATCTAGTGTTGTTCTTAAGTTTTTACATGCTTCATTGGATGCTTTACAGAAAAGAAGGCTGTCATCAGCAAACATAAGGCACGGAATGTTTGCAGTTCGTGGATGAATTTTAAAACCAATGCCCGAACCTCGAACACGGGTTTGAAGCGTTAATTTCCTGATTAGAACTTCCATGCAAATAATGAACAAATATGGTGAAAGGGGATCACCTTGTCGTAAGCCCCTGGAGGGCCGGAAGCATGGTGAAGTATCTCCATTTACTTTGATTGAATAAGAAACGCTAGTGACACATTCTTTTATCCAAAGGACCCAAGTAGAAGGAAATCCAAAAGCGGTGAGTGCTTCCCAAAGGAAATCCCATTCAATTCTATCATAAGCTTTTTCCATATCAAGCTTTAAAGCACACCAACCTGTTTTATTTTGAGACTTTTGGAAGGTGTTGAGAGCTTCCTGTGCTATTAGTAAGTTGTCGTGGATAGAGCGATCCTGAGTGAAAGCGTTTTGTAGAGGGCTTATTTCTCTTTGTAAAATAGGGTGTAACCGGTTGACAATGATCTTGGAAATTCCTTTGTAGATCGTATTGATCAAACTAATAGGTCGAAAATGATCTGGTGTTTCTGGAATATCTTTTTTGGGGATGAGGGTAATGAGAGTATGGTTGAGTGAAGGTGGTAATTTGCCATGATGAAAGAAACTTTGAATTGCAATAATGAGACCTATTTCTATAATTGGCCAGTAGGCATGGAAAATTTTTGCTCCGTAGCCATCAGATGCTGGTGCTTTATTAGGGTTAATATCAAAAATTGCCTCTTTGATCTCAGTTGGTGTAACTGGAGCTAATAAGAGCTGAGAATCCGTTTGTGAAACAAATGGGGTGAGGAAGGTGAGGTCCAAAGTTCTTTGAGCACTGACATTTGATTTGAATCGATCTTGGAAGGATTTGGTGAGCAAATTAGCAAGATCATGTTGGGAGCCGACCCATTGTCCTAAATCATTTCTTAAATGGAAGATAGTGGAATAGGTTCGAATTTTCTTCATTTTGTTATGGAAAAATTAGGAGTTTCGATCGCCTTGGGTAAGCCAAGTTTTGCGGGCAGTATTTCCCCATGCCTTTTGAGTGAAGAGAAGTAATTTTTCTCTTTGGATTATAAGTCGATTGATATGTTTAATCCATATTTCATTAAAAGGTTGTTTTGCAGAATTTCCCCTTATCTTTCTGCTTGCATGCCTGACATTGTGTTAAGACTAAAGAAACCTTTTGTTTCTTTGATGGACTGGGCTTTCAAAACCTTATGGAATCGAATGCCTTGTCATTCGCAGAACAGGGGTGTTTTTTCACCCCCTAATGGTTTGTTCCTCTTTTTCAGGGTAAACTACAAAATGGAACCTACGTCCTAGAGTCTCATTTCGATTACTCCTTTCGAATGGGTTTTCACAACCTTATGGAACCACATGGTTTGCCACTCGCTTATGAATAGCTCGGTGTTCGGCTGGGGATCTAGTGGACTTCTAGTCCATCTATTTCTTCATTTAAATATGGGCCATGAGCCAAATCTCTTTGAAAAAATATGGAACCACATGGCTTGACACTCGCTTAACTAGGGTGTTATCCCACCCCTTAACGTTGTTGTTCATGAATGCAGGTCCAATCCTAAATGGATTTCGAGAAAACGAAGGCCCAAATCAAGTTTCGCTCCGCCTCGATGGTGAAAGACTTACGCCCTTTCAAAATACGGTTATATGAAATCTTGAGTTGGAATATTCAAGGGGGTAAAAAACCCCAAGCTCTGACCGAATTAACTTATCTTAAAAATAAATACAAGTCGGATATCATCTTCGTCATAGAAACACTAACAAATAACGTTAATAGCAAGCGGATTCTTAAAGCGCTCCAATTTCATAACAATATAGTCATAGATCCAATTAACCACTCGGGAGGTATCTGGGTGTGTTGGAATAACAACAATATTAACTCCGCAAAATCAAGTTACTCATGATCGACTAGTTCAATTGGAAATTCTATATAAACCTACCAACAAGATTTACTCCATTATAGGGACCTATTATCCTGCCCAAAATACAGAAAAATATGTCTTTTGGACATATCTCAATCAGTTTTTACTACAGGTACAAAATCCATGGCTTTTAATAGAAGATTTTAATGAAATGCTGCTCCACCAAGACAAACTTGGGGGAGCCCCTTTTAAAAATAGTCAACTGCAACGCTTACCCCATCTTCTCCAAATGCGATGCGCAAAAATCGGGAACTTATTTCCTGTTCGTACTCCACGCGAAATACAGAGCAAAGGAAAATAGAAAGAGAAGAAAAAAGAAGAAGAAGAAATGAAGGAGGAAAATCAAGATCGGATGGTCGACCGGTGTTCCGGCGAGTCCACCGTCGCGGAGATTGGCTTTCATATTTTTTCTTTTTTTAAAAATCTTCGAAAAGTAACAATGGTGAATTTTAGATCTGGGTTTGAAACTCACCAAGAGATAAAGAAAGAGTGAATTACATGAGATTTTTTTGAGTGATTTGGGATTTTGGGGTACATATTAAATAGGTAGGTGAATTTTAGGGTTTCTCCAAAAGATAATACATCAAAAATCTGATCTTTTCCAAAACCAACTCAAACTAGACTTTTTAGATTTTTTTTTCTTTATTTTTTTATTATGAATGAAAATCTGATTTAATAAAAAAAAGGAAAATAAACGCAAACAATCCCAAGTATGACCCATCTTCTAAAAACAGTCCCAACTATTGAAAATCTAGGAAAAGTCCCAACTTCGCCACAAATCTTCCGAAAATGGTCATTGGCACTCGGTTTACCCGCCGCTACGGGTAAACTATCTAACATGTGACTTTTAGCTGAATTTTTATTTACTTTAATTTATTTATTTTCTTTTCTTTATATTTGTTTGTTTTTTATATTTTATTTCAATTTTTTTTACCTTTTTTTCCTTCCAACCCACCCCCCTGACCAACCACGACCACCCCTACCTCGGCCCGATCCACGACCACCCCACCCCACCCAGCCACGACCACGACCATCCTCACCATCCCACCTTGAAACCCCCGAACCACGATCCCCACCCACCCTCCACCCCGAAACACCCAGCCACAACCACCACCCATCCCCTCCGAAACCCTCCAAATACCATCCCCACTCCAACCCACGACCAAACCCCAAAGCTCCACCCACCCCCCAACCACCAAAACCACCAACCACCTCCCCAAACACCACCATCCACCCTCACCCACCCTCCGAAACCCAAAACGTCGAAACCAACCCCACCCACCGCAACAGCGAGATAGAGAGGATGAAGGGGGCTATTTATGGTGAGAGAGGGAGAGAGAGGACATGGGTGTGGTTTTGTGGTGATGATTGGTCGCGGTGTTGCGATGGTGATTAAAAACCTCATGGGTGGTTGTTGATGGTATGGAGGGAGGAGAGAAGATGATGGGGATGAACTGATGTTGTTGATGGGCGGTGTTCGATGAAGGGAGGAGAGAGAAGATGATGTTGATGGGTGGTGTTCGGCAGTGATGGGCGATTGTTGGGGGTGAAGGGAGGAGAGATAATATGAGGGTGATGGTGGTGGGTAAAGGAATGAGAGAGAAAGATAAGGATGATAATGGTGGGTAAAGGATGATGATTGACGATGGGAGTGATGAGTATCAGATGAGGGAGAAAGGGTAAAAAAGGATTAATTGTTTTTGGAAGAAAAAAAGGAGAAAGGAAAAAAAAAGGAAAAAACATGAAATTTCATTAAAAAAACACGTGCAAGTCACGTGTTGTAATATTTACCTGTTATAGGAGGTGGACCGGTTACAAGGTCCATTTATGGAAGATTAGGTCCAAAGTTGGGACCTTTCCTGGATTTTCAATAGTTGGGACTGTTTTTGGAAGATGGGTCATACTTGGGACTGTTTGCGTTCAATTTTTCTTAAAAAAAATCTGATTTCGATTTTTTTTTTCTTTTAAAGAGTAAATATCTAGTACTCCATCCGTTTCATTTTAATCTACACACTTACACTTTTCACGCATGCCAATGCAAAACTTTGAGGACATATATCTTTAGTTTTGTATTTGTAAAAATTATAAAAAATACATATTAATAAAATACATGTTATGATGAATCTAACAAGATCCCACATGACTATATTTTCATCCGTGTATAAATCACAAATGATGGTCAAAGTGAATTTTGTGAATAGTGTAAAATGTCAAAGTGTGTAGATTAAAATGAAACGGAGGGAGTACTACATAAAAATATGAATTTTCCAAAAAAAAATCTGATTATTAAAATTTTATTTTATTTTTCAGAATTTTATATTTATAAAATCTTATTATAACAAAATCAAACTTAATAAAAATAGTTGTAAAAATTTGGGATATTACAACACCTGCATACCAGACTCACGCACCACGACCCAAGCCAGCCTTGTGCAACCACTAGCATTGCACCGCTTCACCACCATCAACCAACCAACACCCTTATTCGATGTTCTTTCTCATGTTACGTCCTCCCACATGCAGCCTGTGCTCTCCTCACCACACCGCCCACCACCCGACTTTCCACTCTCTTTCAAACTCTCCCTCTTCTCTATTCTTCGCTCAACACACAACTACTGAACATCCACGAGCACCACGGTCGAACCGGATGCGAAGTTTGGCGGTGAGTTCGAACCAAATTCACAGTCGAACAAGAATGGAGCTAGGAGGTGAGTTCGAACTAGATCCACAGTCGAACACCAAAGAATTTCGGCCTCCATGTATAAGAAAACCCCGAACCCAGGAAACCCTACCTAATCTAGCGCCGCCTAGCAGCTCGCCCGCCGGCGGCCTGAGCACGTTGCTCACCTGGTCACCGGCGAGCTTGCTTAAAGTTTCGTTTTTGTTTTGTTTTCGTCACTCGTCCTCCTGCGTTTCCCTTCCTCTCGTCGTCACTCGTCCCCGGTCGCTTCCCGTCGCCCCCAGTCCCCTTTCCCCGTTTGAAGTCGTCGGCCAAGTAATTCCACCCCGAGTAGTTGCGTCGGGCTCCCCCATCCCTTTCACCCTTGGTTGTCAAGCTCCCCCTCCCCATCCCCCCTGGTTGTCGGGCTCCCCCTCCCACTCCCTGTGTAGCGTCTCTTTTCCTCTTCCCCTTTAATCTTAGGTCTTAGAGGTCGGCTCCCCTCCCCTTTCCCTTTTCCTTAGTTGTGGTCCTACCCCCGTGGTCTTATTAGTTCCTTTTGCAAACCCTACTGATGAGTTGGGGACGAAACCCCAACAAGTTCGGTGTAGCGGCTCCAACTCCAGCAGTTCGGCAGCAGCGGCATGGAGTTGTTAGTTTTTCTGATGCTTTATGGGTCAATTGGTTACGGTTTCACTAGTAGAATTTTTGCTTATTTATGTGGTGCAATTGCTGTGGTTTTACCCATACACAGCAATAAACCAAGTCAAAAGAAAAGGTAAAATAGAAAATACACCTATTGCTGCGATTTCCAGCCAAAACCGCAGCAATAGATGTCAATGGGAAAAAATTTCAAATTTGGTTGACTGTTTGACCAGTTCTGTTGTTGCGGTTTTCAGCCAAAACCGCAGCAATAGATTAAAATATTATTTCCTTAATAACATTTGAACCTATTGCTGCGGTTCCTAAAAAAACCACAGCAATAGACTTTATGAATTTAATAAAACACAACACGCCCAGTCAGTTAGCTAGGGTTCCTCTCACTTTTTATTCTCGTCGTTTTCTATCCTTCTCTCCTATGAACCTCTCACTCTCCTCTCATCCTCTCGCTGGTCTTCATCCTCTCATCATCTCGCTGGTCTTCATCCTCTCATCTTGCAACTTTATCTCATCTCGCTCACCGGTCTTCATCACCGAAATCGTCTCGCATCTTCAATCACCGGTCTTCATCTCTCATCTCTCTCGTCTGTCTTCATCTCGCTCGTCGGCATCTTCATCTGGGCGTTGGTCGTTCTTGCTAGCGTTTCACTCAACCTCCATTGAAGATTGAAGGTAAGCTTTTAATTTTCGTTGTTTCAAGTTTTAGGTTTAAGTTATTGTCGTTGATGCCATATCTTTTGAGTTTTGATTCCATTAATCTCTATTACTCACGCGTCCTCTTTTGAAATTGTATAGTGAAGCTTTTTCCGGATCTGGAAGAAGAAAACGCTGAGGTTCCAATGAAATTTGGTAATATCACTTTTTTGTTCAAGTTTTTCGTTTAATAGTTTTCGTACGAGCTAATTCTTTGATTTTCTGTCTTTCCAGTTGAAGTTCTTCTCGATTTAGTTTCCAAATCTCGCCGGTCGGTCTTCATCCTCTCATCATCTTGCCGGTCTTCATTCTTCTCGATTTAGTCTATAGATCTCGCCGGTTTTTGCTTCTTTTTTTTTTGTTTTTGTTTCTTAGTTTGTTCTTAGATTTAGTTTTTAATTTTCGTTTCTTAGTTCTTATTTTTTTGGTTTTAGTTTTTCCTTTGTTCTTAGATTTAGTTTTTAATTTTTGTTTGTTCTTAGATTTAGTTTTATGATTTGTTTGTTCTTAGTTTCTTAGATTTAATTTTCTTAGTTAGTTTTATATTTTTTTTGTAATTGTTTTGTATATACTGATTTTTATTTTGTATATACTAAATTTTAATTTCGATCGTTTATTTTCGATTCTTTATATATATATTTACATTGGTGGTAGCGTGATTTGTTGTTGATGAGGTTTCTCTAGTTTTATTTGTATTTTCCAGTCATTTTCCTTTCTAGCTAGCCAAAAAAAATCTCCACTGACACCTATTGCTATTGTTCCTATCAAAAACAGCAAAGCAATATGTTTCATTTTTTTTATTAAAAAAATACCTATTATCGTTGTTCCTACCAAAAACAACAGCAATAGGTTTCATTTTTTTTATCAAAAAAGTTACATATTGATGCGGTTTTGGGTAAGAACTGCAACAATAGGTCGCTCTATTGCTGCGCCCTTAATTGCTGCGCAGGCAAAACCGCAGCAATAGGCCACTTAATGACCGCCGCAATTAACATTTATTCTACTAGTATTTTGCGTTGGTTTATGTGTGCTTGTTTTGCTAGTAGATGTGGTTCTTCCATGACAAGGAATAATATAGGTAGAACTCTAGGTATCTATGTGTTGGCGGAGAACAGAGGTATTTATCCACTTCCAGATCCATGTTCTCAGGTTCAGTTTGAACTAAGTCTGTCGTGTTTCGATCTTCTTTGTTAAGGATTGTAAGTTTCGGTTGTGATCTTCGGATCAGGTGGTCGGGTGATGAATTCAAGCAATTCATATCACCTTATAATTCTGTGATGACTTTAGGAGTCATCACAACTCAAAAACGCATCTCGTGGGAGGCCCTCCAATTTAAATTGGGGCAAGTTTCGACGTCCACAAATGCCGAATTTTCGCCGCTGAGGCAAAACTCATGATACCCTATGTACAGGGGAACGAGTCACGAAAGAAAGTGACTTTAGTAGCGGTTTCATCTTTAGAATCCGAGGAAGATTTCTCATCTCAATGGCCCGGGATTTCTTGTTGTGTGAACTAGTAGTTCCACAAGAACGAGAATCCAATTTCGATGATCGATTTGGTTCAATCTCACGACAATATCCATTACATGTCGAGGGTATTCGGTTGCAAGGCACAAGAGGCATCTCCACCAACGTTTGCCCCCGGGGATGTTCCCTATGTGAAATCTGTCATATCATCTCGCATAGCGCCTCGGACCGAAGGTAGCACGATGGTTTGTAATGCTTAGTTTGTTTTATTCTAAGTCGGTTGTAAAAGCTAGTCGAGCTCACTTTAGTTTTTGTGTGCTTGTTTTTTTGTTAGGATGTATTAGCATTCGGTTGTACTTGTGCTTTTAATTAATGCAAATTTTCTCGATGTAAAAAAAAAAACCAATTAATAGAGATTTTAAAGTAGGAACATCAACGACACACTTATCAAACGAGTATATTGCAAAAATTTCAAAATAGGTGAAAATTCAATATAGATTTTCAACAGACAAAGGTGTTTAACATAGAAAAAACCACAAAAAATTCTAATTGTTATGCTCAATATACACTATTATAATTTGAAATCTTCTTATATTCGTTTGATCTCTATTCTTAGAATATCAAGATTCCTACAAGTCTTTTAATACCTATTATTATAAATATGTATACTAAAAGATCATACGTAAAAAAGCAACAAAAAGAAAAAATAGAAAACAGAGTGGGATAACGAAGATGAGACCAAGTGATCCTTGAGCAAATCCTCTCTTGTAACAAGGATATCAAATACTACCATAAAATAAGATATTTTTAAAATTAGTGTCTAAAGAACTAGTCATAACTCATATACTACCTCCGTTCCTAACTAATTGTTACACTTTGACTTTTGATACTATTCACAAATTTCAATTTGACTATCATTTGTGATTTATGGGTAAGAGAAAATACAGTCATGTGGAGTCTTGTTTGATTCGTCTCAATATGTACTTTTAAAATATCAACTTTTTATAATTTTTACAAATACAAAATTAGAAATATAAAGGCTCAAAGTATTGCATTGACATGCGTGAAAAGTTTAAGTATAACTTTATTTAGGAACGGATCTAGTATTCATGCGTGCACTTTTAGGTTGAGCAATAGTATGAGCACTTTAGTGGTAGATAGGTCATCTAATCTAATCACACCATTATACATTAAGCAGGCATAAATAAGTCACCTAATATCACTCTAACTCCAAAATTAATTAATATCAGACTTTTGCAGTTGAAGCTAAAGTCACCTTCAACAAGCAGTGCCCCCAGTCCCCACTAACTTGAAATATAATGAAGTTCTATAAATAGGGATCAGATATTGTCAAGTGTCACACATCCAATCAACAAATTAAAGCAAGCATTTTCTCTTGACTCTGGAGTGATGGTTTCCATCCAATATCCAGAAATATTTGTTGCTGTTGTATGCTTTTTTCTCATATGTTACTTAATACTTAACAAGACATGGCATTCCATGGAATTGGCCTTTCCTTGGAATGTTACCATGTATTTTAGTTCACCTTCACCGCACTCATGACCGTTGCGTTGATGTTCTGCAAGGCAGCAATTGCAGTTTTCTTTTCAAAGGTCCATGGTTTGCTAACATGGACTTCTTGATGACAGTTGATCCTGCCAATATCCAGCATATTATGAGCTCCAACTTTAGAAATTATCCCAAAGGAGAAGAATTTGTCAAGATATTCGATATCCTAGGGAACGGGATCTTCAATTCCGATGGAGATTTGTGGAAAGTCCAAAGGAAAAGCACGCGAGCTCTTATCAATCATCGGAGGTTCATTCGGTTCTTAGTTAAGATTACTTACAACGAGGTGCACAAAGGATTGGTTCCCATACTCCAACATGCATACAAAGACGGCCTTGTCGTAGACTTACAAGATGTGTTTCAAAGGCTTACCTTTGATACTACATGCTTGCTAGTCAGTGGCCATGACCCCGGCTGTCTCTCCCTCGCATTCCCTCATATTCCCTTCTCTCAGGCCCTTGATGATGCAGAGGAAGCCATAGCCTATCGACATCTACTCCCGCAAAACTTTTGGGAGTTGCAAAAGTGGCTAGGCTTGGGCCAACCCAAGAAACTAAGCCAAGCATGGAACGTCCTTGATCACTTCATTGATTACATTATATCGATGAAGCGTGAAGGGCTAAAGGGTGGCCAAAAATCATCCTTCAAGTTGGAAGAAGAAGAAGACGAAGAAGGTATCGATCTTTTAACATCGTTCCTAGATGAAGAAACGAGTGGAATCAATACTAGTGATGATAAGTTCTTAAGAGATACAATTCTCAACCTCATGCTTGCAGGACGAGACACGACTAGTTCTGCTCTTACATGGTTTACTTGGCTAATAACACAACATCCTAGAGTTGAAGAGAAGATAAGAAATGAATTGAAAGGAATAGCCAATGAATGGCATGTTTTCCAAATAGAGGAAACAAGCAAGCTAACTTATCTACATGCAGCACTTTGTGAGTGTCTAAGGCTATATCCTCCTGTTCCTTTCCAACATAAATCCCCAATACAACCTGAAACCCTACCAAGCGGCCACCACGTAACCCCAAAGACGAAAGTATTGTTTTCTTTGTACGCCATGGCAAGAATGAAGGGAATATGGGGCGAAGATTGCTTCGAGTTTAAGCCAGAGAGATGGATAACAAAGGAAGGAAATATCAAGTATGAGCCACCTTATAAGTTTTTGTCATTTAACGCCGGTCCACGAACTTGCCTAGGGAAGGAAGTGGCTTTCACACAATTGAAGATGGTAGGCGCAACTTTGATCCATAACTACAACTTTCATGTGGTTGATGGACAACATGCAGAACCAGATTTGTCAATCGTTCTTCATATGAAGCATGGATTAAAGGTTAAGGTAAGCAACAGATGAAGCATTATATTGCTTGGAACTGCAACACTCTACAACAATTGACGAATTGATTTCATATTGTACGTATGTTGTAATTAATGTATGCGAACCCATGACAGCGAGTGCTCAGAACTGAATAAATAATGGGGGCTAGGGATGATACAGTATATGTTATTTCTCTTGTTTTTTACCAGATTTCATGTGATATTACTGTATACTATTGTGCTGCCTTCAGAATTCAAGTTGCAACCTACTCTGTTAATTTGCAGACATATTCCAGTCAGTCGTCAGTCGATGTTTCTTTTGCCATGCTTAGGGGAGGATCCAAAGCAGATATATTCTAGTCATCTGATGTTAAATTCATTTGCCAAGCTCTAGAAGAGCTTCAGAATTTGGATCCATTTGGCTGGAGGAAAGACATTTTCAATGCAATATGATTTTTTATGAAAGGACATTTTTCAAGGAAAAATATAATTGTAAATTAGTTTGCTTTCTTTGGTTCATTGTACGAAAACTTAGAAAGAAAAAGAAGAATGGACATGGAAGGTAAAGTTTGCAAGGGAGGAAGGTAATGTACAAGAAAATATGGCATTCCTCTAATTAAGAAGGAATTTTTTTTTATTTACAAAGGAACTAATTTTCCACAATTTGATAAGCTATTTTCCATCATTTACAAATCAAACAAAGGAATATAAGAAAAACTTTTCCAAGAATAATTTCACTATTTACAAAAGCTCTCTAATTAATTAAGTTTAGTTATTAGGTTATCTTTTTTAAATGATTATTTTACTTTCAGTGAATCACTACTTATATGAATATTTGGTATCCTGTATGAGCACTACTCATATGAGAGCGTGAAGACACTAAGTAATAATCTTATTTAACCAATAAAATTCATTTTTGGCTAAAAATGTAATCATTTTTCCCTTGCAAAGTCAATCTTCCTAAAAATTTACATACAAGTAATATTTCTAATAAAGGCTTACATTTTTACTAGTATTGATTATAGTTCCACTATCCACACATTCTCATATATAAATAGTTCTCATTTAAAGATTATTCTATATGTACGGTAATTAGGTAAATTTACTCCCCTCGTGACACAAAATTCAACTCACTTCTTCCGTTCGTTTTATAACATACTCTCATTTAGTAAGTACATAGTTCCATGAACGTATGTAGGGTAAAATTTTTTTTCTCTTTATTCCTCTTTACTCTACCATGTTGAATCTCTCTCTCACACACACAAACACACATATGTTCAAGTCATCAAACTTTATACTTACTAGTAGATTATTTAAGATATTAATGGTCAAAGTTGTGCCTTTATAAGCATGACAATCAAAGTGTTGCAACTAATAAACTAACAGGATTATCGTATAGTTTTTATATATTGAGAACAACTCCAAATCACCATGGAACCAAATATGAACACAATAAACCTTGTCAGTTGGTCCTAATCCATTGGCTAATAGACACCTACACAGACAATGGCTACGATCTTGGACCATCTAACACCGTAGAAGAAAATGAAGCATACTTAGCCATCTACCCTCGATCCCCCATTTCATAATACTACACATAAGGTTTCAGCATATTATGAGTAAGTATTCTAAATATATGTGTTCTCTTCATCTTGGATTTCATTTACATGAACTTTTCAACTAATTATCTACATTTATTTGAATTTATTGTAATGTGAATTAAACTTAGGTAACCTTGAGTAGAGCTCATCGAAACTTTTAGAGCTAATCTAACCTTATTTCTCCGTAAATTTTTAATAGGTGAAGAGAACAAGTGAAATGTTGCAAAGAAAGTACTCTAGAAAATAATTTTTCCAAGTTTGAAAATACTAACTACTTCCAAAGAAGAGAACTACCTAAGGTTAAAAAGAGTACTTTTTCCAAAGAAAGTGATCTTCCCTATATTCCTTAATTTAAGTTTAAATTGTAGATGAAAATAGAAAAGTAGTTTTTCCAAGTTTGCTCCATATAATGTTTCTTCGATTGTTTTGCTTATAATTTGTCTTGAATTTTTCAGGGCTTTGAAGTAATATTTTTTTTTTTTTGAAGTTTCTCCAGTAGATGGGGAAGCGTGGGAAGAATCAGATAAAAAGCCCTCAGAATTCAAAGAAAATTAAGTTGCATAAGAAAGATGTAGACTTTATTAATCCCGACGACGAAATTGATGCCTGTAAATTTCTTTTTCTTATTCTGATTTTCTATTCTTTTATGCAATTGATTAGTGCCCTTTATTTTATTTTTTAATTTGGGAAAGTGGGTTATTGATTAATTTTTGTGGTTGTGAAATTTGCAGTTCATAAGAAAAGAGATATAATTCCTTTGGATATAAATGCTGATAATGTTGATTCTGAAGACGATGACGATGAGCTGTATGTCTTTAATTATAAGGTTGGTTTCTCACGTTTGTGTTTGGCTTAATCAGAAAATGGATGTATTATATTAATTTGTAATTTTTTTCAAATTAATGAACTTTATCTAATTGCTAGTTGTTTTGTTATTGCTGGAGTGATTGTAATTTGTTAAGCTAGAATGTTGAAAGAGAGATAAGTTGCTGCATATTAGCATTAATTATGTTGAGTCTTACTTGGATTTATCTTCCCATTTTGTTTCTTATAGGTTTAGATGATGATGATGATGATGAGGATGATGATGAGGACGATGAGGATGATGATGAGGACGATGACGATGATAGCAACCTGAAAGGCCTTGCTGGGAAAAGTAAGATATAATTCGACATTGTTTTATTTGATCTTTTGTTGCTATGCTATTTCAAGGGTATATCCCTCTCCCTGAACTGGATTACAGAAAAATTTGACGAAAAGCTCTAATTTAGTGATGAGATAATGACATCCTTTTGCAAATTGGAAGTGTGCTATATCAGTTTAGTTTCATGTGATTTTCATGAGAGAATACCTAAGTACCTCTTCTACTGTTCCTCACTATTTGTACGCTTCAGGAACATGTTTTGTTGGAGAAATGTTATCTGTTTATTATGCAGATGATCAGGGTTCTTCCACATAAATCTTGCACTTAACAAAATCATTGTGATACATTAGTTGTCATAGACATTTTGCCCGAGAGGCTTAGAAGCTTAACGTGTTAAGAATGTTTATTTTTTATATTTGTAAAATATATGCTGTTGCCTGCCAGCAGAATGCTTTATTTGTGTTTCAGGAAGTTAGGAACATCTTCCAGGCCATGCCACCTTATCTTGATGGTAAATCGGTATATGATAGTTATTACTTGAAATTTTGAGATTTGAATGTGTGATCAATTGATCATCATGTGCTAGTGGTACTTCATTACGTGTTTTGTACCTTCATCAACATGTACTTGGTCTGACATGGCCCATCCTGCAATATATGGCTAACCTAAGGAAGGTGCTTTTTTGGATGCATTTCTTGTACTATTAACCATTGTAGACGTGTGTGCTTCCTGATTTCCACGCGTCATTCTTTTTCTGTTACCTCCCCTATTTATACTTTGGTGTCATATGTGGCTGATTAATGTATGCTGGATTATTCTCAGTTTTAAGGCAGCAGAATATCTAAGGGAAAAGACTGGTGGTATTGAGGAGGAAGTGGATGATGATACTGAAGAGGATAAGAAGAAAGAGAAGGTCTGGTCTAGAGCAAAGAGCGCTTACCATGGCGGAGATAATGTCGATTATGAGGTAATATATTAATTAACTGTTGTACCATTAAATCGTGGTTAATCGTTTGTTGTATAAACAGATAAAAGAGCTGTGGAAATTGCTAGAAGAAGTACAAAATGATGTGATATAATTGAAAAATCCCTGTGTAAAGTTGGAATCAATACTTTCAAGGGAAGTTTTCTTAACTTATCGATGATTTGTGTGATCATATCTGATAGTTACAATCAAGTGGTGAGGATTCCCCTGCAGAGGAAGAGGAAGAGGTGATAAAGTTGCTGAAGGAAAGAGCAGAATCTTTGAGGGCCGAGGATTTTGGACTCATGGATGAGCAGGATGACAGTGATGACGAGCCGACTATGGAGGTGAGTTTACCAGTTATAGGCCTATAAAATCTATACTTCTATCTAACATTTTAATTGCTATATCACTCCTTTTTTAAAATTTCTAATTGCAAAAGCTGTGAACCCTTTTCGATGTTTGATGGTGGAGAATCTGGAATGGTGGATTTGGGTATTGTAATTTGTTTTGGTATTTCTTGGTTAATGATTCGTACTATTGATGGGTTTAGGAAATGATGGTCAAAGGGGGGAGGCCTAAATCAAAATCTTCCAGTGATAAAGATACTGAAGTTGATGCTGTCCCAATGTATGAAGAGGTGAAAAAAGATTTAAGTGCATTGTCAAAGGATGAGCAAATGGATGTTGTATATAGGTAAGCATCTTATTTCCTGATACCCCTATTGTACGCTATTATTTTTCGATGGAATTTCATTCAAATGACGGGAGAATTATCATCGTTGCATTTCCAAAGTTTTGTATTCATTCGTCCCACTTGAATAAACTAATAATGTTAGGCATCTGTCATTAAGATACGCTTGCATGGATATTCTGGGTGCTCATAGTATGTTTGGAGCACTGATACTTAGTATTTTGAGCTTTAATTATATACTTTCTAAGTTGTGTCTTCATTGCTTGAGGCAGGTTTGTTAAACCCTTGGCTTTATGAGGGAAAGATTATTATGTATAGAATACATAAATCAAATATCGATATGTAAAGTTCTATGATTCCTAGTTTGGGTGATGCATGATTACTTGCCAAGATCATGGCCTCATGGGTTGGGAGATAAGGTGGTATGGGGTTGACTCATTAGAAGGTGTGCTAAGTGTGTTGCACATGTGTTTTCTATTGATATATATGCACAGAAATATTGGGGCAGGTTCAACAGTCTACAAAATACTAATTTCTGAGATCTTCAGACTTTGTATGTTCAATTTATTGCTGTATAGAGTCAGGGGCGGACCTATTAAGGGTCCTGGGTGGCACAGGCCCACCAAAAAAAATCAGTTTTCCTTTTTTTTTTTTTAACGTCAGACAATCTTTACATAGGGTAAAACTGATATCCGCGCTATAATTAGATACAATGTAGCGTTGGCTCAGTGGTAATGTTACCACCGAATTCTTGAACGCAGTACGAACTACCACGCGGGTTCGATTCATCCCTGCACCAATTCCAGCTTTTTTTCTTCTTTCTTCTTTGTTTGATTATTTTACTTTTTACTTCTTTCTATTTCTTCTCTTTTACCACTTTTTCTTTTATATATTAGATCTTCATTTTATTATTATCTTAAATAGTATCCATTTCTCTTAATTTTTGCTTTAATTTAACCTCTATTTTTTTTTGTGATATAACGATTATTCTCCTTCTGTTTTCAAATAAATTCAACAATTTGACTTTTTACACTATTGATATATTAAATATGACCAAGATTTATTTACAAATACATAAAAATAATTCTACTATGTAAAATTTTGGATTTGTCTCTATTTACATTTACCAAATTTATATCAACTTCCTAAAAGCTATAGGAACAAATAATTGAAGATATTAAAGGTAAGAGTCGCGTCTGTTGATGAGTGTAAAAGTCAATCTGTTGAAACTAAACTTTGCATATGTTATTATATATGATCATTATCTATTTACTTGGTTTAGTTAGGACCCCCCAAATTCAAAATCCTAGATCCATCCCTGTATAGAGTACGTCAAAAATCTCTGTTTGTGGTCCCATGAGATTATGGTAGGCTATTTCTCAGGTTCTCAACTTTATACTACCTTTGTGTTTTTAGATGCAACATTTGATTATTTTAATACACTCACCAAAAAGGCAAATGTTGCATCTAAAAAAACAGAGGAAGTATAATCGTAATATCATTAGCCTTTTCTGCTTACTGGAATCACTTAAGGCATCATATCTTTCTATGCTATTGAATGACTCACTTTGCTGATAGTATTATGGGTGCGCTTTTTTCTGCTGTAGTTCTGCTCCAGAATTAGTTGGACTATTAGCTGAGTTGAATGATGCCTCCAAGCAGCTTGAGACTGATGTTAATCCCCTTCTTTCTAAGGTATATTTCTCATTAGATATTCAAATATATAATGATCTTATTTGTTTAATCTGTGATGCATTTTGCCACTGTACTTGTTGTTAGAAGTGTGTGTGGATATAACAGTGAGTAACAGGATATTAGATCTTCCAAGCACATATTAGATACGCTTTCCTATAAGTTATTTACCGACCCACTAGGAACAACAGAGTATCACGGTAATACTTATGAGATACGAAGAAGAAACATTGAATCTTGGTTGTTAACAAGAAACAATCCCAACAAAAGTTTGTAATCTGATTTTGTTTAGACAAAATACAAGAGAATACATTCTCTAAGCAAGTACACTGGAAATGAAAAATATTTTTCTCACTTAACTTTCATTCCATATGTGATATCTCCCTATATATACTAGGGAAGATTTACAGAGGAAAAGCCTGAAAGCATGCAACCATTCAGACGAAAAGACAAGCACCATTTCGCGAAAGAAATGCATCGTCAGGAAAACTGACGACTTGGAGCTGGCGCTCCTCTTTGGAGCGGAGGAGCGGGCGCTCCAGACATGAGCCGGCGCTCCTCAGCCCTGTTAGGAATTTGGTTCTAATTCCAAATCCCTGCCTGAGCGTGTGCTCTTCTGTAGAGCGAGCACTCTACTGACTTGCCTTCTCGTTTTTCCTTCTTACTCATCACATAACATAAACGGAGACATTTAAACTATAAATGTTCCAACAATCCTCCTCCATTTATAGTATAAATGCTTTGAAATCCGTACACTTGCAAATTACACAAAATCAACTAAACTTGTGTATAAATGAAAATGTCTTAAAGATTGAATTTCCACTTAGTACAACACACTTTACAAACTTTCGATTGAAATGATTGACTAAGCATTGAATCACTCAACCATATGAAAATTTGAAGATGCTATACACACAAGCTTACACAAACAACATTGTCACATTTGACTCTATTAAAGGCCTTGAGTCCATATCCACATTCATGAGTTTCCTAGTTAAGCCCCAAACTAGGTGAAGCGGCCAAACTTCTTACTCATATAGGTAAATCTTCTATAACATGCTCTCGTAACCGAGCAACTAACCAAAGGTTTATTAAGAAATTAATCAACCTCCAACATTGCGAAAAACAAGCACTAACCTTGGGATGTAATAAAAAAAAATATTATAGTGCTCCAAATTACAAATAAAGTGGGATCCTCATTGAATTCAAGATCTTGCGTTGTACAAGACGTGAATTGAGTTTTCTTCATTTGCAATTTACTTAATAAAGGCTTAAAACACATCCCTACTTTTATATAACATAACTTGACAACAACTTTGGCCAAATTCATCAAGTTAACAAAACATATAAAAGTTCATTAACACGACTCCATGTTTATAAAATCACAAACACCACAATGTCGCAATCCAAAATATGTTGTGACTTTCCATTATAAACATTACAATATCATTAATCATATGTCATTGATACTCATTGAAGTATATCACAATAACTAGTGATATGATGCAAACACTTCAAACAAATAACATGCTAATACTAAAACTAAACAAATAAATTAATATTCTTCCCTATTTTAGTATTAACAAATGAACATCTTGTCTATTTAAACCAAGACTTGTATATGAAAACAACCACATAAGTACACTTCTTGGATAACAAGGAATTAACCTCCTTCATGAAAAACCTCCTCCATGAAGTACCTCCTCCAAGAAGAAATATCATCTTCTTGTAAGAAACAAATCCCTAAACCAAGATTTAACCCATGGCAAAATATTCTTCTCAAACCGAAGAACATATTTAATTTCACATAACTCCGTCTAGTAAATAGATTAGATCAAAGACAATAAACCATTATCTTCCCAAGACATTTAATAATTTCAATAAAAACAAAATCGGTAAAAATCATATGTATACAATACCAAATTTAGACAAAATTTCATTGCCGCCAAATTTAATACATAACCAATTTATACAACCGATTTCCTCAAAATCATGAACTTTATGATCTCATAAATTGAAATAATTAATTACCATGTCTATCATTATACTTTACTCAAGTATAACACATGTCACTTTAAAAAGTGAAAAAACTATGAAATAATAACATTCCATAAATCATAATCAATTTCTAGTATAAATTTATAACATGTTAATACTAAAACTAAACAAAAATTAATATTCTTCCCCATTTTAGTATTAACAAAACATATAAACACTTATACTAGTGATTACCACAAAATCATTGAAATAAATCAATATTTTGATTTTCCAACTTGTAAATTATAAACATCACCCAACTTTATATAAAATTGAGAAGAACATTTAATACTCATTTTAACCCCATGTCTAAAATATAAATATTCTAAAGAATATAGAATCACATTTATAATCATAGACAACACATGGTCAAAATAAAATTAAACACATAGCCCATACAAGGATGGCCTACTAACAACAACATGTTTATAATTTTCACAAGTTCATGTTCATGTCAACAATCATATACTCAATAAATTATAAAAACACATTTACTTTAATAAAACAAACATTATAACTTGTCCATGAGTATATAATAAAAAACATAATTAGTGATTGTAATCCACTAACTATAACATGATCAATAAATAAACTTAATGATCATCATATTAATACTCATACCAAAATCATGAAAAATAACATGTTAATACTAAAACTAACAAATAAATTAATATTCTTCCCCATTTTAGTATTAACAAAAAAAAAAAAAAAAAAAAATCAGATTTTGAAAGAGTGAAATATAGCATGATATTTCGATATCATCAAAGTCATCTACCCTTTTCATCATGGTTCAAGAACAAAATTCTTCTTCCAAACAAACATGGAAATCATGAAAGATAAGATGAGTTGATTTAACATGTCTCCATAAAACCATGATATGATACGATTCCATTGTCAAGGTTTGGCAAAACAAACTTGGTATCATCATACCAAAACCGTTTTCATTAATCATGAAGAGGTGCCATTGTCAAAAGTTTGACAAAACATTTTCTTAAAGAAAACGAAAACATGCAGTACACGTTAAAACCACCAAAATCAAAGGAGACAATGATGAAGAAATAAACTTCATCTCAGCCCAAAATACCAACTGTCATAGTCAACTATAAACCAACATAAACCTTGTTGGATCAAAATGATGGATTTATATTCCACCAAAACTTTCATAAACTACCAACGCTCAACATATTTAACGTTGCTAAGGAACAAATTATCACCAACAATAGGTAATTGAGAAACCCATGGAACAAAACCATCCTTTTAATTAATCATGAATAAAACATTCTTAAATTAATTAAAAGACAATAGTATTATCTAATACTATAACATGAAATTCTATTATAATCCACACAATAAAATTAATGAACATAATAGAAACTCACAATCCAACCCGAAATTGGGTTTTGAGAAATCCATCATTCCCGGCCTCTTGTCTTGTAACATTCTTCTTCTCTTTCCATTTAACAATGGCATTCCAAATTTAGAAAATTAGAAACATCTCACCCAAGGAAGATCCAATTACCCAAGGATTAAATAACTTATAGATTGTTAGAAGTGTGTGTGGATATAACAGTGAGTAACAAGATATTAGATCTTCCAAGCACATATTAGATACGCTTTCCTATAAGTTATTTACCGACCCACTAGGAACAACAGAGTATCACGGTAATACTTATGAGATACGAAGAAGAAACATTGAATCTTGGTTGTTAACAAGAAACAATCCCAACAAAAGTTTGTAATCTGATTTTGTTTAGACAAAATACAAGAGAATAACATTCTCTAAGCAAGTACACTGGAAATGAAAAATATTTTTCTCACTTAACTTTCATTCCATATGTGATATCTCCCTATATATACTAGGGAAGATTTACAGAGGAAAAGCTTGAAAGCATGCAACCATTCAGACGAAAAGACAAGCACCATTTCGCGAAAGAAATGCATCGTCAGGAAAACTGACGACTTGGAGCTGGCGCTCCTCTTTGGAGCGGGCGCTCCAGGCAGGAGCCGGCGCTCCAGACAGGAGCCGGCGCTCCTCGACCTGTCAAGAATTTGGTTCTAATTCCAAATCCCTGCCAACTTTGAGCGTGTGCTCTTCTGTAGAGCGAGCACTCTACTGACTTGCCTTCTCGTTTTTCCTTCTTACTCATCACATAACATCAACGGAGACATTTAAACTATAAATGTTCCAACACTTGTAAGATTCGTCCAAGTCAGATGGGCATGTAGTGCACTTGGTACTTAAGCAGTATAAATGGATTTGTTGTTCATAAGGTTCTGCTATACTATTTACTCATTTTTAACAACCATGCTAGCATGTGATTTCACTAGTCTGTAGTTGAGGACTAGCCTTATGCTGTCTGGTCCTTTCGATGATTCAAACGTGTCATTCAGCATGCTCTAACCTTATTTTCTTGCTCTTTTTAGGTTAGAAAGGGGGAGAACGCTAAGAAAGAAGGAATGCATTATCTAGAGGTGAAACAGCTCTTGCTGCTCGCTTATTGCCAAGCTATCACTTTTTATCTCCTTCTGAAATCTGAAGGGCAGCCAGTTCGTGTCCGTCCTGTTATATCTCGCCTTATGGAGATCAAGAGCTTATTGGACAAGGTTTCTTATATGTACTAATATAACAGTTTGCATCTCTCCAGAATTTGAGAAAAGTGCATAATGATTTGTTAAGCTAGCTGGCGTATTTTCTTGTCTTTCGTCCTTTCTTGTGCTGGGTGCATGTGCAATATGTGTGGGTTTAAGCTGTTGAGGTTTCACATTCTTCAGGATAGCTGAGGTTCAGTCTTGTGTTTATTTCTCACTCTTGTTGGCTTTTTCTACTGGTATCTTAGTTCTTCACAGTTCTATTATGTGAAGCCTGCTTCATTTTTCATATTTAATATTTTAGTTCATGTTATACCAGTGTGTTACTACATTATTTCCCCCTCTTTTCCGCTACTACTATATTACATGTAGGAACTCAAAATTAGAGGCTAGAGTTGTTTGATACTTTGATATCTTCTGCCTAGAATTGCAGCATAATGTTTTCTGTTTGTGACTGGATATACTCTACATCGTGTCTTTGTCTCTTATTTATAGTGTTCTTTAGTTCGATCCACATTAATGTTTGAAATTCTTATGATTGTATCATTGTCTTGGTCTCCTTTAGATGAAAGAACTTGATGGGCTTATCCCAGATGGATTTGAGGGTGTTTTGGTCGAAAAGAGTGATATTGCAACTGGTAATAAGCCAGCCAGGAAAGAGCGTGGGTTATCTTCTGATCTTATTTCTAATCTTAACGAGCTTGGATCATCAGCTGAGAAACAAGAACCATCCAAGGTGATCCTTGTCTCAAACCTGGTTCTTTAGTATGGTTGGTTTCTTCTTTTCCAAGTTTGAGGTCTAGATTTATACTCTACTTGCAGTTAAGGGAGGTAGCTGAACCAGTTCAAATGCAGTCTGTGGAGGTTAATGTGAAAAAATGAAGGACGGATAAACACCAGGTAGATTCTTTTCTCCTGTTGCTTTTGGTGGTGTATTATATGCCTGTATGTGTCTGTATCATTTCTTCCACAAGCCAAGGATACTGATGTGAAACTATCATATGGTAGGATCAGCCAGTGAGCTCAGAGAGTGTGAAGATGTTACAATACAGAGCAGCACTTGAGGAAAAATTGAAGCAGAAAGCTGGTTTTGCTGCACCAGAAACCGTCAACAACAAGAAGCAGAAACTTACAAAGCTTGCTGGGTATATTCTATTTTGCAAGTTTAGTGACACCTTTTATTTGTTAAGTTAGATGTACCTTGTTTTTTGATCAAGCTTTTGTTATTATGGCTTAAATTTAACAGAAAGCTTGAAACAACTGATGATTTTGACGATGATGCCATGGATATGGAGGGGACCACTCGTGGCCTTAGGAGGACTTCTACGCTTTCCAGTAAACTCTCCCAGATTGTTCCTGGGAAGAAAAAGATGCTGAAGGTACATTGATTCCTTTTTCTTCTGGCTCTTTTTCCTCTCTATCTCAGTATTATATTAAGTCGATTGCTGTGTGCTGGATTTTGTAGCAACATACTGTTGTACTTTGATATTTTCAATAGATAGGAATGTGTCCAACCTCGGGAAGCATATGCTTGGCAGTTCTGATGGCCATACGATTCTAAGTTTGCCTTGTCTGCTGAAATAATGCTTGAGAAAAGTGGACCTATGTCATATCTCCTACACAGCTATGTCCCATTCACTAGCGGATCTAGGAATTTACCCACATGGGTTTGGAATTGTTCGAAAAAATAATGATGATAAATCGATAGTTTTTTTAATATATTAATTCAAATATCAAATTGTAACCGATAACTAAGGAGTAAACTTGTTGAATTACACCTTCAAAACATTATCAATCAAGAGAAATTATAATTAGTTCTACCTATCATATATAATTAGTCCCAAAATGATTTGGGGTTGGCTGACATGAATCATCATAGGGGATCGTCATTGTGACCAATACAACAAGAAAAGAGCGAGAGTTAAAAAGAACAAACAAGGAAGAGGGGGCCAGGAAGTGCAGCGCACCCTCGCATATTTGACACCACCCCTAGGTGTAGGGTGGCATGCCGTTTTCGGAGACGACCTAGTAACCCTTGCATATTTCCCACTTAGAGGTGTAGCGCATCGCTGTGAAGGGGACACCCCCATGATATTCCATTGTAGATTCATGTCATGAAACTGACTTAGTTTTTATGCTGGCCGCCACAGACCTAACACAACTCTTCTTCTTTATCTGGGCTTGAGACCAACACTGTATGCCACATAAGTGACACTCACAGGCGGAGTTTAGTTCTACCTATCATATAAGAGTCTAATTATCCTATCAAAGTCATAACTACATTTCAAATCTTTAGATATTAGCACTCTGAATAGATGAGTAAGCATCTGGCATTTGAATTTATTAGCAATTGTTTAACACTCTTAAAGCATTATAAGGTACAAAGTTACAGGATTAATGACTATGAAGATTCTATATGACTAGTTTTCCTATTTATATTTCAGAAACGATGGTCAAAATAGAGTACATGAATGATGACAAAATACGGAGATAACAATTTTAGTGAAACAAGGGTAGTATTAGCTGTTTAGAAAGTTGAAAAAAAGAGAAACTGAAAAATTGAAAGCAAAGGAAAAAAATCAGAAAAGTGAGGAGTACCAGTTAAAAAATAACTTGGTACTAAAGAAAAGAAAGAAAAAGGAAGTGAAAATAGAGGAAACAAAAAGCCTCTCTTACTAGGTTCGAATCCGCGTCATCCAAGTGGATAAGGGCTTTATGTAGTTGGCAAAACTAACAGGCCAAGTTAAATCATCTTGTATTATGTCGCTTGGAATCTTTATATTGCGTAGTTACTTTTGTTTCTCTTTTTTCAGTTTTTTTTTTTCAGCTTTTTGTGGGTTCGGTTGAACCCGCTGAACCCACGCTGGATCTGGTCCCATTGATACTTCACCATTGAAGTAACATGCGTAAGAGCAGTGATAGACTGGAAAGTATTTTGGGTTTTGATAATGCGACAGGAAATCTTGATTGTTGGTCATGAACTCATGATTATCTGATCCATAGCCAGTTTATTAATCCATCATCATTCCAGTCTATCTGGAACAGATAAGGTGTGTCTTTTTTTGTTAGTGACAGTTTTCTGATTTAGGTTCAGGCCCTTTTTTGTTAGTTGACGTTGTAGTACCTCGAAGTGGTGTTAATTTTGGCTTTTCCTTGATTAAAGAAAATGCTTGACATTTCCTACTGCAGATTGTGAATGAGAATCGTCCATTTTAGCTACTTAAGTTAATCATTATGTCTTCATTAGGAAGGTCTGACCTTTTCCTGTTATGGTTAATGCCTTTAGTCTGATCATGCTGTTATTCTCTTGCAACCTTTGAAGGGTATTTCTGGCGATGATGACCTGCCAGAAAGAGATGATCTAGGAGAAAGGAGATGGAAACACGAGCTTCGGGTTCTGGCTAGAGCTGGAATCAAGTCAAACAATGATGATGATGTTGATGATGATGATACCCAACTTGAGAACAAGCCTGAGAGTTTTGATGGCCATGAAGCTGATGCTGGAAATAGTGATGAAGACAATGGATCCGAAGACGACTACTACAATCTTATAAAAGGTCAACGAGAAGCTAAGCTTAAAATGAAGGCAGAGATGTATTCAAGGTAAATCACTGAGTTCCCTACATTTCATGCTCTTTTATTCTTGGCGAATAGTGCTCCTATTTCACGGAGCTTGTTTGCTATTATTGTCATTCACCTCAGTACGGGTATGGGCACTTCATACTTTTTTTTTGGACCAAAAATTTCGTAGAATTTTCATAATTTAGCGGAGTTTGAGTCATGGATTGGTTGGAATTTAGAGTCAGTTTATAAAATTTATCCAATGATAACATAGGTGATTTTAAGACCTTTGGGTTTATTGAAAATTTAATTCCTGGTAAAGTAGGAGCAGTTGACTTTCACGTTCGAAAACACATAACTTTGACCATTATTAACTTTAATTATCAATCAAATTTGTATAAAGTTTAACTTTTAATCACAAACAATGGTTAAAGTAGAGTTAGTGGATAGTGCCAAAGTCAAAGTGTGTAGATTAGGAGAGAGCGGAGGAAATATGTTTCTTTTTTAACTGTGACTGATATGTTCTATTTTGTGTAGAAACCCACAAATCCAATTTGAACCTGAGACCACTGTTGATGGAAAACGTCATATCACCACTCAGGTAACTAAAAAAATTTACTTTGTTGTCTTAACACTTCGGCATATATTTTCGAATGAACTGTTCTGATATTATTCTTTTACATGGAGAAAAATAGAGGGCTCACTCGTAATCGTAAGAAAGAGAATAAAAATCCAAGGACAAAGTACAAGGTAATAATTAGAACTTCGCAAGAAGTGCATCTTTTCGATGATCTTAAGCTCTTTTGTGAATAATTTGTTTCCCTTTTCTCTAATATAAGCTCTTTTCAAAATTGTGTAGATGAAGCATAATAAGGCAGTCACTCGTCGTAAAGGGCAGGTGCGAGATATCAGGAAACCAAATGCTAGTTATAGTGGGGAAGCAACTGGTATCAATTAGACCTGATCAAACACCGGGCCGGGCCGGGTTCGGGCCGGGCCGAACAAAAAAAAAGTGCCCATCTTGCGGGCCGGGCCCAAATCCGGGCCAAATTTTTTTGCCCAAAGCCCGGTATTTCGGGCCGGGCCGAGCGGGCTTTTGCGGGCCAAAACGGGCCGGGCCCATTTTTTAGGCTAAAAAGTGTTTTTTTGCTTGTCCAAAGCCCGCCCAAAAAAAAAAAATTTGACCGGGCCCAAAAAACCCGCCCAAAAACCGGGCCGGGCCGGGCCGGGCCAGGCCCGCGGGGCGGGCTGGAGTTGATCAGGTATAGTATCAATCCTAGGATTAGTCGAAGCACGAGGTTTTAGGTTGAAGTTTTGTGGTGTTTGTTAGGGGTAATCTGGTTAGTTGTGTTAGGGGCTGGGGTGCAAGAGCAATTGTTTGCTATGGGAGCTGGGTAATCAAAAAGGTTTTTTCTTTGAATTATATGTATACCATTGCTACTTTTATTGAATCAAATTTATTCTATTACTATGTTATTATTTTTTTTATTTTTTTGCACTGCATATACTTGCATTAAACAACTAAATTACAACCTAAAGTTGTCACAACAAAACATGCAACATAAAGCAAACTAACACTAATGGGAGCTTCACTAGCTCTTACATATCCTAAAAAGGGAAACCAACTTATTGCTGAACCAGTTCGAATTCACCTTATCTTGGGTGATTTATGGTGGGTGTGGGTTATATGTCTTGAAGAGAAAGACCTGATATAATGAGAGGAAAGTTGTTGAGCCTGTTGCGATGCTAAACCCAGACGTCTTTAGAGATAGATGGTCGCTGCTCATCTTGTCGAACCCTTTGTTCACAAGATGCTAAATCCCAAGCTCCTTGAACAGAAAAATCTTCATGAGATTCTATTGATTTAACGAACAAAGAAGTCAATTCTTTATTGACTTCTGACCCTGTTGTGAGGGTAACTTGAGTTTTGCCTTACAAGGCTAAAACTCAAAATGCGTGGAGGTCGAAACTTACCCCAAATCAAATTAGAGAGCCTCCCACAAGATGCATTATATCTGAATTGTATGACGCCGCAAGTTATCACATACTATTGGGGGTGAAGGATTTACTTCACCCAACCTTTGGATCCGAAGATCCAACCCTGCAATCTCGAATCTAGAAGATCGAACCACAACAGATATAGTTTCTAACCTAAAGTGAGAGCCTCCTCTCATCTTACCCAACATTTGGACACCAAAAGCTGCATATACCAAACAATAGCAAACTCCAGTAGCACCTGTCTATGGATCGGATTTCCTAGATCATTCCTCGTCATAGGAAACTGAAATTTTTCTATTGCCCACCTAACACTACTAAATACGACCCTAGCGCAACCATAAACAAAATGGCAAGGATAATTGGATCTAGAAAAAACTAAACTAATACTGAAACAAAAAATATAACGTAAAACAACTGACAAGCTAACCACCATAACCAAAAGATGGCCTTCAGCGACGAGACCTTGACCGGCTGCGGCGTCCGCTCAGGCGACCTTGACCTTGATTTTCTATGGCAAAACAAAAACAGGGGAAAAGGGGAAGGGGAACGCGGGGAAGGGGACCAACTGCGAAACATGGAAGGGACCGACAGGGGACGTGAAAGGGGAACGGGGAAGGGAAACGACGAAGGTAAATGACATGGGATGGGGAAACGGGAACAGGGAACGGGGGAGGAGAAAAGTGGAGAAGGGGGAAGGGGAAGCCGAAACACAGGGAAGGGGAAGGGGAACGTTGGAAGCAGGGGAATGGGGTGGGGGAACATCGAGGAAGGGGAACGACGGGGGAAGGGAACAACGAGAGAGCTGTGTGGGGAACATCGGGGAAGGGGGAGGGGAAATGGGGAACTAGACCCTAAAACTAACTAGACGACGAAGGGGCTAGGCTCGCCGGCGACAAGTTTGAGAGGCTAGCCACCAGCGAGCCTAGGGAGGCGGCTGTTGTGTGTGTGCTTTACGGTTTCTGGAGGGAATTTTAGAGAGAGAAGGATCTGAAAGCAATTAATGATGTGTAAGCCTTCATATCACTATATTAAAAGGCATTGTGTTTGATGAAACTCCCGCGCAAGTGAAAAGTATGGGTCTATATTGTTTATGACAAAGAAATAAATGAAATCAAGAAAAAGAAAGGAGGAAATTAATAACCATTAATGCAACTTTATCTAACCTATCTACCTTTTTGATTATATATAATTTTATTTTGTTACCACAACTTTTTACTATTTCCAAAGAACTTGGGATTTTTGAGTTTTTACAGTATTTACCAAATTGTTACCTAACATTCACTTTAGAGTCTGGCTATTTCACAAACTGTGCAGTGTTGAATGAGTTTGACAATATTTTTTTTTGTTGATTTCACTCAACAATTGTATATCCAAATAGCAATTTTTTGATATTTAAAGACTATATTTGCACATCCAAAATTATTTTTACACACCAAAATGTATATTTGTACATCAAATGCCAATGTTTCCACATCTAAAATGTATAGTTGTACATCTAAAAATTATATTTGTAAATATAAATATATATTATGTTTGCACATCCAAGATGTATATTTGTACATCCAGGAAACATATTTGCACACCCAAATTATATGTTATAATTGCACATCCAAAATTTGTGTTTGCATATTCGAAAATTTTGGTTGCCAAAAAAATAAAACAACCAATCACAATTTTTTTTCCCTTGAGCAATCAATTCCAAATTTTCGGCAATGAATTCCAAATTCCAATGTTTGTTCGACAATTAGGCACTATTATTAAATTAAACCTTGTAAGTTGTACCCTTCGAGTTGTCGAGTTGATAAGAACTAGTGAACTACTTTTAAGTCCTAATTAGTACTCCCTCTATCCCGTAATATAATGCTTGTTTCTCTCTCTTGAGGTCAAACTCATTTGTATATATGAAAAAACATATTCACGTGGAGTCTTGTTGGGTTCTCTTCAATGTGTAATTTCATAATATCAACTTTTTATATATTTTTATAAATAAAGAATTGAAGATATCGAAGGTCAAAAGTTTATCATGAACACCATGTAAAGAAGAACCAATCACTATATTATGAAACGGAAGGAGTAACTTCTAACGAGTACATTCAATCTTTCATAACGAAACATTCGGCCCCACTAAAGTGCTACCCCAAGGCCCAAACCGATGAACTCCAAAAACCCACCAGAATATTGGGAAAGTGCTGTAATCCCAAAACACAACCTACTAATTTGCACAAAACACATGAATTAAGAATTATGAAGTAACATAGAATTTAGAAACAAAAAAAAAAAAAAAAAAAAAAACAAGAGTATCAACTACCATATCTCCGGTCACCGGAAAATGAATAAAAGTCGAGTTTTAATAATCGGCGCAACCGGGAATTTAGGGTACCACATCGCAAGAGCCAGCATCGATGGGTCCCACCCTACATTTGCTCTTGTAAGAGAAACTACATTTTCTGACCCTCTCAAATCTCACAAACTTCAGTCTCTCTCAGATGCTGGTGCCCTTCTTCTTAAGGTATGTCCTTTCTTTTTTGGGTACCCTCTTATTTATTTTTTGTGGGTATTTCTTATATATTTATGGGGTTTTTTTTTTTTTTTTTTTTTTTGGTTGAAGGGTTGTTTGGAAGATGAGAAGAGCTTGGTTGAAGCATTGAAGCAAGTGGATGTTGTGATTTGTGCTATCCCATCAAAGCAGGTTCTTGCCCAGAAGAGTCTAATTCGTGCTATCAAGCTTGCTGGTTGTATTAAGGTCTCTTTGATATTTTACTCATGCAGTATACTTCCCGAGTTTTTCTTTAATTGCACATTTTGACTTTTCTACCGTTCACAATTTACACTTTAACTGCAATGATATTAACAAGGATAAACATAGTCATATGAGATCTTATTTGATTCATCTCAATGTGTAGTTTCTAAATGTCTCATCTGTATAATTTCTTACAAATACATAACCAAATATATTAATGGTCAAAATTGCGCCTCGACAGGTGGGAAATACAGATGTTGAACTTAAAAAGGACGAGGAAGTAGTTTTAATAGAATATATGGAAATATATTCTTCCTCTTAGTGCTCGTTTGGTATACATGAGAATTTAATTCTTGTCAGAAGTTTCATTTCCTAGGAAATTACTTCTCTTATGTAATTTCTAAGAAATGGCCTAGATTTGTTTGGTTGACATCAAGGAATGTGCAATTCGTGTGAGAATTCTGATTAATCAAGGGGGGAGTGGGTAATTAAATTCCGACATTCAATTTCTCAAGGAATTTCCATTGCACCCATTTTCTCAATTTCCTGCCAACCAAACAACTTCCCAAATGAGAAAATCATGGGAATTTTCATTGCCTATATAAATTCTTGTCACCAAACGAGCACTTAGTATATAGTCAAGTAAATCTTCTAGTAAGGATTGTATGTGATCTTTATTTGGTATTGTGATTTTTTGGTGGAATCATGGCAACACACGTTAGAAGATAACAGAATTGTGGAAGAAATACTACTTAGTAGTTTTTACATCCGCCGTTTTTTGGTTAGTTATTTGAATTTTACACTATTCACATAACCATATTGACCTTATTATTTTACTAATATATAAAGTTAATATTATCATAAAATTGTTGGATTTATCAAGTAACTTTTTGTCATTTTTACTGATTGGTTATTAAAAATATTAGTGTTCGAAGTGTGTAAAGTCAAGTGCAAAAATCAAAGTTGAATAACTAAATAAAATAGTATGTGGGAGTATTAGAGACGTGAACACGTGCCATTCGTAGTGTTTGTTTTCAAGATGATCAATTGAATTTATTTTGGTAATCATTTTTTTGGTGGTTATGTTCTATTTGAGTGGTTATTTTGAATTGTTTATGTTTTTTTTTTTTTTTGGGGGGGGTGAAGAAAATTCTAGTTGGATAATTGATTTTTGGTGGAAGCATGGATTAATGGTCATTAATCCTATAACTTAAATTTATTTTCTGTTGGTAATGATAATTTGTGATGGTTAGAGCTCAATGAAAATTCATGCCAATTACACACCTTATTGAAAATAAGGGTTCTTTAGCAACAAAAGAAGGTGTTTGAGGTCTTTGAACTTCATTTCCAACTAATTATAGTCCTCTTTGTTTAGTTGAGAAAAAAATATTTTTCCAAAAAAAAGTGGAAAAAAAAATCTTTCTACAGGTAGCATTGCCACGTTTTCCTCCGTTACCTTCCTCTTTCTCTTTTCCTATCCGTGCTCTCTCCTCAATTTTCATTTTTCCCTCCTTGGTAACTTTTCCGATAACTACCAACATAAAGAAAACTAATTGAAATAGTGTCTTCCCTTAGAAAATGTATTTCATGAAAAATCATCTTCCATTGAAAATGCTTTCCTTCAACCAAACAAATCTAGATGTATATTCAATTTTACATGAATAGCTATTGAAGTTCTCCTAGTAGAAGTAATTACTTACTAGTGTGCAACATAAGTGGAATGCAGAAGGAAAAAAAAACAGCTAGCTATTAGGATCATCTTAGCTAAGATTGATTTGAAAGTCTAATCTATATATTTGCTAGCATTTTTTATGCTAGATTATGCTTCTATATGTGATACTGTAGCTTATAACATTTTGTCTTGTAATACAGAGATTTTTTCCTTCAGAATTCGGATTAGATCCAGACAAGGTGCAAGTATCTGGCATGGACCAAAGCTTCTATTCGAGAAAAGCTGAAATCAGGCGGCTAGTGGAAGCTGAAGAGATTCCATACACATATGTCTGTTGCAACTTCTTCATGAGTTATTTGCTCCCTTCTCTTGTTCAACCTGGGCTAAAAACTCCTCCAAGGGACAAAGTTGCAATATTTGGGGATGGAAATGTTAAAGGTCTGTTGAATTGCATTTCTTTTTATTGTTTTTGATATAGCTAAAGTAGTTTATTATACTGCTACGAAACTATCTTACTCAGACCTACGTACTCACTCATGTCGAAGACATGTGTGCGTCCAAGTGTTTGTCTTTGACTATTTTATGTAAAATGGTCCATGCTTCAGGCCTAATTGGAAGTGTCGAAGTGTCCATACCATTTCTGAGTGTTAAAAATCTGACTCGGATACTTAAGGTAAAATGAAAAGTCTGTGGAACATAGTTATTACATAGTAATGAAATAGACTATATTACTAACACAAAGACTAGCATGGAATTACTACACTCAGCATTAGAATTATTAGGCTATACGCCCAGTTCTTTGCTCCTCCATTAACTATAATATGATTTTGAGGGAAAGCTTGCTTTACGTTTAGATCCAACATGAGCAAAATGCCTGCAAGTTGCAAGTGATGTACGGGATCTATAGAAATCATCCCATTGACTTGCATTTCAGCTCCTTCTGTTTTTCCATTCACTGGACGAGATAGTTAGCTGGATTGAGGAATGCTTTATTTTGTTTGAGTCCTGTTTGTTTTCTTCACTTTACAGGCGTGTTTGTGAAAGAGGTTGATGTTGCTGCCTTCACAATCAGCGCACTGGATGACCCACGTACCTTGAATAAGGCGATGTATTTGAGACCAGAAGGAAATGTTCACTCCTTGAACGAACTGGTCAATATTTGGGAAAGTAAGATTGGAAAAGAATTGGAGAAAGTATATGTTTCAGAAGAAGAGCTTCTTACCAGGATCAAAGGTAGTGTACTAGCTATGAACTCTGTCCTAACTTGACAAATCATAGGTTCCGTTTATACATAAACTAGAGAAACAGATAGGTAATAAGATACTTCCACTGTCCCCAATTCATAGGCCACATTTGATAAAGGATTGATTTCAAGAAAGTGTTGCATATCAATAATCTTGAGTGGAGTCTTGGTTATCAAAACCCACCCCAAGACTATCTCCTTTTTGTTTCATGATTATCGCCAAGTCTTTGCCAAAAGTATCAAAGACTCACTGCAAGACTATGCTAAAGACTCAGCGATATTCACACCCTTAGGAACGCACCTGTAGGTTTAACTTTAAACTCAGTTCTTTTATCGGGGTTTTACTGTATGCTTCAGGAGGAAAGGGGACGCATTAAGTATAAGTTTATGCCATATGCACATATGCTCTATAAAATTGCACTAAAAGTAGTCCTATTTGTGCTGTAGAAACTCAATATCCAGACAATATGGCATTCGTCTTCATATACTCGGCATTTGTGATGGGGGATCAGACATACTTTGACGTCGAGTCATCTGGTGGTGTGGAAGGCACTATGCTATACCCTCACCTTAAGTACACCACAATTAGCGAATATCTTGACACTCTTCTTTGAGTATTACTATATTAGTGTATGCTGTAATTGATCTCGAACTATATATTGGTTAGTTTCTAGGCTGAGAGCATGTGTATGCTTGCCACTGTTTAAATTCTACTCGATTGATTATTAGATTGTATTGCTACATCTATTGTATAGAGTGAATTACTAGTAATGTAACTATTAAATAAGAATGCAGGTAATACTCCCTCCGTTTCATTTTAATCTACACACTTTGACATTTTACACTATTCACAAAATTCACTTTGACCATCATTTGTGATTTATACGCAGATGAAAATATAGTCATGTGGGATCTTGTTAGATTCATCATAACATGTATTTTATTAATATGTACTTTTTATAATTTTTACAAATACAAAACTAAAGATATATGTCCTCAAAGTTTTGCATTGGCATGCGTGAAAAGTGTAAGTGTGTAGATTAAAATGAAACGGAGGGAGTATTAAGGTAACCTTTTCGTAGCTAGTATCATGCACGCATATGGATATTTATATTCCAACATTTTATATTATCATTTTTGTTTTTATGTATTAGTAGTGCAAAAGTCAAAGTGTTGCACTTATTTGAAAACAAATGAAGTACTAAAAATGGAAAAATAAAACTTGGTTGACCCAATTGGTAATTTATACACTACTAATATAATTTAATGTAAGGTGGAACTCAACTCAATATTAACAATGATTTTTTATGATCTATAAAGAAGTGGGTAATCCACCCAGTGGAAAGACTGATATACGCAATTATGTCCAAAATGGAAATGTGATGCAATAACTAAACATAAATAATACTGATCGAAACATGAATTCTATGGTAAATTTCTAAATTGATTAATACTTCCTCTAATTTTTTGAACATTCACTATTTTATGTGTGTGTTTCCTTGACCTTGAATATCTTTCATTACATATTAGTTAAAATTATAACAATTGAATATTAATAAAATGCTCATCGCCATGAATCAAACAAGATTCGACATTACTATATTTTTTTTCTTATATACTGAGAATAATTGAGAAGATTCTCTCCATTACCATTTTAAGAATTGTATTTAATGCTTATTATTTGCCCTTAAAGCTACAATACTACATGTAACAAAGGGCCTATTAGTATCACTATTAGTTTTCAGGTTTTTGGTTTTATGATTGCAAAATTATATGATATTAGTTTAACGAGCTAAGAAATAGTCAAACTTTTTACTAATCATTTCAATATTGAAACTAACAATAGAAAACTAGTTACAGCTAACTGAAAACTACTTTTTCTGATTTTTATATTTTTGTTTAGAAAAACTGAAAACAAAAAACGATAGTGTAATAGCTAATCTAACCTACCAAATTAGAAACCATTCATTCCTTCAAAAGACAAAAAAAAATCATTAATCGGGATTGACATATTTCTTCATTCATTATTGTTAAGCCATGGGTTTCAGTAACTTAATCATGGGTGCAGGGTGAATGGGTGACAATAATTCATAGTCATGATTCATGAACCAGTACTGTTGCAGCTCAGCAGTCAGTAGACTCAGAAAGAGGTCATGATGGGCACAGCATTCCTATTGCTCTAATTCCATATTTTGAGTGTGCTTAAAGATAAGTAAACATTACTCCTTAAGTTTATAATGAAGCTTCATCGACCAAAGCAATAGTTTAACAAAAGTGGCGAGGTAAGAGGTCATAACTTAATGTGTAAAAAATCGTTATTAATGAAGACGTCAAGATCAAGGTCAATTCTTTTATTGGATACTTCCTCTGCTCTTTTTTAATCACTATTGGCAATAAGAAATAAATACGTAGACATATAATCCAATTTCATGTGAAGGGCAAAAATTACCAAAAAGAAATATGTAGGAGTAGTTTTTAATAGTGAACTTGCATAGAAGAAAAAAGTAATGATCTGAAAAAGAACAAAAGCAATATCAATTAGTGTTGACTAAAAACTAATTGTAAAACAGTTATCTAGTTAAACTAATAAAAAATTCTACTCATTTGAACTTAATAAACATTCAAAATTAATTCATTAGTTAGAAGATATGCTTCCAACTAGACAGTTAGCATAGTTGGTAAAGTCTTATTCAGATGGTAGGCAATAATATCTTAATAAGTAAAATCTTGTGAGAATGATATACTAATAGCCAAGACTTGAGATAATCTAGTCTGTATAATTGTTCATTGTAACACTCTAAAAAACACTTCTAAAGAATAATTTAGATATTAGTTAATATTAGTATAGGTAAGTTTACAATTTAAATAAGGCAGAATTAGCATAAACACCCCAAACTATAACTTGGGTGCACATAGCACCGTAAAATTTGGCAAGTAGCCAAATATCTTGAACTATTGGACTTGCTGCGGCGTGTATCATTAATGATATCGGAAGTACGTTTTTTGGATGACGGGGAATGTTGATTATTTTAATATTTTATCTTCCTATCTTCCACCCCGTTTTCACTTAATGGCCTGGCGGGGTGAAGAAGTCATGTGACTAACCTTTAATGATATGGAAAAATAGGATTGAAAAAATATTAAAATAATCAAGATTCTCCGTTGCCAGCCAAAAAACTTACCTTCGGTATCATTAATTGTAGACGCTGCACTAGTATAATAGTTCATGATATTTTGGCTACTAGCTAAAGTTTGTGATGCTACATGCACCCAAGTCAAAATTTAGGGTACTAAGACCAATTTTACCTTCAAATAATGATTTCGAAACTAATGATTTTGTAGTTTAAAAGTTTAATCTTAGAAAACCGGAACAAAAAGCAGCTTCACCAAAAGGACAACATCACCCTTTCCAAAATTACCAAAAGGCTACAACAATGTTATCAGGATCGGGATCCTACTTTGGATCGTAGGGGTTGGTGGGATCGGGTCGTAGGATCATGAGATCCTACAATTCGGTAAAATCGAGATAATTATGCTTGAAAATGGTGATAACCTCATGTTAAAAATTTACACATATTAATAATGACTTATTTCATTAGCAAATGGTGATAGTTTTTCAATGCTATAAGATTTGAAGTAAAATGCAACCAAAATCTAATAAGACAAATATAATATGTGAAATTACTTTATGATTTTTTTCACGATATGATCGGATCGTAGAGTCGTAGGATCGTATTAAGATCCTACCATGTGATTTTTTGTGGTTGGGTAGGATCGAAAGATCCTACAAAATTAAGATCCTACGTAGGATCGAGATCGGTGCGGTCCTTCCGGATCGTAGGATCGTAAGATCCGGATCGAGATTTTAACAACATTGGGCTACATTAATGTAGACAATATAATGTAGACAATATGGGGATGTTTACTTGTTTATAACATGGTTTTTCAGTGGCTTTTCTTTGCATTGTGTTTTGGTTTTTGAATGTTTTATGTGGTTATATAGTGAAAAGAATTGTTTGGTAAATGAGTTTTTGTGTAATTTACCAAACAATTTCATATATAGCAAAAAGTTAAAAGTATGAATTTATTAGCTTTTTAATATTGGCTTTTGATTTTTGGTTTTTTCTTTCATTTTGCGTCAAGCGACTAATGATCAAACAATGTAATATAAAAAATCAATACAGTCAAGTGATCAAACCAGGTGACAACTAACAAGTGATAACCAATTACCAATTGTCAAATAGCACAACTGGTTAAAATTTCTTTCCCGATTTCAGGAGATATTAGGATCGATTCTCATCTCTTGTCTTTATGGCCTCTCTAAATATGAATCTAGACGCTATTTGGTTGCAAATTGCAATGTAGACATGTAGTAACAATCATATCAATTGTCAAATAGCACAACTAGAGTTGGTAAATAAGGCCAACAACGTAATTACATCTTCCTTAGTGCACTTTTAAAAGCGTGATATGAAGTGTTCTTAAACTCCACCTACAAATTCACATCTGTTCAAACTCTTCTTCACTTAACTTCTTCAGGAAACTTCATTAACAAAAATGGCGGATAAGAGCAAGGTTTTGGTGATCGGAGGCACAGGATACATCGGAAAATTCATCGTCGAAGCGAGCGCTAAGGCAGGCCACCCAACATACGCTCTCGTTCGCGAGGAAACGCTTTCTAACCCTGCTAAGGCTTCCATCATTGACAACTTTAAAAGCTTGGGTGTCAATTTGGTGTCTGTACGTTATACATAAACTTAGCTTATACTAATGTTGTTGTTATCGTTGTTGTTTGTTGTTATGTTTCTTTGGATTCTTAACTTATTAAAAGGTTGTTCCTACGTGATTGTTCGTAGGGAGATGTTTATGATCATGAAAGCTTAGTGAAGGCAATCAAGCAAGTAGATGTTGTGATCTCCACCGTTGGTTACCTTTTGTTGGCGGATCAAGTGAAGATCATTGATGCAATTAAGGAAGCTGGCAATGTTAAGGTACTTTCTGTTACGATTCTAGCATGTTGATAGTTGATACCCCTTTCACCATTTCCATAATCTTTTCATATAGTTTTTTAAATTACTATTAATTCATTTATTTAAAATCATACTAACATCTACAAAATAAATTCATATCAAATTGGATTAAATAAAATTCTTCTATGTCGAAGTCATGATCATTGATAAAATCTAACAATTTTGCAAATTCTCTTTCACATCACTGTTTGATACAACTTTCCTTTTATGTTTGTCTCAAATTAATTTGAACACTTCTTTTTTTGGCATGGTCCCACTATTAATATATTATTTCTTTTACACATATTTGGCCCACACTCTACCTTTTATCAATAAAAAGTTACCTAAGTTTCTGTCTCTTCTAATAAAAAATACCCCACCAACTCCTATCACATCTACTTTTTAACTAAAATAACATTTGATAATCACATTACAACTTATCACCTTAAACTACGTGTCCCAACAAGTGTTCAGATCTTTCTGAGACGGAGGGAGTAACAATAAAAAAGGGGCTTACCACCTCCCGAAAAAGAGTGGTGCTAACCCGTAAATCAAAACAAAAAAATCTAGGATATTCAGAAAAGAAAAAGAGAGTAAACGGCTATCTCGTTGTTGTAGAATATTTGATTTTTTCATATAGTTTTACTTCATTCTTTTTCTTTTCCCCTATAGCTAGCAAATCCTGACCCAACTCATCAACCAAATCAAATAATAGTTAGTTGGATTAAAATTTTCAACCTGCTAAATTAAATGGGTTGACCCAATCCAACCTATTTAATTAAATGGGTTGGGTTAGGTTGAAATTTTCAGCCTAATTTCAATCAGCCCATCTTGTTTACTGGGTCCAAGTTGGATCAACCCTCTTAAACCGTTTTTTTTTATATTCAAATTTATCAGTTTTCACGTTTGGCTTTAGCCTTTTGGACTTTATAATGTCTATGATATAAAAATTATGTTGTAAATTTAGTCTCTTTAGTTATTAATTAATCAAGTGTTACCATTTTAGTAGATCAAAATTCAATAATATTGCTAAACAAGTTAATATGTCATAATCCGGTCAACCTGTTTGTTATAAGGTTGGTTGGGTTGAAAATCCCAACCCATTTACCTTATCAGTTCGAGTTGAGGGATTAAACCCATATATTTTAATTAAGGGGATCAACTCGAACTCAACCCAGATCGACCCCTTTTTTTTTTTTTTTTTTTTTTGCAAAGTTGAGTTCCTTATATTAACTCCTCAAAGTTCTAATTTTTGCTTATATACAACTCTGTTCCCTCTTGTATCATTAAATCGCTACACATTTATATACTTCCAACATTAATATAATTCATATTCAGAGCGAGACATATTACCCGTTTTCGTCTAAAATTAGTTGTTACAGTGCCACAAATTTTATTACAAATAAGGATATAATGTAAATTTACGAAAACACTTTTTATTTTTGTTGTGAAAATTTTATTATCTTCCAACACTTAATTTAAGTAAGAAGATATTAGGAAATAAAATCATACTGTCATTAGTATTTTACAAATAGGTTAACATAAGAAATTTTCTTAAATGATTAACTTCAAAAGTTTGCTAAGTTAATACTCTTCAGGATCTTTTTATTGTTTGATCTAAAGGACTACTGGAGCCCAGATTATGAATCACTCTTAGTTTGTGGTATTCCTGTGATTTCTCGATGCTCTTTATTTTGGCCTAATTACTTTTTTCAGTGGTCCTATAGAGTTGGAGAGGGATTGTGCATGAGCACAAAAGGGTCAATGGGACCATATAGCTTCCTTTTGTGACTTTCGTTCATTTCTTTCTGACCTCGTATTCCTACATCATATATGGTATCACTCTCTTCCTTTCCTATACTTAAACATCACCCACTATGTTTAATCCAACAAACATGATAAGCAATTCTTTTTTGAAAGAAAATATCAGCAATCCTTTTTTTGTTTGGAAAAAAAGTATTCAATTTAGCAAATCAAATCAGTAGTAAAATAAATGAGCAATAGTTGGTACTCTCATTGTTCCTTATTCTGTTAATTTTTTCACTATTTTCAATTAAAATAAAACCATTGATATCTTTATATACTTTTTCGTAAAAATTATTGATATTATGCACATAAATTGATACTAATCTTACAAGATGAACATAATATTGTTTCTAAGTGACACTATTCCTGTTATTTCGAAATGTCATAATGAGTGACTCATAGCTCAAAAAAACAAAGCTTAGATCTACTTATCCTTCTAAACATGTGGTTCTAACTTTCTAACTTACTTAAACATGACAAAGGGACCAACACCTTTTAATTAACTCATCTAATATCCTCTTAAATACGTAGCCCTAACTTTCTCTTACTAGGTTTCCTTGGTTTCTCCCCACTTTCTCAATGCTCCACTTAAAAAGAAACGGGAGAAGTATTGTTGTATATTTATAGTCAGAAATCAGAATTTGGTTGTCCTCGAACATTCTATTCAAAATATACAAATTAAATAGGAGGAAGTATTTTAGTTTTTTTTTTTTGTGTGTTTTGAGTGTAGAAGCAATTCTCAAGTATTATTCCTAATTACAGTCGTTATGTACTCCTACATACATTACATATTTACACGTAATATGATCCTCGAAAATTGAGCAGGGTTTTCTTTCTTAATGTGATTACAAAGTACTTCCTATGTTCTTTTAGATTTGCAACACTTTGACTTTTGTATTTTTTACATTAATCAATTGTTATAATAATGTAAAATATCATTGGATTTGTCTTAAGATATATTCTCATAATATAATGACGAAACATAACAACACTCAAAGTTGTATATTGATAAGCTAGCATGAATGATAAAGTGTTGCAATTCAAGAAAGGGAAAGTATACAGTAATCTAAATTAACTTCTCGTACTTGCATTTTTGGGGATGTTTAGAGATTCTTGCCGTCGGAGTTTGGTGTGGATGTGGACCGTACTAGTGCCGTGGAGCCAGCAAAATCGATGTTCGCCCTCAAAGCCCAAATCCGGCGAGCCGTGGAGGCTGCCGGAGTTCCCTACACTTATGTATCATCCAACAACTTTGCTGGCTTCTTTCTCCCTAGTTTCTCTCAGCCTGGAGCCACTACCCCTCCAAGAGACAAAGTCGTCATCTTAGGTGATGGAAATGCTAAAGGTAATAAGTCCATACTCCATAACGTCCTCTCCTAATGCAAAAATAGATTAGAATTAAGTAAGCTGACTAATTAATATTGAACTCCTTGATCATGCATTCAATAACTTGATTCAATTGTAGACTTCTTTTAATCTTAAAACTAGTTGTTAGGCCCGGGCGATGCCTCGGGTTATTAATATTTTCATGTCAAAAGAGAGCATCTAATGTTGTATAGTTCATTGGTTAAAACTTTACTATAATCTTGTACTAAACATATATATTTCTAATTTTTTTGATGTATGTTGATGACATGGAACGAAACAACTCAAGGCATAGTGCCACGTGGCGTGTAGACTTGCTTCAGAATACCTTTTAATATATTTGTATAGATTTTCACAATGTTTATAACATGTGAACTGTGACATTTTTGGTATTTTACATGTCAAAAAATTAAAGTAGATTACAAATGTTACTACTTTGACATTGGATTTTTAAAATTTGGACATTGAACGCTTAATTTGTGTTCTGTTTTCGAAAATAATATTCCCTCCTCTGTACATAAAAGTGAGTGTGTTATATGAAGTACTTATATGTTAGTAGAAACACTGGAATCAAAATTTACAAAACTTTGCTAATGCTAAAAAAACATAAGGTCTAATGTTGCGTTTATCAAACATTAGAGGAAATGTATGATTTTTGTACTGTTTTACCCAAATGAGAGCCTTCATATGCTTTGTTTACATTAATGCCAAATAACAAAGGATAGTATTTGTATGTATGATTAATTGATGTGTAGATTAAAACCCTTGATGATTTCCAATTATTAATGATGTTATTGTTGGTTCAAATGATGAAACACAGCTGCTTTCAATAAGGAAGATGACATTGGAACTTACACCATTCGAGCAATTGATGATCCAAAGACCTTAAACAAGACACTCTACATTAAGCCCTCTGGTAACACATTGTCCTTCAATGAGCTCGTTTCCTTGTGGGAGAAAAAGATTGGTAAAACCATTGAGAAAGAGTACATTCCTGAAGAACAGGTCTTGAAGAACATCCAAGGTATGTTACTTAAAAAAATAGTACTTTATAGATCATAAATGTTATACCATTAACAAAAAAAAAGAGGTATAGGATAAGGCGAGTCACATGACGCATCATAAGTCATTCGTTAGCATTTCATTTTAGATCTACCATTAATTAACGACAGACTGTGACAAACTTGCCAAAATTCATATGGTCTTTCCGTCCTATTATATATGCGAGTACAATAACTACTTTTTTCACATTGAACTATGGACAATAGACATAAATTAGAGTGAAGTAGTGAATGTACAATAATAGACTGGATAAGGGACTATGCAAGCAAAAATAATTAAAAATGATGTTAAATTAGGAATTTGGACATTTAACTCACTGATTGATATATATATACAAGTGTTCATTTTTGGATTAGTTCGAGTGCGCTAAATGTCTAAATTTCAACCTCAACATCACCGAGTCCATTTTTGGATGATTGTATTTGTGCTAAGGTTGGTATGTTGGTATAATGTTATTGCTGCAGATTCCCCACCACCAGTGAACGTATTTTTGGCAATTGGACATGCTGTTTTTGTGAAGGGTGATCAGACTAACTTCGAAATTGAAGAGTCATTTGGAGTGGAGGCTTCTCAACTTTATCCTGATGTCAAATACACTTCTGTGGATGAATATCTCAACCAGTTTGTTTAGAAAATTAATATATTCTTGGTCATCATGTTGTCCAAGTATTAGTTTCTCGTCCAAATGCAATTTAAATTTAAATTTCCTATTAAGGAAAAACATCCATGAAGTATTGAGAATAATGTAACTTTTGCTTTGTGTTATGATAAAAAGTCATGTGTGATGTGGTATACTCAATATAGCTCTAAGTTGGTGAATTCCCTGGCATAAGTGGGTGCTGCTGGACCATTGGTAAGTGGTCACCCCAGTGAGTCAGTGGTCACTGGTTACTATATTTCGACATATTTACGTTAATTTCATTTTGTCACATGAAATTGTCTCACTATTTATTTTAAAAGGATATTTTTTTTTACGCTATTTATTAAGTGATCTCCTTTAGCTCAAATAATAAAATAAGACAATCTCTATCCGCCAACTAGGATTGGGCATACAAAATTATTAAAAATAATGGTCAACGGTTTTTGTTATTATTCCTCCTTTACAAGAATGAAAACTGATTGGAGGAACTTTTCACTTCGAGAAAGTGTTGGTGTCCCATCGTGAGAGGCCAAAATGTCCTCTCACAGGGGCATTTTGGTATTTTCGTACAAAGAGACAAAAAAACCAAAGTAATTCTTACTTTGGTACCAAAGTGTAAGTGAACTTTAGTATCAACTTTGAGCTTTGGTACCAGTAATACCAAATTAACTCTTACTTTGGTACCTCCAAATACCAAAAATTTTGGCCTCTCGAGCAGTCGAACATCTTGTACCAAAGTAACTCTTACTTTGGTACCTCCAAATACCAAAATGAGAGGCCAAGATTGCCTCTCATGATGAGACGCTTATCCGGCTTCTTTCACTTCCTTTCTTAGGAAAAAGCCAACACAACAGTTGTGTAACGCCCCGGGAAAATACATCACCTTAATCGTCAGCGGAAGCATAACTTAAGCCTGTGGGTTATGGCCCACTAATAAAATAATTGCCTAAAATGATCTCTTAGACATACACATTATCATCTTAGAGCAATAATTATTACCCTTAAATACAGAGTATTCCAGATAACACAAATATATACAGAGTCGCTTCAACTCAACCTTTCCGGAGCATCCTTGACATAACTGATCATGAGCTATCTTCATAAAACCTGAATAATTTCATAAAATAGGGAAAAGAAAAAACACAGAAAATAACCTAAACTTCATAACACCTGAATAATTTCATAAAATAAGGAAAAGAGAAAACACAGAAAATAACCTAAAATGAGTTGAAAACTCAGTAACTTCACTCCGGTCCGTAAAAACGATTTTAGTTCGTAAAATTTTTCATGCATAGGCATATATCACATCATATTGGTACTTGTTCGGAAATACTAACAGAAAACGTCATCATTGAATAATCTGCTGACAAGGACCATTTGTGTGATCATAGTTCGTTGGCAAGTACAGGTTTTGGACATAGCATTAACATTATCATATGACCCTTTTGGTCCGTGTTCATTCGCATATCATAACAGAATTCCTCTACCTGTAACTTGCCCATTTGCTAGTTCAGTTCATAATGTCAAGCCAGCAGAACCATCCACTTTTACAAACTTGCATACATTCATATTTCCGAACAACACCCAAAATAATGAAAACTAGATTTCATAAGTCATAACATCATCGTACATAGTATACATATACATCATTGAATCATAACGTATTTCATCATGCCACATATTATAACACATAATCATATCACATAGTTATCATCACATAATTGTATTCACGCATTCGAGCACATATAAAACGTCACATAACATATACAGGCATACACATATTTGTTGGACATGAAAGGTTACCTCGTACGCTATTCATTTTCTTACTCATTAAGTATCGTCATAACTTAGCCTCCAAGAATCAACATATATAATTTCCTCAAAGTTATAACAACATAACCCATAATTAAAAATTATCCACTAATCAACCAAATGATTCTTGCTTAAATCACCTCTACTTTTATAACTCTATAATGTCATAATATAACCTATGATTTAGAATTACTCAAACGGAACTAGGTAAGAGATTAATAAGTTGATTCATTTAAACCTCTTTGATTTGTAATACTTCAAACACTTTGTTTGAAAGTACCATAAACATATATTGATTAGTGAATTTAAACCTATTTAATCAAAAAAACATTTATAACCATTTCCTATCCATTCAATAATAAAAATATTTAGTTTAGCATAACTTAATCAGAAGAATAAGATTAACACGATTAAAAGAGTTAAACTAAGTGTCTTAATTAAACTACTTAAATCAATATAGTCTTGTATTAACACAACCAGTTGACCAAGTGACTTACTAACACCAAACAAATCAGATTAAGGGCCAAGCTATGTTTAATTAACAAAATAACTTTAGCTAACTCTTAAATAAATCTGATTTAGGCCCAATAGTTAACAAATTAATTGGGATAGCTTGATGGGAATACAAAACCAGATTTAGGCCTAGATTAAAACTGACCAAAAATAGGTAATAGATGGGCCTGTAATTGTAAACTTAAATTTCAGAAACTAGGATTAAGAGGTATGTATATATCGTGTTTGGATCCTCTAGACTTCTAAAATAACACCATAAGGTAGAGTTTGATCAATATCAACCATTTTTATTCAATGGCTCATAGATTATCTTTCCAAATTCCAAATTCCAAAATCCCCCTTATTTTTCTCATCAAAATTCATCCCCTGATTTTCCTCTCTCACCAATATGAGCCCTTGATTTTAAAATGTATGGCTCGGATACAACTCTACCTTGTAGAGTTTTATTAAAACTCTAGAGGATCCGGACTCGTATATATCTGCTCCATTGAGCAGGGACGTCAAACGCGAAACAGGGAGGAAATGGACGGTGCTCCGGGCTCCGACGAGTGGGCGACGAGGCAGGGCAGCACTTCCGGTGGTCCAGCGCGGTGGTAGCTGGCGACGTTCGTCGGACTTCGACTCCGGCGCTGGGCAGCAGACACGAGGCAGAGGAGACAGAGCAAGAGAGAGAAGAAAGGATGAAAATCAGAGGTGGGAGTGTGCTGCAGGGGCGGATCTACAGGGGGTACAGTGGGTACAGCTGTACCCCCATTCCCCAAAAAAAAGTTGAAGAAAAAAAAAAAAAAAAAAAAAAAAGAAGAAGTTACACAGTCCAACAGTAACTCACGCGTTCCTCTCTTTCTCTCTCCTCTGGGCTCTCTGTCAATATCATTCATAACGTTATTTTTCTTTTTGGCTTCCTCTCCTCTCCCTCATACTTTTTCCTCTCTCTTTCTTTCTTTATTCTCAAAAAATAAAATTACTGAATTTCGCTGGATTTTGTTAATTGTTAATTTTTGCAGGTGACTGAATTTCGCTGGATTTCAACACCCATAACATCCAATTTCCAAAGCTTCTGCAGTTCATCGCTGAGTTTAGTTCAATTTCGCTGCTTTTGGCTGCTAAATTCAAGGCTTTTCACTGCTGAATCAGTAGGTATTTCGCTGCTATTCTGCTTTGATTTTCACTGGGTTTTGAGTGAAAAATTTGTCAAATTTAGGTGCTAAATTTTGCTGTTATTGGGGTTGATTATTGGCTGAATTTTACTGTTTATGGAGCGGTTGTAGGTGGTTGTTTGGTGATGGTGGCCTGCTGTTTTGGGCGGTGGAGGGTTGACGTTTTGGGCATTCTTGTGAGAAGGTGTGAAATGATGTTAAGATGGCAAGGGTTTTGCACTTTTGCTTGAGGAAGCCTTAGTACCCCGTAATTCTTTTTCAAAGTTTTTAAAATTTTATTTTTTGCCTTGAAGCCCACTAGCCCTACTGGTTGAAGTATTTTTTTTCTTTTTGTTGTTTTGGAAGATGAAAAACAAAAGTTTAGAAGGTATTTTGTTTGGAATTAATTGATGTTGGCATTGTATTTTGATTTGGATTTTTAGTCGTAAATTAACTCAAGTATTGTATTTTGTTTTATTTGATTTTATCTCATCCGTACCCCCATCCCGTAATTCCTTGATATGCCACTGGTGTGCTGGTGGCGCACGACGCACGACGCCACGAAGAGAGGTGGTGGCTCGCGTTTGGGCGAAGCACCGAAGGTGCATTGCGTATGTGGTGGTGGTGGCATCAAGATGATTGCCAAGAGAGTAGAACGAGCAACAATAAACTTTGATTTTGCTGAGTTTTTGTTGTTGTTTTCATATGTGAATCAATGGGCTTTATAGATGGAATTAGGGGAACAAAATAGAGGTGGGAATGAGGGGGATTGGTGGTTCATTCACCTTGGGGAGCAAGGAGCAAGGCAGGAGACAAGTCACAGGGAAGGTAGAAGAAGAAAGAGGGTGGTCGGGTGTGAGGGAGCTGATCAGCTGAACATCAGCTTTCTTCATTCCTCTTTTCTTTTCTTTCTTTCTTTTTCTTGTTTTCTTTTTGGTGAGAAAATATAATGTCAAACTTTAACCTTTTTCAAGTGTTGGATTTTGCTAAATTTGAGTTCCAAAACATTCACATGAAACTTTAAATAAAAATCATTAACTTAAAACCATATAGTAATAATATATAGAATTTTCTTATTAAATCCATAAACTATATTATAAAATCGTTTATCATAATAAATATCATTTTTCGTAATACTAAAGTAAATATGTTTGTTTTAGAAAATTATCTTAATCATTATCATTTTGAAAAAATTTAGGACGCAATCAAGCTAGTAACATAATTAGTATATAATAGAACAAGATTAAGGTTCGGGGTATTACAAGTAGTACTATCATTAGAAGATACGTTTCGCTTAACAATTAATCAATTTGTATTTAACCCTTTTTTATGTGGGGTTTAGTATTTATTGGGTATTTAATGTGCTAAAATCTTACAGTGGTAAACAAGTTAGCTTGTGGGGGGGGCACGTCAACTACTAATAAAACCGATCAATATTTTTTTTCACCATATGAAAATGAATGATTGAAATTAAACATTTTTCTTGTAATATAAGAAGAGATTGTAAATGCTAATACGGTAATTTTAATTTAATCTCATAATGTTGCAGGATTTCTATTTAATTTGTTGGAATAAATACTTGAGTGGTACTTATGGACATTAAGGTTGGGCTAGATAGATCAGTTAGGACCGAGGCTTGGAGCGATTAAGGAACCAAGCTAGGCTAATTCATGAACCGGTCAAGACAGATCTAGTTTTTGGAAAAGAACTAATGTAAAAAGAAAACCTAAAGTACCCGAACTAAGCCACTTTTTTGGAGACTGGCCACATAAAAGCACTTTCAAAATTAACCGAACTTGGCCTAATGACCGGTATGGAGGGGCAACTCAAACTAGATCACTGACCACTTCTACATTGGTAACCAATATTGATTGGGAGGTGAGACCAAGTCTCATCTGCTAATAGCTTTACTTACTGAGTCTTGTATTCCATTTTAATTACGAGGAAGAAACACGTGTTCTTATGCTCAGCAAATAGAGAGAGATAAAAAAGGATAATTCATTCAATGAATAGAGAGATATAGATATAAATAAGGAAAATGTTACAATTAATTAAGTGTTTGGTTGGATTGAAAACAATTGCCCGAAAATTGATTTCCCTCATTTTTCTTTGTTGGTTTGTCAAGGGTGAAAAACACTTGTCCAATTGGTGGAAAATTAAGGGTGGAAACCAACTTTCCTCCCACTTATCCATCCTCCCCTTTCATCATCAATTTTTCCTTCTCTTTTAACTTTTTATACAAAGAACCAAACAAAGAAAAACTCATCTACAATTATGGTTTCTATTGAAAAATCATTATTTAATAAAACCGTTTCCCTGACCAACCAAACAAAGCCTAAAAGAGAACAAATATTATCCTTTGTGATTCCCGTAAATTAAATACGAACCTACTCTAATCGCATCAAAAATTTCTCTACAATCAGGACCTAATCCAGTAAGACAGGGCACTCCCTCACATTATTTAGATAGTAAGATTTGAAGAAAAAGTGAAAAGGGCAAGTCGGGAATTTACTTTCCCTTATTGGATACAACATTGGAAAATGAATTGGAGGATTCAATATTTGAAAATAAAAGGTCACTCTACTACGCCTCATTTCCATTTTTCTTCCCTCTTTTCTCCACCACTCCCTCCCTTTTACTCCACAAATACTAGTTACTAACTTACTACTACTACACGAGTCCACGTATCCACTTGTTTTTTTTTTTTTTTTTTGTTACATAAAAAGAAGTTAGAACACCCTTCTCTCAAGGAATCTCCACGTCTCCACTTAGTGACACCCTCATGATTTCTCAATCTGATGAGCCAAGATCTTGGAATTGGGGAAAAGCAAACCCTTGAGGTGATAATCCTACAAGTATGAAACACCTATGCTAGCACAATTGCTGATTTTCCTATAAACTACAAAAGAAACTATTGAAGAACATCACTTTTAATTTAAGCACAGATTTCCAACTAGATATGTACATATGTGTAACTTCCTCGTATCCTGTGTTGCACCAAATGCAGTGAATTGGTCACAACTTTAACCCATATCAGTACAAACTACAAATGCAAGCTCATACTACTATGATTCTACAAACATATCTATTCCGACAATAAGATATATTAAGAAATCCACCCCCTTCATTCTTTCCATGATCTTTACAGTCATATTTTCATTCGTAAGAAACCAAAAGTTACCCTCCCGTCAAACTTCTTTATTTGGAAGTCGCTGTATAAAAGTGAAGCTTATGGCATCTGCATATGATGCAACATGCAATTGTTTGGAGATCTAGCAAGAGAAAGCTATCAAGCACATAAACGAAAGATATGGAGCACCGACTGAGTTATAGAAAAAAAATATTCTTGATGAGCATATACTGATGGATTGTACGTCAAATAATGCCTGTTTAAGTATAATAAAAATGTATTTAACATATAGAATTAGGACAATAGAATGTATTCAAGGAGAAAAAAAGAAGGAACAGGAAATAAATGAATAGGGAAGTGCCTTGCTAATACTTGGAGCTTTAATACACCATGAAATCGATACCATTTGACAAAAACAACAGCCAGGTATAGGTCCAGACTAAGCAACAACAAATTTCCTTGCAACTGCAGGGTAATTAAAATGCAACCAGATACCGTATATACTTCTAAAAAGATGCAGATGAAAAAGATATATTTGGTCACAATTTTTGCCCCTTCACTCTTGTCCTACACTAAAATTCTGAGGAAGGTTAAGGTTGATCTTTCACTTCTCCAATACCTGCGAATATTGGATGATTTAGTCAGCACGAGAACCACTGGCAGCTGCACCCGATTTCTTCCCTCCATATTTCTGCATCAAAAAAGTTTCAGTAAGCCAGTAATCGGAAGGTAAGTAAGATCGTGGAATAAGACCACCAAAAACAATATACAGGGGGAGAAAGTACCAAACTACTTCATAGGAGAACCTACCTGCTTTCCAATGTTGAAAGGAATATATCTGTACTTGATCATGTGTGCTATTTGGCGCTTCATGGTGAGAACAAACAGCACAACCCAGTAACACAACAGTATTGGCCAAAATACAGGAACATCAAACACAGAGAAGAAAGTCATAACAAATGCTATGCAGAACGCCTTACTTATGGTGTGCCTGCAAGTAAATATAGAGGAGATTGTTAAACAAAAGAGACCGTAACCTTGATTGATCAGAGACTTGAAAGAACATGCATGACCACGATGAAAGTTGGATGGCTTATGCCTACGTTTTCACGATATAAACATCCCTCTGTTGAAAAAAAGATACACTACTAAATGATTCTCCAAGCTATCCTTAACAGCTTTCAAATATTTATAATCAACCTCCACTCTTTCCCAAACAGTAGCAAGTTAAATACTACCTCCGTTCCAAATTAAACGCAACAGTTTTCATTTTGGGAAGTTTCAAATTAAATGCAACAATTCCAAATTTTCTACTTTTGGTAAGTTTTTTAGGTGTGAATTTACGGGAATACCCTTACTAAAAAATTAAACCATACTTAATTATACCTAATAATCATCTAAACCTCCATCATCATCCCCCTTAAGTTTCTCTCTCTTCACTTCCACCACCTTAGGTTTCTCTCTCCTCACTCCCACCCCGCCCCCGCCGGAATTCGTCCCCACTATTGCCATCACACCCCCACCGCCGGCGTCCGTCCTTTGTCCGTTCCAACTGAAAACCGCCGGCGCTCCATCTTCCTTCGTTCTCTCTTCTCGATCTGCATCTCTCTCTATCCGATCCCTTTCTCTGGTCTTCAAGTTGTTGTGGAGGTGGAGTGGGTTTTGATGGCGAGGTCGATTCGGGATTTGGTTGGATTTAGGTGGTGTTGGTGGTGGACTTCGGTGGTGTTGTTGGGGGTTGTGGGGTTGACGGTGATGGGGGTTTTTGGGACTTCGATCTGCAGTTGCCGGTGGTAGGAGTGGTGGTTTTCAGTTGGGATTTTGTTGTGGTTATGGTTGATCTTTTTTTTGTGGGTGGATGTAAGGCTAGTGGTTGGCGGTGGTTTGTACTTGTAGTTTTTAGTGTGGTTGCTGGCAGTGGCGGTGTGTGGGTACTGGCAGTGGCGGTGGTGGTGGTTTATTTGTGGGTGGATGTAAGGCTGGTGGTTGGCGGTGGTGGGTGCTGGCAGTGGCGGTGTTAGTGGTAGTTGCTGACGGTTTTTTCTTTTTTGGACCCACCTTATCTCTCCACTTAAACTTAATCACAATACCCCTTCCTTTTTTAATCACCCCCTACGAAATTTCAACTAGGAGTACGTGCCCCCTAAATTGTTGAGTTTAATTCGGAACGGAGGTAGTAAATGGTAAGGTATCCATTTCGATAAGTTTCAAACACATACGAAAAAAGAACCACCACTAGGTCATAGTCAGCAAGTCATATCTTCTTGTCAAGAGTCGACCCTCACTATTATATTGGCCATACGCCAATTACTTAAGCATATAAAACTCCAATGTATCACAATCATTAACTGTTAAACAAGATTCAGATACGGTTGAGAAGTCAACAAGTCTAGGGTAACCACCATAGATAGCCCATATTCGAAAGGAAAATTCAATATGTATATACCCAGCTCAGGGTGGTCAGACAGATATATTCCCAACTAAGAAATAATACAGAAAAGCTCCCAGCTATAATCTATGTGAACAAAAATGCATCAAAATGATCCTATTTACTTAATCAACAGTTTAACAGACCCTACTTAACACTAATCTAACTTCACTAGATAATTTAGCTAGAAACCCACCCACCTCCACAGCCCGGTTTCTGTCTTCTCCCAAGCCAGCCAGCAGCCCATCACCACTCCTCTTTTCTCTCTTATGATAATTTAGCACCTCTTTTCACATGATAATTTAGCTCCTCGTTTCTGTCTTATGATAATTTAGCTCCTCTTTTCACATGATAATTTAGCTAGAAACCCAGCCACCACAACTTCCCCCCCTCCACTTTCTTCCCTGACCCCGCCACCACTCTACCTCCTCTTCTCTCTCATGCCCACCACCCCCTCCCTCTGCAACCAAAGCCTTCAGTCATAATTAATACCACCACCAAGATCCCTGGACTCATCTCACTAAAACTTCTCCAGCCCACCACCTCACTCCAAATCACCACCACTCCACCTCAGCCACCAACAAAAACACCACCTAACCATCTATCACACATCCATTCTAGATCTGAGAGAAACATAGAAGATTTGGGAGGTAAAAGAAGGAGAGAAAATCTAAACCCCACAACCTTTACCACCACCTTTAATCACAACTTGACCAACCAATGAAGTACCAAATGACGGAATTGATAGGCTAAGGCCATTGGCGCTAGTGATAGTGGCTCACATGACAGCGGATACAAGATAGATAGATACATAGAGAGAGAGAAAGAGAGATAGAAAGTAAGTGCAAGAAAAAAATGGAAAGGATTAACAGGGAGCACAGGATGGTAACGACGGTCTGGTCGGCAAACAGAGGGATTAGTTGAAAAGGTTGGAACTCTGATGGTGCAACAGGATCAAGAGAAGCATTAGGTGGTAGTGAGATAAGAGAAAATGGGAATGAAGGTGGCTAACTTGGGAAAAAGGGAAAAGGGTTGAGATGAAGAGGTTGGATCCTTTCAATCATTAAGTAATTAGGGTCATGTCATTCAATACATTTTTTGACATAGCTAACAATTGGGTATCATTCAAGTATATTACCTCAATTGGTACTCCCTCCGTCCCCCAATTTACTTCTCATTTCTAATTTTAGCACTATTCATAAGCAAATAAAAGCTTACAATTTTTTCCAATATATAAGAAAAAACATCTTGTTTGATTTGTCTCATTGAGTACATAACGAAAATCAAACTTATATAATTTTTAATAATATGTAACTAAAGATGTTAATGATACAAAATGTGCACGGGCAAACATGAAAATGAGAAATGGAAAGTCTACTGGGGGACGGAGTTTATTTGTCCAAACACCCATAGATAGGTATATATATATATATATATATATATATATATATATATATATATATATATATATATATAATTCATTTACTTAAAATAATAAGATTCCATAGGAAATGGTTCTTATTTCTCAAGTTCTAGCTAAAAGCAATATGCATAACATAATACTCCTTGCATCACGAAATGAACATCAATGCTTTAATTCTCCCTGCTATCCATTCTTAAACATAAGCCATAAGTATAGAATCAACCTCCATTCTCCAATAACCAATCATAACTATTTCCTTTATTTCAAAGGACGACAAAAAACTTTGCAGCTCTCTCTTCTATTATCTCCTTCAAACAAAGGGGGGGGGGGAGGAAACATCGAATTATGTTCATCAGCCATCTCTTCTTGTCAACAGTTAAGGACAAACCATTATATTTACCACCATAGCTAAGAACTGCAACCTGTGATGCTACAACATGGGGGGAAAATATTAACTAAGGAACAAGGATCAAACATAGTAGGGGAGCCAACTCCTTGTATCTAAAGTCCAGCTTCCTGTTCAAGTGATACAACATGACATGTCTAACCCACTTCAAAAAGCACTTTCAACCAACTTCAAAAAGATTTAAACCTCAGAGCTCACCCAAGAGCAATACAAACACCCCAAATTTGAATATGTACTGTCCAGGTATTAAAAAATGCAAGTGTGCAGCTAGATGCAAGAAAGATTGCAGGCAATAATGTATTAGAACTTAAGAACCAAATTTCGTCCCTAAAGATACCCATCTTCAAAGAAAGGCAACCAATGCAAAATCCATAGTAGTCCACGTATCTTCCCAATATATCCATCCAACGAGCTGATAATTTGTCTATTCATCCCGACCATTTAATGTCAAATTCAGATATAGGAAAACACAGGCAATTACTTAACTAAAACAGTGAAACATTTTATATGCTTTGTCACGGATCATCAGTGTTCATTGCAGTGTGATTTAAGCATAATATCAAGTGATATCATAAACTTCTTTTGAATTACAAGACACAAGCTACCCTTGTTTTTCAGTAGTTTGACAGCATCTATGCATCTAGAGAATGTCAAACTCCATATAAACTTCATAGAACTAACAATGTGAAATTTTATCTCTTCCTTTCTCCAATCCAATATCATTTGTCTGACATGACAGACCAAAATTGCTTTGTGCAGCAAGTGTTAGAGGACCTACTCTACTCTACAAGCCAAAGACATGTTAATATCTGTCCCACAACTCCACAAACATATAGAATCACCGTCTATTAAGGTCCGTCAATGTCCTCAACCAACAAAAAGCCACAACAGGAAACTATAGCCTCAACCCAAAACTTCAACTACCAACAACTATAGTGATCAAAACCATGAGATGCCTTAAAACTTTGTAAAAAAGGGCCTGAAACAGCACAATAAAGAAAGAATTAACGAGGACAAAAGAAACCTATGAACTGAGAATCTTCCAATGTCCTCAAAAAAAAAAAAAAACAATCTTAAACATCCTCTTGTAAGCTCACAAAATGGTAGCCAACCTTCCAAATCCCCCAAATAAGCTCGGAACATTTAAGCTAAGTATACTTTACCTTCTTTAGATCTAAAAACAAAGCCTACAAAGTACAAACAGCTTGTGAGAAGATAAACACTCCAACAAATTATCGTGACAAAGAAATGAAGATATCACAGCCTTCAAATATGATCTTTGTAACTTTCTCACCCAACTCACCTATTCTACCACCAAATACTAACATTAATAAACGAACCCACAAATCCCAGCAAATCTCCAAAACGACTCAGAAACTATTCAGCTATTCGTATATTCCCAAAGGTAAAAGCTGCTATAAAGATCTTTGCATCGCTTAATCGTTCAACTGGAACGAGGCAATACAACTATCAACAACGAATTCTTACTCTTCTACGACCTCGTTCACCAAACTACGTCGTTCGCCAAACTACCTCCTCCACTTAGAAGTATTAATGAAGTGCTTCACTAGCATAGTCCCCAGTAACCTCTCAACCCCGCACCATTGCTACATTCTCAAACCCAAAACCTATAACGCTAATCATCTCGCTAAACCATTCAACAAGACGCCAATACAACAAAAAAGAAACAACCAATTACTCCACACACCAATACAGTCAGATTCAAAAACCCCCAAATCATCAAACATAAACAAATTTTCAGCTAAAATACCAAATTGAATCAATTAAATGATAGAAGAAAGTTACCAAAACTTAAACTCCGGAAGACGGCGAATAAAGGGCTTGAATTCATCAGAGCCTTTAGTGGGTAAAACAGCACCATCAGAAGCCTCAAATTCAGGGTCAGTCAATGGGGATAAAAACCCAATTAACAGATTCAAGATGTAGATCCCAAGACCATAAGTAATGATGTAAAAACCTTGAACAAAATAAACCCTAATTCCATAAATCAAAGCAAGAATTGCTGTTCCCACCCATCTAGGAACTGCATGAGGTGTCGTCTTGTCCAAGTAATACTGGTAAATTCTTGAAAATTCATGAAGTTTCTTGCTCACCGGAGTTTCTGTCGACGACCCACCTAATCCATCCATTGTAAAACCCTAATTTTTATAGATTTCAAAGCCCGACAAGATCTGCCCACAAAAAAGTACAAAAAATTAGGGAAATTTATGGGTAAAACAGTCGAGAGAGAGAATCTTGCGATGTGGGTTTTGTTTAATTAGGTCGAAATCAGTAAGAAAAAATGGGGAAAGTGTGATCTGGTTAATTTTATCACGAAAGAATGATGGTTTTTTGTGAATTTTTTTTTGTTTTATTCAATAGAGGAGAGAGAAAAGTTTAAGTTTGAGATTGATTTGATTTACCTTTTACAGGAAAAAAAATGCAAGTTGAAGCTTCGGAAATGGCGTGTGAAATGGAGTTTAGACCGACAGTGGTAATGGTGAAATCTGATGCTCTTAGGAGGTTGAAAGGTCGTAGAATGGAGTAGGATAGAAAGAGAGATTTGGGGAGGGCTTTTTTCGCTTTATCCCCTTTTCTCTCTGAATCCTTTTGATTTCTTATGTGTTTTAGGATTTATTTTTTGTGTACTTGTGTTATATTATGTTATTCTATAATCTTTACTTGAACAAAAACAAATCCCCACTTAAGGTACACATGGGTATAAATAACAATAAATTTATAGTGATGGCATGTGGGTAGAATTTGGCGAATCTATAATCGCGTTATTTGTCATTGAAAGAGTACAAATAAATAGAGAATGATTCTCGATCGGGAAAACAGATGAGAATATGGTAGTTTGGTAATCGACTTGTGTTGGCACCTATGGGTATTATCTCTCTATTGATTAGTGGTGAACATGTTCTCCAAATAGAGTTGCTCTAATATAATTGAGTATGGGACTATGCGGTATAGTTGTGGTTGGTTGTGGGCATATTGGATGTCAAAAATCATAAATGTCAGGAGTTGTAGGCTCGTAGCCTTGTGGGGATGTAATGGATTTCAAAGTTTACATTGCCTTATATCCACCTGCCACCAAAACCCTCACGTCGCCCACATACATAATTATTATGATGCTGGGACACACAGTTTAATACTAACTACTAAAATGGGTGTAGGTCTTTTCAAACATAACTAGGTGTTGAACGTGGACGATGCCCCTAGTCATTTAATAAGGTAAAGAGTGTATTGTTTGGGATTGATAGTTTCTCATAAGCATAAGTTGTACGGCTTGTACCTTAGTGGTTGGATAATGATCAAAAATTGAATTATCAAGAATTTGAGATCTCTTACGCTTAGAATTTACTGGAACTTATTTGAACTATTTTTCTCAGGACTTACTTTTCAAGGGGAAGATAATAACGCACCCCTAGTGGGGGTTCAAATTACATGAATGATGGGTTGGATGAGGTAAAAGTAACATAAAGTTTATTAGTATTAGACTGTCCAAAAAGAAATTCATAAAGTTTATCTGAGCATAAAAGTATATCTATCTTAAACTTGGTTTCATATAACAAATTAAATACTACGTGCTGCAATTAGTTACAATTGAACATCTAAATTTGTCACACAGATGAAGAGATATTAAAAGATACGACCTACATGATAGGAAAGACATAGAGACGAAACTTTTCAAAAAATCATGGAAAAGTCTTCAAAAGCTAAAGTTCTTTAACTATTGATTCAATAGAAGTTTACATATCTTGCATAAGTGAGTACTCAACCTTTTTGCTAACATGTATTGTCTACTTTTTTGTAATATTTTCGCTCTTTGCACCCTCGACGAGCCAATCTTAGTGGAGAGACTTTATTACAAACTTACATGTGAATTGAATGAATTATGCTCACATGTAGGAGAATGAGATAGGTGGAAGAATTAAAATCACATAGTTTAGGAAGTTTGTTTTCAATTATGTTGATTTTGGAATAACGATATTAATAAAGTTCAATTATTTTTGTTTGCAAAGTTTCAAGTTATTTATAGTTAGTCTCGAAACCTTTAGTTTTCTACCTAAGTACATACTGAGCTACAATATTTGAATTTAACTTATCAGGATTTATGAAATCATTTAGACTTTCTTATAAAAAAATACTAATTTAAACTTATCAGTATCTATTTTAATTTATCTTTGCTCTTGACTTAAGATATGCAAACATCATCCTCTTGCCTGCTTCACCTCTCAATCTTCCCTCCCTCCATTAATGAGCATTCAAACTTTTTTAACCTACAACCTATATAACGAAAGATAGCATACCTTACCACAAAAGCACAATAACATATACTTCAAAGGGAAAGAAAAATTGACTTCAAGTACTAATCAAATGATCCAAAATATAATAAAAGTTAAAACAACAAATAACAAGTTGTATAATTACTTCCATTTACTACTCTTTCAAAATGACATTTAGTAGCAACTTGCTGCCTTGCTGGAATAGCAACTTATATGACACCAACTTTTCACAATAGATAGAAGTTTCCAATTTCCATCCATCAATGCTTACCAAAGCAATTTCATCCACAAGTTCTTATTCTCCATGTAAGATCATGTAATGTACACATATTAAAAAAGGTCCCATATTCTGCACCTACCCAGATCAATATATACTCTTAATAATTACTTCACTTACTTAAATAAGCAAAATAAAATTCATACTTCATCCCTCTCCTTCCAAACTGCCAAAGATTGTTTGGATTGGTACACACCGATATTCAACTTTCACTTTCTTGAGGTTAGTTCATCTTCTTATTCTTACAAAATCCCTTTTTTTTAATTATCTGCTAATTAGTAGAATCTTAATGTACTGATTTTTTTGGGTGTGTATTTTTTCGTACAGTTTTTGTATGTGGGGTTAACTTAAGAGCTCTTTTTGCTAGTTTATTTGTACTTCTGATTGAGGATTTATAGGTGGGTAGGAGTTTAAACTAACTCACATGACACGAAATTTCTGCACTTTTGTAGGATTTTCAACCAAAAAATCATTCGCATAACCACTCTTAACTGAAGAAATTAATATAAACCACTTGTATGTGACAAATTATCTACTCAAACCCACCTTTTAACAAATTTTGAATATATAACCGTTAGTTTATGGCAAAATTATCATAATGTCATACTAAACAAGCATCTTAAGGCTAAGTATTCTTTGTTTGTCTCTAATTTTATACTAAGTTATGTTATTGTCAGCACCTTTGTGTTATTATTATCTCTCTCGTTGTCCTTTGATTGAATTAGAGATAGATTGAGAATGTAATGTATGTATATAGGATTATGTTAATTTAAATCAAACTTAATGATTTTTGAATCATAATTGTTAAAGGGTCGTTTTGAGTAGACAATTTGTCACATAATACGGGTCGTTTAATTTAATTTTTTTAAGGTCGGTGAGGCTATGAGAAATGAGAATTGACCCCTTAGTCAGGTGTGGTTTTTGGTTAGAAATCCTTCTCTTTTTTTTTTTTTTTTTTTTGTGGTACCAGATTATTGATAATTCCGGAGCTTGAAACTGAGTTGTATGCAGCTAACCCAGTTTGGTGTCTTGTAACTTTGTGTGAAATTGAATAGATTAACATGAATTAGATTCTAGAGCTTATTTTGCTTGATGTAGAGCTTCATCATCCTTCAAATTGCTGATTTTTTTAGTTTAGTATGCTGTATTTCTGTCTCAGTTTGTCACAATGAGTAAAAGATGTAGTTGCTGTTGCTAGTTTTAAAATTTAATTCTCAGGTATAATAAAGTTTTGAATCTCTGACAAGTGATGCAGTCTTTTTATTTATCACAAACTAGTAAAATAGTTCTGCATTTACAATCAAGGTCTAATAGGAGAGTATGGGCTAAATACCAAACAATGTGTTAGCAAACACGAGAGAGGAAATGGGGTGGGTTCCATGAAAGTGAAATTACCTGAATGTCCTTCTCTCTTGTTCGCTAACAAATAGTTTGTAATGTTTCTAAATTATATGACCTGTATGATAAGGTTGCTGATATTTGACGTTAATTTATGTATTGGGTGGGAGTTTTTTCCTTTTCTTGGTTGATGGTTCAGTCTATCTACTACAGATCTCAGTTTCTTCCTGAGTGTAATTTAAGCTTTAGTGATGACTATTAATGTCGATTCATCTTTTGATCCAAGGTTGCCTGGATGTTCTAGGTAGAAAGTTGGTTGTAATCTTTCTTTCCTTGCTTGAATATAATTTTAGAAATTTCTTGTCTTGCTATTAATCTGTCAGTGTTTTTAGTCTTATTGAGTTCATTGGTTGTATATAGAATTTTTGGTATGATTTAGGCTTTGGTTAGAGCCAAATTAAATAGTTAAATTTGTACCTAGTTGATAACGGAACTTACTTTCTGTATATACGGACTAACTTTCCAACCACCTAAGGCATGGATTATGGATATAAGACTGACTAACTGATCAACCTATATTATGGCCGTCTAGTGTTCATGGCCTTCAATAACTCATAAACTTGCTTGTGTGTACAGTTTATGGTAGCAACTGCATCTTATAGTAAGTAAAGTGCTGCAAGAGAGATCAGGAAGAGTAAAAATATTTTAGCTGCGACATGCCTGATCATTTTGCAAGCTCTTCTCGTGATGAGGATGTAACATCTACGACATCCTCAAAATCGCATCAGCCCATCTGGATGTCCAACTGTAATAACAGAAGTTCTAAGCCAGGATCTGCTGTTGAAAATTCTGCGTTGATTTGTTACAATGAAGGGCATATTGATATGAGAAATTGCCTGACACAAACTGGGCTTAAGACAAAAGATGGATTTCAATATGGGAAAGGAGTAAGCAAAGGTGCTGGAGAAATACAGACTAGAATTGTTAATCAGAATTTGAGCAAGAAACTGGGGAATTTCGAGAATAATCTCAGTGATTCATCTTTCCCCACTCTCAGCCTTGGCCGAAACAAAGGAAAAGCTTCCACGGTTGGGAATCAAATGGATCATGAGTTTGGCGACAAATCCACGGCTCTAGCGTTAGCTGTTTGTCAAGAGGGCACTTCAAGAGAAATCAACTTGAGGAGTAGTGAGCAACAACCCATGTCTCATTTATACCAAGAACAGAAAGGCATAGCTGGGTCAAGGTCTCATACATATGACAAATCCAATGCTTCGAAGCACTTTTCGAATGATAATTTCACATGCTTTAGTCAGGACCGTTGCAAGTATCAGAAGTCCTCCTCAGTCTTGTTTCATGAGAAGAAGATGGAAAATAACATATGTCATGAATCTGGACGTAGTGATGGATTACATTTGCACCATGGTTATTCCCCTGGTCAAAATAATTTCCAGTCTTTTTTCCTTAAAAAGCAGTCTCAAAGTGGTCGTGGCCAACCCCTTCATAGAGTTCCATGTTCTTTTCACAATGTGGAGACTATGAGGATTTGTACAATGATTGATTCTATGGAGAACTCACCTGGAGATCCTCCCAAAGTTTCTCAGAGAGCCCACCACATTCTATTCACCAAAGAAACTTGTGTTAATTTATCTAAAGATCATCAGCTGATCAGAGAACCAACTTCAGGTCATCAAGAAAGGAAGACATTTGGTGGGTCTTTTAGTAATCTTGCTTCTCATGCAAGAGGAGTGAAGATCCAACCTCTGTGGACCTCCACTGACAGTGAAAAGGAACCTTCAGACAGCCCTTCCACCTGTAAAGCCGGTTCATGGAATGAAGCGTCTGCTGAAACTGATGGCCTGCAAGCAGAATCAACTTTAGGTCATCGGGGAGAAAGAAGGCCATTTGGTGGTCTTTTCAGCATGTATCCTAACGGTTCTTCTCATTCAAGAGGAGTGAAGATACAACCTTTGTGGACCTCCACTGATAGTGAAGAAAAGGAAAACACAGGCAATGTTTCCTTCGGTAGAGCAGGTTCAAAGAATGAAGCATCTGCCGAAACTGATGGAATGCCAGTAGATGCTCCTAAGAAGCAGCGTATTTTAATGGGTATTTTGCAGCTCTTTCATTATAGTATACTTTGCTTGAACCATGCCTTTCTTCATTGTCTTTATAATATGTAAGTTGAACTAAGCTGTTGTCAAGCATTTCTCTTTAACTCATATTTTTTTCTTTTCCTATTTTTTATTTTTCATTTATCACAGGTATGGAATCGTCCCCATTGAATCAGGTATCTACTTCTTGTTTCTTGTTAATCATGTGTTGCATAGTCAATTATGCACAAATGCCAATTAATTATGTAACTTTCTCATCCAAGTAGATTAAAGTAGTACTTCTTTGATTTTTACAAGGGGCACTGAATTGATAACTAGATTTGAATAATGTTTGATGGTGTAGTGGTGTTTCAAAGCATTTTAAGTGGAATATAATTATTTTTATCACAATGTTACCTAATTCACTAAAATCCCCTGCAAACTGCTTCAAGAAGAAGGCTAATTTGTACATGAAGTGATATACGTTGGAGTTATGTAACAAAACTAAATAGCGAATTGTGTTCTTGTACCCATTTTCATTTCGGGTATCAGGTAACATTGTTTTCGCCACGAAGGAATGTGAAATTCTAATTATAGATTGCTCATAGAGTTGGCTGATGCTATACATGCAGGATGATACAGTGGATGAAAATAGCCCAAAAGCTGCCTGTGATTCAAGCACAGAAAAGGCTAAAAGCAAAAGGCCCATGACAGAGATACCTGATATAAATGAAGAGCCCCCTGGAATCCAACCTGAAGTAAGCTCAACAGATGGAAAGGAGCCAAGTAGCTCAAGAGTCCATAGTTTGAATGCCAAACAACTCTTCTCATGTCATGAACAGACCTCAAGGTCTGTGTGCAATGCCCGCCAAGAATCCTCTCTTGGCCCAGATACTAGTAACAGATGGATTAAGCGTCTGAAGGTAAGTTCTTCTGATTCATTTGGGGTTGGTACCAAGAGTTCTGATATTGGGGAAGGCTCATCGCATGAGAAATGTAATACATTCTTCAACAGAATAATGAAATGCAATCGAGTTAACTCCGATGCCAAGTTACGCAAGCAACATGGAAAAGAACAGATGTCAACAGATCAAAATGTGGAGTCCTTAAGAAGTGGTGGATCCTCATCCATGGGTTCAAAGAAGAGAAGCCAAAGCACGACGCAAGGCTGCTCTTGGATTCAGAGATGGTGTCAAAGTTGTACTGAACCTCCACCAAGTAACCCTGAGCCCCTTGTGATTTGTGAGCCCCGTAGCTTAAAGTTTCGGCCAGATGACCTTACAAAGAAGCAGTTCCCAAGTATCGCTGCCATGGCGCTGATGGGGAAAGCCATGAATGGAGTTAGCTCATGCGAATTCAAGAAAAGAGGGGCTGTTGTAGTCTGGAATACCAAGGAATACTAAGATACATCTTCAATGAGCTACCAAAATGTACATCGCTGGGAGATGCTCTTGGTGCTCATGAATATGTAAGATTTCAGAACTATCCTTAATTTATTTCTCAGTCCAACAAGATTGATGTCCATGTTTATATATTTAGAGGACACTTGTATACTATAGTTCCCACAGTGCGTTTCTACATAATGGACGGATAATCCTGTACAAGTGTTCCTCTCCTCTGAATGCATCCAGGTGATAACAAGACCTCTTTTTATGGTCTAGAATCCAAGTAGGCGTCACTTTTCTGCAACTGATCCTTAAAATGTGTTGCTAAGATGATGATGCGTCATTTTTCAACAGCGGGAATGAGTATTATGTGCGTATGATTTGTCCTTTGGCTGCTGTCTGGAGCATACTTCTTGACTCCGAATTTCCAAATAGGTTATGAGGAGTGCCCAGATGACCCTCAGTGTTTCTGCTATAGTTTGATATGGTTAGTTACCTTTAGTCGAATTACTCCCTCTGCCCCAAATTACTTGCCACGTATTCTATTTTGGTTGTCCAAATTATTTGCCACATTACTTTTTGGCAATATTTTTCGCTCTACTTTTTCTCTACAATTTGGTCCTACACCTACCCACCTACTTCTTTCTCTTTAATTTTTCACTTCCCTGAAAATTTGTGCCAAAATGGTTTGTGGCAACTAATTTGGGACGGAGGGAGTACTGTACTTTTATTATCCTTTGTTGGTGATTTATTTTATGCTGCTTTCTTTCTGTTGTTTGTCACTTGACTGGATGATAATCAATTGATATATCCAGCAGCGCACATATTGTTAAGTTTGTGTTTTCAGACTTTAGATCGCGCTTGGTACGATAACTTTCATGCGATAGGTATTATATTGGATGGTTGAGGGTTCTATAATCTTTGTTCTTAGAGCTCATTCAAACTCAAAGCATGTGACTCTAGACACCCTAATAACGTACACTGAATCACTTAAACACTTGAAGAAGATTGTTGAGCTTGAGCTTGAGCTTGAGCTTAGCTTGCTTCTTTTCTGCTGAATGTTTCTTTTCTTTTTGTAAGAAAGAATTGTTAGTGTATCTATGAACTTTCCAAAGCCCATTGCGATGGCTATAACTCATAACTGCTTTGAACTTCCTGTGAAAAATATTGCATCTCAACACCAAGTAACAACAGAGGCATCCTGAACTCGCCCTGGATCCCAGTCGTCTGCTGGGAAACATGAAGGGTTCAGTGCTCAGTATCACAACCTTATGTAGACGGTGTCGCCAAGTCCAAGCTCTACTTACAAGTGGGCTGTGTGGAGGTTGAATTTGGAACCCACACTACAGAGGCCATTTGAGTAGCAACTAGCAAGTTTCAGTTAACAATTTTTAGGGATCACAAAACAGTTGAAGCTTGAAATCTATGATACTCTTGTTTCGTTAATAACCAACCTTAACCAGACCTAATGAGAACAGTCATCTCTACAATAGTCCTCTTCCCCCTTCTCCTCTAAAAAATAAATAAATTGTAGTAGAAAAGAGCTTACTGGTCAGAAACCATGGTTCCATTTTCTATATGGCATCCAGCTTGCTTTAAAGCAGATTCAAAGAACCCACCTCCTTTGATCCTCGAGTCCATACCTGGTGGAGCAAATTCTATGATTATGTCTTTCAAGGTAAGTGTATTCATCACTGTGTTCCTCTCATCAACTATGAAGCTGGATTCGCTGTCTGTCTCCGCCATTTGTATCATGACCTGTTTAAGGGTGTCTCTTTCTTTGTGGATGATTGGTGAGTCCATTCTCAAAATATTGTTGTACCTAGCGCAAAAACTTTGGGACATAATATCGCACTTCTGATTCTCATTAACTGAGTTGTGGTTATCCTCAACATTCATACTGATGAACTCTGCCAAAGTCATAGTCCTATAAATGGAGCATGAAAAAGCTGCATCAGCTACATTTCACTGAAATGAGACCATGTTTCTGCTTTTTAACGGTTGTGACATGCCTCAAGATACAAACAGCAGGGATGAAGTAATGTAACTCACTTCGATTCAAAAAAGAGCTGATGATTCTCTAGGAGAAGGGTGATGTCGCCTTTCCTTACTGTTCCAACTAGCTCATCAGTTTTCCTGTCCACCACAGCTACTGCAGCAATCCTTTCTCCTGACAAAACTAGGAATGCCTCTGAAATACTTTGGTCTGCATATACTTGATAGACACAGTTTTTCCTCTGAAATCTGACAGAGTTAAATGTTACTTGGATTAGCATTTTCAATTTTTTGTTTTTGAAAAGGGCTATTTACCTAACTGTTTTTCCACAGAAAAAGGTGTATTGCCATTCTTGCCCTTACTTTCTGTGTCATTCTTTTCCGTTACTAAGGATAAGAATGTCAATATACCTGTTTGTTCTACGGAGAATTATTAGGTGAATAGCCTTCTTCTTTATTCTCCTTATATACAATTTCTGAATATGTGTGGTACCGAAATTCTGACAAGGACACAGTAGCAATTCTGTCAAACCACTCTATCCCACTTGATCGAAGAAGAAACTCCACTACTGCATGCTGTTACTAAACAGGAGAATGTAAGTTACCTGCAGACTTAAGTGTCAGAACATTTGGGACTTTTTCTAGGTTGATATACTTGATAAATACCTGTGTGATGTACCCGATTACTTGGTCTGTGGCTCGTTCTATGACTGGCAGAACAAGGAGCCGATGTTTAGATAGAAGCAGTAGCACATGAAAGAGAGTGTCGTCTTCCAAATGCACAGGAAAGTATGGATCCCATAGGAAGAATTTTGCGAGCTCTCCGACCTGTTAAAGTAGTATATGATGACTTAGTAGATTTAAGCAGACGAAACGCGGCATAGTGCTAGAACTAATTCAGCAACTTCAGAATTCAGTCTCCTCTAGAGGCTGTACTTGCAATCTTGCATAGACTGCACTTCCTCCGTTTTTATTTAATGGTCACATATACTAATTTGGTGTCTGAAGAAGTTGTGAAAAGAATACGAAATAAAGGCAACTATTACAAATGATATTTTAGTGAAATCATGAGGAAGTAGTAAATGAGTATACCTTAGTTTGCTTCACGTCAGGATTCTGATCTAGCCTCGAGAAAAAACTCTTGGTTGCATGGCGTCCAGCTTCCTTTTGATTTTGGTTAGCTGCATCCTCTTCAAACCTCTATATTATTTCATTATCATGAGAAATTATGTACATTTTTGCAAACATTTTTTTTTTGTTATGGTGGGCCGTGGGGTTACTGCTGATACTAAAAAACTGGACAATGAAAGAATACAAATTCTTATATGCGACGTGCCACACCATTAAATTGATGGTGTAATGTAAAACGGACAAATGTATTAACGAAGTTACTAATAAGCATCAGGTTAGCGTTATAATGGGGTTACCGTTGATATACATCAATTGAAGTACTGATAATGTCTTGATGAGACTATTGATGATATCCAACATCGGTAGATCGTTTGACGTGTCACATAGGAGATAGGCCGGTGAAAGAAAAGGCCCTGAAGGCTTCAACACTCTATTATAGAAGCATCCAACTAACAAACCAAATGTAATATTGTTGAAGCTATGATGTATAACGCACACCACATGTGAGTGTCCACATTGATTAAAGAAGAGAGATAGATTCACTTTATAATGCAAGGGCTCCCTCTTATCGCTTATATGGTTTTAGGGTGGAACCTCATTTGTCTTGTGAAGTGACTCTCTCTCCCTCCTTTGTGATGGGTGCGGCCGTGCCCATATTTAACAAATATGTATATTTTCCATTAGGGACAATTTTAAAGAAATAAGCTTGTGAGTAGTGTAAGTTATTACCTCAATGCACCATAGTACCATGGAAGCAAAGCTAATTACACCAATGTATCGGTCCAAGAACTTTGATGTCGCAGCATTGTTGGTACTAAAGTTGTTTAATGATGAATCTGTGATGAGTGCTACAGATACATTCTTCTCATACAACAAGTGTATTGCATCTCCAAGTGAATCCCCAGCCTTCAGTTCCAGTACTTGTGTCATAAATACGACGAGTAAAAAATATTAGATGACTTTAGATGGAAAAATTATTATGTGAATAAGAATACATAAAATTCCCTTTGTAAACGTATTATGTCCACGTCGTGTTTGACATAATACGTGCACATTGGCATATTAATGTTTTCTGCATACAATATTTTTGGTTTGTAATTGATCATGTATGATTTCAAACTTTTAATAATACTAATAAAACTTAGAATCTCATATTTCAAATTTTCAATAATGAGGTCATATATAACCAACAAATTGAAAAAAGATAACAGAACTAATCATCAATATGGTTGTTCTTTTCACCTGAAATCCTTTAAACTCAATAACCCAATTGCATTTTTTAAACCTTTCTGAATATGTGAAATAAATTTTACTAAACTTATATGAAATATAAATTATTTTATTTTACAACGGGGAACTTATATTGATATATTGAAAACAATAAAAAGGTAAAAAAGCGTGATCAAACAAAAAAATTGCTAATTACACAAAAAAAATGAAGGAAAAAGGTTACTAACCAGGTGAATTTCTGATGCCAGGCAAGGATGATATTGAGATGCTGTTAAGGTAGGTTTGTAGGGTAGAGGCAGAATCTTTAGAATCATTCTCCATCTTTTTCTTTCTTTGTGTCTCCGAAGTCCGAATGATGATTGTGTTGCTGCAATGTGGAACTGAATAAACCATGTCCCATGTTTTGGGTTTTTATTCCTTGAATCTTTCATTATGTGCCACATGGCAAAAAAAAAATCACATCAATATGTTAGCAAAATTGCAGAAATAAAGTTTATCCCACACTAGATTTGAAGCCCGTGCGTTGCACGGGTTGTTGTTTATTTTATATTTTATTGTAAAATTTTTGCTAAAATTATTGTTGATTTTGTGTTGTTGTAAAATGAAATTTTTCAAGATCATTGTATTTACATACTTCCTCCGTTCTTTTTCTATTACAACAATTACCTCTTTAGGTAGTTTAATCTTTTGGAACCATTCCACTTTTGGTAAAAAAAAAAAACTACTGTTGACAATATTACCTTTACTTTATGTTAATAAAATCATCATTAATTACCCGAATTGCCTTATAATAAGGATTTATTTGTCCCCTACTCTAGTTAACTAAAGAGGTACTTCTATGCTAAACTATCCATTTTTTATTTTCTTAAAAACCATGTCCAAACCAATTGTTGAAGTAGAAAAAAAAGGAGAAAGTATTTGTCATTATACTGTAATTTCTAGATTTGTTATTGTGATATATAAATTTTATAATTTTTAATATTCAATTGAATATTGTAGCTAAGTCTATTATTAAATGGTATCCCAATAACAGGTATGACTAACAATAGCTAATACAGTTTTAACATGTATAATACCCGAATGATACTTTAAGAAAGTAGAGGGTAATAATTATAAGGCTGTTTTATTTAAATCAAACTCTAACTTTTACATAATCCAAAACTCTAATACTTCCTCCGTTCTGTTTTAAATGAAACATTGGGTGAAATGACATTATTCATTGATGAATTTTGACTCCAATGTATCGCTATTATATAAAGCAAAACATAGTCAAGTGGGATCGTGTTAGATTCGTCTCGATGCATACTATCAAATTATAACTTTTTATCTAATGGTACAAAAATTATAATATTCTGAATTAGGTAGCAAAAGTTATACACAATTTACATAATATAATAATTTAGGTTGTTCATTCAAAACGAAACTCTAATTTATGTTTCTCCTAGACTCCTTATATGTATTTAGATCTATGTAGAACTCTATTTTTAGAAAAAAATAAAAATAAAAATTGAAGACATGGCAATCCTACATGGCGTTCTATATTTCATAAGTTGTACAACTATATTATAAATGGATCTTATTTCGAAGCATATTTCGAGCACTCTCCAATGGTACAAAAATTATAATATTCCGAATTACGTAGCAAAAATTATACACAATTTTCATGATATAATAATTTAGGTTGTTGATTCAAATCCAAACTCTAATTTTCGCTTATCCAAATCTCCTTATATGTATTTAAATCATCTAGAACTCTATTTTTGTAAAAAATAAAAATATAAATTGATGACGTGGCAATCCTACGTGGCGCGATATTCTTTTTGCTAATTTTTTGTTAACATTGTTGATTTTGTGTTGCTATGAAATGAGATTTTTTAACACCATTGTATTTACATACTTTCTCTTTTCTATTGCAATAATCACCACTTTGGGTAGTTTCATCTATTGGGACCACTCCACTTTTTGTAAAATAAGCAACTATATTTGACAATATTGTCTTTACTTTATGTTAATGAAACCATTATTAATTACTCAAATTACCTCATAAAGTTGCGTTTTACTTTATTAATGATTTATTTATCCTATTGCTTTTGTTATTAAAAGGGGTACCTCTATGCTAAACTACCCATTTTTTCATTTCCTTAAAAACCATGCTAAACCCCATTGTTGCAGTAGAAAAATAGCGAAGAAAGAATTTATCATTATATTCTAATTTCTAAATTTGTTATTGCGATATATAAATTATATAGTTTTTAATATTCAACTGAATATTGTAGCCAAGTCTAATATTAAATGGTATCCCTATAATTGGTATGACTAACAATAGCTAACACAATTTTAACATGAAGAATACCCCAAATGATATTTGACGAAAGTAGGAAAGAAATAATAGAGTAAAACATGAGTGTCAGTCACAACTTTAACTTTTAATGGCACATAAACACTATAAAAAAAAAAGACCATAATGATGGTATCATGAATAAAATTTATTAAATATAAAACTAATCTCTACTAATAATTGAAAATACTATTTAAGAGAAAAAAGATTCCTCTTCATCCATCATGATCATATCAAACTTTCTCCTTCTTTATGATCCGTGACCTCAAATAGTCTAGAAACGACGACCTTGATTTCCTAATTAGTTTTAGTAGAATTAAGTTCATGAAGAAAAGAATAAGATTTGACATATATATATATATGGAAAAGACAAACATAAATTATTATGTAAACGATATATATTATAGGAATAAAATAATTAGACAATTACATAATATCTCTGCAATGTTGTTGACAAACTTTCATTTGATTCTTCATGTTATGCCACCATGCATGGCATGCTACAGGTTCAAAGTTATAGATATGTATTTTTTATCTTTATATAACTCAATTTTTAAAAGTATGATTTTGAAAGATATAATTGCTATTATCACATATGATACGCTATTTATTTTTATAGCTATTTTTATATGTATTTAAAATAAATAATATGCTATTGTTCATCTAAATAAATAATTTTTCATAAGTTGTAAAACTATATTGTATATGGAACTAATTTCAAACCATATTTCGAGCACTCTCCCATGGTAAAAAAAAGTATAATATTGCGAATTTATAGCAAAAGTTATATTCAATTTACATATTATAATAATTTGGATTTATCTAAAATCAGACTGTAATCTTCACTTATCCAAAATACCTTATATGTATTTATATATATGTTAGAAACGATTTTTTTTTTTTTAAAAAAAAATTAAAATGAATGAGATGTCATGCTTAGATGGAGCTCTCTATAATATCCTGATTTCTAAGGTTGTTTTTTAAAATCAAACTCTAATTTTTTCATCATTTAAAATTCTAATATCTATGTAACTTTATAGCCATAGATTTTAGTTTTTGTTATAATAATAAAGTTTCTTTAATAAATTTTGTTTCAATACTAAATTGTTTTGGTTCATTTGAGTAAAGTTGAGGTTTTGAAAGATAATATATTTAACCCTGTAAATCAGACCTATGATAAAATGCTATAATCATATATAGTACATAGTACTTATAGCTATTATTTTATCTATCTAAAAGAAAGACAAAATAATGCGTTACCATTATCTAATTAAATATATTTTCATGAGTTATAAAAGTATATCATAAATGGATCTTATTTTGAAGCATATTTCAAGCACTTTTCAATGGTAAACAATTATAATGTTTTGAATTAGGTAGCAAAAGTTATATTCAATTTACATAATATAATAATTTAGGTTGTTTATTTAAAACGAAACACTAATTACTCTCTATCCAAAACTTCCTTTATGTATTTAAATATATGCAGAACTCTATTTTCTAAAATATTTAAAATAAAAATTAATGACATGGCAATCCTACGTGGCACTCTCTATTTCATAAGTTGTAAAACTATATTGTAAATGGATCTTATTTCGGAGCATATTCCGAGCACTATCCAATTATACAAAAATTATAATATTCTGAATTACGTAGCAAAAGTTACACAATTTACATAATATAATAATTTAGGTTGTTTATTTAAAACCAAACTCTAATTTTTGCTTATCCAAAACTCCTTACATGTATTTAAATATATGTAGAACTCTATTTTTATAAAAGATAAAAATAAAATTTGATGACGTGGTAATCCTACGTGGCGCACTCTATGGCCTCGAAATCTTGAGGAGCTCCCTATGCTCCCGAAAAGTTCCTCCTTTATATATATATATATATTGATTTGCCTCATATTAACAAATACTTTTTATTTTGACAGGAAGAAAAAACATTTCATTCATACGGGATAGCCAAATGGTACTTACAATCAAAACCTGAAAAATCGGAAAATTCCAACACAAATATATAACACCTTAGAACTAGATACATCGCAGATTTAATTAAAAATAGCCTTAATAAAAAAACTTCATCTGAAGCAATACAATTTGTGAGTTCGCTCTGATTCGGCTTAACTTCCGCTGATGCATAGTCGTTTGGGTGAAAATACTTCTGTAGTCTTCTAGATTCTTACAGAGAATAGAGATTGTTAGATCTAGCTCCTTCATCAGACAAACAAAAACAGATATTGAATATTCTAAAATAAATACCATCTTAAGGATGGGATATACTTATCGGAAGCAATTAAAGGAGTTTTTAGGGCTTACCACCGGTACGAACACCTGTGGAAGCCCCTACAAAGATTCACAATTGAGGCCAAGAAGGAAAGGGATTAAAGAAAAAGAGAAAGAAGGAAAAACCTTCAAAAAAGAAGAAAAACCTAGCGATGGAGGCTAGGAAAAAACTCTCCCAAGGAGAAACTCGAGAGAGAAAAAATCCTCTCAAGGAGAAACCCTAGAGGGAACAATGTTGTGTCATATTAACAAATACTTAAGTAAATAACAAGTTAACAACCAATCCTGGTAACTTGTTCACCGGTGATTTACTCCCTCTGTTTTTTTTTATCCTTCTCACTTTCCTGTGTGCGTCTCCCAATGCACATATTTGAACTTAAATATTTTTCATTATATATTAGTAAAAATTATAACGATTGAATATTAATAAAGTACTAATTGAGACGAATCAAACAAGACCCCACATGACTATATTTTTTTCTTATAGATTGAAAAATTAAGAATGAATAGTGTCAAGATTCCAAGTGAGAAAGATAAAAAAAAACAAAACAAAGGGAGTATATCAGTATATGTATTGCTTCATATCGTTACAGCAATATCTTTGCTTGTTTGATGCTTCTCAAACAATATCGCATTATCTATGTGCATACGTTGTAGGATACAATCTAGTTTAGCCGGTAAAATCTTAAATTCATAGTACTGAATATAGAAATCTCGTCTATTTATATATGCTCGATCAATGTCTTATTACTATCAAGTATTATATTAAGAAAACCGAATCGCTATTTACCGTCCGTATTTACTTGAAATCGTCCGTATTTTTTTCATTATATACCCCTCATGCCCCTCCCCCTTTCACCTCACTTTACCCTCTCCACTCTCACCAAACTTAAGCTCTCTCTCTACCATCAAGCAATAACACCACCACCACCTTCCGAACACCACCGCCGGACGACCACCACCGGAGCAGCACCACCGGAGCAACCGAGGAGTACCGAAAATGTCCGATGAAGGACCGTCAACGCCGCCGGAACGAAATGTGGTTAGTTGAATTTTTTTTTTTGCGCCACCGGAGCAGGGTAACGGATCGAAAATCCGTTACCCCGGTGGAAGCAACGGATGCAAAATCCGTTGCTTCCACAGATGCAATCGACATAAAATCCGTTGCCTCTGTGGAAGCAACGGATTTTTGATCTGTTACCCCGGTAACGGATCACTTTTCCGGTGCTTCCACGGCAGGCAACGAATTTTTTATCCGGTGCCTCTGCGGGAAGCATCGGAAAAGTGATCCGTTGCTTCCACTGGGTAACGGATTTTAGATCCGTTACCCCGCCTCCGTGCGCAATTTTTTTTTTTTGGTTTCTTTTTAATAATTTCTGTATAATTTATGTTTTAATAATATATTTCTTATTTATTTAAAATAATTTACGTTTTTTATAATTTATGTTTTAATAATTTACGTTTTAATAAATAAAATTTGTGTGTATTTGGGTAGTTATAATTTTTTGTTATTTTAATTTAAGGCATTTGAATATTAATAATTATTATGTTAATTTGTGTGATTATGTTGTAATTAGGATTTTATTATTTTAATGTATGTTAGTAACATGTTAGTATTATTTAATTTGTTTGATTTAATGATTTAAGCATGTTAATATTATTAATTGTTTTTATTAGGATGTTAATATTATTAATTGTTTTTATTAGCATGTTAATATTAGCATTTAAAAGAAACTTTGTAGTTAATATTAGCATGTAAACAAAAATTAGTATTAATATTTGTTGATATTATATTCAAATAATTAGTATTAGTATTTTAAAAAATTCCATTTAGTTAATATTTGATTTTCCGTCATAATTAGTATTGATTTTGTAATTAGCAAATAATAGTACATCCGTTTATGTTAATTTTGTTAATGAATATTTAGTTAATATTTTTTTATATTGTTTTCAAATATGTATGCATATTATTATAATTATTTTCATAATAAGTAGTAATTTTTGTGATTGGTAACTAAATAATATTAAGTTAATGAATGGATTATATTAAGTTGAGAACACGTGCACTATGTAGTTAATAAATTTTGTGATTGGTAAATAAATAATAATGATTATTAGTTACGATAAGTAAGTAAATAATAGTGAATAATATTATTGATTATATGTTGTCTAATTGAAAAAATGGTAAACATTATAGGTTTATTTGCCGGACTTTGGGGGTGATTATATAGATTATAATCACATGTTTTATAATGAAACACTATGGGCTGAGAAAAAGGAACTACAAGATTGGGTTAAGAAAAGGGCACATGAAATCGGGTTTGTGATGGTTATTATGTCAAATCATAAACACGATCCTAGTGGACGACAATATGTATATATGAAATGTAACAGGGGCGCACCATATAGGGGTGAAGGTAGAGATCTTAGTGTAGCAGAACGGGTAGCTACAAAGACAAAAGCATGTGGCTGTAGAGCGGGAGTTAAGGTTGAGTATTTGGAGTACCCAGATCGAACTGGATGGGTGATCAAAGCAGAACGGGGGATTAGGGGCATGCACAATCATGAGTTCATTCATTACCCTGAGGGCCATCGGCCCATCAGCGGCCTTAGTCCGGCGGCAAAGGTATTTGCTCGCGATATGATAAAGTCGCATGTTAGGCCTGCTAGTATCATGAAAGCTGTGAATGAAAAATTTCCCGATGATCATCCAAATATGAGACACTTGTACAACCTGAAGGAAAATGATAGAAGGGAAGCAATGGATGGTAGAGACGTGATGCAACACTTTCTTCACCTTGCTCGAGAGAGCGGCTACCTTCATTGGATTAGGTAAGACGAGGAGACAAATGCAATGACTGCGGCATTCATGGTGCACCCTCGTTCGGCAAATATCCTCCGAACTTATCCACTTGTTGTTGGTATGGATGCAACATATAAAACCAACAAGTATAACATGCCTTTTCTAGAGCTCATTGGGATGACGCTGTGCAACAAGAATTTTATGGTTGGGTATGCTCTGATGGCCAACGAAACAACTGATAGTTATAATTGGGTGTTGGACAAGTTTAGGTTGCTTATTGGAGTGAATGTTGTCCCTGTTACACTCATAATTGACCGTGATTTGGGCCTTATGAAAGTGATCCGGGAAGTGTTTCCTAGCTCTGCACATTTGCTATGTAGATGGCATATCAACAAAGACGTGCAGGCTAGAGTGAGTAACATCAAGGGCAACACCGATGCGGGTCCGAGATTCGTGAGCCGAACTTGGTATCGGATAGTCAACGCGACCGACGAGAGGAGTTATGAGGCCGAGGTTGATAATATGAGAGATGTGTACAGAAAGTGGCCTAAAATAATCCAATACGTTGAAACAACTTGGCTTGTGTACAAAGAGAAGTTTGTGCGGGCATGGACGGACAATGTACTTCACCTTGGGAACACGTGCACTAGCCGAGTTGAAAGTGCACACTCGCACCGAAGTCTTGGGTTTTTAGTAGCACAATCGCCTTGGACTCCATCTTTTCTATTGCTCACAAAGTGAGATAGAAAATCGGGTGAAGAAGGTTGAGAATGATTTGGAGGAAAGTCGACGTCGGCACGGAATATTGTACAAGACTCAGGCATTGTATCAATTAAATGGTCGGGTATCGCATTACTGTTTAGAACTGTTACTGCATGAGGAAAATCGTATGCGGGAGTTAGGCTATGAGGTATATCAGCGTTGCGGTTGCTCGTTGAGAACCACACATGCAATCCCCCGTGCATGCACCCGGACGCGCAGACGATTGGAGGCGAACGAAAGTCCTGCACCGAGCAGACTTACATCCTTATTGGACTACTTTGATCATTGGTGATGGTGTCAACAACCCCGTGTTTGTATCCGAGGCAAGACAAGATTCTCGGTACTTCTTAGAGTTGGTTGAGCAGATTCAAAGTAGTGATCCTGCCGTATTGCGGAGCGCTACCCGGGTTCTAGAGGAACATCTGCGTAATCCTGGCGATTCCGCTTTTGAGCCCGATATTGTCGAGAACCCCAAAGGGAGACCACGCCGAAAGAATCACCCGAGTACAAAACGAAAGAAGAGTGGTTTTGAGCACACATCCAGTTCGTCTTCAAAGAGAAGCAGATCTTTAGGTTCAGTTATGAGCTTGTCAACTTCTACAGGTAATATGTTTGTTAATTATATGTATTAATTATTTATAACATTTATTTGCTACGTACTGATAAATTTAATGGTGAGTAATTTGATTGTTGTAGGTCGGGAAAGCGTGGATGGAGAAAAGGGTTCTACTGGATTTCCATTTTACCGCAGGATTCCTGCGATTGTTCACCCATCCATTACTAGATGGACTAAATGTGCAGGCGGACGGTAACTGTGGATTTCGAACTGTTGCTGATTGTTTTTTAGGGAGTGAAGACCATTGGGGTTTTATCCGCCAAAATATGGCAAATGAGATTGCTGCTCATCGGGATGTATACACACGTATTTACTATGATGGGATAGACGCAGCAACAAGGCGCATTACTTGGAGTGTGGGGCCAGCATCTTAGGCTCATTGGATGGTTAATTCGCAAGACTTGTTTCCTATTGCGCAAATGTTCAACGCAGTTGTCATTTTGTTAGGACTAGGCCCAGATGGACAACTATATCCAATTTGTAATTATTAGTATTATTTGATATGATATTACTATATAATGTTGGATTATAATAAGTTGCAATGATTCAAAGTGAAAAATTAAGTTGCAATTCATTATAATGTAGTATGAATGCTAGATGGTAACTATCAGTCAATCTTTTGTAATGAAAAGTATAAGTTGAAATAATAAATTGCATCATAAAACCAAAGTCATATATACCAAACAAAATAATATCATCACAAAATAGTAACTACATAATACACCCGTACATCAAAAATGGAATGAAAACACTAATATGGACTAGTACATGTCATGATCATGCGCGTCCACATTAGCGTCCCGTGCCCGATCTAGCCGCAATGCAGCATCCCAATCCCGAGCGAGGTCGGCCAACATCTCATATGCCGAAGATGTGTTGGGTCGCTGGTCATTGTGCCTATCCTCCGTCAACACTCTCGTGGCGTCAAAATGTCGGGCCATCCACTGCAAAAAGTCAGTTACTTATGTTATGTTATGCATCAATAATATAACATAAAAAAAACTAAACATAGAAATGATAAAATTGCGTACGTAGTGGGTGTTTGTAGTGTTGGACCGAGCCGGAATATGCGTCCTATCTGCAGCAATAAGGGTAGGATGGGAATATGTACAATACCAATCCATGTACTCCCTCGAACACTGTCCTGGACGAGTAACCCGTCTCAACTGTGATCACTTTTCCGGTACCACCGCAGAGGTAACGTGGATCTGATCCGTTACCTCTGCGGTGGTAACGGATTAGTCATCCGTTACCACCGTGTGGTGGTAATGGATTTCCTATCCGTTGCCCCGCGTTTTCGAAAAAAAAAAAATTCAAGAAACCCTCGTGTTTTCCGGCGAGGAGTGGGGGATTTTCCGGCATATGGGTTGGTTTTCACCACAAATAACTACAAAACTAACCTGATTTGAAGATTCCCGGATTTCCTTTGCCTTCTTCCTTGGGCCCATTATTTTTCCGGCGAGTTGTGGTGGTGGTGGGCGTCGGTGTCTTCTTCATCCCCGCTGTGGTGGTCGCCGGTAAGGTCGTGCTCGCGTGCTGGTGGTGGTTGTCGTGCGGTGGTGGTTGGTTGTGTGTGGTGGTGGTTGCTTTGTGTGGTGGTGGTTGCCGTGTGGTGGTGGTTGCCGTGTGGTGGTGGTGGTGGTGGCTTTGGTGGTGGTGGTGGCTATGGTGGGAGTGAGTGAGGAGTGAGAGTGAGAGAGTGTTAGAGTGAGAGAGTATGGGGGTATGGGGTAGTATTTGTAGGGGTAGTTTAGGAGTATTTAAAAAAAATACGGACGATTTGAAGTAAATACGGACGGTATTTAGTAAACCCCTAAGAAAAGCTTTTATTCCGCTTCCAAGGTCCGTTCTTAAGTTATGGAGTTCCAGTGCACTCTCAATACACACAAAAAGAAGAAAATAAAGCCACATCTCAAATTAATTGCACACAAGAAATAGATTGTCCATTTCATGAATGATTGAAAATTAATTAAATCGACAAGAAAGCATTTGTTTTTCTCAAGTTGTGTGAGTGGAGTATGATATCTAGCTATAATTTTTTTTTTTTTTTTTTTTGAAATTAAAAATTAATTCATTGATTCAAAGTCATACGACATCTACAATAGAAGTAAAAACTAAACAAATACATATCAAAATGAAATAAATACAATTCTAATATGACAAAACCACGATCGTTGAGTAGATCTAACACTTATGAAAACCCTCGTCTTTTACATCGCTGTCTGATGCAGCCTTTTGCAAAGGGGTCTATCGATCTTTTGTAGTTTTGAAGTAGAACTGGATCCATTTCAAGTGATTGTAAACGAAGTAATGACATCTGTTGCAACCCCGTACAAATTTCAATCAACAAATCAAACTCTTGAATTACACAAAAACCCAAAAACAAAGTCTCCAAACTCTCACATGGAGAGAGATAAAACCCAATATATGGGTAGATATAACCCAATAAATGGGTAGAAAAACTCTCCATTAGAGAGAGACTGAAGTTTATTAGAAACATTAACATCAAAAACTAGTAACAAAAGGAGAACAGGGGCTTACCACCGCCCAAAAGGGTGGCGGTAGCCCCTAGGTTAAAAATTAGGGTTTTGTGGGATAGGAGAGAGAAAAGAGAAAAATTGTGTGATTTTTTATCTAGCTATAAATTTAATAATGAGTCTACGGTAGGTTTCTATGATAAAGTCTTCAATTTATACGCGTGAAGTCTCTATTATTTATATGAGAAGATATCTCCTAAATTAGTAGTTTGACCTATGGTATGTTTGTTATGGTAATTACCTTTATTTGGGATATTGAAAAATAGGGTCAAACAAAGAAAGAAAAAGAGACATGCGACTCTTTATCAGTTTTCCTTGTTTTTGTTTTATATGGTTTGTAAGAGCTCATTAAGCTCCTTTAGTTTTTGTTTACTTTATGTTATGTTTCGTTGTAATAGCATTAGGTTGTACTTTCTTTTTTTAATTAATGCACGTTTTCCCGATGTCAAAAAAAAAAATTTGTTCAATTGACCAAAGTGTAAAACTTTTATTGATATATAAACAAAAGTTTGGTACAATATTGTTACTCTAGTATGAACACTAGACCAACTACAAGAGGGGGTGAATTGTAGTTGAGGGGAAATTTTCGATTTATAATGCGGAATTAAAATAATCTTAAAACGAAAGAGACAAACACACATGTATTTTTACAAGGAAAACTTCATAGGCCCAATAGGAAGAAAAACCTTGACCACGAGTGATTTTGACTCAATACACTCTTTAATATAATAGGCCAAAAGACTATATCTTTCACAACCTATTAATGGACCCTTCTATGTTCCTCTAGGAACTTGTTCCCAATCACTTGGCTCCCCCTGAACTGATGACACTCACTTTGAGTTTACTAAAAGTCTTCTCTTTTCTCTCTTTCTTTCTCTCTCTTGATTACAAGGATATTCTCTAATTTTTCCCAAAGTATGTTCTTTGAAAATGAGAGGAAATTACACGAAAACTTTCTAAGTTAATAATGAATTTTTGATCAAGAAAGTCGTCAATTTTCTTCAAGTAATTTCACCCTTATATAGCTGCTGCAATTCCTTCTTCTTCTAGATATGTAATGCTCCATGTTCTCCTTGATAAGCGCTTGTAGAGTAATGGAGATCATGACCCGTTTTTACTGCACGCGTTCCACGAACATTGCAACGGTATCAAACTACTCCAGTTATCCGTTAGTGGGCGAACTTCCAGCGAGTGCATTAAGGTAGTTGGAGAGCTTCAAGCTGTTAGCTCCACTTTTTATGCCACGCTTATTCCAACTGATTTTCAAGCAAAGCAACAGCAACAAAAATATCTACTAACTCTAAGAATCTTTTATACAAAGATTCTAAGTTAATAAAATATTAAACATACCTTATAATAAAAATTCAAAGTGTATAAAATTAATATCTTGACTTAGATTAAATAAATAATCTTTCTCCACAATATATATATATATATATATATATATATATATATATATATATATATATATATATATATATATATATATATATATATATATATATATATGCATATTTTTTCTAATCTGTTAGTCGTTCTAGAGTATTTTCTTAGTAGATTTATTTCTATGTATATATTGCTTGTTTTTTGCAAGTCATAGTAATTTGTTAAAAATAATTGGATTTCTAAATTACCAATACAACTATAATCATTAATTTTTTAATGTACCAAACTATAAGTTAGTATTGCGGACTCGGCGTTGTCGGTCTTGTATTAGCTTTTTTTTTTTAAGAAAGTCTTTGTATTAGCTTTTGCGTCATGGCTAAGCCTTCGTTATTTATGTTTTTGGCTTATTAGTATTAGTATTGTTTATAGAACCCGTATGCAAAAAATGTCACTTGTCAGGTTGAAGTATAATTGTGTTGACTTACCATGTCCGTGTAATGTAGATAACATCTTGTATAATTTTTTTTGTTTTAATACTTTTAGATCGTAAGAAAAAGTATTATACTGAGATGTAATCTTTTCACATGTCAATTTAGTCCAAAGTTAGTAGGCATGGCTCTTTGGTAGATTGGGAGTAGGTTTTCTTTTCATTTTAGCTTTCCAATACGTTGAGATGTGGTTAGAATCCTTCTCCTTGCCGTTCTCAAAAAACAAAAATAAAAATATGCTATAAAATATATTTTTTTTGTTCTAAGGCTGATAGTAAACAAGTAAAACCATTACAATCAGGAAATTTGGGGTTAAGAGCTTGAATTTATTGACTTCTATTATTTACGTATATTTTCTTCATAATGACATTAATTTAAAAGAAGGCATATTTTTTGTCATATATACAATACTTTGCAAGTTATGATATGTTTTATTTCATTTGTTTATTTATTAACATAAAGTTTAAATGGCAGGGATTTGAATGGAACGGAAAATACTGGGTGACCAAGTTAAGGCCATATGTTCAAACCTTCCTTCAAGAAGCAAACAAATTGTTCGATTTGTCGATATTCACACTAGGAGATCGGGTATATGCAAGGAAGATGCTTGACATACTTGATCCTAAGGGGGTGTATTTTGCACATTCGCAAGTGCTTACGAGAGAATATTGTGTGACACCACTGAAAAAAGGGCTAGATCCTGTATTATCACATGAAAGGGTTGTTTTAATAGTTGATAAAACGAAAGATGCTTGGGACAATGATACTAAAAGTGTGATTGAAATACAATCATACGACTTTTTTGATGACATATCTTCAGATAACAAGTCTTTGTCGAGGCGTTGGATAGATGAAAGTGAAAAGTACGGAGAATTAGCGAGACTCTTGAGAAACTTAAAGAAGATTCATGCTGAATTCTACCGCGGGGTTAAGGAAGGACAGTATCATGAATGTCGAGACGTAAAGGAAGCAATTGCTGAAGTAAAGAGACAGTCTGAATCGAGATTTGAGTTTACTAATGAACTCAGAGCAAATGTTCGAATGGAGTTAGAACTGTATAATTGAAGTTGTAAATAAAAAGATTTGCCAAGAGTATTTTGTTTTTCTTTATTTTACTTCTTAATTAGTTGTTACTCTCCTAGGATACAATAGTAAATCTTTAATTTAGTTTAGTTATAATTTCTTTTATGGTTAAGTAATCTATCTTGGACAAAATACAAGTAAAACATTAATTAGCTAAATTTTGTTTTGGTAAGTAAAATCTTGAGTGATAGTACAATGTTTTTTAAAATGTGGCATTAAATTTTATCTAATTCAATGCTATTAATGATCTATAAAAAAACCTATTTCATTCTCCCGTAAATTTATAACACGACATAGTTCTTTTTTTTTCTTTGAGCCAATTCAATAAAAATCAAGATCATTTACATCATATCTTACCACGAACATAAAATTTAACACTAAATCGGCAATTATTGTATGCAAATACAAATGGACTTGATTTTTTTTTTCAGAAGATCAATTTTATTACATCTCATCAATGATTCATCAGATAGAAGAACCATAAGAGGCTGAACAACAATACAATTTATTATTACAAATACATTATTCATGAAACCCAAAATAGCCCTTTAATAAAGCTATTTACCCTGAACAAGGAGGATCATATTCACAAACTACAAAAGGCCAACCAGCCCCACAAACTATATTAGCACACCCGATATATTTACTCTCCTTACAAACCACTTGTTTGTATTGCTTACACTCCTTTCCATTCTTACACAAATTTGATTGTTGATCATAGTTTTCCTTCTCTTGCACCCACTGGCTCACCGCATCGACGATCCTAAATGCCCCGTATCCCGCCGCAGTGTTCTCGCCGTATGGTCCGCCTGACTTCTTTGTGTTATCGCATTTTTGCTTGACTTTATCGGCGAACTGTTGGGCAAATGACGCTAAGGTTTGGTTCCATGCAAGCGGAGCAACCCCAACTTGAGCACGGACCGTGTTGTGAGCTTCTAAGAACTGTTTTTGGCCATCTTGAGCATCTGATTTCAGAAAACTTGGGGCAAAAATGGTACACAGAAGACAAATGAATAACTTCATTTTGATTTGACAAAAGAAAGGCACAAAGACAATTAGGAAGCTTTTGGGTTTCGGAGAATTTCAAGGGAACATATTTAAATGACTTGATGACTATAGGGTGAAAGTTTAATTTAGTCATGTCTTTTTATAGTGTTCTAATTTTATAGTGTTCTAATTTATTCTCTGAAATTTGAGATTTTCCTGGTTGTTAATTATGCAAATAAAGCTCAAGTTTTGTTGGTCAAATTTGGAAATTCAACATAAAATGCTTCTAAACCTACCACGTACAGAAAGGTTAAAAGATTTTGGGGGCTTTGCCCCTCTCTCTCACCAATATACATACTTCTTGTCTTAATTATTTCGATTTAAAATATATGTATACAGCTACTGAACTACACAAAAAGAAAAAAAAAAAAAAGATAATTCCTTTCTAAATTAAGGATTTAAACGGTGTTTTTTGACAATATTCCCACCGAAAACTCCCCACGATTTCTTCCTCGAATATGCTTATTTGCTTACATGCTCTACGTTGCAATATGAAACAAAATCTGAGGTGCATATTACAATGATAACTTTTGATTTGAATCATATTAAAAGATATATACTACTACATCACAAGAAGTCACACGTATACAAGCAATGTAGACATTATGTGGATTTGTTTAGTACTTTGTTAAGATTTCAGCACCCGTCTTCGTAATCAAGATGGTATGCTCAAACTGCGCAGCAGGACTGCCATCATCTGTAACAGTAGTCCAGTTATCACCCCATGTAATACAATCAATGCTTCCCATTGTAAGAATTGGCTCTGCATTTAGGAAAGGGTGTCAGTTAAAATTCAATGAGCAACATATTGAGTTCTCTGGTGTACGCAGTAACAATTCTGATAAAGCTGGTCTAGAGAGATCAATGTAATCCGAAATAAGCAAAAGGCTTGTTAGACAAGCAAAAAAGGGCAAACCGTTAAAAACTCCTCTCGTTACCCTCACATTGAGAGTGGATAAGTCTACTCTCTAACACGAGTTTATCATCTCTCTACTAGAGCACCCTGTCAACTTTTCATCCACCTACCTAGGGGCTTGTTCTCTTCGGCATAAAACAACTTAACTGAACTGAATTGCATTGAACTGAACTGAATTGAACTGAACTGAATTAAATTATAACTAATTAATAGTAACGATAATAATTTAGAAACTGAACTTGAACTGAATTGCATTGAACTGAACTGAATTGAACTGAACTGAATTAAATTATAACTAATTAATAGTAACGATAATAATTTAGAAAACCGAACCGAACCAATTGAACCGAACCGAAAATAAGCTGGGGAGAACAGGCCCCTAGACCTTGAAACTGAATTGCAAAGCATCCTTCAAACAAAATAGCCATCTAAATGGGCCCTTGCAATCTAGAATATATGCAAACATTATAAAACATAAAAACATAAGCATGCTTCAGCAAGTATATCCGCAAAAAACTCAACTACACGAACATTTTTGGTAATAATGAAACATCAATGAGTCGGACTCCCTGATATTGGTGCATGGTGGGGCGTGTTACTATGCATGTTTCATGTTTGTTTATGCTTGTTTGTATCACTAATTGCATTACATACTGCAGGTTTTAATTTTAATAATAATACTGAAGCTCTTACCAATTGTAAACGTTAGACCTTCAACCATTTCACCTGAACGGCTATTTCCTGTCAATATAATATACAGCAAAGTTTAGAGAGAACAATGAAGCATTGAAATTTGAAGCACAAGAACTATTTTCACTAGCCAAACTGATTGTGCATGTGAAACATTTAGGCATAGAAGTTACCATAGAATTTCTCTTAATACATTCGCAAAATGTGCAAAGCGTTTATATTAGTAAATGAATCCGCGCATCTATGTTGCAAGCACTTGGCAAGGCGTTGCCCCTTTGTTCAAAATCATAGCAAGTTAATGGCCTAAATAGAAGAGTCCAAGATGCTCATACCCAGAGCACCCATATTGGGATTTGGAGTGTTAAGACTCTATTGGTACTTAAGGTATCGTGGTGACAAAGTTATCGTAGGAAAAAATTTGTCCGAATAACAAACTTCCCTTCATATTTTATCTTGGGCAGTGACGAAGTAAACAAATTAATCAAATTACACCACTAAAAGTTTGTAGAAGCAACTAAAAGCCATCAAATACAACAAGCCAGTAATTCTCTGAAACCATATATAACAGCCATCTAATAAAGAACATGTCCAGTCTTCAAAGTAATATGAGGGGAAGTGACTGAAGACTAATTTTATGAAGCACGTCCAGAACAACCCATCTAATGGAAAAGAAGACTAGTTTATGAAGCATCATACTACTTTAAGGGCTAAAACTTTTTTTTGCTATGTTTATCAATTTGCCTTTGGGTATTATGGATGCACACACTCTGACAGCATACAGAACAAAAGGATTTAAATTTTAAAGTTGATCTCAACCCTAGGAAGATCTTTTTGTTAAAACCTGTTTGGCAAATTTTCATACTTTTCTACCTGATTGAACCGAGATTTACACAAATCAATTCAACATTCTATCAACAGAAGTAAATGTAGCCATCAAGTCCTGAGAAAGTAAAAAAAGGAAAACAAAAAAAGAAGAAGAAAAAGGTAACCAGATATGCAGAATGGGGTTCAATTTGAATATTTCTGCATTGTAGCATAATGGGGTTGAAGTTGAATATTTCTGCATTGTAACAAACCACCATGACAACCAACTAATTTTGGCTTCGCTAATCTATTGGGATGTTCATATGTGCTGATGGCAAGTGTAAACGAATAACAGTTACAAATTGGTTTAATAAAGATTAACAGAAATAGAAGATGCTGAGGATTTTACAAAACAGCAACACTAACAATCAGTGGCGGAGCCACTGTTGTCACAGTTCGTCACTTGACCAACCAATATTGGAGAAAAGGAAAAATTCTCACCTCTTGCTTCCAGCGCCCTTCCAGCCTTCATTTTTATCACTCACACCATCTTCTCTCTCTCTCTCTCTTGCATCTCCCCCTCTTTTCTCTCTCCTCTTTCTCAGTCGTCGTCTCAATCTCATCCCCGATTTCTCACAAGTTCTACAACCTGCATTATTGATTCTCTCTTCTCTTTCGATGTCCCCGATTTCTAGGGTTTTCCGCATTATTTGAAGAAATCCAATTCTAGGGTTTTAATCTTCTGCTTTGCGTTTTTTTCTTCTTTTGCCCAAACAATGGAGGATGCCGCCGCTGCTGGATGTAGCGTTTCGCTGTCTCAATTGCCGTCTCGTAAGCAATGGCGTGCGGTTTCGGAACACTCTGTTCGAAACGCTGAAACTGAGGTATTTTACATTGGTTTTCTTATTTTTTTATGTATGTTACTTAATTGTTTGTATTTGTCTGAAATTATTTGGAAATTAGGGTTTATTTGATAGAAGTTAGGGTTTTTTTTATTACGATCCACCATTCTTTCTTCAATTCAGCAAATATCAGATCTAAATCAAATTGGGGGTTTTTGTTTTGGAGGAGTTGTTGAAAATTGAATTTAATTTCATTTGGAATATGGTGGACAAGGAATGAAATTCACTTGCCCTTTATGAATTTTAATATGGAAATTTGTTGAACTGGAAACGTATGATATGAATCTCAAAAGATATGGACAGTTGGTGTAACTTCAAATTTTTACTCCCATGTTGAACTTCTGGTGTAGCTGAAATTTTTTGACCAATAGTTACATCAACCTTTTCTTTTTTCCTCTGAGAGGAGTAAAGGTTATGGAGTGAATAGCAACTAAAAGTGCCTTTGTGTCTACAATTATTTAGTTTTTTCTATATGAGACTTGTAGACACTTGCGAAAAGAAAAAGAATGCCTTTCAAAAATGAAATTGTTGTTTTGTCCCCCATTTGGTCTTGGTCTAAATTTAATTTTGTGTCCATGATCTTCATTTAGTTCAGTCACATTCCTTTGTACTTCAATATGTGTTGTTTGTTTACATCTTCTACTGGTTGTGGATTACATTTATTATGTTTATACATATTGTTTTGATAATACCTAAGGGAAGAACTTTTTTCTCATGCCCAAGAGGAATTATGTTGCTGCCTTTGTGGAGAAATGTGGTTTCCTTACACTGTCACCTGTAATTTATAAAATGTGCAGTCAGGGTTTTCTCACACACATACTAGTTGTTGTCATGGTGTTTTAGTTTAGATTACCTTTTGTACCTTTTTTCATTACAGTTGTGCCTGTTCCTTGTCAAGTTGATGAATTATAATGTGGAAACTATTGTGATCACTTCATTTGTTTTGTCCAACAGCTATGATTTGAATAGTTATTGGTTGTAATATTTCCGGGGGATGGTGGTGTGACCATTGACCAACCATTCTCAAAATCCTGGATCCGCCACTGCTAACAATGATAGTGTGTACTGCTTCAAGAGACTTAAGGAAGCAGCACGCGTACATGCAAAAGTAACAAGAAACCAGGAAACATGCATAATACTGAAATGATTGAGGGATAGCAAGAGCTAAATAGGAATCCCCTCGAAATGTCGATGGTGAAAATCATGCTTGATTTAGGTCCTCTACCACCCTATAGTAACTGTTTCCAATAGTGTATGTTCTGGTATTGTTAAGATAAAAATAGTAAAGTCATATTTGAAGAAGAGTATTTTAAGGAAAACTTATTTTAATGTTTTGTTGTTTGTTAAAGATTTAGGAAAAATTCTTACGGTAGAAACAATGTGAATCATTGTTTCTTTAGAGGTAAAATAAATTACCATTCATTATTTTTAGCATATAGGATTATATATAAATTGTAATCATTTTGAAGTTAAATTAATTATCACGTTCATAGTCATTTCATATTTATTTAGAGTATTATATTTTCTTAGCTATTATAGATATATTCTTCATTATTTCCAATTTCAAATATAGTCATTAAGCACTCTAAATTCCCTAACAGGTATAGCCTAAAGTGGCTTCGAAGAGGATAGCTAGCTCTCACATTGCCAGTCAATTTGCATTTTAGACAGATTTTGACGGTAAACAATCAGAAATATTTGCACTTTAAAGTACACTTTCGAAATTAAGGTTTAAATTTACTGTGAATATCTTTACCCTAGTTGACTCCCTAATCATATCAACTATTGCACAAAATCTCCTGCATCTTCTGAAGTTGTTATACTAAGCTCATCCATCTGTGTAGCAATTAGAAAAGTAACCCATAAGTCTTTTGGTAGTATTTGCATCAAGAGAAAAATGTTTGAAATCCGAGGTCATGAATAAGTCAAAATAACCTAGACGGAGAAAAACTTCGTTGAAGTTCCCAAATGAAAAGCAAAAAAAGAAACTTGCAATGAATATTAGTTTGTGTTCATGAGTAATATATATAGGGATCTGGGATTTACTTCAAGGCGCCAATGGTGCAGGACTTCGAGTTTCAAGATAGGAGGTGAAGCCACACACATCACACAAGAAACAAGTCTGCATTTTTGTTAGAAAAAAATAATTTATACTTCCTTTGTTTCTTTTTAAGCGCAACACTTTGACTTTTGCAACATTCACACATCTCAGTTTAATCGTACTTTTTTACTAATATATAAAAAAAAAATGATCGTATAAAATGTTGTTGGATTTGTTTCAATGAATATTTTCATAATATCACCTCATAATTAGAGATATTAATGGTCAAAGTTGTGCGTTGGCAAGCGTGTAAGTCAAACTGTTGCACTTACTAAGAAACGGAGGTTAGTATAAAATATGTTTTTTATCTTATACTTCCTCCGTTGTTTATTAATCACTACATGTAGTATGGGCACACATATTAAAGCAATGGAAAAAAAATAAAGACATGTAGGAGAAGAGTGGTCCCAAGTACCATGTAAAAAGGTGATATTTGAGAGGAAAAGTTGCAAAAATTGGGTGTATAGTGAATTAGTGATTGACAATAAACTTCTATAAAAGGGAATTGTAGTGATTATTAGAGAGCCGAGGAAGAATTTCCTACTCCGAAGTCAAAGCACATATAATAGGCCACTATTACCTACATGCTCCCCTGTTCACAATACAAGGCACCCACCCTTTCTAGGATCAAACTTGTGAAAGCCCTACATTCCAATAACTTGTTTTGCCCGATGTTTCTATTTCCAAATCACCTTAATCCTTATGGAACACATTTACCTGATAGTTAGCCATTTTCAATCGCCCTATACACACTAGCAATATATTCTGCTGCAAAAAGACGGGTTGCCAGGTAACAATGAGATATATTCACATTAAATAATCATATCTTAATATAAGACTTTATAAAACTAAAAGGCTATAGCTACATAGATTACTCTTGTAGTCTTGTTAACGAGTACAGATAAAGCTAGCAAAAATATCATACAAATGTCTTTTGCAGTGTATGAAAAGCAAGGCATGCAAAATACTTACTATGATGGTATATGACGGGCTCAGAATGAAATACAGTTCCAACACCATGGCCAACAAATCGATCCACCACACCATAATTATGCTTTTCAGCATGGTCACTGTAAAGTGCAGTTGAAAAAGACATTGAACAAAAACAGAAAAATTGTAGCTACATATCTGGCATAAAAGAGTGAATTTTAAACACAAGACTGCACAGTTTCTTTTAATCATTAAGGTACAAGGGAAATTTTAGGGAAATACTTCTCTCAAGGTAGTTAAAATTGCACAGGTTTTACCAATCAAAACTCAAAAACATATGATTTTAGTGGCCCTTAGTTTGAAGATGACAACTAAATTAGCAAATTTGTGGAGAACAGTCAAATATAAGATAGAAGACTACTCGGGAGAATGCAAACAACCTGTAAATCTGGTACCAAGGTTTTAAAAAGTAGATACTGCGCACTTTAGCCTTTAGCCTTCCAGGATCAATTTTTTTTTTTTTAGTGATTTATTGAGTTGGCTAAAGAAAACGATATTAGAGTAGCATCAAATCTCTATTATGTAGCTTGCATCTTTCTAAATTCTACTTTGTCCATTAAATCAACTAAAGCCAGCAGTATCACGCAATATGGTTCCTTTTGATAAATATGCATGGCTGGTAACAGCAAACACCCTTTAAGCTGTCAAGTCATTCATAATCATCTCCTTATCATACCTAGGAACTTGCCTCTAAAGATTTGAATTTAACATTTTCGAAGAATAAGTATTTGAAAAATACTACAAAGCAGTTTGTTTTACCAAGATGCTTGCAGAAAGATTACAAAAATAAAAGAACAATATTGGCAATTTGACAGCTGCTTATGAGCTAACAAGATAGTTCATAAACGATAAGTACTAGTTTTACCACTCTCGAACTACATAGTCTATACTATATAGACGTTACAGGAATTCACATATATAATCCAGAAATCACAGTCTTCACATACAGGAAGTGCCCAAGTACTGAAATTTTTTGAAGCCAATACCTGATTGTCTTTCCAATTTTTTTAAAGCTGACACCATCTTTGCATACGGCTATTCCTTTCTCTAAACATTCTTGGGTTACCTAAGTGCAAAATTAGAAATATATATAAAGCTATTAAGCGAAAAAATTACAGCAGCAACATTCAGCAACACTTATCAATAATAGCAATCAGCAAAGATGAGAACCTAGATACAAATTACTTTCAGCATATGCCATGCGGAAAAAACAATCAATTTAGCATATTCAAATAAGTTGCCCTTAAAAAATGCATCCAAGATAGATAAGACGATACCTTCACAAGCCGTTTCATTGCATTACTGACATTTCCACATAAGAATGTCTTTGATGTGTCTCCATGGTAATCCTAATAGAAAAGAAAAAGCAAAGTGTTGGATGTTAATGATATGAGAAATCACATACTGTAACTAATTCATAAAAGTAAATTAAATCCTCCATCGATAATCAAATATGAATGACATGATTACTGTTTATAAACAGCTAGTATGAGGTAGCTGAAAATATTCTGCCGAAAGAATAACTCAAAATTTGAATACATAATGAAATTCTATTTTTCGAACTACATTTTTAATTTACAAAGAAAAACAAATCCCCAAAACACCTTCACATCCCATACCACCAACGCCACTCCCTCCTGCAAATAACTTCCTACGCCTTAAGGCCATCTTCGCCAACCTCCAACGCTTCAACATATTACCTACTCTATCTCTTGTAAGACCTCTCCCTCCACCAGAGTCCCCACTTCCTCTTCAAGTGCAGCTCCTCTTCCATGTTTCCTAAATGTTGACTTCAATCAGTAATTTTAAGAAATTCTCCATCAACTCAACTACTTCTTAACTCTCTCTCCTTTCTTCTACTTTAAGAAATGTTCATCCCCTCAAGCCAATTAAGCGGAGAGAAAATCGAAAAGGAAGTGGGGGAATGAGGATAGCCGGAAATGGAAAAATCGATGTTGGTAGGGAGGTGGTGGGGTAGCAAGGGAATGTATTGGTAGTGTTTAGTGGTGGGAAGGATAAAATGGTGTAGATGGGGTTTGTGAAGATTTACTATTTCCTTCTTTCATAATAATACTTTTGTTTTACAATATATCATTTCAATATATCAAAATGTTGTTCACATTTTCAAAAAGTTCAGCCACAAGTGAACCTGTATTACTTTAAAAAAATTAGCATGCACATATCACTGACACTTCATCTCTTTATTTTGCAACTTATCCATGATGAAAAGGTTGACGACATCCAAATATTCCACAAATGTTCCCAGATGTTTAATAGAGATATTTTTTAGTTTACCCAAAAACAGGGTGTCATTTAAGATTATTGAAGTTATGTATCTAATTAGAGAGTTTACAGTATCTATCATTGTTACACTGAAAAGATATAGTCCTTGACATTCTATTACTAAACCTAAGCACTCAAGGAACACAAGGTTGACGAAATGATGCAGTCATTTAGACTCCAGAACAGCGCAAAATCAAATATATGATCAGGAGAGGACAAGAATATACATTTAAGTAAACTGTGACATCAATGTTTATTATGTCTCCATCCTGCATTGCCAAAGAAAGATTATCAGAATAAGTTGGAGGTCAGAATGGTAAGTGGAACCAGAAAAAGGTTATTACCACAGTCAATGAACCTGTAGCTGACGAGAATCAGGTATGCCATGACACATGCACTCATTAACTGAAGTACATACGCTCTTTGGAAACCCACCATAGCCCAGAGGTGATGGATAAGCTCCTGCATCAATGATCATCTGGTGTACTGCTTTATCAATTTCATCCGTCGTCACTGATGGCTGGTAATATTCAAAGGTGAAAAAGTAAGCCCCATGAATGGCAAGAAGCTAGGAAGTGGTTTGGAGTTCATAGCAAGATACTCCATTATCTTAAACTTGGGAAGAACCAGAGCTACCATTCACACAAAGGAAGATTTTGGGAAGGTGCAAATCGTGCAATATACTGCAAATGCATACAGTGGTACTGCAAAAGACTCTTCAGAGTTTTTGAGAACTTGAAATGTTTTAAGAAAAGAAAGCATAATGCAATCATGAAAGAGTAAAAGAAATTATTTATTTTCTTCCCCTGTCTTACATTTCTGTATTGCCGGAGGGGAGGCTAGGGGGTGGGGCAAGGCGGGGGAGGACAAAAAAGACAGTGTGGAAGTAGTTAGCGATGAAACTATCAGTAGTAATAAACTAATAATAGTAATATCAACAAGACCAACATGATCATAAGTAACACCACTGTAATGATACAATAAAAAAGGACAAAGTAGTAAAAAAATCAAACAAAAAAAAAATCGTTACAGAAGGTAAAATAAATAAGGCAGTAGCTACCAGTCATCAAGAGGAACACAAACACATACATAAGAAGCAAGAAAAATTAAAAGAGAGGGGAAGGGGAAACATGCACAATCTTCATCTATGACGTAAGGAAAACAGAGCATATTTTCAACTTGAGTAAATCCTAATATACTATTGTATCTTATTAAGTGCAATGCTCTCTCATTAAGATCTTAACAGCAAGTCCTTATAAATTATAATCTTGTCCATGTTAATCCATTAAGATAATCATTTCATATTTCCTCACGACCCATAAGGCACCTTCTCATATGCCCAAACTAAGTCTTGTTTTGCATCTTTGCGACAATTGATGTCACTCCCATGTTTTCTCAAATCACTTATTTCTTACTGTGTGTATTACGGTATGACCATATATGCAATAAAGCATCTTCATCTTTGCCACCATACAATAATGACGTTTGGCTCACTCCATAAAGGATAGAAAAGTAGAAAATATAGATAGCTATTTAATAGACATTTAAATTTCCCTATGATTTGAAAGGTATCTCCTTAATGTACTAGGTCATCCATCCATCAAAGCCACCCAGCATAGGCAGATGTGTACACTATTGATCCTAGGTAGTGTAACATAATTCCCTAATCTCCCCGCGAAATGCGATCCCAAAAAAAGTGAATTATAGTCGGTTTTCGCCTATTTTTGGCCCATTTTGGGCGAACCGCGAACTAAAAAAGCGATTTATGTAGCGAATTATGTTACACTCCTAGGTATTTGAATTGCACAACATGAAAACCTTTTGACTCGCATCTACCCGTCCAAAGTTCTACCTGACTCATGAACAGCTTCCTTTGTCACTAGACCAATATTATATCATCTGCAAATAGCATGCCCATGACACTTGCCATCGACTTAGCTCAAAAAAACTCATCCATAAATACGGCAAAGTAGAAAAGACTCAAAGCTAATCCTTAATTTAACTTTACATCAACAGTGAAGAGTTTTGTATCTCTTCCGATTTCCGAAGAGTTTCAAGCTTGTCTTGACACTCTTATACATAACTTCAACATCTTAATCATATATAGTGCATCGAGTACAACTGTACAAAGGATCGCTCAAGCAGAGGCACTAGGTGAAAGCGCATATACGGCACACATTATGGGAAAATTCAATTTTATAATTTTTTTTAATCAAACGTTTACTGATTATAATTTTTAGAACCATTCACTGAATTCTTTTAAAAAAAATTAATATTTTGAAAGCTAGTATATTCTTTTGTTCATTTAACAACAAAAGCTAGAATAATTTAGAAGTAACAAACAACATATACAAGAGGGGGGAAATTCGGAAACAGGGAATTGGGGAATTTCTAAAATATAGTAGCACTACGGGTTTGGTTGAGACGGCTTGATGGCCTAAGGCACACATGTGACATACCCTTGATGTCTCAACATGTGTCTTAGGCACCATAATATCCTCTATGTTTGTCTTTCGGCTATGGTGTCAAACAAAACAAAGGCCCTTAGCATCTTGGCAAAATCTTCCATTAAGCTCAAAGCATTTTTGAACCTTACAATAACAAGCAGCCAAGGCTTAAACTGTCTAGCTTTTATAAAACAGCAAGTCGACCACCACCTTAGACTCAAATTGAAGAAATTGTCTATAGAGAAAAATCACAAAAAAAAAAAAAAAAAAAAGTTGAGCTGCAACCTTGTACAATTTCCCACCTCATAAGCATATGATATTCTTGTAGCATGGAGCCCATATGTGTATAAACTCATTTTAAACAAAAATATCGTATACTTCCCTTATAATCAATTAAACAACTAAAATTAGATGCTTAATTTCCAACATTCAGAAAAATCCAAGTCAGCTTAATAAGCTCAATCTATGCAGACAGCAATTATAAAACTTGGTTGGATCTTTTGCTCTTCAAATTTAAAAACCACTCCAAATTCCGATGTTAAGTGGAATCTGCCTAACTGAACCAAATTAATATGTACAAATACAAGCTTAGATTAAGTAGGTTTTGTAAAATCTCACAAGAAAACCATGCAATAGATCAAACCTGTTTTACTAAAGTATGAGTAATGAAGAATGAGTAAATGACACAGTAGATGGAGTTTTGAATCCAAGAAAGGGGCAGATTCATAACCCCAATAACCCCATTAATTATGATTTATCACCTTCCCACACTCAGAAAGCATCAAAACTCCAAAGCAGAGTGGAAGACAGTAATAAAAGCATTAAGGTTAAATAGGACAAGAGTCTACATTCAAGAGAACTAGAGATGCTACCAAGTTTAGGGCAGGCATCAGAAGTTCCCAAATTATAAACTTTCCGTGGATAACTTCTTCAAGTCTATGCAAGTCCGGAAACTCAGAGGCAGACAAGAATACACAATCTGATGATCGGAATCAGAAAGCTCGTAACTTATACCAGTCGACATGACCCGCAACAACAAGAATTACTTTACTATACAGTGCAAGAATCCATCAAAAAATATATTCTGCCAAGATTTTAATGTCTCACGGTCTCTCACCTTAACCAAAGTTCCTGCATAATCCAGAACACGAGCAGCAAGTTCACCTGCTGCCCTCATATGAGCAATACCTTCAGAATCATGCATCTGATATTCACTTGAGAGCTCAGGCAATTTAGTAGAACCAACATAAGGGGGTTTCTGTATTTGATCGGGCACGGTAAGTCTAGGCGATACTCTTCCACGCCTTAATGGGGATCTTTTTACTGGATTACTATCTCGGAGTTCTCTTTCTCTGCACAAGCACAAGTCAGGAGTAGAGTAGTAACCAAAACCAAATATGTCCAACTATCCAGAAAACAGCATCAGGATCCCTCCCATTATCATTGAAACTTCAGCCTTCGCCAATCACCCAGAAAACAGCAACTGATATTATGGTATAATCTTTCTGTTTTGGATTTTTCATCTACTGATTGTAGGCTTACATTTTCAGGAGCTCTTCTTCTCAGAATTATTAAGGTTCAAGGCCATGTTATCTAGTTTGTAAAGCATATGAAAAGGTGATGCTTGTTTGATTAGTATCCTTGTAATAGAATTCTTACTCAATGGGATGATTTTATCTTTAGCACGACTTGGAAACTTAAATCTTTATCATTAACTTTTAGTTTTCTCTAATTCTAAAATATTAACTAAAAAGAACCCACTCAGTTCAACTACGTAAAGCAAATGGCGTAAATAATCAACTCAAAATTTCTTACAACACTAATAGGAGCATTATATCCATACTTAAGCATAGTACGACAAAATTTCGACTATTAATTACTCCATCCGTTCCTAAATGTTATTCTTCAAGAGAATATAGGAACAAAACAAGGCAAACCTACTAAAAGCGCTCTCTCTTACTTCTAGCAACTTCTCAATTACTTTCTGTTGTCGAAAACTCGAAATAAGGTAATATTCTCTCCACAAACAACATCTAAAAAGGTCACAGCAGCGTAACCCGGAACAACAAATAGAAATGGAGGCAGTAATTATGAGCTACGAATTAGGATAATCGAATGATGCACTGAATTGTAATGCGAAAAACTAAATACATTTACTTTCACAATGACATTACAATTAAATTAGACCATAATACTTGAGCATATTATTTGTAAGAAAATACAATTTGCGAAAACAGCAAGTTTGTACCTCTGAATTCGCATGGCCTCCTCTAACCCCAATAATCTCTTTGCAAAAACAACCGACTGTTTTCTCGAACTAGAAATACCTAAAAATCATCAAAATTTCATAATAATTTCATGAATCATTAATTCTACTGCAGAATAAATTAGCATGACATCACAATTTGGAGTAGAAAATAAAAGACCGAAAAAAAGCTGGTGTTAGAAGAAAGAACTAACCAGAAGCAGGAAAAGAGCAAGAGAGTGAAGTGGAGAGAAGACCAAAATCTCCGCGAAAAGAAGAAGAAAGCTGAAGTGATGCGTTTGCAGAAATCGCCATGATTTTTGTTTGTGTGAGTGAGAAAATTGAGAATGCAATGGAGATGATGATGATGTGGTTACAAAATGTTGGACGTCAATATGGGGCTTTGGCGTTGGGCTGGGCCTCACTTTTCATGCTTTATATATATATATATATAAAATAACATTACAATATTTTTGGATTTTATATTTTCTCAAAATAAAACCTATATTACAACCTAAGTATTTGGCATCATCAAAACATGGAACACAACAATATTCCCCCTTTTTGATGATGGCAAATATAAGGCATATAAAAAATATAAAATTAACAAAAATTAATAAAAAGAAAGAAAAATAAAATTAAGCATAGCAAAAGAATCAAAAGCTAATGGGTTTAAAAATAAAGAAACAAAACTAGATTAAAAAATTAAAACTAACAATAATCTAACAATAAGCAGTTTTGGAAGACAAGGAAAAGAAAAATCGAAAAGCATCACCCATAAACTAAGAAGACTAGAATATTTATTTTATGTGCTAGTCTACTTCCCCATTTTGTCATCATCAAAAACAACTAGGTACCCAGCAGGACTCGAATAGTTCATCATATACAACAATGTCAAGGCTTAGTAGCTCAAACATTCGTCTAATAATACTAGCCATCCAAACATTTTAATGAGCATATTAAGATGAGATAAATGCACAAAGACATGAGTTATGCACAGGCTGAGTTCATGAAAAATAAACGAAAGAAGCAAAGAGGACAAGAATATAAGCAAGATGATAGAAGATGAAAAGATATAAAAGATATAAACAAAAAAACTTATCACCAGAAACTGATGTGTGATTCACATCCAAAAGGTGATAAAAACAGAGTAACAACAAACCACCATTGTTTAATACAAACCCATAAAAAATTAGTAACATTGTTTCATCATATTATAGGGAAGGAAAGGGAATTAGGGCTTGGAGGGTTTAGGGCGAACAACATAAGAAGCGACCACAATGTCAATCTTCACACGTCTTGTAGTTTCTCCTCTCTTTACACCTGCTAGGATCTCGCTCCTGTTGAAGATCCACTCTTGCAATTCTTGCTTCAACACCTTGGATCCTTGTGTGCAGGAGGGATAGAGACTCCTAAATTGAGTGTAAAATACCATGCAGACCAGTAGTGGAAAGAAGGGGAAAATCAACAGCCTCAGGGGGTAGATGAGGGTGTGCAAATAGCCCAATAGCACAGGGCCCCAAAATTATAAGGATCCTAAAATATGTTATTTTTAAATAATTTACTTCATTTTTGAGAAAAACACTCTTGCTTTCCACCCTTAATAAGTTTCTCAATGATTAATCTCTAAATTTTCAACTTTCCATCTTAAAATCCGACCTTCCATCTTTTATTTTTTATAAATTTGGGGGCCTAATTTTTATGTTAGAACAGGGGCCCTTAAATCTTCAAAACGGCCCTGAACAGCCTGTGATCCTGGAGAGACCTAATCCTCATCCAGATCAATGTGAATAGCACCCTGACCCTGTTCCTTGGGAGCCTTGGATACTGCAATCCTCTGGCTTTTCCTCACTGACCTAGGTCCTTCAGCACTGATCTCCTCCTCAAACTTCCTCTTGATCCCAGTCTCTACCTTTCCCTTAGGTTATGCAGCCTCAAACTCTAACTTCCCACCTTGTACCCTCAATGACAGACTAGATAAAGTCTCCTTGGTCAAATATTATCAGGCTCTAAATCAAAGGAGATACTAGAAGGGAGTTTGATTTGGTTCTTTTTTAGAATAGCAGAAATGAGATTAGCATACTCAACCTTAGTATTATGTGTTATACAGTAGGAAGATGGGAGATCATCAAAGCATGAAAGTTTATTTTTTTGTTCTTGTCAAGGCAAAACATTAAAGAAAGATCCATGAGGCTCGCTTGAGTCCTCTTGGAGATTCTTGGCAAAATGAAGCGCCAAACAAGGTGAAACAGAAATTTGTGAAAAGGAGATAGATCTTTTTTATCTAGGGACTGGTCAGTAGCCTTACCCCCAAAGTATTCCAGAATTGTAGCATTAGAAGCACCATTCATATTCAACTTAACCCTACCCTTAACATAATCCTTGTACTCTTCAGTTGGTACCTCAAACCACTCACTCATTAACTACACTAATGCATAGACCCTCGGTATTTTCAAAACTAGCAATAATCTCGCTCATCTCACTTTCATACAAACCCTCATTAAAACTCAACACCTTTGCCCATTTTTGAAATTTGACAATATCAAGAAACTGACCCCACTTAAATTCTTGCACCAAGAAAAATCAACTCAAAACCCTATGATGTACTTGGAAGACTTAGATTTCTTACCCCATTTTGTTGGCACCAAGACTTCCTTTTCTTGCTCTGTTTCCGCGTCATCCAAATTTTCTTCCTTCTTTGGAGAAATTACTTCATTGTCAGCCAAATTATCTTGAGAACCCAGGGAATCTTCATTGGAATTTGAAGATTCATTCTCACATTCGTTGTAATCCACCAGAGGTGAAGATTTTTCTGCCTGAAAATTCTGTATTTCATCGGAGGTTTTTCGTTTGGGAGCCATTTGAGGGTTTTGGTGAAGAAGAAGAAGAGGAAGTTGAGAGGTTTTATGAGAGAGAAGAGTGGTTTTGCAGAGTTAATGGTTTTGGGGTAAAAGCGGTGAATTTACCGTGTAAATTTGGTTTGATGTGATGGGGTTTTTATTTGGGGTAGATTTATGGGGGATGGTGAAAAATTAATTAATGCGGTTGTTTCCTTCCTTCTTTAAAACCATTGAACTATTTTATTTTCAGGTTTGTACATGAACGTTGGTGAAGCGTTGCCAAAAAAAAATTTATTTGTGGGGGATGAATGAAGAAAGATAATAAATTTATGGAAAATAAAATAAAATGGAGAGGATATTTACATGGAAAAAATAAAATGAGTAGAAGGTGAACTCATGCATGTTACATGTTCAAGCTATATGTACATAGACCTTACTATTTTTGCTCAAGTATATGCATGGACAATAACGGGAGTATTATGAAGACTAATGTGAGTCCTTTAAATGACTGTGTAATGTATGAATAAATTCACAAAATGTTGCTGGCAACTTAGTGTAATCTTGTACTAAGGGTTTTATTTAAAGTATCACACTTAATAAATTTTAATCATCCTTAGCTCTAAGCGAATTTTCTCAAACTTTTGTCTAGGAAGTGGTTTAGTCAATATGTCAGCTATTTGATTTTATGTTGGACAAAATTCAACTTTAACAAGACCTTTTTCTACATTGTCCTTAAAGAAATGACGCCTAATGTGAATATGCTTGACCCTTGAATGATGAACTGGATCCTTGGAAATACAGATAGCACTAGTATTATCACAATATGTAGGAACACATTTAAACTTAATACCAAAGTCTTTTACCTGTTGCTTGATCCAGAGGACCTAGGAACAGCATGCAGTAGCAACTACATACTCTGGCTCTGTAGTGGACAAGGCAATAATATTTTGTTTCTTTAAGCTCCATGAGACCAAGCTTGTTCCTGAGTACTGGACAATTCCCGATGTGCTCTTGCGATTAACCAAGTCCCCAGCATAATCCGCATCTGAATAGCTTACGAGGTCAAAAACGTCACTTCGAGGATAGAACAAACATAAGTCATCGCTTCCCTTCAAATACCTAAGAATTCTCTTGACTGCCGTTAAGTGAGCTTCTTTGGGATTCGATTGGAATCGTGCACATAAACCAACTCTAAAAGCAATATAGGGTCTACTTGTTGTTAAGTAAAGCATTGAACCAATCATACCTCTGTATTGCTTCTCGTTTACACACTTACCATTTGAATCTTCATCTAACCTTGTTCCTGTTCCTATGGGAGTATGGTTGGTTTTAGAATGTTCCAGTCTATATTTCTTTAGCAGTTCTTTGACATATTTTTGTTGATGGATCATTGTTCCTCTTTCAGTTTGCTTGATTTGCAACCCCAAAAAGAAGTCAACTCTCCCATCATACTCATTTCGAACTCACTACTCATAAGATCAGCAAACTCCTTACAAAGAAGATCATTAGTAGCACTGAATATTATATCATCAACATAAATTTGGACCACTAATATGTCTGTTCCTTTTGAACGAAGGAACAGGGTTCTATCAATTTTACCTCTTTTGAACTCATGAGAAAGCAAGAATTTTAATAACCTTTCATACCAAGATCTAGGAGTTTGTTTCAACCCATAAAAAGCTTTATCAAGCTTATAGACCTGATTTGAAAGATCGGGATTTTCAAATCATGGAGTTTGTTCCACATAGACGTCTTCAAGTAAAAAGTCATTTAAGAATGCACATTCTACGTCCATTTGGTACAATTTAAATCCCATAAATGCAGCAAAGGCAATCAAAATTCTAATTGCTTCTATCCTAGCAACAGGAGCAAAGGTTTCATCGAAATCAATACCTTCTTGTTGATTGCACCCTTTGGCTACTAGTCTGGCCTTGTTCCTTACCACTGTTCCATGCTCATCAAGCTTGTTCCTGAAGACCCATTTAAGTCCAATAACTTTCTGGTTCTTTGGCTTGGTCTCCAGATGCCAGACCTTGTTCCTCTGGAACTCATTTAGTTCCTCTTACATAACATTTATCCAATCAACCTCTTTGAGTGCTTTCATATGATCCTTAGGTTCTGTCATAGATAAGAAAACATGAAAAGCACAAAAATTCTTCATTTGGGATCTCGTTTGAGTTCCCTTTTCAATATCACTTATGATTAATTCTAAGGGATGAGAATTTTGGTATTTCCAAGGCTTTGATCAAATCTCCTAGTTGCTTCTTGAGTTTCTAAAGGTGATTGATTCATTTGATCTTCTTCAGGTTCAGGAGTTCCTTCATCTTCCTGAGTTCCTCCTGTTGCTTGTACCTCTGGAGGATCAAGCACAGGGTTCTCAGGATCAGGAACTAGCTTCTTCTCTTTTCCTGCAGGTGTTATTTCCTCATCATAATGATCAGACTCTTCAGGACGAGTCAAACCAATTTCAAAGATATCATCATGACTCTGTTCCTGCAAGGAGTTAGTTTCATCAAAGATAACATGGACACTTTCCTCTACACACATTGTTCGCATATTGTAAACAAGATAAGCTTTACTACTTAAGGCATATCCTAGAAATATAGCCTCATTACTTCTAGCTTCAAATTTTCCTAAGTTGTCATTTCCATTATTATGTACAAAGCATTTACATCCAAAAACACGAAAGTAAGAAATATTGGGTTTCTTCCTCTAAGGAGCTCATATGGTGTCTTCAATGTAATTGGCCTTAGCATGACACGATTGATAATGTAGCATGCTGTGTTCACTGCTTCAGCCCAAAATATTCTTCGGAAGATCGCTTGCAATTATCATTGTTCTTGCCATATCCTCAAGGGTCCGGTTCTTCCTTTCAACTACAGCATTTTGTTGTGGTGTCCTTGGAGCTGAGAGATTATGGTCTAACCCTTTATTGCTGCAAAATTCATCAAACTTAGAGTTTTCAAACTCCTTACCATGGTCAGATCTTAAATGTTTTAATTTAAAATAACTCGTTCGTTGAATCTTTTTAGCAAAGGTTAGAAATTCATCAAAAGTCTCATCCTTACTATGAAAAAAGATAACCCATGTGTATCTTGAAAAATCATCTACAATGACTAACGCATATCTCTTACCTGAGCAACTTTGAATGCGTACAGGGCCACATAAGTCCATGTGAAGAAGTTCCAATGGACTTTGTGTGCTTACCATTTTCTTAGACTTGAAAGAGGATCTCACTTGCTTGCCTTTAACACATGAATCACAAACACCATGGTTCAAGGACTTAATTGTTGGTAAACCAACTACCAAGTCTTTCCCACTTATTTTATGCAGTAAGGACAAGCTTGCATGACCGCAACGCTTGTGCCACAGTAGAGGATCTGCTTCGATTACGTTGAAGCATGTGAGATTATTCCTAGGAACAAAGTTTAGGTCAACCATGTAGGTGTTCCCTTTCCTCCTTCCCTCAAGGATCTTGGTTCCTGTACTTTCATTGCTGACTACACAAGACTCATTAGTAAACTTCACAGAATTTCCCTTATCACAAAACTGAGATATACTAAGTAAACTATGCTTTAGACTCTCGACCAAAAATACATTATCTATGGAATGTGACTGATATTTACCATTCTTACCAATTGCTACTATATTACCCGTAAGATTGTCTCCAAAGATCACAATTCCTCCATTGTAGACTGAGAGTGAGAGAAATTTGGATCTATCTCCTGTCATGTGCTTAGAACAACCGCTATCGAGGTACCACAGATTGTTCCCCCTCACTTCAGACTGTACCATAGCTAGAGGTGTTCATTACCGGGTACCTGTAACACCCCGTATTTTTATACTGTTTAGTAATTATTTATATTATTATAGTTTCTAAAAATAAACTAAAATATTCTTTTATTAAATATATTTTGTTTCCCACCTATTGACTTTACCTTAAAAGGGGTCAAAAGTTAATTATTAAATTCCCTAGGTTAAGTACCTAACCACAGTTATATTAGTATTATAAAGAGAGAGGGAAAAAAAAAACAAAAAAAGAAAAAAAAAAAAAAGAAAAAAAGAAAGGAAAGTAAACGAAAAGGAGAGCAGTAGTACTGCTTCATAGTTTTATTTCCCAAATCAAAGGAAAAGGAAAGAAAGCAAAAGAAAGAAAACAAAAGAAAGAAAAGAACATGAAAGAGAGGAAAGGAAAGAAAAAGAAGAACGTCATTTTCGTTCTTCACCGTTCACCATCTTCTTCTTCTCTCAAAGTCTTCAACCTTCTTCCATCACCTCACCGGGATTTACACTCATTCATCTTCAACATCTCTCAGTTTTGTGGGTAAGTTAAGTTCTTAATCTAATTTCAGTTTTTCCCAAGTTTAAGAAGTTAGGGTTCTTGAGATAAATTGAATTGGGGGTTTTGATTTTAATTGTTTGAAGTGTGTAATTGAACGAATATCATGTTTATTTAGGTGTTTAGTAGTTAGTTTAGATTAATGGAATGTTAAGTGTTCAAAGTAATTTATAGTGCATCTCGTATGATTTACCCGTCAGTTCGTAAAATGCGATTTTAAGCAGTTTCTGGGCATTTTTAGCAAAAATACTATTTCACAAAAGTTGTTCGTATCGAAATTTTACTCAAGATAGGATCAAGAACCGCTTGATTTGGAGTTCGAATGAGGAAGTTAGGTCCATTTTAAGTTTCTGCTGAAAATTAATAAATTGTATATTAGTTTCGAGTGCTTTAAGTTTGAATGTTGTCATGTGAATGTTCCCTAGTGGATTTTTGGGGTACCTAAATATATATTATGAAACTTAAGTGTTGATTTTATATAAACTAAGGAAAATTTTAGTATTGTCAGTATTAGTTAGTCATGTTATTTGAGGTAAGATGCTCATATTTTATAAAACTAGAGTTAGTTAAAACTCATTACTAGTTAGCCAAGTCTATTATTATTTATTGAATACATATATGTTATTATGTAGCTTTCGAGTTCACTAAAGAGTCGTTTTGGAGATGATTGTTTTGATGTGATTCGTAAAAGGTAAGATTCTTTACTCAAATCTTTATTAGTTATGAGAAAAGTCTACAAAAGATAATTTTCATTGTTACGAGAAAAGATTATAAAGGTATGTATCTCTCCGAGTTGAGATTGGTTTGATTAGGAGGATGTTCCTCCTAATACAGATAGTTGGTTTTGAATAGGAGGATGTTCCTCCTAATACAGATAGTTGGTTTTGAATAGGAGGATGTTTCTCCTAATGCAAACAGTTTGTTTTCAAACCTTGAATTATAGAATATTTACAGAAAGGATTGATGAATAGTTTTATGTTTTCGAAACGGTTGGGATTGCCTTTGAGGCGTCTCAAGGAATTGGAACCTTGTCGAGATGTTCTCGATATTTCCGGAATAGTTGGGGGGTACGTTGATCGGTACCTCGGACTTAGATCTTCCGCTACGGTTTGGCCGTATGTAGGGTGTGCACACTAGGGGTCTTTGTCTAATAGTTATCCGGGAGGGCCTAGCTAGCCCAAAGGCAAGGAAAGTTTGTTCCATTCCATAGATTTCATAACTCCCTCTTTGTGAGGGTAAAGGAAAGAAAGGATTTGTTTTAATGAAAATAAAGAAAGGATTTGATTTTGGAAAGGAATACAAGAAAAGGTTTGGAAAGAAAGGATTTGTTTTAAGGAAAATTAAGAATGAATTTGATTTAGAAAGGAATACAAGAAAAAGGTTTTATAAAGCTTGCTACTTAGTATTTTGATTTGAAAGAAGATGATTTGTAGGATATATTATTATCCTACCTGCATATATGTTTGGCTTTATTGTATGAATCTTGCTCAGCCAGTTTGGCTGATACTACATGCCCGATATGTGCAGGTACATGAAGATCTTACATGTTGGGTGTGGGGTGTGGGCTGAGAGCAACGTTTCACCAACTATTACTAGTTAAAGTTATAGTATTCTTTATCCGCTGCACTATTTATCATTTTGGGATTTAAAGTTGTAATAGTTTAAATTAAGTTTTATTTTAGTTATGGTGCAGGTAGTTCTTCCTAGCGATTATTCTCGTAATAATCGTGGAATAACACGTTTGGATTTCGAGTAGTTAAACAGAATTTCATTGGTATTTGAGATGGGTGGAGTTGTTGAGAATTTGGAATATGGATTGTTGTTTTGTTGAAACAGGTTTATAATAATTCGGACGCCAGTCCTAAATTAAATTTTAGGCAGTCCATATTTCAAACGGAGCTCTGCCGATTTTTCTGTAGAAATTTAATACCATTTAACTAGATAGTAACTCGAAATTCAGGGGTGTTATAGTTGGTATCAGAGCCAACGGTTCGAGGTTATGGCTAGAGCCTAGAGTTGAGCTTTGAATGGCCTAGAGGATGAGCCACCAGTTTAGAGCCCAAGGTGTGGGTCCTTAGGTTGGCCCTAGGTGTTATTCTTGAGTTGTGGCCTAGGATTGAGACCTAGAGTTGTGACCATCGGTTTAGAACCTCTCGGGATCTCCAAATTTCCTTTGTTATTTTGAAAATATGTTTTTAGGAGAAAGTACTTCTCCCTACATGGATTGTTCATCACCATTTAGACCACCGGCGGCGGGGTGCGTGTTAATGATGAAGAATAATGTACTAAAGTTTTAATCATTGTTTTGATTGGAAGTTGGATCCATCCCTACCTTGAGGTAGATTTTTGGTGGTCTAGTAAGGTGTGCCTAGAGCTGTAACCTTGAGGTTGTAACCTTAAGTAAGGCTAAATAAATGAGGTATTAAAAATTAAAAAGCCGAGGTAAGATTGAGATATGGGAAGTAAGGGATTACATATGGTAGTTGTTGTAGATCCCTCTTATGTGGATGTTTGACTTGATAACGTCAATGAGTTGGGTAAGTGTGGAACTAGTTGAGTTTTATGTTTGATTCAAGTTAAGTTGTGCTTGCTTCCATGTTTGGTATGATTGGCTAGTAAAGGCAAATTATTTCGAGTATATCCTTGTTTGGTTGTGATTTTAGGTTGGTGCATAGCCGAGAGTGTGCTATAAGTTCAAGTTTGAGTCGCATAATGCAAAATTTAGTTCCATTTGTTTACGGGAACTCTGGGGTGACATTCCGTCTTGATGTTAAATTTTATCGTCACCTATTTCATTGAAGTATCTAGCTTGTTGGTTTTTATGTTCGCATTAGGACGAACTATTATTGTGGATAAGAGTGAGGCTTATTCCATTCAAAGTGGCACTTCCTTTTATTTTTGTCCTTGTGTGTGTTGTGGTGTTAGACTCACCCACCTCCCATACTTTGTCCATCCTTTGGCCTTGAGAATGTTTAGTGATTAGATACTTGATTCTTGAATTGCAAACTGATTGTGTTACGTGATGGTATATACGAATTGTAGTTGGTGTGAATTGTTAATTGAGAACCTTATAGGGAATGGTTTGGTTATATCTTGGATATACTAGTCTTGTTGACTAAGTGCTATGAATTGACTTGTTAGTGTATGATTGTGCGTTGAGGCTATAACAAGAGTTGAAACTCAAGTTATTAGCTCTCTTGGTCATGCATGTAGACCTTGTTACGTGAGGTTAAAGTAGTTTAGCGAGTCATGAGATGACTATCTATTGTAAGTTGACGTGTTCAATTGACTTTCATGGAGTATTCATAGTGTATAGCTAAAGGAAAAAGGAATTAGTTCAAGTGGGTTGGTTTCTCGTAGCAAACATGTGTCTAGTCAAAGTCAGCTCATATCGAGTTAAGGGTCAACCGTTTGACCCTGTTAAAGTATTACTATTTATTTTCTATGTCAAGGAATCGGTGGAACCTTTATAGAACAACTAGCAACTGCCATGTATCTAGTAAGGCTATGGAGTGGTGGCATATGCAAGGCATAATGTCAGATCGAGTCATGTCGATGGTGGGATGTGTAGGTCCCCGTTGTGTGATTTGTTTAGTGGTGATCAAAGTCTAATAACACTAAAATGGTTAGCGAGGCTAATGTACATTGGTTTAATGAAGAGAGTCTATTCTCATTGAGTTTAGTGTTAGGAGTACAAGTTGAAGTAATCTAACTCTTTTGATTGGTAGTCGCTAATCTTAAATGACAAGTTACAAGCCCCACAGTTTCTTGCACTTGTTTAATGAAATGACTGTAGTTGTGAAGTTATAGTTGTACCATATTAATTGGTTAAGAACCTCGAGATAGCTTGGTTATAATTTATAACAAGCTCTCCTTTGTGTCGTCCTGGCGCGTTAGACGCCCACTTAAAGTTAAACAAATCGTCGTTAATGACCTAGATGCTATTAGGAATGGTTAAATGTGCTCAAACTCAATTTACTTAAGTCTTGTCCGAAAAATGATACTAAGTTATTATAGTGGTCCAAGTGTGTAATTGATTAATTTGATTAAGTTTTAAGTGAGTAAGGGTTAAGTTTATCATGTCGAAGGTCTATGACTAGTCGTATGAGTTGAAACTAATGAATTTAATAGAAACTAAGGAAGTATACTGGACCATATCTATTTTTGGGAACATTGAGAAGTGAGTTTAAGTTAACTCTTGATTGCTATGCTTGGAATGTTGAGTATCGGTATGCAAGGGTAATACCACTATTATTGTTGATGGAGTCGTTAGTTTATGTGATTCACGTATCCTTGCATGACTTGAAATTTTATTTCGTGAAACTATAGTGTGTGAACGGATTATGATGTGTTATGAATGTGTGTTAGTTTTGAGACATGGTCTAAAAAGGAGTTTCGGATAACGTCAGCTTTAGTTTCATGTGAATAGAGCATATCATTTTCTGTGGTACCTTAGTAGCTCGACTTGGCCCTGTTTGGTCAACGAGTAAGTTACCCTACCACAGACTATGTGAGATTATTCAATTTGTTTGTGTAGCATGTGAAAGTGATTTAGAAACGTTTCAATTAAGGTTGTGGATTCATTTTCGCATAGATCTAGAACTGGTTTTTCTACAACGATTTGAGTGAATTTTGGAAAAGTTAAGAACACGTTTTTGGAAGAAGTTTTACAGGGGGCAAGTCTGCCGCGGAGTGTGAGCCTTGAAGGTCTCTATATGGAGCTTTCTACCGTTCTATGATGTATTTTGAGTGTTACCAAGTAATAGGATATTTGGTGTTTAGTAAAGAATATTTGAAATCGTGATATGTGCTTTAAACTTGTCTGGATTTTGATCCAAGTAAAGGGAATAGTTGGATGGCCGGCCCCATCGTGGAGGTTTCAAGTCCCCATGCCTCCCACTGTCAGGACTATAAGTCAAACCAATGCCTGAGTTTTTAAACTTTAGGGTTATGTTCGACCCCATTGTCCGAGGTTTCAAGCCTCATCACCCTTGTAGCGGACATATATGCTTTATTATTTGGATTGATTGGATTTCGTCAAGAAATTGATTCAGAGCAATAAAGTTTAGCATGTTGTTACTTCGTGTCTAAGAGACTATTGTGATAGTAAGAATGATTGAGCAAAGTTTCTGCAAAACAAGAGTTATGTACAAGGGTTATTTATTGTTGGATTTCCAATAAAGAATCATTTTAAAAGCAAGAAAATTGGTTGTGTCCATATTCAAGCATAAGGCTATTTAAGTACTCTTGGATGAAAGTGCTTAGTGTGTTTTGATGTGATTGACGTGGTGTCATTGATTACGTGAGAGTCCTGAACTCCAAAATATGTGCTATGAATGTGTGTGGGTTAGGACTCAGCCCAATGTTGATGCGACCGTCAAAGTATCTTATTCTGCCATTTATGGTAGGCCCTGGTAATTGTGTGTGTTATAATAACTCGAAGTTGACGTCCTAGACGTCGAGTTGTGAATTGTTTTACATTTTTAGGCGAGTACGCCCAACCATGTAAATGGGGAGTTTATATGGTATGAGTCTTTACTTCTATTTTTAGAAGAGAGATAGTACTCTCGGTTCGGGTTAGTTGTTGCTCCGCGAAAGCGTTGAGTACTGGATTTGGAAATGCTTTTATGTATTGTGATTGTAACAGGTTTAGAACACCTTTTCTCATTTTGAGTTGTCCACTTTACAAAGGAAACTCCGCCGGATTTTTGAGGAAATCCTAGGATATTATTTCAACGACTTGTGAATCATAGTCTAGTTATGAATTCAATTTCACATTCTACGACATAGTCCAATGGGTGTACCGGTAAGAGAGTTGATTCTCAAGTTTATCGGTCCATAGGTGATCATTGAAAGGATAATTGATTGTATTTGTAATGTATTCCATGTTTCTTAGTTACGATTTCGTATTAGTAACTCTTTACATGGTGCTTGTTGGCGTTCTAATTGAGACTCTAGACCAATAGATATGTAAGCCCCGTAGGGTTGAGAAGTGGATGGTAAGGGTTTTGTAGTCAAACCCCAACACCGAGGCACTACTCGTAAGCACGAGGAAGCCATGTGTGTTATATGTCCCCATCTCTTGTCCATGTTATTGTTAGTTACGAGGGCGTAACTTCCTTTTTAGGGGGGTCGATTTCGTGCCAGTTGGGTGTTTGGTGCTAAAAGTTGTTATGATTTCATATGTGATGTATACCTTAATGTCTAAGGTATACATAATTCGTGTATGATTAGAAATTTTATGGTAAAATTTTATGGTAAACCTTGTAATATGTTGCATGTTTTACATCTTATAGTGTGAACATTTTTAATTGAAATGGTTGTATGTCTACAAGGGTGATCAAATGAATTGATCTATGAGGTGTTGGTTCTCATTATTATGGTATGAATATATTAGTTGGAGTGATTGTTTGGATATAAAGGTGATCAATTGACTTGATTTATGAGGAGGTGAATTAGTTGTCGGAAATGTTCTCCGAAATGATTTGGTTGTTGGAGATTTTATCCAGAGTGATAAGTAATTTGGCTAACTTATAGAGTTAATGAGCTGTTTTCGAAACAAGAGTATAAGTTTGATTATTTGAGTAATACTTTAAGTTTCGGGACGAAACTTATTTTAAGGGGGGTAGATTGTAACACCCCGTATTTTTACACTGTTTAGTAATTATTTATATTATTATAGTTTCCAAAAAATAAACTAAAATATTCTTTTATAAAATATATTTTGTTTCCCACCTATTGACTTTACCTTAAAAGGGGTCAAAAGTTAATTACTAAATTCCCTAGGTTAAGTACCTAACCACAGTTATATTAGTATTATAAAGAGAGAGGGAAAAAAAAAAACAAAAAAAAAAAAAAAAAAAGAAAAGAAAGGAAAGTAAACGAAAAGGAGAGCAGTAGTACTGCTTCATAGTTTTATTTCCCAAATCAAAGGAAAAGGAAAGAAAGCAAAAGAAAGAAAAGAACATGAAAGAGAGGAAAGGAAAGAAAAAGAAGAACGTCATTTTCGTTCTTCACCGTTCACCATCTTCTTCTTCTCTCAAAGTCTTCAACCTTCTTCCATCACCTCACCGGGATTTACACTCATTCATCTTCAACATCTCTCAGTTTTGTGGGTAAGTTAAGTTCTTAATCTAATTTCAGTTTTTCCCAAGTTTAAGAAGTTAGGGTTCTTGAGATAAATTGAATTGGGGGTTTTGATTTTAATTGTTTGAAGTGTGTAATTGAACGAATATCATGTTTATTAAGGTGTTTAGTAGTTAGTTTAGATTAATGGAATGTTAAGTGTTCAAAGTAATTTATAGTGTATCTCGTATGATTTACCAGTCAGTTCGTAAAATGCGATTTTAAGCAGTTTCTGGGCATTTTTAGCAAAAATACTATTTCACAAAAGTTGTTCGTATCGAAATTTTACTCAAGATAGGATCAAGAACCGCTTGATTTGGAGTTCGAATGAGGAAGTTAGGTCCATTTTAAGTTTCTGCTGAAAATTAATAAATTGTATATTAGTTTCGAGTGCTTTAAGTTTGAATGTTGTCATGTGTATGTTCCCTAGTGGATTTTTGGGGTACCTAAATATATATTATGAAACTTAAGTGTTGATTTTATATAAACTAAGGAAAATTTTAGTATTGTCAGTATTAGTTAGTCATGTTATTTGAGGTAAGATGCTCATATTTTATAAAACTAGAGTTAGTTAAAGCTCATTACTAGTTAGCCAAGTCTATTATTATTTATTGAATACATATATGTTATTATGTAGCTTTCGAGTTCACTAAAGAGTCGTTTTGGAGATGATTGTTTTGATGTGATTCGTAAAAGGTAAGATTCTTTACTCAAATCTTTATTAGTTATGAGAAAAGTCTACAAAAGATAATTTTCATTGTTACGAGAAAAGATTATAAAGGTATGTATCTCTCCTGAGTTGAGATTGGTTTGATTAGGAGGATGTTCCTCCTAATACAGATAGTTGGTTTTGAATAGGAGGATGTTCCTCCTAATACAGATAGTTGGTTTTGAATAGGAGGATGTTTCTCCTAATGCAAACAGTTTGTTTTCAAACCTTGAATTATAGAATATTTACAGAAAGGATTGATGAATAGTTTTATGTTTTCGAAACGGTTGGGATTGCCTTTGAGGCGTCTCAAGGAATTGGAACCTTGTCGAGATGTTCTCGATATTTCAGAATAGTTGGGGGGTACGTTGATCAGTACCTCGGACTTAGATCTTCTGCTACGGTTTGGCCGTATGTAGGGTGTGCACACTAGGGGTCTTTGTCTAATAGTTATCCGGAGGGCCTAGCTAGCCCAAAGGCAAGGAAAGTTTGTTCCATTCCATAGATTTCATAACTCCCTCTTTGTGAGGGTAAAGGAAAGAAAGGATTTGTTTTAATGAAAATAAAGAAAGGATTTGATTTTGGAAAGGAATACAAGAAAAGGTTTGGAAAGAAAGGATTTGTTTTAAGGAAAATTAAGAATGAATTTGATTTAGAATGGAATACAAGAAAAAGGTTTTATAAAGCTTGCTACTTAGTATTTTGATTTGAAAGAAGATGATTTGTAGGATATATTATTATCCTACCTGCATATATGTTTGGCTTTATTGTATGAATCTTGCTCAGCCAGTTTGGCTGATACTACATGCCCGATATGTGCAGGTACATGAAGATCTTACATGTTGGGTGTGGGGTGTGGGCTGAGAGCAACGTTTCACCAACTATTACTAGTTAAAGTTATAGTATTCTTTATCCGCTGCACTATTTATCATTTTGGGATTTAAAGTTGTAATAGTTTAAATTAAGTTTTATTTTAGTTATGGTGCAGGTAGTTCTTCCTAGCGATTATTCTCGTAATAATCGTGGAATAACACGTTTGGATTTCGAGTAGTTAAACAGGAATTTCATTGGTATTTGAGCTGGGTGGAGTTGTTGAGAATTTGGAATATGGATTGTTGTTTTGTTGAAACAGGTTTATAATAATTCGGACGCCAGTCCTAAATTAAATTTTAGGCAGTCCATATTTCAAACGGAGCTCTGCCGATTTTTCTGTAGAAATTTAATACCATTTAACTAGATAGTAACTCGAAATTCAGGGGTGTTATAGTACCCGGACATACGGGTAGCTAAAACAGCGGCCCATGACCCGACCCGAAAAAATAGGGTACCTGCATTTCTCGGGTCGGTCACAGGTACCTGGATTAAACTATGTGAATCATGAAAGAAAAGGAGATATGCAACAACCAATGCAGCAACCTTAGATGAATCAAGAATGTATCTAAATGATGAAAGAATATCATTCTCACAAATCTGTATAAACCTAAATAAAAGATGACAAGCATATTAAATTATTTATACTTGTGGTGAAAAGGACGACACCGAAAGTCCGAAACCCAAATTTCTTCATTTTAAGGACTATAATTTCTACTTTAACAATCTCCTCTATTATCTTTTTAAATTCCTGATTCTCCATTATTTTCAGTCAACTTCCACAAATAACTCAATCAGCTCGAACCGCAAAATGGCAAAACTCGAAATTCACCAACGATGGCGAAAAACGAAAACAGCGAGAAGGAGGAGGAATAATACCAGAATAGATTGCAGAAGGCCAGAATAAAAAAAAAAAAAAAAAATCTGATACCATGAAAAGTTGAAAATATTCTTCAGCTTAGAGAGACAGATTCAGATAGAAGAGTTTAGAAAGAAAGAAGAGTTTGTATTACTTCTAACTTGTTACTGTACAGAGAGGGGAAAAGTGTATATACACTCATTAGCTCAAGGTGTTCAGAGAATTTTAAACCAAATTTTTTTATGGATACTGACCCATAAAAAAATCCCAACAACCTGAATTTACGGGTACCCGATAAGCAATAAACATCGGCCCATTACCCGACCCGGTTTATGCCCTTTTTTCCGGGTCGGGTACCCGTCCCAATAAAAATGGAAAAAATGATTAAAATACCCGGTTATTTGTTGCGGGTCGTCGGGTCAACGGGTCGGGTTTTCATGAACACCCCTAACCATAGCAATCTACTTAGTGGTAGGAACCCAATCTAGCTTGGGTTCCTTTGTTGGACTTGAGTCTTTCTTAATTTTCCAAACCTGTTTTACCAGGTACGTGTTCCTCTCAATACGTTCTTCTCTGGTGGAACAGTCAGACACAATGTGACTACTGTTCCCACAGTAAGAACATATTTTACTACTTGATAGATCAACATATTTTTCTTTTTGTTCTTCTTCTTATGATTGAAACCGAGACCATTTCTTCCTTTGTTGTGATATTTTTGTATCCAAGTGACTGGATTAGGAAGCTTGTTCTTTGAGGGTTCCAGTTTCTTCCTTAATACCATATTTTCTTGTACAACATTTTCATAATCAGTTATCAAACTTTCAACATTGATTCTGGTATTAGTTGGAGAGATTGTTCCTTCAGGAACACAGTTTCAATTCTGCCATTCCAAATTCAAAAGATAATTCTCGTTTTTGACTTTTTCGAATGCTTCTTGATAAGCTATACTCTTGTCAAAAAGTTCAAAGAATCTTTTCTCAGTATCACATTTCAATGTGTTAAGCCAATTAGAATGATTCTTAGCGACTCTCAAGGCATTATTTACTTGATTTCTTTTTGCGCAAACTTCCTTGTAGTCATCTAAGGTTTCTAATAAAAGTTTTAGTAATTGGCTTTTATTAAGTTCAATAAGTTCCTCTTCAATGGCATTAAAACTTACCTTGGGGTTTGATGATTCCACTTTGTACTCAATATTTGCCATGAGACATAAATGGGCAGTTTCTTCTTCAGTCTGTTCCTGCTCCTCTTCTGAGTCAGACTCTCCCGATGCTGCAACCATGGCTCTCTTCATATCATTTCTCGAGAAAGGCTTTTGTTGTTCCTTGCCCTTCTCTTTGTACTTCCCTTTTACTTTCTCGTTATCCCATTGAGGACACTCCTTGATGAAATGATCAAGGCCTCCACACTTATGGCAACTTAACTTCGTTGGTTTCTTTGTGATCTTTCCTTTGTAATTCTTGTTGAAGAATTTCTTGAATCTTCTCACGATCATTGTTGCTTCTTTATCATCAGCATCTGAATCTTCTTGTTCCTCTTACTTGAGAGCCAGAGCCTTAGGCTTCGATGATTCAGTTTCATGAGTTTCTAGATGCAACTCATGGGTCATCAAGGAACCAACAAGTTGTTCAATGTTGAACGTTGTGAAGTCCTTTGTTTCTAACAACGCCGTAGTCTTGGCCATCCATTTTTCATCTTGTGGAAAACTCCTTAAAACCTTACGAACCTGTTCTTCTGGAGAGATTATTTTTCCAAGAGATTCAAGTTCATTTATAATGTTTGAGAAGCGAGTTAGCATGTCTTGAACAGGCTCCTTTTGTTTCATGTGAAACAATTCATATTTATGCATGAGCATATCAATCTTTGATCGTTTCACTTCGCTTGTTCCTTCATGAGTGACTTGAAGGAGTTCCCACATTTGCTTAGCAGTCTTGCATCCCATGACTCGGTTGTGCTCATGGGGACCAAGACCACAATGGAGTAGCTTCTTAGACATGTTGTTCATTTCCATTTTGTCAAAGTCTTCTTTGTCAAACTCTGCAAGGGGTTTAGGAATCAGCTCCCCTTTCTCGTTCTTCTTTGTGACTTCAAAGTCACCAATTTCTATTACCTTTCATACTTGGTAATTTTCAGCTTTGATAAAGATCTTCATACGATTCTTCCAGTATGGATAATGCTTGCCATTGAACATAGGTGCGCGTTGAGTTGAATACCCTTCATCAAGTTTCTCTCCCGTAGTGTTCATTGTTCCAGGTACATCTCCTCAGTGTTAGCTGATTCTGGAGGTACTAGGCTCTGATACCAATTGGTATTCTAGTATGAACACTAGACCAACTACAAGTGGGGGGTGAATTGTAGTTGAGGGAAAATTTTCGAATTATAATGCGTAATTAAAATAATCTTAAAATGAAAGAGACAAACACGCAAGTATTTTTACAAGGAAAACTTCCTAAGCCCAATAGGAAGAAAAACCTTGACCACGAGTGATTTTGACTCAATACTATATTTAATATAATAGGCCAAAAGACTCTATCTTTCACAACCTATTAATGGACCCTTCTCTGTTCCTCTAGGAACTTGTTCCCAGTCACTCAGTTCCCCCTGAACTGATGACACTCACTTTGACTTTACTAAAAGTCTTATCTTTTCTCTCTTTCTTTCTCTCTCTTGATTACAAGGATATTCTCTAGTTTTTCACTCACCCAAACACTATGAATATTACAAAGTATGTTCCTTGAAAATGAGAGGAAATTACACGAAAACTTTCTAAGTTAATAATGAATTTTCGCTCAAGAAAGTCGTCAGTTTTCTTCAAGTAATTTCACCCTTATATAGCTGCTGCAATTCCTTCTTCTTCTGGATATGTAATGCTCCATGTTCTCCTTGATAAGCGCTTGTAGAGTAATGGAGATCATGACCCGTTTTTACTGCACACGTTCCACGAACATTGCAACGGTAACAAACTGCTCCACTTATCCGTTAGTGGGCAAACTTCCAGCGAGTGCATTGAGGTAGTTGGAGAGCTTCAGGCTATTAGCTCCACTTTTTATGCCACGCTTATTCCAACTGATTTTCAAGCAAAGCAACAGCAACAAAAATATCTACTAACTCTATGAATCTTTTATACAAAGATTCTAAGTTAATAGAATATTAAACATACCTTATAGTAAAAATTCAAAGTGTATAAAATTAATATCTTAACTTAGATTAAATAAATAATCTTTCTGCACAAGATATATATATATATAAAATAACATTACAATATTTTTGGATTTTATATTTTCTCAAAATAAAACCTATATTACAACCTAAGTATTTGACATCATCAAAACATGGAATACAACAAATATCTTTATCATTAATTAACATTATAACTCCCTACCCCAAGAACTCTCCCTTCAGACAAAGAGAATGCTGTTCTATATTAGTAGTAGCATATTATGACCAAAAAGAACGTATTTCTCCTGCACCTTTATTCTTTCCCTCTTCTTCTCTTTGTACATAGCGTAGCCAAGCTGATTTCTAGTTGTACATAGAATTATCCCAGGTAGCTCATTCTTTGTAGTCCATCCTTGTACTAACCCACCTTCGACATAACCGTTCTGAAGCTTTTCCATTCCAATCTCCTTTCGAAGAAGACTTATGTCTTAGAAGATGTCGACAGTTGAACTTGGAAGATCATTATTTATATGACTGTGCCATCTTCAATAGTTGCCTTCTCTACTATGACGGTGATCCCTGATCGAATGTAGAACCCTTGCTCTGGTCGATCAGCTTCTATGACACCCTAAATTTGGGCCAAAAAGAGATAATTATATGCTCAAGAAAGCAATTAATAGCAAGCAGAAAAAAGGACAGGGTTTAAGCATGCTTACATCTTTGTTGGTGATGGTCACATCTTTACCTATCTTTGCATTCTTGTCAATGATACAGTTCCTGCAGAAGGAAAAAGTCACCTTTTATAAAAACAAGTTCTACTAATAAGATTGTTTTATTATCGGTCCCAGTTGTCAATTAACATTGTTTTAAGGCGCATAAATTAAGGAGGAGAAAGTACAAAAGAAGTGCAAAAGAAGTGTTCATCAGTCATTGATGTTAACAGGGAAGTAAGAGCACTTCGGTCGTTTTCCTACTGCTTTTTTTTTAGGGACCATTTTCCTGCTGTTATGCACATATTTCAGCTAAGTATTCAAAAAGATGGATGTAAGCCCAACTCTAGAGAAAGAAGGTAGAGAAAAAATTACAAAAACTACAAAAGTAGTATGTTAACTTAGCTCCGGTACGCCGAAAATGGTAGTATATGTTATGTTAGCTTTGGGATGGAGGAAGTAATACTGTTTCCAATTGCTACAGTGATTGAGCTCAATTATTGTTGTTACATTTGATTAGTCGAGTAGAGTAATTACGTACCTGATTATTGTGTTCAGCCCGATCCCAATTGGCACCTTACCCTCGGCTAGAAGAGATGCAATCTCAGATTCAGTTTGATAGTAGTCTGCACCCATCATTAAGGTATCCTGGAAAGCCATATAATAGCCATTCAGAAAATGCTGATACAAGTAAGAAGAAACAAAAGGAAACTTACAAAAGGATTTCTTAGATAGAAAGAGAACCTTCAAGATCTATACCTTAAGCTCTACACCAGAGTCCAAACGAGACCTCTCCCCCACGATAGAGTGCTCAACTGTACATTCTCTGAGGAAACATCCATCTGAAATGATAGTATCCTTAATCTGCATCATTATCCAAATGAGAACGTGATTTCACTAGTGATTACATCACACCGGCTGTCTCAGCATACTTGCTCCAACCCTTTATGGTAACATTTTCTTTTATAAGTATTTCTCAAAAGTTGGGTCTCACACTCATTTACCCAGTTTATAAATGTGCTGAGGCGGAAGTCATTCTGTGTGCAAGCACTTTTTTTGAGCACGGCGAAGCGATTTCAAAAGAGGCGAACTTGAGGCACACCCAAGGCCAATATCAGTTTTTTTTACATCATATTATTTTGATCTTTCTTTGTTGTGCCTCACTTCAATGAGGCGCTCCAAGGTGCACTAGTATCCTTATCGCCTCAATGCGCCTTGAGCGTTTTTACAAATTGCATTTACCAACTTATTTTTTTTCTCTTATAAAAAGTGTGCAACTCACTATGGAGCAAGTAATTTGAGACAGAGGGAATACTATAAAACAAAAGTTTAATTGGAGTAGCACATACCTTGCACTTGTCCATTTTCGTAGGTGGTAGGAACCGAGGAGAAGTATAGAAGGGTGTCTTTGGGTCATAAAACTCAAAGCTTGGTGACTTTATCAAGGAAAATCAGATCATTAGTTTTATTCATCAGATGATGAAATATCTTGAGTAGAAAACTTAACACTTAGATTGTAAGTTAAGCAGCTCACCTCTTTAGTGAGAGCCAAATTAGCATCAAAGAAAGTCTTTAGGGTTCCGATATCTTCCCAGTAGTCTCTGAATAGATATGCCTGTTGAGACATGATTATAAAAACTTTATGATGTGTGAAAAGGCGTGAAAGAATTGTGTATGCAAGTGTTTGCGAACGTACTGCAGTGCTCTTTTCAAGGAGAAAATTGACAAAAATAGACTCAACTATGGGCTATTAGATCAAAGATAGATCAAACTATGAAAATGTACCAAAAAAAGATTGAACTATCCATCATCCTAAAAAGAAAAAGCAGACTTAGTAATGTTGAAGTTGGAATTTCAGACATCTAAAACATTAGAAAGAATAAAATATAAGAGTCCTAAATAAATCTTCCAACTCCTGCATATACTGATATATGTCATTTAGATGCCTCAAATTTCCAACTTCGACATCACTAAATTTTTTTGTTCATATAGTTCATTGGTCAATCTGTTTTTGTACATATTCATAATTTTATCTATATTCATCTGATGGTCCATAATTTAGTCTATTTTTCTGAGGGTTTACTTTTTTAATGTAAATGGCAACAAAGAAAAAAAAAACAGAGATCAGCTTCAAGAATTATATACCTGTATGTTTTGGTCCTTCACAGCAGAAGGAAGAATTTCAAACCCAAAGTCATTGGCTTTTGGGTATGTCTGTGTCAGAAGCTTAAGTAGAACATCAGTCCTAAACACATAAACTCCCATGGATGCAATGTAAGGATTACTCAATGCATCTTCTTGCGATAATCCCAGGATTTGTGTGTCCACTCCCTGCAGCAAAACAGACATCAAAGGATTAAATGTACATCTCATTCAGTTGTAAAGATAATAAACACATAGTACATAACTAAGCACATCACAAATAGGTTGTCCTACCATTGCTTCCAACTCAGCCCCCTTTGGTTTCTCGCAGAACTGGACTACTCGACCTCTGCTGTCTATCTTCATCAATCCATAATCCGATGCGCGGCTGAGAAAAAGCCATCATATGTAAGAGCAACCAAAGTTTCTAATTAGAAAAGGGAAGTGCATTTTGTTCCAAAACGGACATTCAGCACCGAAGATGGAGGTAACAACATACCTCTCGCCCACAGGAACACAAGAAACTGTAATATCAGAGTTTCTATCAATGTGATTCTGCAAGTGATAATCAAAAGTTAGCAAGACCAGTTTAAGTTGATCAAAATTTATTGATTTATTCAATTTTAACAAGAAACTGATCCAGTACCTGCACAAGGTCCATATAGTCCATTCTATAGAGCTGATCACCAGATAATATCACTATATTCTCAATTTGTTTATTCCTCGCATCCTACATAGTGCATACATTTAACACATTCATCACATGCCTTTTTTTCTGGCAGCCGGCAGCCCAATATATGTGAATCTATCAGGTAGATTACCACCTCTAATAGGCAATTAAAAAATATTGATTGTTGCTAAGTTGACCTCATTGGGTAGACCAAGTTTTTTCCTTAATAAATAGCAGTACAAGATTCAAGAAGTTAAACTATCTTACCTCAAACAGCCATATAAATTGTCTAACAGCATCAGCTGTTCCTTGGAACCAATTCTTTCCGCTTTCTCCTTGTGTTTGTGTAGCAGCCAACACCTGAAACCACCCAAGATGGCAGAACTGTAGTCAGTAATCTATAGTATAAACAAATAAGACTTCACATCATTTTAAATCAGTCTTGCTATTCTCATATGATCAGATCATTCAAGTCCACTTCTCATGGTGTATTACATGGTATACCATTGCACTGGAAATTTACCTCGACAAATCCGTCTCCAAAGTTGATACCATTGCCATGATAAGTGCGATATATGTGGCGATTAAGGGAAGCTGAATTGAACTGAGTTAATATGAATATCTTGTTTATACCACTGTTGATGCAGTTACTCATTGGAATATCAATAAGCCTGTAGGATCCTCCAACAGGAACCTGTATCATTTTTCGAATAAAATTAGATATAGATGGTCTATAACCAAAAGATTAATTCATAAAGTTTATTTGTCATACTAAATACATTTTTCCAGCATAAATATCAAAACTTCCTGATTTAATAATTTTGATGCAAAGTCCATTATCCAATTATCCTACTATTCATAGACCATAGTTCTATGCATGAGAGCAATCTCATTCATAACCTGTCTCGCCAACGAATCTAAAAGGTCTACTTACAGCCGGTGTTGCTGTTCTGCTGGTAAGAGGAAACAGCTGAGCTCCAACACCTCCTCCCAATATAATTGATGCCACATTTTTAGGATCAGCTGTTCGCCTTTCGAAAATTGGTGTCTCTCTTATCTGTAATAAAACCAAAGAAGAAAAATCACCACAATAAACTACATTGGATAATCAAGTAGGAGCTCAATAATAAAGCTCCCACCTCCCAAGTCCCAACTATGAGGTCGAGGGTTTGATTCTCATCACTCCCATACTCGGGGTAATCTGGTGCTTTCTAATTGAGTTAAACTCTCAATCATGATTCCACATAGTTAAGGTTTTCTTTTAAGTTAAGATCACCCTGCCTTACAAGGGCTGTGCCATCTATGACGCGTTAATTCCAAATCAAACAAATTACAATGAGGATACTACATTGGAAGTTTCATATAACACTTCAAACGTGAACAATTGATCAACATAATCTAGCAAAAAAATGAATCAGACCAAATTCCAAAAACCCATAATATAGGCTCCGTTTGTTTTGGAGGAAAACGATTTTATCCATCTTCCGTTGTTTGATTGGACAAGGAATTTACATCCATTTATAAACATTTTCCTCCAAAATTTGAAAAAAAAAAAAAAAAAAATGCATTTTCTCCACTCCCTCATTCCCCACATCACCATTCTCTCCTTCTTACCTTAATAGTTTTCCATCAAACCAAACAAAGGAAAACTAATATTCATTTGCGTTTTCCACTCGAAATATTTTCCATAAGAAACCCATGTTTCATCGAAAATGTTTTCCGTCAAACCAAACAGACATATAAGGTAAGATAAACAAACAAACAAAAAAGATATGCAATCTAATAGAACTTACAATGGTTTCAGTGGCATTGTTTGATGTCATGACAGAAAAAGCAACTCCAGGTTTAATCTTTCTGCTTCTTTGATCAGTCTTTAAGCTCTTTGGCAACTGATTAACCAATACATTACTCTTTAAATTCCCTCCAATTCTCTCTCCCCAAAAATCACTTTCTCCATCTCTTTTTCCTGTTCTTGTCAAATGTGTACTTCCTCCAAGTGTTGCACAATAAGAATCCATTACCAAATAATTTCAAACTTTCTTCTTTTTTTCTTTTCTTTGTTTCTTTTTTTGGGTGGATTTTTTTAGTACTGACCCACAAAGAAGAAGAGCTGAGTAAAGATGGTAATGATGAACAATAGATGAAGAAGAATGAAGATTATGAAGAATCCCAAGGAATTAGATGATCAAATAAAGTAGCTACTCCAATCTAAGCAACCCCAGTAATCAAAGCAAAGTATTAGGAATTTTTTTCCAGTTGTTATATGCTTAAATTAATTAATACTAATATTCCATAAAATGTGCGTAATTAACAAAGTAAAGATGGGTTTTAGAGGGAAAGTTTGAACCTTTTAAATAGGAAAATACCCACAATTTGTTTTTTCTTTTTTTTTATAGAGAGAGGAAATTGAAGGGAAAAAGTTGCAAACTTTGATAACAATAGAGGAAGAAGATGGGGAGACTAAATAAGGAGGCAAACTAGCTTGAATGATGGTGAAATGTTGAGGGAAAAAATATGGGCTTTATTGGCCTGTGAGCCTTTTCACGAGAATCCCTTTCTTATGATAACTGAGAAATTTTCTATTATATGCCCTTGAAAAACTAAATTTATTGACAGTGAAATCCATCTCATGATCTTCTTGTCATCTTGTATGTAGTCCCTGAGATGGTATCCAAGATGTGCGGTCGAATTCTACATATATTATTATCGTCTTTTTAATAAAGTTTATCATACACTTAACTATTCTTTAAAATACGAAGCTAAGTTTAGTTTAACTGTTTAGTGGTTGGAATTATGTCTTTCAACTTTGAGGTTGGGGGATCAATTTCCAATAGAGACAATTTAAGAATAGGGATTTTCTTTACCCTCTCCCTTACTCTTGAAGTATCATGCCGCTAATTTTGGTCGAATTAACCTGTGCGAAATTGTAAATGGTTACACACTCATGAAATCTTTCATATTAGGCCACTTTGACTAACAAAATGTTTTAAGTAATTTTTGCTTGGCAAATTGTAATTACTGCCTTAGATGATATCGTTGCATCATTGCTTTTCGTGTATTCTAGCTGCTATATATCCTACACATGTTAGTCACTACTCACTAGTAGCCAAACACCTGTCCATTTCAGAGACAAGCAGACAAATTGGGTATAAATTTGATAAGCAGGAAGTAATTTTATTTAATGGTTTGATTACAAGTAGAAACGTTCGTAATTATGAAAGAGAAGATAACTTTGTTTTCTTATTGGAAAGTTTCAATAACGGTGTGATGAGATTAGAGGTATGACAAATTGGTTGATCTGTAATTTGCATGTATCCACTTTAATGTTATAGAAAGGCTAAGCTTAATATAGGTGGTTAGATTCTCACCAGCTTGATTCTTGGACTTCGTCAGTGATAAGTTTTTGCAATGAACAACTAAGCAGCTCTGTTCTTTTGGACTGAATTAATGAAAGTTCAGTTCAGTTCAGGTTTATTTAGTTCAGTTAATTTCCTCTCACGGTTTTCATTCACTTCAATTCAGTTCAGTTTTATTCAGTTCAGTTCAGTTCAATTCAATTCAGTCCAAAAGAACAGAGCCTAAATTGGATTAAAAATCCATGAGAGTTAAATTCCGATTAGATAACATTGCCCCCAATTTAATTTTGAGATGATATAATTAGTTTATTTTGATCTTTTGATAATAACACCACGTATCATGCAAGATTTTGTTTAATCTCTAATAATATAAACAACTACATTGAACGTAGAAAATAACGAGTTATTAGAGTATAAAATCTTCATATGTTGGGCTATTAAAATAGACTTTTTCTAGTGTATCAAGCCTGAAATTATAATATCATAAAAGGATTTTTGCGTGACATGTCAAAATTTTGGCAAAAATATTTATGACTTCAAAATTTTAAGCTAGAATTGCTAATAATGTTCAATAGTTTAAGACACATATTAATGACACAACACCTAGGTCACATATTTTTCCTTTGTGATCTTTTTTCTTCAGGCAAGTAAGACACGGCACTATCCTCATTTTAGCAAAGTATAAGGTATACGAAATGGACCAATCTATTGGCTGCCAGGATTACAGTACTTGCCAGTTGGTGCCATATTATACCCCCTTAATTCCTAGTTAACATAAATAATGTTTTTGATTGTTCACATGCTTAGATAAGGTGCAATTCTTATTGTCCATTGGTTCCACTTAGATTTCGGTAATATGAGTGAGGTACCTCTTTCACTAATGCTTTTTTTTTCTGTCTTTCGCGTATAAATTTGATCATTAATATTTAATTGCATTTTATTAAACAAATAAAAAAATTAACAATTTTAAAAACATGTACAAATAAATCTAACAAAATCTCATATAAATTTAACCTCTAATCATCAAACATTGCAACTAATAAAAAAGAAGAAGATGAAGTATAACTTCCTTAACTTCATATATAATGAGAACTTCTTCATTTTCTAAAATAACCGTGGAAAATGCATGAAGGAAAAAAAAATAAAGGATTACCTAAATTTAGAGATAGAAAAATGGAGGTAATTCCAAGAGAACATTCATCATACACCTATGTGTACATAATGCATGGTACACCTAATGCTATTTTTTAGCTCTTTGGAGTCTACCTATTATGTGATTATGCTTATTTGGAGGTTTCAAATTAGCAATGAGCAAAAAAAATAGTCTTGGGTGTACTATGCTTATGGTATACCCAAGTGTGATAAAAATTGTACAATTGTAATTGGTTTTCTAAGATAGTTATATGGATACATAACTTTACAATAAAACTACCTATCATCCCAAAAAAAAAAGAATCATATGTGATAAATATGAACCTACTGCCATAGAGAGCTATAACTATAGCCGGCAAAACAAACCCGTACCCGTTGACCCGACCCGAAACCCGTTTCCCACCCGAAAATAATGACCCGAAATGAACCCGAAACCCGAAATAACCCGACCCGACCCAAACCCGACCCGAAAGCAAATAGACCCGAATATAACCCGAACCCGAATCTACCCGAACCCGAATCTACCCAACCCGAAATTGACCCGATAATGATGACCCGAACCCGACCCGACCCGAAAAGTTGTCATATTAGTTATTTTTTAAACAAATTTAAGGAAAAAAATTATCGTGAGATACTATATATGACTTAACCACTTCCCATTAACTATTTAACTTAGTTTTATTAGTCTTATATGTGCTTTATTTATTTTCTAGAATAAAAACCCGACCTAACCCGACCCGTTTTAACCCGACCCGACCTAACCCGACCCGATCTAACCCGACCCGATGTGACCCGAAATCTAATGGACCCGAAACTAACCCGAACCCGAACGGACCCGACCCGAACGTAACCCGAACACAAAGTTGACCCGATTATGACCCGACCAGTAATGACCCGACCCGTACCCGACCCGTTTGACCCGTTTGCCACCTCTAGCTATAACTATGGGATTAATGTTTTTTTTTTTACAACAAGAGCATACATGTAAAGTACTATCACTACATAAGAATACCATTTTTAGCAGCTATAGCCAGATCATAACTAACCTGGACAACTTCCCTATCAACCTTCCTAATTTCACAATTACTAAAATTATTACCAATAGTCAGTATATCATATCCTATAGTACATAATTGAAAAGGAAATTGATTGCTACTTATCATACATACTAACAAACTAGAATCAGTAAACACATAAATTGCCGATACATCGCATTTCAAACCTTCCCGTAATCCTCTTAATATTTAATAAACATTGTACACATAATTCGGTATGAAAAAACTTCTCCTATAGAAGATGAATTTTCTTTCATAACACTACGAAACAAACAATTGAGTAAAAAAAGGAATAGATATGAAGCATCAATCATACATATTTAAGGACCATGAAAGGTTAAAAACAGAAATTATTTATGACAACATTGCATTGCACAATTACAATCATATATACTTCATTTAATGATGCAAACAATACTGGCCGTTGAGCCGGCTAAAACTTCTCCCATTTGATCACATGATCATTCCATTTGGGGTAAATTACAAAACTTGGAGTTTGACAGGGGAGCTCCAATAATTTTCTGCTAGACTGCAAGTATCTTCCTCACCGCCGACGTGGCAAAAATTTGACGGTACTTAGAATAAAAAAATTACACAAAAAATTCTCAGTCGTTAATTACCCATTGGGGGGCCAGCTGAAAATATCAAAGTGTGGGCCCAACATAGATTCAAGCCCATCATTCAGGAGTCAGGTGTAGTTGGCCCACATATGCCCACATTTTATGGAAGTCCATGATTCCTAAGATACATAAACAAAGTGGTCACATAGAATCAAACAGAAAAAGTCCTAACAAAAACTTCCATAGTACCTCACGTGTTAGGTCTCTCCTTTCCCCTCTCTTCTAACAACATACATGGCTTATGCCTAGAAAGTTAGAACATCCTCAATAACTACCCTCTGTTTATAAAAGAAAACAATTGATAACCAAACAATAATAAAAGACAGTTTTGAGTGACTATGTAAGTCTCAATAATTACATATCAAAAGTAACCCCGTATAAGGTTTATGCCTAAAACAAATAAATTAGTACTTGGTATAATTGCTAGTGTTATGGGCATATTTGGCACGACCCGTTGCAGTGTTCGATGAGAGAAAACGTCGTATGATAATCCTATTATCACGCAACCAACGAGAGAGTATCATGGAAATTCGTTCCTACAATCAAGGAGGTGGTTACTATCTTCAAGGAATAGTCAAAACAACATCTGGGATGTATCTACAACTATACGGAGACCACGTGCATTCATATGGCAAAGTCAAAATAATTTCCTTACTTCATGGGAGTATCCCACGTAAAACTCCACTAACTCCTCTACTATCATACTACTATATAATAACGTATGATCACCCTTGAAAAACCATGAAACACATCCTGCGAAACAAAAACTACCAACCTATAACTTTCTTCCTTCTTTTTTATACATTGAATGTCATATTCCACTAAGAGCCTAACCCCAAAGCTACTATATTTTATCTCTAGCATCTACAAATACACCATTGACTTCCTCATGTGTGCTCTAAATTCATACATATCTATATTTACAAAGCAAGGAACATCACGTCAAAGGAGCAGTTCCGTAGCAACTCTACCATCGATACAAGTGTCCAAGTGATATGATTGTCTCTCCATATATTATCATTTGTACTCCATTATGTCAATTTATTAACATTTGTAGTAGCCGTATATTCACGGATAAACAATGTATTTGTATTTATAATGGCTTTAACGCCCGAACCATAGTGGATTGGTGGTCTTCCGTCCACCCGCGGTTTTTACCCACCTTCATTGGGGTTTTCCGCGTCACCATTTCTTGTTTTCTCTTTCTTTATTTTCGTCACTTAAATTATGTCCTTTATTATTCTTATTCTAGGCTAGTTATCGACGTCCCAACCAATGATCGTCCCTTGTGCGATTTTTGGCATAAAAAGCTAAGAGGTTTTTTTTTTTTTTTATGTTTTCAACTATGTTACATGCCAGATGCCAGTTGTGGTCTTTGCGAATTGGGATTAGGGATTGTACTTATTTTTCCGCCTGCTCCCAAGTGTCCAAATGTCCAACCTATAAATCTGTCTATATATATTGGTCAAGTAAATTTATGTTCTATGTTGTATTTAGAAAAGTACTCCTAATAAAATTCAACTAAATAATTTTACTATTACTATGTATTTCAATAACACATCTTACGGGAACTCTTGAGTATTTTGGTGTCCACCCGAGTTCCCTAAAATACCCTTTATATTTTTATTCTATCAAGATAACTAACGAGGGTAAAAAAAGTCATAGAACTTTTAAAAAAAAAAAGCTCTAATGTAACTGCCATATTTTTTTTCCCCTAAAAAAATTACCACATTTTTTTTAGTGAAAGTAACTTCCAGATTTTTGAAAACAAAAGAAACATGTACAATATCACCGCGATTGTAACATGAGTAACTTCTACATGTTACTGCCTACTAGGACTCGTCACTCTCCTAAATGAGAGTAATCTCAAACATAAATAATGCTTAAACAATTATACTAGCATATCATCAGTATAAAGTCTTAAACACACACAACCCCCCAAAAAAAAAAATTCTAGTATGAAATTTTGCTCAATATTTTCATCAAGTTATGTTAGAGATGTTAGAGATATGAAATAATATCTTTATGATTTGATAAATAATATTGATATGATTTAGATATATCATATCTTTAGGATTATGGTAATATTATCTTTTAGGAGATAGTTTCTATTTTTATTTTTTTATTATTTTTTTTATATATAAGGAAAGAAAACTAGGTTACACCCTAATAGTGGGAAAACCTAACTCATCCTTGCGGATGATAAGAGAGAGCCCTGGAGGAAACTCCGCAGAGGATAGCCATAGTTGTTGGTGAATTGTTCCCCAATTCGCTAATAGGTCCGCTGCTTGATTCGCTTCCCTGTAGCAGTGATTGGCCGAAAAAGCGTCCAACTTCTTGGCATCTTGACCTGCGTCATCCCATGGAATACGCCACTCTCTCCTAATTGAATTAATTACCACCAAGTAATCTCCTTCTACTTCAGGTTTTCTTATACCAAGGGAAATCGCTGTCTTCATTCCGAAGTAGAAACCCATTGTTTTTGCCATAAGTATAGACCAGTGAGGGGGCAGGGCTTTAGCCCCAACCGTCACTAGATTGCCCAGGTAATCCCTAATGATGAACCCGAAGGAGCAGTGGTCCGAGCCGGACTTTGAGCCATCGAAATTAAGTTTTGCCCATCCTTCAGGGGGGGGATCCAATTAATGGATCAAGCGGGGAGGGGGGAGAAGTGGTGAGTCCTTTTGAACCCCGGCGCATCCACTTCCCCTGAGTCAACACTGACGTTGTTAAACCATGCTTCACAATAGTTGATTATTATTATTGAGGCATTTTGGACATTGATTGATTCTTCATGGAAGCAGACTTTATTACGAAAAAACCAAATGAACCACCAGCCAATCGTTATCTTTTGAAGATCTTGTAATGTGTTAAACACACGTAGCTTATTAATAATGTCTAACATCTCTGCTTCTTGGAGAATTTGATCTCTAGTTTTCGGCCAATCATAGTGACAAGAAATTGCCTTGAATAAGTCCTGGGAGAAGGGGCAATCTAGTAGGAGATGCCTTGTTGTTTCTGTATGATGATTGCAAAAAACACAGGGAAGAGGAACCGCTACATGGCTACGCATAAGTCTTTCTTTTGATGGTAGGCCATCATTGCAGATTTTCCAAATAAAGTTACTAACTTTGGGAGGGATGTTAAGTTTTCAAATCCAACAGAATGAGCATTTTTGAATATTTTCCAGGGTTATTCCTTGAATCAAGAGGGCTGCAGATTTAGTGGTAAATTCGCCACTCGGAGTGAGTCTCCATAACATTGTGCCTTGAATATCATTAGATGGGATAGGAATGTTTCTAATGACTTCGACTATATGATCCGGTAGACAATCTTTGAGGGCTTGGACATTCCACCTTTAATTTGGAAGGAAGAAATCCTCCACTTTTTGTTCCAGATTGTTGATGGTGGGGGAAATATCCACTAGAGGGTAGGGGAATAACCAGTTGTCCTTCCAAAAACAAATGGTTTTTCCATTCCCCACCTTCCATTGGATTCCTTTAATGAAAATTGGTCTTAATTTCATAAGGTTTTTCCATTGCCATGATCCTGATTGGGAGGTTGTATAGTCAAAAAGTGATGCAGATTTTAGATATTTTTTCTTAACTAGTTGAACCCATAGATTATTTAGTTCCATAAGAATACGCCAAAGTAATTTCATTTGCATTGCTTTGTTGTTGACTTCAGATTTTCTGAGTCCCAACCCGCCTAAGAATTTAGGCTTGCAAATTCTATCCCACCCAATAAGGTTAGGAGTTGTAGCATTCGGCTCTCGATTCCAAAAGAAGTTACGGCAAATCTTATCAAGGTTCAAAAGGGTGCTACTTGGCAAAGTAAAGCTTTGCATTTGATGGTTTGGTTTTGTAGCCAAACAAGATTTTATTAGTGTGGTTCTTCCTGCCTGGGATATTGAGTTTGCTTTCCATTTAGCTAACTGGTTATTAGTGTTGGTTATGATTTTCCCAAAAGTGGTAGAGTTCACCCTCTTGTCTATAATGGGGCAACCCAAATATGAGTCTAGCGTGGAAACGTGCTCCATTTCTAAGATAGATTGAAATTCTGTAATTAACTGAGCAGGGACATTGTTTGTACACTGGAAAGCTGATTTGTGATAGTTAACCAATTGTCCTGACATAGTGCAGTATTTGTTTAAGATGTCTTTGATTATTTGACAAGCCTTGTGGTTAGCTTTTGCAAATATCATGGTGTCATCCACAAACGTAAGAAACGGGATTCTCATTCTAGCATGGCCTGGACTTACACCCAAAGCCTGGGGTCTTTCCGGCCCCTAGTAGTATAATTGCCTAGCAAGGAGTTTTGCACAAAGAATGAAGATGTATGGGGATAATGGGTCTCCCTGTCTTACTCCTCTTGATGGAAAGAATTGTTCTGTGGGAATGCCATTTACTAGGACTGAGAAGGACACAGTGGTAATGCACTCTCTGATCCAAGTGATCCATTGTTGGCAGAATCCTAATTTCTCAAGGGTAGTAAATATATGGCCCCATTCTAATCTGTCGTATGCTTTCTCCATGTCATATTTTATTGCTATCCATCCCGATATTCCTGATTTTTTCTTACAAGCATGAAATACTTCATGTGCCATAAGAATGTTATCTTGTATCAGCCGTTCAGTCACAAATGCTCCTTGGAGGGGGTGGACAATTTTACCTAGAACTTGTTTAAGTCTATTTACTAGGATCTTTGATATAATTTTATATATTGTAGAGCATAAGCTTATTGGTCTGAAGTGATTTGATGCCGATGGATTTTCTACTTTTGGTATTAATGCTATAAAGGTATGATTAGTTTCTTTTTGCAATTTTACAGAATGAAAAAAAGCTTTAACTGATCTAATGACTGATTTTCCAATTATCCCCCAATACTTTTGGTAGAATAGCGGAGGGTACCCATCTGGACCCGGGGGTTTATCCGAGTCCAGTTGAAATACTGCATCATGTATTTCTTGGTCCGTAACTTGGGTGCATAATTCCGCATTATCTCTTTGACTGATAATGGGGTCCAGAATTTTGGAAGTCCCTTGTTGTATCAAATTTACTTGAAGGGCCTGACTTGAACCTTTCCTTGAAATCTATTTCAATTAGTTTACGTATTGTTTCTGTGTTATGTGAGTTAGCATTGTTTTGAGCAGTGTAGTTTTTTAATATATTTCTATTTTTTTGTAATTGAGGCTGCTCTGTGGAATAATGTGTTATTTTGATCTCCCATTTTTAAATATTTTATCTTGCTTCTTTGTTGCCAATATGCCGTAGAAAAGGAGAGTAATTTATGTCTTTTTTTTAGAAGTCTACTGTACTTAGCTAAAGTCGTTGTTGAAGTGTTGTTATTGATAATGAGAGGTTGAAGGAGACTTATTTGAGTGTCTGTTTTTCTTAGTTGACCTGAAACGTCTCCAAATTTATTTTGACTCCACTCTTTTGCTTTTTGTTTCAACATTTTACACTTTTGGGTAAAGCAATACATGTTTGAGCCCATTATTCTTTTATTCCAAACTCTTAAGCTACTAAGGTTGAAAAATCTTTTCGGATGGTCCATTGTTTTTCAAATATAAACGGGATCACTTTACTCTGTTCTCTGTTATCATTAAATGACAATTGGACTTGACAGTGGTCTGAGGACGTAAAAACATGGTGTATTATGTTGGCTGTTGGAAGTTTTTCTACAAATTGTGGGGAGACCATAACTCTATCTAATCTTTCCATATGTTATTCTCACCTAGAATTTTTTTTCTCCGTGTGAATATTTGACCAGAAAAAGGGATATCAATGATATCAAAGTTGCTTTTTAAATTTTCTATTCGTTTAAATCTGGTTAAGGCAGGAGCTGCCCCTCCCTCTTTTTCTTGAGCTGATCCAATCTCATTAAAGTCTCCTATTATAATAAACATGGATGAAAGAGAGTTTATAAATTGGTATAGTTCACACAAAAACTGTTCCTTGTCTGCATAATTAGGTGGGGCGTATATGAAAATAATAGGCTAACTTCACTTGCAATGAAACGATTGGCTTTGAATATAACTCTCAAATTAAATGGGTTTACAAAATTTTCCTTCCAAAGCAACGATAATCCTCCGAAGAGGCCAAATGATGGAAGGTACTCAAAAAAATTAAAACCACATTTTCGTGCTAGATCAATGGAGGGGGGGATACATGTTTTTTATATGGTTGACACGACAAAAATCACGGACTTCTACTAGAGCATTCTTCCTCATAACTCCCCTAATATTCCAAAAACCAATACTCATATTACCTTAACTTGGAAAGTTAGTTTCTTGCCCTCTTCAGAGAGGTAGAAGCTGAATCATCTTCATCACCATCTTTCTCCTTCCTCTTGGATGCATCAGAAGGGAGAGAAGTATGGGAGTTGCCTGGCTGCTCAACCTCAAGGCCTTCAATTTGCCTCAAGAATGAGTCAGCTGAATTCAGCGAGTGAATCGGACTAATAGGCAGGTTGGAGTGACTTGTGTTGTTCCTATTAATGTCTAACAAAATTGGTCCTTTTTCCGGATCCATTTTCCACATTTCCTTTTCCATTTTTTCCAACTGATCTTCTATGAAATTATTGTCAGTGTCTGGGATTATGAACTGAAGGGGTTGATTACCATTTTGGCCACAAATTTCCAGCACAGTGGGAGCAGCATCAGGGATACATATTTCCCCCCCAGGTTGCTTACGCATAAAGGCATGAGGAGGACTCAGTGGTAAATGAGCTATTTTCTCATCATTAGAGGGGGCATAAGGGACTTTAGAACTAGCCACACGGAGAGATCTTTTACCTTTTGCATTGTAAAGGACTGTGATCCAGCCATTAGCATTTTCTGACTTACCATTATTTTGCATCGAAGGGTCTGTATGAGGTCCCATCTCCTTGGCTGAAGGAGTGAGATGAGAAGGGGCAACAACATCCTTATTTTTTCCAACACCATCAGCATGGGGAGAGGCTTTAGCCCTCTGCCTAGGCTTCGCGCGTACCACACAGGCTGGCTGGCCCGTGGTGGTATGCGTGTCTGGCCTAGTACAAGAGGGGGCTCTCTCCTGCCATGTTAGCAAAGGAACGAACTTTCTCAAGAACTATTTTCACTTCCTTCAGGAAGGGAGTGAAGCAGAGAGCAAACATCAATATTGTGAGATACCTCACCACAAAAGGCACAACCTTCAGAGAAATCCTCAAACCAAACAAGATAGCCAAAAGTTTTACCCCCTGTTCTAACAATTTCAGCATAAGTTTTGAGTGGCTCAAGGATATTGACAGAGATCATGCTCTTGCGAAACGAATTTTGTTTCTCAAGAGGGATCTTTGTTGTAGCCTAATGAACTTGCCAACATTATTCATTTCAACCAAATTTGCTACTGATTGAGCATTCAAAAGTTCAGCGGGGAATATTGGGATACGAATCCACAAGTCAACAAATTGAATTTCCTCAGAAAAAGGGTCAAAGAAAGGCCTCTAGGGTTGGAGGACAAGGAGTTCCCCTTGCACATGCCAGGGGCGCTCGTCCCATACCAACCCCCTGTCTGCCGCATTAGCAAATCGCAAGAGGATCCACTGATTACCTAATTCTAGGTATTCAACGTCTCCTCTCACCATTTTCCAATCGGCTTTAGTTTTCGAAATGATTGTACGCGTATCTAGAGGGTCTCCCAGCATTTTACCAAAAAGACAGGTATTTGTGAGCTCCTCAATGTCCTTTTGGACTTGTGGAAGCTCATCCAGAGGAGTCTGACCAGAAGAATTCTTTTCAGGAATGGGGATATGGGGTTCCTTTTCAGTGGAGTTTAGGGGGGGCATGCATATGAGGGGTTTCATTAGAACTTTTTTCGACCAGGGGGGAGATGATTCAGAACAGGGGGATACTATACTAGTGCCCTGAACTACAGCCTCTTTGAAGGATTTCTTATCAGCCATGATGATGAATACATAAATTAATAAGCCAATTTCACTTTTACTAGAGGGGGAGAATAAGATTTTAGACAAGTTTGAAAGAAAAACACTTACCTTACTTCCCTTTATATAGGGAAGAGTAGTCTTTGACTTAGGGGACTATCGTTCAATTTTCTTCAATTTTTGCCACTTCTTTGATCTGTGTCTTGGAAGTGGGTTTTTGGTTGACGCTCCCTGGAATTTTGCGTAGACATGAGATTTCGAATGAGAAATCTGTTTCCCTTCTCTTTCGTCCGTCAGTCGCATCGGCTTCCACACCTCAATTCCCAATTTGGAAGGAAATTTGATTTGAGTAAAGAAAAAAATTCCCGCAATCCCTAGATCTGAGATTTTTGGCTTGAGATTTCTAAAAAGGTACCAGTGAAGTCTTCTAAAAGAGTTTTTGAAATACCAGCTACTTTTGTCTTCTTTGGAGTTGGTTTGGAATGGGTTTTCACCTTTAAACGAGATCTGCACCTCTCCTCCTTTAACCGCTGGATAATAGTATTTACTTAAATCAAGTTGACTCAATTGCTTTTTCTCTGACCCATGGAGTAGATCTATATTTTGATCTCTGAATTTACCGATTTCTTTAATTTGTATTCTTGGAGGAAGGCCTGATTTTTGTCTGGTGGATAAAGCGAAGATTTTGGGAAGAATGATTATAGCAATTGCTAGCCTGAGGAGGATGGAAGATCTATTTTTTTGCTGGTTTTAGATCTAGGATATTTGCCGGGGACTTTGCGTTTGGGTTTGGGTTCTCTAGTTTTCTTTTTTCTCATTCTCTCTCTAGTTTTCTCTCTCATCTTTTTGAGAAGTGCACTATACATGATAGTTTCTATTTTATGATGTTATCTTAGCTCTTATATAAATATCATCGATTGATGAATGATAAAGAGAAGTCTTTCAATTCTAAACACATGTTAGCATAAACACTTTCTTAACAAGTTAGCACTATGAGTGAGCTTTTAGTATCTTGTACACTGTATGGATTACAGCCCATTTTCTCAAGCAATGGTATAGGATTTGATATTCACTGGGGTAAGGAAGAGTTGAGAGTTTTAAGTTTCAACTGGCTTGTGGATCTACTTGCAAATTGCAACAAGGCCCCAAGCTATTGGACCAGACCTCTTTCATTACCCAAACAAATAAAAGAAATAATATAGGACTCTATGCATGAAAATAATTGCATGTACTTGGGATAATATGTACTGTTTGTTGCCATAAAATAAAATTTTATCTTTATGATACAGAATATAAATATAATTAGACTTCTGGAACTCTTGGGGTTGAACAAATCTTCAAAAGATGATCTCTTTCATTGCACTAATCTCTCAAACTCAAGTTTTTTTTTAGGGGAATCTCTCAAACTTAATATATGATCTTTTATTGGGATTTTGCAAATTCATATACATTTCTGCATATTATATGGGGATTTTGGTAATTTTCAAAAAAATAATAGAAATCTCAAACGACTCCTAAAAATAAACGTTATCTTTTATAGTAATTTTCCTTCAAAAGTACCAATAATGTTATTATGATACATATCTCAAATATAAATTTTAAGCGTTCTTTTTTGACGTGCTCTAACAAACCCATCTTCCATCCTGTTTTATTGAGGATGTCTTGTCACAAACTCGTAAGAAATGGTATGCCCCTTCCCCCCCAATGTTTAAGTAACTAATCTTGCTCATAATGACTTAGTTATGTAGTGTTAGTTTGTTCTCTAAGGTTAATTCGCGTTTACTTTAATGTAAATTTTTCTGATGTCAAAAATTAAAACCCTCTAGTCTGATCCTTTACCTTCCCCGCATAAGAATGCATCGATGCTCCAATTCCAAATTACTACGTTCCAAAATTCACAAGATATATTTCCTTTTCCCTATTGAATACTTCTAACAAGGGTTCTACCATTAATGAGTTTGTTGAGACCTAATCTGCTCGTGAACTACAGAAGCTCATGGGAGAGCTTTAAAAGAGAATCTCTTGATATGAGCATGTAATATCAAACCTTGAAAAAAGGGGGGCAAAAAAGCTTCTTCTCTTGAAAGCTCGTGACTCAGACTAGACTATTCGAGCTCCAGCTGTGTAAACAAAGTCCATCCAGGCTCGAAATATACACTCTAGCAAAAAATTTAACTATTTAAGCTAGGGCCGACTGAGCCAAATTCCCTAATCACAACCCCCTGACGCAAGCTGGGTTAACAAAGTCGATCCATGTCTGAAATTTACTCAAGCAAAAGTTTGAGTTGGCGTCGACTAAACCGAATTCCCCCAGTCACATGAACATCCCCCTCGGCTCAAGGTTAGCTAGTCTTCATCAAACCCAGTAATTGAGAGATAGGAATCGTAGAAAATTTTCCTAGAGTGGATATGATCATCCACTCTTCTGAAGTATCAAATACAGTTTGTATAATAATCTAGTGAATTTTGGGCACAATATAAAAAAGGGATCATTTTCACTAGATATTCCAAAAATACATATTTTTCCTTACATAGAGCACATAGTCAAAAGGAAAAAAACCGACAAGTATCAAAATACGACCTTTTTTATGAAGCAGTAATCAGGTGATGGCTCCTTTGAATAGGGTAGGTCATATGAGAGGTGGCCGCATAACATAGGTACTGAACCATTAATTTTCAGGTTATATAGGTTCGAATACAGTAAGCTTTCAGATCACAACCTTTTTATTCACATCCCCGTTTTCTAATCAGGCTAGTTCTAACCGGTCAGCTTGCAATCGAGAAGCAAGTCAAGAAACAGATCCAAAACACGATGAATTTCAAAAAAGTTTGGCTCAATCCTTCCATAGTAGTAACATGAAAAGAGAACTAAGTGGTTCAACAATCAAAGGAAATATTTCTTGAAGGCTAATAAGAGTTCTAATTGAGTATTTTGCCTCAAAGAAAAATATACGGGAACAGAATAGTCAAAACTAAACTATAATATCACAAACAAAACTTGCAGGAAACACCCTAGCAAACCATAAGTTCATAAGACAAGATTAAAGAGAACATTTAAGCAGCAGCAGGGTTAACTTTTTCGTTGGTTGATCTGGTGTAGATCTGCAAGCTGGAATGATGTGCAACCATCTTGATAGAACCCCTCGTCACAAGCTCTCTGATGGCCCTCCTTGCAAGAGATCCATTGATCTGTCATATCAAAACAATATCATCGATCAGCAAAAACCAAAAGAGCAACAACCAAAACTTTAAATACACTACAAAGAAATCAGAAGTCAGTTAAAAATGAGAGGCCGTTGTTCATAAGATTGGCAAGAATTGTTGGAGAAACAACAGGAAACATTAGTACACTGTTATTTCAGAATCAAAGGTTGCCATACTAGAAAAGAGAGATAACACACAAAGATAAAAACTTTTCCTAGCTAAATGTATTCACTAGATAGAAAAATGGAAATTGAAAGTAATTATCTTCAATATTATGGTAATTGGAACTTTTGCACAACAAAATGACTACTCTCCATAATTAAAACAACCAATATGACTAAAACAACCAATATGACTGACTCACCAAATACTACACTCAGAGGCCATGAAATTGGTCAATTGATTTTCCAATGACCACACAATCTTTAGATACCACTTGTTTATGAAGATCACAATGTTCACTATGCTCACTTAACTAGCAATCTCAACAGTCTCTACTTTGGTTTAATAACCTTTTCAACACACTGATGAAAGTGCCTCTCAGAAAGTTCACTTGCACAAAAAAAATTGCAATCTGAGGAAGCAAGTATATCCCAATCCTCTTAAATTCACACTTTTAAATAAGAGGAACATAGAAACAAAATGAAATGAAAGCGCAGAAGATTCCTACAATACTGTCTATCACGGTAGACTTTTTACTATTAACCCTAAGTTGGGTATTGTTAAACATAGTAACAGAACAAAACAAAAACGCACCAGATTCCTACAATACTGTCTACGGTAGACTTCAAACTATTAACCCTAAGTTAGGTATTGTTGAAAGATATTGTTCCTTTGCATTATCCTAATGCTTCACATCAACTCTACCCTCGCCGACATCAAAATTACCGTTACATTAATCCCTACTGCCAATACAAACTTGACTCTCCTAATGAAAGAATCCCATTAAAATCAATGGACACAAAGGTTCTACTTGCATTCATTCCAAATTATAATTATCATCACCGAGAAGCACTAAATTACAACTTACTAACCCAAAATCTAATAAACCCTAGGCACCTAACGCAATTCAATTACAACTTATTAAACCAAAATCCCATAAACACAAGGCACCTAACCAATTCATGCTAAAATCGAGACACGGACACACAAAAAATGGATACATACCACTTTCACACAATATATAACATACATCGCTACATAAATACACGAATGATTACCAACTTCGCAAACTTCGAAGAATAAAAGAACAAAAAAATCAACAAAATCCAAATAATCTAACTCGCATCTTTGCATACAATAACACACAAAAAATCCAAACTTACAAATTTTAGACCTAATTACCAAAGATCTGCATTTATATGAATAAACAACATAAATAACATTTAAATCGAGTAAAAAAACAAGGAAATAGAAGAGAAAGAAATCATACCCTGAAACGCTCAGAAAGAGTAGCAGCAGTAACAACCTTCTGTTTAGCAGCTTCAGAAAGAAGTTTGTCGAAAGTTGCGTTATCGAACAACACCAAATTGTTCACCTTCTCCTTTTGCTTTCCCTTACTCCACTTCTGCAATTTTCACCAAACAAAAAAACCAACGAAAATTCAATTCTGTTAAAATCACAATCAAACAAAAATTTAAGAAAAATGAAACACAAATTCATGAATTTCAAACAAAACAAAACCTTCTTCTTCTGCTTTCCTCCAGATTTAGCGGGCTTTGATGAAGGAGGTGGTTTACTATCTTTCTTTGGTGCCTAAAATATCATAACAATTAACATCAAAATCAAAAGCAAATCAAAATAATCAAATCAAAATCATAATTCATCACATAAATTCAGATAGAGGAGAAGAAAGAGTACCATTTTTTTGTTTGGAGTGAGAGGAAGAGGAAGAGAGGCGGAAGTGAAGAGAAAACGGTGAGCAAATAAATTGGGAACCCTAATTTTGACTAGGTTTTTTGGCTGAATATATTGCCGATTTTCGGGTAAAGCCTAGCGCCCATCCCCCGGCCCAAATAAAAACAAGTCTTATATTAGCAGCCCAGCAAAGAGCCCATGCGTGTAAGTTTTTTATTTTATTTTTTTAAGGGAATGCGGGTATGTATTTAATTGATAATCTGGTCCATGTGGATATCACTTCCACGGTTCTTTTCTATTTTTTTGCCTTTTATTTTGTATTCATTTGTATAACTGAAATAATTACCTTTTTTTTCGTTTTTTTATTTTTTTTAATTATTTTTTGGTGTCCCACACGTCTTGCTATAGTATACAACTAGTTTTATATGTAAGCGATGCATGCGAAAACATGTAGTAGATTAATTTAATTGCTAATTACATTTAATAAATTAGGGATTTTTGAATTTTTAATCATTTTATCCTACTAAATCTTTTAATTTTAAAAAAAAAATTGAAAGAGAAGTAACTAAATGTGTTGTAAATATTCACTGTTTTCTTTGCCTTTTTTATCTTTTTATCTTTTTTTATTAATTAGATAGTTCATTTTTTATTTTTCCTTTTTCTATTCTTTGAATTAGAGAAGGTAGTTACCACTTTTTTCTTTTTTCTTTTTTTCTATTTTTTGGTGTCCTACCCCTCTTGACATATAGAATACTGATCACTCTCAATGGTCGTTTGGTTGATATGAGAAAACATGGGAAATAGAAATTCCTATGAATTGAAAATTTGGTGAGTTGTTTGGTTGACAATTGACAACAAAATAGCAGAATGAATGAATTAGAAATTCTTTGGAATTTTGAGTTCCCACAAAATGGAGGAAGTTACTTTAACCAAATTCCCATGAATTTGATTGAGTAATTTATTTCCTATGAATTGTAATTTCATGGGAATTTTGACTTTCCATGTAAACCAAACGACCACTCAATTTCCCAAGTTCCAATTGTCTCACACGAATATGACTAAGGTCTTGTTTGGCAATTAGCGGATAGCTGTTACTCCTAGTTGTTAGCTGATTATATTAGCTGATAGCTGATTGTATTAGCTTATTTGACTAACTGATTGTATTAGCTGTTTTTATAAAGGTGTTTGGTAAGTAGCTTATAGCTGATTTGTACTTGATTGTGTAAAATGACCAATAAGGACATGGACATAATTTTCACTTTTGTATTTTTTGTTGTTTATAAAATAAGCATAGTTGTTGAATATATATTGGGGATAAAATATACTAATAAATAATAACTTTAACCACATCTATAAAATTCAATATTCATCATTATCTAAATTTTTAAAATATTTAAACTTATGAGTAGATAATTTGCAAATATATTAAATAAGGACATGGGCATAATTCATTATATTGTACTATTTATTGTTTATATGTTTGGTGATTGTGTATTGGGAATATAAGACATACAAGAAAAAATAAGATATAAGAATTTTGCAAGATTAACAACAAAATTACAAGAATAGGAAAAATCAAATAAAAACTTTGGCAATGGTAGTAATATTAAAGAACTTTAGGACATAAATGTAATTTCCTCACTAATTCTCAAACCTTTAATATCCAAAAGCTCCTTCCCCCAACTTTTTTCAAAAAAAACTTTTTTAGCCCAAAAAGCTATTTCAAACCTCTCTTTACCAAACACCCACATTAGAGGATTGACTAGTCAAATCTTCTAATATGATGTCAAATCTCTAATTTTGCCCCAAACCTCTCTTTAACAAACAGGGCCTAAATCTATCTACTGAGCGGGTTACCTACCACTAGTAGATTATTAAAAAATAAACTAATTGTTAATATTGAGTTGGATTCCGCAACGCATCAAATTTTAGCGATAGTGGGTAATAAACTTACTTAGGGCCTGTTCTCTTCGGCATAAAACAACTGAACTAAACTTAACTGAATTGAATTGAACTGAACTGAATTGAACGGAACTGAATTAAACTAAATTAAATTATAACTAATTAATAGTAATAATAATAATTTAGGAACTGAACTGAACTGAATTGAACGGAACTAGACTAAACTGAACTGCACTAAACAGAAAATAAGCTGGGGAGAACAGACCCTTAGTAGACAAAGTTCATCTCACAATACATCATTTATTTTCTCTCTATATATTGTTTTTACATCATCATTATTATTATTTTTGCCTATTATTTTTGGCTTTTGTGAAATTATCGGTACTTCGTTTTATCTATCTATTGGGGAAATGATCCTCCAGGCCACCAGTAATAAAGTATTAAAGTTATTAATTATGTTGAGAAGGGAATCCATTACGACCCCTCTTTAGCACAGTAGCACTCTTTGTAGCACTATTTGTTATTGGTGGGTAGTTTATTCAATGGGTAAAATAAAGTTTTTTTGTCCATCATTGTACTCTGTACTTTTCCTTTCAAATTCAAATGATATATAATTTGAATGAGATTTTATTATGGCACTTGTGTGTTTTTAGGGAAAATTAATGTCCTAAGATTGAGGTTATGACACTTGCTTATTTGTTATGGATTTTTTTTCTTTTATTACTTTTCGCACAATATTTAATTATACTTCTTACTATATCAAACCAAAACCCTTATACTCCTTAGTTACTAGTCTTGTTGCACCCCCCATATTAGTGATATAGGTAGGAATGTCAATGGTTAGATAGGGTTGGATTTGACAAACTCCGTATTCAACCCACCTTTATTTAGATATGATCTGGTTGAGTCGAATTCGAGCTATTTTGTCACTTATGATCACAAACATTTGTGCTTTATAATATATATATCGGGTTCTTCAAATGGTACCTCTGTGGAATTTTAAAATTCATGGAGTACCTCTATAGTTTCAAAAATGCACAAGGTATCCTTATGATTTCAATAAAATGCACGCAATGCCTTCATGATTAGCGGGCTTTGATGAAGGTGGTGGTTTATTATCATTCTTTGGTGCCTAAAATATCATAACAGTTAACATAAAAAACAAATCAAAATAAAAAAAACAAATCAAAATGAAAATTTGACATAAAGCCATAGAGAGGAGATGAAACCCATTTTTTTTTTGAGTGAAAGGAAGAGGAAAGAGGCGTACGAGATAGAAAAATGTGAGGTGGGGAAGTGGAAATCTAAGGTTGGCAAGGGTTTTATAGGCTGAATTTATTTAGTTTATCGGGGCAGTCTAGCGCTCATTGGACCAAATAAAAAAGGCCTATAGTTAGCGGCCCAGCGATAAGAGGCCCGTGCTTGATAATATTAAACCTATTAAAAGCAAGGACTTGCCTAAAATGCTTACGAATAGTACTGTTTGAGTCTATTATCCATTTATCCTTGTTTATTGGGCCTTTTGTGATTAATTGCAAAGTTTGGGGTTATTGCTGGACTTTCACTCCTTTGCCTTCTTTTCCTGGCGTCCTCATTTGGTTCCCCTTTTCCCTCTTCCCCTTTATGCTTCTCCTTCTTCTCCTTTGCCTCGCTACTGACCAGTTACCACACGAACATGACTAAATCTATCTACTAAGTGGGTTACCCATTACCAGTAGAATATTAAAAAGAGCCAATTGTTAATATTGAGTTGGATTCCATTATGCATCAAATTTTAACGATAGTTACGTTGGTAATGAACTTATTTAGTAGACAACGTTGTATCCATCTCACAATACATTATTTATATATTTACTCTCTATATATTGTTTTTTCATTATCATTATTATTTTTGGCTTTTTCTGAAATTATTGGCACTTATAGTTTTCGTACATCAGAAAGTGAAAGTTACTTCGTTTTATCTATTCATTGGGGAAACGACCCACTAGGCCACCACTAATAAAGTATTAATAGTTATTAATTATGTTGAGTAGAGAATCCATTACGACTCTTTACCACTCTCTTTTATTGGTGTGTAGTTTATTCGGTAGGTTAAATAAAGTTTTTTACGTCCATCATTTTACTAAGTACTTTTCTTTTTAAATTCAAAATGATATATAATTTGAATGAGATTTTATTGTGACACTTGTGTGTTTTTAGGGAAAATTAATTTCTTAAGATTGAGATTATGAAACTTGCTTATTTGTGATGGCTTTTTGTTTCTTTTATTACTTTTCGCACAATATTTAATTACATTTCTTACTATATCAAACTAAAACCCTTCTACTCCTTAATTAATACTCCCTTCGTCTCATAATATAGTGCTCACTTCTCTTTTTTCACGAGAATTAAGGAAAATGGAAAGAGTTTTAGGATTACCTAAAAACATCTATTTAAATAAATATATTTTGGGTACTTTTGTCTTAGAACTAGTTTTTTTTCTTTTTTCTTTAAAATAAAATGAAAATGCAATAAATGTTCATCGGAATGGTGTAAAACAATAAATAGGGGCACATATCTTGAAAGAAAAGTTGGGGTATTTTGAAAAGTTTATGTAGAAATGAAGGGCAATTGAGTCCAAACAAATTGATAAAAACAAATTGGCACAATATTTTGGGACACCTAAAAAGGAATGTAAGCACTATATTATGGGACGGAGGGAGTATTCTAGTTGTACCCCTATTAATGATATAGGTAGGTATGGCAATGGTGAGATCGGGTAGGATTTTACAAACTCCATATTCAACCCATTTTTATTTGAATTGGATCTGGTTGAGTCAAATTCGAGCTAGTTATTTACTTATGATCCCAAAAATCTGTGCTTTATAATATATTTATACTATATATTACTTGTTTCATAACAATATTCACATAATTGTCCTATTATAATGTAGATTTAGTTATAAGTTGATAAGGTGACATTAGTATTCGGATCAAATATGTTGGATTATATATGGGCTCCACCTCATATGGGATTCATATTGTATTTTAACATTTCGAATTTGGAACAAACTCTAAAAAACAAAAACTTATTCTTCTTTCCTCCAAATTTAGCGGGTTTTGATGAAGGTGGTGGTTTACTATATTTCTTTGGTGCCTAAAATATTATAACAATTAACATCCAAATCAAAATAAAAAAAACAAATGAAAATCAAATCAAAATCATAATTCATGACATAAATCCAGAGAGAAAGGGGATGAAAGAGTACCTTTTTTTTTTGGAGTAAGAGGAAGAGAAAGGGAGGCGGAAGTGAAAAGAGAAAACGGTAAGGAGATAAATGGTGGGAACCCTAATTTTCAATAGTTTTTTTTTTGGCTGAATATATGCCGATTTTCGGGGAAGCCTAACAGCCATCCCCCGGCCCAAATGAAAAAACAAGTCTTATAGCGGCCCAGTAAAAGCCCATGCGTGTAAGTGACATAGAATTATATAAATTAGCCTAATATGTACGTTATGCGTGCGAAATGATCTACTTGCTCCGTTTCTTTTTTAAATGTGACACTTGTTGACATTTTACACTATTTACAAATTTCACTTTGATCATCGTTTGTGATTTATACATGAATAAAAATATATTCATGTGGAATCTTGTTAGATTCGTCTTAATATGTATTTTTTTTAATATGTACGTTTTATAACTTTTACAAATACAAAATTAGAGATATATCTCCATAAAGTTTTGTATTGGCATGCGTGAAAAGTGAAAGTGTCACATTTAAAAAGATTCGGAGGAGGTAGAAGGTTTTTATGAAAGAAAATTATCATTTATTGAAGGTCAAATGGCATCAACATTTAATTCAACAAGATTAAATCAATTTCGTGAAACTATAATAAACTAGATCGACGAAAGGAGCGCATGCCCCTTATAATTGCTTGATCAAGCAGCTATCAATAGAACCGTCAATCATTTTGACATAATTTGGAGAAGAACACTATTGATCTAACAATATTGACCGCATATGAGTTTCTAATACCTCTATGTTGATAGTCTTGAACTTTGACCAATAAGAACAGTTTTTCATACTTACAGTCTTACAGTTACAGACAAATAAACAAAGAACCAAGGATGTCTTGGCCTAGTGGTTAAGATTGAGGTGCTGTGAACAATAGGTCATAGGTTCGAATCCCCCTTCCCCTTCTTTGTACTTTGTACTGCCTTCGTGGCTCATATGGATAAAAAAAAAACACAGACAAATAAACAAACAAATTAGACTCAAAACTCCTATAGACGAAAAGGAGAGCTAGGGCATGAAAAACTCCCATAAAGAGAGTTTAACTTCTTCAATAAAATACACACAACAAAAACGATATACTTGTATTGTGTAAAAAAAATTATATAAATTGAAAACTATCAAATGTATAGCAGTTATTAGTTTGCTTTAAATTAGAGACTTTTAGTTCCAAAAAATATTTAGTTGATAATGTGGATATGACTTCCACGGTTCTTTCCTATTTTTTGTGGTTTTCTTTTGTATTCATTTGTATAACTTTTTTTTTAAAAGAGAAATTCATTAATTGAAGGCCAAACGAAAATTCTTATTCGAAGAAATTACAATGAACCACATCGAGCAATACAACGCAACCCCCTTTTATTTACTGAATCAAGCAACTATTGATGAGGAAGTATATCATTCCGACATAGTTTGGGAAGATCGAGCCATGTTGACCGCATCCGAGATTCCAATACCTTTATGTTGAGTCTCGAACTTCAACCAATGAGAACAATTTCTCATACCTAAAGACAAAAAAAAACATACTCACAACTCCCATAGGGGAGAAGAAGATCTCCACAACAAATACTAAAATCCCCATAACAGGGTTTGAAAAAATATCATAAAGAGAGACTAATTTATTCAACAAAATAATAAAATGAATTAAAAACTGAAAATAAAAGGGGAAAATGAGCTTATTATGGATAAAATCATCCATGACAGCCCCTAACTGATGAAAAAGGGGTAGGGTAGGTTAGGGTTTGAGAAAGAAAAGAGAGAGGGGGGCGGTTAATTTCCCTTCGTACTGTTGTGTATTCATTTGTATAACTGAAATAATTAGTTTCCTTTTGTATTTTTATTTCCTTTTCTTTTTACCTTTTTTAATTCTTGGTTTCTCCCACCTCTTGCCATACTGCCATTCTCAATTTCCCAAGTTCCAATTGTCTCACACGAACATGACTAAATCTATTACTAAGCGGGTTACCCACTACTAGTAGATTATTTAAAAAAAAAAACAATTGTTAATATTGAGTTGGATTCCACCACGCATCAAATTTTAGCGATAGTTACGTTGGTAATAAACTTACTTAATAGACAAAGTTGTATCCATCTCACAATACATTATTTATTTATTTTCTCTTTATGTATTGCTTTTACATCATCATTATTATCATTTTTGACTTTTGTGAAATTATTGGTACATATAGTTTTCGTACTTCAGAAAGTGAAAGTTACTTCGTTTTATCTATTCATTAGGGAAATGACCCACCAGGCTACCACTAGTCAAGTATTAAAGTTATTAATTATGTTGAGTAGGGAATCCATTACGACTACTCTTTAGCACTCTCTTCTATTGGTGGGTAGTTTATTCGGTGGGTAAAACAAACATTTTTTTGTCCATAATTTACTCTGTAGTTTTGTTTTCAAATTCAAATGATATATAATTTGAATGAGATTTTATTGTGACATTTATGTGTTTTTAGGGGGAATTAATGTCTTAGGATTGAGATCATATCACTTGCTTATTTGTTATGGATTTTTCTTTTATTACTTTTCGCACAATATTTAATTACACTTCTTTCTATATCAAACTAAAACCCTTCTACTTCTTAATTACTAGTCTTGTTGTACCTCCGTATTAATGATATTGGTAGGAATGGCAATGGTTAGATAGGGTCGGATTTTACAAACTCCATATTCAACCCACCTTTAATTAGATCTGATCTGGTTGAGTCGAATTCAAGCTATTTTTTTTACTTATGATCACAAAAAATTGTGCTTTATAATACTATAAATATCATTTTTTCACATGGTACCCATGTGGAATTTTAAAATTCATGGGGTACCCCTATAGTTTCAAATGCACCACGTGTAACGCCCCGACTTTCACGCATCCTTATCAAGTTAGTTAATCAAGATTAGCAGCGGAAGACTTAGCTTAGTCGGCGCGCTACCGCCGTACTTTCCACTAGGGGAAAATACAAGGCGACATTAAACATTAACTTAAAGGGACATTAATTAGATTTGTCACTCTTTAAAGAAACACTTTAATAATAGATTACTATTTTCTAGAAATTTCGGCAGAGTTTCCTCTGTAAATTGGACAACCCAAGATGGGAAAATGTTTAAGAAACCTGCTACAAATAAAATGTTCCCAAATCCATAACTCAATGCTTTCGCGGAGCAACAGATAAATAGAATCAGGAGCACTATTGCTCATCCAGAACTAGAAATAAAACTTAAACCATTAATTATTGTCTAATACAAATTGTAACGTCCTCGCCTCAAAAGAAACATAAAACAATCATAGCCGAGCTCTTAGTACGTTACTGCTTCTATCTTGGAAAAGATGCTCCAGAACTTCAACCTGAAACTATTGTAACACTGCCACCCACCAAGTGACAGGCCACAGTAGTGACAAAACAAAACATTGACAGACACATCAGCACAACGATGAGTACTAATTAACCCATAAAACATTCTTAAAACATGCTTTGGTGTCTACGACTCTCACGTAATCAACATGTTCACATCATTCATCACAACATCACCATAACATAACAACATTCACTTTATTCATCATCTTTCATGACTTATAAGTTCTCACAGATATCATAGCAGAGTCGTAACATCATCATAGTTCTTTCATATCAAAGCGGAAGGCATACTTTCATATCATTAGACAATAAACATTCATAAACATATACTTTAAGTCATACAGAATATCACAAATAATCATCATCTTTCATTTACTTAACTAGTAATGATCGTACCATCTTAATAACATATTTATTTCATAACATTCGTTCATAAACATCACTAATAATCATATTCATAAAACATTCTACATCTCCTAATCAAATCATCGATAACATAATGTGTGAAATCATAAAACATAATCGCAATCATAATCATACTTTCGTAACCTCAAATTCACCATACTACATAGCATTAAATCATAAAATCATCTACATAACCGATATTTCGTTTCATATCATAAGCCTCATCATTATCTTTTCATTTTACTTAATCATATTGGTATCTTGGCGAATACGACAGAAGGTAGCCACGGAGAACCTTAGTTCGCCAACAGAAGGGGCAAACCGACTGCAGGTGCCACGGGAGACTTTCGTCGCCCAACAGAAGGTGGCTTGCCACGGGAGATTTTCATCCCCCAATAGAAAGTGGCATAACAGAATACGGGTGCCACGGGAGATTTGTTATCCCCCAACAGAAGGTGGCATAGCCGTATGCGGGTGTCACGGGAGACTAAGTCCCCCAACAGAAGGTGACAAGAACTGTCGGGATGGAACATGCACGACCAACATAAAATGCCATGGGAGACTTTCGTCGCCCAACGGAAGGTGGCATGCCACGGGAGATTTTCATCCCCCAGCAGAAGGTGGCCAGAACACGGGTGCCACGGGAGACTTTCGTCGCCCAGCAGAAGGTGACAACACCGCCAGAATGGAACGTGCATGACCAACAGAACAGAATACTCAGCCAAGAACCATCTTTCACCTTTTTTTTATCATGTTTCATTGGTTTTACACACCACAATTACATTACATAACCATAATCGTAATCATGAAAATTAATCATAAGCATAACATATTCATAATCATGTTCATAACATAATCATAATCATGCTCTTGTAGCATCATGGTTATTCCATGAAATTCGTTCATAACATAGATAATCATTACATTCATAAAAACATTTCATATCTCTCAATTCATATATCGGTAGCATAATGTGTGAGATTGTAATATCCCGTATCTATGTATTACTAATCTTTTTAATTTTCATATTTAGTATAATAGAATTTATATTTTTCCTAAACTAACAAAAATAAGAGTTAAAGATAATAAAAGATATAATAACTTATTTTAAGTTTCTTGCGTTAAACCTAACTATAAGATAAAAGAAACAACTACTCTATACTTAAGCAAAGAGAGAAACTAATATTTACAAAAAATGCCCCTATGGCCTACCACTCTAGCCCATCTTCTTCCTCTCACCGTGTCTCCTCTCATCCATAAATTAGTTGAAGAAAACCATCACAACTCTGCAAATTTTTAATGCTCATGACAGTAGCCGTCCATCTCAAGCAAAAAGTCAGCAAAGAACAACTCCTAGAGCCAACAAAAAATCTCAAATGATGATTATCATATCTCCTCCATTAATGAACATCTTGACTAAGGAGATTTTTCATGAACACGGTGAAGCTTTAAACCCACTTTTGGCTCCTATAAATACCGATGGATTACTAGCAAGTGCCAACACAAAAACAAAGCTAAAAATCAGAATTTGTTACTTGATATTAGCCCCAAAAGTCCCCAAAATTATTCCTTGTTTTCGTTGCTTTTTTTCCCCCTGTTTTCCGCCACCACCACCACCAGCTTGCCGACGTACACCTCGGCAGCAACGCTACCCAGCCAACCACCGAACACCCACCGGACCTCCACCCTCTCAGCCACTTTTCCAACCCGCACTTCCTTTCTCTCGCACACCCACTCGCATCACCTCTCTCTCTCCTCGAACCACCTGCATCGCGAACCCCCACCACAAACCAACCACCTTCGCCGGCACCCTACAACCCCGACGCCGCGCCGACAACGCCCAGCTCACCTCCTTCCTCCATCTCCTCTCGCTCGATCTGCCGCTTTGTCGATTGTTCTGTTTATTGCTTTGCTCCACCATCGACGAACGCCGCCTCCCCGTGCTGCCGCATTACCAGTCCTCCACTAGCCGGAGCTCACCGCTGTCGCCGGAGCTCGCCGAGCTCTCCCTACTGCTTGTCGTCCCTGCTCCCATTTGAGCAGAGGTATACCAATCCCCCCCTTAAGTATCGCTTAATGATTCTTAGTTTCAATAATTAAGTACAATGAAATTAGTTAGTTGAATTGTTATTGTTGGGCCCTAATCTTAATTTCTTTGGTTAATTCACTTAGTAATTAGATGGGCTAACCTTGTGAAGAGTAAACTATTTTAGTTAATTAGTAACATACAATTGTTGGGCTTAAAACCAGATTCACTATGTTAAATTATTTAGTTGATTGGTTGGACTAATTAAACTTCTAAAGGCTAAACAAATTTAGCTTCCTAATAAGCCTTCCTAGTTTAAAGTGCAACAATGTTGGGAGTAAACCTGATTTGCTAGTCAAATCACCTAGTTTAGTTCTATTGCTTTAACTAGTTGGGCTAATCTAATACAAAGAATTAATCTAAGTATGTTATGATAAATAAATTCTAGTAATCTGGAATTTGGTATTGATCATTAGAAATACTTAGGTATGTATAAATGACCTTATAAATTCATAAGCTAAAGTAGGCACAAATGACATTGTTAGTCTATAAGTAATGATAATCATGGTAGTATATTAATAGTAATGGTTCGATTAAAAAGAATAATGATAATAATCCATCTAGTTTAGTAGTAATCATACCAAAATTGATATTAAGAATGTAAACGAGTAATTTGATAGCGATAGTGCGATACTAACTTTTATTCATTAGATTAAATTTGTAAATCGTATTAAGGTTAGAATATAATGTTGTTATAATATAAGTTTTCCTAAAATATGTTCATTTAGTAACGTGATAAAGGATTAAGATTGCAAATGACTTTAGTTATCATTTGTCCTCTATAAGTGTATAATATTATTGGACAAGTAATTATAAGTAGTAATAATGTGGTAAGTTATATTAAAGGTCGATAACTTAGTAAATATGCGCTTTAATTAAGATATAGAAAATGAAATAATTAGAATATGAAACCATATTTACAAGTCATTAAACATGAATTGTGAACTAGATTATTTATTATCACCACCTCAATGTAACTTTTATGTTTAAAGATGTTAAAAATAATAACACGATTAATAAGTCAAGACTACATTTATCATTTTCGATTAAGTATGCCTATTATGTTTAGAAAGACCCTACACGAGTAATGACATAAGTACTATGACGCCCAATGAAATAATATTTTAGAAAGTCCAAGTCTGATTAAATAGTAATGAACTTCGTTACTCAATTCTTAATTAGATTAAAAGATAAAGGATATTACAAGCCTCCCCCGGCTATCAAGGTTATTAAGCAGGAATTCAGGTAACGTCTACTGCTAACACCCGCACTCCCCTTCCAACTATGTTTTATGATACTTTATATGATGTTTGTGCTATATTATTTATGGGGTGCGGGGTATGAAATGTTTATTATGTAAACGATATTTCTATAAATGATTTGATGCTATGTGAAGTATGATGATCTGATGACGTTTATGACTCATGACTTTGTTATATGATTTCTAAAAAGTACATAAAAGACACAAATATGATAAATGAAAAGAAGTTATGACAACATAGTAATGAAACGCATTGTTCGCCGTATTCCCGAAAGGGATACCGCATTGTCCGCCACATTGTTCGCTGTACTTTAGAAAGGAGTTCCGCATTGTTTGTCGTACACCCGAAAGGGGTACCACATTGGTAGGGGGCGTCCTACAAAAACTATATGCCAGTTGTCAATGATGATAATGTTAATAAATATTACAGAGTCATGATGATGCTATAATGTTATGTTTACGTAATGGTTTTATAAATGTTTTACGATATTCTCTCCTCCCTGATTGCAAATAAAATGAATTGAAATGGATTTACGATGTTAGGGTAGTATGTTACTGAGCTTCGGCTCACGACGTTTTGTTTTTCTGTTTTAGGTATTCACATGAAGATGGGATGGCGTAGCAGTGAGGAAAAATTTACTTTAGATTATGCAACTATGACAGTTATGTAATCTAAGTTATAAACAGTATAGTACGCAACGCTAGTTATCCCTAACTTAACTATATATATATATATATATATTTATAGATTTACTATAACTTTTATAACATGTTTAGTTTATGATTAAGTTAAATATATATTCCTAGATTAATCATTATAATATGTTTAGTTTATTGAAGTATGTTGCCTTGTACCTTTCGGATGCGAGGTACGGCAGTGACGCTCCGACTAAATTAGGTCTTCCGCTGCTAATCACATAATTAATTAACCTAATAATAATGCTTAGAAGTCGGGGCGTTACAGATATCATGAAACATAATCGAAATCATAGTCATACTTCCATAACATCAAAGTCGTCACACTTCATTATACCAAATCATTCAATAAACATCATTTACATAGCAAACATTTCATATCTTGGACACCATATATAACCTAGCCTAAACTTCGTACACTTTAGTATAATCGGAAATCGTAACATATCTTATAGCTTTACGTACTTTCCATAATACATAGCGGAAATGTCATCACATACCTTTCTTAGTTTCATATCACTTTCAAAATATAGCATAAGATCCTTTTCATAACACATGGTTTCACAAATATCATTTCAGAGTATACATTTCACCGCTTGCAACTCATAATACACACAAGTCATCTTTACGTACTTCCAGATCATCTCAAGAAACATAAGACATACTTGTTCTTTAACGATGAGTCATTCAATGTGTATACCCTTAAGCTACTCTAAACCCAATAAAAGATTAACCACAATAATCACAGGTCTCTTGTTAGAGGTTATCTAACGAGAGTTAACTTTAACTTAGAAATCCAAAGTTCATTAAACGTACGCTAGTTTAAGGTTCATTCAGGTCGTTCGTAATAGTATCTTAAATAGTTGATTTGCATTGTCCATTGCATTCTAAAAAGAAACTAACAATGTAATTGCAAAGAGAACTCCAAGTCTTACCTTTAATGTTTATATTCCGGAAACAATAACGTTTCCCAAGTTAACTCAATAGAACAAACTCACTAAACAGTTAAATAATGATTAATTACTAATCATACCTCAAGCAGTAAACAAACAATATTTGTGAAGTGAAGCTAAGAACTAGTAACTTAAATACTTCCCGGAATCTGCAAAGTAATACTTAATTAAAAGTATCACTTAACTCAACCTCAATTTGGGTTTACTACCAATAACTAGCAAACGTCCAACATCACCTTATTCATCACGTAATCACACACATCGTTATTCTATTCGAATCTTCAATTTACGTGCAGCAACAAATTCAACAATACCAACCACATCACATCTAAAATCCATAATCAAATTACTACTCTCTATTCATAATTTGAAGAAAGAAAACCAATATCAAAGAAAGGAGGAAAAGGTGTAGTACCAACAAGACACTGCCGGAGTACCGACGTCCTTGGTCCACGGTGGTCGGATCAGAGTAGCGGCGGCAGCACCGCCTCGACGCGGCAGCAGCAGCAGCGAACGGAGGAGAGAGAGACCAGAACCACCACGAAGGGGATAGAGAAGACGCCAGCAGGGAAGCGAAGCGCAGCAGCAGCACCGTGCGAGGGGGGGCTGCGCGTACGAAGCGAAGTCTGGCAACCGACGCAGGTCGCCGGCGAGAGGAGGAGGGAGGAAGATGACGGAGTGAGCGAGAGAGAAGGGTGAGGGTTTTGGGGCTTTGGGGTTTCTCACGGGGAGAAGAGAGAAAAATGAGGTTGGGGTTTTTCTTTGGGTGAGAGAAAAATAACAAGAGAGAGAAAGAACTTGGGTTTTTGTTTCCCAACTTAACCGACCAAGTTAAGAAATGGAAACCGACTTTGGTTTCCTTTGTGGGCAAAATACCATTGTAATATCTTTATAAAATTTAAATTAACAAACACATTGCAACATCTCAATTACAAAATCATAATTTTCGGAACATAATTAATATAATAAATATGATTAACGCTAATTAAAACGCTCTTAAAAATCGGGGTATTACACCAGGTATCATTATTATTTCAATAAAATGCACGAAATACCCTTCATGACTAACGATGTCAAGTTTTCGTTAGGTTTAGACAACTAATTGCTTTCTCTCATCTCTTCCCCTTTCTTTATTTTACCCCAATTCCCCCTCTCTCTCCTCTGTTTTTGGGCCACATGCCCTACACCTAGGGCTGCTTATTGGTCGAGTCGATCCCGAACTGTGGTCTGCTCGGCTTGTGTTCGTTTAAGTTTATTCGAGCTCGAGCCGAGAGCTCGAAGCTTAACGAGCCAAACTTTGTTCGAACTGAGCTTTGCCAAATGTTAAACGAGTCGAGCTCGAACTGTTCACGAATAGGCTTGACTCTTTATCACCCTTAGTTTTTCATGTTTTCTTTATTTTTCCTTTTTAGGTTTTCTTTTAGACAATGAAACTATTAGCTTATTATTGGGTAATATCTAGGTTAATATATTTATGTATATATATCAATACATTACTTTTCTATATAAAAGTATAATCAAGTTTGTTCACGAGCTCTCGAGCGAGCTTTGTCTAGCTCAGCTCGGTTCGTTAAAGGCTTGAGCCGACTCCGAATCTGAGCTGAGCCACCACGAGCCGAGTTTTGACCAAGCCAATCCCAAACTGTTCGCGAACAGGTCAAGTCCATTATCACCCCTACCCGCACCACCTCACTACCAACCACCTTTTCCTTCCATCTTCTCTCTCTTCCACACTACCCCAACACCCGTCACCCGTCTGCCTTCCCTTCCCCTGCCAGGCTGCCACCCCCCTTCATGCTGCCAGAATTTCTAGTGAGAGAGGAGAAAGATTTTCCTTCCTCATCTTTCTTTCTCATCCCTCTTTCCTCACCTACCTCCCCCTCCTATACCACCCCCCTTCCCTTTCCACCCGAAATTCCCTCCATTGACTTCCAATTGCACACTTTCCTGCCACCCTCGAAACCCGATTGAATCACTCATTTTTATCTCCAAGCTAAGTGGCGAAAGAGAGTGTTTTAGTCTCATATCTAAATCCAAAACTCATTCATACCCACCCCCTTCTCCTTCCACTTCTTTCTCCTCCACACTAACACACGCTCCACACCACCCAGCACCACCTAACCCCTTGTGTGGCCCATAATTTTTGGGCTCTTGCCCTTCCTGCCGCTAGAATTTCAGGTGAGAGAGGAGAGAAAGGGAGATGAGGGTGGAAGGAGAAATGAGAACGGAGAGAGAGAGAGTAGAAGAGGAGCGCCTGCGGATAAAATTTCCACCCTCAACATCGAAAACCTTCCCTACCCCCTTAAAACCACCCCCACCGGTCTGTTTTTTTTTGGTGGGTGGGGGGATTTTTTCGAGAGAGGGTCGGCGAAAATCGAGGGGTGGGGGTCGTGGGAAGGCTTTTGGGGGTGGGGGTGGTCTTCTTCTTCTTTCTTTTATTTATCTTTTCAATTTATTTAATTTGGATTATTTATGATTTAATTAGCATTTTATTAGCCCAATTGGAGTGCTTAATAAGGTCTTCACCTCAACTTTCGCTTTTAAAGGAATCATGTATATTTAGCTATAAGTTGATAAGGTGATATTAGTATTCAGATCGGATTTGTTGGATTATATATGGGCCTCAAATGAGACTCAGATCGGATTTTAACATTTCGAATTTGGAATGAACTCTCAAAAACAAAACTTTTTTCTTCTGCTTTCCTCAAGATTTAGCGAGATTTGATGAGAAGGTGGTGGTTCACTATCTTTTTTTTGGTGCCTAAAACATCAAAATCAAATGATAAACCCAGAAAAACAAAGGGAAATTGAATAGGAAAAAGATGAATGAGTACCATGTTTGGAGAGAGAGAGGAAGAGAGGCGAAAATGGGGCGAATGAGAGAAGTGAGATGAACAGATAAAAGATGCAATCCCTAATTGTTTTTGTTGAATTTCTGCGTTCTTTTATTTTAAAAAAATTAAGTTAAGTAGGTTTAGCGTTTTTCATTTTTTTGGGCTTTGAAGTCCATATAGAGTGATGTTGATGGACTTTTTTTAACCATGGCTTGTGCTAATGTTGGGTTCAATTCTGTTGTCTGGGCTTATGGAGCATGGAGTGAAATTTTTAATCACGTGTATTTTTTTTTAAAGTCCATTTACTTTTCTTATATTACGTTGTTTAATACAATTGCTTTTTTTTTTTTGGAGTGTACCATTTTGTTATTTTTGGAGTGAGAGGAAGAGGAAGAGAGGCGGAAGTGGAAAGAGAAAACTGTGTGAGGAGATAAATGGTGGGAAGTGGGAACCCTAATGTTTGCTAGGGTTTTTAGGCTGAATTTATGTAGATTTAGGGGGCAGCCTAGCGCCCATCCCGATGGCCCAAAGGAAAGAAAGTCTTATGGGCTGCAACAAGAGCCCATGCGTGTAAGAGCCCATGCATGCATAGTAACATAAAATATACAAACTACTAAACTAGCCTAATATGTACATAATGCGTGCGAAATGATATATTATTTTTTTTAAAAGAAAAATTTCACGATTGAAGGACAAAAGGCATCAATATTAAAACAAGATAAAATCAATTTTGTCTTTGATGAAACTATAGTAAACCAGATCGACCAAAGTAGTGCAGACCCCTTGTATTTGCTTAATCAAGCAGCTATTTATGAAACCCTCTACCATTTTGGCATAGTTTGGAGAAGATCATTCTTGATCTAACAATGTTGACCGCATTCGAGCTTCCAATTCCTTAATGTTGTTAGTCTTGAACTTTAATCGATACAAGAATTTGTCATACCTACAAACAAACAAACAAACTAGACTTACAACTCCTATAGGGGAAAAGGAGACCTCCACAACAAATAAGACTAAACTTCTCATAATAGGGCACGAGAAACTCACATAAAGAGAGACCAACTTATTCAACAAAACAAACTAACAAAAATGATATAGCTAGAAAGTTAAATATATGAAATTGGAAGAGAAAGAAGATTACGACAATTTATTTCTTGTGTTGTGTAAAAAAAATTCACGATTGCTAAATGCAGCCTCACTTTTCTAAACACAACCCTTTTCCTCATAACCCATTTCTCTCTCTAACTACTCCTATCTCCATTTTCCCTCTTCATACTCTTCGTATGTCGTCCAATTCTGCAGAATTATTCTTCTGATTCTTCATAATTTGTAGTTCCAATTCTCCATAATTCTCCTTTCTCCCTCTTCCTCCATAGGTTTTTCCTTCTTTCTCCATTCACATGAGGTAGAACCAACATAAAGTGTTTCATTCGATGAAACCAAAGTATCATTTGGGGAGATTTCCATGAGTTATTGTGTTCTTGCTAAGCGAATTGGGTCTTGATTTTTCTGGAAAGTGCACGAAGTGAAGCAAATCAATTCGTTCTTCTGTTTCTATGTTTCGTGCGATCTCCATGAAATAGAAGAGACTGTTTCGTACAATCTGTAAGAAACAGATGCATCTGTTTCGTGCAATCTACACGAAACAGAATATACCGTTTCGTGCAATTTGCACGAAACAGACTAATCGGTTTCGTGTAGATTGCACGAAATAGGGCAAATCGATGCATACGAATTCCCGACATTGCATAATTGCGGAAAAAAAAATGAACAACTTACATCAGATTGAAATTCGTTTGGGTCAAAATTATCGTCCATTGAGTATCAGATTAAAATTTGTGAATTAGGTCTTCTATAAGTTTTTCTCTCTAACAGTTAGAAAGGAGGAGGAGAGAATATTTTAAGAGAGAGAAGCGTTTTTTATAGAAAGAATATGATAATGAGGGTTTTTTTGGGTTGCGTTAGTAAAGTGAGGCTGCGTTTTTCTCTCCATACATTGCATCATTATTTTGGCTTTTGTGCAATTATCGGTACTTGTCGTTTTTGTACTTCGAAAATCGAAAGTTTACTTCTTTTTATCTATTCACTCGGTAGATGACCCACCACGCGACCACTATTAATGGGGATTGTTAAACGTCGCCCCAAAATTACTTAAAATCGTCCAAGTTCACTTTTAATAGACTATTTTACCCTTATCTTCTTTCCACCACCTGCCACCACTTGCACCACAAGCCACCACCACCTGCCACCACTTGCACCACAAGCCACCACCACCTGCCACCACTTGCACCACAAGCCACCACCACCTGCCACCATTTGCACTCCACCACCAGCCACCACCCATCACCTGTACCTCCCACCGCCAACAACCACCTCATCCAACCGCGATTTTTTTTTAATTGGGGAGATGAAGGGATCGTCTGGCCAGGACGATCCTCCCATAGCTCTAACGTCCAGGCCAGGCGTTAGGGCTATGGGAGGATCGTCTGGCGGCGACGATCCCTTCCATCGCCCAATTAAAAAAAAAATCATTTTCCATGGGGGTGGTGGGGGTGGTGGATGGTGGTGGATGGTGGTGGCAGGAGATAGATGGTTGTGGAGTGAGGTGGCAGGAGATGGATGGTGGTGGGTGGTGGTTTAGGGAAAAAAAAGAAAAAAATAGAAATGTAAATTCAACTTTTTTTGGGGCGATTTTAAGTAATTTATGGACGACGTTTAGTTATTCTAATTCCACTATGACTACTCTTTAGCACTCTCGAAGACTGGTGGGTAGTTTACTTGGTGGATAAACAAAGTTTTATTCTTTCGTTTTACTCCAGTCTCCATGCTTTCTTTTCAAATTCGATTGATAACATAAAGATCAAAATCAAATCATATTCAAAATCATATAATAAACCCAGGAAAACAATGAGTGAGTACCATTTTTGGAGAGAGAAAGAGGAAGAGAGGCGAAAACGGTGTGAAGAGAGAAGTGAGTTGTGAAGAGAAGAAGGAAGCAATTCCAATTTCTAGGGTTTCTGTGTGAATTTATGCGGATCTTTTAGGGGGTAGGCTAACCTCTAATGGACAAAAAATATACACATCTGCTCAGCAGTAAAAGCCCATACGTGAAATACCCAACCCAGCAATAAAAGCAATAAAATTTATACACATCAAAATTTAATTTGGTAGGTTTAGGGTGTTTCCGTTTGACTTTGTAGTCAAGAAAGATGGATGCTGATGGACTTTTTTTTTTTACCAGAGTTTGGGCTAGTATTGGGTTCAATTCCATTGTTTGGGCTTATGGAGCATGAAGTGAAATTTTCAATCACATATATTTTGTTTTGTGTCCATTTACTTTGCTTATAGTACGTTGTCCAATTCAATTGCTTTTTTTTCTTAAACCTTTTGATCCACATTTTTAATCATGACTATCTTTAATTGTGCTTTTAGAAATATAACTAGTTGTTGCCCGGGACGATGCCTCGGGTCATTGCGTATAATTCGTTTACTATTTTTTTATGAAATTAACTGAAATACATGCCTCCATATCAGCGTATGCATTTAGATGACACGTAGCTACCTCCAATGCTTCATAACTTTCAATTGGTATTGAACACCGGGTGCATAATAAATTTATTGTGATATCATTCACTTTTCGCAAAATAGGTTACTCTTTTAAGTCAAAATGAGTCATTTATAAACGAAGAATAGTTGCTTACCTTAAATGGGTCAATTGAATATAAGTAAAAGTGACCCATTTAGGACAAAAGGTTACCTGGGTTTAAAAGGGTAGATTTTTATCTTAAAAAATCACTCATATATAAATCTATAAGTGTCTATTTAAGACAAATAGTTACCCGCGTCTCACAATTTATATCATACAATGGATCGGTTCTTTAAATTAGTTGATTCGACACGACAAAGTTTGTAATATCATTTTTCGGGTCATAAAAACACGTTACATTTCCGTTCCTATTTATACATTGCTTTAAATTAACTACAATATATTTTTCTGAAGTTTTTCCTTCAGATAGTTAATATTTGTGTTTTCTATCTTGTAAAAGGTTAAGCATAAATTAAGGTTTGGTGGTCTCATTAGAGATTTTTATAATGCAACAAAGTTGATTTGATGTTTTATTATCACTATTATGATAAACGTAAACTTGATAGGTAATATAACTTGTAACATGGTAATATATTAGTATATTACTCGTTTACTCATTTACTTGATAAGTCAATTAATGTAGGAGTCGAATTGGTGTGTCAACTTAAAAAGCATAATTACTTTTAATTACAATAAAAAAAAATCAATATGAGCTTGTAGATGAGTTGTTAGTGCATTTGTATCTCAAAGGTGAGGTAAGTAATTTGTGTCAATTACTTAGGAGGAGCTGAGGAGAACATGTGGCAGGATGGCAATTGTTTGCTTTGAGTTTTAGATATATATATATATATATATATATATATATATATATATATATATATATATATATAGATATAGATTACTTGTTTATTGAAACGACACGACTTAATGAATCTAATGAAATTGTTCTTGATACATGTAGCCTTGAGACTTCAAATGATATGAAATATTTAGGTTTGTTAGAGCTGGGAGCATATAGGCAGATAAATAATGTGGATACCACGAGATAACCTATTGGTTCATTGTTAGTTGTTTTAAAGTATGAAAAAACATAATTAATTGTCTTTACTTGGCCAATTGTTTAGTGCAAGGGATTACGTCTATCTTAGATTGGATTGGATTACGTCTACATCAAATACAAAACCGCAAATCGAACTTATAATTAATTTACGTCTATCTTGGATTGGATTGGATTGGATTACGTCTACTAGATTCATGAAGTAGTTCTCAATTAATCTAATTTCGGCTCATATTAGTATTTTAGAATTACAATCGATTCATGGGCCATTTATGGATTCATGGGCCATTTATGGATTCATAGGCCATTAATGGATTCATGGGCACAGACGTTGGGCATGTGTATTGGGCTCTGGATGGTGCAAGCGTTGCTTTATGTGTAACTGATCGAAAATCTCATTGAAGGGCAAGACATTACGGAGAAAGTCACGTGACGGCATAGTATGATAACTTGATAAATGTCAAAATCAAGAGAGAGTATTATGTTTAACTCTTTTTTTTTTCTTTTTTTTTGGTAAGTAAAATATTATTGCTCAAGACCAACCACACAACCTGAGGTCTCTTTAGCATAGGCAAACCTTTTAGGAAGAACTTCCTAGACCCAAAGAGGCAAACTGAACACAACTCACTGATTAAAGAGAATCCAATAAGGCCCTATATTTCATATTATTATTATTTTTCAATATATATACCATGTAATCTATATCTCACTGAATATGATATATTTTGCATTAATTATGTTCATCTTGCTTTGATTTATTTTAGACATAGTGCTTGTTTGGTTGACAGGAATTTATGTAGGCAATGAAAATTCCCATGATTTTTTTATTTGGGAAGTTGTTTGGTTGACAAGAACTTGAGAAAATAGGTGCAGTGGAAATTCCTTGGGAAATTGAAATTCCCACAAAATGTGGGAATTTAATTACCCCCCTTGGTCAATCAGAATTCATGGGAATTGCAAATTCCTTAATGTCAACCAAACAAATTTAAACCATTTCTTAGGAATTACATAAGGGAAGTGATTTCCTATGAAATGAAACTTCCTACAAGAATTAAATTTCCATGTATACCAAACGAGCACATAGTAAGTCATGATAAGTAAGAATAAGTTATAACAAAATCGGATACATTAAAGTCCATTCAAGTTATAGGTATTCTCTAGCCAATAACAGGAAATATTCCTTACAACCATTGTAAATCATACGTGATTCAATCAAATCCTTCTCAACCTAACAAAAATATTTTAAAGGTTATTTTTATATTTCATTGATCCCCAAAACCCTACTATTGAAACATAAAAGTTTATATATATGAACCCACTTACTAGAATGAAACTTATTTAAATCTCCCCAAAACAAACCTTCTCAGTTTATTTAAAACTAGCTTTCTAAGCACGCGATGCGTGCTGCGACAAATTCTTCATCATGATATTTCATAATGTTGAGTACCTAATTTTACATGCAGCAACAACTACATTATAGTAGTTTAAGTTGACAACTTTTTTTAATATAGGCTCTGTTTGTTCAACTTATTAAAAGTTATTTTCAGCAATAATAAGTTCAGATCAGTTGATCAGATAAGCAAAATAAGTTAAATAGAACGGAAGCAAAGTAGTTAAAGAAAGCATGCACTTCTAATTAATATTTTCAACATAGTACTAAAAAATATTCATAAGGATATTGCATAATCACCTCTTTTGTCAAGTTTATCTAATTTGATTAGCAAATTAGTTCATAATTACAAATATATTTATCTTTATTTATCCGTGGAAATCAAATAAAAGAAAGAATATTTCTTTTCTATTTTTTGCTTTTTAATTCCCAAATTAATTTGATTCAAATTTATGTTCTCTATATTTGCAAAAATTACCTTCATATTTTTGTGCTTTTCTTTTGTCTTCTATTGAATTTTGATTTAGTTGTGAAGTATCTTCAATTCTAACTCTTATTTATCTATCATTTATAGCATAGCTAAAACTTCAAATGTAGTACGTTGTCTTAATCTGACCTTATTATCCTATATGTAATTGACTTACACAAATTGTTATTCTATATAAACCCATTAAAATGATCATTTTGTACATGACTATAATGTTGTGGAATTAAGTATATTGCTGATTTTTTTTTTATTTTGATAATGTTTCCTTTTGATAATTTGTTATCTTTGTTTTTTTTGTAAACTTTTTTAGTCCTTCCTTTTTTTAAACCCTAAATTTTTAAGTTATTCTAATTTATGTTGTTTAAAATGGCAAAATTTTGATTGATTGATTACCCATTATTTTTTAAAAAATTTAAACAAAATTAATGTATTTAAAAAAGTAAGGGTATTATAGTCATTTAATGGGGGGATACCATGCCTCCCCCTTCACTTATATAATAGAGATAATTATCTTGCTTCTCCTACAAGTATACATATGCACCATTTCTCCTGCCAACGGATCAAATTGAGAACATGATAAATAACATAATTTGGTAACCAAAACTAAGTTTGGCCTAGTAAAAAGGAGAACCTTCCAATCTTAAGGTTAGGAGTTTAATCCCCACGCTAAGGACACTTTGGGAGAGAGGATCTCCTTACTCTTTTCTCTATTTCCAAAGGCGCACGAAAGTAGGCCAAGTTGACCTACGAAAGGTTTGGTTTTGGATTATATGATGATCTCTCTTTGAACTGGTTCTTGTCTTTATTATCAATGAAGTAAAGGGCTATGATCGATCCTTTTCTCCTTAAAAAAAAAGTTAAATAAGATAGCTCAAGTTTATAAGAGAAAGGCATAACAATGATAGTAAGTTGCTAGGCTGTAAGAGGATACGTTTCTCAATTCTCCATGATGACATTTGTTCTTTTACATGATTATAGTACAAATAGTCGAATAGAACTAAGGGTCTGTTTGATTCAACTTATTTTGTCTTACCTTATCTTATAAGATAGTTTATTAATTGTTTGTGTCTAACATCTTATCTGATCTGATCTTATCTAATCTTATCTTATTTTATCTTATCTGATCTTATCTTATCTTATCTTATTTTTTTTCTAAAATAAGTTAAAATAAGTTGAACAAAACAGAGTCTAAATGACTGAACAACATAATATGTCCCGAATTCTTTTATAGATTATCAATCTTGATTGGAATAATTTCATAGCTAGGAATACATTGTATAAAATCCCTAACATTTATACGAGTCCTTAACTAACAGGATTTCAAGATCAAAACCCTTTATTAATAATTCTAGTATATGGACCGGGGTTAAACACTGATCGTCATTAGTTTGTACATCCAATATAATTTGATTAATTCATTCATTATACTTGTACATGCAACTTTGTTATCACTTTAAGAATATATAATGTGGTCACATTCAATATACATGTCAATAAGTAGTATAAATATACATGCACGTCATATTACAACTATATCCAACTAGTTTTTATCTCGATGTTTGTACATACAATATGTTATAATTCCACATATAAAATGCTACCATAATTGTGCATGCAACCTTGAGATCGATCACTTTACAATTATTGTACTTTTTTTTTTGGTGAACTCAATTATTGTACTTTATTAAGTCATTTATTTGTGAATTCCTTGTGGTCTAAATGTACATGCACACATCAATAACTTATATATAAGCTCATCAACATGGCGTAGTCGTACATGAATCTTTCAATTTTATTATATATTTCCTTAGCTTTAAGCCTTTAACCATTGTTAACTTCTATTGGGAGTTGGGACCAACAAGGAACCTTCAATTTTGATTACAAGGATGCAATCGAAACGGTGCACCTCTATTCTGATCTATAAGAACACTTTGCTTTATAACCTGATTCTTTGAAAAATCTTAAAACTGTAAGAAGATATATTTAATTTCATAATATGCCCTTTATGCATTATATATAGTACAGTAGCACAAGTTAATGATGGAACGGCAGGATATATTCTAAGTTATTATAGAATCAGCATATGAGTTGGAAAATGCAGTGGATTACGAAGACTGCCATTGCATGATAACTTTACGTGGATCTGATGCATTATGGTATTATCCGACGTGACAAATTCCACTTTTTAAGTAGGAGGATATTGTTAAGTACTCAATTTCATGGACTAATATCCCATAAAAAACCATGTAGTACTAAATCAAAGCAAAAATAATACTGTATGTGATAGGATAGGAAAAAAGTTCAACGAAAAGGAAAATTTTACAAGAATAATCTAAAGTATGGGTGGTCTACCCATAATAATCTTAATTATGGATTATTTTAGAATAATCCCACTTATGGAGATTGCCTTCCCAAAATATTTTCAAGTGTCCAATAACATATTTAATTAGTTGATATTTTGTTTGTTTTTTCCAGTTTTCTCACTCCGTTCTTATATACCTCCCTCTATCTAACCCACTACTCAACTAGAGTTTGACACATTATTTTTTTAAATCGGTTTTTTAGGTCAATAGATTATTTTGAGAAGACACGTCTAACAGTTGATATCATTATGGAATAATGAATAGTTGGGATTATTATAAGATAATTAGCCATAATTTAGATTATTCATGTGAAATTTTCCTAATTGAAAATGGGGAAAACAAGTTGCATCTCTCCTCCCATGTTATATTGTGTGACTGCCTAAAAAATATAGCAACGTGTAATGTGGATAAAGATAGTAGATGAATTCTACTCCCTCCACGAAATAATCATTTGAAATTACCGATACACATTTTTTTAGAAGAGTAATTGTGGCTGATTTATTCACTGGTAATATATAATAAAAAAGTATATATGATAGGAGATAATAAACTATATGTATTATTATATACTTGAGCTAAAAAAACTACCTCTTGTACTAAAACTTAACAATACAATTTTCCTCTTATTTTAATGGAATGTCATATGCAAATGCAATGGTGGATCCAGTATGACATATTAAATTGATAATGAGAATGGTAGGACCGTACCATATAAAAAACTTGAAATTTCCAAATTATTTTGGAGCGGAAGAAAATAAAGAGAAAAGTTAAACTACTACAAGATAGGAGTAATTTTTTTTATCAACTATATCGTTTTTAGATTTTGTAATAATCACATTTATTTTAGAAATATAAAATACAGAATATATGGTACCAAAATTACAATTCGGGGAATATTAACGCGAAGTTCTATTAATAATTCTATTACTTTTCATTAACTTCAAACCCATTACAATTTGCCAAATGCTTTCTTCTTATACTACTTGATCTCTTCTAACATTTTCCTGTAAACCGAGAAAAAAGTTGTGGGAACTTGTAGTGTTAGCCAAAACATTGTTCCTTTTGAATCAACTATGCGTGTTAGAATCAAAATAATTGAGTTCCACTTTTCTCCTCCATAATAAAAGAAATATAGAATCAAGCACACATGCATGTTGAGAAATTGAGAGCATTTAGTATAATCCTAATATCTTATAGTCCCCTTGGATAGCATATTGGCCATAAGTCATTGTCAGATAAACTAAATTAGTGACTAAGACATAGCTAGGAATTGTTGGCTAGGTTTACTTTATGCAGAGATACATACATATGCTCCAAAAGTTCAATCATTCACCAAATTTGTCTGCCAAATCCATAGATTTATATAAGGATAAAGCTTCATCCAAATGTTTAGCTTGATAGAGTAAATTGATTAAGATTCTTCTTTATCTTTATTTTGTATAATTGGAGGTTTGTACATTTAAATTTCTTCACTTCATAGTTATACTTCAAAATGCATGTAAAAAGTAAAATGGGACAACTATATAAGGAATATCGTTATAGTCTACTTGCAAAATATAATTTTACGAAAAAGGTTAAGATTTTAAAGAATGGATGATGTTACGGAACAGTGTATATAGTAGTAGTAGTAGTATATTTGCTTATGGGCTTATTTATTTCACTTGTATAGTTCTAGGCCCTAAGTTAATTTATTCACTTGTATACATATATATAGATGCCTTGTATCTAGGTAAAAAGGGAGAGGAATACAAAACACAAATACTACAATTGCTTGTGGCGGCTAACCTTAACATGGTATCAGACTTTTAAATCGATCCTTCTTCTCCGGTAACCCCGCGCGTTTTCCGGCAACCTACCATGACTTCCGATGATAAGAAAATTGATCCCTCTTCTCCTTACTATCTAGGTTCCGGTGATCAACCCGGCAATCTCATTACCCATGTTATTCTTAAACCTGATAATTACGTAGCGTGGTCAAGAGCAATTACGCTTTCCTTGAAGGCTCGTCGTAAATTTGTTTTCATTGATGGTAGTCTTGCGAAACCTACCGATTCTGATAAACTACTTGATTGGGAAACGGTTCATTCTATGATCGTTTCTTGGATTCTTCGTAGTATTGATCCGAAGGTTGTTCAATCAATTCCCTTTCATGATGATGCGCGTCAATTATGGGTTTATCTTGAAAAGCGATTTTGTATTGCTAATGGTCCTCGTATTCAACAACTTCGTGCCCTCATCGCCGATTGTCGTCAATCTAAATCTATGAGTGTTGAGGAATATTACAATAAATTAATTGGCTTGTATGATGAATTGAATCGTTTGAAGCCCTTGCACGTTTGTTCTTGTGGTAAATGTCCTTGCAATGTTGTTGGCAAATTTGCGGCTGATCGGAACGAAGAAATTTTCCATCAATTTCTGGTTGGTATTGATGATAACTACTATGGTGGTGTGCGCTCTAATTTGCTCTCTCAATCTCCTCCGGCTGATTTAGACAAGGCGTATCAAGCCTTTATCCAAGAAGAGCGTTCTCGTACTATTGCACGAGGGAAGGTAATCAAAGAAGAAACTCATGCCTTTGCCGTACAAGGACCTCGGCATCGTCATGGTACTGTACCTGCTGCTAGGCCTTTTGATAATCAAGATAAGTCAATGTTATTTTGTAATTATTGTCATAAGAGGGGTCATGATAAGGATTCTTGTTTTGATCTTCATGGTAAGCCTCAATGGTATTTGGACCTGCTAAAACGACGATAGTGTGGTGAGCAACGAACTGGACCCATTGATGCTTCTCTTCACACTCCTACTGCTGCCCATAACGCGCCTTCTGCTCGGCCTGCTGCTGCCCCTTCTGTTCAGCGTGGCACAGGGCCTGCTGTTCGTGCACACGCCGTGTATGAGCCCCCCTATTTTGCTGATTCGTCGGGTGTTAGTGCTACTCACGACCTGCTGCCTTCATCCTCTTCAAGTGTTGTTGTCCATCAGCACAATTCCTCTACTACTTACGGTACTCAGCAGGTACCGAGTACTGCTCATATTACGTCTTCGGCTCCTTTTTCTTCTGAACGTATGGCTGGTAAGCCCTTCAATATGGACTGGATTATTGATAGCGGGGCATCCCATCACATTACAAGTGATGTCTCCTGTTTGTTTGATACAAAGTCTATACATTCTTGGCCCGTTGGTCTCCCTAATGGCACTCACTCTATGGCCTCATTAGTTGGCAGTGTTCAACTATCCTCCACTATTGTGCTTCATAATGTCTTATTTGTTCCAGATATGCGATGCAATTTGATTTCCGTGTCTAAATTAATTGATGACTCCAATTGTTTGGTAAATTTCACTAATGCATTGTGTGTTATTCAGGACCGACACTTGAGGACGCAGATTGGAGTAGGTGAGAAAAGAGATGGACTTTATTACTTTCAAGATGATCCTACCATTTGTGCTGTATCTACATCCTCTATTACGGAGTTTGAGTTGTGGCATCGTCGCTTGGGTCATCCATCTGATCGTGTGCTCAAGTTAGTTCCCATCATTCGTAGTAGTAGTAGTAAAAAGTGTTTAAATAAAGCATGTGTTGCTTGTCCCATGGCCAAACAAACTCGAGATGTGTTTCCTACTAGTGATTTTAAAACTAGTAGACTTTTTGAATTAATACATTGTGATTTATGGGGACCTTATACTACACCCTCCTCTTGTGATGCAATTTATTTTTTGACATTGGTTGATGATTTTTATCGAGCTGTATGGGTGTATTTATTGGTTAATAAAACTGAAGTTACTGTTGCTTTTTCGAAGTTCTTTGCCCTGGTTGCTTGCCAATCTGAAACAAATGTTAAAATTGTTCGTTCTGATAATGGGACTGAGTTCAAACACATGATACCTTACTTTGATGCCAATGGTATTATTTTTCAAACTTCTTGTGTTACAACTCCTCAACAGAATGGTCGGGTGGAGCGTAAACATAAACACATTCTTAATGTTAGTAGAGCCTTGAGGTTTCAAGCAAATTTACCTATATCGTTTTGGGGGGAATGTGTTCTGGCAGCTGTTTATCTTATTAATCGTACTCCATCTGGTGTTTTAGGTGGTAAAACTCCTCATGAAGTTTTATTTGGTCAACCCCCTAGTCTTGATGGATTGAGGGTGTTTGGGTGTCTTTGTTTTGCTCACAATCAAAGGGCCAAAGGTGATAAGTTTGCTCCTAGAAGTCGCCGTTGTATTTTTGTGGGGTATCCTCAAGGAAAGAAAGGTTGGAAGGTGTATGATTTGGACACCAATGAATTTTTTGTATCTCGTGATGTTCGGTTTCATGAAACTGAATTTCCTTTTGCGGACCAAGATGGTGGTAGCTCTCATGTTCCTAATGATTTGGGTGATGATGTTTGGCTTCCTGATAATTCTGTTATATTTGATGATGATCTCACTCTTTCTTCTTCCTCCAACCCTTCTTCCTCTATTCCTACTTCTACTACTCAATCTTCTCCTACACAAGAAATTGACCCTCTTCCACATTCATCAGCTGACACCACAAATCAATCTTCTTCCCCGCCAGAACATACCGCATCTTTACATACTGACTCTAATCTTGGTCGTGGCTTGCGTGAAAAACGCCCTTCTGTTCTTTTACGGGACTTTGTCTCTCACATGTTTTTGCAGGATGCAGGTACACATCCGAAAGTTTTAAGTCCATCTCCTACATCATCTGCTTCCGCGTGCTCCTCAGGTAGTCCGTACTCTATAGCTCACTTTGTTAACTGTGAAAATTTTTCTCCTCGTTATCGTACTTTGCTTGCAGCGATAATTGCAGGGCATGAGCCTCGTACTTTCAAGGAGGCTATGTCTGATTCTGGTTGGCGGGATGCCATGGCCGAGGAGATTCGTGCCTTGGAAGATAATGGCACATGGAGTCTGGAGTCCTTGCCTCCTGGCAAGAAGGCCTTGGGTTGCAAATGGGTTTATCGTATCAAGTATAATGCTGATGGTACGGTAGAACGCCTCAAAGCCCGTCTTGTGATTTTGGGCAATCATCAGGTTGCAGGTATAGATTATACTAAGACTTTTGCGCCTGTGGCTAAAATGGTGACTGTTTGTACTTTTCTTGTTGTTGCTGCATCGAAGAATTGGGAATTACATCAAATGGATGTGCACAATGCTTTCTTGCATGGCGATCTTGATGAGGAGGTATACATGAATCCTCCTCCTGGGTTCAATCCGGGTAAACCAGGTATGGTTTGCAAACTCCGAAAATCTTTATATGGTTTAAAACAAGCTCCCAGGTGTTGGTTTGCCAAGCTTGCGTCATCTTTGAAATCCTATGGTTTCCGTCAATCTTACTCTGACTATTCTCTCTTCACTTATAATCATGGTTCTGTGACTCTCAATGTTCTTGTATATGTTGATGATCTGATTATCTCTGAAAATTGTGCTTCTGCTATTGATGCTTTTAAGCAATATATGGGTGCCTGTTTTCATATGAAGGATTTGGGGAAATTACAGTATTTTTTAGGCATTGAGGTTGCTCGCAACTCTGAGGGGATTCTTTTGTGTCAACGAAAATATGCCGTAGATATAATTACTGAAACAGGTTTGTTGGGTTCTAAACCAGCTAGTTTTCCAATGGAGCAGAATCATTCTCTTAGTCTTGCCAAAGGACCTCTTCTGGATGACCCCGCGGCATATCGTCGTCTTGTTGGTCGGCTTATATATTTGTCATTCACACGTCCTGATCTTGCTTATGCGGTTCATATTTTAGCAGCACGTTTATGCGAGGCTCCGCGAAAGGAGCATTGGGAAGCGCGTTGCGGGTTGTTCGTTATTTAAAGGGGAGTCCTGGTCAGGGTATCCTACTTCGCTCTGATGCTCCTTTGTCTTTAGAAGGATGGTGTGATTCTGATTGGGCGAGTTGTCCTATTACTCGTCGTTCTCTTACAGGTTGGATTGTTTTTCTTGGTGGTTCTCCGATTTCTTGGAAGACTAAGAAACAACATATCGTGTCCCTGGTCATCTATAAGCCGAATATCGCTCTATGGCTTCTATCACTTGTGAATTGAAATGGTTAAAAGGTTTGTTATCTAGTTTAGGTGTTGTGCATTCATCACCCATGTCCCTGTATTGTGATAGTATGTCCGCTCTTCATATTGCTCAGAATCCTGTTTTTCATGAGCGAACTAAACATATTGAGGTCGATTGTCATTATGTTCGTGATGCTATTACTGATGGCTTGATTGCTCCGTCTCATGTCTTCACGAATGAGCAATTAGCTGATGTTTTCACCAAGGCTTTAGGCCAGCGTCAGTTTTCGTATTTGACTCGCAAGTTGGGCATTTGTCATTCCCATGCACCAACTTGAGGGGGGGTGTTACGGAACAGTGTATATAGTAGTAGTAGTAGTATATTTGCTTATGGGCTTATTTATTTCACTTGTATAGTTCTAGGCCCTAAGTTAATTTATTCACTTGTATACATATATATAGATGCCTTGTATCTAGGTAAAAAGGGAGAGGAATACAAAACACAAATACTACAATTGCTTGTGGCGGCTAACCTTAACAGATGAAGTAATATATAGTCATTTCCCAATAACTTGTTGGAGTTAGTATATGGAATCTTAGAGGGTGTTTGGTATGGAAAAAGTTGATGTAGGATATGGATTCAAATAAGTGTTTCCATTTCTAATTGTTTGGTATGAGTGTTAAGTAACAAATACCGTTTCCAGAGGGAAACATAATCCCTCAATTTGTTACCCTTATCAAACTAGTGGAAACAAATTACGTTTCCTTCCTCAAACACAAACCTCTCAATTGTTTCCATTCCACTGGGATACCAAACAACTAGTAAAGGTAACAATTATTATTTCCATTTCCCATCCTTATCCAAATCCTTTCCATTCCGTTTACATTGATTATACCAAACGCCCCATTAGTTTTCTTACTCCAAAAGTTGCTTCAAAAGAACAAAAAGCTCCTTGTCCCACATTGGTAGTTTAAAGAGTTTTTCCCTTCGTTATATAGAGTTTCCTTCTTTATACATTTGTTGAAGGTTGAGTGGGAAGAAACTAGTCACCACGCGCACGCTGACGGGGCTTGGGTATGAGACATTTTAGTTCAGTTACTTATTTTTTGCGGAAATCAGCATTCATATCTTCGCTGATTTCGTAGACGTTATCTTGATTGATTCTTGCCGTTATTAATATTTCCGTTTTTCTCTTAATATCCGCCTAATTGATTGTGTTGTCGTTTTTTGCTTCTTGGCTTTCTTCTATAAATCGGAGCCTCATCGGTTTTCTTAGAAACACAGAAAAATTTGTCTCTACAAAATTTTAAAACACGTTCTCCGTATTATCTATCTCTTCTGGGCATTGTTCAAAGTGTTCTCAAACCGTGACTCTATACTACACCGGAGGAGCAGTGGGCGTGTAACCCTGGAGGTTGGTTGCCAAGAGACCGTGTGTACGTAACGGGGCAAATTCAACTTTAGGGCAGTGTTTGTTCACGCCACGATTATTCATATAAGTTGTTTCGATTGATCTATCAGTTTTAGTTTCTACACTTGTTTCAACCCAAAGATTTACAAGAGCTCAATCATCCAAGTTTCTACAAAGTTTACGAATGGTGGGGTGGAGTATTATTCAAGGTGAAAAAAGAACACAGGATGAGATTCCAAACTCAAGTTACGTACAGACCCATGCATCTTTAATTGGCTAGATAACCATACACCATAATAAACAAAATAAAGATAAATTATAGAAACTCATAACTCTAGAAGCTCTGTGCTACCTTCCTACTGCCGTTACTGATCTTTAGCCTAAGCAACTAGCTAATAAAAAAATGTCTGGATCTTCATCCTCTCTGGGGTCTTGCCATTTTCTCACAAATCATTTTCATCCTTCCTTTCTGGCTTTCTTTCAGGTTAATCCTTTGATTATCTACTTTAACGGTTTAACCTCATTATATATTCTCCTCAGAAAGAAGTGTCAAATCAATGAAACATGTTAAGATTCTTAATTCTATTACCTAGCTATAGTTACAAAGAAAAAGTCTCTCATTTTACTAATCACAGTAATACAAAACTTTTTTCAATCTAATCTTCCAGTGCCATACTAAAAGTTATCCTTCAAAAGAACAATAATAATCAACCTCGCCTGAAAAAAAACAATGTAATTTTAAGTTTATATTTTTGTAACGTGTAATTTCATTACATGTTTGATTGACTGATAAAATATGAAAAATGAAAAATGAAAAATTATAGAGTTGTTTAGTTGATACTATAAACTAGGGGTGTGCATTATCGGATACCGGATCCGATCCGAATTTTTCGGATATCCGAAATTTCGGATCACAAAAAATGTGATCTTCGACTCTTCGTGCTGCCCCTGTTTTCCCCTCTTTCTTCGGTGTCTCCTTTGTTTCCCCCCTCCCCAGAATCGCGTCGGCTTTCGCTGTGGTCAGTTTCGTCCTGGGTCCTCGCCACATGTCGGTTTCCACTGGGTGGCCTCTCTTTGCTTGCTGGATATTTTGTTTGGGCTGCGTGTTAGTTTACTTTTATCTCGTCGCTGTTTGTTGGTTTTCGTTGTAATGATCTCATTGATCTACGTTCCCATCCTCGTCCCCGTCCCAGTCCCCGCGTCTAGTAAACACAGTCCCATGGTTAGTGTTATGGTTGTTTTGGGCTTCCCTTCCCCTCCCCCTCCCCTAGTTGTGTATTGGGCTCCCCTCTCCCATCCCCCCTTGTTAGAGTCGGGCTTCACCTCCCCTACCCCCTTGTTAGTGTCGGGCTTCCCCTTCCCCTCCCCCCACTATGTTCGGTTTTTTCATCAAATGTGTATTAAATCTCCAAATAAAAGGAGTGCGTTGTTTTAGAGTTGGTGAAGATGTTGTCAATGGTCGGTTGTGGCCATCGACAAGTGCTTGTCAGTTGAATCCAGATTGGTGGTTAAAGTTGTGATAGTTGTATATGTCGGTTTTTGGATTTATGTGCTGAGGATCAAGATTACTCAAGAAGTTCGTGAGCATGGACGAGGTGATGATAGTTTGTTATGGTCCGGACGTATGTTTTCCGGTTTTGTACACTGGAGGTGTGTTCGAGAGCTCAACTTGTTTGATTCTTTTTTTTTAGCTTGGCATTGATCGTAATGGTCCTTGCCTTGAAAACTTCAAATCTGAAGGCGGCACCTCAGTTACGTCTGGGGGTTTTCAGCACACCCACTCATCTGCATTCTGCGTTTCTCCTACCTTCTGGAGAAACCTCGAATACTCTCGTGTTAGAGTAAGGAGTCACAATGGAACGTGAATCATATAAATATCATGAGCCTATAATCCCAAGCGATAGCAGATTGTTGGGATTGCTCATGCGGCGAGATGCGACGCTCGCCATTGTTTGCTCGTTGTCCGGCCCGCAGACGTCATCCGCTTCCTCTACCACATCCATCAGCCATTCGAGGTTTGCATCCACCATCAAAAGCACTGACCAGCGACACCCCCCATCCTATGCAACTTGTTATCAGTTTTATTTACTTTGTTATTAAATGGAACTAGTTATTAGGCCCAGGCTATGCCCCGGGTAAGAAAAACAATTCATTTATTAATATTGTACTTTGATAAGATAACACTAAATACAACTTGGTCTAGTGGTTAAAACTTTAGTACATGAACTTGAGGTCACGGGATCAAAACCTATACTATGCAATTTCTAATTTTTTTATTGTACATGGATTACATGAACTTAAACTCCCTAGGGAGAGCGCCACGTGGCACCGTTCCTGATTTTTTATTAAATGGTTCGCTTTTTTTGTTTAGATTTGCAAGTATTAGCATTAGGTTGTACTTCCGCTTTTAATTAATGTACAACTAGTGTGTGGCCCGGGCGATGCCCCGGCTCCATACATTGAGTACTTTATTTTTTATTTGCATTTGAGAAAGTTTTAAACTCTTTTTTTCTGTCTTTTTTCATTAATTTTTCATATTTAAAGGATGGATTTACATATTAATATGGAGAGATATCTCACAACTCATTGTTAGTTAAGATGGTAATGAGTGAGATTTTCAACTTAGGAGGTCTAGTGTTCGAATGCTGCTCCATGCATTTTGATTGTTAATTGAATGGATAATAACATAATGCAAGAAAAAAAGGGAGGGGTGACACGTGGCACGTAGACTTTCCTAGGAACGCTTTTTAATATATTAGTATAGATTTCTCATTGTCAAAAAAAAAATATTGAAACCGTAAAGATTTAAGAAGTTTCTCTTCCTACAATGTTGAAAATACTTATCTAAACTTCCCTACTAAGTAGAGCTTCCCATCAAAGCACAAAGTGAAATTTTTGTGGCATTGGAGCTTCCTAACAAGTTATACTTCATATATTTAATCAAATCACCTATTATTTAAACATGGAAAATTTGTCAGAAACCACCTTTTATAATCACTTTTTTGTGAGGAACCACCTTTTAAAAAAAATTGGTTAATTAGCCACCTTTTTGGTTCTTTTTTTTGTTGGAAGCCACCACTTGCCGGAATCCGGCATTGACCTCGCTTTTCCGGCGTTGACCATCATTTTTTCGCCATTTTCTCGCCATTTCTTCCACCTGGGATGCCGGCGGATGCGAGGGGGGAGAGGGGCTTAGGGCTGGGAGGGTGGGGATGGTCGTTGGGGGGTTTCCGGCGGGTTGTGAGGGGGAACGGGGTTTGCTTCGGCGGATGCGAGGAGGGAGGGGGTTCTGGGGGGATGCGAGGAGGAGGGGGGGTTGCCGGGAGATGCGAGGGGGAGGAGGGAGATGGATAAAGGGGCAAAAATGGCGAAAATCGATGGTCAACGCCGGAAAATTAAAGTCAACGCCGGATTCCGGCAAGAGGTGGCTTCCAACAAAAAAAAGAACAAAAAAGGTGGCTAATTAACCAATTTTTTTTTAAAAAGGTGGTTTCTCACAAAAAATTGATTTTAAAAGGTGGTTTCTGACAAATTTTCCTTTAAACATTTGATATCTACTCCATTCAGTTTGTAGTAATGTAATTATTAACAAATTTGTAGTCATTATAGTGTATGCTACAATAATGTCAACTATAAATCTAAAGTTATATCTAAGATATGGGGATAAAACCACATCATAATACTCCTTTTGATTCTTATCCTTATTTAATGTAGATAACGTGAATGATCCAATTGATTCTGATTACTCGTAGGTCTCTCAATTCACTCTTTAGCGGCCCATTAGCGACCCTAACCCTTAAGAGTGGCAATTGCAAAGGAGGGAGGTCTAAGGAAGTTCTTATCTAGAAGTGTCTTAGGTCCTCTTCTTTTTAGTACAATTTCAGCTACTTTCAACTCGCAATTTTACTTCAGTTCAGTTCAGTTCAAGAGTATTACAAAACCTTAAAAGAACTCGTTTTCATAAACTTGTCATTATAGAAATTTTATGAGACAACTCTTATCATTGAGCAATGCTACTCCATATAGGCTCAATCTAAGAGCAAAAAAATGATTGCCAAAATGGAGCACTGTCTTTTGATGAGACAATAGAAGCCAATTGATTTGATGTCTCCACCAATATTATGTCCCCGTCCGGTTTCAAAGTAACGGAAAGTTCAACAGAAAACGGTAAAACTTGAAGGGGCCCAATATAAATAAAGCAGCAAAAATTTAAAAAAAGACCCAAAACATATTGCATAAACTTCTTTATATTTTTTGGTTTAGAGATAAAGACTTAAAGTTGTTCTTGCATTATTATTTTTGGTGGGGCTCATAAGTAATTGGTATGATTAAAGATTTAAAGTGAATTTTGTCAAGTACAGTGGAAATTTGATTTTTAAATTTATGGCTGCTAATTTCCGTGGCATTTTCTTAGTAAGGAAGGAAGAAAAGGATGGCCAATGATAATGTTCTCTACAACCGCGTGTCGTCCCTTAATGGCAAAAAGCCTAACTTAAGATGTGACAATTTGCCTCTAACCTAGTTCCATTTAGGCGCCAAAACATGTTAATGTACATAAATATCTTAGTAACTGCATGATTGATATAAGAGAAGTTCTAAATTAAGGTTAAGAGTTCGATTATATCTAATTTCAATATTGTTGCCCTGTTTGGCAATTAGTAGATAGTTGTGAGATGTTAGCTGATTGTATTAGCTGATCCAACTAGCTGATTGCATTAGCTATTTGTATAAAGGTGTTTGGTAAGTAGCTGATAGCTGATTGCTATATAATTGTGTACAATGACCAATAAAGACATATGCAAAATTTATTGTTGTACCTTCTTTTGTTTATTAATGTAATTTTCAACAACTTTAGGACATAAACGTAATTGGCTCACTCATTGGACATAAATGTAATTGGCCCACTCATTCCAAAACTTCTAATGTCAAAAATCTCCTCCCCCTAACTTTTTCAAAAAGAGTTTTTTGGGCCCAATCAGCTAATTAAAACATCTCTTTACGAAACACTCAAATTAGAGGATTGTCTAGTCAAATCCTCTAATGTGAGTTCAAATCTTTAATTTTGCCAAAAACCTCTTTTTTTTACCAAAAAAGGTCAAGTAAAAGTAATGTATGGTTTAGGAGTAGTTTTTACTTATACTCCATTTGAACTTATTTATGTAACTTATTGAAACTTAATTGAACTTATTTTTCTCAAAATAATTCAACGAAAAGCTAAACAAGCATCACCATATAATAATATACACGACGCACACAAATTCCAAAAATTCAAAGATATATAATAATATAATTGACTATTTTAGGAATATCATATCATACATTGATATTCTAGCATATACAATATCATATTATACATCGATATTCACTAGTAGAATAAATGCTTATTCTTTGCGGTCGTTTAAGCCTATGGCTATTGCGGCGGTTTTGGCAAGCGGCAATTGAGGGCGCAAAGCAATAGGTAATTAACCTATTGCTGCTTGTTTTTAACCGCAGACAATAAAGCAACCTATTGCTGCGGTTCTTACCCAAAACCGCAAAGAATAGGTAGTTTTTTTAATAAAAAAATGAAACCTATTTTCTGCTGTTTTTGGTAGGAACAAGAAGAATAGGTATTTTTTTTAATAAAAAAATAAAACCTATTTTCTGCTGTTTTTGATAGGAACAAAGAACAATAGATGTCGATGGTGATTTTTTTTTTAGCTAGCTAGATTGGAAAATGACTGAAAAATACAAATAAAACAAATCACGCTACCAACAATGTAAAAATATATATAAAAACAATCGACAATAAAATTCAGTATATACAAAATAAAAATATACAAAACCATTACAAAAAAAATATGCAAAATAAAAATCAGAAACCCTAAACATCATATTGAATCTCAAAAAATAAAAATGAAGAAAAAAGCAAAAAGAAATGAGAAACAATAATCGAGATTCCCACCCTCATCTTCCCCACTATACATCCTCATCTACCAATTTTACCAAAGAATTTTCTTGAATCAATGAATTCCAAATCAAAACAAATCTATTAAAAAAAAAATTACTGAATCGCCAGGACGAACTTCGAACGGGCGAACTCATGACTGAGACGAAGTGAGATCTCGCCGATCGGCGCCAAATGCATCATGACAGACGAACGGTCGGCGATGGAGAACACTAGTAGAATGACGAAATCTGGGCGAAGACGAAAAAAAAATAAATCTAAGAACAACAAACGAAAAAAAATAAATCTAAGAGAAACTAAGAAACTAAACTCAAAAAAATAAGAAATAAAAACGAAAAACAAACCGGCGAAGACGAGATCTGAGCCAAGAACACCGGCGAGATGATGAAGAAGACCGACGAGATGATGATGAAGACCGACGAGATGATGAGAGAAGACCGACGAGATGAGAGAGGACCGGTGAGAAACAAGTGATGCTCGAGACGAGGTAGAACGCCAAAAGAGTGAAAGGAAGTGGGCGGACGAGAACACGAAGAACAAAATCGCTGCGAAGAACACGAAGACGAACAAAATCGTCCAGATCTGCGAAGAGGTGCGAAGATTAACAGCGCTGGGCGACGGCGACGGCGACGGCGACATGCGCTGACTCTTTGAAGACGCCAGCGAGCATTAAGAGGTGCGAAGATGAAGTTTGGGAGGATGAGAGGATGAGTGTTGAGAGGCGAGTGATTTGGGAGGATGAGAGAGCCGAGTGATTTGGGAGGATGAGAGGCGTGAAGATGAGGCGTGAGAGGAGAGATGATGAAAATGAAAACAACGCTCAACCACCAAACCCTAGTGGTTTTAAATATTTACCAAGGACCTATTGCTGCGGTTTTTAGCAAAAACCGCAGCAATATATTAAAATAATATATTTTTATATTATTTTAATATATTCTTGCGGTTTTTGCTAAAAACCGCAAGCAATATGTCTCGGTCAAATAGTCAAACTTTTTCAAAAAATATTCGTTGAAACTATATTCTTTGCGGTTTTACGTCGAAACCGCAAAGCAATATGGTTATTTTATATTTTTTCTTTTCTTTTTACGTGATATATTGCTGCGTATGGGTAAAACCGCAGCAATATCACCGCAGCAATAATCAATTATTCTACTAGTGATTTTAGCATATTCAATATCATATATGTAAGCGTAGTACTAATATTTCCATAATTTACTTAAAGATAATTATGAAATTGTTACTTACCAAGCTTGTTTGGTAGGGGTGGTGGGGAACAAAGTCACAAGTTTGAACCCTACTACCTACTTGTGCTTGGGAGTAGCTAGAGATTCTCTTATATCCCCCTACTGTCAAGCGTTGACTTGCGAGAGGTGCTGGTCCATTTTTCTTACCAAGGGGTTCTCTAGTGGGGGCCCAAAAATAAATAAATGAAATTGTCACTTATATAGATTTTCTACTCAAGGACACTACTTAAATATTATAAAACTTAAGAAAATGTATTATTAATCAACAAGTAGTACTTGTTTTCCCCTAAAAAAATAAGTACCTATTTTTAATTCTCGAGCCTATGTTGAGCATGCTCTAAAGTCTTTATTTTCTTTAACTTATTTTGCTTAACTAAGCTCAATTTAATAAGTATTTATTTTTTCACCTGATACCCCCGAGTTTTCAAAAAATTCACCTGGTACCCTCTATGTTTTCAAAATTCACCAAGTACCCCTCAGTTTCAAACTAATACATCGACATGCCCCTAATGACTAACGGCGGTTAACGCCGTTAGCCTTAAACCTCATTAAACTCTAATTAGCACTAATTAACCTAACTAAACCCTAACATCTAACTTCTAATCCTACCTTAACCCTAACCCCTAATTTCAAATCCTAACCCCACTACCACTCAACCACCACCCCATCCCCTCCACCCACCCCACCCTATCCCCTGCAGCCCCAACCCCCACTACCACCGCAGCCCCACCACCCTCCCTCCCCCCCACCCCCGATCTCTCGCCAGCCCCCTTCCCCACCCATTCGATTTTCGAAATCTCACCCTCTCTCGCCAGCCCCTTTCCCCACCCATTCGATTTTCGAAATCTCACCCTCCCCCACCTTCGCCACCACCACCACCCCCCCTTCCATTTTCGCAGCCCCTCCCTTACCCCCGTAGCACCACCCTCCTTCAATTTCCGCGAAACACAGAGTACGGGGATTGCAAAAATTGAGAGGGAAGAAGAAAATACAAGGGTTGGGGGTGGGGTGCGAAAATAAAAGAGGGGTGGTCTTGTGGGGCGCGGGGGTGTTCAAATCGAGGGGGCGCGATGGTGAGGGAGGGTGGGGGGCCCGCCGAATTGGGTGGGGGAGGGGGCTGGGGGTGGGGGTCGGAGAGGGGGCTGGTTGGTTGGGGGAGGGCGGGGGTGGGGAGGGGGCCGGGGGTGGTGGGAGGGTGGGGGAGTGGGTGGTGGGAGGATGGGTTAGTGTTAGGGTTAGGGTTAGGATTTGGGGTTAGGGTTAGAATTAGGGTTAGCATTAGTGGGTTAATTAGGGTTTAGAACAGAAAATTAAGGTTAATGACTAACGACGTTAGTCATTAAGGGTATCTGAGTGTATTAGTTTGAAACTGAGGGGTACCTGGTGAATTTCGAAAACATGGAGGGTACCAGGTGAATTTTTTGAAAACTCGGGAGTATCAGGTAAAAAAACCGTTTATTTATACTAAACATCATTATTTTTGCTAGATTGAATTACTGCTGTTAAATTTTTTTTATTAACTTGAAAAGACCGAAGTTAAGTGGTCTTTTGGTTGAACATTGAATAAAACACTTCCTATGATGTTTTTCCCATGTAGTTTCATTTCCCTAATCATGGAAGTAAAACTTCTCATATGAGAATCCACTTACATAGGAGAAAGATAAGTAATTTCTTTCATTTTGTGGATTGTCGATAGTATAATTTTCAAAATTTGCAACTTCTTATATTTTTGTCAATCAAGCAATTTTACAACTTTTCACTCACAACTCAAATATTGTTTATACAAAGTTAAAAAATTTCTCATTTTCATCTTTATACTATTGGATTTTTCTAACATATACCACAAGGCACGAGTTAAGAGCATCAAAGTTCCTATATAAGATATCATTAAACAAAAAGTTTACATTTCAAAAACCAATCAAACTAAAAATCTAACATGATTCTCTCTATCTTCTGTATCTATCATTGTTTATTAATTATTATCTTCAAAAAGAATCTTGTTGTAAATATATATTCTTTCAATGAAAACTTGAAATTCTGAATCTATGCCTTGTGCATCAAAACGTCTTGGGTGGACTAGGTTCACAATATTTTATTGTGCACCCGAACTGACTTTATCACACAAAAACTGACGATATTACATAAAAACCGACTATATCATACGATAACGGACTATATTAGAAAATTGACTATGTCATACAAAAATGACTATATAAAAAGTGATTATATCATACAAAAATGACTATGTCAAATGAAAACTGATTACATCAAATGGAAACTGACTATATTATATGATTTTTGGTGCACCATAAGTTATTGTGAACCTGATTCATTCAAGTTTTTTTTTTGGTATCATAGGTCAGAAAAGCTTGTATTCACAAATTTCCCTTTGACTATCATTTGTGATATATGGTTAAGAGAAAATATAGTCATGTGAAGTCTTGTTTGATTCGTCTCGATATGTATTTTTAGAATATCGACTTTTTATATTTTTTACAAATACAAAATTAGAGATATAAAGACTCAAAGTAGTGCTTCGGCATGCGTGAAAAGAGTAAGTGTAACTATTAAAAAAAACGGAGGTAGTATTATTTTCTACACTTTGCCGGAAAGCAATATAGGGAAAAGAGAGGAAGTTTCTTAAATATAAAAAAAAAAAAAAAAATCCCTCTGGTGGAGATTGCATTAAAATTTTAAAATGCAGATAATCTACTAGATCATTGATACGAGATTTAGAGAAAGTTTAAAAGAGAAAAGATGTTCCTTATTCTATATATACCAATTCCACACTCACATAATTAATCTAAAAATTACACTTAAACTAGTGTACTTACTTTAAGACCTTTCCCTTTATATATAGTGGTTCACTCACTCCCTTGAGCAGCCAACACAACCATTTTTCTCATTTCTTCTTCACACTTCAATTTTATCCTCTAACATCCAAAATCTCAACCCACCAAATGCTTTGATCAAATTTCAAATTCCCTCAAAACTCTTCTTTACAAGATTATTCTCCATCAAATTAATTTCTCTTCAAATGAATCGCTTAAACATCAACCACATCAAAGTTGAGAAAGCAAATGCCATCAAACTTAGGTACCAAAAACTAAGGAAACTCACAAACTTTTTTCGAGTTTTCGAAATTTTCCTTATTCTTGCAGTAATCTCAAGGCTATCCTTTCAGTTACCCTTAGCAATAATCAGGCTTTCAAGTGAATACATTCAACACTTATCTATCTACCTAGTCAGCCCTCAATTCGTGTTCATCGTAGGAAATGCAATCGTAATCACTCTTTTTGTGAACTCTGGACGTCTTAATAACACTAATTCCAACACCAAAACACCAAAAACTTCTTCATATGAACGTAAGAACACTAAGATGCAGCACAAAAATATTGTTAAGCAGGAAAAAACAGAGGAAAACGCGATTATGGCTATGATATTTTCTACACCAGATCATCAAGTCATAAAGATATATCAAAGGAGCAAGTCTGAGAAGATAAAAAGAGAGAAAACAGAAAAGAATTACTGCAGTTTACGAAGGTCGAACACGGAGATTAAGAGCCTAAAAGGTTCAGATCAGTGTAGTAAAGATGCAAAGGAAGGTCATCGTTACCCTGAAGATCATATGAGCAATGAAGAGTTTCAGAAGACTATAGAGAATTTTATTGCTAAGCAACAGAGGTTGTTGAGAGAAGAAGAGTTTTCTGCAATTCAAGAGTAGTTTTTTTTGGTTATAACAGTAGTAGTTAATTTTCTGTAGTGGAAGATTGAAGGTTTTTGTACAGTGTTTTTACTTCAGGAAATCAAAGTTAACTTGTAATTTGCTATAGTTTACCTTAAAGGTTCAAACTTTAGTATATAAGACAAGTTTTTTTTTTTGGGATATATTATGGTGTTATTAGTTAAAATCAAGGTTTTCAAGTATAAATATGTTCAGAACTTCAGATTGCTCTTTCACAGTTGTAGTAACTTGCAAGTATTACTTAATCTACTGAACTTAGGACGCTATGCGCTTGAAGGATTAGGAAAAATATATCTTGGGTACTACTATTCAGTAGTTGGGACTTGGGGATATATGTATTTAATTTAATAAACTCTACCGTCCAGTAATAATAATAATAATCAAGTATACTATTTAGGAATATTCGAAAAAATTAGGAGTATCATATGTTCTATAGCAGAAAAAGATTGTGATTAGATTTCCAGATTCCTATAATCCTATATCCTTACCAATTAGAGTGGTGGAGAGAGATTGGGAAGAAAACGACAGTTCAAGTATAACTTTGATCTTAATATCTCTGATTATCAATAAATAATATTATAAGTTTATATCTTTGATATTTGTTAGGAGGAAGTTAAACTCAAATGAGAGATTGTCCCACATGAAAAACTAAAAGAGGGAGTGGATCACTAACATGTAAGGCTTTGTTCTTTTGGACTGCATTAATGAAAATTCAGTTCAGTTCAATTCAAACAAATTCAATTCAGTTCAGTTCAGATTTATTCAGTTCAGTTCAGACAGATTCAGTCTAAAAGAACAGAGCCTAAGTCTGGTAGGTTACTTCTTACTTTATATTTAGTCAGACCCTACTCCAATGAACGCTAGTGTGTAGGTCCTTTTGTCAACTAGAAACAAGTAGTAAAAAAGAGAGTAAAGTGTTATAAAGAGTATTCAAGTAATATCAAGGGCGGATCCTTAAGTATGAGGAGTTGGGACGACAAACAAATGACAAATAAGTTCTCTACTAAAAGTGTTTTACCTCTACTTGACTTTGATTTTTCACATTGGCAAATCAAATGCAACTTTTTTTTTTGGGGTGCTAATTACTAATTAGGTATAGTATATTTATGATAACTAGCCTAAAAGTTACTAACAAAGTTAACCATTTGTCTTTACAAGCTAATCACGTATCTTTATAGAATCACAAGCTCCCAGATGGACAGATATGGCTGTTATTCTCTTTGCAAAGGTCACTAGCACTTAAAACTATCACTTAGTTACTCATCTATCAGTTTATCAGTTGTATTGGCTCAAGTCCAAATCAAGAAATTCCAATCTTATAATTCAAGTTAGCTCCTTAAAGCTTTAGGCTTTCACTTTCTAAGCAAACAGTATTTTCTTTTGTCTCTTCCTATATCAAATTGCGAAAGGTAGGAGGACATAAAAACCAAATTCACAGTAAAAGTGACAAGGAAAAGGTTCATATACAGTTTTAATAGTTTGTAAAAGCCATCAACATATTCTACACCAAAGTTAATTTCTTACTTTTTATTCTCAAGTTAGTAAAATTCATGATTTTGTAGACCATAAGTCCATAACACCCCCCGAAAAGAAATAGTTAATATATGCCATGTAATCCATTTATCATCGTTATTGCAAGTCAAAAATTCTATCAAGTACTTGTTTGGTTGACATTAGAACCCATAATAAGAAAATGGAGTTGTTTATTGACAAAAATATAGAAAATGACACTTTTTAGAAAGCTCTATAGGCACCTAAGTACAACCTACCTCAGAGACTAAATTTGAATTCAAAAGACTTCACACTTAGCTCAAGCTAAATTAAAGTGTAACGATTTAACTAATTAAGTCGAGCAACCTAAAATTCGAGCTTGGCTCTGGCTTGGCAGCACCCTTAAGCATGAATAACTTTTGTGGAGACAATAGAAAGAAAAAAAATCTATTAGTAGACAAGCGAGAGGAATTTAATTACAAAAAAGGAACTGCAGCTATATCTTGTTATGGGGAAAAATCAATAATTTTGATAGATGCTATATTTTGTTCCAAAGAATATAATGCAATATATGTTCTTTGATGCTGAAAAATGGTACCTAAATGCTAAACTGTACCAGACAATGAGAAGTTAAATTCTGAAGGATATGTCCTCCTCACCTCCTGCTAGGTGGCCTGTGTTTGGTTTTTTTTTTTTTTGACAACGCGAAAACATACAACAAGAGACAAGACAAATTAAAAATACATAAAGGGAAAATCAGATAAACGGCAAAGCTTGGCCAAATCATGAGCTGGAGCGACCTCATCCCAAAGGACCTTAATGATGCAGCACCAATTAAATTGACCCGCCAGAGAGCGGATTTCAGATAGGTGGCCAGTGTTTGTTGATGATCTCATTGTTCTAAAGGGGAAAAAAAGCATCATTTTTGGAGTGGGGATGTCGTGAGCGTTTTGTTATTCTACATCTTTTTATTCACAGTAGCATGATTTGGTAATATATGTAATTCGGAACAACATTTTACACAGTTAATCCATCGAATATTAGCATGATTTAGTAATATATTTAGAATAACATTTTACATACAGTTAATTGTTAACAGTATAACTATACAAGGTTTTTTTTTTTTTTTTTTTTTTTTTTTTGCAGAACTATACAAGACCTTGGTTTCTTCTGTTAGACTTCTATACTTCAATCGTCCGTTAATAACTGCAATGTTACTCGATGGTTACTCTCACACAACAAAATTGCCACCGCAATTTTTCTCCTCTTTTTCATAGCCACAATCACAACTATGGTGTTATCTACTTATCTACCCTTTGTAATTGCATGTTTAGTATTCCGCCGCCTATTTTTATGGTCACATATTCAATTACCTCCATATTTTGAGCCCAATATATAGTTACCCTTAATTTGTAAGTCATACTCCCTCTGTATTTTTTTTTTGTTTTCCCTACCTGAAATCTTAACACTATTCACAATTAGGGGCGTGTTAGGCAACGATAATTGTGAAAGTAGTCATTAGCTATCTTAGTAGCTTTTAGTGGTTGGTGTGTAGCTATTAGCTGTCCAAGTATCGGTATAATTAAGATATTGATGTTCGATAAAAAAAGCTGTCAAAGTAACTATTTACAAATAACCAGTTAAAAACTCAAATGAAACTGTAATATATATTTTATACACCACTAGACGCTACCCCAAAAGCTACAAACTGTACCTTTTGACAAACACTATTAAAACACTACTTATACCACTAAAAGCTGCTTATAGCACTACCTAACCAAACACTACTATTTTTCTTAATTCGTGTTTTGATTGAGTCAAAACACTAAAAGTTAATTCAAAAGCTTGTGCTGAACAAAAATCTTCTAAACTCTGGATATATATAAAAAAGTATATAGTCATGTGGGCAGGCTCGACCCTGGGGGTTGTTTTGAGGGGCAAACCGCCCAGGGCCCATAAACATTAGGGGCCCAATTTTCATGAAACTTTAAATAAAAGGCAATAACAACTACATTCAACAAAATCAAGCCTGGCTTGCTAGATTTTTCTACAGTTACTAGTGTATCTTGATAGGTGTAAGAAGTGACGTGAGAGTTAAGACTAAGGAAGTAATTCAATTTCAAAGTCTCCGTTATTTATATTAACATATTAGTATTTATTTTCCTACAAGTACATGTTATGGTTGCAAACGTCTTCAATTTCTTGTTTAAGTGTTATACCATGTTATGGTACGTACTTTTCTTTTATTGTAGAGTTATATCCATTTAGGGTAATCTCGATTTAAGGGTAAGTTATAAATTGTCAAAAATAATATACTTACCATAAAAAATATATTTCTTCCGTTTTTTAATTGCCTACGTTGACTTTATTACTATTTAGATGTATACATGACTTTGACTATCTATTTTGATGTGTACTGAAGAAAAAACATAATGTACTTATTTTGTTGAGTAAGTGTCAAAAAAGTACTACTTAGTGGCGAAAAATCTAGCTCTGCCACCCCATATAAGAGGCCCTAAGCTTTAGTTTTTCCCCAAGCCTATAAAATGTCAGGAACGGCCCTGCATGTGGGATCTTGTTTGATTTGTCTCGATGTGTACTTTATTAATATTCAATTATTATAATTCTTACTAATGTGTACTGAAAGATATTTAAAATTAAAGGATTGCATTGGTAAATACGCATAGTTAAAATAGGAAGAACAAAAAAAATACAAATGGAGTATTAAATACGGATTTTTCACCAGGTACCCCTGAGGTTTCTTAATATTCACCTGGTACCCTCGCGTTTTCAAATATTCACCAGGTACCCCTGAGGTTTGGTAAAAATTCATGAAATGCCCCTGCCGTTAAGTTTCCGTCAACTTCGTTAGGTTTCCGTCCAAATCATGCATATTAACTCTAATTAACCCTAATTAAACTCTAATTAACCCTAATTAACTCTAATTAATCCTAAAAACACTAACTAACCCTAACCCAACCCCAGCCCCACCAATCCCCCCACCCCACCCCCACCCAACCCCAACCCCACCAGCCCCTACCCAACCCCAACCCCACCAGCCCCTACCCAACCCCAACCCCACCGACCCCCTCCGCGCGCCCCCCTACGTGTTCCCCCCCTCCCTCCTGCGGCCCCAACGCGCCCCCCCCCTCTCCCCTCGACCTCCCTCGCGTCTCCCCCTCCCTCCACCTCGTGAACTCCCCACCCCTCCTCCACCTCTGCGAACTCCCCCACCTCTCCCCCCCCCTCCCTCCTCCTCACCCGCGAACTCCCCACCCCCCCTCAACCTCGCGAACTCCCCACCCTCCCCCCCCTCGACTCGCGAACTCCCCCACCCTCCACCCCTCCCACCCCCCTCGTCCCTCCCCCACTCCCCCCTCCACCACCCCGCGCGAAACTCTCTTTCCTTGAAGCCGGTTCTAAAATTTGAAGAATTTGGAGCAAAGTTAGCACATTTTGCTCTTCCAAAATCATGGCATGTCACGTAAATTCAAGGTTTGTCTACAATGCTCTAAAACCCGACTTCAATTCTAAGTTGGTAAAACTTGAGTTCATTCCAACTCTTGTTCTTTGTTTTACAATCACTATAAGTGTTCGGATTAATTGGGTCTCCTTCAATTTCTTCAAAATGTGGGTATATCGGGATTTGTGGCGGGTGGAGGGCATTTTCTTTGTGATGACCGTATGATGGGAAAATATTGATCGCTACACACCCCGCTAGTGTGAGAGCTACACACCGGACATCTCTTTGTTTAGTTCTTAGCTCAAGTTCAAATGATGGAGGAAGGCGGTGGTTGCCGCAGAGTGGGGAAGGGTTTCCGGTGGCGTGGGTGGGGGGGGGTGGATGTGGTTTCCGGGTCACCAGGTGGATGGGTGGTGGTGGGGGGTGGGGGTGGGGAGGAGGGAGAAAGTGGTTGGAAACTTATCAAACCTAAGGGGTATTTGGTGAATTAAGAATGTGACGGAAACTTAACGGTAGGGGCATTTCAGGAATTTTTCCAAACCTCAGGGGTACCTGGTGAATATTTGAAAACGCGGGGGTACCAGATGAATATTAAGAAACCTCAGGGGTACCTGGTGAAAAATTCGTATTAAATAATTTGCCAAAATTATATTGATTATAATTTATGTTGATAAAAATACAAAACTATTGATATTTAAAATCTTAATGGAAATAAACCCTACAACATTTTAATTTTTTTTTTGGTGAATATAATGTTTTTAAAATAGGTACACGTAGGATCCAAGTCAAGCAACCTATTTCAGGAAAAGCTCGGCCTAGTTGATTGAAAAAGAAAGTTTACAAGTATATGATTAGAAATTTTCCAGAAAGTTTACTTTGGATTTTACCAAAATTCCCCGTTCTTTCATTTGAACCTCCCAATTCTATTAAAAATTCTATCATAGTTATATATAAAAATGACTATCGAAATCTGGCAGTTTAGAATGATTAGGTTTTAAAATGCGGGCTTAGAATCATTATTAATCCATTAGATTTCCATGGTCATCTTTATTATGACCATGATAGAAACATCCAAATTCTATTATGCTTTGGTTTGTATGCTTTTCCCAATGTAAAAATAAAGGGTAACTCTCATTTTCTAGAACACTTAAAGTATGGGAAATTTGACTTCAAGAGTATAAGAAGAGAAGATGGTAAGCAGAAACGTGAATTTCGCGGCACAACCTTTGCACTTGATTGTATCTTCCTTAAAACTTAGGACAGTGGCGTGAGAGTGTAAAGTATCTTGCATTTGGTAGGTACGTGAATGTCTTCACACCAAGTGTAATTATAATTATAAATTGGTGTCAAACTAGTTTTGTAACAAATTTAGCACGTTGTCACATATGAACTTAGGAAAGAAAGAAACAGGTGGAGGAATGGAGGTAGAGAAAATTCTCCACATGAAGGAAGGCCTTGGGCAAAGTAGTTATGCAAAGAACTCCTCACTTCAGGTTTTTTTTATTCACCATGTTATCCACATTCATTTCCTACATCTACCATGAAAATGATACAAACATTCGTATAAAGAAAGTCATACAAGAAGCGTAATCTAGTGATTTAGTCAATTGACATATGAACTTACTAGTTTTATATGCATACGATATGCGTACATTAATTTCAAAACTTGAATTTTAAGAATATATTATAGTTATGATTACATTAAAAATGTGAAAGATTAATAGTTGGATGAATTTGAAAATACATTAATTCGCTAATGTAAAAAACTAACAAATGTTGTGAGTGATTTTTAATATTATTTTTTTGTGAATGAATTTCGAACTAAAAGAATAGACATAATGAGTTGGTTTGACTGAATAAGTATCAAAGATAGCGAGTGTTTCAGACTTTTCAGGTGAACATCATGTATACCATCTTCTCTTATAAACAAAATATCAAGATATTTTGTCCATTTAAATTGTTGGTTGAAATATTTGATGCATATACCATTTTATAGTTGTTTAGAATGGCAAGTTGAAATGAGAGAGGGTTTTAAATTGTTTTCTTTTGTAATTTTTTTCATTCCATTAAATCATTAAGGGTAAATTATTATTTTCAGAGGGGGTCAAGGGGACACCATCTTCCTCCACCCTTCCCTTATATAATAGAGATATTACAAACAATCCTTGCATGATCAGGACTTTCTCATAACTCTTATAAAATACTTGTTAAAGCCTCATATATAAAAAAAAATTATATAAAAAAAATCAAAAGAATCATCAATCACGCTGATTTACAGAAACATATGCTCTCATTATCCAAATTCTCAAAGAATGACAATCACCTAAGGCATATGCTCAATTACATGTCAGTAAAGGCTTTGAAAACCATAACCAATATTTATATTGTTCATCCATAAACTAGTTTGAGACACTTAAAACTATTTTACACCTTTTGAACTAGAACCACCTAAGATTGAGTTTCACAAGACATCCCAATTTTTCATCACGTATTGAGAAGAATATGAAATGAGTCAATTAATATAAGGGGTTTTCAAAAGAAATACATAAACATCTTTAATTAGAAAATGTTGAGTCAATGGGGAAATTGGTTATGAGTATCAAGGTTGGCCTAGTGGTTGTGAGACTCTCCTTCCACCTGACAGGGGTTCGATTCTCGCCCATTGTAAAAAGCATCTCCAATTTCTCCCCCTTCTTGCAAGGAAATTCTCCTCTACCAAATCAAAAAAAAAATGGGGAAATTGGTTATAAAAGGAGGATTTTTTAGTTTCATAGAATCATCTCTCATACAAACATGACATGCAATGCAAGAATAATTCTAGCCATAACAAAAGAAAAGGATAAAAGTAAGTTTGAAGAGTACACAAATGACGATTTTGTTTGTTTGTTTGTTTTGGAACAGAGAACTATGATAGCAAAGTCAAGGCCAGCAATACAAGAAAGCATACGAGAACTGTACCATGCATTACTGCCAGAATCCCTTATGATAGCAGACTTTGGCTGTTCATCTGGGCCTAATTCTCTGCTGGTAGTCTCAGAGATCATTGATACAATCGATCATGAACGACAATGTTTGAATCGGAAATCCCCTACGTTTGGGGTGTTTCTCAATGATCTTCCAGGGAATGATTACAATGCCATTTTTAACTTGCTTCCAAGTTTATACGAGAGTCTACAACAAGAAAAAGGAAGTGATTTCGGACCATGTTTTGTATCAGGAACGCCTAAGTCATTCTATGGAAGAGTCTTTCCTGATCAATTTCTACACTTTGTCCACTCTTCCTACAGTATTCATTGGCTTTCTCAGGTAAAAACATATGACTTGCAGACATTATATATACCACTCTTTTAAGTAAAACCTTTGAAAGTCTGTATTTTGCCGTTTTTGGTCTATGCTGGTCTAAAACTGACCCTCAGTGTGGCTGTTTCTGTTGCTATTATCGTTGTTTGGTCTGAATCTGAGCCTCAATCTTTCTGTACGGATCTTGTCATTACTATACTCTCGAGCTAGTTACTCTAACTTTTCTTTTCACCTCAAGTACCCGTATTGGATCCTTGACATTCTAATATGGGTATGGACACTTTGTGCTAAAGCCTAAAACTATGGAAAATGTTAACAAAAAAAAAAATGGTACTTGACTACTTGGACACATGCCTGTAACTAACACAAGTACCTGAGTTCGGGTAACATAGCTCTTCAGAAAATTGCTTCCTCAGATTATAAAACACGAAAGAGAAATCTTGACAAGCAAGTATGCTATAGATGCTTTTAGAGGAAGATCTCTGCTAATTATAATGTTTATGCACAGAAAATTAATATATTTTCAGCTCCTAGAAGTATAGTTGTACATTTTCCTGGAACCATTATATGCTCACATAAATTAAATGCGGGATCGAGATGGCAGGTACCAAAAGGATTGGGAACTAAGACTGGAGAAGCATTGAACAAGGGAAATATTTACATCACAAAAACGAGCCCTCCAGAGATATCACAAGCATTTTATGCACAGTTTAAGAGAGACTTCACGGTCTTCTTGAAGTCACGAGCAAAGGAGTTGGCGCCTGGGGGTCGAATGGTCTTGACTTTGCAGGGTAGCATTCAGAGAGATGACCCTGACTCAATTTGGGAGTTGCTTGGCTCGACCCTCCACAATATGGTTTCGCAGGTTACTACTTCCTCAGTCTTTTTTACTTTCACTTAAGAAAAAAGTTCAAGAGAAAAACAAGTTTTCTTCCGGATAATAAGTTAAACATAGGAGCTTCAATTTAGAGAAAGACTATTCAGAACTAAATAAATTCATATAAGGGTTTATAAGTTTAGATAAGAAGGTTTATATTTGAGAATCGAGTAAACAGTGGATTTATCATAATTAGAACCTAAATAACTCCAATAGTGGTTTGCAGGGTATAATTGAACAGGAAAAACTGGACAGATTTGACATGCCATTTTATGCACCTACACTTGAGGAGGTGAGAAAATTGGTTGAGGCTGAAGGATCATTTTCGATTAACAAACTTGAAACTTTTACAGTTGATTGGGGCGTTGACACCAATCAAAGCCTTAACAACAGAGCCAAATTCGTTGCCAAGACTATAAGAGCTGTTACAGAATCTATACTTGCAACTTCATTTAGTGAGGCAGCCCTGAATGATTTGTTTGTTATGTTCGAAACGAGGGTCAAGGAACGTATGGCTCAAGAACGAAGTGAATACTTAAACATTGTGGTCTCGATGATTAAGAGAGACTATAGTTAATCTAAGAATAACTGTTGTATGGCTCAATGGCATAAATTGTTGTTGGAGTTTTTAATAGAAACTTTAAGTTTCTTGAAAAGAATATAAAGAAGTCAATTTTTCCTTTTGTCCACATTGAAAGAATATAAGGGAAGAGTAAGGTTTATAACCATTACTCTTCCTCTACCTTTTGAGTTGAATAGCAATGAGGCTTTTAGTGGGTATGTGGTGATGTGTGGATACCACACGCGCCGCCGCCTGCCCGCCCCGGGCCATGGGCCATGGGCTTTTCCTTTAATTTCTCTTTTTATGCCGTTTTCTCCCTTAATCACTCTCCTGATTTTCGGCCATGTCTCTTCCCATAATGTGACCGTTTTTCCCACGATTTCAGCCACGTTCTGATTTCGTCTGGGTTTCTTGGCTCTATAAATACCAGTGTTCTGGTATACTCGAAACACACAGAAACACAATTACTTCTCCTCTCTTTCTTCCTATTGCAGGCGGTATTCAAGATCGTTCACATTCCGTTTTTCTATCAACACGGAAAGGCGTAACCGTGTATCCCCCGGAGGTTGATTCTTGTTAGTCCGTGTGTTGTTGCGGGGCAAATTCAACTTTAGGGCAGTGATCTTCTCACGCCACGGTGGTCAGTTAAGTCTGTCAATTTAATTACCAGTTTTTGTTCCTACATTCTAAAGTTGAATTTTATTGTTTTATCTGTTTTACGGAACAATGTCTAGTGAAAAATCTGATGAACCTGTGTGTGTTAATGCTGTGCCAATTGCCAATCCCTTTATTCCTGACATGTCTAAGTTAGATTCGTTTGATGGAAAAAATTATAAAATGTGGTATGATAAGATGGAATTCTTTTTGGGTCAAATTGGGGTTGATTATTGTTTGTCTGCTGATGCTGCTTTTGCGAATTACGGTAGGGATTTTGTTAAAGATAATAAGACATGTCGTGGGATGTTCTTGCATTATATGATCTCGCCCTTTACATGATTTATAGTAAGTCCAAAAATGCTAAGGATATTTGGGATGCCTTGAATACTAAGTATGGTAATGCGATGATTTTGGGACAAAGAAATATGCTTGTAGTCGTTGGTTGAAGTTTTCTATGTCGATGATAAACCTGTTTCTAGATCAAGTTCATGAGTATGAACATTTGTGTGCTGATATTGTGGCTGAGGGTATGGCTATTCCTGATATGTTCCAAGCCAATTGTTTACTTGAAAAATTACCTCCGTCTTGGGAAAATTATGTGCATTCCTTAAAACATAGGCAGAAAGACTTTACCCTTCAGGAATTAGTTTCCCACATTAAGATTGAGGAGCAGAACCGTATCCAAATCAAAGGGAAATCGTTGATCATTCTTCCTCTTTCGCTAATCTTGTGGAAAATAAAGGCTGCGGCGGGTAAAGGACCAAAAGGTAAGGGTCCCAATCAGTTTCATGGTACAAGGCAGAATTATAACAACTTCAAGGGAAAAGGTCAGTTTAAGGGAAACTGCTTCGTTTGTGGTAAGTATGGGCATGCTGCCAAGGATTGCCGTCTAAGAAAGGAAGCTCCGAACAAAGCAAAAGACAACAAAGCTCAAGCCAACCTTCTTTGAAGACGACATTATTCTTCTTTGTGGTGTCTAAGGTCATTACGGTAAGCAATGTTCTTTGAATGGATCGTTGATACTGGTGCAACCCGTTACATTTGCGCCAACAAGGAGATGTTCTAGGACTACAGCAATGTTTCATAAGGAGAATGCGTCTTCATGGGCAACTCAAGCAGTAGCACTGTGAGTGTTCTAGGCAAAGGAAAGGTTTTCCTGAAAGTAACTTCCGGGAAAACCATTGCTTTGCAGAATGTTTTGCATGTTCCCGACATCCATGAAACCTCATTTCGGTTCTCTTTTAAACAAAGCTGGAATTAAGTTAGCTTTTGAATCGATAAACTTGTATTAACCGGAAATGGTGTTTTTTGTGGGTAAAGGCTTTTGTAATCTTTGGACTTTTTGTTTTGGATGTTGTAATTGATAATAAGAACTCTCATGCTTCCGTTTATATTCTTTGAGTCTGTTTCTTTATGGCATTCTAGACTAGGTCATGTGAATGTTGCATCTGTTAAAAGACTTAAACAACTTAGTCTTATTCCTGACTTTAGCAATACATCGTTTGAGAAATGTGAAGTATGTGTAGAAGCTAAGCAACCTAAGAAAGCATTCAATAAAAATGTATCCCGTTCCTCTACTTTATTAGAGTTAGTCCATAGTGACTTAGGTGACTTTAAGAATTCCATGAGTAGGGGAGGAAAGAAGTATTATATTACATTTGTTGATGACTTCTCACGTTATACTAAGGTTTATTTATTGAGTTCTAAGGATGAGGCTGAAGAGAAATTTCTAATTTATAAAGCCGAAGTTGAGAACCAATTGGACCTTAAGATTAAGAGGGTGAGATCAGATAGGGGTGGGGAGTATGATGGAGTTTCCCTTAAGAAATTTTGTGAGTCTAATGGGATTATTCATGAGGTTACAGCTCCCTGTACACCCGAACAAAATGGAATAGCTGAGCGGAAAAATAGGACTCTTAAGGATATGATGAATGCAATGCTTATTAGTTCAGGTATGCCTACTAACATGTGGGGTGAGGCTATTTTATCTCCTTGCTATGTTCTTAATCGAGTTCCCCATAAGAAGTTAGATAAGACTCCCTATGAATTGTGGAAAGGCTTCAAGCCTAATTTGGGTTACCTCAAAGTGTGGGGGTGTTTGGGTAAGATTGGACTTCCTGACTTTCAAAGGAGTAAGATTGGACCTAAGACTGTAGATGGTATCTTTATTGGTTATGCTTCTAATAGTGCTGCATATAGACTTATTCTTAAGGATGCTTCTGGTTTTGGTCCTATTAGAGAGTCAAGGGATGTTGAATTCTTTGAGCATGTTTTTCCTATGAAAGTTAGTATATCATCATACTTGCCTGCTGCATCTTCTTCTACTTTGCATCATGACATTGCATCATCTAGCGAGACTTTAGAACCTAGAAGGAGTAAGAGAGCTAGAATTGAGTCTAGTTTCGGACCTGATTTTATTACTACCTTTCTAGCTGAAAAAGAGTGTTTAGACGAGCAAGATGTCAATGTGCTTGTATTGGAAGAGAACCCAAGAACCTATCTTTGAGGCCATGAGATCGTAGACTCAAGTTTTTGGTTAGAGGCTATTAACAGTAAAATCGAGTCTATTATGAGTAATAATACTTGGATTTTGTCAGACCTTCCTAGAGGTTGTAAGGCCCTAAGTAGTAGATGGATCTTTACAAAGAAATGTAAGCCTGATGGGTCTTTAGACAAGTATAAGGCTAGACTTGTAGTTGGAGGTCATCGCCAAAAACACGGTTTAGACTTTTTTGATACTTATTCTCCTGTGACTAAGGTAGCCACCATTAGAGCGTTAATTGCACTTGCATCTATTCATGATTTGATTGTGCATCAAATGGATGTGAAAACTGCATTTTTGAATGGTGAGTTAAATGAGGAGATCTATATGAAGCAACCTGAAGGATGTGAGGTTCCTGGTCAAGAGGACAAGGTATGCAAGCTTATTAGATATTTGTATGGTTTAAAACAAGCACCAAAACAATGGTGTGATAAATTTCATCAAACTATTACTTCAAATGATTTTTTGGTAAATGATTATGATGCTTGTGTTTATTCCAAAGTTGATGAGCTTGGTTGTGTTTTCATATGTCTATATGTGGATGATATGTTAATCTTTGGGACCAATATAGACGTAGTAAATGCAACTAAGAGTTTCCTAAATTCTTGTTTTGAGATGAAGGATTTAGGAGAGGCTGATGTTATTCTTGGAATAAAGATTACTAGAACATCATATGGGATATCTTTAAATCAATCTCATTATGTTGAGAAAATATTGAAGAAGTTTGATCAATTTGATTGCATTCCCGTGAAAACCCCATATGATTCTAGTATTCATTTGAAAAAGAATAAAGGTGATAGTATATCCCAAGAACAATATGCAAAAATAATTGGTAGTGTAATGTTCTTGATGAATTATACTAGACCCGATATAGCTTATCTTTGTTAGTAGATTGAGCAGGTATACTCACAATCCTAATCGAGAGCATTGGGTTGCCTTGATTAGATTGTTGAAGTATCTAAAAGGCACTATCAATTGGGGTCTACATTATCAAAGGACACCTTGTGTCCTTGAAGGATTTTGTGATGCCAATTGGGTGTCAGATAATGATGAAATTCAATCTACTAGCGGTTATGTTTTTACTCTTCTTGGTGGAGCTATATCATGGAAATCATCAAAGCAAACATGTATTGCCAAATCTACCATGGAATCTGAATTTATTGCTTTAGAATTGGCGGTCAAGAAGCCGAATGGATAAGGAGTTTGCTTGCTGATATTCCATTGTGGGGGAAGCCAGCTCCATCAGTTTCTATGCGGAGTGACTCGCAAGCAGCAATTGGAGTAGCGAATAATCAAGCCTATAACGGCAAGAGAAGGCATATTCGCTTAAGGCATGCTATAGTTAGAAATTTAGTTAAAAATAATGTGTTATCACTCGAGTATGTAAAGTCAGAGAGGAATATTGCTGATCCTCTTACCAAAGGCCTTTGTAGAAAAATGGTCTTTGGAGTCGGCACAAGGAATGGGTTTAAAGCCTATTGTGGAGTGAATTGTGGTGGACACCCTTCTTAGGAATTCCTAAGTTCAAAGGGTCAAACGAAATCACAAAAGAACTCAAGTTGTTGATACTACTACCATTCTTAGTAATAAAAGTGATGTAGTATTTTGTTTCATTATACTGTTATATGTGTAAGGTTGAGCTTATAGCTCTTAATAAGTTCATAGCCTTATTTAAGGTGGTTTGTGACAGTACAAACTTGATGAACTTACCTATGTGAATGTGGGGGTTACGCCCAATCCCCTATGAGAGTCAAAAGGCTTAGGCTCTCTAGAGCATTCATGAGAATCCAGGTTAATTGTGGGGCACTGATATTACAATTGCGAGAACGTTTCTTGATTTGAAAAAGGTTGAGTGCGCATCTATGGTTTGCTAACCTCGTGAAAGGTTCAAAGAGAAATCTACCTATTACGACAGTAAAGACATATTTGTATGCACTAAGTGTCAATTCAAGTCCATAAGACATTGATACTTCAAACCCTAGTATCTATTGCCAGATCATCTTTTTCAGCCCCGTTTCTTTCTGTTTTCTTCTTTTGAATCATGTGGGGGATTGTTGGAGTTTTTAATAGAAACTTTAAGTTTGCTTCAAAAGAATATGAAGAGTCAATTTTTCCTTTTGTCCCACATTGAAAGAATATAGGGGAAGAGTAAGGTTTATAACCATTACTCTTCCTCTACCCTTTGAGTTGAGTAGCAATGAGGCTTTTAGTGGGTATGTGGTGATGTGTGGATACAACACGCGCGCCGCCGCCGCCCGCCGGGCCATGGGCCATGGGCTTTGGGCTTTGGGGAATAAACTTAACTTAACTAGAGTTTTGGGTCGAAATTTGTTGGCATTTTTTGACCGTTTTTAATCGATCTTGAGTTACGTTTTTTCCCTTAATCTCTAAAGCCAAGGCGAAACACCGACGAAGTAGTCACTCTCCCCTCTAAACCTCAGGAAGAGCGTGAAGTCCCTCTTAAAATTTCTCTTTTTATGCCGTTTTCACTGGCATATTACACACATTTTAAGAGGGACTTCACGCTCTTCCCGAGGTTTAGAGGGGAAGTGACTACTTAGTTGGTGTTTCGCCTTGGCTTTAGAGAAGGGGGGGAATGTTCGGCTAAGGAAAGATAAGTTCAAATATGACTTATGATAGCAAAAAAATAAAAAAAGTTTAATAAGAGCATGACTTTTCGGTTTTCACAACTAAATAAGTTCGAAAAGGGTTCATAAGTCACGATAAGAAGCTCTATGTTTGAGAAGCGGAGACAAAGGTAAACTAATCAAACATAGAACCTAGATAGCGACTCTATTGGTTTGCGGGGGTAATTGAACGGGGAGATCTTGGATAGATACACCATGCCATTTTATGAACCTCTTGTTGGGCATATGTGGAGATTGAGCAAACAACGAAGCCCAAATGCGAAGGAGCCCAAGTCTCGGCCCAAGCGGCCGCAAGAGGTTCAAGCCACGGAGCCCCGGCCGGGCGGGCGGGCAGTGGGCCGGGCGGGGGCTGCTGCCGTGGTTTGGTTCGCCTCGAAGGAAGAATACTCCTTGTGAGCCCGCACGGGCGGGTGGTCTTAGGCCCGGGCGGGCGGCTTGGCCGGGCGAGCGTTTCTTCGAGCTCGCCGGGAAACTTCAGATCTGTCGGGATTTTTTGCGATTTCAAGCTTTAATCTCGACCCTTGATTTGTATTAACCCCCATTGAGTATATAAACCCCCCTCTTTCATGTTTAAGGTTATCATTCACACAAAGAGAGATCAACCTAGGGTTTAGTGAAAGAGGGGAGAGAAAATAGCATTAAAACCTCCATTAATGCTTGTATTGTTCATCCATTTTCTTCATTAATCAAAGGTGGTTGCTTGTGGGTTTTTTCTCCCGGTGCTCGGGTTTTCCCACGTAAATCGGTGTGCTTTTCATTGCTTTCTTATTTGTTCTTGATTTCATTACTTTCCATTGTTTGTTACTTAGCATTAATTACAAGTAATTAGTTAGTTTGCTTAATCTAAAGTTCAACAATTGGTATCAGAGCTAAGGTTTTAACTTGGGGGAAAGTTGAATTAGATTTGTATGCAAAACTAGTTATTTGTTGATTGGAGTTCAAAGTTTTTTGCTTTGTGGATATAAAGTTGTGATTTTTTTTGGACTTGGGTTGTTATTCAACAATGGAGGATGGAAAGGTGAGACTTGAGAGGTTTGGTGGGAAAGATTTTGGCTTTTGGAAGATGCAAATAGAGGACTATTTGTACCAAAAGAATCTCTTCCTACCACTCGAAGGCAAAAGGCCAAGTGGTATGAAGGAGGATGAATGGAAAGTGCTTGACCGACAAGCTCTTGGTGTGGTGAGATTGACATTAGCCCGGAGTGTGGCTTTCAATGTCAAGGATGCGAAAACAACGGCGGGTTTGATGGAAACCTTGTCAAGTATGTATGAGAAACCATCGGCTATTAACAAAGTATATTTGATGCGTCGTTTGTTTGACATGGAGATGGTTGATGGTAGTTCGGCCGCCGAACACATCAATGAGATTAATTCGATTTTGGGTCAATTGTCTTCGGTTGATATTAAATTTGAAGATGAAGTGAAGGCATTGATTTTGTTGTCTTCTTTGCCCTTGTCATGGGAAACTATGGTGACCGCCATTAGCAACTCCTCCGGCAAAAAGAAGTTGAAGTATGAAAGAGAGAATCCGGTGAATCATTGGGTGGTGCTTATAGTAGTGAAAGTAGGGGGAGAAGAAATCAACAAAGAGAGATCAACCTAGGGTTTAGTGAAAGAGGAGAGAGAAAATAACATTAAAACCTCCATTAATGCTTGTATTGTTCATCCATTTTCTTCATTAATCAAAGGTGGTTGCTTGTGGGTTTTTTTCTCCCGGTGCTCGGGTTTTCCCACGTAAATCGGTGTGCCTTTCATTGCTTTCTTATTTGTTCTTGATTTCATTCTTTCCATTGTTTGTTGCTTAGCATTAATTACAAGTAATTAGTTGGTTTGCTTAATCTAAAGTTCAACAATTGGTACAAAGAGGTAATGCAAGTCATGGAAGATCGAAGTCAAGAGGGCATGGGAAATCGAATGGAGGAGCTCATGTAGTGTGTTGGGGGTGTGGTGATGAAGGGCACTTGAAGAGAGATTGTCCAAAGAGAGGGAATGGGAAAGGGAAGAAGAAGGTTCAAGAAAGTGATGAAGAAGATGCATCAACTAACGTGATTTCGGAGTACGATTCCGATGTTTTGATGGTAAGCACGGATGATCCGGAAGAGTTGGTGGGATGCTCGAGATCATGGGTCTTGGATTCGGGTTCTTCTCACCATTCCTCACCATGCAAGGAGTTGTTTCAGAATTTCAAATCCGGAAAGCTTGGAGAAGCCTATCTTGCGGATGGCAAGGTAGTGCAAGTCATGGGGCAAGGTGATGTGAGTGTGAAACTCACTCATGGTGGCTTGTTGGAGTTGAAAGATGTCAAGTTCATCCCAAGGTTGAAGAAAACCTTGATATCGGTGACTCAACTTGCCAAGTCGGGTCACAAGGTTGTGTTTGATGGTGGTTCTTGCAAGATTGTCAAGGGAGCTATGGTCATAGCTCGAGGGACAAGAAATGGAACACTTTACACCATGGGGGGCACAAGAAAGGAGCCCGGAATTGGGGTGAGAACTTCATGGAAGGTGTCGTTTGGTCGGGAATCTATCGATAGTGGGCCAAGGGATGAGAACCGCGGTGAAGCGGTATCCCGGTGGCAAATTGACCGGTAAGCGCACAAGGTGAAGGGCGGCACACAAGCATGATGTGCCGGAAATCCTAAGTGGAGCAAAGGGTGTTTTGTTCAAGTGGGAGCAATGTGAGGTTGTTTCTAGAACAATGAGAAGCTTCTTTGGCTTAGGTGATTAATTGTTTTGTTGGGGTTGGTTTATACCTCAATGTGCTTCTTTGGTTGGAAAGGAAGTGAATTTCTCTTGGTTGAAAAGGGAGAAATCTTCATTTCGTTGTGGTGCCTTTTAGATGAACCGACCTCCGGGTTAGGAGGGTGTGTAGGTTTGTGTAGGAATGTTACAATGAATTGGAGATGGTGTTGTTGAGAATCAAAGTCGGTGTAGACTTTGATGTCTTTGTATTGGAGTTGGTGCTAACTTCAATGTATTTTCTTTGATGTAGTGGAGATGTGATGTCATGGGGATGCTTAGTCTAGGTGGGAGCATGGTGAAAATGCTCGGGTTTACATCTAAGTGAGAGCATGGTCATGATGGGTTTGGATGATGATGTTTTGGGTTTGTATATGGTGTTGCATATGGGTTTGTATATGGTATTGCATACGGTTTGTATGTGGTGTTGATTTGGTGGTTTGAAATCTTTGTTTGCCCAAATCTCCAAGTGGGAGATTGTTGGGCATATGTGGAGATTGAGCAAACAACGAAGCCCAAATGCGAAGGAGCCCAAGTCTCAGCCCAGCAGCCGCAAGAGGTTCAAGCCACGGAGCCCAGCCCGGGCGGGCAGGCATTGGACCCGGGCGGGCGGGACCCCAGCCCGGGCGGGCTGCTGCTGTGGTTTGGTTCTGCCTCGAAGGCAGAATACTCCTTGTGAGCCTGCACCGGGCGGGCTGGTCTTGGGCCCGGACGGGCGGCTTGGCCCGGGAGAGCGTTTCTTCGAGCTCGCCCGGAAAACTCAGATCTGTCGGGATTTTTTTGCGATTTCAAGCTTTAATCTCGACCCTTGATTTGTATTAACCCCCATTGAGTATATAAACCCCCCTCTTTCATGTTTGAGGTTATCATTCACACAAAGAGAGATCAACCTAGGATTTAGTGAAAGAGGAGAGAGAAAATAGCATTAAAACCTCCATTAATGCTTGTATTGTTCATCCATTTTCTTCATTAATCAAAGGTGGTTGCTTGTGGGTTTTTTCTCCCGGTGCTCGGGTTTTCCCACGTAAATCGATGTGCTTTTCATTGCTTTCTTATTTGTTCTTGATTTCATTACTTTCCATTGTTTGTTGCTTAGCATTAATTACAAGTAATTAGTTGGTTTGCTTAATCTAATGTTCAACACCTACACTTGAGGAGGTGATTAAAATTGGTTGAGGCTGAACGATCATTTTCGATTGACAAAAACTAAAACCTAAATAACAGCTTGTTTCCAATACTATAGAGCTGTTACAGAAACTCTGCTTGCAACTGAATATAGTGAGGCAGGCAGGCAGCCATGAACGATTTGTTTCTTAGATTTAAAACAAGTGTTAGAGAACGTATGATCTTTTGACATTTTTGGGCGGAAAAACGTTAATTCATGAATCCTTTTCCCTAAAACTTCAGATTCTTTGAGACGACACATGGGTTATTGGACACATGTGAATTAAATGTTTGTGTGATACACAAAAAAATACTAGAAAGAGATTACAAAAAAATATATGGAATTAAATATAAAACAAGCACTATACTCCCTCTGTCCCATAATATAGTGTTTATTTCTTTCTTTTCATGGGAATTAAGGAGATTGGATAGAGTAGTAGGATTCTAAATATAAAAAATTTAATGAAGTACTTTTGTCTAGGAACTACTCCCTTTATTTTCTTTTCCTTCAAAAAAAAATCAAAATTTTCCTTGAAATAGTGCAAAATAATAAATAGGAGCACACATTTTGAAAGAAAGCTAGGAATATTTTGGAAAGTTTGTGTAAAAAATTGAGGATAATTTAGTCACAATAAATTAATATAAGATGAAGTAGGCACAATATTTTGGGACATCCAAAATAGAATGTAAGTACTATATTATAGGACGGAGGGAGTATTATGCGACACTCAAAATGAAAATGAAGCATTATATTATGAGATGGAGGAGTACCAAGTACCAACTACATCAAAAACCCCAAAAGACAAAGACCTTTTTTGGGTCTCCATTAAACTTGGTATCTTTTATGCCGCAATTTCGGGTGCGTGTGGAAAACGTAAGTAGGAATTTTAGAAATGGGAAAATTTCATAAAACTACCTTTTATAATCAATTTTTTTCAAAAAACTACCTTTTCAAAATTTTCTTTCAGAAAACTACCTTATGTAACAAATTTGTTTCAATATACTACCATTTTACCATAAATGGGGTTTAATCACTAATAATTTAGTCACAGTAAACTGCTATTATTTCCTCCCCTATCGTTTCTCTCTTCTTTTCTAGCTACTCCACCGGCAACAACGCCTAGGGCGATTGTTATTTATTGATTAGTATAAAATATAAACGTAACATGGTAGTACTTCCTCCGTATCAAATTAAATGCAACAGTTCAAAGGACCCGGACTCCTAGGCAAAATTTCTTAGGGAGAGATTAATAAAAAGTGTTAGCATGTGGGTATGTTAATAAGGAGAAAGAAAGTGGGGCCAACAAAATTAAAAAGGAGGGAAAAGGGGCGACAGTTTGGGGGTGGGGGGGGAGTGTGGGGACCATGCAAATAATGTGGGACACTTTTTTTGGCTCCAAACAAATTTGCTGCAAAATTTCAGCTTTTTGGAGCCAAAACCTTAACCATTAAACAGCCAATTGTTCACACAAAAAAGGATCATAAACAACCAATTACAACCAGAGAAGATCTTTCTCTCTCCTCTTCTTCTCCTACCTTAAACTATTCCACTGTTTAACAAAAAAAAAACCACCATTTACACAAGGCACTTGCACACACAGCACCAAATTAGTTTAACATTTCCACATCAGTTTTGTTTAGCAAAAAATATGCCAAAAAAATCAGATTAGTGCATCTTCAAGTCAGCATGGAGGATGGAGAGGTTGATGATCCAAATTTCTTCTCTATTGAGCAGCTACTGTGGGAAGATTTTCAGCTACAAGAAGACATAGAAGATGAGGAAGAAAAAATAGCACATGAAGAAGCACAAGTTGAAGCAATAATCACAAGGCACAAAACAAATCTCACTCTAGCACAAAGAAGACTAATTGTAGATAATCTACTTCTAAATGAGAATGATGGAGATTTGAAATGGGGGTTTCAAAGCAAACTTGCAAGGAAAGTAGGTGTCCATAAGAGTACTATAAATAGAATCTACAAAGATGCAATGAAACAAATATCAGAAGGTCATGCAATAGATGTTATGCACAAGAGATATGGTAGATGTGGGAGGAAACCTAAGCACTACAGTGATGACTTTTTACAATTTGTGCCCCTGCATCTTAGAACCACAATTAGGAGTTTTGCAGGTGCACTGAAAATCCCTCATTGCACTGTTTACAGGTTGTTGAAAAAGGGTAAATTAAGGTCTCACACATCAAGTACCCACCCAATAGTCACATAAGCACACAAGTTGACAAGAATGAAGTGGGTTTTAGGCCATATTTATCCTCCTACACCAACAACAAATCCAATCTTCATGGACATGCAAAATGTGATACATATTGATGAGAAATGGTTCTACTTAAACCCTGAAATGAGGAGATTTTATCTTTTACCTTTTGAGGATGACCCATATAGGTGTTGTCAATCAAAGAGGTTTAGGATTAAAATCATGTTCATGGGTGTTATTGGGAGGCCAATTTATGACTCACATGGAATTCAAATTCATGATGGCAAGTATGGAATCTACCCTTTTGTTCATTATGTCAAAGCAAAGAAAAGAAGTTGCAACAGAGAAGTCATCAGAAGAATGCTTATTGACAATGTCATACCAAACATTATGCAAAACTGGCATGCCTATTTACCAATAAACATTCAATTGCAGCAAGATAATGCTAGACCACACATATCAGATGATGATGATATGGATTTCAAAGCAGCTGCAACACAGAATGGGTTCAACATACAACTGGTAAATCAACCACCCCAATCCTCTGATCTCAACTTGTTAGATTTATGTTTATTTAGGGCTCTTTAATCACTTCAAAATCAATCATTTCCACAAAATGTTGATGACCTAATAACAAGAGTTCAAGATGCTTATGACTTCTATGACACACAAAAGATTAAGTTTGCATGGTTACAGTTACAATATGTTATGACTGAGATTTTGAAAGACAAAGGGGGTAACAATTACAAGAATCCTCATCATGGAAAAGCACATTTACAGAGAATTGGGAAATTGCCAGAGAATGTTGAGGTGGAACAATCACTACTTGATGACGCAGTTAACTACCTTAATGAAAGGGAGGTTCCTATATTTTCTAATGTGCACTACTTCAATGAGGGGGAGGAAGTGGATGCAGATTAGGTAACTTGAACATTGGTGCAAGTAATGATGACTGCTACACTTAACCAGAGACTAAGTATAAGGAGTAACATGATGATATTTTTTGTGTATTGATATTTTTTTGTGTATAAGAGACATGAACAAGTTCTGGTTATGTGTCTTTTGTCTAAATATGTAAGTGATGAGGCAGTCATGTAATGTTATGCATCTTTTGAAGTTAATGGTAATTAACTTTCCCTGTTATGTGTAGTTAAATTTTATGTTCCACTGAGATCAGGGTAATGGAAACTCTCCATACCAGTTGTATATGGCAGACAAAACATTTAACTGGGTTCTGAACATCATTTGACTTCTTTAATGCATCAGGGATTAACATAATCATCATGACATGACCCATGCTTGATACCTCAACAAGTTGAAGCACAAATTGCATTCAAACTTGGAGCCCAGAGCATGGGTAATGTGCTATGTTGAGTCCCTTCATCATTTGCATTAGTTTGTGACAATTATCTCTCACATATGTTCATTGAGATGTTAAGGGGACTCATTTCAATCAACGAAGCAACCAAGCAACAAAGGGACAATTTTGGGCAAGCAATCATTGAGATGTTAAGGGGACTCATTTCAATCAACCAAGCAACCAACCCACATTCCAAGTACACAAAGGGACAGTTTTGGCCAAGCAATCAATTAACCAACCAATCCACATTCCAATTACACAAAGCCTCACAGTTAATCAAGAGTCCAGATTCCAATTAAGAGGCATCAACACAATTTCTTTATGCAGCATCAGAGGGGACTAATTTGAACATCATAATCACAAAATTTTTTCACTAAGCATCACAACAAGTGGGACTAATACCAGAGATTGCTACATCATAATCAGAAGTCAAGGGGACAGATTGCTACATCATAATCACAATTCATGACAAGGCACCCAAAATGCATAATCACGAGTAAATTGAAAGCGAATGAGAGAAGATAACAAAACCTCGGGAACTCTTTTGAGTTCCTTTGCGAATCAATAGGAATGCATGCTCTGATGGATCCATATCCTCCCCTTCATGATAGGGACTCATGGGGATTTCAGGACCTTCATCATCGAGGAGCTCATCATAGTGCTCATAAACCTTGAACAGACGCATGGTCCCATCATCATCCTCCATGAACATATCATGGTAAGTCCCCCCCTCTTCATCTTCACTTTCCCAGCCACACATCACCTCCTCACAAGGACTCCCCTGTTTTTCTTCCTCTTCACTGTCAACCTCCATCTTCACCTCATGCATCTTCTTTTTCCCCTTTCTTTGGGTTGTAAAATTTTCCGTACAACCCACCGCCTTTAATGCGCACACTATCGGAGGTCTGTTAATGGGGTTTGCACTAATTTTTTCTCTCTCCTCCTCAGAATTTGGTTCACATATTTTCACCCCCTTTCCCTGAGATCTTCTTGTAGAAACCCTAGATCTAGGTTTAGGGATATGGGATTTACCAGTGGGGGTCTCAAAGAACAACTTCTTCTGCGCCAATTTGGTTTCCTCCTCTTTCTCTGCAATTTTCATGACTTTCTCTAATGCTTTTAGTGATTTTTTGCTTAGACAAGTCGAAGCTTCGCCGGAATAAAAAAGTTTCCATGCATAAGGAGATCCGTCGGGAATTGAATTTGCAAGATCTCTGCAAATTATCATTTCCTCTTGCGTTTTCGCAGCAAAAGCTGCATCATTTAGTGGTTGCGTGTTCACCATTGACGAATTTTGGTGAGAAGATGATGAGAGAGAAGAACTGTAAGAGAGAGAGAAGAACTGTAAGAGACAGAGAGAAGAGGAGGAGTGAGAAGAGGAAGAGTTAGAATCGGTTGAGGAGAGAGAGTAAATTAGGGTTCTGGGTTGGGGGGGTTTTTGATGAACATTTATGATCAGTTTCAATTTGATCATAAATGTTGGTTGGTAGTTGAATATTGAGGAGTGAGAAAGGAAATTTGGTGGGAATCATTTATCAAGGAAAACTTATGTAATCTGATTTTCAGTCCATATTAGTTGAACATAAGAATGGGTTTAATAATTTTAGTAAGGGCATTTGAGTAATTTCACACTCATAATCTTTACCAAAAATGGAAAGAAGAAAATTGTTGCATTTAATTTGAAACTGCCATATTTAGAAACTGTTGCATTTAATTTGATACAGAGGAAGTATATTGAAAGAAATATGTTATATAAGGTAGTTTTTTAAAAGAAAATTTTTAAAAGGTAGTTTTTTGAAAAAAGTTGGTTACAAAGGGTATTTTTTTGAAATTTTTCCTTTATAAATTAAAGGATTGTTTAATATTAGTGTCTCGAATTCTTCCGTGCTGCAGAAGTCTTGATTTATGTGTACTTGATTGATGATGTATTATTACTTTTGAGCCATGACAATTGTGAGAGTGGATCCATCAACCCATGTACAAGGGTTGAAGTCTATATACATCGTTGATTTTTCTAATCTATGGTTGGTATTGCATTAAAAAGAGTACAAAAAAACGTGACCCTCTCTTCTTCTCTCTCTTCCTCTCTTCTTTAACCTCCATCAGTCCGTTGTATCTTCTTCATCACTCTCTGTTTTGCCTTATTTTCTCTCCCAAAACCCTAAGATTTGTGAAAAAATTCGTATGTTGGAGAATCGAAATAGAAAGTTGGATTTAAAGTTCTGTTGATTAGATTCCAAAAGAGCAAAACAAGGGAAAGAGGAAACTAGGGCCCAAGAAATTTCCACTCTCTTTGCATTTCACCTGAGCGACAACCAGCTACGCCATCTCAACGTCCACGACTCTGGTCTCTCTCATTTTTCTCTTCTCGATTTGTTCTTCTTATTTGTTTTCCGTTTAAACTCGCGAAAATGTAGAAATTTTGGAAAATGCCTCGCCGTGATTCATGATTTGTTCGATTTGTTCGATTTGTTCGATTTGTGTGTGATAATGTGTTTTGCGAAGAGTTCTTAATATTTTTAATTATTTGTTGGAATAGGTTTTTGCAATTTCTGCTACAGTTATCTGGTTACTCGCGGATTTCTCCCAAAACTGTTAGATTTTTGTCTGAAGAAGCTTTGAAACCTTAGATTTTGAGGTAATTGATTTTTTGTAAAGTTCTGTTGATGCTCTACTGTTGTTGTTGTTGTTGTTGTTGTTGTTATTTTAATGGTATGTTGAATTGTCGTGTGCATATGGCGTATTTTCTTCCTTTTTTTGTATCGAGTTTATCTGGGTTATTTAAGATTTCTTAGGCGTATTTTCTTCCATTTTTGTGTCGAATTTTTCTGGGTTTATTTAAGATTTCCTTAAATTTGGGTTTTTGTTTACATGTTTAAATGTCGAAATTGTTCAAATCTACAAGTTTCATTGTCATTATTTTAATCTGTTTTTTATCTTTAAATTTACATGTTTACACGCTGTTTTTTTTATATGTCGAATTTTGTGGTTTTTTTTTTTCTGGGTGAGTTTCTTTTTGCTCTCTCCTCACCTTTTTGGCTGATTTATCCTTCTTCTCTGTTTGCTGATTCATCTGAAACTCTCACAAATCCCCACAACAATGCCAAGTGTTCTCTATTATTGTTGTAGTTTGTTTTTCCTAATATCTCTTTCTTTTAAGATTTTTGCAATCGTGGAGTTAAATTCTTCAATGGCAGTGTTTCTTTCTTTTGCTTGTATTCAGTTTGCTTTCAATACCCTTTTAGGTGTAACGATGCTAACGCCTGCGTTTTATATAGCATGGATTTGACCAAAGGAGATCAAGTTATCCAAAACTTCTATTTTTGGAAAGAGTTTATCACTAATTTTATGTTCAGGCACATATTATAGAACCGGAGTCAATTTTAATTATTTTTAATAATCTATTTTTAAGCTCATTTCATGTCTTTACTTCCTTTTGAAAGAAGTAATTGGTCAAGAGAGGAGGGAGCTTTTATAAGAGGGAAATTGCCTTCTTCATGTTATTTCCATCACACTGCCATCTGTGTTTTTTTAGTGAATAAATACTACATATGACCTGTGGAGTGAAAATATTATGACCTTGGTACTTTTCAATTTTTTTACTTTTTGGGTTTGAAGATTGGTTGATGATTTGTTGATGGTCAATTCATCTACTTGTAAAGAGAATTTTGTCAATCGCTAGTAGAATGCTTTCTTATCTTTTTTTTGGACATATTATAGGGAGAGGGGAGATCTATTACGAATATTGGATCGAAGAAGACTAGTCAAAGATACTTTTCAATTGTATCTTTTTCCTTTTCATACCTCATGTGCTGTATGACTACTATTATGGATTGTATATGTGCTGAATAGTTCTTTTTCCTTTGTTCATAAAGTTTGAATGCGCTGATTTTGTGATATGTCATCTTATATTCATCTACTTTCAGGGGAGAGCCTAAATGCTGGTGTAGGGGTCCTGGTAGTGAAGCCTATGCATTTGAAAAGGTTAGTGTGTGAATTCTATACTTGCTGTCTATCTTAGCCATATATGTGTCAGTCAATGCTTTGATGGAACATTTCAATAATCATACTTTTTAAGTCATAACACCAATGTGGTAAGGAAGTGGAGTACAAGTTAGTACTTGTAAGGCCTAGAAGTACTAAAATTTGGCGAGAAGTTCATATGTGTTGATTGATTATTCTCATTCGCATAACTTGTAAAATCCCATTTTCTGATTTGTTAATTTGTAACTTTGCCTCTTTTGAAGTTCAAAGTCACCATGTCATTTAAATTTATTTTAACAGGGTTTGTAGGTATGTTTAAACTTCTTTAGAAGTTGAAAATCCTCATTCTAAAAACGGTAAACTAGTTTACATTTTCTTGGTTTCTTTCTTGTTTGCTTAATCACCTTTTTAATTGCATGTTTGGGTTTGCTTTGTCGTATTAAATATTTTGCACGGGAGGTAGTAAATATATTTTTATCTTAAATCTTTTTTTTTTAGAAAACATGAAGTATATAGCAATAGAAAGATTGGTCACTATTTTCTTTTTACAACTATTGTGCTATATTTGTTCGCTGTGTTTTTTATACTGTTTGTGATAGATGTATTACTAAGTCTTTGATAGGTATATTTGTGTGATCGGCCTTCAATCAAGATTATAAGAAGTATATAGCAATAAAATGATTGCTTCTATCTTCTTGGGAATGAACTTGCTATCCCCTTTTTCTTGCTTGGTGCTTCTATCTTTTAGATTAAGCTGACCTCTCATAATTGGTATCCCTATTTTCTTGACTAAAGGTTGCTTACACATTCTATGAACATAATAATAAATAAGTTCAACACTCATATGTTTGAGTTTGGGCGTCATAGCTTTTTTTTTTCTGGAGGATGTGGATAAATTATTGTGTTAATCTAGAAGCAAAAGTATATGTTTATGATCTTTTGTTTTCATGACGAGGATTTTGGTTATCTTGCCTGTCTCCATTAGTGATAGGTTTTACGAATCTTGATATTCTCATGAGGTAGATGGTGTGTGTGAAGCACTAATGTCATGGTAATCTGGTAACATTCAATGTCACAGTTTTTTGATTACTTTAGTGTCTCTACATCCCTCTATTTTGAACCTTGCATATCTCTTGTGCTGTATGACTAAGATTATAGATTGCATTTGTGTTCTGCTGGTGGTGATTCTTAGTGGAGAGATTAGGGTGCTGGTGGAAGTGGTTGCTCGGAGGAGAGAGAATTTGAGATTAATGGTGGTGGTCACAAAAGAGAGATAAAGAGTGGGTTTTCTGGGTTTTGAAATTTTGTGGTGGAGGGGCTTAAGGAGAGATAATGACGCCGGTGCTTATGGGGGTAAAGGTGTCGCCGGTTGGTGATGGGGGTAAAGCTATCGCCGGATGGTGTGGTTGGTGATTCTTAGTGGAGAGAGATTAGGGTGCTGGGGGTAGTGGTTGCTGAGGGGAGAGAGAATGTGTGATTGAGAGTGGTGGTGGTGGTGGTTAGAAGAGAGAGATTAAGAGTGGGTGGGTTTCTGGGTTTTGAAACCTTATATTTTTCATCCTATTATCTCACTGGCTTATGCCTTAAATGTTGTTTTTCAGTGGTGCAAATGCTGTATTTGCCTAGGAACTTATTGCGATTCTGGAGGAAGTTGGACAGAAGGTTAACACTGAGGTGGCTGCTATGGCCTATGGGCAAAGGTGCCCCAATAGCTGGTAAGTTCATTGCTGTGGCTTGACTCCTAAATTTTAGTATTTTACCATATCAAAAAGTTGATAATATCTATTACCAATATGTGTTTTGCTTGCTTAAATCAAAGAAAACAACTCGAATGCCAACCATTATCTTCGTGTACATTTTTTTAATAAAAAAAAAACCAATTTCGCTAAGAATACACTACAAACACAAAAATACATTCTTGTAATTAATTTGACCAATACCGTTTCTAATACAAATCTTTTCGGTGCAAATACGTCAATATATTGAACATAAATGGATCTATTAACAGTGCCCAAGAGAGAAAAGCCCAAATTCATTATATTGTTTTTACTTTTAAGCTTAGAAAAGATAAAATATGAAGTCCGTGGAAGACTGGAACTATACTGTATGCAGTTGCCTTCAACACTCTCCACTCAATTCCAACTTTATTTCTCACCAAATTTAATTTTTGAAAATTTCCATGTTAATTTAAATCCTTCTCCAAATTTTAAAAATATCTATCAAATTTGAATCCCCTCATATTAGTTTTATCATATTGTCAACCTCTTTTAGCTTCATTCTTAATTTCCACCTTCATTCAAGCTTCTACAAAATAGTCCACCGAAGATGATATTCTCTGTTAATGGTCTTGTCTTATTTTTTCTATAAAATAATTATACTTCCATGCTCTCCATATACATTTTCATTATTTTTTTCTGATTATGTAACAATATTTTGGGTTTGAAATTTGATGTTTTGGGAGCAATTGTTGGTTTTATTAAGTGGTTTTAACTCGAGTTTTGCTAGCAAATACATCGAGTCAATGATCTATAAAATGATTTTTTGTGGTGGAGGGGCTTAAGGAGAGATAATGACGCCGGTGCTTATGGGGGTAAAGGTGTCGCCGGCTAAGTTGCACGGATACGGATACGCAGGGGCGAATCCAGGATTTCAAGTGAGGGGTAGCTTAATGTTGCGATATGGAATATCAAATACCAAAAAAATAAAATAAAATCCGTAACTACTAAATCCCAAATGTTACAAAATCCAAATACAACCTCCATGTATTTTAATAAGGAAAAATTAATGGGAATAATCCCACCTTTGGGCTGTCTTTTTAAAACAGTCCCAGCTTTGTACGAACTCAATAAAATCCCACATTTTCCCTTATCTTCTTAAAATAGTCTTGTTTCACTTGTTACCTGCTGGAACCTGTTAACTTTTTTTTTTTAATTTCTTCTTAATTTCTTAAAAGAAGATTACAGTTGTTTCACGCAAGTTTTTAAATGTTGGAATTAATTTACAAGCGCATCAAATTTTACATCTAAAAACAAATCGTTCTCAATATATGTAACTAAACCAACATTTAACATTTCATCTCTATGCTATTTCACAATTTCCTTTTAACATATTACACTTTTTTTGCTTGGTTTAAGTTGAAGGTAAAATTGGATTTGAATTCATATAAACAAAAAAGGAATTCACAACTGAAAAAGGGCATGATATAATTGATTCCTCTCTCTAACAAGAAGCTAATGCCAATATTTTGAAGTATTTAGTTCTATTAGCATGTATTGGGCCATTTAGAAAGGCTGAAAGCCTGAAACCAATTCAACAACTCAAACCTAATACCACGCTGACCCATAAGGGTTTATCCCTCTTCTCTATCCTATCCTCCCCTAACACCCATCCGTTCTTCCACTCTCCTCTCATCTCCACCCCTAACGCCACGCCACGCCACGCCACGCCGTCGCTCGTCATCAACAAACGCCACCCGCCATCAACGACGATGTAGCTTCAGTACCTTCTCTCTATTTAGCCGACATCAACGGATCGGGAATCCCAACTTCGTTTAATTTAAACTCCATTATCAGGGCTTCATGTTATCACATAGCGGCACATTCATTCCTTTCTGTCTGTTTTTCCTTTTTTTTTTCAAAGAAAATTCAATTTTTTTTTTAAAAAAAACAGGGGTAGCATATGCTACCCCTCGTTACTATGTAGCTCCGCCCCTGCGGATACGGGGACGGAAAACGGCAAAATCAAAATTTCTAAAAACGGGTACGGCTCGAATTCGGCAAAAAAAATATAAATATATAAATATAATACATTTAATAAATAATATTACCTTTAATTTTAGTTTTTGTAAATTAAATGAAAATAAGTTTATTAATTTACACTATTTCAATCACAATTAAAATTAGATTATTAAAGAATAATGTTTCATACTTATCACTCAAAAAATATACTGTGACACTCTTAAATAAAGGGACTAGAGAGTTTCCCTTAACAAAAAGTCAAAAACTAGAGACATTAAAAGTCATCTTTACTTTAGTGGGTGACAATTGTATTCTCCCCAAAAAAAAAAAGAAGAAAAGAAAAAAAAGTAGGTGACAACTATGATTGTGTATAGTGTAAACAACATACTTATTGTAAATGATGAAAAATGAAATGCATGGGTCTTCCTCTCTCCACGGACCACGAGATCCCCCTCTCTCTGACCTTCCTAAAGGAAATCTGTGCGATGTTCTTCTTCCTCCTGCGCTTGTTCAAGAATTAGGATTCCAACTAGAATTCGAAAATAAACACTCACCTTAGAATCGAGAAGAAGACCGGTGAACTTCGAAACGGCCGGTGATCGGCGGGCAAAGAGGCGGCGACGAACCCCAGGATTTCGCACTTTTCGTAGGTGAGTTGAGAGAGAATTTAGGATTTTGAAAATGAAACCCTAGAATGTATTGTGTATTTGCCTATTTGGGCTGCTGAAATTTTATTAAACCTGTTGGTTTATACTTGGGTACGTGGGTTGCTTCAAAAAAACGTCCCCAGCCCGTTTCAATTGATCTTTTAGCTTGGAGCACTTATAAATAAGGTCATTAGAACTTTTGTCAGTCGTGAAGCGAATATTATTCTATCAAATAAAATCAGAATTTTGAATCCTTGAAGGGAGAAAATAATCATCCAATAGATAACAGAGAAGAACACAAGAATAAAGTCATAACAAAATAGAGCACAAGCCAGCCACAAAAGTTTGTTCTTGCCTAACACAAGAATAAACTCATAACAGAATTGAACACAAACTTCAAAAGAAAAGGAAAAACAAAAGCATCATCATAGAAAGCAAAAGGATCTAGTAAGTTCACTTCAAAAGAAACTAAGATGTACAAATCCTGAGAGATCCAATCAACATATATTGGTAGCTGATGTATGGCTTCACTCAAGAGTCCCATTGTGACAGTAAAAACTATTTCATTTCACTCAAGATGTACACACATGTTGTAAAGATAGGCTACAACGGACCACAATAAATATATCGTTGCCAAAAATACAAACATCAAGGTAATGGCTCAAACAAAACCAAAACCCATTGAACAACTAAAGCCAAAAAAAGGGGATGTTTAGAACACAGTAGCAATAACATAGGACATTAGTCGCAGCTGCACAATAGCACGACATTGAGTGCAGCACCGCAACGACAACAAGAACAACAAAAGAGTAGCGGCAGTTAAAATCAGGAGAGGCAAGTCACGAGCAGTAGCATAAACACAGCACAACTAGCAGCAGCAAGCTCTACACTCAACGTACAATAAATAAACCCCACTCACATAAAGTCTAGGACAATCAGACAAAGAATCATAAACAAAAATCAATATTGACCCTAATGAGGACCCTAATGATGATTTCTAATCTATAATCTAAACAAAAATCATAGTACTCCAAATCTATGAGAGTACTACTTACCTCCACCATGCTAGCCTACTGAACTCAATGAGCATTAGCAATCTGGGAGCAAAAAAAAATAGATAAAGCCAAAAAACAGGAAATATTGAAATTAGATAAATAAACTTAATCAAAACCCCAGCAAACACATTAGTTCCAACCATTAGTTCATAAATTGTTTACCATCATTCAGCGGAAGGTTAGCAAGATCTTCAATAATGTCAATCAAGGCATTGTTTACTACTCGTGTTGCTTCTAAAGACCTCAAAAGTGCTTCCCTGTGCTTTTCTTCAGTGGATCTAGGAGTAGGGGTACTCGCAGATCCGGGAGTAGTAGGGGTAGGGCGGGTGGTGTTTTAGGCCGAGGCCGAGGCTCACTAGATGTGCAAGGCAAGCACTACTTCGAAAAATACCCACAAGAAGCATCAGTACCCTGCGAAAACACATAATCAGACATGATTACGAAGACATGATTGATGATTACAAGAACACATATTAGTGTATTATACATTTATACACACCTTAAACGGACAACACAAATATTTCACATTTTTCCTGAAGGTGTTGCGGCAGAATCCCTTACGACACTTGCACAATCTTAGTTCATCTAGAAAAGAATAGAAACCACCACCCTGAAAAAATAAGTCCAACAAAAATTAAGTGTAGGAAGGTTAAATTGGAAAAAACGCAATTAAGTAATGAAATCAGATGACATCTTACAGAAGGACATGTTAGATACTTCCTATTGTGGTTCACCATCGGATTTTTTGTGGTTTTGATAGTAAGATCACCTGCTCCACATGACATGGATATTTCGGATCCATTTTAAAAGAAGCCTCTGTCACGACCTACTGGGTCACCTTTTATTATCGATCACCTGTGAAATTACTAATTTTTTTATAAAAATTAAAATCAAATTGATATAATCCAGGAGTCGCATTGCATTTTATAATTATCAATTAATAACAATGGAATCAATTCATTGTATTCATAATTGATAAGATGATTCTATGCTGATGATCAGCAGAAGTTCAGAAGTTTTAAAGCTCCTAATTCAGCCACTATTTCATTTACGATAGTCCAACTGTCCACTAATTCATAATTAGTTGCTGACAAAGGTACATTGCGTATCTAAAGATAAAGTATAACAAAGCTAAAAACTTTAAAGCTACAGGTACAAGGCTAACTCTAGTAAATAAGGCCATATATAAGGCCAGTAGAACTTTAAAATTTGCACTTGTAAAGTATCTTTGCAATATAAGAACATTTTGGCTAGTGAATGATGTAATACGGTGTCATTATATAAAAAACTATGTACAAAGCCAACACTTATAAAAAACTGGCCTAATATTTTTAAATATGGTCAGTTTCGTTTCAATTGATCTTTTAGCTTGTAGCACTTATAAATAAGGTCATTAGAACTTTTGTCAGCCGTGAAGCCATTATTATTCTATCAAATAAAATTAGAATTTTGAATCCTTTAAGGGAGAAAATAATCACAAACCACAAGAATGGGAATCACAATAGATAAAATCAAACCACAAGAATGGAATCAATTCATAATTAAAGAAATATGTAACATCAAGTAAACAATTAACAAGTAAGAAAATTAGGGAAAAATGATTATTATTTCAATTGATTGAATAATTTTACAGTATGTCTTTGCCATTTCAAAATAATCAAATAAATAATAATCAATTATGATATATAAATAACTAAAGTTTAAATTACAGAATTACATTTACAGAAACTCAATTATCAAACACATTTTTTTGGGTCTGGTAGGGTCTAATTAACCCTAACGAGTATATTCAATTTATTTTGTGGAGTGGTTCTTGTTCTTGGGATCATATAAGATGGCCTTAAGGAAAACAGGTTGGGCTGTGTTGGGCTGGGTAGAAATTGCTTGCTTCATGCTTAAGGTTTTAAATTTAGTTAGTTATTGGTATTTGAGTGATTTCTTGGCCTGATATGTATCTATTTGATTGTTTTTAGGGCTTTAAAACTAATTTCGCATTTCTGAATTTCAACAAGTTTCAGATTGATATGAAGCGAAATGAGAATTGTTACATATTGACTTGTAATGTATCTTTGGAGTATGTGAGAAGGTACGTCTTATTCTAACTCTTTTTTGTGCTACTTTTTTTTTTGGAGTTATGTTTAGAAATTGTATAAAGTAATATTAATAATATTTTTTTGGAAGGTATGTCGGTAATGTCTAGTAAAACATCTATGTATTAATGTTTGATTAAATGAAATAAATGTCTTGTTCTTCATTTTTGTGTTCATATAATTTGAAGAAGGTTTTAAAATAACTTGTATTAACATAAATAATTAGTTATAATACAAATACAAAAATTAAAAAATTATAACAGTTCATCATTAGTGTATTTTAATTACTCCAAAATGATAAATATGGTGAAGAATTGGGATGAATTAAATTAATAAGGAGATAGAAAATATAGTGGGGTATATATTAAATTGTAGGAGAGAGAATTTGATGACCCCAAAAGTTGGTCTAACCATTAGGAGGAAGAAAATAGAGGTTTTTGAGTAGATTGGGTATGAGTGATGTGGATGAGAGAGAAATTAATATAGTATTTGATAAACCATTTGAAGGGTCTAACCATTAAATATACTCTTAGGCCTCATATGAACCGTCGTTGTAAACATATGAATGTATGATTGTCATAATATTATAACATATTAAGAGTCGTTATACTAATTTATAATCAATAGAGTATTAGATTGGTTTTACAATTATTTTGATATCAACCTTATATTAAAATGATTCAACATATTAGTTTTTGTATTGTTATTGTTAGTATTTCTGTTCTTATTTGTATTACTATTGCTATTGTTAGCATTGTTACTATTAATATTATTATTTGTATTTTTACCTATTATCATTGTCGCTTTATGTTTATTAGTATTATTATTCTCATTACCATCATAACTATTTACAAACTTATATATCAATCATAATGCTTATAATAATAAATCATTTATATAAAGTTTGGAATTGATCGTCTACTCGTTATTATTGTCGTTGGTTATAATATAAAAACATATGAAGAGTCGTTCTACTCCTTTACTCATTAGAGTGGTTTTACGCAGTTGATTATTCGAAATAAGAGTTGAGTAAGAGAATCATGATCTGTTCGGGTCTAACCTGGTTCACTGTGGCTATACCCAGAACCTGTTTTAACACCCCTAACCCCAGCCCGCTTGGTCGGTCCATGACTCGGTTCATATTGATTTTTTAAAGAAACAAAGAAAATGAAACTTTACTTCATAATATCTTTCAAAAAAGACTAATTTACTTATTTAATATTTTAATATTCCCTTTGTTTTTTTTATCAAGAGTAGCTCGTCCCGTTGATCCGACCCAAAAAAAGTGAGGCTTTGGACTGGCCTGACATTGCTCGAAATTATGACTGCTGCCCTACTGTTGGTGTATAGAATGAGCGGTTTTTTCAAAGGTAGATAGCACTAATGGAACACTTCGTGTTTTTTCGAAGGGAGACAGAAAGACAATTCGTCTTTTTTCAGAGGGAGGGAGACGGAAAGATTCACTGAATGGACAGATAATAGTATTTAACCCTCACAACCTTTCTTTGTAAAAAAAAAACCATCACACCCTTCTTCGCTTTTCAAGACTTTCATTTTTCTATCTTCTCAACTTTAATCTTCATGCCTCACAACAGTTCAGATGAGGAGAATTACTTTAGTGAATCTGAGAGAGAAGAAAATTCAGACAAAGTTTACGAAAATCTGAAGAAGAGAAATTTCGAACTAAAAAAGTCGGGAGAAAAATTTGTATGCCCTTTTTGCCCAGGAGAAAAGAATAAAACCTATCTCCATAACGAATTGCTGCAGCATGCTTCCGGGGTTGGGAAGTCGTGCTCTGATAAATGAAAAGAAAAAAAGAAGGTAAACCACCTTGGCTTATTTAAATTTTTGGAAGATGCGGTGCAAAATCAAGCTAGTTCAGATGAGGCGCGAAATCAAGGTGGCACATCGAGAACAATTTCTGCTGGAGGTATGATTTTTTATAAACTTAATTGTCTTATTATATCAGGGTTATATCGGATAAAGCTCACTATTTAACATAAAAAAATATTTTTTTTACTATGGGTATTATTCCTATGCTGTAAATACGAACAATAATATGTGTAACAATCTTATATTGTTGAACATTAAATATCATGTATATTACGCCTATGCTGTTATGGTAAGGGAAATTACTAAACTCACTGTACGAATATCCGAAAGCCGAGCTCATGACGTCGAGGAGGAGGAGGAAGAGGAAGATGGGTGTAATTGGGAGAAGTTAAAAGCTTCGGTTTTTTACTGAACTGAAATTTACTGAAATTTACTGAACTAAACTGAAATTAACTGAAATGAGAGAAACTGAAACTGAATTGTTTATTTAATTTTCTAAAATAATAATAATCAATAAGTATTAACATAATATAATAATAATAATAATAATAATAATAAGACAATAGAAATATAACAAAATAAAAAATTATTGTTATTATAATATTATTTATAAGGATTATTATTATAATATTATTTATATTATTATTATTGAAAGTTGTGCATAATAATAAAATGATAGTAATAGTAATACTAGTAATGAAATACAAAGTAATAATAATATGTTTTTGAAATGATAAGTTCAGATCAGATCAGAAAAAATAAGTTCAGATCAGATCAGAAAAAATAAGTTCAGATCAGATAAGATAAGTTTAGATTAGAAAATTTCAGGTGAACTAAACATAGCCTTAGAAAACTATATTTGACATATATTTTTAAAAAATACAAAACTATATTTGACAACAATAATAAAAATAATAATAATAATCAATATATATATATATATATAAAGGATAAACTTTTCGGAAGCATAGAGAGCTCTTCAAGATTTCGAGACCATAGAGCGCGCCACGTAAGATTTCCATGTCATTAATTATTATTTTTATTTTTTACAAAAATAGAGTTATACAAAGATTTAAATACATATAAGGAGTTTTGGATAAGCCGATAAGCGAAAATTAGAGTTTGATTTTGAATGAACCCAAATAATTATATTATGTAAATTGTGTATAACTTTTGCTACGTAATTCGGAATATTAAAACCGATTCCCTAAACGATGCCTAAACTGATTCCTACCATTATTATTGTTAAACACCGAAATGTAAGTGAAATAAAACCAGATTCCATTATCTAAAAAAACCATTTCTAAATTTCTAATATAATTTTGAACATTAATATACTTAAATAATATATATGTCGAGAATGGTAGTTGACGAACAGGTCCATATTTTTTAGTTTGCCTAGGGCCTCCAAAATGTCAGGGACGGGCCTGATCCTAACATCCTAACTTCCAAAAAATCCTACCATCCTCACTCTCCGCTCATCTTGCGGACATTATTCCTCCAACTCCACAGTTGCAACATCACAGACTTCTTCACTCCTCTCCGAAATCTTTCTTTTTTGACCTCCAGCTGTACTACTTAACTCTGACTCTAATGCACACAACACAACCTTTGCAACATTGACTTGAGCCCTTTTTTTGTTGTCGCAGAATCACCAATATAGTCAATTCCTTTTACTTCAACCATACAAGAGAAGCGTGGTCTGATATCAAGACTTTCAACCTCATAACATATGTATGTAGGAATTGTTTGTGTTGTCTTTTGTAAACGCTCATGAAGTATATTCTTCCATAATCTCGTAAACTGACAGAATATTTAAGTTTCAGTAATCAGTATTACCTATACATGCAAATTTAAGTTTCACCACACCAATAAAATATTTGTGATAAAAAAGAACAAAGTTTGCTTTCAGTTGGTAGATTAATTCACTTACATCAATAAAATCTTTGTTACCGCTCTTACATAATTCCATTAATGCAACTCTAGCTGCTGATTGCTCAGCGTCCTTTTTTTTGAAGCACCCAGGTTCTGATTCATATTTGACATCGCCAACTATCACACTTGACCTGAAAAAAGATACATGTGCAGGGCCTTTTCTGGCCGAGTTCAAGAAGGAACTCAAAGAACAATTCTACCCAATCGCATGGCCCGTGTACGAGACAAACCGAGAAAAGGCCCCGCACATGTATCTTCTTTCAGGTCAAGTGTGATAGTTGGTGATGTCAAATATGAATCATTACCTGGGTGCTTCAAAAAAGGACGCCGAACAATCGCCAGCCTAGAGTTGCATTAATGGAATTATGTAAAGAGCGGTAACAAAGATTTTATTGATGTAAGTGAATTAATCTACCAATTGAAAGCAAACTTTGTTCTTTTTTATCACAAATATTTTATTGGTGTGGTGAAACTTAAATTTGCATGTATAGGTATTAATGACATCGAAACTTAAATATTCTGTCGTTACTGAGATTATGGAAGAATATACTTCATGAGCGTTTACAAAAGACAACACAAACAATTCCTACATACATATGTTATGAGGTTGAAAGCCCTGATATCAGACCACGCTTCTCTTGTATGGTTGAAGTAAAAGGAATTGACTACATTGGTGATTCTGCGACAACAAAAAAAAGGGCTCAAGTTAATGTTGCAAAGGTTGTGTTGTGTGCATTAGAGTCAGAGTTAAGTAGTACAGCTGGAGGTCAAAAAAGAAAGATTTCGGAGAGGAGTGAAGAAGTCTGTGATGATGCAACTGTGGAGTTGGAGGAATAATGTCAGCAAGATGAGCGGAGAGTGAGGATGGTAGGATTTTTTGGATGTTAGGATCAGGCCCGTCCCTGACATCTTGGAGGCCCTAGGCAAACTAAAAAATATGGGCCCTTCGTCAACTACTATTCTCGACATATATATTATTTCAGTATATTAATGTTCAAAATTATATTAGAAATGGTTTTTTTAGATAATGGAATCTGGTTTTATTTCAGCTTACATTTCTGGTGTTTAATAATAATGGTAGGAATCTGGTTTACGCATCGTTTAGGAATCTGGTTTCAATATACCGAATTACGTAGCAAAAGTTGTACACAATTTACATGATATAATTATATGGGTTGTTCATTCAAAATCAAACTCTCATTTTCGCTTATCCAAAACTCCTTATATGTATTTAAATCTTTGTAGAACTCTATTTTTGTAAAAAATAATAATTAATGACATGGAAATCTTACGTGACGCGCTCTATGGCCTCGAAATCTTGAAGAGCTCCCTATGCTCCCGAAAAGTTTCTCCTTTATATATATATTGATTATCGTTATTATTATTATTGTTGTCAAATATAGTTTTGTATTTTTTAAAAATATATGTCAAATATAGTTTTCTAAGGCTATGTTTAGTTCACCTGAAATTTTCTGATCTGAACTTATCTTTTCAAAAACATATTATTACTTTGTATTTCATTACTATCATTTTATTACTATGCACAACTTGCTAAATAATTTTATAATAATAATAATCCTTATAAATAATATTATAATTATAATAACAATAATTTTTTATTTTGTTATATTTCTATTGTCTTATTATTGTTATTATTATATTATGTTAATACTTATTGATTATTATTATTTTAGAAAATTAAATAAACAATTCAGTTTCTCTCATTTCGGTTTAGTTCAGTAAATTTCAGTTCAATAAAAAACCGAAGCTTTTAACTTCTCCCAATTACACCCTTCTTCCTCTTCCTCCTCGACGTCATGAGCTCGGCTTTCGGATATTCGTACAGTGAGTTTAGTAATTTCCCTTACCATAACAGCATAGGCGTAATATACATGATATTTAATGTTCAACAATATAGGATTGTTACACATATTATTGTTCGTATTTACAGCATAGGAATAATACCCATAGTGTTCAACAATATAGGATTGTTACACATATTATTGTTCGTATTTACAGCATTGGAATAATACCCATAGTAAAAAAAAAAAATTTTATGTTAAATAGTGAGCTTTATCTGATTTAACCCTAAAATAATAAGACAATTAAGTTTATAAAAAATCATACCTCCAGCAGAAACTGTTTTCTATGTGCCACCTTGATTTCGCGCCTAGCTTGATTTTGCACCGTATCTTCCAAAAATTTAAATAAGCCAAGGTGGTTTACCTTCTCTTTTCTTTTCTTTTATCAGAGCATGACTTCTCAACCCCGGAAGCATGCTGCAGCAATTCGTTATGGAGATAAGTTTTATTCTTTTTTCCTGGGCAAAAAGGGCATACAAATTTTTCTCCCGACTTTTTTAGTTCGAAATTTCTCTTCTTCAGATTTTCGTAAACTTTGTCTGATTTTTCTTCTCTCTCAAATTCACTAAAGTAATTCTCTTTATCTGAACTGCTGTGAGTCATGAAGATTAAGGTTGAGAAGATAGAAAAATGAAAGTCTTGAAAAGCGGGTGTGATGGTTTTTTTTTACAAAGAAAGGTTGTGAGGGTTAAATACTATTATTTGTCCATTCAGTGAATCTTTCCCTCTCCCTCTGAAAAAAGACGAATTGTCTCCCTTCGAAAAAACACGACTTGTTCCATCAGTGCTATGTACCTTTGAAAAAACTGCTCAGTCTATACACTAACAGTAGGGCAGCAGTCATAATTTCGAGCAATGTCAGGCCAGTCATAATCTGCGAGTACCCCTACTCCTAGATCCACTGAAGAAAAGCACAGGGAAGCACTTTTGAGGTCTTTAGAAGCAACACGAGTAGTAAACAATGCCTTGATTGACATTATTGAAGATCTTGCTAACCTTCCGCTAAATGATGGTAAACAATTTATGAACTAATGGTTGGAACTAATGTGTTTGCTGGGGTTTTGATTAAGTTTATCTATCTAATTTCAATATTTCCTGTTGTTTTGGCTTTATCTATTTTTTTTGGCTCCCAGATTGCTAATGCTCATTGAGTTCAGTAGGCTAGCATGGTGGAGGTAAGTAGTACTCTCTTAGATTTGGAGTACTATGATTTTTGTTTAGATTATAGATTAGAAATCATCATTAGGGTCCTCGTTAGGGTCAATATTGATTTTTGTTTATGATTCTTTGTCTGATTGTCCTAGACTTTATCTGAGTGGGGTTTATTTATTTTACGTTGAGTGTGGAGCTTGCTGCTGCTAGTTCTGCTGTGCTGTGTTTATGCTACTGCTCCTGACTTGCCTCTCTTGATTTTAACAGCCGCTACTCTTTTGTTGTACTTGTTGTCGTTGCGGTGCTGCTCTCAATGTCGTGCTATTGTGCAGCTGCGACTAATGTCCTATGTTATTGCTACTGTGTTCTTAACATCCCCTTTTTTTGCTTTAGTTGTTCAATGGGTTTTGGTTTTGTTTGAGCCATTACCTTGATGTTTGTATTTTTGGCGGCGATATATTTATTGTGGTCCGTTGTAGCCTATCTTTACTACATGTGTGTACATCTTGAGTGAAATGAAATAGTTTTTACTGTCACAATGGGACTCTTGAGTGAAGCCATACATCAGCTACCAATATATGTTGATTGGATCTCTCAGGATTTGTACATCTTAGTTTCTTTTGAAGTGAACTTACTAGATCCTTTTGCTTTCTATGATGACGCTTTTGTTTTTCCTTTTCTTTTGAAGTTTGTGTTCAATTCTCTATTCTGTTATGACTTTATTCTTGTGTTCTTCTCTGTTATTTTTGTGGTTCCCATTTTTGTGGTTTGATTCTCTGTTATCTATTGGATGATTATTTTCTCCCTTCAAGGATTCAAAATTCTGATTTTATTTGATAGAATAATAATGGCTTCACGGCTGACAAAAGTTCTAATGACCTTATTTATAAGTGCTCCAAGCTAAAAGATCAATTGAAACGAAGCTGATCAATTAAAAATATTAAGCCTGTATTAATGATCAGATCAAGTTTGACGTTTCTTGTTTATCAATATTGTCTTAGCTGATTAGCATCAAAAAAATATTGTCTTAGCTGATAGTAAATGGATTGACGACTTGAATAGAAATGGTCAGGCTCGACAGTGAGTCTAGGTCTTTATCAATATTGTCTTAGCTGATTAGCATCAAAAAAATATTGTCTTAGCTGATTGTAAATGGATTGACGACTTGAATAGAAATGGTCAGGCTCGACAGTGAGTCTAGGTCTTGATAGTTCAAAATAAAAAAAAACTTTGCTTATCAAAAATACTGTCTGAAGAGTCTTAACTGGAGTCTTGCTAGTAGAATTAAGGGTTTCTCGGATAACTAGAGTGTGAGCTTGGCTGTTTAATTATGATGGTGTTTTAGATTTCTGCTGACTACATCAACAAGCCATTCATAATGCAGTTGATTCTAAGTTTGATGATGCGATTCCGTTCATAACTATCTGAAACTACAAACGCCAATGCAGTTTTCCAATGTTCTTGAGGTCATTTATTACAATATTGCTATCCCTTTTGTTTCACTTACAACTCTCATAGCATGACCTGTGACAGGCTTCACACTAATCTCTTTCTGATGCCTTAGTAGTCTGATCTTCATCATATTCTATAAGTCTTCATACATTTTTTTGTCAATACAGACTTTTATTCAATAAGTCCCAATGCATTTACATTTAAAGTGTTAATATTATCATTGTGCTATGAAATTTTTCTTTCACGATCATATGCTCATTTTCTGATCTTTACATGCCTTCTTACTGCATTGGATTTTGTTTTGAATTTGATTATTGCATATGTCCTCAATCAATAGTTTTAATGATATTAATTTTTTTTTCCCCTTTTGATTGATTATCTTATATGTTGATTTTACACAGGTAAGATTAAGAGGACTTTTTTTGGCTACTCGTGACTTAGTGAGGATTGCGCCGCATTCATCTTCTTCTTTTAGTCCTTTTCATTCTAGTTTTTAGACTTATGGCTACTCGTAAATTATGGACTTATGGCTTACTTTGTATTACGTTTTTGTTGAAATAACTTATATGTAATTATGCTCGTTTAATCGCTTTATTTTGATCAATATTGATCTAGCAATATATATTTGATTTGAATATTGTATTATTGTGTGTGTGTATAAGTATAATGGAAGGCAAATTGTGATACTTGTTCCCGTCACATATTTGGGAGCAATTATTCATTTAATTGTTGAAGCAATTTGGGAGCAATTATTCATTTAATTGTTGAAGCATTTCGTTTGTGACGGAAAAAAGGGTCACAATTCATTGAACAAATTTGACTCATAAAAGAGTCACAACATATCCACCTTAAAAATAGTGACCCTTTTTAAAAGGGTCATAAACACATATTTAGACTTAAAAAAGGGTCACTATTTTTCCTAAAAAAGGGTCACTATATGCCAGGTTTTCTTGTAGTTGCAACTAGGGGAGAGAATGAGCCTGGCCTGTTCGCGAACAGATCGGGCTCGGCTCGGTCAACGCTCGGCTTGTTGAAGCTCGGCTCGAGTTCGGGTCGGCTCGAAAGCTAAATGAGCCAAACTGAACTAGATTAGGCTCGGCTCGTAAGCTCGTGAAGAGGTTCGTTAAGTTTTATAATATAAAAATTATTTATAAAAAGTAATATATTATCAACAGGTTCGTTAAACTCGTGAACGAGTTCAGGGTTCAGGGTTCTGGGTTTGACAATTTATGTTTAAAACATTAAGTATTAAACAATTTGTGTTGTAGTGTTTTTTTTTCTAATTTTTTCCGAATGTCTAACGTCTAGATTTTGTCCCCCCGCTTTGAGAATCCTGGCTCCGCCACTGAATAACCATGTTAATCTATTCAACCCACAAGAATAGACTTTAAAAACCTTATCTCCCCTGATCTTTCATTGTGCTTTCATTTGGTAGTGGAAATGATTTCTTTGGTCTAACCTATTCACTTCCTCTCTCCACTGCCCCATAACCACCCCCATCGACAAACACAATAAAATGAGAATGCTGTAGCTAAAATCATATTCTCTTTAACAAAAATGATTTTAATACATATGTTCATGCTCTCTTGTCGTGTTATGATTTTTATTAAATAAATAACACTACTAGAAACGCATAAACATATACTCCGTGTAACATATTTGACAATACACTTCTTTCTATAGTATCATTCACTATGCATACAACAAAAAACAAAGATACAAGCTTCAGCAGCTATAAGCATTACTTTATGTGAGAATCTATATAAATTCAACCCTAATTTCTTTAAGAGAAGTTAAGAACACAAACCAGCATAGAATCTTCCACTCAAGTTTGGAAGTTGTAGGAATATATAGATGCATATAGCGGAATTTCAGGAAACAATTTCCTAACATCTATCATACGATCGCAAACATAATCAAACATATGAATCATTCAATAGGGATTAAATATCAAACCTTTGTAGCGTGATTTCCCTGTTGTATGCAAACTTTTGAAGATCCGAGAGCCCCAAGGGTTGCTCCTCTAATCCGTCCACGAGCACCAGTTGGACACCAACATTTGCTAGAACGGAAGAGCGAAAATCCTCTTGCTTTGGATGGTTTAGGGAATAGGTCTAGGGTTTCTCTTTCTCTCTCTAGTGAAAAGAAACTGACTAATGAATTGAATACCTAAACTCTAATATTATAGCATATATATAATTTTTTTTTTTTTTTTTTTTTGATTAAGAGATTAAGTTAAGTCGGCGGGCTAACCCCCTACAAGGCTACTAGCCAGAGGAAACACCAACACATTCGGGGTAAGGCATGCATAAGATGCTAAAAACGCCCAAAGATAATCTGGGGGTAAGGATCGAACCCTCGACCTCGAGGGGGAGTCTTCTTCATCCACTTGAGCTAACTCCTATCCTTTATAGCATATATATAATAGAAGAGTCATAGGTTAGTTAGGAGAACTAATTCTCCTCCTATTCTCCTTTGGACCGGCCCACAAGTAAATATGATTACTAAAATAATTCACTTTATTATCTTCATAATAACATTCCTATTTATATGTAGTAATTAGGGCTCAGGGCTCAGTGAATACTTAAACATTGTGGTCTCAGTTATTAAGGGAGACTAAAAGTTAGTAATGCTCAACGGCATAGATGGTTAAGGAAAGATATTATAGTGCATCCATAAATTACATGATCTATTTTAACCAGTGCACTGTTGTTATTAATCACGTAAAACGAGAAAATGTACCAAACACTCTCTTAAGAATTTGGCATCGCCCGGTTTTCTCAAGGAATCAATGGTCTCCATTATAAATATTTTATGCAGCTTCAAGAGGTATATTTGCAATGTAGGAGAGGTCTGAGTTCAGTTCACAGTTACTCCTTCCATCCTAATATTTTTGTCTCGAAAACTATTTTCAATAGGTCCTAAAAAGAATTTGTCAGAAAATTATTGAACTACTAAAGATAACAAATAGGGATGCAGTTGATTGGAAAAGGTGGGTTTTGCTAACCAAATATGGTATTAACTATTAAGTCTCCGTATTTCTAATTTCAATCTTTTATCCGTGACCCTCAGCATCATATCTATTTTCACAGCCAATAATAAATGGTGGTATGAGAATAAATTTGTATGTAATAATACTGTAATGAAAGACTTATGTCAATATCTATGGTAATAAAGCTTCATCCTAACGTGTGCATTCCTTATTTAAGTTTAGTTACCAATCTATACCACCTAAAGAGGTAATAGAAAGTTGTGAAGATAGAAAAAGTGTATTTGAGATAGGCCAGACATTATTATGAATATTGCCACGAGACACATACAAAAAGACCTATAAATTCATTACCACCATTTGCTTCTGATGCTAAATGGGTCTTTAGTATTAAGTTTAACATTTTCCAATATGACAAAGCACCCTATGTACTACTCATGTAGTATGTACACAGTACAGAGGTAAGGCACTTAATTTATAGAGGCACAATAAGTAAAACTGAAAGGGATAATGTCTCACTGTTTAAACTTTTTTTTTTTTTTTTTTTTTTTGGCAACACTGTTTAAACTTGGTTTCTAGATCTTTTCTATATTTTTCACATAAAAATTAATGCTTGACCCTACTGAGTACTGACTGACTCTTAGAGCACTACATTAACCACCGTTTGTAATTGGTCGAAACAATGACTAGCAACTTTGTGAACTTTCTAAATCAAAGTCAGCAGAGTCAAATTAACGTGTAGACTATAGCCAACAGAAAGTAACAATGAAATTTCCCAAAAGCCACTGTTCAGAGGGCCACTTAATTAGACAGTATAGCCACCCAATTAATAATTGTTAATAATGTTCATAATAATAAATATAAAATAGAATATTGAATACAAAAAGATAGCAATACTGGATTCTCGGTATACTTTTTTTTTTGATTCACTATACTACTTTTATAGTTGTTATATAGTTACAAAATTGTTTATAACCATTAAGAACCACGCGTTTCTCATTCAAAATACTTCTAGGAGATTGATTAGCGAAACAATACATAGAAAGTCAAATTTTCTAGGACGTTGAAGAAGATGGTGTTGTTTGGCAAAAACATTTTAATTAGAACTCTCCTATAGTGGAGGAATTTACTTACCAGCCCCCATAAGTAAATGAAAATTCCCATGGAAAGTTAAACTTTTCATGATCAACCAAACAAGATTATACATTTCCGAAGAAATAAAATTTCGTGTGAAAACAAAAATTCCTAGGAAAGACTAATACCTACATTGTACCAAACAGGCACTAAGTTTTACTTTAGCATATGAAAACTTGACCCACACTAAATCTTCAATCTTGGTAGTTTCATCGTCAAACAATTCATTACCACAACGTAGCTTCCAAGGCTCTAACACTATTAAAGTAAACACAAAGGGAAAGACCCAACACCACATCCAAAAACACTCCAGACCTAAAATTCTCAAAATAAGATTAAGAAACCTCTGAAAATGTTTGACACCAACATCCAAATGCCAACACTTAAAACGATCATCTCCACTGCTACCTCTGCTGCTGCAGCAGCTATGCTGATACGTGGTCTAGCTAATGACTACGTGCCCAATGAATTTCAATACTACATTTCCTGTAAAATTCAAGCTTTCTTTGCTTTATTCTCCTCTGAAGTAACCATAATCATCAATGAAGTTGATGGAATGGTTAAGAACCAGCTCTTCTATGCTGCAGACCTTTACTTGGGGACCAAACTCTCCCCTTTAACCCACAGGTTCCGAGCCACCTTACCTATCAAAGAGACCAAAATTGTGCTCTCCATGGATAAAAATCAAGAGGTGATTGATGTATTTAATGGTGTCAACTTCACTTGGAGAAGAGTATCTCAACATATAGAAACAGAGGGGCGATGGGGATCCAACTCTTGTTCTGAGATTCAATATTACACGTTGAGCTTCCATAAAAAGCACAAAGAGGTGGTGTCCATCAGCTACTTCCAGCATATCCTAGAACAAGCACAGGTGCTCAAGAAACAAAAAAGGACCCCAAAGCTGCACACCTTGGACCCTGAACTAATGCGTATGACCAGAGGGAGTGATTGGCAATCGGTGAATCTCGATCACCCTGCTACGTTTGATACTCTAGCCATGGATATGGAGATGAAGAAGACGATCATGGAGGATTTGGACAGGTTTGTGATGAGGAAAAATTTCTATAGAAAAGTTGGGAAGGCGTGGAAACGTGGCTATTTGCTGTTTGGACCTCCAGGTACTGGCAAATCTAGTCTGATTGCAGCCATGGCTAATTACCTGAATTTTGATATATACGATCTCGAGCTGACGGACGTTAGGAAGAACTCTGACCTTAGGAGACTATTGATAACAACTGCTAATAGATCAATACTTGTGGTGGAAGATATTGATTGCTCTGTCGACTTACATAACACAAGAATTGTGTTAATATTTATTATGTTGAAAATTCATAATATTTTACTGTCACGCAGTAAGATTCGGTTTGATGATAAAAAACAGCAAAAATAGAGGATATTAGTTAGACGGGTTAAGTGGATTCGGTTCATGTGTTTAATAATTGGGTCTTAGATTTTTTGACCCGTTTATTAGATAGTTCATGTTCGTGTCATGAGTATCTCAACCCGTTTATGTATGACACGAACACGACCCAACCTAACTGTTCGACAGCTCTAATTATACTTTAACACATTATTTTACTTACATATACCTCATAAAAACAAATGTCATTGTGAAAATGTTGTTAGATTAGTCTTAATGTATGTTTTTAGAAAAATAAAGTCTTTATAATTTTTCCTAATAGCTAATCAAAGAAATTAATAATCAAAGGCATGCATTGGCAAACGTGAAATTCCAAATGTTGTATTTATTTAGAAACATAGCAAAAATAACATCCAATGACCTTTTAGTGACGTTTTTATGTTCATAAAACCTAGGTGACGCTATCAGGCTTGCTTAATTTCATTGATGGGTTATGGTCAAGCTGTGGAGATGAGAGAATTATTGTGTTCACAACAAATCACAAAGACCGACTGGATCCAGCTCTTTTACGACCAGGACGAATGGATATGCACATTCACATGTCCTATTGCACCCCATCGGGACTAAGAACACTCTCTTCCAATTACCTTGGGATCACAGAGCACCCACTTTTGATGGAAATTGAACAACTGATGCAGGAAGCAAAGGTCACCCCTGCAGAAGTAGGGGAACAATTGATGAAGAGTGAAGACTTAGAGGAGACACTAAAAAGGCTCATGAGTTTTCTTGTTCAGAAGAGAAGTGAGGATCTCAAAAGCACTCAGCAGAAAGAGATAGCAGAAGTGGAAAGTAAGGAGTTGGAAGAGGAGAATATCAGTTGTGAGCAAGACGAGATCAAGAAATGAATGCGAATACCACATATCTTGTGTTCAGTCAATATTAATGGCAAAAAAATCATCCAGTAACGTTAATTACGTAAATCCTACTATTGCCACCTATTTATAAAAGTGTAACACTATACATAAATTTAAAAGAATTTATCATAGTTTCAGTAAATCAAAGATGAAAAAGTATAAGGACTCAAAGTAGCTTGTAGGAAAGCATCTAAATAAGAAAAAGAGAGTAAGCTTTAAACTGCCATCTTCATTTCAATTTTCTGGTGAGGATCATATCCCACGAGTTCGAAATCAGTTGCTACAAAAGAATCTATATTCTTGTTCTGAGGGTTGATCTTCAAAACCTAATTAGAACAAATGTTAGATTTCATTTGAAAAGAGAATTCCAACAGACTAAACAAAAACAAGTGACTTTCCTACTTCAAGATCAAAGCAATATCACATCATGTTCATATGATACTTACAGGAAAAGGCTTAGGCAGATTGTGTAGTTGTTCTTTTAATGGCTCAATATGGTTACGATAAACATGAGTATCCCCAATGACATGGACAAAATCCCCAGGAAGAAGATCTGCAAGGAAGAGAAATCTGGTAAGCGCATATAACCATAATCAGCAATTAACCTTTAGCAAAGATGAAGTTAAACAGCAATAACTATCTGCCAAAACAGAAACAGCATCACCAATATGGAGCAGAATCCATGTATCAAATATGACCTCATTGGTCTCATAGGATGCAACATTTGGATATTTTACACACTAAGGCCATGTTCTTTTCAATTTAACAAAATCATATCCAGTAAAAATCAGTGTTGATTAGCAAAAGTCAGTTTGAATCAGCAACAATCAGATTTAATCATTATACAAGAAAACACTAGAGAATCAGTAAACATGAGTTTTAATCAGTAAAAAACAGTTTTAATCGCTTTCAATCAGTAAAAATATGTATTGATCCGTAAAAATGAGTTCAGTTCAATAAACTCAGGTGAAATGAACAGGGCCAAGCAATTAAAATATTTACAGAGCAAGAGTCTCAAGGCAATGCGTACCACAGACATGAGCAATCATGCATGTCAAAAGAGCATAAGATGCAATATTAAAGGGAACCCCCAAGCCCATGTCTGCTGATCGCTGGTACATTTGACAGGATAGCTCACCATTTGCTACATAGAACTGTAACAGAGACAGCAACTCAGTAAGTACTACAGAAAAAAATACATAAAAGCAGACAACGTGTACTTGGATCCCAACCTGAGCAAACATGTGACACGGAGGCAATGCCATCAACTTAAGATCAGAAGGATTCCAAGCTGAGAGGATGATACGTCTATCATCCGGCTTATTCTTAATTTTGTGGATAACATCTAGCAACTGATCCAATCCTTGCCCAGTGTAGTCAGCATGCATGTCAGTATATCTGTAGAGTTTAAAAGTAGGATTGAGAACTAACATCTGGCTTCTTTATGAGTAGCAACATAAAATAACTTTTCAAACATCATGAACCAACCTAGCCCCAAAGTGCCTCCACTGGAACCCATAAACAGGTCCTAAGTCGCCTTCTTCTCTGTCTGGAAGCCCAATGCTGCAACAGGACAGATGCATGTCAAAGGAATTATGCACAACATTAGCGTCTCAGTAGACAAAGTTGAGTAGCAAGTTCACAATTTACCTCTCAAGGTAAATTTTGGATGCATTTCCATCCCATATATGTATGCCTTTCTCCTGCAGAACCTGGAAACAAATGAAAACACTCTTTACATCATGAATTTCAGGCAACAAATTCAAAAGTCACTCAGACCAGCATAGCCATGGACACTGGATGCAAGCAATAATAATAATAATCTCACAAAAAAAGGAAGGTACAAAAATATGTTCCTTTATGGAAGCGTACGTTCCTCTAGGGGTCAGGATCTAAAAAGTATCAATAAGAGAATTGCCCTTGGTTCTCGAGCAACCTGTGGTCGGATAATTTGCCTTCCCCACCCCCTTCCCTTTTATTATGGGTAAGGGTGTGAAGACACTTCAAGATTTTGCAAGTGAAATTTTTACATATAAGTCACTAAGCCAATATGTCAGAAAACAGCACTCAGAACTGAAGACTACAGAACCTCCATTGTACACCCACGTGTACCTAGAGCTAGGTGTACCCAAGGCTAATTTCTGCTTGTTTGCTTCTTCAGAGCTTTCAAAAGGAACAAAAAAAAATAGCTTAGGTGTATCTAGAGCTATGTAAACCTACGTGTATAATGGAAATAGCACACAGTCTATTAATCAATGGAATAAGCAGTATAGGTAATTTCTACAGGAAAAGAAACATTATGTCTCAAAGGTGTTTCAGGTCTCATGTTAATACTTGATCATGAGTTAGTTAGGAAAGCCTAGTATCAAAATTCACAGAAATAATTTATTAACAGCAGGAAAGCAACAACTTCATTAAGTTTTTTTTTTTTTTTTTTTTTTTTTTGGGAGAAACAATTTCACTAAGAATGAAAGAAATGTTGGAGCCAACAAAAAATGAAGCTCAGAGTTTAATTTGGGAGAGGAAAGCATACAGTTTGATTACAATAAAATATCAATACCTTAGCGCTTGTTGAACCACTGATAAACCATAATAATTCCTCAACAACACCTCGCCAAAACACCCTCTACAATTTCGAATAAAAAAAACATGTGTCAGCATACAGAGTATAAGAGTTCACATAGACGTCTCACACAAGTAATATCGACACTCACAATTTCAGCTTGGCTTGGTAATATCAAAATCTAAAGCTACCTGATATGTATGACTAGTCAAGTCAGCAAGCTACTTCAAGCAAAAATAAATTGCGAGAAGCATAAATAGCTGAAAGCTATGTCAGATAAATAACTCTTAAATAGTTATTACATGCCTTGGTTGTAAGAAGAGGGAAAGTCTTCCGCAAATTGAACCGCATCTGTGGACAAAAACAAAATTATTAATAACTACAAAACCAAAACAACAGTAAAGAAGAACTCAAAATAATTAGACTAATTGATGCACCTGGCAACCAAATTTTGATAGGGTACCAGTCCCCGTCCTATCATCCTTGAGATTCCCACTTGACAGGATCTCTTTAACTAGCTGAAGGTACAAATGCTCCTCATGTCTATCAAATACCAATCGAGGCAGGAAGGAGAAGTCCTGCACCTCAAACTTACCAGAAGTTGTTTTGGAGCCATTACTCTGAGTACCAATATCAACCGCAGTCCTCCTCACACGTGCATATGTGACAAAAGAGTATCGTATATCGTTCTCAACATAAGGGAACGATGAATACCAAGGCTGAAACAAAGAACTATCCACGGGGGAATAAATGTGTCACATTCTATATCGGTCTCAATCTCTGTCATATGAATCGCATCACAATCTGGAGCATTTAGTGCTTCCCTAAATCCAATAAAAGACAACAAAAAATAAGTATGCAATAGAGAAGTTTCTTTCCAAAATATATAGAAACACAAGATGAATGCCCACCTCAATATCTGACCACCACCAATGACAAACACCTTCTCAATTGAAAGATCATACGGGCGCATTGCCAACAGTTTTAAAGCAGAGTCCATGCTATCACAACCCTTAACCTTATCCAAATCTCCAGCATCAAAATCCCGAGAACGAGTGAGAACAATGTTAAGTCTACCCGGCAAAGGCCGAAACTTAAGAGGGATGCTCTCCCAAGTCTTTCTTCCCATTATTACAGCATTCATTTTATCAGTTTTAGATGTTTGCAAAGTAACATCCTTGAAGAATTTAAGGTCCGATGGCAATTTCCATGGCAATTGGCCATCTTTGCCAATACCCAATTCCTTAGTTGCAGCAACTACTACTTGGTACGACCTTCTCAAGTCGGTTTTCTCATCGATTGCTCCATTAAAAACGTTTCTGACCTCACTAACCATCGAAACTCCGCAAATATTGATAAAAATCTGCAATATAAAACAGTAAAAAAACTCGGAATTGGAAATATTTTAAGCATCAAACTGTTCTTAATTGAAAAGGCAGAATTAGGGCAAACAATTACATACACTAAAAACTGCAAACAGATGAATTTGCTTCAAGAAATTGAGCAAGATTATAACAAATATCGGAAATTCTAGGGTTTATGTATGAGAATTAAACATTGCGATTATTGATGCGTTGAATTAAAATCAAACGAAAAGATATACTTACCGATCGCGATTTAAAGGAAAATATCGATTTGATTTTGACAATGGCAGTACCAATTTTTGGAGAATTTAGAAGCTCAAAAAAAGCAAAGGAGTCAAAAGGAGTAGAGAAGAAAGAAGTGAGGTTTAGCCTTTAGGGGAAGAGGAGAGAGAGACTGTGTGCGTGTTCATACAAGGAAAAGGCGCGCAAATTCGCGCCAATAAATGTGGTTGTTGGTACTTTAGGGCCTAGGACTAGCATTTTAAACTTCCTTCTCCCGAGTTTATTTTCAGTTCAGTTCAATTCAGTTTAGTTCAGTTCCTAAATGATAATCATTACTATTAATTAGTTATAATTCAGTTCAGTCCAGTGGTTTTTTAGATGAATGATATGATGTGATGTGATGTGATATGATATGATATGATATGATATGATATGATATGAAATGGTATCCGAGTTTTTTGGAGGATCCATTTCCCTGTATTTCGTTTCCGTAAACTGAAGTTTACAATCTATATATGTATAAGGAACAAGAGCATGGAACTTTTAAAGAGGTATAGGAACAATAGGAAACGATAGGGTGTCACATTTAGTGACTCGCACATACGGAAAAATAGCGTTATGAACGATTTTGTTAGATGCGTCTAATATATAAATTTAAGATATGAAATTTTTTGCTATACATCATAGAAAAAATTGAATTGAAAATATTTAGATTTTTGAAATGATTATAGAAATATTAAATTTATAAACGAAAGAGTTTTACAACATTATACAAAAGATGAATTATTAAAAAGTTATGGAATTTATTGACACGCCTAATAATTTTACCTCGAAAAGAAAACAACATACAAAATATTTGGTGGGACTTGGGAGCATTGCTTGAGATCTGATCATACGACTTAAAAGATCCCCAATATTCTTTGCTATAAAATTTGTACAAATTCTTAAATGCTACCAAAAAACACCTAGAATTATATGTTATCACATAATTTGCTCAAATGAGTAAAATATAAAATATGTTACATTGTGAGAGCGAGCACCTAACTCTTGGTGCTCCCTGGAGCACTTGAAAGGCTTTGTAAGATTTGTAGGCCATATGCTCCAATTTATCGTATTATCGTAAAATATGTTACATTGTGAGAGCGAGCACCTAACTCTTGGTGCTCCCTGGAGCACTTGAAAGGCTTTGTAAGATTTGTAGGCCACATGCTCAAATCTCACAATTTCTCTAAATTTATCGTATTATTAAATTTGAATTAATAATAACGAGTTGCAATTCATATACCATCCAAAAACTTCAATTTGCTTAAACTATACGATTCTAATCATCTAACTTTTGTGAAATGAATTGTAAATCCAAAATTTCAGAACAAGCTGTCCGAACCCGGATTGATCCAGTTACATCAAATAATTTTGAAGATCCTAAGCACTTTTGCAGTGGAAAAAACAAAAATGGAAGAAAGCAAGAAGAGAAGAATAAGCAGGACGTCAGCAGTGAATTTATTATGGGTTAATTAGAAACCATATAGTGACTTCCAATCACGCAAAAATACATTAGGGGTGCTCCGAGGAAGCTGGTACAATAGATGACTAATAACTCTAATATTACAAAGCATGGTGCACCCTCCAGGCAAGGCTTGCCCAAGATACATCATTATAACTACAACTGCCGAGTACACGAACCTCTTAATGTTGAATGAGAACAAAGGTTTTTCGCGGTCTATAACAATTACAGACCAGTAAAGTATCGAATATGGTCTTCAAATGTCTCGCCGTGACGGATTTTGGCAACTGATCCATCTTCTTGCACCTAACCAAGATAATATAACAATCAGCAAGCGCAAAAAAAAAAAGGGTCCATGAAAAAGTAGTACTTCTCCGTTTATCTTGTAGTTGCAAAACTTCACTTTCACGCTTGATGACAATAGATACTTTATATAATCTATCAGTAAAAACAATAAAGAGTTGATGGTTACATGCTAGAAATTTGTTTTTAAATGTTAAGTCTAAACTTTTTGGTCAAGCTTAGTACATGATATTGAAACTAATGAAGGTAATGTAGTACGTGATATTTCAATTCTAAAATGCCTCGCAAGTTCATATGCTGTGAATCAGGGAGCAACATCTGGAAACAGATATTTGCCCCAACACCAAGAAACTCAGATACGGATAAGATTACATACCCAGTATTCTGGTGGGCGCATCTTGAGATTGTATGTCGAGGCCATGCTCATGCAGTAGGCACCTGCATCATGAACTACTAATCCAGTTCCCTACAAACCAAAAACGTAGGGTTAAATATTGAATCTTTTAATTTACATATTGAAGCAGTGAGCTCGAAGAGAAGAAAAAGGGAATATTCGTTACCCTCGCTGGAGTAGGAAGTTCCCGCTCCTTGCCCAAGAAATCAGCTGACTCACAGACTGGGCCAACCACATCAAAAGTAGATACCACTGCATCCGATGGAGCTGGAGTAACTAACTCTATATGCTGCAAGATGTAATTTACAGTAGTTAGTAAGCCTTTTAGACAGTTGCAGGACCCAATTTTCCTTGCTAGTTTGTGTAATTCAATTGACAAGAACTACCCGGGAGTTCACTTACTTGGTAAGCATCATAGAGACTTGGACGGATAAGTTCCGCCATGCTCCCATCAATCACGATAAAATTTTTAGTACCGTTAGTTTTGACACCAGTAACACGATTAATTAGGCAACAAGTATTTGCAATAAGTGATCTTCCTGGTTCAATGATAAGGTTAAGATCTCGTGACAGGACAAGTTCACGTACCTGCAATAAGCATACATGGATACATTATCATAAATCAATGGGACAATTTTTTCTTTTCAAGTTTATTCAGCTGCGATCAACAAGATGAGTACTAAAGAGAATGCAAACTAAGATATACTCGAACCAAAGAACCTCTATGCAGTTCACAGATTCACAGATCATTGTTTATATCCCTTTTTAAGGTGAACTAGTGTTTGATCCTGCATAATGCACAGGATTTTATTTTCAATTTCATTGTGCTAAATTTTAACTGGATTAGAATAGAAGATGGTAGAAATAGTGGACAGCGGTAGCATCACAACAAAATTACATACGCATAAAGGAGCTGGCTAGTATGATGATAGCAGTGGTAGTTTACAAAAATAAGGAGATTTGAGAAAAATGATGTGGCATTGAATTGATTTTGAAAATGATAATGGCATGCAGTTAGTACCCCCCCCCCAAAAAAAAAAAAAAAAGTAAATTGCACTTATTATTATAAATTTGTCCCAAAAACAGAGTTTCTTTTGTTGGCTTAATGGTTGAAGTATGTCATGATATGAAGCAAAAGGTCTTGGGTTGGAGCATTCTTTATACCTCTTTTACTCTTTATTTTCAGAAGGCCTTCAAACTATTAGAAGATACATAGTTACATCTTGTGCAAGGCCATACTTAATATGTAGTATAAATTTGTAAATATACTAAAGTTCCACAATTCCACAAACTGAAGTCAAAGAAAGATTACAAAAGAAAAGCTATTTGTAACTTGTAAGAACAAGACACATGACATTCTCCAGTTCTCATATGGCCCTTGAATCCACATATTTTAATAGAAACTTGAGAAAAAAATTCGTGCACTATAACACCTAATTTCAGAAATCAATTCCCCAAAGGATGATCATAGAGCAAGTCCGTAAAATTTTATCGTCAATCATCATCATAACATCAAGCTAATCATATGTATCAGCATAATAAGAAGCTTCATTTAAAGATTTGCAAGGGCCTTACCGTGTCAATAAGATCTCTAGGTGTAGGAAGAACAGCGCCAGTGTGATAGTAATCTATTCCAAGACCACCTCCAATGTTCAAGTAGCTAATTTCAAAACCTTGGTCACGAATTTGGTCTATGTAGTCTACCATAAGGACTGCAGCATCCCTAAATATATCAACCTGTACAGTGATAAACGAGAAAATTCTTTAACTACCAAGTGGCTCTGAATACAAAGCAAATTTAACCACCAAAAACAATAGTCCTGAAGAATAGACAATCCAAAGTAGCAACTCTGTTTTTATCTTTAGGAAGACATCAATATTCTGGAAGTTATAACGACAATAAAAAGGACAGGTAACATAAAAGACTGATCAAATAAGCACGGACATAGACAAGCTTAAATACCTTAGTAATTGTTGACCCAAGATGGCAATGAGCTCCAACCAACTTCAGCTCGGTAGGATGTGCTTTCACAGCATCTAAAAACCACTGTAATTTCTCATTCCTAATGCCAAATTTGGAGTTCTTGTTTCCAGTGGCAACATAAGGATGGACCTGGAAATAACAATCAACTGGTAAGTCATACAGAACCACAAGAACAAAAAGAGAAATTTTGCTTTTTTTACAGGAATGCGAATGAAAGTGCTCCTATGCAGTTATGCTTCATTGACAGGTGACAGTTATAACCTCCCCCCCAAAAAAAAAAAAAAAAAAAAAAACTGTCACTTGTTACTATCAATGACAAAAAAAACCATGCAACGGATATATAGTATACCTTGTTATAATAATTAAAAATGTAAGGATGCAAATCAAGCCACTCATAATCAAAGCATGGCATTGGGTGCTTGTAGAAGGCAATAACTGCTTTTACAAACAAGTCCAGGGTAACGGAAATAAGGAGTCTGTACTCGAGTAAGTGATTTTGGAGCTCTCTAGCACAACTTAAATCAGGTTTCCTATTATACAAGAAGAAAATGTGGATAAACCAACACAGGCTTCTAGTCTCCCATGGAGGAGAGACATTGAGATGAACAATAATTGGAAGGGGAAAAGGAAAATCATCTTCTAACAGTGAAGATGCCACTGAAGGAGCCTATTTTAGGGGATCTCAAACATAGTTCATGCAGTTGTTTCACAGGGATATTCAGTTTTCAAGTTTTTTATAACGTTTCAATAAAAACTAAGTTATCAAGCCAAGTTTCTAAGTTAATCTAAAGCAACTGGTTAGCGTTAATAAAGCAATAATAGGAAAGGATGCCAACAAAACTGACATACCTGGGGATCAACATCAGGGTTAATGCGGAGTAAAACATTCACCCTTTTCCCTGCAATTCTAGCAGCTGAAACGATGTTGTCCAAGTCAAACTCACTGTCGATGTTCACAAATACACCACTCTCAGCAGCAAGGACCAAATCCTCCAATATCTTCCCATTTCCATTGAAGATACACCTATCATCAAGACATCAAATCAGCGCACAAGCTCGATCATTTCAGAGTCCAATCAATTGAGAGTACACAGAACATAATTTCCAGCGTAAACAAATTTCCATTAGGCTTCAACTTTTAAAAGTCAAATCAAAAGTGGAAACTTTACATCATTCAATTCAAAGAAAAAGTAATGAATTGTTAGACACAAATTATAACCGAGATATAATCTTGGGAAAAGATTATGATGCATGAAACACAATACTATTATCACTCAAACCCAAGTAATATCACTCAATATGACAATTCTACTACACAATATCCCAAAATTAATTTTGAATCAAAATTTAGCACTAACATAAGTATGAAAATTAAATGACACCTTTTACTTAATCATTGCCCCAACTCACTAAACAAGTTTTTTTTGCCACTAACTCCATGACAAGCTAAGAAGTAACAATACATAGCCTAAATTAACGCCTTTCGAGACGAAAGGAGCAGTATGAGCCTATAAACCAGCTCCAAACACCCCCCCCAAAAAAAAAAAAAAAAAAAAAAGCATCATCATCATCAGACCACTCAGAGCACAAATATACACTATTACACTTCATCCCTCACAAAACACACTCATATACAATTAGAAATAGACGTTAAAGCCACACAAAAAATCAATAGCATAAACAATTCGAAACATTGAACAAAAAACCATAATCAATTCCTCCATAAACCTCACAAATTATCATACTTTACACTCCCAACACATTTACACCAATTTACATTAGCAAATGAAAATTCTTGAAATTACAGCATAAGTCAGTAAAATGATCCATTTCCAAGCAATTAAACCATATAATACAATCTTCAATTTCACCATGAAAAATAGATAAAAAGATGAAATCTCTTACTTGGTGGGATCAAATCCAGCAGCCAATGCAAGTCTAAGTTCATTACCACTAACAAGAACAGCCCCACAACCCAAACTCCTCAAATGTTCCAAAATCTTCAAATTATTATTAGCTTTAATAGCATACCCAATTATTGACCTCAACCCTTTAAGAGCATCTGTATAAGCCTCAACATTTCTAGTAATTTGGGGTTTACTATACAAATAAAATGGCCTTTTTTCAACATTTTCCATAATATCTTGCACTTTATTCCCTTCACAATACAAATACCCATCTTCTTTTTTAATGAAACAATGCTTCAAATTGGTGGTTTTAGGGTCTAAAGTTGCAGCTTTTGTTGCAGTGGGATTGTTTTGGGAAAGAACTGACTTGAGAATTAAGGGTTTTGGAGTTAAGGGTTTTTTGAAAGTGATAAAGGGTTTTGAAAGAAATGGGGTTTTAGGGTTTTGGTAGAGATTTGGGGTTTTAGAAAGGGTGGTTGATTGAGAGAGAAGGTGGGTCGCCGCCATTGTTGCAGCTCTGGAAGGAGGAGAGAGAAAGAGAGAGAGAGTGATGGTGTAGGTTATTACTTGGGATTTTGTATGGGTCAACGATGATGGAGATAATAACGGTTGATGATGGTTGGTTAGTCCGGTTTGAATTTCAGTATCAGAAATGAACTCATCTGGTTTGTATGGGCCTCTAGGATTTGGATTGCCTAACTAAATAACCCAAGAAAACCTAAAATAGAATGGGGCAAGATATGGATCATTTTTAGGTACAATCATTAGATTCGTTATATGCTTTCAGGAGCATGGTGACTACCGACTAGTAAGATTCTATTCTTTTGGATTAAACTGAATTAAAATTGTGAGAGGAATTTGTCTCAACTGAACTGAACTTAATTTAATCCAAAATAACAGGGCCTAAGCACCCTACTGTATGCATGTGTAATAAGGCACGTGTTAATTGCTCGTTGACACATGATGTAATTGTAAATGTGTCATACTCAAGCATTTGCACAAAAATCGTGTGGGTTTCGTATGCACATGCAAAAGGCGGATTAGGATTGAGCATGCTTTTGGGAGTAAGATTAACGATTAAATAGGCAGATTAGGATTGAGCACGCTTTTGGGAGTAAGATTAACGATTGATCTTGTAAGGTTGTGATTTGATGAAAACATGAGTGAGAATCAAGAATACAAGAACTGTAAGATAACTAGCAATATCCTAAGGAAGCAAAGACCAATAATGCCTTGAAAATAATATTTAGCGCAGGTGCTAAATTGTATAACCTAATTCCTTCCCACGAAAAATACAAACACACTCACTCAAATGCACTTACAGGTGAATGTTTAAATCCATATAAGCTTATGCAAAAAAATGAGAAGGAAGAATAAGGTAAAAGAATAATCGAGAATAATTTTGTGTAAACATAACTCCGTACAAGTTGAAATAATATAGTATGGAGTATTGCGATCAAAAGAAAAAAAACAATAGGTTTGATAGGATTTATTAAGGATTTTTTGGATAAAACGCCCTTATGTTTGGTCATTTTTAAAACAATCCCCCTTTTGTTTTTTTTTTTACTGAGCCCCCAGACGTTTTATAAAAATTCAGGTTGCACCCCCAAACCCTTCAATTTTCCATTTTCCATTTTCCATTTTCCTCCATAATTGTTGCGTGAAATGACCTGTGTATCCTTGGGTAATTAAAACCCTTCAACAAATCCTATCATCTCTCTCATTCAATTTCTTATTCTCATTTCATATGTCTCACCTGCTTCACTCAGTAAACTCATCTCTCTCTCTTGTCATCATTTATACCTTTTCATCTTCTCTTTCAGTCTCTCTCATCCAGTTGGGGTTGCAACACACACACACTCTCTCTCTTTCGTGAAAAATCCACAAGTTTTTGGTGCATTTTGCCTTCTTGATGCTCCTGATTTTTTGTTCAACACCACAAATTTTTCCACCTTTGGCTTAGTGTCTTGAATCCTTGCCATTTCACTCTTCAAAAATGTTACTTCATGTGTCAACAACCTCTTTTCTCTCACCAGTTCATTAATGATCACCTTCTTCCACTCCTCCCCGCTTCTTGTCAACCCATCCAAAGAATCCACACCCTTCTCTTCGAGTATGAACATCTGAGAATTTGCAGGCATAGAAACTCCTCCCAGGATTTTCATGCGTCCATGACCTCAAAATCTTAGCAAGAATTCCACAACTGCATTTGGTTGCCATAACCCTAATTGAACAATTAACCCAAATTAAAATACGTAAATAAACCCTAAAATCATTGACCTTCCAAAACTGAAATGAATAGAAACGAATGTAACACTTACCTGATTTCAAGGATGTCAGGAATTGTCAATTGAGAGTGGAATTGCAATTTCCCGTTCGAAATTTTGGAGTACCAGCTTCAATTTCTAAGTGTCGGAAAAGGACCGTTGTGAGATAGGAAGAATCCTGAATTGGGGGTGAAGAGGTAGTTATATAATAGCATAGGTGGGCCCTACAAACGTTTAAATTTAACAGAAGTTAGGGGTTTGGGGGTGCAACCTGAATTTTTATAAAATGTTTGGGGGTTCAGTTAAAAAAAAACAAAAGGGGAATTGTTTTAAAAATGACCAAACATAAGGGCGTTTTATCCAAAAAAAATCCATTTATTAATGAGAATTTATGACAAACAGGTAATCCCAAATGTAGGTGAATAAAATCTTTATCAACACCATAACATTATTGTTACAAAGCATCAAAGACAAGAAAAAGTTGTTACGAAGTTTCAATTTCACTACATTTAATTGTGCTAGGTTGTGCAAGACTCCTCGCGCAAATTTGTGTGACCATGTAAAGAAACAAAGGCATTTTCAAGATTGTGTATGAAAAGTCGCCGAATCGTGCATGGAGACAAATAGTTATAAGGTTTTTAAATCCATTGATCTAACATGACAAACAGACGATGTTTTTTTTTTTTTTTACAAAAGAGGAAACTAGTCCTAATTAAAAAGCAATCGAAGACATAGTTAACACACAACGCCTGGCCATTTCATGCGCATCCTGCACTTGATCTCTGTCCACTTTCATAATCATGCTGAAGGATTTTGTCCTCGATCAAGTGTAACAAACTAAATGTATATGGACAAATTATAAAGATAATATATTCAATAATATTAGGTGACCGCAACGTTTTGCTAGAAGCTAATTGCGGTTTGTTTTTTTTTTTTTTTTTTTTTTTTTTGGCGACAAGTACAAACAAACAAGCAAGACCTAAGGAAGTTTATCGCTCTGTCTCGCAGAAGTAGCTAAGACATGAGCCGCATGCACTTCCTGCCTATTAACTTTGCGAATTTCATAAGAAATAAACTTACTACAATTTATTTTAATATCGTAGACTATCTTTGGAAATTTCAAATGGTTGGTGTTGACTTCTAATTGCCCGAAGTAGCTCGACTGAATCTGTTAGTAGTTGGACACATCTGTATCCATTGTCATGGGCTTCAAGCATACCTCTAAGAAGTGCTTGCGCTTCTGCTTGTAATGGTGTCAGGGCCAAGATCTTATCATTACCTTCAAATACTTTATTTCCATTGACTGAGGCTATCCACCCTATTCCTGCTCTGGGATGCTTCTTTCTTTGCGATTTCCAAGCTCCGTCTATTTGAATTATGCAAACGCTTCCCTGGCACATACCTCCTGAAAAAGGTTTTTCAGCGTAAATCATATTGTGTGCTCTGATCGATTTTATTTCTCGCTTACGGAGACCCTCTCCTTCTTCCATTTCCTTGAGAAGGATATTTATAGAATTTATGATTGAATTAGGGTTTTTGTCTGCATTGCGAAACACCACATTATTTCTATGTAACCAAACAGCCCAAAGGGTGGCTATGAATTCTCTAACTCTTGATGAGGCATGACCATCCTCTTTCCAGAGAATAGAAAGGAAATTTTTTATCCAATCTGCAATAGGGGTTGAGGTTGCATTAGTATTTCGAATACCCAATGAAGAGCAAGCCCAGACACGTTTGATAATATCACAGTCTCTGAACAGATGACCTTCACTCTCCTCTCCCGAATTACATAAATAGCACCTTTCTTGGACTAGTATGTTCCTTTTTCTTAGGTTGAGGTTGAGTGCGAGAGCTTTATTGATAATTCTCCATACGAAGAATTTCCATTTAGGCCTAACATTTGCCGCCCAAAGCCTATGCCAAAATTTCATATTAGCTTCTGAGTTGTCCAAGCACCCTTTCTGCTGAAGGAAGAAAGCGTAGACGTCTTTGACTCTAATTTGTCCTGATCGAGAATGACTCCAGATAAACTCATCCTGTAGATTTTCAATTGGAATATGTGTAGCTAAAATTCTGACAGCTGAATCTCTTGTGAATGTTCTCCAGATTATAGTAGAGTTCCAATTTTTTTTGACCTGGGATCATTAAATCTTTTACCGATTTGAGGCCCATCTCATCTAGGTTAACTTGTTGGCGTAATTGAATAGGATCGCCTCTGAGCCATTTGTCTAATGTAATGTTCGTTTGCGAGCCATCTCCTATTCTTTTCAGGAAACCATTGCGGTTTGTTGGGCTAGTATATTTAGGCCAACTACTAATATGTATTGGGTCCTATGAGGTCACACAATGTGACTACCCTTGAATATTACCCAAATCCATTTGTGAAATGGGTTGGGCGGTTTTTATGATGGATGGAAGAGTTGTAACTCATGAGTTTATTATGCTCATAATGTATGACATTATGAGGCAAAATAAAGCCTCATGAAACACCTCTTTGTAACCACCTTATATAGTGATATGGGGTTACAAAGGAGTTAGAACTTTACAACATTTTAGTAAAGAAAATTTGATTTTCTTTGCTCTCCTCTCTCTCCTCATTTGGCCATCATACACCTCAAAAGCAAGAGGATTATTCTCTCTTCCGTACTAGCATACGTGGTGATCTAAGGGTTGTTCGTGGACCAACACTAGAGGAACGGCGGTTGACGTTCTAAAGGATCTCCACTAGAAGGCTTGTGGTGGAAGTGGAATTCACGCATCAAGAGGTATATTCTACACTCTTTATAGATTCATGTTAATTTATCCAAAGATCTTGGTGTTAGATGTTTGAGTATGTGATACTCGTTTTCCGCATTAAGCATCTAAATTCCTACAGTGGTATCAGTTAGCCTATTGCATAGATTAATATGATCATGTTGATGCATGTTTTCCTTTCTTTTAATTCATTTAGGGGAGGGTATTAGCATGAGGATATTGTTTGCATGATTAAAATTGAATTTTGATCTAGTGGGAGTATAAAAGTTGTTTATACATTTTTGATACATGTATATATACATATATCATTGTTATATTGTTTCATGTTTTAGTTAAGTTGTTAATTAGAATGTGATGTATATATGTATGATTCATGATTTGCATGCTTTGAGGTTTTTATGCTTAATTTGATTATGTATAATATCATGGCATGAATTCTTGAATTTGAGGCCAAGTTTGATTTAGTTATGCATAAAAGTGTTTTAGTGTATAAAGAAAATCATACGTATTTCGATTAAAATTGCTTAAATTGAAATCGGAAAAGTGGAAGCAGTGAGCTTCTCGCGAGTCGCGACCTAGCTCGCGGGTCGCGAGCGGTGGTCTGCCATCCTTGGCTCGTCTCTCTTTCAACGGATTAAAACGTTAAAATCCGTTTATCCCTTAATGCATATTAATAAGTTATTATGCATGGTATCCTATGTTAATACTTAAATGAATTAAAATTATGATGGGAGTTTCATTTTGTGACATTTAATTTTATGTTAGGATGTTAGTTTTAATAAGTTGACTAATTCTTTCATGCTAGTGTTTGTGATTAAATGTCATGCAATGCTTTTATGTTTTAATATGATTAAAATATATGTGGTACCTTAAAGTGCTTATGTATTTTTCTTTAAATTTAATAGTTGATTAAATTTGTTAGATTAATATTTTAAAGCCCTTGGGAGATAAATTCTAATATGATTGAATTTGTCTAGAGGTACTAACCATTTAATTTAATATGAGATAAAATTTGGTTGGTGTTATTATGTTTTAAAGTCGTTGAAGCATAATAATTCATTTTAATAAGTTGATTAAAATGCATGTTTTATATATATATATGATATTATGGATGCATGCGGTGACTAGTATGGCCCAAACTTGGATAGAAATTACGATCTGCGTATCGTTAATGTATTTTTGTAATTTAAATACGATCTATGCATCGTTGGTATTTTTGTAATATTAGTTTAAATTTCAAAAATTATTCAAGTTGAAGTGATTCAAGGATGGAGATCCGATGTTTTTCATTTCCATAAAGCACAAGGATGGAGATCCATGGTGATTCAAGAATGGAGCCCTTAAAGAGTAGTCTTTAGGGTTAGAGGCCATACTAGGATCACATTTTACTTTATGCATTTAAATTATTGCTTTTGAATGCTTACTAAGTTTTATTATGCATGTGATTTATTTTTGCAATGAGTTCACTAGTAATTAAATCACATAATAATTTACTTAGGTCCCTAAAGCTAATATTGGGTAATTGCTATTCCAAATAAACATCTACTAAAATCTTGATCGTTAGTAATAGGTTCTGCCGAAGCAGAGTGTTACTTCCAATCTTGGGATAAGTAGAGTAAATTTCCGAAATTTGCATGTTTAGTTTGGTTTGGCCCAACAAAATCATCAAAACAGTTTTGGATTTTGAAGCAAAGGATTGAATTTTTGTGTTTGGGTGACAAGTTCTGTCTATGATTAGGAAGGCTTTCCCCAACGTTGTGGGTAACTTCCTTACCTGGAAACTTTCATCACCTTAGCAATCACCCATCAACTAAGAATTACAATTGTTGTAATTAGTAAAAGAGTTTACTTACCTTTGAAATTTGGTTTTAAGTTGAGGCCAAAGTCCACTTATAAATCATGTTTGATAGGGTCTTAGAATCACTTGATTCAAAAGGGACACTTTTAAAATTGGTCAAGTGCATAGCTTTTATTTTAAAGTGTTTAAAATTTGTTAAAAGCTATTGATGGTAAACATACTTATTACTTTTGCATCTTCTATGTAGATATCATGTCTGGTAACAACAATAATTCACCTTTTAACTTACGTTCAATCCTTGAAAATGATAAGTTGAACGGGAACAACTTCCTTGATTGGGAAAGGAATCTGAGAATTGTTCTTAGATTCGAAGGTCGAGAGGATGTTCTTGAAACCCCGATCCCGGTTTTAACGACCACCTCTACTGAAGCCGAAAAGGCGGCCAATAAGGCCATTGCAGAAAGGTCGGTAATTGTTACCTGCCTTATGCTCGCGGCTATGGAACCAAGCCTTCAAAAGAGGTTTGCAAGCTTGGATGCCTTCACTATTATCAGACAGCTGAAAACCATGTTTCAGCAACAAGCTCGGATAGAGAGGTATGAAACTCACAAGGCTATTCTTGAGTGTGCGTTAGTCGAAGGCAAGCCAGTCGCCACTCATGTCTTCCAAATGATTGGTTATTTCGAGGCAATGGAGAGGTTGGGCTTTCCTTATAGCCAAGAGTTGGCTACTGACATCATACTACACTCCCTTCATGAAGGCTTCAACCAGTTTAGGTTGAACTTCAATATGAATGGGGTGTCGAAAACCCTTGTTGAGTTACATGGGATGCTCATGACTGCCGAGCAAAACATCTCTGTTGCATCTAAGAAAGAAGTTCTTATGGTTCAAAAGGGGAAGCGTTTTAAAAGGAATGGGCTGGCAAGAAAAAGCAAGCCAAGGGCAAGCAAGTTGCCGCTAAGACTGCTGATAAGCCACAGGCAAAGGCAAAGCCAAAGGTGGCTGCAAATGCCAAGTGCTTCCATTGTGGTCAAATAGGCCATTGGAGGTGTAACTGCCCGAAGCATCTGAATGATAAGAAGTCTGGGGATTCTTCTTCAGGTATCTATGTCATTGACATTAATTTAGCAACATCTACTTCTTGGGTATTTGATACCGGTTGTGTTTCTCACATTACTTCGAATGTGCAGGGACTAAGAAGGAGTAGAACCTTGGCTAAAGGGGAGGTAGAACTGCGCGTTGGAAATGGTGCAAGGGTTGCGGCCGTTGCAGTTGGGACTTATAGTCTACCTTTGCCTTCTGGTTTAATATTAGAGCTTAATAACTGTTATTATGTTCCTGCTATTACCAAAAACATTATTTCTATTCCTGTTTTGGATAATGAAGGGCTTTCATTTACAACTGAGAAAGGTTATTTCTCTATTTATTTGGATTCAATGTTTTATGCCATTGCTAAAAGGTCTAATGGTCTATATTTCCTAGACTTAGACAAAGATGTCCTTAACATAGATAGCAAAAAACATCGGTCAAGCGATACTAATCCTACTTACTTATGGCATTGTCGTTTAGGACATATAAACGCGAAACGCATTCAGAAGTTACATAAAGATGGACTTCTAACATCTTTTGACTTTGAGCCATTTGATGTATGTGAATCATGTTTAATGGGTAAAATGACAAAGTCACCTTTTACTGGAAGGGGTGAAAGGGCCAGTGATCTATTGGGTCTAATACATACTGATGTGTGTGGACCAATGAGCACAAAAGCTAGGGGAGGGTTTGGGTACTTCATTACTTTTACTGATGATTTAAGTATATATGGATATGTCTATTTAATGAAGCATAAGTCAGAATCGTTTGAAAAATTCAAAGAATTCCAGAATGAAGTCCAAAACCAGCTTGGGAAAACAATTAAAGCACTACGATCCGATCGTGGTGGTGAATATTTGAGCCAAGAGTTTAGTGATCACTTGAAGAGTTGTGGAATTCTTTCACAACTCACTCCACCTGGAACATCTCAGTTGAATGGTGTATCCGAAAGGAGGAACCGAACACTACTTGATATGGTTCGGTCTATGATGAGTTTTGCTGATCTTCCCATCTCCTTCTGGGGATATGCTCTCGAAACTGCTACTTTCACACTTAATAGAACTCCATCAAAGGCAATAGAAAAAACACCATATGAGATGTGGAGTGGAAAAACTCCAAGTTTGTCTTTTCTACGTATTTGGGGTTGTGAGGTTTATGTAAAACGTTTACTTTCAGATAAACTCGCCCCTAAATCAGATAAGTGTTTCTTTGTGGGTTATCCCAAAGAGACCAAGGGCTATTACTTCTACCATCAGACTGAGGGCAAAGTGTTTGTTGCTCGTTGTGGTGTCTTTTTGGAAAAAAGATTTTATTTCCAAAAAGGCAAGTGGGAGTAATATATTTCTCGAAGAGGTTCGAGAAAAGCAACAAATGGACATAGTTCAAACTATGTTAGAGTCAGAAGCACAAGTGCCAGCTGTGGAGTTTGAAGTAATTCCTCCTTTAGAGGAATCTTCTCCCATAACTGACCAAGTGTTGGAGGACGTGCATCCTGTACACAAACCTCTACTGTCCCACTCGAATCTAATTCGTGCGAAAATTCTCAAATTGTTGAGAAGAAAATTTCTCCTGTTGCAGCCCCTCGTAGGACTAGTAGATCAAGAATACCAAACAAAAACTTTGTTGATTTCTTGTTAACCGAAAGTTCTGAGATAATGATCTTAGAATTTGAGGAACCTACTACCTACAAGCAAGCTTTGATGAGTGAAAACTCCGACAAATGGCTTGAAGCCATGAGGTCCGAAATGGCATCTATGTCTGAAAATCAAGTATGGGACTTGATGGATTTGCCCGATGGGGTTACACCTATTGGTTGCAAATGGGTTTTCAAAGTGAAAACAGACAAGGATGGTAACATTCAGGTTTACAAAGCAAGATTGGTTGCAAAAGGGTTCAAGCAAGTTCATGGTATAGACTATGACGAAACCTTTTCACCAGTAGCAATGCTTAAATCCATTCGGATACTCCTAGCGATTGCTGCCATTTATGATTATGAGATTTGGCAAATGGATGTCAAAACCGCTTTCTTGAATGGGTTCTTGAAAGAGGATGTGTATATGACACAACCGGAAGGTTTTGTGGATCCAGAATATCCTAGGAGGGTATGTAAGCTTCAAAAGTCCATTTATGGATTGAAGCAACACTAGTGGAGAAAAACGAAAGGGCTGCGGTCAAAACAGCCCTAAGGGCTGCGTTTTTGGCCAGCAGCCCTTCACTAAAAGTGAAGGGCTGCGGTTTTTGACCGCAAGGGCTGCGGTTTAGGCTAAAAAACGCAGCCCTTCCATATTGGAAGGGCTGCGGTTTTGAGCCTACAACGCCGCCCTTCTTTGTACAAAGGGCTGCGGTTTTGACCATAACCGCAGCCCTTTTGACCCAAAAAAAAAAAAAAATTTATGCATTTTTTTTACTCCTAAATATCAATATCGTATTTTCGATAGTACGAGCAAAACAAACATATAATCAATGCAAAACAAACAAATAGTAATTAATTAAACACTATAAAAAGAGACTATCAACAAATTCCGCAAGAACATCACTAATAATTAACACAATTGCATTTGCAGCGAAGAATTGAATTCAATATAGCATCGAATTTCTAAAAGCGAACTAATAATCAATCGCAAAAAAACAAACGTGTAGAAATTGATGAAACACGATGAAAAACAACAGAAAAAGATAATGAACAAATTCCAGAAAAATATCAATACTTGGAACAAATTCAAAGGTTTTCAGAAGAGAGTCGAACAAATCGACGCAATGAGGCGACGAAAAGTATGAATGGTGACTGGTCGTGCCGTGACTAGCGTGAGGCGTCCCGCCACGACTGGCCGTGCCGTGACTGGCGTGAGGCATCCCGCCGCGACTGGACTGGTCGTCGTTCCTCAAATCTCCTTCGAACTTCGAAGCTCGTCGTCGTCGCGGCTCCTACAATTCGAGCTCTTGTTGTTGACGGAGACGGTGGAGGAAGGTTATGGAGTTGTTGTGGTGGTGGATTCGGGTGGGCCCCAGCCGTCGGGGTTGAAAGGGACGAAACCGACTTCGAAACTTCCGGCCACCATTGTTGATGCTGTTGGGAGAGAGAGATGTCGAAATTATCGCGAGGAGTGGGGCAAATTCGCTGGTGATGGTGAAGGTAGTGGTGGAGGAGGAAGGGAAGGAGTGGAGGGAAGAGAAAGTTCGACAGTAGACGAGGGAGGCTAGGTTTTAGGAGTGAGATTTGTGAGAGAGGAGAGAGAATGAGGGAGATGGAGCAATACAGCTGAGTATATACATGGATTAAAAGCCCGCCCTTCCAAAATATTTAAAAGCCCATTGAAATGTTTTTGCGGGTAGGTGAAGGGCTGCGGTTTTTGGGCTAACCGCAACCCTTCACTATTAAGGGCTACGTTTTTTAAAAAACGCAGCCCTTGCACCGCAGCCCTTTCGTTTTTTTCCTCTAGTGCAAGCATCCCGGAGTTGGAATCTTCGTTTTGATGAGGCAATCAAACTGTTTGGTTTTCTCAAAAACGGAGAAGCGTCTTGTGTTTACAAGAAAGAAAGTGGGAGTAACATAGTCTTCTTGGTCTTATATGTAGATGACATACTTCTCATAGGAAACGACATTCCCATGCTTGAGTCAGTCAAGGAATGGTTGAAGAGTTGTTTTTCTATGAAAGACCTTGGAAACGCTGAGTACATTTTGGGGATCAAGATCTATAGGGATAGGTCTAAGAGGATGATTGGACTTAGCCAACAAACTTATATAGATAAGATCGTTACTAAGTTCAATATGGAAAATTCTAAGATAGGTTTTCTACCCATGCAACATGGTGTTTCGCTTAGCAAGACTCAGCGTCCTTCTGGACCTGATGAGATTAAGCGAATGAGTAATGTTCCTTATGCGTCGGCTATAGGATCCATTATGTACTCCATGATTTGTACTCGCCCAGATGTTTCATATGCCTTGAGCATGTGTAGCAGATTCCAATCAAATCCAGGTGACGCACACTGGAGTGCAGCTAAGAATATCCTAAAGTACTTACGAAGGACTAAGGATAATTTCTTAGTGTATGGAGGTGAAAGTGAGTTAATTGTTGAGGGTTACACAGATGCGAGCTTCCAAACTGACAAAGATGATTTCCTATCCCAATCTGGTTTCATCTTTTGTCTAAATGGAGGGGCAGTGAGCTGGAAAAGTTCAAAGCAAAAAACTGTCGCTGATTCTACAACAGAAGCTGAGTACATTGCTGCGACAGATGCAGCAAAGGAAGCCGTTTGGATGAAGAAGTTCATTCTGGAGCTAGGAGTAGTGCCTAGTGTTGGAGATGGTATTGTTTTACATTGTGATAACAATGGTGCCATAGCTCAGTCTAAGGAACCAAGATCACATCAAAGGTGTAAACATGTACTTAGGAAGTTTCATCTCATTCGAGAAATCGTTGAGAGAAAAGATGTAATAGTTAGCAAAGTTCATACGGATAGCAATGTCGCTGATCCTATTACTAAACCATTGCCTCAGCCTAAGCATGAGAGTCACACTAGGGCTATAGGACTTAAGCATGTAGGAGAGTGGCTTTGATTGTGTACTATTTACTTTTAATTAGTTCACAGTTATAGTTACTCTTGTGATATGTTTGGTTATGTTTATCAATAAAAGGTTATGTTCTTATTTAATCTTGGTTTAGTATTAAATAAAACGTTCAAAGTATTTTATAACGTTTGATAGGATTGTCAGATATGTGATTTGACGAATGAAACCTTATCCAGTGAACAGGAGTTATAATTTACCTTGGTCCCTAGTTCGAATCATTAAAATTGAACGTAGATGATTCTGTTTCATGGACTAGATTGTAAGTTGATTGATAGCGCAGTTTCATGGGCTATGGGGACATAGAGATGTCTAGTCATTTGCATAGGCGTGTATAGTTGATACACGTTGGGCAGACCTAGTGGGAGTTCTCTAAAAGGTTTATGAGAATCTCATTAATATATTTAGTGGATTCCTTAGACATGAGTATGACACTATTCATACTTAAGGATTAATATGTTTTTGACACTGCAAAACGTCGTGCCGTAAAAGGAGGCCATAAAAGCAGTGATCGGAACTGCTACGAATTGAGTGGGAGTTTTGGTTATACAAGACTGGATAAAGTCCTCCTAAGAGTTAGGATTGGTGTCTTGGCCTCTTGAAGAGCGAGAACTGAAAATGCATGGCCATGCTCAAATGGATTAAGGAGTTAATCATTTGTTTCGACAGTTCAAACTCGGATTTCAAGAAACAACTTGAATATTGGTATGGTTTACATATGATGTTACCATGTCATCAAGTTAGACATTAAGCGACTTAAGGAGTTTGAAGGTTACACACTTGTTCTTAGACAAGTGGGAGATTGAAGGATTTTGTCCTCGATCAAGTGTAACAAACTAAATGTATATGGACAAATTATAAAGATAATATATTCAATAATATTAGGTGACCGCAACGTTTTGCTAGAAGCTAATTGCGGTTTGTTGGGCTAGTATATTTAGGCCAACTACTAATATGTATTGGGTCCTATGAGGTCACACAATGTGACAACCCTTGAATATTACCCAAATGCATTTGTGAAATGGGTTGGGCGGTTTTTATGATGGATGGAAGAGTTGTAACTCATGAGTTTATTATGCTCATAATGTATGACATTATGAGGCAAAATAAAGCCTCATGAAACACCTCTTTGTAACCACCTTATATAGTGATATGTGGTTACAAAGGAGTTAGAACTTTACAACATTTTAGTAAAGAAAATCTGATTTTCTTTGCTCTCCTCTCTCTCCTCATTTGGCCATCATACACCTCAAAAGCAAGAGGATTATTCTCTCTTCCGTATTAGCATACGTGGTGATCTAAGGGTTGTTCGTGGACCAACACTAGAGGAACGGCGGTTGACGTTCTAAAGGATCTCCACTAGAAGGCTTGTGGTGGAAGTGGAATTCACGCATCAAGAGGTATATTCTACACTCTTTATAGATTCATGTTAATTTATGCAAAGATCTTGGTGTTAGATGTTTGAGTATGTGATACTCGTTTTCCGCATTAAGCATCTAAATTCCTACACATGCACCATTCAAACTTATTGCCCCATTTTGTGATTTCCTGCGCTGTTCATTTCAAGTGGATGAATCTTGTTTTCGAGCTTGGTAACATAGAAACTAAGTTAGTGGCATCTGTAAGAATCGCAATCTTTCAAAAATTTCTTTGAAGAGCCCATTGTAATATTTGTAGACAAGCTATAGCTACAAATGATGTTATTAAGGCCACTGAAATCATTAGTTTTAGGTAGTTCAAGTGGTGAAGTTTTGATGAGGATTATATGCTTAAGATCTAGGTTTAAATCAATAATAGCAAAAGCAATCTTTAATGCCTTCTTGAGAATTTTTTTTAGGCTTCACTTGGATTGTCTTCAAAGACGACATTTAGTTGTTGCAAAATAATTAGATATGATTCAACTACAACCAACCAAAATTTTGAACTATAATTTCTAGTTCAATTATCAACATGTCATACACTAGGAAAATCTAAAATACCTATACTATTGGGGGAAAAGATTTTAACAATATGTGAAATTGAAAATATTTGTTTAATTTGGTGAATAATGTCCAACAAGTTCAAGATTCGAATACAATCATGAAGTTGAAAGCACCATATAAGCACCAAAAATAACTAAATTCTCGCTCACAATCGATATAACAAGGAACATCGGCAAGTAAGAAGTGTAGAACAATTAGCTCACAAGAACATCGTTATTCGGGTCATACGGGGGGGTCATATTCGGGTCACCTTTATGTTCGAGCCGGACCGAATGTGGGTTTAATGAGTCGGGCTGCCACCATCGGGTCATTCCCAACCGGGTTTGGTCAATTCGTCGACTTCTATTTTCGGGTGGACACTTTCGGATGAGAATCAGGTCCTTGGGCAGATATTTCATTGCGGATCAATGGGCAGTGGCGGATCCAGCATGGGTTCAGTGGGTTCAACTGAACCCACGTGGATCCGCGAAAGAAACTGGCATTTACAGGTCAAAGAAAAATCACTTATAAAGGGAAAAGCGCCAAAGTGATACAAAGGTTGTGAAGTTGGCTCATCGGTGTAGTCCGCGTGAGGCTTTAATGCCTTGGCGTGCAAGGTCGCGGGATCGAATACTAGCAAAGACTATGTTGTATTTTTTTTCTTTTTCTTTTTTCCCTCCTTTTGTTTTTTATTAATACAACTTATTTTTTTATTCTTGGTTTTATTTTTCTTTTGATCCTCCACTTTCTAGCTTTCCTTCTTCACAAATAATCCCCTCCCACTAGGTACTAATATATTAATAAGAAATGAATCTAGTTTAATTTTCCTTTTCTTCCAATTAACTTGCTTAAGCAATCAATTATTGATAGCATTAATAATATATTAGCCAAACTATATTACAAAGACCTTGATGTTGGAATCGTTAATTATTAATAGCATTAATAATTTATTAGTCAACATTTATAAGTGTTTTCAACAGCTTTAAATATAAGTATTAACAGTAAAAATTTGTCGCACGCTTCGCGTGCGTATAAGACTAGTTTTTGTTCTACGTTTAAATAAGTTCAAACCCACGTTGTTCAATTCTTGGATCCGCCACTGTCAATGGGTATGGGTTTATTTTACCGGCTATACTTATTACAACCACACATCAGCCGATATTGTTTCCCATATTGGATTAAAGTTAATTTATACCCAAGTAGGGATAATGGCATCAAATAGCATTGTTCCCTAATAATCACTTCATCCGTTTAATTTTATTATATACCCACCACAGACATGATATCTTTGGCTAATATATCTAAGTGATCAATAATACTTTACTCACCTACTAGGATTGTGCCGCTTATTCGCATTGGATTATGTAATTATATCTCTTTTTTTTTTTATTTAATTCACTATAATCAAAGCAAATTCCGGCAAGAAATCACTTAGAAGTATATCTTACAAGAAGAAGGTAGGTGGGCAGATTGCCTGCAATTAGGAATCTATAAAAGTGTTTTAAAGTTTAAAAATAATTATCATACTTTTGTAATGTAAGATTTTACATGCATTTCCTTTGACTTGTAAGCAGGCCATATTCACTTTAATATATATTAATATATAATATAAAAGTTAAAATTTAAAGAGAGTGACCCCAAAAACTTCGTGGAGGACCTCAATCATGCATAGAAGAGTTGGAGCCCTTCTTATGGATTTCATCATCAAACTAGCCTACCTAATAAATAATAATGATAAATTAAAGGGTAGACTATTTTATTTTATTTTGTGTAGAAACATTACATGTTGGCCTTAAAGCTTTCTTGTAGTCGGTTCTCCTGCATTTAGGTGCGAATTTATTGCCCAATTATAATTTACTAAGAATTTTCATATCTTCGAAAGTTAACTAGTCAAATTGAAGAACAAGTCAATTGGAGGTGTTTCGGAAGGCAAAACTTAAAATTACCTTGTTGGTAATTTATGAATGCACTGATTAGTGAGTAGCTGAAAATCAGTAGTAAACAACATGGTAAGAATTCAATCACCGTTAAAAGAAGAAGAAAAAAAGCATATCAACTCTGGAAAGCAGCATAGCCGTCTACAACACCATGCATGTATATAATGATGCACTCGATTGTAAGATATTAATTGAATTGTACAATATGTAACGTGCGCTGTCTAAAACGTTATAAAAGATAGTAATGCTTATTAGCTTTATAGTAATGCTTATTAGCTTTATAGTAATGCTGATTAGCTTTAATCTTTTATAAATAACGTGTTTAACAACCTAAATCTCCTATACGTCCATATATCCAAACCCTAAAAATAAAGTTTGATGTTCGAATATACTATAAGGAAACAACATATCTGAAAGTGTTAAAAATCTTTCATAATTAATAAACAATAAGTCATATTTAACTTTTGTGGTTAAACCTTGTCAACTTTGATCATTATTTTATATCGTCATGACACAAACCACAATAAACAATACTAGATAATAATCTTGCAATATCATTTTTAGAAGTTACAACTAGTTACAATGGATTCATCATCAAATTTAAATTATAGAATCCAATATGTACGCCAAGATTATGTTTGAAGAATATGATATAATACTCCATGATTATCATATGGTAATTTTAAAGGGAAAAGGGAAATCCACTAGAGCTAAAGAAGCTGCCCACGGTTGGTATTCTTGGTAAAGATATTGGGAATTTGGCGGGTAGTACACCAAGAATCATCCAAAAGACAGTTGACAAAGTTAATCACTAATCAGCATCAAGAATATTAGTTTTTTTTTCTTTTTCTTTTCGGGTGAAAGCATCAAGAATATAAATTTATCTTAAGGTTATGAGATACAAACCTTACTATTAGACCATTCATATAACTAACTTCTTGTTTAGCAACACTTTTACCTTTAAAGGGTCTGTAGTGGGGTTCAGTTCCACAATCTTGAGGCTATGAGATACAAATCTTACCACTAAACCAAGTACTACTTAGTTTTTGTCTGATTAGTATAATTTGTTGTACTTTAACCATTAATATCTTTATAGTTTCACATTAGTTTGAATAATCAAGCTTTATTATACTATATATATTAGGATAAATTCATTAAAAATTAGTCACAATTTGAGATAGTTTTACATGGACTGACATAGTGACCTTCTTTTCATATAGTCACCTACTCACCTTTTACAATATTAACCTACCATTATTAAATATAGTGACAACTTTTTATTTATATAATTACCATTTCTTACATTAGTTTATTATAGGGAAAAATATATTTTATAACATAGTAACTTTTTTCTCACATAGTCATCGTTTACAATCTATAACTAGTCATCTTCTATATCTATTACTATTAACATATTGACTTTTTTTTCATTAATTACATGTACTAGTATTTGTACTTAGATAATTTTTACCCTAAAAGTCAAATTGGATTATTCACAAAGTATATATTGAAAGTGAAAATCATAAAGATGGACGGAGTGCCTTGCATTTCTTCCTCAGCCGCCTACATGTCTTTTTTTTCCCTCTCTTCCTCTCTCTTTCTGTCACTTAATCACTAAAATGACTAAATTACAGGAAACTAAAAGTATCATCTTCTTCCTAAGACTATGTCAATGGTGTTATAAAAACATCTGTATTAATACAGCACAAATGAAATATATTTTTCCTTCAAAAAACAAAAAAAAAAAAACAAACAAAAAACAGAACAATGAGATTATGTTGTCGTGTAATCCTGGTTGTCCCCTAGCCGTTGTGAAGAGTCTTCCCACTCTATAACTCCCTCCAAATTCTCTCTCCTCCCTTCATTTTGTTTTTGCTCCCTAAACTATTTTTGTTTACAGGTAATTATTTCTTCCTGTTTTTTTTTCCAAAAATAGAAAATCCCAACTTTTTTCCCTTCATTGTTGTTCATTTGATTGTACATTAATAAGTTGGTATTTTTCTTATTGTTTGCTTATGATTTTTTTTTTAATATGTTTTTTATTGTGATCTTGAGCTAGTAATTAATGATTAGTGAATGATAATACTAGGTTTATCCTTTTACTAATGAATCATTTGTTGTATTTGAGAATGATATTGTAGCTTACCATAAAAGGAAGCTTTTATTATTTTGATTTGTTTCTGAATAAACCCTTTTATCTTAATAAATGGTTATGAAAGGCAAAAATAATTAAAGGGGAGTTTTTTTTTTTTTTTAAAAAAAAAAGTGATTGACCTTATTAGGATTTGCTTAATCCAAGATACTAACCATAAATGTTGTTTTTATTTTTTTGGTAAATTCACCATGTTTTCTTTTCCAAGTGTTATCAGTATCTTTCATGATCTTTCACTAACATCTAATTTAAATGGAACAAAATAACCTGAAAAATCAATTATTCATGACATAGTTTGTTACTATACAAATATTTTTACTACATTGTGTGATATGTGTGTTTGCATTGTCCTTCCATTACAGAGTTTTTCGCGCTATGACTAGTGTACAAGCCATGGCCATGACTGATCCCATGTCTGGACTTCTTTCGGGTAAGTGTTGCGCGTTTTTGGATTTTGCTGACTAAATACAGCCCTTAAAATTTGGTTGTATTCTGATAATTTATGATCCATATTAAGTTGATTATGTTGGTTTCCTTTCTCAGACTATGAGAAACCTGATATTGATTATTATGAAGATGAGAAGAAAACAAAGCTTGGTTCCTTCAAGAAGGCGGCTTTTAATGTTTCGAGTAGGTTCAGGAATTCGCTGACAAAGAAAGGAAGAAGAAACAGCAGAGTCATGTCTGTTTCTTTTGAAGATGAGCATGATGCAGAGGAAATGCTGGCAGTAGATTCATTTCGTCAAGCACTTATCTTGGAAGAATTACTGCCTTCAAAGCATGATGATTATCATATGCTGCTTAGGTAACAATCTTTTCTTACTTCTGTTTATTCGAAATATCAACATGGGATGCGATCATACCAGCACCAATGCAACGGATCCCATCAGAATTCTCGAGAATAGGAGTAGGATGGATGAAATCCTAGGCAGTACTTGTGTTGCACCCCTTCTTAAACCCGCCAAATAGAAGAAATATCAAGATTGTTCCTAGACATTTGATGAACTTCGATCACAATCTGTCTCAAATTGTCTAATTTTGGTTCCAAGAGATAATGATAAAAGTATTATTTTGACAGATTCCTGAAGGCTAGGAAGTTTGATATTGAAAAAGCGAAGCAAGTGTGGACTGACATGCTCCAATGGAGGAAGGAATTTGGTGCTGACTCAATCATGGAGGTATATATAAATCGAACGATTAAAGAATATACTTACAAATTTTATATGTTTCTCTCATTTGGCCCTTTCCAGTTGAATTGGAGCTGGTCAATCTAAATTTAGGTTTTGATTTTGTTTAACCAATATTTAGTAGGCTTTCGAGGTCTTCACTCGAATTCAGTCAGGTTTTTCCGTTTGTTCTAAGTCGAATGGGTCATGTACAATTTTATGCTACGTTAGCATGTTATTTGTGTACTGAGTGCCATTTTGGGGGTTCGAAGTGCATTTTTTCTCACTACCTTTGGGTCAACCTTCGAGTTGGATCAGTTTTTGACATGTCTAGGCCACTCACTTGATCTCAAGCGATATTTTTTCTCACTAACTTTGGGTACCCTTTGTTTTCCTGAATAGGATTTTGAGTTCAAGGAAGTTGAAGAAGTCAAGCAATACTATCCACAAGGACACCATGGAGTTGACAAGGAAGGCAGGCCAGTTTACATTGAAAAGTTGGGTCAAGTTGATCCAAACAAGTTGATGCAAGTCACCTCCATGGATCGATATCTTAAATATCACGTTCAGGAGTTCGAGAGAACCTTCATAGATAAGTTCCCAGCTTGTTCAATCGCCGCTAAGAGACACATTGATCAAAGCACCACCATCTTGGATGTTCAAGGAGTGGTATGTATGAGATGAATTTGTAGCATTGCATAAAACCTCTAGTTAAAGTATAACTTCAAAATACCCACATTTAACAAATCATGGTTTTTGTATAAACTCCACAACAAGTCTTAGGTAGGGTGGATTAATGGATTTACAATAAGTTACATGAGGCGTTTGAAGTTATACTTCCCCCGTAACAAAATAGATGTTACTACATGTTGAAAATTGCACTATTCACCTACTACATTTGACCATTTTTTAGTTATAGATAAAATTAATCGTTACTATATAATATGTTGTTTGATTCGCCTCAATGTATACTTTCATAATATTATTAACTTCTTATAATTTTTCACTGATACACAATTAAAGTTTATAATGATCAAAGTACTGCATCGACAAGCGTGACAGTCAACATGTAACGTCTATTTTGTTACGAAGGAAGTACATCCTTTACAATAACATGTTTGCTCGATCTATACAATAAATTATAGTTGCTCCGCTTGATACATAATTTTATGTAATTTCCTGGCATTAAGGGCAAAAAAATCAATTTTGGTGTGTATGATATGTAGGGGCTTAAAAACTTCAATAAGGCGGCAAGAGAACTCATCCAGCGCCTTCAGAAGATAGATGGTGACAACTATCCTGAGGTACAAATCTTTTTACTACTTCCTAACATGATATTGGTTGTTTTGTTCATGGTATTATGATTGGTTGTCAAAACTGAAAATGTTAAGAAATTGTCAATTTATTTGCTTTCCACAGACATTGTGTAGGATGTACATCATCAATGCAGGATCTGGTTTTAGGCTGTTGTGGAGCACTATCAAGTCATTCCTTGATCCCAAGACTACTCAGAAAATTCATGTAAGAATTCGATTAAGAAAAAATTTCGATTCTATTGCTCTCTCACTCTTTAAATACTTTACTTTCTGCTCTATCAAAGTCAAAGTTCATCAACTTTAACCGTTATTTTTCACAAACGTATTATTAATAAATATATCATTTCAATGTAAATCTTCGAACGGTTAACTTTTTAGAATTTTCTATTCACACATTATTAGAAAATTAAATGGTTAAAGAAGTGTCTTAATAATCGTGAAAAAAGCAAATGAGTGATAGTATTTGAGACAAGGGAGTAGAATTTTAGATGGTCTTAAGCCTAATAATTGGTTTTCTTGTCAAGGTCTTGGGTAACAAGTACCAAAGCAAGCTGCTGGAGGTCATTGATGCCAGGTTACTATTCTTTTCCGTTACCAATTTATTTTTACATTTTACAATAAGCTTATTAGCTTAAAAATTTGATTGCAAGTTGCATCATTTTTGAGACTTATGAAGCTTCATTTTCAATATGATGTATAGTGAATTGCCAGAATTCTTGGGTGGTACCTGCAACTCATGTGCAGATAAAGGTGGCTGCTTGAATTCCGACAAAGGTCCATGGAACGACCCCGAGATAATGAAGGTAAAATCTGCCAGAGAATCTGTTTTCATATTTTTACGTCTTATAGTAAGGCTATTTGGAAAACTTTTCTCCATTGAACATTGAGAGGGTATTTTGGTAAATTCACTATATGCACACCTTATACCAATTCGGCAATTCCACCTAGCTAAGCCGTGGAGAACAAGTTCTCAACTTAGCACTTCTCTTCATTAGTATTTGAACTTACCTTTTCCTATGTGCTGATATACTTGGAAAACTTTTCTTCACCCGACAAGTCAGGAGGAGGTATTTTGGTAACTTCACTTGTTGTAGGTCTTATACCAATTCCTCCTCTTTGTTCAGTGGAGCACAAGTTCTCAATTGAGCCTTTTTGTTCACCTTATATTACTTAGCTTGGACTTGCCTTTTCTATGTTTTGATAGTTTCTTTCTATTGCTCCCACTTATACAGATGGTTCGTAATGGCGAGGCCAAATGTGCATCAAGAGGTCCCTTCCCAGTAATAGATGAGAAAACCATAGCTGAAGATGAGATGGCAAAACCCAAGGTACTGTTCTAGAAAATGGACCTATATCTTGTATAGTTAGTATATATGTCGTGTTTCCTAATTTAATTACTTTGTTCATGTAATTTGAAGGGGTGCGAGTGGGATGATTTTCAGTCTTGTGGACTCAAAGTAAGTGTTCAAATGTCATTCATCATCATAGGCTTTTGATCTTTTCACCTTAAGAATACAAGTTTGGTAAAAAAAAATTACATAGATGCTAAAAAGTTCACATCTGTTCAAACTTCAAACTAAGGCAACCTAAATTGAAAGATACGGGTTTTTCATGTGAAAAATATGTAGCCAGAGTAAATAAATAACAACTAATTGATACCTCATCCATCTAAACTATGTTGTAACAAAATAAACATCCTAAAGTGGGCATGTGTACCAACTAGATTGGGGCAGATAGAGTACTAAGCAGAAATTTCAGCACTCGCCATAACATAATAAAGAATAGGTTTAATGTATAGAACCTTGATGAATATTCTTCTCTTGGTTATTCTTCTAACAATGATGAATGGGTTACATTTTTCCAACATATCTAACAAAAGTGTTTTCCAGGAAAATTACTGCAAAGATGCACCAAGTGCCTTCCAATATGAGAGCTTCAAAATGGTAGACAAGGACATGGAAAAAATGTGGATGAAAGCTGTGGCAAATAATAACATGGTCATGTCCAAAGGTAATCATCTGTGCTACAAGTGTTGTTAATTACTGATGCACATTTGACTTTTACTAAAACTTGGTTCTTGAAACTGCAGGTAGTATCCCATCAAAGAACAGTTCCAAGTGTTCTAATCAGAAAAGCAGTAACCATCTTATGACCGGTCTCATGGCCGTTGTCATGGGCTTTGTAACGATGATCAGGCTGAGTCGAAACATGCCCAGAAAGTTCACTGATGCAACCCTATATTCTACCCTGACTTATGGCGATGACAAGGTGAACTCCCACAAATTGCCAGATAACGAAATTTCTGAGGTAGAGTATTTTGCTATGATGAAGCGTCTAGGGGAATTGGAAGGGAAGGTGATTTCGCTTAGCGCCAAACCAACAACGATGCCACCCGAGAAGGAGGAAATGCTCAACAATGCATTGAGCCGCGTAGAAGTCCTTGAGCAGGAACTTGCCTCAACCAAAAAGGTAATTTTTTTGATATGATTTATTCAGTAACTGTGTACATTTTATCCAAATTATTAAGATCAGATAAGTTTTGAAGCTTAATTAAGACAGTGAACTAAGGTTCTGGTAAAGTTTCTATGCTAAGAGTGGAAACTCTGACAAAAATGACCTCCAATCGGCTGAACAAGTTCCTAGGCATAACAGAAGCACGTAGTCTCTATCGTTAGCATACTGTCGTTTTGTTTTATCAGACAGTATGACACGATCATATTGTGCTTAACTTCAAAGTTTTGTAATACTTTTAGCCTTTAAAGGGTTCTTTTTTCAGAACTTTCCAGTAACATACGAGAATTAGTGGTTTGCCTAATCAATTAGGCAACTAACGGCGAGCAATTTACTAATATGGCAATATGACATGTGCTTAATGTACCATACTACTTAAGTAACTTTGTGACTAAGGAATAAGAGAGTGTATGGTTTAGATAGACTTTTCTCCCCCTAGCAACTTCACAATATGTTAAAAATCTTACTTTCCCTAAATCCTAGAAAAGTTTCTAGAGTTATCATGACAGTAAAAAATTCTGACAATAATTGGCCTGTTGCAGCTTCTTGAGGAATCTCTACAAAGACAGGAGGAGATTATGGCATTCATTGAAAAGAAGAAGAAAAAGAAGAAGATGGTATGCCATTATTTTTCACCTACTTAGTTTCCTTCTTTTCTGCACATGGACTTGCTGAATCTAATTCTTATTTTGCTTCCTTTGTTGCAATTGCAGTTCCTTTTCTAAGTGCATTTCAGTTACTCTGATCAGAGATAGTAGACGTGAGATGTCTGTATACTGCGTGCTGTACTTCTAAGAATCGGAAGAGTCTCTAACCTGGTGGTGATTGTGAGTTTTTAGCCCCGCCAACCCCCCTCCTCCTTCCCCCTCGACGTGTGCTTGTTGCTTTGTATATTACAGCTATCATCACTACTATCACAGTTTGCCTTTTTTTTCCTGTGTTATTTCTTCTGAAAACTTTGTACATCGTAAGAATGACTTGGAGGGACATTTGCTGTCAATGACACTATCCCTTGTGTTTTGTAACTTCTGGTGGATAAGAAGCTGAACTGTGCAGTTAAGCTTCTCATAGTGTTGGCTTTGCCACATTTTCCAGGGTAGTATATCTAAACTAAGATTTTTCCCACCAAAATAAAAAGAGCTGAGTAATACAAGCTATATTGATGAGTGCAGAATTATTCCCCCTCATCAACCACTAAACTATACTCCAGGAAGTATGAGAAGCGGAGGAAATTTGTGTGCACATAAGTTGGGTCTCCCGTGCGCATCAAACGAAAGAATCCCAAGTTCAATTAGATAAGAGGCATGACTGATAGCTCTGGAAGGAAGATAGGCTGCAAATGTTCTTATTCAGTCATTTCTTAAGATTGTGGTTTATGTTTCTCTAAGACAATGTTATGTTTAGATTGAGCTTTTTATTCAATTTCTTCTATATTAAAAGAAACAGACATAACAGGGTTGATGTTTCTGAAATTTCAGTGGAAACAAGAGACGTGTACATACGCATTACTAATAAGAGTTGCAAGCTCGAAAAGACTAGGGTGTGTTTGGTTAGACAGAAAACATTTCCAATGAAAAGTGGTTTTCCATGAAAACCATTTTCCCGAGGGAAAACTCAATTCTAGATTGTTTTTTCTATGTTTGGTTGCAAGGAAAGTAACTTTCTTTTTAACCCATTTTTCATTGTCTGTATTGTGTTATTGTTTGATAGAGGTGGGAAAAGTGTGGCTTCCCTTGCCCTCATATGGAAAGTAATTTTCCACCCTTGGAAAATGAAGTTTAACCTATATTTTCCATTCATTGACCCGGTCCAAACCAAACAGAGGGAAGTGAGGAAAATAGTTTTCCTGAAAAACACTTTTCTCCCAACCAAACACACCCTAGATGACTAAATTAAACAAACCAATTCCCTAATAAAGCATTCTTTTTATAAAAAGAATATGGTAAGAAAAAAAAACTGTAATTGACCAACACTTCTTGTTGATCAACGTCCACTCTAGGCCAAATACTACTTGGTCAAAACCTATATATAATATAGCAACAATATTCGACACTAGACTTTGATACGTAAAGCTCCGAATCTTCCGAAGTTAGACAAGTAGCACAGTAGCACAGAAATTACCACAATTCTAGCAATCACTCAAAACCCATTTTGAATTTCAGAACCAGTTAAGCCAGAAGATTTCAGTTTATTGAACACAAAAGCAGGCAAAACCCAGGAGCAAAATGCCAACACTATGCACCAAACAGATCTCTTATATTCTTCGAGTTTCGACGGCTTCACTTTATAATTGACTGGAAAAAATTCAAACACAGCCATCCAAATAGATTGGCTACATGAAAGATGGGTCATCTCTGCTTAATCTGTAAATAATTTTAAGGTATTTTATTTTAGTTTAAAAGACAGAATACAAATGTTTTGAAGGAAATGATGCCATAATATTGGTAAAACAAAATCCCACTTCATCCGGTTAAAAAGATACGAGTTCGATAAATAAATGTATTAGACGAAGAACACCACAAGTCACACAGGTTTCCAGAAACATCATGTAATTTAACTTCCACCCTCCCCTTAAATAGGAACTGGGGGGTTTTTTACTCAACATACACAGATTCTCTGCATCTCTTTACATCATAGCAGTAGCTATTTTTGTGGAACATAAAGTTGATATAGATTCACATATATATCGCATATAGAGAAGAAGATATTGTTAAGAAAATGCCTCAGCTCTCATTGTCATCGAACTTCCCATTTCCTCTGCTTCCACAATCGATCCGCTCACCAGCAAAACTTGTTCTTTTTCTGTTCCAAATGCAAAAAGGGCAATAACAGTTAGGGCACAAGACCCATAGATTAATCCAATGATATCATATAACAATATTCTGTTCACTTGATGCTTACCCGAAACTTGGCTTCCTCTTGACGATCAATATAAGCAAGAAGTTCCTCTTGCCTCATCAAAGCTTCATGTAGAGCCTGTATATAAAAAAACCAATATGTTATTATTGGACTTAAAAGCATTTTTATATTTAAAAAAGCACACAACAAATTTACTTTGGATTTCTAAAAACTATGTACCCATAAAATTTAAAGAAATCATAAAATAGACAATAGACTAAAAACAAAAAAATAGAAGTCCACAACTCCATAAAATCAGATACAACTGCTAAAAGTTATCTAGGCTACAACATTGCCCTTAGGTTGAATCGTAATATCTCACAGGACAGGTACTCTCACTGGTAAAAAAAAAAAAAAGTGTCTTGCACAATATACATGTATCATTACCAGTTTCTTAATAGCAAGTAACTTGTTATCAATAGCAACTAGCAAGTAACTTGTTGTTACTCTAAGATTTGGAAAAACCCTTAAGAGTTCCACAAAAATCAAGATTTTCGCACCGAAAAAAAAAATGGACTGATAAATTTGATCCATATGAAGTTACGAACTGTTATCAGTCACACCACAGCTGAGGACATATTGCACATATTTTCATGTATATAACTAATATAAGCACCAATAAAGATTGTTGACCGAGCTAGAAATAATATTATGGCTTGGTAATCACCGAATATCATAATGAAACAGAACAGACCAGCACAAAGATTATAACATATGCAGCTTTCTTTTTGACAATTATATATCAATATATTTCACCTAACGTTAGGTATGACAACATATTCTAGAGCCTAATGAATAGTCAGAATGTGGACTTGAGAATTAAAAAAACATCGGACAGGTCGGATTTATGACTTTGTCACTGCATTATGCTGCATGATTTCCCAGCAACTTGGCATGGATGAGATAAATAACAAAGAAAGACACTCACAGTCAAAGGACACATGACATTGGGAAAAAATGATGATAACCAAAAGTATAACTGCTCACAAAAGACAGCACAATCCAATATTACAAGAAAGCAACATATAATAATATCAGCAACGAATGAGCTATGCAAATGATATACCTTCTTGGTAGCAATTAATTCTGCCTCCAATGCGTCCACACGACATACAGCGGCATTCAGCAATTCCTCTTTCTCATATGGCATTTCAGAAGGCTTTGATTGAAGTGTATCTACCTTCTCCTCAAGGGCAGTCAGCCTCTTCAATACATTGGGCATGAATTCGGCTTCAGCGAATGCCGGAAGTGGAGAAGGGGGGCGAGATTCCTGCGGAATTGGATCTAAGGTGACGTCAATCACATTAAGCTCGTTACTCGAGGATGCATAGGTTAATTTCTTAGTCACACGGCCTGCCAATGACCGGAATATTGTGAGCAGGGTCATGAAAAAGGCCATAACCATCATCAGCAAACGGTCTCGAATTCCTTCTGGAGTCTTCTTCATATCCGGCTGGGGAAATATCCCTGCATCAAGAAAAACAGTTTTTTGCATTAGGAACTTAACTTATAGCAAGTTATACAAAAAAAGTAATGTCGATATGTGAATTCACATTATATTTAACTGACATCTTTTCTATGTCCCCTGGCTTTTCCCTTTAGCAACTGAAACCCACTAAAGGGTTCTTTTCAAAGAAGGCCAAAGAAGCAAAAACTGCAGAAACACTGAAGTGGCAGGATGATCAAGGATATGCTCAACATGAGTTATAAACCCTATAGCATCACAGCTAAAGTACAAAGCTAACATCATACAGTCGTTGCAAATCCAAATGAGCCCGGAAGAGGAGAAGGGAAATCTAACATCATACAGTCATTGCAAATCCAAATGCAAAAAGAATGACACATCGATGAAGCACAACTTTGTCAAATCTTGAGCAAACCGGCTGACCTTTAGAAGAATAAGATCTTTGAATGGATGATTGCTTCTTCCAACCAGCATCAACGGGTTTATCCACCATGGGTACATACTCGTCATAACCCGAATAGCTGCCAGCAAAGCCTGTCTTTCCAATTGCCTTGACCTACATGGTAACAACAGCAAAAGAAGTGAAAAAATAAATCTATTTCATTTAGCGAGATTGTTGAGCATGTGGCGTTATACAAGGATTAACAGTATAATTAAAACTATTAAATAAAATTAAACCAAGTTGACACTTGAAAATTCACCTCTTCACGAACAGGAGTCAATCTCAAATGTGAGTAATTCATTGCCGCCTTAGGTGAAGCAATATCTTCCGCTTCAGATCCCGACTCAGCAGTAGATGTATCACTCCCTTTCAGCTGTTTAAGAGTATGTCATAAACTCAAACCAATGACTCAAACATCAGAAGCTTCATTCAGTTCAAGCAATAAATATTCATACCGTTGGAAATTGGGGCTTAGCATAAGCAAGAACCTTTCCATCACTGCTCAAGACCTTAACAACTTGTCTTGCACGCCGTGGCTCACCATTAAGAACCATCTGTGGCAAAATGAAAATGCAAAGTTGATTATTTTTAGGGAAAAAAACACAAATTTTCTCAAGGTAATCAGATGCATTCTACATCACTTGTTCTCCTCTAAAGAGACAGATGCAAGAAAAGAAGTTCTGCAACACAAACCTTTAAAATTTCAGGATTTTTCCAAGGTCCCTTATCAGCCAGCATACATCCTCCTTGCTCCGCACAAGTGCAAGTCCCTCCAAGGAATTCCGGCAACTCACTGCATATGGTAGTATTCCATGAGGAAAACTGCACTCAATAACATTCTACATGCTGCAAGGGAAGCTCCATACCAAGAGATATAAATCATAAAGGAAGACAAAAGATATTACCTGGCATCGACTACTTCAAGTAATTTGCTCTGGAACTTGGTACCAAGAACCTATGGAAACAATTTCCCATCAATACTATAAAAAAGACCTCCTATAGAAGGAAGGCATAATGATATGTAAATAAAAGGAGGCTGTAAAACCATCATACATGAATCTTTGAGGTGGTTTTTGGATCCAGAAAAGACTTAATAGTGTTCCACAATAGCCTAAATCCCGGACCAGCATTAACAATGAACATCTGGTATAGGGTCTGCACAAGAAAACAAGTATAATTATGGTTACTCCACATAAGGGGAAAACTAATTCCTTCTCAGCAACGAGTTCTGGAACATACCTCAGGATAATTGTCACCATCAATCTTCTGCAGTCGTGTTATAAGTTCCCTAGCAGACTTGGTAAAGTTTTTCAGACCCTGAATTTGCATCAACAAAATTTCACAACTAGCCATATACTCAAACAAAACATTCCTCGAAAAAATAAGCGGAAAAGAAGATAAATGCAGACGACATACCACACCCTGAACATCTAAGATTGTAGTGCTTGAATCTATGTGCCGCTTTGCAGCAATGGTGCAAGCTGGGAACTTAATTGCAAAGGCTTTCTCAAATTCTCGAACATGATATTTTATATAGCGATCCATCGTAGTTACTTGCATGAGTTTGTTGGGATCAACTTTTCCTAGTCTTTCGATATAAACCGGTCTACCCTCTTTGTCCACACCATGATAACCATGGGGATAATACTTCAAGACATCATCTATCTCTTTAAACTCAAATTCCTGAAGCCATGAGATAAAGCCATCTTAGAGAATTGAAATAACCAGAAACTTGAAACAGAAAGAGATCATGGGTTGATACAAAAAAAAATTAGCAAGATAGACGTTAGCCAAAAGCTATTACCTGCACGAGAGCATCAACACCAAATTCCTTTCTCCACTTGACCATATCAGCCCACATGCATTTCGCCTTTTCAATATCAAATTTTCTAGCTTTAAGGAACCTGCACAAAAGTTGCAGAAATTGTCCAGTTATCTCCATGCATAGTTGATAAAAAATATGACAACCAAGAGCATAAAAGATAGCCCACCACACCTCAACATCATATGATAATCGTCATGCTTATTGGGTAAAAGTTCATCCAATATCAATGCTTGTCGAAATGCATCAACAGCCTGCAACTCTTCTACATCTCGGATATCCTCTATTGAAACCGAGCTGACACGTCCATCACTTTTCCTTCTGCCGCTACTCTTTTTCTTAAGGGAATGTTTTAATTTGGACGAAGCATTCATTGCCTTCTTCTTCAAAGACCAGTTCCTTGACCTCCTCTCATCCTCCGAGTTCTCGAAATCAGATTTTCTTTCCCTTCTCTCATCGTGTCCGGAGAATCCCTCAAAACCTGCAATAGATTAAAAAAATGGCAAAAGGGCAGTAGATGAATTTAGTGCAAATGAGAAATGATTCCCTCAGCCAAAATTATATTACAAGAAATAAATAACTTGAGACTTTACATATTTATAATCCTGATATCTCATAATGCTCCCAACTTTAACAAAATTTTGACAGAAGTTAGGTATTGAAGAATCTTCAATCAACAAGTTGCCAATAGAGAAATCTAAACGAGGAGCTCAAACATTCATAAACAATGAGAGAAGTAAATTTCACACCTTTCCAGCATGAACATCAATTTAACGAAGGATGGAAAACAAGAATTAAACTATATAGCCAGCACTATTGAAAATGATCTAATAAATGCTGCAGAGCTCCGAGGTCAGAAGAACAAAAACAAAAGTGGCGCGAAATCCCTTCGTTTATTGGTCATGAAAAAAAACACGTCCTTCGAGAATCAGCCAATGCATTAATGAGGTTCACATAACTACCTCAACAAAACTCGTATTAGGCCACCTTGTTCACCTCAATATTAGACCATTAGAACAGCAACATTGCTGCCAAGCCATAAGGCTAACAATGCCATCAATCGTCGTATACTAAAGCCAAGTCAGTATATCCAAGCTTCATGTATTTGGCCAGTCCTAAACAACTGCTAACCTAGATATTTCGTCGATTCGACCCACATATAATTGTCATTAACAACAATGTGAGACATCTTCACCAGCTACTCCTCACCCCCATGTCCCAACCACTACCACCAAACAAACAAAAATAGCAAAAAGAAAAACTAAGAAATTATAAGTCTTCATAATTTCTTCAATTCACAATATCCCAGAAAAGTTGATATACAGTATCAATATATGTAACTTTCTATTCTTTAACAAAAAAATAAAGGAAGATAGGGTTACTAAAACAAAAAGAAAAACCCTAATTCTAACATGAACAAAAATTTAACTATAAATTCAATTCGTATAAGAAAAAAAAAACCCTAAAAATCCATCCAAAAAGAAATTTCCAGAAATATAATAAAAAATCTAGAAATTAGAAAACTCACAAGGTCGAGCAAATCGATCAAGAGGTCCCGACATTTCTCCAATTTTCCGTTTAAAATTATAACGGTCAATTAAGCATCACCGGAGCCCCTTAAAATCGACGATCCTCCTTTTCCGATTTTTCTTTAACCTGCATTTATGATAAATAAACCCCCAAAATCGTCAAAATCTGAAAACCCTAAAACTCAATCACAAAAAAAAATCAAAAAAAATCGGAAAAAAAAAGAAAGAAAAAGGAAACAAAGGAATTAATGATGAAAAATTCAAAACCCTATACCTCAAGGTGAAAATCAAGATCACAGAAAAAGCGAGACAAATATCAAGTGATCTGAATTGTCGGTGCTAAATTAAGGAGGAGAGAGAAAAAGATAGGATTGATATAGTAAAATTGAAGAAGATAAAAAAGATTCCAAATTTAGAAGAGCTGAAATTTTCAGAGTTTTCGATGTAATAATAATAATAATAATAATTCTCACAATTACTAACAATAACAAGAATTTCGATGATGAGTATTTTAGGTTTTAGATGATGAAGTCAATTTATTGAATGATTATTTATAATTAAGATGGTATAAATTGAAATTCGTTTCAAAAGAAAATAAAATTCTCCCGAATTTGACGGCGATTTTTGGGAGAGAGAAAAGCAGAAGGAAATTAGAGGAAGTAATTTGAAGAGAGAGAAAGTTAAGAGGGAAGGAAGGAAAAAAAAGGGTAGATGAACTGTGATTGGAAGGTAGTGTTGAAGTGGGACCTACGTGATTTGGGACCCGTTTGTAGGTTGAATTTGTCTTGGTTGCCACGTGGCTTTATGGTTGGAGATGAAGGAGAGGGAATAGATAGTAGGAGTAGACGAGTAGTAATGTTGTACAGTTGTAGTCACTTTTTTTATGCTGTTTGCCTAGCCTGGTTTGCAGCTACTTTGGTTTTTTGCGTTATAGTCTAGTTGCTATTAGTACTTGTCTTTACTCTTTACAATAGAATACGGAGTAATGTCCATCAGAAAGAACAGATACTACTACTATGATAAAAAAAAGTACTTTAGGGAATCAAGGCTATAAACTAACCCAGTGGGAAAAAAAATACTTCTTTTGTTTTAAAATACTTAGGGTGAGTTTATCCCTACGACTTAATTCTAAACTTCAGATTGTGCCACATCAGCTTTCCACTAATTTTTAATTCTACAGGCTCTCTTCAGACTCACTCTACAAGAAAGAAGAAGACACATGGTATTTTTTTACTGGCCAAAAAAATATATTTTGCATGGCAAGAGTATTGAGAGGAGTCTTGAATATCAAAACTCAACTCAAGACTCTGTCCAAAACTTTACCCAAATATAGTTGAGTCTTGTTGAGTCTTGCCTCAAGACTCCCAATATTCTCACCCTTAACACGGTTTGACTTTTGTATTATTCATGTATTATCCTTTGACCTTTTTTGCGATTTTTGGTAACAAAAGATAGTCATGTGAGATCTTGTATAATAGTCTCGACGTATACTTTCAAGATATCAACTTTTTATAATTTTTACTCATAGGAAATTAGAGACGTTGATTATTAAAAATATGCATTGGCAAGCGTGTTAAGAGAAACATGTCGAGTATTTTGAAATTGAGGAAGTATTATTGTCTTCTCCGTCCTCACATTGAAACTTTTATGAGGATAAGGTTGGACTAATGGTCATGAGTGACTTATAGACAGAGGTTCGATTCTCATTACTTACAAGAACGACCTTCAATATCTTCCTTCTTGAAAAAGAATTCTCCTAGACTCCTTACGAGAAAGAAAAAATAATTTGATAGTTTTATGGAGGATTGTATAGATTTTGATGGAGAATTCTTACATATTCATTATTGTTTTTAATTGCAATGTTTCTCTTATTAGGAGGTTTCAAATAAATTGTAATATTTTTCTATCTTAGTAATATCTTCTCGTTATCTCTATCTTATCGCATGGATGCTACTTTTTATATAATTGTGCCAAGAGATGATGTTGCAATATGGGAGTTTATTGGTGGTTATATATTCCAAAATATATTATATTGGACAACTATAAATAATAATGAAGTTCAAAATAAAATCATATATGTAAGAGTATTTAGAAATTTCTGATGTTTAAAATAACATTTTTTATTATTTTAACATTATATCATAATATATTGTCAGGGATAATAAATATTAAAATATCCAACAACTTCTTACATGCTAAAGTTTGTATATACAATAGTCACAAATTCTTGGTCAAAGTAAGTTGAGTACATGAATTATGCGAAAGTCAAAACGTTGCAACTAGTAAAAAGGAGGAAGTATATTGTACAATAAAGAGTTATTTTACACATGTTATTCTAAACAAATAGTTCAATTTATATTGTTATACACACATCAGTGAAAATATTTATATCAATTTTCAACACTTTTTTATGTTTTGGAATAAAAAATACTATAGAAGGGCTAATCATACAAGTAAAAGAAAAAGAAAAGAGTAGCTATGACTATGAGGTGCGATGTGTTAGTTTTGACTTTTTGTAGTTTTGCCAAAATTATTGTTTTTATGTGACGGAAGAAAATATAAGGTCAAAATAAATTGAAGATATTGAAAATATGGAAGGAATATTCTGCTTGAAGTTGGAAAACATCATCATTTTTATCTTAAGTCATCAGATGCATGTAATATTTATTAATTTATTTATGGTATCTAGTATTTTTTAAAAAATAAGATTAACTTCTTTAAAAGAATAAAGATGGCTTATGATGATACTAAGCACGACATATCATAATATAGGTGGACTTTAGAGTGAGATAAATTAAACAAAATTTGATTCCCAAAAACTTAAAAGTTATAAAATTTTAATATTGAATTCGGCTCAAAATATTATTCGAAAGTAAAAGATATGTATTAGAGCATGAGTTGTAGGGGTAGTAACCGTACCGATTAAAAAAAATTAACGGTACGGTTACCCAACCGGTAAAACTAACGGTTAAACAGTACGGTTACAGTTATGATTTTGGGGTGGACGGTTAACCGAAAAACCAAAATATTTTTTTCTCTATTTAATTATTGTGAAACATTTTCCAACAACTACAATAATTCTAATATTTATTACTGAGTAACAATAATTAGAGGAAGTATGTGATTATTCGAAAACTTTAGAACTAATTTAAACACTATAATTAGGAAATGGAGTAAATTCTTAGTGTTATCATGTTTTCAATGGATTTATTATCCACTTTACAATACATTTTATAATAGAGTACATATAATATTAAAGTATATGCACAAAACAAATAGAAGATATATATTTACATTAAGTAAAATATAATACTATAACTTGAATAAAGGTTAATGGTTAACCGAAAAAGCGTACCGAAAAAAGGTTACCTGCTAGGCGGTATCCGCCTAAACGGCTAATCTTACGGTTCGCATAAAAGAGCGAACCGAAACTTTCGGTTACCGATTCGAAATGTTGTTTCGGAACGGTTAACCACTCATGAACACCCCTAAATTGAGCAGTGGGTTGGTTGGTCTTTGAGTTTTTTTCTTTCTCTCTCATTTCCTCCTTCTTAGGGGTGAAAGTTATTCGGATAAAATCCAAAATCCAATCCAATCCAATCCGAATTAGTAATTCGGATCGGATTCAAACTGTGTTCGGATTGGATTCGGATTGCGATTTTTTGAAAAATCAGATTTTCAGATCGGATTGGGTTTAGGGTAATTGGATCCAAAAATCCAATATAACCGAATAGCAATATGCCTTGTATTATGTATCTAGATTGGGCTCAAGTACTTAACTGGATTTTTTTTTAGAAAAGCCTAGTCCATAGCCCAATAGGCGTATCACTTCAACCCTTCCCCTAAAACCCTAACAACACTTAATTCCTCATTTCCTAAATCAACTAGGCTGCTATTGTGCTTAATTTATTTCATCGAAAAACTAGAGTTTTAAAAAATTGGATTTTCGTATCGGGTCCAATCTAGAGTATGAAAATTCGGATTGGAACATTGAAATCCAAATTTTGTTTGGATCGGATTGGATTAGGCCCTAATCCAAACCGTACACCGAACTTTCACCCCTACTCCTTCTTACACCTCACATTCCACTAAAACTCCCACCAACTCATCTTTTTTTTCTCACAATGGTTTGGGTGGTCTTACTTGGTTTTTCTATTTCTCTCTCCTACTTTTACCATATAATCTCTCTCCTACCCAATATTTATTTTTATATAAAATAGTTGATTTAAATTAATAAAAGCTAATTAGATTATGTTAAATTAAATTACGTTAAAATCTAATTAGCTAATTAGCTTACGTTAAATTAAATTAGCGTTAACTTGACATTATAGTAACTATGTGCTAATTAACTTACGTTAAATTAAATTACGATTTGGAAATTATTTTGGGGATTTTGTGGGTGGTTTGGATGATTTTGAGAGTGATTAGGATTATTTGAATCCATAATATTGGCTTAGTTTAAGTAATACTCTCTCCGGTCTTTACTAGTTTACCCATTTATTTTGCACAGAGTTTTAGGAGGAATGATGTTGTGGGACATAGAAAGAAAGAGAAAAGATTAATTTATATTAAAGTTGAATGTGTGTGTGTGATGGAAAGTTAGTGGTCTCATTCCAAAAATAGAAACAAAAGAAATGGGTAAACTAATAAGGGACATCCCAAAAAGGAATACGGGTAAACTAATAAAGATCGGAGGGAGTGTTAGGTATGAGAGAATAATTAGAAAAAAATAGATTGGGAAGAAGTGTGGTAATATATATGAAATTTGGGCTCAATTTATAGATAAATTTTTTTATAGCCGTTAATGTAAATTTTTTTTTTCTAATTATTAACAGATTTTTTTTAAACGTTACAAGTTTTTGTTACGTTAAAAACAACTGTTACAAATTCAGAAGCAACTGGACACTGTGTTGTGCGACGTGGAGGCCTTGCATTTGCTGGTCAGTGGGCCTCTGACGTGGACAATGTGTTGTGCGACGTGGAGGCCTTGCATTTGCTGGTCAGTGGGCCTCTGACACGCGTCAGGGCCACTGACAACCAGCAAATGCTTTGGGCCCAGCATTTCGTTGAGTGATGCGTTTTCATCTCTCTCTTCCCTATTTGTTTCTCCATTTTCTTCCATGTTGTGCGTTTCAATTGGGCCCATCACAATTTGGTCGCCAGTTTCTTTGCCACGCGTCTGAGATTTATTGGTCTTGTGCACTCCATCCTAGGTGCATATGGTCTGGAATTCCAGACCAACCAACCCCAAGGGCCAAGTTCCCCAATAACAAAACTAAGTAAAGCTAGCTTTACTATTTGTTGTACCAACCAAAAACCATCCCATTGTATATGCTCTTATTCCCATTAAGGGTGTGTTATCTTCCCTTTAAAAACCATGCACTTATCATAATCTAACTTATCTAAAATTATTGGACCTGATTCATCTTATTGGACTTGATTGAACCTGTTTGGAACTTATTACTTGAGGCTTGATTGGAACTTACTAGACCTAATTAGACCTGATTGAAACTTATTTGACAAAAAATTTGATGAATAATAACATAAACACTACCCCTTGAAATTAGTTATGGCATAATAATTATTAAACTTTATCCTTCAAAAAAATAGTAATTATTGATCTCTTATGAATAACATTTTCTAATAATAGTTAACAAAATAATAAATACTATTTACACGTTTGCCTATACACAACTTTAAGCACTCATATATCTAATAACCTTGTTTTGATTTCCTAAAGCACTCAATTGATAACATTAATATCTTTCTTTGTTATTAGTAACGAAAACATGGTATCTCAAGTTATTTAAAGACGAATCGCAAAATATTGTCAACCTTGTTTGACCATGATTATAATATATTTTAGGAATGCCATAATCAACTAATAGTAATATAAATAATAAAATAATAGACAATAATACGATTATAATACTATAGGATCATAGTGATACCTAATAATAATTTAATTATAATTTATTGACCATTGACTATTTGGACCTCATTGGACCTAATTGAAACTCATTGAACCTGATCAGACCAGATCAAACCTTATTGGAACTGATCATAAATTATCTGAATTGATCTGAACTAATTGAACTTGAAACTTACTCCCTCTGTTCTTTGAATCTTTCTCACTTTCTTGTGCGCGTCTCCTAATGCGCATATTTGAACTTAAATATCTTTCATTATATCCCGTAAAAAAAAAAAATCTTTCATTATATATTAGTAAAAATTGTAACGATTGAATATTAATAAAGTGCTAATTGAGACGAATCAAGCAAGACCCACATGACTATATTTTTCTCTATAAATTGAAAAAAATTGAGAAGATTCTTTATAAGTATGAATAGTGTCAAGATTCCAAGTGAGAAAGATAAAAAAAAACAGAGGAAGTATTTTTGTAAAGGTGAAGAGAACACACCATTAAAAAGAATATTCCCTCAGTTTATTATGTTCTTCATATTTGGAATCTTACAATATTTACAATTAGAGATAATAGTCTAAATCATTCTCAATATATATATAATATTCAATCATTATAATTTTTTCTAATATGCAATGAAATATATTTAAGGTCAAAGATGTACATTAGTATTCACGTGCAACCAAAATAAGAAAACAAAATGTAGGGAGTATTAGAAAAACTCAATGAATGCCATAATATCTACCCGGAGTTTGGTATGGAAACAACTTTATTATGACATGGTTTATGATATTTTAGGAGTTACGTGCTCGGTGCTACAATATATTTCCTCTATTTATTAAAGAGCATGCTTGAAAATAAATAAAGCGGTCATTTATTCATAGCAAAAAATGCTTACAAGATTCATGTTCGGCCTTAGTTATCCACTAAGCAAACCCGAGTTCTTAACTTTTTTCGTCTTAGTTATTTCTTCTTTTGCTTTGTTTTTTCCCTTTTCCAAAACAAAATTTTGTAAAACAAAAGGAACTCACTAATACTAACTTTTTTATGAATTTCCTGTCAAAAAAAAAAACTTTTTTATGAATTATATACATACACTATTTAAAATATCAATGTTTAAATTATGCAATGACAAACTTGCAATTTAGGAAGGATATAAATAGAAAATGGAGGAAATGATTTTGTTTTTTAAAATATCTTAAGATGGAAGTGGGCCGTTTATATGTAACTGTCAGCCCAGGTAATTCCTTCCGCATATAGCATCGGTGAACTAGCAGAAAAGCTGTAGAAGACCTTTAAAATAAGAAAATTTTACGAACGCCATATTTCAAGTCTTGTTTTTTTTGTTTTCAATTTTTGTGACTGGATAGTTTAAGTCCAAGTCATACATATGCTCTCATGTAAAATTTAATAAAGAAAGGACTTATTATTATGTTGGTATTGCATTTTTTTGATGGAGAGGTGGTAGCTCAGTGGAGTATCACCCCGAATTACAGGGTATTGCCCAGGGTTCAAATCCTCATCCCAACAATATGTTGGGCTATTTAATTCTGGACTGTTTAGCCTTGTACCCAGCCTCTGAGCTGGTGTGCCTTGCAGGCTAGTAGCCTAGAAGGGGTCGGTCTTCGAACCAATTATCCTTCCTAATAAAATAAAAAAATGTTGGTATTGCATTTTGTTTTCCGTTTTCATTTCTTTTTTCTCTTATCAACCCTTCCCGCATTAAGTGCTTGTTTGGTTGCAATGAGAATTATTTTCCCATAGGAATTTATAATTTGTGGGAATTTAATTCCCTTATGAAATTCCTAGGAATTAGTCTAAGTTGTTTGGTAGCCATTAGAAAAGTTGTAATTCATAGGAATTTATGTAGGAATTGTAAGTGACCAAGGGGAGGGTAGGACCCGTAGGTAAATAAATTCCTACATTTTGTTGAAATTTCAAATTCCCATGAATTTTCATTACCCCCATTTTCCCCACTTCTTGTCAACCAAACAACTAGCCAAATCAGAAAATCATGAGAATTTCGATTACCTACATAATTTACAGTATACCAAACAACCACTAAAAACTAGCCTCATATGCACGTGATGCGTGCATTAATTTTTTTTTTTGACGGGAAAAAAATATATTAATGTAAATCTTTGACCTTAAATATATTTTGTAATTTTTTTCATTCCATTAAATATATTTTGGAATTTTTTTTCATTCCATTAATTAGATCATACATTAAGGGTGATTTAATATTTTCAGAGGGGAGACACCATCTTCCTTAGTTCCTCCCCCTTCCCTTATATAATTGAGATACATACCTTTCATTACAGAATATCTATTATATCACTCCTTGTAAATGAATTGATTTTACTATTAGAACAAAAATTTAAAGTCATTTCACTGTGAAAAATATCATGTGAAGAGGATATCTTTAATTACCATTAAATAAAATTTGATATGTATGTGATTTTTTGTTTTATTATACTTTAAGTAAATTATTATGTACCTCTTTCTGTTTTTTAATATGTAAACCTTGTACTTAGTACTATTCATATATTTCACTTTGACCATTGTTTTGTTATACTAGTCGTATATGCACGTGATGCGTGCATCAACAACCTTATGTAACTATATGTACGAATGAACATATTTTTTTTATTTAAAATTATTTTGGTAGTGATGTAAATTATTGAGATTATTTTGTAGATGTTATTATTATTATTTTTTAAACTGAAGGTGATCGATTTTTAACTATTCAATACCGTCACTGAAAAATTTGGTCGATGATTTAATAATTCCTTGTCAGCGGTTTTAGTATAGTTCTTTAACGATTGTAAATGTTAATAAACAATATTGTTTGAGCTTTACAAATACGAAGTATTATGTTGTTAGGATATATAACTTTTTGTGATTGAAGATTCTAATTAATTTTGTGAATTGATTGTGTCAATCTATTTTGTCAAGTTAGTAATACTGATGGCATATTCCAGTTTTGACTTATTCCATGTGGCAAGTTGCATTGATTCTCATTTTTTAATTTTTTATAAAAAGAAAACGTTGTTTTAAATTATTAAAGGATATTATAGTCATTTTAAAGGGGGACACCGTACCATACCTCCTCCTTTGGCTTATATAACAGTGATACTTCATAAGCTAAGGAGAAATATAGTAATGTATGACCTAGTTACATTCACCTCAATCTATTATTTCTAATCATCAAATTTTTGTAATTTTTTTTAGGATTTTTTAACAAGAACAATACAAACTTTTTCCCGTTCTCTTGCAATAATACAAACTTTTGATTATTTTTTAATAATACAAACTTTTCATCAAAATTCCTCCAGTAGGACAATACCGATTTTTAACTTGTTGTAGGAGGTAACTAGCTGAGGTGGTTCATATGGGTGAGGGGTTGGGGGAGGAGGGACAAAGAAGAAAGATCATTTTGTAATATTTTTTGACTTGTTTTACCGGTTACAAGTCAACTTGACCTACTGGAGGAATTTTGACGTAAAGTTTGTATTATTAAAAAATAATCAAAAGTTTGTATTATTGCGAGAGAACGGGCAAAATTTTATATTATTGTAGTTAAAAAATCCTTTTTTTTAATGGTAATTAAAGATATCACTGGTCAATTGAATTTCTAAATGCCTTCGTTTTCGAAGATGTATTGAATGCGAAATGCGATTTCTTCGCGAGTATTTCCTATAAAAATTAACCAAAAATTAGATTGAAATTTCAATTTTATTAGATTAATCTATTCTACAGTAATTAATAATAAGTGTAGTTCGAATTGAAGGATTCAATTGTAGAAAAGTCGTTGCACCTTGGTGGACCAAAAGGATGGAAGCCCAATGGTGCACAAGTACGTGTGTGGGCAGACGGGTAATGGGCCATAATTTCAGTGGAACCGACGAAGGTAGGCCCCAAAAAGCTGGAGACCGAAACGGTGCAGGCGTCATCGAGATCAGATCAATGGACAATGGCGCCGACAGCGTGGAGGCCATCGATGGGCAGCGTTGAGGAGATGACGCAGCTGTCAAGAGGATGATGCGACGAGGTCGCAATGGCGCATAGTAGTGGAGGACCCCACCGCAAGGGAGCCAGTGGTTATGGCAGTCGTGAACGACACACTCCAAGCGAAATCTGGTTTGAATTTGAATACGAACATGCTGATGAATTTCCGCTGCAGGTGCATGGAAAACGTAAAAGTGAAAATAGGTGGTGGTTGGTGCATGTGCATGAGGAGGAAAGGGGTGGTCGATGGTGGTTGTGGGAAGGGGAGGGGGCTAGGTGGTGGCTTCTTTGGTGATGTTCATGGTGGAGGAGAGAGAGAGAGGGAAATGAGTTAAGTGAGTTAGGGGAGAGAGATTAGGATAGGGTTAATTAAGCATTAGAAGTTTAATGAGGTCAATTAGGGTTTAATGACTAACTGAGTTAAGGTCCGCTAGTCATTAAGGGCTTTTTGTGGTTTTTTTTTAAAAGTGGGGGTATATGGTGAAATCTGAAACTTGCATGGGTATATGGTGCAAAAAAAATTTTGTCGGGGATATATGGTGAAAAAGACGTATAATAGATTACTCGAAGTATATAATGAAACAAAAACTGACATTCATATTTTCACTCTTTCTTTCTAGTATTGCATGTATAGAAATGTCCCCTAGACTTATGAAAAAAATGTTTAGTTAATTATTACATCCTCAATAGATTTTCCTAATTTGGCCAATTTTCTTTTTAGATGACGTGGTCTTTAATATCTCTCATACAAGGAAAAACAAAAGTATCTACTAATGAATACAACTTTTTACAAAGTATAGGAAAATAATAATTGGGCAATTAATAGAGGATGAAGGGTATAAAACTTCACCAGATAGTTGTCAAATTCATACATAAATGAAATAGACCTACACATTCACTTCAAAAAAAAAATAGACCTACACATTAAAGGAAAACATTGATACTTTTTCAAAGAGAATCTATTCTGTAAATGTAACAACCCGGCAGTTGCGGATATCAACAAATATTGCACCAGTTTGTTCTGAAACTAAACCAGCTTTAAGCTTTTAGATTGTAAAGCTAAACTAAGCTAAAATAATTTAAGCATGTTTGGGATTGTCTCTTATGTGCTTGCAATAAGCGCACATTACGATAACAATGCGAAGACATGATGATCAGTAGTCAATAAGAGTATACTTTACGTGCATGCTAAGAGTTTTTCTTTTTTCGATCCACTTTTTTGTCTTTAAATCTTGATTATTGTTAAGTGGAAGTTGACAACTCGTGAAGTTAGTCACGAACCCCAATAAGTTGACCTAGACCATTTCCTAGTTTGGGGGCCAATGTTCAACATACGGAGTAATAATTTACCATAACGAGGAAACACAAGCTTAAGCTTTTGCTAATTAATCAAACAAATATACCAAATAGTACTATCACTTTGATAAATCTAGGACAATTTCATGGTCACTTGCATTTTGGCCTTGTTATGTTCAGTTCATCTTATTTTTACTTATTTCAAATCAGATCAGACCAGAAAAAATGAGTTCAGATCAGATCAGATCTGATAAGTTCAGATCAGATCAAATCAGATAAGTTCAGATTATGCTTATATTTAAAAACTCATTATTATTATTATTATTATTATTATTATCATTATGATTATTATAATTATTAGTATTACTAATGCTATTATTGTTATTGTAATAATTATTATTATTGTTGTTGTTGTTATTATTATTATTATTATTATTATTAATAATGTTACTTTATACTATTACTATCTCTATTATATATGGGAACTCCTCACCTTTTGGTGTCCACCCTTTTTACCCAAAATACCCCTAATAACTAAACAAAACTACTAATTGCTTTCTCTCATTTTTTTAAAAAAAAAAAATCCATACAATTGCAAATCAGTTACATCTTACATCTGCAAAAGTAAAAACAAAAATAGAACAATATTACTTGAATGATGATTAAAATTAAAACTTCCACAAAATCACTTACACACGATGTCACGCACGCATCGCGTGCAACAATACTAGTTACTATTACTATTACTATTTACTAGTACATTTGTTCAACAAGTTTATTATTATTGTTGTTGTTGTACTTATTAATTATTAATATTGGTAATTATTATTAATGTCGTAGCTATTATTATAAATGTCATTGATATTACTATTTGAAGCTATTTGTGTTCAAGAAGAAGAATGTTCTTTTGGCATTTGTAAGTGTTCTTTTTTATATTTATTCTAATTAATAATTTTGATATGTGATGTTCTTTTTGATGTTGTACATGTAACGAACATGACAATAGTATATGATGTTTATTTTTTAAAACAATTTTGGTAGAATAATATAAATTATATATTACTAGTTTATATAAAACATGAGTAGCATGGGATAACCTAATGGTGTTGTCATAACGTTCAAAATTTTCCCTACAAAGGATTTCAACTTATCCTTAAAAACAAAGTTTATATAGAACAAGACAATGATATAAGAAGAATATTTAACCATTTTGTTCAAGATCATATGATTATATATATTTATAGGTTTATTTATAATAAAAAAGAACAATTTATTGATATAACAAAGAACATGTTGTAGTTAAATCCAAACATGTCATCAATATAAAAATAACATCTATCTTTTATTTTTAAAATGTGTTATTTAAATAGATCTTGTATGCTCTTTCAGTATATGTTCTTTTTTTAATATCATTATATGTTCTTTTCATTACTACCTAAATTCTTATTATTAACGGACCTTGAACATGAGTGTTCTTTTATTTTTAATTTTTTTTTGCCCCTTTCTGGAATCCCATGGTAAGATTAATTTTCTCTGGGCTGCCCTCGCACAGGGTCACTCACCTAAAGCCCCAACAAGCCCCAACCCCCTCCCCCACCCACAACAATATTGAAATATATGCTTCCACCAAGATTTGAACCTTGGTCTCCCATGTAGGAGGTAAGAAGCCATACATTGGACCCAAGAGTCCTTAGTCTTTTACTTTTAATTGTATTTTTTTTTTAAGGTAAGATAAAAACATTAGGATACCCTCCTCTCGAGGGGAATACTTAATGCGTCGGATACAAGGATAGAAGTAAGAGAAGAATTATTACAAGGAGCAACATCAAAACTAGAAGTAACTAGGTGTCATACGTTGGCTAACCAATCAGCAACTCGATTGGCTTCTCTGAACACATGTCTGATTTTGCAAGAGGCAACGTGATTGAGCATTAATTTACAATCTGCAAGAATATTTGCAATTTTCCACGGAACAAACCAATGATCGTTAATGGCATTGATAACAATGAGGTTGTCGCTTTCTATTATGATGTTGTTGATGCCCAAGTGAATAGCAAGTTTGAGACCTTGTTGAAACGTTGTAGCCTCGACAATAAGGACCGAAGTTTGACCCAGATTAAAGGCTTTGGCTTGAACCAGTTGACCTTCATGATTACGGATGACGACTCCAGCAGCTACAAGCGAACCACGGACCGAACCATCGACGTTTAATTTGAAGAAGGTAGGAGGGGGAGGTTCCCAGGCTACAAGAGTAGCTGAGGGAACTGGGGAATAGGAAGGGGGTGGTGCTCCCCTAAGATTAGATCCAATAGCATGACAAGCATCCACTTGTAAGCGGAGCTTCCATTCCTCATGAGCGAATCTAGCTCGGTGAGTGATATGATGGCCGCACCACTGTTCGTTATTGAAAATGATGGAATTCCTTTCTTTCCATATGCTCCAGAAGAGAAAGATATATTTAGACAAGGAAGTTTTAGCCTTGTAATCCTGTAAAAATTGTAGAAAGGAGGGGAAGGACGTTGGCAGAGCGCACCATGTAGCTACCTCCGTAAGGCGCCAAAGATTTCGGGATTGAGTGCAATTGAAGAGAAGGTGGTCAATAGTTTCAGGTTGTGAATTACAGCGAGGACAAAGGTTCGTGGTTAGGATTTTCCTATTAAACAACGTAGCTTTGACACCGAGACTATCGTGACAAATTTGCCATACTAAAATTTGTAATTTGGGTGGAATATTCAACTTTCAAATCCATCTTAAAGGCCAGGGAGGAAATTTAGGAAGGTCATGAGCTAACCAAGTAGCAGATTTTACTGAGAAATTACCACTCGGAGTAGGACCCCAGATGGGGACATCAGAGATGTCATTGACAGGAAGGGGAATTCCTTTGACTTTAACAAGAAGGTGGTGGGGCAGAAATTGCATTAGCTTTTGTATATCCCAAGTATGCTCTGGCGTAATGAAGTGGGCTAGTTTAAGATCAAGATCTATGTTGCTTCGATCCATTTTGAGCATATCACATAAATTTTCTTGACATAACCAGTTGTCAAGCCAGAAGAGAATTACTTGACCATTTCCTACTTTCCATTGAATGCCTTTCCTAAGAAGCTCACGCTGAGCCAAATTTTTCTTCCAAATATGAGAGTCCTTGGTTTTTGGTTTATATTCAAAGAATGACTTGTTAGAGAGATATTTTTCCTTAATTAGGGTAGCCCAAAAACTTGGAGATTGAGAGAGCAAACTCCAACCAAGTTTGGCTAAAAAAGCTTTATTGAGCGGCAAAGTTCGTCTAAGTCCTAGGCCACTGTGAGACTTAGGAGAACAAACGGTATGCCAAGCTATAAGCGGGGTGCTATTTTTATCTTTAGCTTGCCGCCAGAAAAATTGACGATGCATCGTGTCAATAGTTTTGCATATATCAGTGGGCATTAGAGCTGAGGAGCAGGTGTAAGCTGGAAGAGCTTCAAGATTAGACTGAATGAGAGTATGTCGGCCCGCTTTTGAGAGAAAGCCGGATTCCCAGTGTTGAATTCGTTGAAGGGACTTAGCCAAAATATGGCTATAATCACGTTTTGAAGGATAATAAGAGCTGAAAAAAACTCCTAAATATCTACCAAGACATGACTTGGGAGTCATATCGAAGTGACTAGCTAATGAAGATTTTATAGCATTTGGAATTTTCTTTGAAAGGACCAGCGCTGATTTATGAAAGTTGACAAGTTGACCAGACATAAGACAAAATTCATCAAGGATATGTTTAAGATTGTTGCAAGCTGTAGATGTTGCTTTGCAGAATACAAGACTATCATCTGCGAACATTAAACAGGGAATTTGGGAACCCCTAAGATAAATCTTAAACTCCAGACCGGACTTAGGTTTAGCGCTCTCGAAAGTGAGCTTTTGGGTAAGAACATCCATACAAATGATAAAAAGATACGGGGAAAGATGATCTCCCTGACGAAGCCCTCTTGAAGGTTTAAACCATTCCGTGGTACTACCGTTTTATTTTAAGAGAGTAAGATACTGTGGTAACACATTGCTTTACTCATTCAATCCATTTGGACGGGAATCCTAACTACACTAGTATGAGGTTTTTTGAGAAGGAGCCACAAAACAAATACGTCCGGGCTTGTCCACTGATTGCCAATTAGGGCCTTTAATTTGCCTCACACTAATATGTTATATATTATATTTTTTTTACTCATTTAAAAAGGTGTATAATTAACTATTTTTCTATAAACTTTATATTCAAAGTTCTTATGAGTACATGTTTATGCGCAATTTTTTTTTACAAAGTGGTACTGAATATTGATTGTCGCTAGATAACAAAGTCATTAAGGAAAAAAAGACAGACTAGTTGATAATAAGACTGACTTGCACAAAAAGCACATGACACATTGAAAGTATTTGGACAACTAAAGCAAAAAAATCACCATAAATAAATTTTTGGAAACAAAACTAACTACATGGTTATTCAGATCCAACATTGGAATTATCATAATTCTTCTTCTTTTAAAACATATAGATATGATGTATTTTTATACTCTTGCAATGTAATACTCTTGTTGTCAGTTTTAACAGACTTTTTTAAAACATGTATCTGGCTTCTCATGCCTTAATGTCAGTTTTATTAATTTAAGACTTTTAGAAAATTTAAAAAAGCTTAAATACTAGGCTAGTCGCTAAGATACTAGTTTTAGTTTGATGAATAATGATTATCGATTAGCAAAAACCAATACACTACGATTTCAGTTCCAAACTTTTAGGATCCGATTAATCTAGGTTGTACCAAAATTGGTCCCAACTGATTCTTGTCCCAGATCATAAGAATATGACCATATACCCGATCTTGTTGCTGATTAGTTTCATGCTTAAACCCGATATACTAACGGTGCGTTCTATTCATCTGAACTTATCTCAACTTATTGAAATTTATTTTATAAAGCTTTAAAACTTATCTAAACATATCTCAACTTATTAAACCTGAAACTATCTTTTTAAAGGTGAAGAGAACGCACCCTCATAATTGAAGTTATTCTTTGCCAAAAGTTTCCCATAATCTCATTTCATAACTATAAATGTAATGACTTGTAAGTCGGTCAAGTTTAAAGAATAAATCGGGTCAAACTTTTAATCCAAATTATCCAAGTTCGAATGCATTTGGGTTTGAGTCACAACATTTTGCTCTCAACTAAACTTGGTTTTATGGGTCGGAATCTCGGGTCAAGTCGAATTTCGACATGTTAACCCGCTAGTCTTTGACTAATTTGTTGTTTTATGGCAACGTCGTCGTTTTTCTCCTCCATTTACAAAAAAAGAAACAAAAACAAAATTCCAGATAATAAACAGATCTATCTTCTATAATTCGATATATTCTTCCTCAATTTCCACACTTTTATCACCATTATTATCAACAATCTCAATCATAATCTATAATTCAATCAGAAGAAGCTGAATTCCGCCAACTGTTTCTCCCTTCAGATTTCTGGTAAGTTTTAGTTTTTTTTTTTTTTTTAAAAATATTTTCTGCTGGTTATAGCAAGAAATTTCTGTTCACAATTAATATTCGATTCGTAAGCTTTTTTTCAAGGTCAATTTTCTTAGAAATTGATTGAATTTTTCAGTTGTTTGTGTTATTACGATTTTATTGTGTTATAATTGAGTCCGAAAATAGTAATGATTGCGTTTTTATGTAGGAAATTTAGTTGAAAATGGTGAAGGAAACCGAGTACTACGATTTACTAGGAGTTGGTGTTGATGCTTCGCCAACGGATATTAAGAAGGCTTACTACGTTAAGGCAAGCGCATTTTGATTTCAATTAATGTTCATTTTTTATGATTTTGGATGAATTTTGACTTTGTGTTTTGTGGTAGTGTTTATTGAGAATATTTGCATGTCGTTCAAGTGGTAACGAATGTTTGGTCTTTTTGAGCTACAATAATCTAGTGTTAGGGTTGTGAGTGTGAGCGGAAGCGAAGATGTAGAGACTTTGAATAATATATAGAAATAGAAATATGGCAAGAAAGGTAATGGAGAATTGGAGATGGACACACAATTTAACATGGAAAAGATCTCTAAAATGAGGTAAAAAAATCCAAGGACGATGAGTATAAGGAATTCCACTATATAAGATAGGAGAGTACAAGAACCCTAAATTATTAGGGTGAATAATATAATGATAACTCTCACTATTAGTACAAACTCTAAGAGGAGTAGTTAACAAGATATAGTGGAATAGGGTGATTTTAGTAATACAAGGAGGAATTGTATGGAAGGCTTGTGTAGTTAGTATGGGTTCATGTATGTTGGTTGATGATGCAGAAATAACCCAATGCCCATATTTATTAGTGAAGAAAGTTGCTTAAGATTTGCTTGATTAAGTCAGTCAAGATGCATCCAAAATTATCTAGAATTCTCTAATGCTCCAAATATGCCGACATAATTGCTCCAACTTAGGTAATAGATAGCATGATATCTAGAGAAATCATGATGATCAAAGAAAAATCTTGGTCTTATAATACCAAGTCAGATAGAGCTTTGTGTGTACTGATACTACCGTCATAGATAGTGGGCTTTTTTTTTTTAAAGATGGGTAAAATAGATACTTGGAGGCCATTTTAATAGAATTTGGGCTACAACCCAGCATCTAGTTATTCGACTATTGCCTTCTTTTAAGTAGTTGCTGAAATTTTGGTCTAGTTTGAAGTGTTAGTGTCATGAATCATATTGTATAGAGGGTGTTAAGAGTTAAGAGGGTTATCACCAATAATGTGAATTAACGATAGTTATAGGAATAGACAGGTGTGCGACAAGGAAGAAGTGAGTTTATTACTTGATATGAAGCGATTCTTATGAGCTAACTTTACACGAAGATTGAGGCTTAACTTTCAAATGGATATGAGTTTACTTGATGAGAAACGGGGTTGAGTTTGGCCGTCTTAATATATATATATATATATATATATACCCATCCTGTTTTAGAGTTTACTTTGGATTAGAAATTTAGGATTAGTCGTTTGATCTACTATGAGAAGGTAGAAGGTTAAGCCCGGGGTAGAGGAATGTGTGATATCAATATCCAACCTCTGAGACTATTGCACTTGGAGTTGGTGCAACTCTAAGTTTTAAGCTGATTTTGGTAAATTTACTGACTTGGCCTTTTTGTCTTATTAACTTGGCTTCTGCAAGCCATGCTTGTTTCTCTACCCTCCCTTTGAGCTTAATTGCTTTTAGTCTTTGAGCTTAATTAACTTGGCTTCTTCAAGCCATGCTTGTTTCTCTACCCTCCCTTTGAGCTTAATTGCTTTTAGTCTTTAGAAGCACATGTTTCAGCTGCGATAGACAGTAGTACTTTAGGCAGCTCCTAATTCGCAAAGAGCTGACTTGTTGCTAGATAATTTTTAAGCATTAAGTAGCCATCAAGTTGGCTGTGTCAATTATGTATAACTTCTCCCCTCCAAAGAAGATAAGAAAAAATTGTGCTGTTAAATATAAGCATAATCAGTGGAAACCTATGTAATTACAACTTTGAGAATTCCAACTTCTCAAGCTTTTCTACATTTTCTTACTAAGGATCATACTGAGGTAGGAGTATTATATTCCCTAAGGTGCCAGATACATGTCAACATGAAAGTATGGTGAAGTAGAACGAGAGCCAGGTTAGTAGAGGTGGAGAATGGAACTGAAGTGGTATACATATGCAGTAAACTTTCAACAAATGAATATATGGCAGGCAAGCAATTTGAAGTACGGAATGAGAAAAAAGAAAAAGAAAAGAAAGATATAAGGGTATGAAGATTAACATTCTGTTTGGTAGGATGGATGAAATGCTAGCTGATAGCTGAAGCCTGAAAGTTTGATAAACTAGCTGATTGTATTAGAAGTACGTGGTTAAAATAGTCGTTGAATTGGCTAAAAGTTGTAAATGATGGAGTGCTGAAGACATCAATTTTTCAACTGATACCAGCTAGCTTGTGTTGATTTGAACAAAAGTGGATCTAAAAGCAATTAACTATGTTTTTTTTTTCCAGCATCTTGCCAATGTGGCAACACTGCTAGAATCATAAGCTAGGCAAAAATCTCAACAGGCTATCATTAAAGCTACTTGAAGTTGCTTTCCAAAAACATTTTTGATACGATGTTATATAAGAAGAGTGTCATCAATTGTGATCTTTCTCCAGGGTAAAACTTCTTTCTGAACATATGGCATATAATTAATCATATCTAGATAAGCTAAATCCTGAGATAAGAGCAATTAATGACGACTCATCTTCCTTTAGTGTTTCTGAGAACAGGTGCACTTGTTATAGGCATTTACTTCTTTTTGCATCTGATAATTAATACAAACATCCGGACGAAGGGAATCCTCCATAAGAAGCAATTTTAGTGTTGTTTTGTATCCACTATGTATGCCAACTGCAGATGGATCATAGGCCATAGGCCCACAACTTTAATTGCATTTTCTTGATGCACTCAAGTAAGAGACGGGTAATTCTGTATTCAACTTCTCTGATGCTAACGCATTTTTTCTACTTATAAAAAAAGCTCAAAAAGGATGACCTTGCTGATTCTTTAAATACTAGTAGTCAAGTTTTGCAACCTTCTGTTAATATCGACAGCGTCTTTTTGGTTAAAAATTGCACCATAATCAATAAGGATGCTGGGGAACTGATTTTATTCGGTTTGAGAACTGCTGTATGTTGACTCCTCAGCTAAATAGGTCCCTCATGGGGGATCTTCAATTTCCATAATCATATATGTTCATTATTAATTATAATTTTGTTGGCCCTCAGGCAAGGATTGTTCACCCTGATAAAAATCCTGGAGATCCACAAGCTGCCCACAAGTTTCAGGTATGATATCCGATGGTGTTTCCGTGTCCTCAGTGTAAAACTGTAAATAAGAGATTACGCGTGGGACATAGAATATATTATGACATGGTTTAAGTGTTCTTTTATATTAATATTTATTTTAGTCCCATGTTTGAGGCGCTGAAGTTTCTTCTTGGCAAAGATGCTAACATTTGTTAAGCTAGAACTAGAACCATTTGAATGTTGGAAGTCTTTCTTCATTTCATCTTGATGGATTGGATGTTCTTAAACTCACGTTCTTTATGGAAATGCAGGAACTTGGTGAGGCTTATCAAGTATTAAGTGATACTGAAAAACGCGAGGCATATGACAAGTATGGAAAGACAGGTGTACCTCAGTAAGTGTTACAGTTGTAAGGAAGATGTTGGTAAAGCAGCTGCTTCAAATTGCTTTAATATATGGTTTAGAAAACTAATGAGTAATTTTATTTGCTTATTAGTCTATCCAGTATGATTTATATCAAATGTATTATTTATATCTCAGCATTCAAATACTCCTGGTCACTGTAATTTTGTGTGGTTGTCTCATGCTGTCAGCCTGTCATTGTACCTTGAAGTCGATGTTTTCCTCATTAGTCTTCTACTATCCTTGTCAGGGATGCCATGGTAGATCCAGCAGCAGTATTTGGGATGCTGTTTGGAAGTGACTTTTTTGAAGATTATATTGGTCAACTTGCGTTGGCATCTGTAGCAGGTCTTGAGTTTGAAGAGGATCCCCAGCTTCCTGAGGAACTCAGGAGGCAGAAAATTCAGGAAAAGATGAAGGTATGTCATTCTGCTGTTGTAACCTGTCTTAAATGTTAAATTCAAGCATTAAAGCAGAACTAACTTGGTTTGCATTACCTCACAGACCATGCAACAGGAAAGGCAGGATAGACTCATAGGGAATCTGAAAGATCGTCTTCAACCATATGTTGATGGTCGTATTGATGAGTTTGTGGATTGGGCAAAATCAGAAGCATCTAATCTCTCAAAAGCTGGTATACATGTTTATGTTTTCCACTATTTTGTTGTTATTCATTGAAGTTGGTGACTGTGACATGTCATTGAGTTCTGAATTCACTGTCCATTTTTTCACTGAAGACAGTAATTTTAGATGTCTCTCGTGTGAAAAATAATTGGCTCAATCACCCTGTTGAGTTTTGAAGAGAAATATTACAGAGCATTCTATCATGTACTTTAATGGGTTTGGCAAGGTAGACTTGGTCAAAAGTTCTACCTAAATAGTGTGTAAGTTATAATGTCGGATCTAGTTAGTCTGGAGTCTGGACTCTGGCGATTGTGGAGGAGATGGTTCACGATACGAAGTAGTTGCATGGTAGGATTCAGGTAGTTGACGTCAAGTACGAGATAACTCCTTTCTTTTGCGTATAGGCTTGTTGGGAACATGTTCTTCTTTCCGCTCCAACCCCCTTTCCCTTATGTTTAATTTACTTGCTGTCGCTCCCCCCCCTTTTTCTTTTATTGTTCTCCGATTTCATTATATAGTTATCATCCTATATTTATTCTTATTTTTGTTTTCATTCCACCGCCGTCGCTTCCACCATTTCAGCTTTAGTGTTTTCAAATTTCAGCCTTTTCTCTTTATATTACTTTATTCTTTTCTCGATCTCATTTCACAAACCAGAAAAAGGGGAATCCTTTTACTGTCTTTCTTGTTTGGTTCCTTTTCCTTTGTAATGTAGAAAACAATCTATTGGCCTTCTATAGAAACAAGCGCTCTAATAGTCTAAGACTACTTTGGGGTAAGATTGTGTACAATTTGATGTATACTAGTTTGTTTCTGCTCGGGTTGTTTATCGACTATATGACGGGGTGGCATAGAACATTGCTTCTTTACCTTGATAGCCCTGTAAGGTGGCACTGGCAGTGAAAGAAATAACCATTATGAGTTTTAAGGATTACTTGATTCAAGCTTGTGATGTGTGACCCTACTAATGATTAATTATCAACTGGAAAGAAAGTTTTATTAGACGAGGAAGACATAGAAGAACATTAGAAGACAATAATTCGTTGGGTGAATGCGACTGAATATATAAAAAAGGAACACATTTTTGATGAGTGCTGCCAATGTGGAAAGAAGACTTTGACCATTTATGATATCGAGATCTAATGGAAGCTAATGAACTCCACTCTCCCTTTTAAGGGCATAGCTTCACTCACGGGCATTGAATCGTGTACTAATGTATTAGTACGCTTAGGAAGCATTACTGATATTCTTATTTTCATGACGTTGGATACTTGTATTCTTTCACATGTATATTACCCTTTTGCACTTATTGTTATCTTCTTTACTGCTTAGTTAATTTCTGATTTGACTCTATATCATGGAATGATACTCTGAAGTATTGTCTATTCTCACTTGCTTCAAAATTGATCGCTAAATTACTTTTTTATATGTAGTTTTATAATTCTTGATATATACAGTTTTTGGTGAGGCCATGCTGCACACAATTGGTTATATTTATACAAGACAATCTGCCAAAGAAATTGGAAAGGACAAAAAGTTCTTAAACGTACCTTTTCTAGCAGAATGGGTGCGTGACAAAGGACACCAGATAAAGTCACAGGTGATGGCAGCTTCAGGTAAAAAGTTAAGAATTTGTAGACTAAAAAATGGAGGGGGAAGGGTTTTTATTTATTTTCATTTAGAATCTTATGATGTCCAATTATTATGTGCTTTTGGTATATAGGAGCTGTTTCATTGATTCAAATACAAGAAGATATAAAGCGGTTGAGTCAAGGAGAGAACAAAGAAGAGAATTTGATGAAAGCCATGGAAGAGAAGAAAGATGCCATGTTAAATTCCCTTTGGCAGCTCAATGTCATTGATATAGAGACAACCTTGTCACGTGTCTGCCAAGCAGTGAGTATATTTATATTACTGTTTGCGAGGGCTATGGGGCTTGTTTTTAAATGTTTGACATCTTATGAAAAAATAAAAGATATTAACGATAAGCATACAGAGTGAATCAATCTACATAACTAGACTTTGAGAAGGGGGTAACCGAGAAGATGGCCTCATATATATACATTTTGGTGCGTATATGAGTGTTTGTGAACTTAAAAGAGGTAGTATGGGTCCTATGAAAAGCTTCATCATATCATTCAGACCAGTAGAATTTGAGTGTGCTTTTCTTGTTATTACACATACAGTATAATGTACTCCTTACGTCCCAGAAAGAAAGTTGTTATGAGTGCTTTTCATGGAATGGTGCCAAACTACCAATACATTGCCGTAGGCATTTCTGAACCGTGCTCCAGTTTATCCAAAGTCTCTTGCATTTTTTAGTTTCCATATATTTTCTGGTTGACACTACTTTGAAAATCAGATAGAAATTTACATGAAAGGAATTGAGACCAGAATTGGTAAGGTTGCTGCTTAGATGAAAATTCAGTACCTGATGTTAGTGATTTATAAGATCTTTGTTCCTTGTAGGTTCTTAGGGATAGTACTGTTTCAAAGGATGTTCTGAAGTCACGTGCAAAGGCATTGAAGAAACTCGGAACAATATTTCAAGTAAGTTTATATTGATCAGCTTGTCAACCATTTGGATTCATTTCCTGTTTAGTTATTTGTTTATATGCTGTCTGTGTTTTTGCCTTCATACTGGTTTACACTGGTTAGAGGGGTAAGGTTGTGTACACTTGGATTTCTCAAACCTTGCCTTCGTGTGATTCCTATTAATGTAGTATGAGTTATTGTCATTTTTTAATTGTGATCATCATGCTGTTTGCTAATCATCCATGGAGGGCCGTGGCCCGTGCCTTGTAACTAAAGCATGAAAGTAAGATTGTCTAGATGACTATTTATAGTGAACAACCAAAGTGAAGTATCCTAGGTTCATTCATGATTCAAGCATCAGGATGTGTTGATAAAATCCTCACTTAACTATAGTATCTTAATGTTAACTTTCATGATGAATGATTTAAGGTGATCAAAGTTGTGCAGTTTTCAGCCAGTTTCATATGTTAGTCTGCACGTATATCATTCTGCGTGTTTGCCTTTTGAATGTCTCCAAGTTATAACTTTACTTCACCGCAGCAAACAACTTTACTCTTGGCATTTCAATGAAATTCATACTATAGAGAAGCTAGGCGAACTTCAGTTTACTTATACTTAGACTCAGGTACTTGTCTCCAACATGGTTACAAGTGGTCGATTCAGCTAAATTTGAAAGTTTTCCATGATATTGGCCTTAAAAAAGTGACAAAGTGTCCGTATCCTTGTCGGAATGTCGAGGATCCAACATGGGTTCTTGAGGTAGAATGAAAACTCCAAGTCACATAGGTAATAGGTTTACTGATTCCGTGTAGACTTTAGATACAAGCAAGTTCCTTTGAGTTGGCTTTTGTTGTGGCTTCCCCCTTTTTGAGCTAACACACTTTGAGAATTAGGTTCATAAACAAATACCCAAAATCTTGCTTTGTTTCAGGGTGCAAAGGTTCCTTACAAGAGAGAAAACAGTCTCCGGTGCGAAGTGGCCACCCAAGCAGACACATCAGAGTCAAAGCAATCTTAGATTTTTATCGACACTTCAGCTTTGTTGTGTATGTAGTTGGTATATTGATAATGTGCTATTTAGCAGTACGTGTGTTCCTCTGTTGTACTCAAAATAGTTGACATGATTCTTTAACTATTGTTTGTACATTATTTGAATCTAGTCTTGCTTACCAGTTTGTAACGCTTGCATTATTAAAATATATGCAATGTTTGTTTTCAGTTTTCTTGAACTCGGAATTACCTATGAAGAGTATTACCTGGAAACCAGTTGCATATGTTTTGTGGTTTTTCTTCACGGAAAGACTTCATGCACCAAAGACTTTAGTGTAATCTCATGTCATTGTCCATGGTAATTTTTTTGTCTATCCCTAAAACATCTCCATTCTTCATGCAATTTCATTATTATCTCTTACCACTTTGGAAGGTGGTTTGGAGTTTAATTTTTGCTTTTATGAAGAAAGATACATGTTTGAAGATGAAGTTACATTACCATGGATTCTGATGTGGTTTTCATTGCAAAGTTACACTAAGGCTCCGTTTGGTTGGGTGTAAAACATTTTTAGTGTAAAATGGTTTTTATGGAAAACAATTTACAATAGAAAACACAATTTCAGAATAAGTTTTCCGTTGTTTGGTTCCATGTAAGAAAAATGATGAAACGAAAGGAAAACAAAAGGGAAAATAAGGAGGTAGTAAGAGGAGTGTGCAAGAGAGATAATGAAAATAAGGGAAAACAGTTTTCCCTTCATTTTGGAGGGAAAATGGTTTTCCATCATTGTGAGAGCAATTTTACTCCTAGGAAAAACGGTTTTACACTCCTTTGCAAACCAAACAATGTAAAATTGAAAATAGATGAAAATAGTTTTCATGGAAAATGTTTTACACCCTACCAAACAGAACCTAAAGTTCGCCATCATTACCACTTATCAAATAGGCTGTTAGTGGTTGCATTTGGATATAAGTATTTGCATATGGTTTTTCTTGCCATTCCCAGAGTCATTCAACAAATAAAGTAGCCAGTAACAAAGTCAACGTTGGAGTTGGTAAGAGTTGGCAGGGATTTTTTAAGCTAAAAACTGATGTTTGAAAGTTAATCGAAGGCTATTGTCAACGACTTTTACATCATGATTCTTTTATTGGAGCAAATAGATTGTCATTATGATGTTCCACTAAACTCCTTCCAGAACCCCACTTATACACAAATTAGCCATCTATGCATGGAATAAAGTTAGTTTTTGCTGTAGATAAAATTTGATCTCAAACTTTGAATATAGTCTTCCAAAACTAAAGCATAAAAAAATTCAGTTAGTTGACATCTGTATTGTATAATGAGAGGCCTTTTATTATTCAATTTACAAATATGATGTCTTTTGACAATTGCATTACTGAATTTGTCTAAATATTTAATATTGTTTTTTTTTTTTATTTTTTGTTGTTGCAGAGAAGACTTAATTAAAGGCCGATTATTGCTTTCAAAATCAGTTTTGCTTTGTACAATCTCCAATACATTTTACCATTGGAATTTACTGATACATCATGTAACTTGCATTATGATAATTTACAAGTGGTCATTTAGCGTAAATTATAAAGTTTTGGGGTGGTATGCAAGACCATGTTTGAAATCTCATTTACATTACTACTACTACCTTTTATGACATTTTATATACCAATAAAATTAAAAGGTGTATCAAACTATAGAATTTAATATAATCCATTAAACCATTATAAGTGGTTGGTGTAGCGTGAATTAGAAATTTTTTGGGGTGATATGCAAGACCAAGGTTGAAATTTTGTTTACATCACTTCCTTCGCCTTCCCTTACTTCAACTCGTTTACTTTCATATTGAATAACTAATCTTTTCCTATGATCAAGTTTACGTATTAGGCTAGGAGTGCAGGAGTGCAGACTAGTATGCAGATGCTCGTGGTATGCTAAGCCAATAAGCCATAATTTCCAAAAAACAGAGAATGAATAAAATTAGTATTGTTTTCCTGTAAAAAAAAATCTGTCTTATAATTTCTAATTTTCTAAATACTTTTAGCTACATCCGTGCATTTGCACTGGGTCGAGCTAGTATGAGGTCAAACAAAGGTAGAAAGTGTTCCATCATGAAACTTAGTGAGCTATCAAAAACTCTAAACTATGCTGTAGCTGGTAGCATTTAATCATTTGTAATAAGAAAGAATATCATATCCATCTTAAGTATTTCCCTGTGGTGTTCGTTAGATTTTTGTCTTTCTTCTAGAAGATATGAGAATTCCACCCAAACTACATACTTCCTTCCTTCGAAATTACTTACAATAAATAGACTTTTACACTATTCATACACTCCTGTTTTAATCATCTAGTATGATTAATATGTAAGGTTAACCATAATCTTGTAGGATGTTGGTCTTAATGTATATTTTAAAAAATTCAACTTTTTATAATTTTTACTTACTAATTATCGAAAATATCAATAGTTAAAGTTGTGCATTATGAGCCGAAAAAGTGTTATTGCAAGTAATTTAACTTGGAGATAGTAATTCTAAACTACCACCCTAGGAAGGCGCTCATCAGAAGGATCGTTATTATACTCGTTGTTAGCTCGCTTGATTACGTTGCCTATCAAAACTTGGAATATAAGGCCCTGTTCTCTTGAAGTTATTTTCAGTTCAGTTCAGGTCAGTTCAGTTCGTTTCGTTTCGTTTCGTTTCGGTTCGATGTCTCTTGTTACTATTGTTATTATTATTGTTATTGTCATTGTCATTGTCATTGTCATTGTCATTGTCGTCATTATTTATTATTATTATTATTATTATTATTATTATTATTATTATTATTATTATTATTATTATTATTATTATTATTATTATTATTATTATTATTATTATCATCATCATCATCATCATCATCATCATCATTTACACCACCGCCAACAATAATTTAATAAAAATAATAAACAATTATGTAAAAACAAATAATAATAATAATAATAATAATAATAATAATAATAATAATAATAATAATAATAAGTATTGATAATATTATGTTAATATTTATTGATTATTATCGATTATTGTTATTTAAAAAAATTAAATAGACGGTTGGTTTCTCTCGTTCGTTCGATTCGGTTCGATTCGGCCCGGTTCGGTCAAAAGAACGAGGTCTAAGAGTTTTTTTTTTTTTTTTTGATTAGGAGATTAAGTCAGCCCAAGGGCTAACCCCTACAAGGCTACTAGCCTGTAGGAAATACCAACACATTGGCTGGTAAGGCATGCATAGCATGCTAAAGAAACACCCCAGCATAATGCTGGGGGTAAGGATCGAATCCCTGACCTCAGGGGCCAAAGGGGAGTGCTCTATCCACTTGAGCTAACTCTTATCCTTCGGGGTCTAAGAGTATTATGGTACACTAACAAACACACATATATTACCAAATCATGCATATTACGACATAATAGTACTACATGATAATAGGTTTATTATATTAAGATCCCTCGCTGATTATCAAAGCCAGCGGTACAAAAACAGAAGCATATAGTAGATGAGCGCACATGAAACGTGAACACTAGTGCAGAGATTGCGCAACTTTTATTTAGTACTGTATTAATACTGCACCATGCATGATTTGATGATTGGAATCACTCCCAATGTATGTAGACATCGATAGAGCCAGGATAATTTCCGCCTATAGTATGCTGATCATCTTGACCAGGTTCTCCAATTCCAAAGCTATAGCTGCCGCCTACAATTTGTTCACTACCATGCCACAACTTTGCATCGATCAAAAGGTGATCCACATAATCAGGTATATTCACCTCCGACGTATCTAAGGGAATGTCTTTCCCAGGGGTTAGCTGAACACCTTCACCAGCAGTATGATAAAAAAACTCAATCCGATCATTTGGGTACCGTTCACCATTTATGTCTCCGAAAACCTCAACCGGATCATTTCCATAGTTGAACACTATATGAAGCTTTGCTTTGCCTTGGCCATCTTTGATTATTTTCTCCTACATTGAATTCATTAAATACAAATTAAAGTATGTTAGAATCAGGTAACTTTGTTTATTTTGCTCATCAAAAATTAAATATCTCATAGGAAAATTTGAATAGATTACTTAATTATGATTTATGCATAGTATATGATCTACATACATGTCATCAAAATTATGATCTGCATTAAGTTCACGTATAGCTAGTGAAGTAGGATATGAAAGTACAACATTGATGAATAAATATTGCATGGAAATGCACTATCAAGTATCAACTCCTTTATTAATTTATAAGATGAACAAGGAGATGAGGGCCCTTACCTTAACTTTCAAGTGCTTCGATGTACTCCGATTGGCTTTGTACTAAAAAATCCTATGTTTGGGCGCCTTTATATAGAGATCACACTTTTTTTTTTTTTTAGCAACGACCCAACTTATATTATTCGATGCTCTTGATAATAAGCCAATATTCTTCTTCTTATCATCTTATGTGGGTGGGTGAGTGGGGGGACACTGGAATTCTATTCTTCAGGACCTGAGGATTCTCACATCTTTATTTTATTCTTTGAAGAAATTTTCTAATATAATGCGTGTGACATGTGTCCATGGAACACATAGGGCTCTGCACAAATCGTGCCCTTCATTGTTAAAAAAAATCACCGAAAACGACAAAAAATTAAAAGCATTAAACCTCCCTTACTCGTGTTAACCCAATCACTTTCAAAGTCTGAAATTCCGTATTAACTCATTCACAATTGATGCTCTTTGTCTAAAAGAAGGTTATGAAGGATATGGATGGCAACATAAGGTGGCATGGGGATATGAATCGCATCAAATAATGCATTAAAAATTTATTAGAATTGACGACAATGATGTTGAAATGACAATCAAAGAATAACCTAATGACTATTATTGTTAAAACTACAATATTTAAAACCTTAGGATTTGATTTATTTGACGAGCTTCTGTTTTTGTACGTTTGTTGCATTGGGTGCACATTTTTTTATCATATAAAATAACACTTAAAATACAATCTAATTGTTGCATGTGAATCACAGAACAATATATAATGTCTAAAAGTCATGAATCAATCTTTCATGCAGATCAGGTTAGAAAAGGGTAATTATGTAAGAGAAGTCGTGGACGGGTTAAAACCAAAAAAAAAGAAGGGCCTTAAAAAAAGATAAGAGATGAACGAAGAAATATAATATCATATATATATTAAAATTATATAATAATTGAATATTAATAAAATAGTCGGAATCTAAAAGATTCGACTTGTGAGATAGGTCAGACATTCTAAAAAGATAAAAATACGAGATCATATATAATTAAAATTAAATTAATTGGCGTCCTTATTCGACGCCATTTGTCCCACTTATTAAGTGTCATGTCATTGTTTTTAAAAATAAGTAGTTTCAAATTGATAAAAATACATATATGCAGCTTAGGATAAGAAGAAATAGAATTTGGTTTACAATGAAAAACTTTAGTATAGTAATTCGATTATAACTTATAATATCTATTTCAAAAAATTATAATTTTTGTGCCATTTGAAAGTATTTAAAAACACTTTAAAATAAAATCCATTTATAATATTTTTCAACTCTATATTTAAGTAACGTGTGTATAAGAAGAAATACTCACTATGCTAATTAACATATTAAAGTAACCTGTTGCAATTAGAATTAGGAAAAAATACACGGACAAAAAACAAAGAAATGTCAAAAATCTACATCTTCTTCACGAAAAAACTAGGCATTTGCCCGAGTCGAAATTGGGTGTTTTCGGGAGTTTTAAGTGTGCCTCATAAGCAAAAACCCATTTTCAACCAATCGGATCAACAATAAGTAATTTGTTAATTTTTAAAGCCACATAAGTAATTTTGGTGAATGAGATTTAACAATAAATTAATTTAAGATATTAAATTAAAAACGCCACATATGCGAATTAGTCGAATGAGATTTAAGATAATAATACATGGAGGAAGTATTATGGAGATGTGGAGTAAGGTAGATAAAAGGGGCAATACATGGTGTATTAATGGTGGTCAACTAATTTTAACGACTCAAATAGAGGTCAGTTAGGGTTTAGTGGAAGTGGCAAGAATTTCATGGAACGGAGGGAGTACATAGTTCAACCACTAAATATTATTTCCAGCACAATGATTCTTCGGTATGCCTCTATCCCAAAACTAGTTGTTAGTTTAGGATGATTAAAGTATGAAATTCCATATTATTCGATGTTGTTGATAATACTAAGCCAATATTCTTCTTCTTATCGTCTTATATGAGTGGAGAGTGGTGGGGTGGGGGGACCGGAATTATATTCTTCGGGACCTGAGGATTCTCACACCTTTATTTTATTCTTTGAAGAAATTGTCTAATGTGTACGTGTCCATGGCACGCATAGAACTGGGCACTAGTCATTCCTTTCATCGCTAAAAAATACCACCATGCAGGAAAAAACAAAAAGTTAAAAGCATTAAACCTCCCTCACTCGTGTTAACCCAATCATTTCCAAAGTATGAGTACTTTTATACTACTACTTCCAAAAGGTCGCCCACCCGGTTCTTTATGAGCTTGCGAGGGCTATGGTGTTTATTTTTGGAGGTTTGACATCTTTATGAAAAAATAAAATATATCAGCGATAATCATCCGGAGTGAAGCAATCTACAAAAGCAGATTTTGAGAAGGGGGTAGCCGAGCAGATGGCCTCATATATAATATTTGGTGATATATGAGTGTTTGTGAACGTAGAGAGGTAGTATGGGTCCTATGAAAATTGTCATATTTTTCCGACTAGTAGAATTTTATGGTTATACTTCTTTCTCGAGAAAAATGTGTCGTGACTCGTGAGCTATTTGAGTGTGCTTTTCTTGTTATTACACATACAGTGTGATGTACTCCTTATATCCCAGTAAGAAAGTTGTGTTTCCATCATAGACTGTCATAAGAAATTGCCACTTTTCTTGGAATAGTGCCAAACTACCAATACGTTGCCGTAGTCACTTTTTAAACTGTGCTCCAATTTATCAAAAAACTTGCATTACGGTTGACCTTTGTTTTAAAAATTGGATAGAAATTTACATGAAAGGAATTGAGACCGGGAATTAGTGAGGTTCTTTGCTTAGACGAAATAAAATACCGATGAAAGTGGTTTATAAGATCTTTGTTCCTTGTAGGTTTTTAGGGATAGTACCAAAGGATGTTCTCAAGTCACATGCCAAGGCATTGAAGAAACTCGGAACAATATTTTAAGTAAGTTTGTTTTGAGCAGCTTGTCAACTATTGAAGCTAGTGAAGATACTTAAGTTCTGGCCTTCAGCCACATCAGCAAATGGAACTCCTTAAGTTATGCAAGTTTGTTAGAAATAGTTAGTTAGTTAGCTAACTTCCTCTAGATGTCTCTATTGTAATTCTAACAATTCTTCTTTTCTCTTGTAATTCTCGGATTGATATAATAATATAACTTCACTTTCTCATCTCTACATTCCGAATTCTCTAAAATGATTTTGCATTTATGAAATTATCATGGTATCGAAGATTTTTTCGATCATACACAAAGTTCATCATTCAGGTTCATTTGATATAATAATAATATAACTCACTGTAATTCTCAGATTGATATAATAATAATAATAATATAACTCTCACTTTCTCATCTCTACATCTGAATTCTCTCTAAAATGATTTTGCATTTTTGAAATTATCATGGTATCAGAGCAGTTTTTTTGCTTGATCATACACAAAGTTCATCATTCAGGTTCATTTGTTCAGATCTCACATTTTCTTCTGAACTCCTGCTGAAATTGTAGCTATCTTCTCTGAATTTTCTCTGAAACTGTAGCTATTTTCTCTAAATTTCATATGAAATTATAGTTGTTTTCTTTTAATCTTGTCTAATCTAGATTGAATTTCAACTCTGATAGTTGTAATTCTTCTTTTTTTTCTTTCAATTGACTGATCTAATTAGCCAAAATTGATAAGTTCTTCTTCAACATATATTTGATTCATCTGGATGCACTGAAAGTGTTTGTGAAAAAATCATATATGAATATTTCAAGTCCTGATCAATTTCTGTGAAGATTGACTGAAAATCTCTCTATTCCTGAATTCCTTCTTGAAAATTCATATAATTCTTTGACAAATTTCAATCCAGAAAATCTCTTATTTATACAAATTATGATCTATTCCTAAATATTGATCATGAATCCTCCTGAGAATGATGAGATTTCTTCCTCAAACACACTTCCTTTGACTCAAAATCCTACTAGCATCTACTACATTCATCCTTTGTATGCAACCTCTACAGAACTTGTTTCAGTTATTAATGGAATTGGATTCACAAACTGGAAAAGATCTATGATCTTAACTCTCTCTGGTAAAAACTAGGATTTTCTACTGGTGATATACCAGAACCTAGTGAAGATTCATGAACACACTGTTTGGAAAAGATGTAACATGCCTTGGTTTGTTCCTGGCTTTTGTTTAACTTGGCTGAAGTAATTGCAAAAAGTGTGTTATTCTTTCAAACTGCGAGAGAAATACGGTTGACTTGGAAGAAAGATTTAGCTATTCTTCAATGGCACAAATTTATTCTCTGGAAGACTAGAACAACATATAGTTGAAATATCACAAGGATATCACAGAGTATTTCCGAGTTTTTCACCAACATCAAAACTGGCTGGGATGCACTTAATGATGCACATCCTTTGCATGCCTGCTGTGTTTGCAATAAATGTACTTGCAATTTAACTAAGAAGATATTTGACAGACAACAAGAACAAAGACTCATTCAATTCCTCATGAAATTGAATGAGCAGTATGCTACAGTAAGAGGCAATCTCTTAATGATGGAGACATTACCTAATGTTTCTCAAGCATACATGATATTTGCTCAAGAAGATAGGCATAAGGAGATTTCTCAGCTTTCAAATCATTTTAAGTCTTTGGCTTTCTTGGCAGACAAGAAGCAATTATATGATCAATCCAAAAACGAACAATACAAGCAGAATCAGCAAAGGGATTTTCAGAAGACTTTTAATTAGTCTAGAATTTTTAATACTTCAGGACATAAAAGGCCAGGTGCAAATTATTATTGCACACAATGCAAAGTACCAGGACACAGTTATGAAAGGTTCTTCAAAATCCATGATTATCCACCTGGATTTAAAGGCGACAAGGATAGAAGAGTTGTTGTTGCTGCTACACATGGTCCTACTAATGAAAAATATAATACACCTGCTGATAAATCTGTTCATATTTCAGTGGATCAATACTATCATCTTATGAGTTTGTGTAATATCCCAAAAACTTAATCCAGCTTAATTAACTTATAAACATTAATAAGAAGCTAAATTTATTTTACTTTATGTAATTGGGCAATACATAAACTATTATATTGGATGAACTAATACTAAAATACAAAGTATGAATTATTTGAAGTTTTATTTTTGAGTTAAACAAAATAATAATAGTAATAATAATAATACTAAGAAATAATAGAAGAAAAAGAAAAGAAGAAAAGGTAATTGAAGGAAGTGGAAAAATAAAACTCAAACTTGACTTTTCCCACCAAATTTCCTTCTTCATAGTTCCTCCTTCTTCCACCTCCTCCTTTTTCTTACATGGCAACCCAAGGTAAAACTCATCTTCAACCTTCTAACTGCTGCCACAAACAAGAAAACAAGTCTCACTCAAATTCTCTTATACTCCATGGTTATCTTCAAAGCTTTCTAGAAGCTTGACAATGGCTATAAATAGCCATGTCCACCAAGAATCACACCACACCACTCTCTCCTTCTCCTCTATTTTTGGGCTTCTACCCACTCCACCACTGCACGACTGCCGAACCACCATATCAACACCACCCCGCTCGACCACCAACACGTCAGCCAACCACCCCCTCCCTCACTCGCACCTCCTCTCTATTCTTACTCGTGCTTTCTCCCTCCTCGCGCTGTTGTGCGCCGTTGCACGGTGCAACCATGCCGCCACCACCAACACCCCTCACCGACGCCGCTTTCCCTGCCGCCCCGACGCCGGAATTTTGCTCCAGCTTTGCGCCTAGCTTCGCCGACGTGCCTGCTGCTGCCTTCCTCATTCGTTCTTCGAACCCTCCTGTTCCTTCATTTAGTAGCAGGTATAATAACATTACCTCTCTATTGAAATGTTTGGGCTTGATTTAAAAGAAAACATATATAGTCATGGCCTTATTATGGTTATTGTCATGTTGGGCTAATAACTCTTAGATACACTTAGTGTTATTGACTTATTGTTGGGTTTATAGTTGATCATAAATTTGTTACTTATTAGATTAGGTTTGGGCCTTAAAAATGCTTTAATTTCCTAACAAGTCCTTTTAGTTTTATTTTCTCTTTATTGAGACTAGATTGATTTACTTAAGTTTAAACCAAGTCACTTAGTTCATTAGTTGGGCTAAACTGATTGTGTTTTACTATGAACAGCTAACTCTTACAATTTAAAACTCGTGGATGAACATTAGGAACACTTGACACTTAGGTGGTATAAATGACTTTATATTAGTTAATAACAACTATTGTAATAAATTAGAGACAATGTTTTAATTGTGAGTCATAATAAAAGTCAGAAATAACAATGTTGTCATATTGTTGGTTTAATTAAAGTATGTTCTTTTACTAACAGTTTGTTTAGAGAATGTAATAACTAGAATTTGAAAACCGTAGTTACAAGTCATTAAACATGAATTACATATCAAAATTGAATTTCACTATTGACCACATTCCACTAAATATGTGTGATCATTCCTAATGTTTAATAACGATAATTTGATGAAATAAATGACCAAACGTTAATCGACCTGAATGTAAGCTGAAATATTGAGCCTTTTAACTAAAAAGTAATTTCAGCAACGATGTTCAATAATTAAAGGCCTGAATTAGAGCTGATCAACTCCAGCCCGGCCCGGTTTTTGGGCGGGCTTGTTTTTGGGCCCGGCCCGACCAGTTTTTTTTTTTTTTTGGGCGGGCTTTGGACAAGCCAAAAAACACTTTTTAGCCTAAATTTTGGGCCCGGCCCGTTTTGACCCGCAAAAGCCCGCTCGCCCCGGCCCGAAATACCGGGCTTTGGGCACAATTTTTTGGCCCGGATTTGGGCCCGGCCCGCACAATGGGCAATTTTTTTTTGCGCGGCGCGGCTCGAACCCGGCCCGGCCCATGATCACCTCTAGCCTGAATGTTAAGATAAAATGAGTATGAATATTTATATTTTCGTTACTTAATTTCTTGGTTAGATTAAAAGAGAAAAAGAATATTACAAGCCTCCCCCGGCTACGAAAGTCATTACGCAGGATTTCAGGTAACGTCTACTGCTAACACCCGCATTCCCCTTCTAAGTATGTTTTATAATAATGCTTACGTTAATAGAATTATTTTGTATATGGATTGCGGGATATGAAATGTTTTGTGACAAATGTGATGATATGAAATAATGACGTTATGGAAGCAAGACGATGTTTTGTTATGGACGGAAAGTAAAGAATATGTTATATCATGATGATTATGAATATACTTAAAGGTTATGAAACATGATAAATTCAAGTGAAAGACGGTTCTTGGCGGTATTCTGTCATCTTGGGTCGTGCACGTACCTTATGGCCGGTTCCCCACCTTCCGTTTATAAGTGCTAATGTCCTCGGGTGGCACCACATTACTATACTTTGGGCACTAACGCCACCTTCTGTTTGTGAGGGCTTTCGTCCTCGGGTGGCTGCCTTCCGTTTACGATGATGTTATGTTCTGGGGAGACGTCCCTTCCGTTGTACTCGCCAAGTTACCAAATAAATGATCTATGCTTATGAACATGCTAAAAGATATATGATAATGATTATGATTTTTATGAAATAGTTTTACCTTTCCACTCCTCCCTGTTTGCTAATAAAACGATTTGAAATGAGTTTACGTTGTTAGAGTAGTATGTTACTGAGCCTTGACTCATGACATTTTGTTTTATGTTTTAGGTACCAATGGTGCTAATGGGATGACGTAGCAGTGATGAGTAGTATAGTATTTAAGCTTTCATAAACTCTTATGATCATAATAAATGTCCGACTATTTAAAGTGACTAAATTTTAACTTAAGTTTTTGTTAATGGATAATTACGTTTTCTGGCTATAACATGTTTAGGCTTCTATGAATTTATGTTTGCCTTGTGCTTTCCAAATAGGAAAGTACGGCAGTAACGCACCGGCTATCTAGGTTCCGCTGCTAATAACTCATTCATTAACTAATGATGATGATTATTAGTCGGGGCGTTACAGTTTGCTAGCTAAGCCTTCACATGACACATCTTCACGCAAAACTGAAGAAGGAGATACTCATGGTCATGCTATCTTAGCAGGTACAATCTGCTTACTATCTAATTTTAGTTCCAATTGGTTATTAGAAAGTGGAGCCACATATCACATTTGTTGTCATTTGGATTATTTCTCTGACTATAAAACCATGACTGGTCATGATAATCACATTACTATCCCCGATGGTAGTAAGGTCAAAATGGTGCATACGAGGTTACGTCCAAACTTGCTAATGGTATCACTCTTTCCAATGTGTTGCATGTGCCAGATTTTCAATTCAATTTGATATATGTGCACAAATTATGCCATGATTACATTGTGAATTGGTCTTCACACATGATGCTTGCACTAGTGGAAAAAACACTATATGTCACAACACAACCGCTGCGGTCCTTAAGAGAACCGCAGCGGTAAATCCTTGAAATTTTGGGTGGGAAAATTGGGAAAATGAACCGCTGCTGTTCCCAGAAAACCGCAGCGGTTAACAGAAAACCGCTGCGGTTCTCAGTTAACCGTTGCGGTTCTGTGAACCGCAGCGGTTAATCAGCCTCAAAACAGGAAGCCCAAAAATTGCTTGGCCCAAACATTTTCCCTTGGCCCATTATTCATCTATGCGCCAGCCATAACGCACACCCCAAACCAAACCTAAGTTGTTTCTCTCTCCTTCCATATCCGGTTCTCTTTCAGTCTCTCTCAAGTCTCACCCTCCTCCTTCCTTCCCTATTACCCAGCCACCAACGAACAATATCCACCAAACCCTTGATCGTTTATTGATTATGTTCCAACAACGATCCACCACCATCATCGACAGCGATGCCCACAACAACGATCAGCACCGTCATTGACAGCAACGCCCACAACAACGATCAGTCCTGACTCCTGATTCTTCTCTCCTTCGCAAGAGTTTCTTCAACCTCCTAAAGTCCTTCAGGTTGTATTTTCTCTCCCTTCCTCTATTTCTCCTAATTTCTAGGGTTTTTTTACTTTTTCTGAATAACTCGAAATGATTCATCCTTTTTTTAACGAGTTTGATGTTTAATTTAATTAGTTTCTTTAATCGTTTCTCAAAATCTTCCTTCCATTTCTAGATTTTTTTGTCCTCGTTTCCCCAAATTTGAAGGTTTTTTTGGTTTTTTTTAATGAAATTCGGTTGCATTTGCTTTTGTTGACTGTATTTGGTAATTGTAGATAGCTTCAGTGAGTGATATAAGTAGGAGCATCGAGGTGAACGGGCACGGTTCGAGCAATCGGAGGATGTTAAAGATGATTTTGAGTGATGGACAGTCGGAAGTTACTGCTGTGGAGTACTGTCCTATATCGTCTTTTTCCGATAATGTCGTTCCTGGAGCGAAGGTTACTCCCTTGATCGTTTATTGCATATGATTCAGCTATATGGAATTGTCTTGGTTAGTTGTTGTTTTGGATGGAGTTGTTTAATTCCTTTGCTAAAGAACTAAGTTGTAATCTTAGAAACTCTCTTTGTGTGTTGGCTTTGGATGTCGAAATTGTGGTTCACTAATAATGCATGTTTGTAGAGAACTATTTAGAAGTATCATTTGACTATATCCATGTTTTTATGAATATACTTTGCTCTTTTTTGCTATTTATTTGGAGTATAGGTTGTTATGTTATAAACTGGTATTGGTTTGGATTGAAGATTGCGTCTTTTGTTGCTATAGTCACTCCGACGTCGTTTTCTGACAAAGGATATTTTGGTCGTTGGACAAAACTCCTAAATCAAACAACCTAACTAACCAATAACCTAAGTATAATGGCAAGCAAGGGTCATTCTTCCACAAGGACTAAGGGTAATCACTGAAAATGTTAATTATAATAAGCTAGGCTAAGATATAGGGAAGAGATTTGTCAATTATCAACTAAAAACTATTAAACAAAAGGAACTAGGGTAGGGGAATTCACTAATTATTTCAATCATGAAAACAATTAGGCAAATAAGGGGGTAGTATAAAAAGAATGAATCAAAGGGATCATCTAACATATCCCTAATTACTCTTTCAAGCTAAAGAGGGTTACTCAAATTGGAGATTATGTCCTATTCTCATGCAACAAACCCCCAACTCAAGAGCATGAATAATAAGATGACTAAATATATCCCTTATCTAAAACCCCTATTTTCATGCAAGTTTAGTTAAGTGAACAAATAGGGAGTCAACTCTTCAATTTCATCTTTCAATCCTTCATTGAAGTGGCTAATAATTAAGTTTTCATGGAGGCCAATCACAAAAACTAACAATAAAACCCCTATTGCTCATTTGATTTCATTTTCCAAAATAACTCCAAATATGACCCAAAGGCTCATGATATCATTAATGGCTTCATCCCCTCCCAAGCAAGATAACTACTCACAGATCATAATAAATTATAAAAAGTGAACTAAATAACAAACTAAAAACATGAAATCAAACACTAACTAGGATGAACAAGTAAATAGAGTGAAAATGACATGAAAATAGATAGATAAAGCAACAAAACATGAGAGAGAGTAAGAAATTCTCATTAAAGTTGCAAGGAGTCTCCAAATCTTCAAGTTTCCTTCTTAGATTCTTCAAAATCCAAGCTTTCAACAAGTTTCTCTCACTTCTCTCTCTAGAAGATGAGAGTTTCTCTCTCTAAAAACCCTAACTAAAACCTCTAACTAAGCTTATGGAGGCTAGCTCTCCTCTCCCCCCTTTCAAAAGTTAGGGATCCTTTTCTTTAAAAGATTTAAACATTACATCATTAAACGGCTCGAAAAACGGGAGATTTCCGCACGGATCAAGTGGCGCGGGCGCTCCATATAGTTTGGAGCGGGCTCTCCATACAATTTCACGCAGACAGAAGGTTTCTGGGCCTCCAGCGCGGGCGCGCTAGACAATACGGAGCGGGCGCGCAGTTCTGGCAGACGCACCCGACTTCAAACAGCCATATCTCTTTCATTTTTCATCGGAATTGGGCTTGTGACCACTCGTTGGAAAGCTATCGAGCCAAACTTTCATCTACAACTTGAATCACTGAAAAATATTTTGTGTGATGAAAGTTATGGCCGTTTGAATATGACCCTTATGCACAAATCCTTCCAAAAGCTCTTATTTTGGCAAAATTGCTTCACTCTATGCTTGGTGTGTGGTATGGAGACCTCTATGGTGGATCCTACAACATCAAACACTTTTAAGCATTACCAAACCATATATAAATAGCCAAAATAACTAATATTCACAGATAAGCTACCAATAACTCAATTACTCTAAATTAAACAAAATAAGCTAGAAAGTGATAAATGAAGAGGAAAAATGAATCTAAACATGAGGAAATTAAGGTATTTGAGTGATATAAATATCACTCATCAAAATCCCCCAAGCTTAACCTTTGCTCGTCCTCGAGCAAATGAAACAAAATAATGAAGTACTACTCTAAAAAGCTAGAAATTCTAACTCACTGTCGTAGGAATCACGGTTGCACTTAGCATGTGCAACAAGCCCTTTAAACCCCTAGATCGCTCTAGTGGACGAGTTTGCTCTCGTGAGGGTTTCCCAAGAGTCTTAACCCACAACTCTAATCAAGCACAAATATATATAATAGCCCAAAGTCATCTCTTTAACCATGGTTCACAAAGCAATGGGCAATTAAGCAAACTTTCAAAGCATAACCATTATCAATATGTATCCATGACTTAGGAATATAGGGGATAGGCTAATCTAAGGTGCAAAATTAACACTATCAAAAGCTTCAACCATCAATTAGAGTCTACTTAGGCATTCAAGAGTCACAAATCGTTCTCAAATGGATGAAGAAGGTCCCAAGATCGATCCTAATCACCTATAGCGCACATGAACTCCCCCAAACTTGACTTTTGCTAAGAGAAAACCATGATTGTAGGATTAAAATGATTGAGCAAAGGGTCTAGAGTCTCAATGTTTAAGTCATAATGATATTCATCATTACTAGGGAAACTCTACTTATTAACTTTTCGAGTTCCCACTCAAACATTTCAACTAACCCACTTTCTCAAGGACATGTGGTAATTACCACTTATTGACTTTTTTATTTGTCTTTTTTTGTTTTCATGGACTTTAATAGGCTTATTATGCCTTGTGGGCTCATTGGCTCCATTTATTGGACTCAAGACTTAAAACACTTTTTTTTTTTACAATCGAATTTAACTCTTAGCATAGCTTGTTTTGAGGTAAAAACTTGTGCAACAAAGAAGATTTCAAGAATCAACTAGGGTCACTACAACTTCCAAAAGAGAAATAATTCGACACTTTTCAACACAAAGTTTGACAACATTTAGAATTATAGAATGCCTTTTTAAGTAGAAAATCAAGCAACAAAGATTAATCAATCCCTAATCGCCCCAATTTACACATACAAACATCCAATGGAAATACCTATACTCATCTACCCAAATGACCAAAGCAAAGGAATCCACATAAATTTACCAACAACATGAATATTCCCTTGGACATGAAATGCTTTGTACTTTTCTTATTCCTCATTTTTTTTGGATTTTCAATTTTTTCATTTTTTAGGAAAAAGAAAAGAAATTAAAGGAAAATATTTTTAGATTTTTAATTTTTTTTTTTTTTAAATAAAGTATATACATACACCTCCCCCAAGCTAGCTACTAGCTACTCCCCCAAGCTAGAATAAAGCATTGTCCTCAATGCTTGAACAAGACGATCAAAGGGAGGGAAGGAGGGAACAAACATCCAAACCGACAAGCATATGCTCCACAAATCATAAAGCATTGGGAAAATAGAAAAGGAAGGAAGCTACCGGATAGTAGTTGGGTATAATACCCGCAAATGACCCAATTTCTCCATTTATAATCAACTTTTCAACACCATGATTTGCTTTCCACGTGCTATTGAGAATGAGTGTTATTCCAATTATGTACCTAAGTAAATCAAAGAAAGAAAAGAAAATTAAGTAAATAAAAAGAAAAGAAAAATGAAAGCAATAAATCACGGGTTACTTCCTGAGAAAGGCTTATTTAAGGTCCTAAGCATGACTTTTCTAGTAAATATCCCGACAAAGATCGCAAGAGTTTGTCAAATGCATTGGCACACATTTCAAAGAAGGTACCATATGCAACAAGTAGAGAGTGAACATGCACAATGTATGGTGCAATTCTATGCAAAAATCGAGGAGGGGGATGCCTAAAAGAAGGAACAAAAGGAAAATCAAGAAAGTAGGAAGAAGAAGAATCAAAAGAATATAAAAATGAAGGAAAAAAAGGCAAACTCTCCTCGACAAACTCTTTTTTTGTGGCAATCTCACTCTCTTCCTCAAAATTAATCAAATTGGGCACTTGAAGGACAAAGGAGGAAGGGGGTTCATCTAATGGAGGTAATGTGGGTAAATAAGGGAAAGAGATGGCAAAAGAAGGAACTAGGTCGAGCTTTCTTGAAAACGGGATATAAGGTGAAGGAATAGAAACTAAAGTTTCACAAATGACTTCTCCTATATCACAAGTTTTCAAATCGCACACTTTTTCAACCAATGACTCCTTACCAACATCATTGTCATCCTCAAAAGCCTCAAAAACATCACCAACCATCAAATGACGTATCTCACTCCCAAATTGACCAAGGTATTCACTCAAGATAGAGTGGGTAGGAGAGGATGAGTGCTCTAAAGCACAAGGAGGGAGAGTAAGGTCCAATCCATTAGAGGTAGACACATGAGACTCAAAAAGAGAATGTAAAGACTCAACAACATCCTCACTTTCAACAACATCCTCAATAATGGGTCTTTTCTCCTTAAAAGCATACCCTTCATCATCACTACTCCAAAAACCATCATCAAGATCTATGCTACTCTTTCCCAATTCATTCTCATCTTCAACATGACTCGAATCAATATAATCAAAGTTGATAATGTCGTCTTTGCAACCCCATTTTTCCCTAAATAATTTCAAATCAATTTCTAATTGCAAAAGGGGATCATCAATAGGTGGGCGAGCATTTTGAGAATCAAATTGGGGAAGGGGTTCACAATCAAGCATATGAGATTCATCATTAGAAGCATTGGATTGATAATAGGAATTAATGCAAGGGTGTGAAGACAATTCATGAGATGCATGTGCAACATTAGCATTTGAATATACTTCATCCAAATGAGAGCAAGAAGGGGGAGAAATACAAGTCTCGGGTTCATAACTAGAGAAATTTTCAAGATTTTGATTAGTATGCATTGACATTTCCCATTCATATGTATCTCTAGCCAACCATTCAAATAGACTCCAAGCCTCATCCAAAGATCGAGCATGGAAATCACCATTAGACATAGACTCTACCACCCTTCTAGTTTCTTCATTTAGACCCTCAAACATGACATCACATATTTCCCATTTTTCAAACCTATGATCACAACCAAGAGAATCTCCAAGCCTCCAATAGTACCTCCAAAATACTTCATGTTCAAATTGGGGAAGGGAGAAGATTGCCATTTTTTTGAATTTTTTTTAAAAAAAAAAAAAATAAAGAAAGAAAAGAAAATCGAATCAAATAAACCAAAGAATATAAAAATATTCACAAGTAGCCTAGACTCATCTAATCAACACAAATCAATGTTAGCCGAAGTCCCCGGCAACGGCGCCATTTTGACAAAGTGTATTTTGGTCGTTGGACAAAACTCCTAAATCAAACAACCTAACTAACCAATAACCTAAGTATAATGGCAAGCAAGGGTCATTCTTCCACAAGGACTAAGGGTAATCACTGAAAATGTTAATTATAATAAGCTAGGCTAAGATATAGCTAGGGAAGAGATTTGTCAATTATCAACTAAAAACTATTAAACAAAAGGAACTAGGGTAGGGGAATTCACCAATTATTTCAATCATGAAAACAATTAGGCAAATAAGGGGGTAGTATAAAAAGAATGAATCAAAGGGATCATCTAACATATCCCTAATTACTCTTTCAAGCTAAAGAGGGTTACTCAAATTGGAGATTATGTCCTATTCTCATGCAACAAACCCCCAACTCAAGAGCATGAATAACAAGATGACTAAATATATCCCTTATCTAAAACCCCTATTTTCATGCAAGTTTAGTTAAGTGAACAAATAGGGAGTCAACTCTTCAATTTCATCTTTCAATCCTTCATTGAAGTGGCTAATAATTAAGTTTTCATGGAGGCCAATCACAAAAACTAACAATAAAACCCCTATTGCTCATTTGATTTCATTTTCCAAAATAACTCCAAATATGACCCAAAGGCTCATGATATCATTAATGGCTTCATCCCCTCCCAAGCAAAATAACTACTCACAGATCATAATAAATTATAAAAAGTGAACTAAATAACAAACTAAAAACATGAAATCAAACACTAACTAGGATGAACAAGTAAATAGAGTGAAAATGACATGAAAATAGATAGATAAAGCAACAAAACATGAGAGAGAGTAAGAAATTCTCATTAAAGTTGCAAGGAGTCTCCAAATCTTCAAGTTTCCTTCTTAGATTCTTCAAAATCCAAGCTTTCAACAAGTTTCTCTCACTTCACTCTCTAGAAGATGAGAGTTTCTCTCTCTAAAAACCCTAACTAAAACCTCTAACTAAGCTTATGGAGGCTAGCTCTCCTCTCCCCCCTTTCAAAAGTTAGGGATCCTTTTCTTTAAAAGATTTAAACATTACATCATTAAACGGCTCGAAAAACAGAGATTTCCGCACAGATCAAGTGGCGCGGGCGCTCCATATAGTTTGGAGCGGGCTCTCCATACAATTTCACGCAGACAGAAGGTTTCTGGGCCTCCAGCGCGGGCGCGCTAGACAATACGGAGCGGGCGCGCAGTTCTGGCAGACGCACCCGACTTCAAACAGCCATATCTCTTTCATTTTTCATCGGAATTGGGCTTGTGACCACTCGTTGGAAAGCTATCGAGCCAAACTTTCATCTACAACTTGAATCACTGAAAAATATTTTGTGTGATGAAAGTTATGGCCGTTTGAATATGACCCTTATGCACAAATCCTTCCAAAAGCTCTTATTTTGGCAAAATTGCTTCACTCTATGCTTGGTGTGTGGTATGGAGACCTCTATGGTGGATCCTACAACATCAAACACTTTTAAGCATTACCAAACCATATATAAATAGCCAAAATAACTAATATTCACAGATAAGCTACCAATAACTCAATTACTCTAAATTAAACAAAATAAGCTAGAAAGTGATAAATGAAGAGGAAAAATGAATCTAAACATGAGGAAATTAAGGTATTTGAGTGATATAAATATCACTCATCATTTTCTGCTTCAATTTTAACCAACTGCTACTGGGATTTGTTTGAAGGTATTGATTGATGATAAAATTGGGGTTTCTTTTGCTAAGTTTATTCTTTATGCTATGTACATCTAGATATGAGCATACCATTATCATTGTGTATGACTCGGTGTTGGATTAGTTGTTTATTTGCTTGGTGATTGAAACCTCTCGGTTAGCACGGGAACAACGGTGGGGGTGGGTGGCGGTGCGGGGGGGGCAACGCAGGGGGTGGGTGCGTGCGGCAGGGAGGGTTGGGTGGCGGTGCGGTGGGTGGGGGCGTGCGGGGTGGGTGGGGGTGGGTGGGGGGCGTGCGGGGTGGGTGGGGCGGTGCGGGGTGGGTGGGGGCCGTGCGGGGGGTGGGGGCGGTGCGGGGGGGGTGGGTATAATTCACAATGGTAAATCTTTGTGCTTCATTTCTTCTAATTCTTTGTTTTATAATTTGCTTTGAAATTGATTTATACAAGTTCGACAGTTATATTGTTTATTTTGTGCCTGATTTAGATATGAATATGTATAATTCTCTGTTGTAAAGACATAAATTTGGCCACATTAGTTTTGGTTTCATCATTGAGAAACCTAATTTATAATCTTTAATCATCTATTGTTTGTTTTAATATGTTTATTATATATGCTTCTTTGTTTATTATTTCTCAATGATCATTATAATTGAAAGGTGTATATATCTATAATTGATGGGGATGTCAAGTGTTTGTAGTTGATTGGTCTTGAAAGCATAATTATTGGAATACAATGTGAAAGTGGCAGTGAGAGTTGTTCCAAGGAGAAGACGAGAAGTACATTAGCACTTGGCATGTATCCAATTTGTTTTCTGTTTGCTTCTTTTGCAGGTGGAAGAAGATGCTGATGGGGAGAACATGGAGGAGGATGTTTACTGGCCATTCTGGTGAGTTTTCATTTTATTTTGTTGGTTCTGAATTGTTAATAGTTTGTTGCTTTGTAGTAGTATATTGAACTTAAGCGTAGCTGATTCAGCTACTGATTTTGGCAAATTTGATTGCATTTATTACTTAAATTGTATACTTTAAGGCATAGTGTGGTAAAGTTATGAGCTTTGGTTGTTAGGTGTTTATCAATAAAAGTTAAGTTTGTGTTAGAATGATGTATGATTAGGAATGAACAAGAGACTGGATATTTATCTTCTAGGCACATGATCACGACGTTTTCGAGAAGAATAAAAGTTTAATGATACAACTATTGGGAATTGGTATACAAAGAAGATCAATCTCAAGAACACGGGAGTGGATTATTGTTAAAAAAAAAGCAAGAGAGATGTGATAGTAATCCCACTTTGCAACATCATTCACAAACCAATAATGCAATATACCCCTCCCCATTAGGCCAGTTCATGTCAAGTTGTTGATTTTTAAGCTTAAGTATGAATTACTTTGTTGATGATTTAGATAACTTGAATTCACTTTGGTGTATGAAATCAAAGCCTTGGATGGCCCCTTTTAGAATTAGGAAATTGTCGAGTGCATGAAGTGGAAAATGTGTAAGGGTTGAATGACTATATTGCTTTCTTCCATTGATTTCAAGGACTTGAAAGTTGAAAGTTTATCTCTGTTATTGGTTTGAATGCTCTCTTTTCCCTGTAATTAAAGCTTTCACCAGATTAAAACTCGAGATATTGGGGAGGTTGCCAAGCTGAATTAAAGTTTAATAGAACATTAATTGAAAGATTTTTGTTTCCTTATTGTGGATGGGCTGCTTTTCAAGAATAACCCATATTAAGGCTTGGAAAAACAAACATAAGAGAGTCAAAGAAGTTGCAAGATTTGCGCACATGCAAGTCAGATGGCGTAGACTGCTGATTTGCGTATACTTGAAGTCTTGAACAATAACTTATGCTTGGCGAACTGTTACTTACCATGGTCTTAATACTTCCTTTTCTTCTGCATAGATGAAATCTGCATACACTTTTTGTTTTTTTGTAAAATTCAAGAGCTTATTGTTCTTCTATGGTTGTATTTTTACTGAGAATTTGTACTTTACCCAGGTCATAAAGATTCTGTATCCAGCGTCTCTTTTAGTGCTGATGGACTGCTCCTTGCATCTGGAGGCTTTGAGGGAATTATCCATGTCTGGGATGTATCTGCAGAAAAACTGAAGTGCACACTTGATGGACCTGGAGGTGGAATTGAGGTATAGTTTAAGGATGTATGAGATTGGATATACTTGGCTCATATACAATATTGATAATGAAAATGTGATTGTTCAGTGGGTCAAGTGGCATCCTAGGGGACATCTTATTTTAGCAGGGTCAGAGGATTTTGGTGTTTGGATGTGGAATGCAGACAAGGGAGTCTACCTTAACATGTTTAGTGGTCATGGTGATGTTGTGACTTGTGGTGATTTTACCCCTGATGGTAATCTGACCCATCCATTCAAGGTCTTTTTTTTTTTAGTTTACTCTTCTAAAATGAATAGTTGTTTCTCTATTTTTCTGCCAACTTTGTTTTCTCTATTTTTCATTTTCCATAACTTTGTAAAGCAAATGTTGCACTTACATTGGGATGGAGGGAGTAAATTAACTTCTTTCATGGGGAGGTAGACTATACTTTGAAGTTTTTACATTGTAATATACTAATATCCTACAAATTCTACATCTAAAATTATAGTAAATATTCTTATGTATCTAATTATTTATACTTATGCTTCAATTGAGCATAATATGCTTAATAAAATGATTATTGATATATATTATTGATTTTGTATTGATTAATAATGAAAAAATGAAAAAAAAAAAAATTTTGGTTTTTGGGGTGGTTAACCGCAAAACCGCAGCAGTTAATCATTAACCGCTGCGGTTTTGGGTCAAAACCGCTGCGGTAAATGATTAACTGATGCGGTCCAGAACCGCAGCAGCTAAAATTTGGCTACCGCTGCGTGTCCAACCGCTGCGGCCCAAAACCGCAGCGGTAAGCCCGGTTTTGACCGCAGCGGTAAGCCCGGTTTTGACCGCAGCGGTTGAACTTTTTTCCACTAGTGTTGTTATGTTGAGGGTCATTTTCAGATTGGGTCATCCAGTCTTCTTGGTAAACTGAAAGATGGCTTATACAATGTTGAAGTACAACATTTGCAGAAGCAAGTTGTTCATATCATACTTGTAATAAATCATGTTTTTCTGCTTTACATGATGCCAAGTTATGGCACTTGAGACTAGGACATCTCCCTTTTAATAAAATGAAGCTTATTTAACCCTCATGTAATCTCCAGGGGTGTATACATAGCACCATCTGTCAGATTTGTCCAACAGCGAAACAAACTAGGCAACCTTTTCCTACTAGTATTATTAAAACTACTAAACCATTTGAGCTTATACATATAGATGTTTGGGGGCCCATACAGTGTCAAGACTCACTCATGATATAATCAGTTCTTAACCATTGTGGATGATTTCACAAGGTTCACTTGGGTGCATCTAATAAAACACAAATCTGATTCTGTTTTTATCTTGGAAAATTTTGCTCAGTTCATTGAAACTTAGTTCAATTCTTATATTCTTGCTGTAAGATCTGATAATGCTAAGGAGTTGGGTGAAGGTGCTATGAAGCTTTTTTTATCAGATTAGAGGAATTGTGCATCAGACCAGTTGTAGTGACATTCCTCAACAAAATGGAGTTTTTGAGAGAAAACATAGGCATCTCCTTGAGACTGCCAGAGCTTTGAGTCTTCAATCTATGGTTCCTGATGTGTATTGGTGTGATTGTATACTATGTTCAGCATATTTGATCAATAGAATGCCACTCTCCAGCCTGAAAAATCAATCTCCTTACCAGAAACTTTACAACATTGTTCCTTATTTAGATCATTTAAGAACTTTTGGTTGCCTTTGCTATATCTCCACCACCAAAGTCCATAGAACCAAATTTAAACCTAGAGCCATTTCATGTGTGTTTCTTGGTTATTCTGTTAGTCAGAAGGGGTACAAAGTTCTTGACTTAGCTACTCACAAAATCTCCATCTCTAGAGATGTTGTGTTTCATGAGAGACATTTTCCTTATTATCACTTAGCTTCTCAAAAACATCCTGACTTGTTATCTTCTCACATTGATTTACCTTCTTTCACATCTTCCCCACAAATAGATGATGTTTTTCATTTTCCACCTTCTACAACAAACTCACCACCCACTACATGCATCTTCTTCTCCTGATTCCATTTTTACTCCTACTCCTCATTCATCTCCTGTTCCTGTTCCTTCATATTCCCCTACTGATATAAGCTCTCCCTCACCTATTGAACCTAATCTCATTGATATCAGTTCCGTTTTACATCACCCTACTGATTTCACTATTGATACACCTAGAAGATCTTCTAGATCTCACCATCCTTTTTCTTATCTTTCAGATTATCAATGTCATACCTTTAATTACTTCTTCCACTTCACACCATCAATATTGGTGTAATATCATCTCATTTTTCTCAGTTTTCTACCCCTCACAAAGCATTTATTTCTCATCTTTGTGACATCAAGGAACCCCCAAAATTAACTACAAGGAAGCTTCTTCTAATCCAGTTTGGATTGCTGCTATGAACAAAGAGCTTCAAGCACTGATACTCATACCTGGGATCTTGTTGACCTGCCACCAGGTAAGAAATCGATTGGTTCCAAGTGGGTTTTTAAAGTCAAGCTCAAGAAATATGGTTCTTTAGTGAGATGTAAAGCAAGACTAGTGGCTAAAGGTTATAACCAGAAGTATGGAGTTGATTATGAGGAGACTTTTCTCTTGTTATCAAGATGACAACTATGAGATGTTTGATTGCGTTGGCTGCTAGTAGATAATGGAAAATCTTCCAACTTGATGTCAACAATGCATTCTTGCATGGTGACTTAACTGAAGAAGTTTACATGAAGGTTCCTGAAGGTGTTCCTAATCCTCTCAACAAAACCTACAAACTTAGAAAGTCCATATATGGACTAAACCAAGCTTCTAGGCAATGGTTTGCCAAGCTTGTTAATGAGCTTCAAGTTCAGGGTTTCACTTAGTCTAAGAATGATTACAACCTTTTTATAAAACAGCAAAGCTCACACATTTGTATTGCTGTTGTGTATGTTGATGATATTCTATTGACTGGTACTGGTTTGGAAGCTATAGCCGCTCTTAAATCTCATTTGGATGCCATCTTCAGCTTGAAAGATTTGGGAGAATCGAATTACTTTTTGGGTATTGAAGTAGGTTACTTGTATGATGGTATTGTGCTAAGCCAGAAAAAGTTCACTAGAGAACTTCAAACTGAGTGTCCTTATGATCTTTCACACTCTCAGATATATCAACCATACTGAGGGTCAAGGCATTTTACTCAAAGCATGTAAGCTTCAGGCCTACTCAGATTCTGATTGGGCAGTCTGTTATGTGTTACTTTTTGGTAATTCTCCCATAACCTGGAAGTCAAAGAAGCAAAGCACTATATCTCACTAGTAGAAAAAACATCATCAGATCCGGTCAAAAAGGGTTCTTCGATCCGGTTTTGGGCTTGGATCGGTTGGGCTCGAATTAGTTGACAAAAGTCAAGTGATCTAGTTGAAAATCACATCAGTTATCCACTAACTGATTCGGTTTTCACCAAAAACCAGACCAGTTAGTGGATAACTAATCTGATTTTCACCCAAAAATCGGACCAGTTTGGTCACCTTAAGAAATTAAAAGAATTTGCAGCCAACACCATATTCTCAGCACAAAAGCAAAATTATAAACTAAATTAACTGAAGTACACACATCAAATCCAAAGCAACAATTATAACAACCTAAAACCGCGATATCATATATTCATAACCACAAAGCACGAAATTAAAACAAAATAATTATAAACACGAAATGAGAACAAACGAATCATAAAAAACGAAATTACAAACACAAATACGAAATTAAACAATTACGAAATTAAAAAAAGAAATTAAACAAACAAAAATACAAAGCACAAAATTAAAAATGAAGCCCTAATTTTTAAAAACGAAATAAAAACAAACTAATTAATAAAACAAAACCCTAAATACAAAAAACATGAAATTGAAACCCTAATTATAAGAATAAAACGATTGCATGAGAGACGACGAAGAGTGAGCGGAGTTCAATGAAACTCTAGTTCACTGATGAACGCGACGAAGATCTTGGTTATTGTTCAGGTGGTGCGAGCGACGTGTAAGGAAGAGTGCTTGTTCTACGACGAGCGACGAAGAGTGTAATGTTGTTCAGGTGGTGAGAGCGACGAAGAGTCGGGTGGTGCGAGCGACGAAGAGTAGCGTGGTCCGAGCGACGAGCGACGAAGAGAGACACGGAAGAGGAGTGGGGAGGAAGAGGAGAGAGAATAAGAAAGGGAATATGAGTAGGGGTTTGAGAGGGGGAGGATGAGAGGAAGAGAGAGAGGTTATGGATTAGGGTTAGAGGGGGTATATGAGAGGAATAGAGAGAGGGGTCAGTGGAATGGGGTTGGGGTTTGAGTGAAATGGGGTTGGGGTTTGAGTGGGCCGCGTGTATTTATTAGGCCCATTATCTGATCCGGAACCTTATATGGACCGAAGCAGTTAATGAAATCATATTTTCGCCCAACACTAACGGATCCGATTTTGGAAGAACCGGATTTGTTTACTTGTGTCATTTAAGGTTCCACTAGTGTCTAGATCCTCCTTAGAAGCTGAATACAGAGCTATGGCCTCTGCAGTCTCTGAGATTACTTTGACAACCAAATTGTTAGAAGAACTTGGTGTAGATGACTTTAAGCGTGTGGTATTGCATTGTGATAATCAGTCAGCAATCCACATTGCCAAAAACCTAGTTTTTCATGAGAGAACAAAATATATTGAAATCGATTGTCATTTTACAAGAGACAAGGTTCTTGAAGGTCTTATTCAACTCACATATCTTCCCACTCAGTCTCAATTGCAGATGTTTTCACCAAGTCCTCTTAACGTCTCCTCAGTTTAAACATCTACTCTCCAAGTTGGGATTCTATGATCCTTTGTCTCATACCACTCCCAACTTGAGGGGGGTATTGAAGTTGGTGAAAATACTCAAGTTCCTCCAGCCACATCAGCAAATGGAACTCCTTAAGTTATGCAAGTTTGTTAGAAATCAGTTAGTTAGTTGGCTAAGTTCCTCTAGAAGTCTCTATTGTAATCCTTACATTTCTTCTTTTCTAGTTCTTGTATATATATCCATCCTACTGTAATTCTAAGATTGATATAATAATACGACTCTCACTTTATCCTCTCTACATCTGAATTCTCTCTAAAATGATTTTACATTTATGAGTTTATCATCAACCACCTGGATTCATTTCCTGTTTAGTTGTTTGTTTATATGGCGTCTATGTTTTTGCTTTCATAATGGTTTATACTGGTTAGGGGTAAGGTTGTGTTAACTTGGATTTCCCAAACCTTGCCTTCTCGGGATTCTTATTAATGTAGTATGAGTAATTATATATGTTGTCATTTTTTAATTGTGATCATTAAGCAATCAATCAATCATCCATGGAGGATTGTGGCTTGTAACAAAGCATGAAAGCAAGATCGTCTAGATGTCTATTACCCACTTTGACATGTGCTGTGGAGCTGATTTGATTTTTGTTTTAACTAAGAAAAATACATGTTTAAAGATGAAGCTACATTACCATGGATCCTGATGTGGTTTTTGTTGCAAAATTACACCAAAGTTCGACATCTATGTTTAACAGGTTGTTAGTGGTTGCTTTTGAATCTATATGCATATGGTTTTTCTTAACGTTCTCAGAGTCATTCAACAAATAAAGTAGCCAGTAACGAAGTCAATGTTGGAGTTTTGGTAAGAGTTGGCACTTGGCAGGGAAATTTTAAGCTAAAAACTGATGTTTGAAGGTTAATCGAAGGCTATAGTCAACGACTTTTACATGATGATACTTTTATTGGAGCAAATAGATTGTCATTATGATCTTCCACTCCTCTCCAGTCTAACCCCTTTCAGAAACCCACTATACAGACAAAACCATTTATGTAGAAAATAAAGTCAATTTTTTCTGTAAATATAATCTGATCTCAAATTTTAAATATTAGCCTTCAAAAACTAAAGTATAAAGAATTCAGTTACCTGATCTGTATTGTATGATGAAGGGCCTTTAATTATTTCATGTACAAATATGATATCTTTTGACAACTGCATTACTAAATTGGCCCAAATATTTAATATAGTTTTTTTAATTTCTTTTTTTTTACACCAGATGAAAAACAAAAACTAAAGCATAGTTGTAGTAAAAGAAGTCATAGTGGCAAGACACTTCTTCGCTATCATATCTGCATCTGCAAAATTGTTACGCGGCACTTTAGTAATGCAACATTTTTAATTTCTTTTGTTGCTAAGAAGACTTAATTAAAGGTCGTTATTGCTTTCAAAATCAGTTTTACTTTGTACAAACTCCGATACATTTATTTTACCATTCGGATTGACTGATACATCATGTAACTTGCATTATTACAATTTACAAGTGGTTGTGTAGCGTAAATTAGAAAGTCTTGGGGTGTGTTGTTAGACCAAAGTTGAAATTTCGTTTATATTACTACTGCCCTTTTGTGACTTTTCATACACCGATAATATTAAAAAGTATATCAAATTATTAATTTTGATATTAATCCATTAGATCATTACAAGTGGTTGGTGTAGCTTGAATTAGAAAAATCTTGGGTGCATGATATACAAGACCAAGATTAAGATTTTATTTACATCACTTCCTTCGTCTTCCCTTCATTTTAACTCTTTTACCTTCATATTGAATAGCTAATCTTTTCATATTATGATCAAGTTTACGTATTAGGCTATCTAGGAGTGCAGGCATGCAGATGATGCTCGTGGTACGGCCATTGTTGGTGATTATAGACGTAAGCCATGATTTCCAAAAAGCAGAAACAAAGTATCAAATTTTAGGGATGAGAATAAGCAAATCAAAAGTGCTTTAGTATTATTCCAAAGGAGGAGATAATGCCTTCTTAGCCAGCTTAAAGGATTCATCTTCAATTTAATTGCTCAAGAAGGAGAACCTTAAACAATCAATAAAATTAGGTCAAGATAGGTTTTGGTGGCTTCTCTTTATTCTCCACCACTGTCTTATCGAATGTGTGCGGTATTTGGTAGGTTGTCTTTTGTCTTTAAGGATTATTGGAAGCACTAGTCATCCAGTAATTAACTAATTAGCTACCTATTTTAGCCTAACCATAGACATTGAAATATCTTAGTCAATATAGTAAACCTATGAAAAGGGGTCTCTTTCTCACTAGCTCCCAACCAAAGTAAACCCCACTTATAAGGCATACATCTTAATAAAAGTTTGGTAATATCTGAACAATGTTCGATTTTTAAATAATATATATGATATTTCGAAAGAAAAATACCATTATTTATTAAATAGAATGTTTTTGGGCAAGGCTATATTTCAACCGGGAAATTATTATCTAAGCTAAAATTGATTTATTAGCATGTTTATATTGACTAAAAAGGTCTCATAATTTTAATCCTATCAACTATTTAGAACTGAAACAATTATATAAGCATGTAGTTCTACATGTTAAATGGTTTCAACTTTCAACGTAAAGACTTGGAGTTTAAGCGAGGATTGTATTGCATTCAAAAGGAAAAAAAAAAAATTAGAAAACTATGGCTAATGATTAGTAGTAGATGCAGCAATAATAAGACTTGGACAATAAAACGTAATATACTTATAAAATGTAAAATAGAATAGAATATAAACATATATTTTCGCACCTTCTCAATAGGTTTAACTCGCGTGGTTTGTCCCTATCAACAACGATTTTTTTTTTTATATAAGTTTCTCATTGTGATCGATCCTACGAAAACTTGAGTAAAATGTTTCTATGTATGTTACTCCATTATTATTCATAACAACCTCTTCTAAGATTATTTGTTACCTGAATAGTTATGGCATTACCAAACACTAATTGGTGTCTGATTTAGTGGTTAAAAATTGAAAGTGCTGAGTCTACCTTATGTAGGTTAGTTAAAGACTGTAAGCCATCGAAATTGGGTAAAGCATTATAAACTTGAGTCAGCTCAAAGTCAAACCTCCGACTAGGAACTCCATTGCAAATAGACCGATTAGGTAAACTTCGGACTTTAATTGATTTGAAATGCCTATAGTAGAAAGTAGAAACACAGTTAGAATAGTATATCATATTATCATTACCGACAAAAATGTTGCATTATCTAATTATCGCGCACGGATATAATTAGGGTGCTTTTCTCCCCAACTTATTTTCGGATCGGTTCGTTCCTAAATTATTATCATTACTATTAATTAGTTATAATTTAATTCGATTCAGTTCAGTTGTTTTATGCCGAAGAAAACAGAATATTGCATATTTGCATTCATCACATAATTAATAAATATTTTTGGATAAAAAATCTTTTGATTCCAAAATATTTGCCAATATTATCTAGTTTAACCGCTTGTTTTCCTTAAAATTTATAGCTTAAATCGTATTATGTATACAATATTCCTCTTTAATATTCTTTCAAGATATTTTTTGATATTACACATTATTTTTTGCTTGTGTGTGAGAGAGAAAAATTGTTGAGTTTGAGTGGCCCCATGTGTGGTATCTTTTTTATCATTTCTAAATTTGTTGCATTAATTAAAGAAATACTAAAAAAGGCAAATGTTGCAATAATTTTGAAGTGAAAGAGGTATGCACTAGTATAAACATGTGATTTGCATCTATAAACTATACTATAGTATCAATAATCTAAACATATATTACCAAACAAAAAAAAATCTAAACATATGATATTGGCATGCATTCTCATCGTAAGCGAATTACTTAGTTGTTGTTCTACCCATCAAAAATAGAAAAAAGGTTTTTGCTAGTAAGGAATACTCTTTTTGTTCGTTTGGGAAAAGTGATAAATGATTACGTCTTTTTAATTTAACGCATGATTGTGATTGTGGTCCTTACTCCTTACCTGGGTTAAATTAACATGTTCAGACTACATTCGTCTTTGCTAGTGGAAAATAAATTGCATGTTAAGACGATGTTTAGTTGGAATGGAAAACACTTCTCTTTGTATATTTTGTAAAGGTTGTAAAATATGGTGTGAAATAAAAATCTCAAGAGTGGAGAACATTCCCTTTTCAACGGAAAGAATCTCATATTTTCGTCCATATCCATTAACTTCCTCTTCCTCCTTTTTTTTTCTTCTTTCTAAACTTCTCTTCCCATCAATAACCAAATAAAGCAAAGCGCGCTAATTAACAAGTGTGCATTATTTTGGACAAATGTTTTTCGTAGAAAATAATCTTCCATTCAATCAAATGCGCAAACATAACCTATTTTAAGATTTCGTTCAGTATCACTATTAATGTTCAGTTTTTGGATCGGATTATGATTTTACAGTTATTATACTCATCTTTGTTTAAAAGATATTAAGTGCATAAAAAGTAAAAATATAATATAGAATGATAACAAAACATGTCTCGAAATACTAGCACCCTGGAAATTTCGTTGGCGAAGAATTAGAGCTTGGAAGATTATCATCTCAATGTAGTACTATAAAAATTTAAATAAAGTCCAAATCTCTATTATATAAGTGAAGGGGGGAGGCATGGTGTCCCCTTATTAAATGACTATATTACCCTTACTTTTTAAATTACATCAACTTTGTTTAAATTTTTAAAATAATAATGGGTAATCAATCATCAATTAAAATATTTGCCATTTTTAAAAACTAAAATTAGAATATTATAAAATTTAAAGTTAAAAAAAAGAAAGACTAAAAATGTTACCAAAAAAACAAAGATAACAAATTCATTTAAGAATATCAAAATCTTCCATGAAAAGGAAAAAATGCTAAAATAAAAAATCAGCAATATACTTCCACAACATTATAGTCATGTAAAGAAATGATCATTTTAATCAGTTTATATAATTTCAATTTATATAAGTCAATTACATAGAGGATAATAAGGTCTGATCATTATCAGATCAAGAACTGATCTAAACTTATCTGAACTTATTTTTGCTGAAAATAACTTCTAATAAGTTGAACAAAACAGAGTCTTTATTGAAAAAATTGTCAACTTAAACTATTATAATAAATTGTCGCTGCATGTATCGCGTGCATGTAAAACTAGCTACTCGACATTACGAAATATCACAATGAAAAATTATTGTCGCACGCATCGCGTGCTTAGAAAGCTAGTGTTAATAGAAGGGAACGCATGAAACGAGTAGAATTGCATTAGGTACATAAAAAGTAGCATTCATATCTTTTTCTCCTTGGCATAACAATCTTGACAATCTAATTTCCCTATTTAAATCCACTAACTTCATAGACTTCACGCCCCAACAACAGGAAAGTGGTCTCCTATCCCTTTAGTATTATTTCACAATTTCATTTTTAAATTAAAAAGGCAAATAGAGATGGCATTCTTTTGCATTATTGGTATTATAAATTAATCATCGTGTTATCTTTATCTAGCTAGAAATACCACTTCCAAGTAAAGTTTATGTCTTTTGCATCATACGAACAATAAGCCTCCATTATTTCTTGTACTTCCCTTGAAGAAAACAAAGAGAATTAATAGAAACTAAGAGAGAGAAAGAGATATAGAGATAGTTTCGCATGAACATGGCTTCATTGCCACGCACAAAACTTGGTCTTCTTTTTCTCATTATTTCTGCTTCACTTATATCAACTTCATATGCAGGTAACATTGTTTCAATTTCTTTGCTTTTAATTTGGCCCAAATATATTATATGTAGCTAGCCTAGCTCAATGTCCTAGGCTGAAATGAAGCACGGAAATAACTGGGACCTGTCGTTTCTATGTTTCCAAAATATATTTCTATTCTCAAAACCCTAGCCATTTTCGTGTTAATGGAACCCATAATTAGTTAGGACGTAAGTTTTCTAGTTTGAAACTCGTCGTTTCAGTGTTACGTAGCTCATGAACAACTCTTTTTTGGTATGGAAAACAAGTAAAACTTGCATGCACACGAGTTTATCTGATTAACAGCTTAAGTTGCATGCTTTTCTTTCTTGGTAGGTCGTCAATCCAGGTTCTTGACTAAAAGCTTAGCTGATGAAGAATTTGTTGGAACTTATGAGGTAACTAATCATCATGAAAAAAGAAATTATCTTCAAAAATCACCATTCTTTTCTTCCATATGTTGAATGATGCACGTCTAATTTGAAGGAATTTGGATTAATGATATAGAACAGGAGTATAGTGTTGTAACAGCACACCTATTGTCACCTGTGAGCTGTCAAGTTTTGAAATTGTATCTTTTAGAAAGTATAAAATGTAGTAGTTTTTGTATAAGAAGTTACATAAACTAGCTAGTTGATGAGAGTTCTTAAACGGTATCTCTAATATATAAACATATCAAATTTTCATCTTTTCTCATAGCGTTTTACATCTCCACCATACCAATATAGTTTTTCTTCAAATTCTTATATTTGTCTTTACAAGTTTTAGAATCACAATTAAGATTATCATTAACAGCAATACGTAAAAAGTTTGAATTTAAGTATACATATTATAAATTTCGGACGCTTATAGCTCAATTGTTGCATACAAGTTTCTTAGGCAACAACTTTTCATTTTTCAAGTAGCTTATAGTTGTTTGATCAATTCAAATTTATACTATAGGTGAAAAGTGGTGTTTGGTAGAGTAACATTATAAGGTAACTTTTAGTACTTGATGTATAATATTTTGGAAATATTGAATTAAAAGGATTAGCTTTGGCATAAATGTAGCTATTAAAGGTACAATGTAGTTTAATTTTTAATTTTCTTCAAATCAACTGCTAGTTTTACCGAAACATAAATGATCACAAAGTTATTTTGTGACAAAGCTTTTAGCAGCTAACTAGTGTTTCGGCCGGGGCGATGCTCCGGGTCGATTACATTTAAAATATATGTTGGTATTTATAAAGTTCGTGATTGATTCAATTTCTATTTTAGTGAGAAGTTGAAAATTTAACGTTATAACATGGTAAGTAATTGAATGATATTTGAAAAATAAAAAGTAAAAGAATTGTACATTGTTTTTTTTTTTGAAGGAAATTTGTATAAGTCTTTCAACTGTTAATATAAATATAAATATAAGACATAAGAATTTATCATATTTATTATGAAACATTGAACATTAAGATTAACATGGATTAGTGTTTAAAATATAACCTTTCTTGTCAAAGATCACGTGTTCGATACTTACAAAATGCCTTTTTATATTAAAGAGTTGGTACGGAATGAAAGCATTTGCATGAAGCTCTTGAGGAGAGCGTCACGTGGCACATAGACGTTGTTAGGAACGCCTTTTAATATATAGTATAGATATCTACTTGGCCTCTACTACAGTAGTTAACTTATATATGAAACAACTAACAATTATCACAAGAACTACCTTGCGAAATTGGCTTAACAACTTAAAAGAGATACAACAAAATAGTAACTAGGCCATAAAAATCAGCGTGTATATTACAAACTTTTACCGTTTAGAATTCCCAATTAATGTCACTTATGTAAATCGAGTTTTGGCTTCTTGTTAATATGTTGGGCAATATATGTTCCTGAAGTTCATGGTCATGCAGGCTTCAGCAGTAGAAGGAGATAATAAGGAAGAGAATATCGTTCATGAGAGGATGCTAAGGTGGATGAACACCCATGATTATGGAAGATATGATCCAGCGCCATCTTTTAGAAGGCCTCGTCACAAACTCATTCCCAATTAATTAAGTGTTTTAAGTAGGCCTTATGTAAGATAAGCAACATGCTAATCTCAGCGGCTAAGCAGGATGTTTTGCTTTAACTTTATAAAGTTAAAGAAAATTAGCCAGCTAGGGTAACGATATATATATATATATATATATTTATGTTCGTGTATGTTCTCTACCCACATATATATCTATGTATAGTATTTTTTTTTTTTTTTGATTTGGTAAGATGAATAACCTTTAAATGGCTGCGTCCCGCGGGGCGCCCAGGCACGGGGGCACTTGGAAGGAGTGGGAGTTGTAATGGGAATTCTCCTCCAAGTGCCCCTCACTTGGTGGGATTCAAACACCTGACCTTGAGGTCATGAGGTGGAATTCCTACCAAGTGAGCCAAGCTAAGCTTGGTATATCTATGTATAGTATATACTATGTTGTCTTTTGAATGTATGATAAGTACTTATACTCTATCCCATGTAGTGCATTTTATATGTATACACAGTGAATTTCATTTTAAGCAAGTTAAGTCCTCTCTACTTTTAGTAAATCTTCTTACTATTGGTCGGTCTAAAATGCTCCCGACCCATAAAAACCAAAAATTTTAATAAAAGCTAATTACTATTATTCCTAGCTAGAAAATTATAACATTATTGATCACATGATGTAACTATCTTTATATACTTCTTCTTTTTTTCTTTATTCTTTTCATTCATTACATTTTGACTTTTGCGGTCAAAATTCAAAAAAAATATATCGTCAAATTGTCATTAATATAAAAATCAAAATATTTTCGTATGGTATTTTGTTTGATTAGTTTAAATGTGTACTTTTGTAATAATTTTTATTTATATGAAATTAATGGTTAAAAATATGCATTGAAAATGACTCATAAAATGAAATAACAGATTGTCAATAATATACATTTATAGTTGACACGTATTCTCCTTATTTTGCTTGTTTTCGGTCTTGTAGATTACGAGTAACATATATGTCACGTAATGTTGAACACCATATGCTTCCTATGAGTTTCGTATACTACATCACTACCCTTTCATCACTTCCTATGAGTTCCTAGGATCAGCATGATCCAATTTTGCTTTTGAATAGCTACCCACCTATTGTAGATGGGTTCTATGAGTTTCTGATACTAATACATTACTACCCTTTTGTCACCCAAGTCGTGTCATCAGTCCTCATACCTTATGTGGACTATGACTTGTAATGGGCCTCTGGGTGGGGGTCTGTGCGAGGGCTGCTCAAATAATTTCTTCTTACAAAAAAAAAAATACAGGTAAATAGAAATACAGAAGTACTGGACGAGGCCCATAATTACAAAATAATAAAAACAAGTAAATGTACTACTTTTTCAATAGAGTAGCTGATTTAAGAGCCCATGTTGTTCTCCAGTTCTCCCCAAAGAGATAGAAAAAAGGCCCAAGTTGGCCTGTCTGTGACAAGAGATAGGGAGCAGAACATAAACCCAAATAACCGCTTGTATTACAATTGGGATGAAATATCTATGCAAATTATATGAGTTCACAAGAGTCTGGACTCTGGAGCTGTTCAACAGGGACAAGGGCCGGGCCCAAAATAAACTGGCTATGTTGGGTTGGGCCTCAGCCAACTATTTAATAGGTTGGGTCAAGCCCTGTTAAACTTAGTCATAGAGAAAAAAGAGACAGCTAGATCAGTATATTGAAAATTTGAACCTGTGCATCAATAATGACTTACTTTGTTGGAAAGTTCTTATGGATGTTCATCACAATACAACGTAATGTCCAAATTTTCTCTTATTACACAAAATTACATGTAAATTCATTCCGAGATACTACGTTAATCTATACATATACTACAACGTCTAAAAGTCTTAAGCATACAACCTTAAGTATAAACACTAGCAACCATTTAACTATTGATACAAACGTGATCTTATAGTTTATGCTTAAACAAAGTATAATAAATGATAATGTAAGAAGAAAAAAAAATAAGAAAAAAAATATAATCATCAATTATTGAAATTTTAGTTTGCTCTTTTTTCCTAATAACATTAAATTATAGTTGTTATCCATACATCAAAATCCGAGTCTTGTATGAAGTAAAAACTAGTTTGCTGCTTATAAGACCAGCCATAAGGGTAAGGTGTGCTACCCCTTGTTACTATGTAGCTTTGTCCCTGAGGGTAACTAAAAAACTAAAATTCACTTTGACTAATCAATTAAGCAACTAAAATTCAGTTACAGAAAAGAAAACTCCATCATCATGTCCTCTCCAACGCTTCATCCCATTCTGGAATTGGACTCTTCGAGCTCTATAAAATCATTTTATTAGTACTTCTATTTAATAGAAATATACTATGTGTAGCCTATAGTTAGACGGTCGTTGATCTGAAATAGATTGGTGTGACAAAATCTAAAAACATTAAATATAAAATGGATAACCTACGTGTGATCACCTGATACGCCACCACTAGATAAATGACCTAAAAGGTCCTGGTGTATAATTTTACTATATTGCCCTCCAAATGTATGTCGACTGATGAAGCCATCATAAGAGGTTTGAGGGTAAATTAGTCATAGAATAATATTTTAAGCATCACTTGTCAATTTCCTTTGACTTTAGACGAGATAATCAGGTTATCAGTTAATACTACAAAAAATGAAGTTGAAATGTTGAACCGTAGCATCAACCAAAGTGTATATAATATTGTCTTTGGTTGCATTCTCATTTCTCATACCACTTGTCATTTGGCTTTTATTTACGTGCACAATTTGTCCTTTTTATTTGTTTTTGCACCATATAAAGGGTAGATCTCAATCCACGTATTAATTAAGAAATTTGGTATACTAATAATGCAACGGCTTTAATAGAGATCTTGTGAAAGTGAACCATATAAAAAAGAAAATTGATGGTTCATATGAGAATTGGAAAATGAAAATGAGGAATATTTGTCGTTACAAATTAGCACCTTTTTTTCTTGTCAACTTATAGTTACTACTAATAGTCAGATAAATTAGATTAATTTTGTTTTATGAGTCGAATGAGGTAGGATAGTGATAAGTGTTAGGTTAAACGATTTTATCAAATAATGTTCATTTTATTATTTTTCAAAATAAGTTGAGCCTTTTATTGAACATCTGAATCTAGCTCAAGCTTATTATTTTTCAAAATAAGTTGAGTATTATTTATATTTGTAGGTATGTGATTAGTTATTCTACATATATGATAGAAAATTTTGATGTGTGGTTATATAATTGCATTGTAGCATTTATCAATTTAATACTTGATCAATAAGTACTAAACAAGTAGTTGCTCCTACCAAAACAACTTTCTCATCTCAACTAAATTTAAATCTTACAAGAATAGTCCCTCAATTTTTAACAAGCTTGTCAAATATGTACATTTCTATTCAGATTACAGTACACGAGCTAGGACGATAATTGTATACGACATTAACTAACTATGTACGAACAAATAATTGTTTATAGGAAAATACTTTTTGGAGGGAAAATGAGCATGACTAATAATTGCTTGAAAATATTACTTATACAAATCTCAAAATAAATTGAGATTATATTGTTTGTATAATTTGTGCGTATTAAAAGATGTCTATATAGTAAGATGGAATGACTTAAAGGGTATGATATGGGTGACAACTATACTCGCTGAAGAATCTAATAATGAAATAATATTTGACTCGGTCATATTAGTGGTAGAGGATCCAACTCAGATCAAGAACATAAGGCTCACTCGAATAGTAGGTATAAAAAAGGTGACTTCTATGGTATAGTAGGGTGAGTACTGAGTAGTGACTTATAGAACTTAAAAGTAGCAATTTGTTGCTTGCAAAAAAAAAATATTGACAAGAATACTATAATGACATTTTCGGTCTAATAATAACCAACTCTTCCATTTTTATTATTTGATTTTTTTTTTTTGGGACACAAAAGTTTACGAAGAAATGAATATAAAATGGACCATATGAATGAAAATATATTCAATATCTTTAATTGAAAGAACTATGTTATAAGTGGGTAGAGTCATAATAAAAATGGTAAATTTCATATTAAATAATGAAAGAAATAAACTAACAAGTAACAACTAAGAAATGATGATAACCTAATACTCCAAAACGGAGAAACTATGAGATCTTCTTACAATGAATTTGTCAACTAAGAATATTATACACAGGAACTTTGAGATCCTAATATATCGTGAACTAACTATATCTCTGTGATCTACTGTAATCGGATTCTTCATTTGTCATTAAAGTTGGCAGAATGTGTCTCAACATTAAAGCATTGCCTCTAATCCCATCGAATTGTAATATTCCCTTTTATGAGTTCTCAATATACTAATTGTCTTACTTTATATAATCATTTTATCTATGTTTTTAGGTGAAAAGATGCGCAAGTCAGCATCATATATTAGTATATGTGCCAAATATGTGGAATGAAGATTAGTTACTATAATAATCAACAAAAAGAAGGATAAATTGATCAAACAACAAATATTACTTTCTCGAAAGGTGAAGAAAAGCATGGAATGCGTTCCATGCACTTCGCGTACCATACAAGAAAGGAGTTGAGTTTGCCTTTCACAAGTCCCCCAAAAATTCCATAGCCCCTCCTCAACAACTCAAGATAAGAACACTTTTTTTTTAAGAGAAAGGTTTAAAGTCAAAACGAATTATCCTAATGCAACATATACAATAATGCAACATAAATGCCAAAATAACTGGATGATTTTGTGGCTTCTAATGTTGCATATTTAGCAAGAGGATAAGTCGATAATATGAACAAATCAAGAGAGTGAAGAATAAGATCAGCAATGAAAAACACAATTTTGATGTGGAAAACCTCTCAAAACTAGAAAAGGAAAACCTACTAGAAGCTTACTAATCCTTGAACCTTGAGTGTTTGTGTTGAAACTCATTGAAAGCCCACTTGTGAGTGTCCCACATTGGAGAAAGAGGATAGATTGTTCCACTTTATAAGGTAGAGGGGTTACTCCTACTATAACCAATTGGTTTTAGTATGGAACCTCCTTTGGGTTTATAAAGTGGACTAAATCTCTCCTCCTCCTTGTTCGGGTCACCCAGGCCCATTTCGTATTGTTTCGAAATTTAACATGGTATCGAGCCTTGGTTGCGGGTCTCGTCTAAACTGGGTATTTGATCGCTCTTGGATTAGGATTTACCCCGATAGGATGTCCAGCCCCTACGAGGATTATTGCTCTGACCTTTCCAGTTAGCTCTGAATTTCTAAGGACACTCACAAGTGAGGGGGTGTGTTGAAAGCCCACTTGTGAGTGTCCCACATTGGAGAAAGAGGAGAGATTGTTCCACTTTATAATGTAGAGGGGTTACTCCTACTATAACCAATTGGTTTTAGTATGTAACCTCCTTTGGGCTTATAAAGTGAACCAAATCTCTCCTCCTCCTTGTTCGGGTCACCCATGCCCATTTCGTATTGTTTCTAAATTTAACAGTTTGATCATAGGATTTAGGTGTTAGGACCTATGCGGAAGCGTAGTAGCAAGTAAACAATATGAACAAATCTAAGGAGCAACATTAAAGCAATAACAAATGCAAATTTAACTGGAAATCTCTCCCTTAACAAGTAGAGGAAAAACCACCAACCGTTTCACTAATCTTTCAACGAATATTAGCAAAACCCAAACTCACATATCACGTGAATTACAATCTCTCGCTCTCAAGAACTCTAGCTAGAAATGTAAGAGTCTTTGTAATCTATCCCCGTACTTGATGATGAGCATACAAAATAAATGATCCCAACCCCCCTTCATATAGAGGATGAAATCCTATCCCTATTAGTAGTATTAGTATCTAACAACATGTAATCCAACTAATCTTAGGAAACTAATTATTTATCTTAGCTTTCTAATACAATTATCAATCTATTAGAAAATAAATCATCTTTAAAGAATCCTAACATAACAAGACTTAGAAAAGAAAAAGACTAAAAGTGAAAAGAAATCGGAAAATCCCGCGAGCGAGGATTCTATACCATGCGGGAAAACAAAAACTTTCCAATTCGTCTATAATTTTTCCTCGAACATTCTCGAAACTCACAATGTGTCTCCGGAATCTATTAACCGTGTTGGGCTATTAGGCTTGCATAACTAACAATAGGAGTGTAGGATCATGGTTTTCCTAACTCAGTTATTAATATTTGACTCGTGATATTTAAATTGCCTTGATAGGCTTCCCTCAACTAAAGATTATCTCTGTTATATAAGGGAAGGGGGGAGGAAGATGGTGTCCCCATCTGAAAATACTAAATTACCCTTAATGATCTAACTTATGAAATGAAAAAAAATTACAAAACAAAACAATTTAGGAATCCTTTCTCATTTCAACTTGCCATTCTAAACAATTTAAAAATGGTATATGCATCAAATACATCAATCGAAGAATTAAATGGACAAAATATCTTGACCTTTTTTTTAAAGAGAATATGATATATATGACGTCCACCTGAAAAGTTTGAAACACTCACCACCTTTGATACTCTTTAATTCAGTCAAATCAACTTATTATTTATATTATGTTCTGCTCAAAATTCATTCACAAAAGATTAATATTAAGAATAACTCGCAACCTTTGTTAGTTTTTTACATTAGCGTATTAATATATCTAAAATCATCTATTTTTTAATCTTTCACATTTTAAGTTTAATCATAAATATAGTATGGATGTAGTATATAATAGAATAACAAGTTTTGAAACGCACGCATCGCGTGCATATGAGCTAGTGGTAACATATGATAAGTATGTATTTAATCTATATATGGCTGGCTAAAATTGCATGTGTATTGGTCTCTCACCTAAATCAAAAGTATGGCCCATAATTTGAAATTGAATGTAACTACGACGAGTAGTTGAGTACACAATAATTTAAAATTTTCGGACATAAATCACTGTAAACTGCAAATATGCTATTTTATGACAATCTAACAAATATGCTTACCAACTTATGTATGAATATGATCCAGTCAGCTATCCAGTTTAATCCATCTAGCTCACCTAAATGACAAAGGAATTACGAAAATTCTTTCATAAAGTCCATTCAACTCATAGCTAAAAGTTGAACTTACGCAGTATGCTATTCGACCAAACATTATTTGTTGAATTCGGACTAGACAAATGCAGTATACAGAAAATAAAGGATTCCACCGTCAAAAATTAGTAGTCTTAACTCTCAAGTAAATTATAAGACCAAAAGTATCCAACTATTGTTCATTTATTCTCCACTAGTATTTTTTTGCACGTGATGCGTGCGTGACATGACGTATGCGTGATTTTGTGGATATTTTCAATTTTATCCTCATTCATGAGATTTTTGAAATAAGAGGAAGGAGAAGAGGAGAAAGCGAAGAAGTAGAAAAAAGCTGGCTTTACAATTAATTAGTGCATTAAAAAAAAAATTGGAAAAGGTGAACACAGTGAAGAAAGAATGGCTAACTGGCCTATTTTAACACAAATGTTAGGATTCTTTTCCCCCCTTTTTTTTCCTTATTTTACTTTTGTTTTTTAAATTTATTAAATGGTTGCAACTGTAATTTTTGTTTATAGTTGGGGGTACTTTGGGCAACTCAAGTGGACACCAAAGTCCTCAAGAGTTGCCTTATATAATAGAGATAACTATTACTTAATCACAATTATGACAGTTATATTTTTACTGGACAATATTAACCTGTGTTGGGGCAAATTATATGGTATATCTAGGAGCAACAAGCATTGGGGTTCATCCTTGAGGTTCTTTCATGAACCAACCAATTAAAATTTACGAAAGTTACATTTAGTTGATAATGTACTCATTTACATGATTCTTTATATGTGGTTAAAAATATTTATGTGAGAAATTTAATAAGCAGAGGGTGACATGCATTATTTTTTAAAATTTAGTTTTAGTAGTAATAAATGATACTCTATATGTCCCATATAATTGTAATAGTTTGACGAAACACTTGTCAATGTAAACCTTTGGCCCGTGATATCATTAATAATCTACGAGTAATTTTTTTTTAAAAGTTGAGGTGTTGAAAATATACATTGAGATAAATCTTAGAACATCTCATATAACAATATTTATTTTATATCGGTTAAAAATTATGGTAAAAATGAGACATATAAATTGTGCTAACTCAAACTGCTACCATTATTATAAAACGAACGACATACTATCTCTATTTCACAATACATGCACCAATTCAATATGCACACAGATCAAGGGTGAGGAGAGAGCGAGGGTTATGATTGCATTTCAAACCCATATAAGTATGTTTAAAGGAGGATATGTATTGTGAAACATTGAAAAGAGAAAAATGATGCATGTATTATGAAACGAATATATGTAGTACTCCCTCCATCACGATTTATAGTGCTTGTTTCTCATTTTGCATGGGGATTTCATTTGTTTTAAATATTCATAGTACTTGCATTATAAAGATAAGTATTTGCATTGAAAAGATGAAATATTTGGATCGAAAAATACACATACTAAATGTTGCTACAACTTCCCACTTAAAAATGATGACAAATATTAAATGTGGGCCATGTAGCTACAACTCTCCATGTAAAAATTGAGCTAGTAAACGGGTCATGTTGAGTCAAATTCGTGTTGGGTTCATCAGTAAACGAGTTAAATCCTTTCAACCATAACATGACCCATTTATTAAACGGGTCAACAAACATCAACCCTAAACCGGGTTACCTGACCTGTTTATCAGGCGTGAACATATGCATAAAAACCAAACAAATCAACCACATGTATCATCTTTTTAACCTGCTTCTAATTTTCCAATGTTTCACCGAAATAAACTAAATCAAACAACCAAAGACTAGATCTTATATAGTTAAGAAAGATATTCAAACTATTTCAAGCCAAAATGATAACATTAAAAGTAGCATAGTATTTAAACGGTTATCATGTCGGATTCGGGTTAGAAAGTTTAACCCTAACTCAACCTATTTAAAACGGGTCGTGTCGGGTCAACACACTTAAACGGGTTGAGAACCTTGACCCAAACTTGCTAATTGCGTGTCGGGTTCAGTCCGAGTTAGCGGGTCGTGCCACTTTTTTGCCATCTCTGTGTAGAAATGAGCCTAAAACAAGAATAATAATTGTTTAAAGATGAAACTTTAGCAATAAAGTACCATTTCAAAAATAGAAAGACGAGAAATAAGAAAAACATTTTGGGACACCAAAATGGAATAGAAGCACTAAGGCGGAGGGAATATCTTATAAGCAATGATTATTAGGCCTCGTTCAGTCGTTTGGTTACGGTTGGAACTTAATTCTCATGGCATGTCTTATTTCATGGGAAGTAAATTCCCTTGTCTATTTCCTAGGAAATGGCTTTGAGTGTTTGGTTGAGCATAGGAATTTGTAATTGACACAAGAATTTCTAATCACCAAGGTGTTGGTGATTAATTTCCTACACTACATAGGAATTTCCATTTCCTAGGAAATTCTATTTCCCATGAATTCCCTATTTCCTGCATACCTAACGACTACCTTATTTTGTACTCTTAAATTATGCGCTCTTATCTTTTAATTAAAATTTTACACATCATAATCAACTAATTTTAGACATAATACACAAATGATATACACATCTTTAAAACACCGGAACCATACTATAATTATAATCTTCCCAATTTTCTTCTAATTAATTACCAAAATAAGACCCCCATAAAAAAACACATTACCAAAATAAGAAACCAAAGACTTTACAAAAGCAAATTTCCAACTCTGCCAAACTCGACTCACCCACAAATAGGTCCATATTCTTAACGCCGTTACTCACTGTACCAACTTCCATCCAGTCCTACTAGTGAGAATATGTTAGAAGTTAGCCTAAGCATCAACTTAACGCCGTTAAATTACAACCGTCAAAAACGACCTCTCACTTATAGACCAAGACGAAAACTAGCATCAGAATCTCTCTCCTCTTCTTTCTTCTCACTTTCTCTCTCCTCTGTGGCGCGTTCTCAGTTGCAGTTTCAGGTCATTTTTTTCTGTCTTTTTACCCTTTTTTTCTCCTCATTTTTTGATTTTTTTTTTCTTTAATTTTATTTAGTGTCTGAGGAAATTATTGTTTGAAGATTGTTAGATGTGATTAGCGAGATTTTTGGTAACTAAATCTTGCGATAATTTAGTTATTATTCCTTTTTTTTTTATTTGGGTGTTTAATAATCTGAATCGTAAACTCTTGAATGGGTTTTTTTTTTCTGACTGTTCATTTTCTCTCCTTTTTTCTGTTTAATCGCAATTTAATTCGGATCTTTTCTGACCTCTGTATTTTCAGGAATTTTTAAATGATTTTTTTTTCTTATTATTAATTTATTATGAGGGTTTTAGTAATTAATTAATCAATTAATTATGTAAATTTTTATTACACTATATATATTTAGACCTTCACTCTAGTTTCTTCACTCTTCATTTTCTCTACTAGCTGCTTCTCTCACTTGTTGAGGTTTTCTACTTGTTTTTAATTTTCTTATATTTTTTTAATTATTATTTTTGATTTATATGAAATTTGGGACTGTTGTATTGGGTTTGGAATTTGGATTTAGTTCTGATTTTTTTTTTAGCTTTAATTGTGTGTGGTTTGTGATTATTATGGTGGTGTTTGAATGAGAGCAAACATTTTCGTGTGATTTTGAGCAATATTGATCATGAAGTAAAAATCGTATCATGGGTAGTTTGATAACATTAATAGTTTTTGGTGCTGATTTGGGTATTGTTCTTGTTTTGACAGCTGATTTTCGAGTTCATGTTCTTTGTTGTAAATATGGAATGTCACTGTTTTAATCGGAACTTCCTTTGTTCATGTTACAGTATTCGATCTCTTGTTGCTTCATCTTTATTATGGGTGAAGATTGTTGTGTGTTTGTGCATACACCAATTTTGAAGTCTCGGTAGTAGTTTGATTTAACCAAAGTTCGGTTTTTTCGTCTTGAAATGACGTGGGTAATGGGATTGGTAGGCACTAGTCAATGGCGAAGGTAATCACAGAGTTTTGGATCAATCGCATTGCAGAAATTGATTGTTTGGGTGTGGTGAGAACCGGTAGATTGAGAACTTTTCTAGTCGTATGAGTACATTTTTTGGATATGCAATATGCTTCACATGGTTGTGTTAGTTTGTTCATAGTATATGTTTCCTTTTCAGTCTTTCGGAGGATGTGATTAATTCTACTGGCGCTAAACTTTGTGGTTAAGGGGTAAACGACTTGGATGCTAGCAGCATAAGATTTGATCTGGTGTATGAGCAAATATGGGAGCTGCTTGTTGTGTTGCAGCCAGGGACAGACACATACAGCATGGCTCTAGTGGCGAATTTCTGCACAGAAATTTTAGGCACTCTCCAACATGGAGTTTTCGATGGGATAGCCGAGTTGGAGTAGCTGCTGAAGAATCTTCCATAGGTTGGTTGTCTGATGTGGCCAACAGGAATGACGCAATAGATGTGAAGTCTGCAACTGATGTATCAGCACAGGTGTCAGATGGAGGTAGTTCATTGGAGAGTTATCGAATGGGTTCACGCCGCAAGTCTCCAGTTAACCAGGAAACGACCAAGAGCCTAAAAACATCTGCCTCAGGTAAATCCTTCGTCGTTTCCTTTTTCTTACATTGTTTAATAATCTCATTTGATTTTTTATGTTCATCTAGATTGCGTTAGGGATTGGTGTATCATGATTTGTCATTTTCCTCTTATGCCTTAATGTACATATGCTAAGATTTATGAACGCAAGTGTCTGATTCTCATAAATTGGTGCATCCATCAGTTATGCAACCATTTCTTTTTGCCGTAATAAAGGCCCTTCAAGGATGTTGGGTGTTTGCCAAAAGATTTCAGCATGTTTTAAATAAATGACTGACATTTTCCACCCAGAAAAAGGGAAAAAGAAGAGAAGGAAAAAGAAGTAAAGATGAGTTAAAGAACAGCTCGACGGATAGAAGTTAAGAATATGATGTTCAATCCAGATCACATGTCCTTTTAAGTACATTGGAGCATCATCTATGCATTAACTAATTAGCTAAAGTACTCTAGCTACCTAGTCTACATTAATAATATATATATAGTATAATTTTTGTCAATGGCCTTGGTCAATTGTACCTTAATTACCAAACAGAATATTAGCTCGTTGCATTTCCTTTCTAAGACAGAAGACATATGGATTTATCAATCTTTCTATTTATACATCTATATATTTGTCCCTATCAATGTGTCTAGATCTATCTATATATCTAGAGAGAGAGAGAGAGAGAGAGAGAGAGAGAGAGAGAGAGAGAGAGAGAGAGAGGCTTTGACTTGATTAGTACTGAGGTGTTAATTTTCCAACTTTTGATGTAGATAAAGAACTAAAGGGGCATATTTAGTTATGCATTAGGATGCGTGTAGTTGTTTCATACTTTCGGGTAAAGTCAAACTGGTGCCGATAAGTCTTGTTTCACATGAAATGGTTTCGAACCTTCTTATCGCTCACTATGGTCAGCGGAGTTGTGCTTTTGGAACATCTTCTGTAAGCCTGTTGTGGGTTGAACTCGATGGTTAACTAGCCGCCGCTGGTCCTATCTTGGATTTATTCCTAGGAAGCCAGTTTTTGTAGTCTATAGGAGGTTGAGAAAGCTATCATTTTGGATGTCATTGTCTAACTTGCGGACATGCCTTGTCTAATTGTTTTTGACGTTGCAGCTACTGTCTTATGCATAAGAAGCTCTTCTGGCTGCATTGATAGTGAAGGATTTCTATTAAAATCTGGATGTAGAAGTTAAATAAACATTTCTCTGAAGTGTGAACTCCCTTTCCCACAGAAGTTGCTAGCTGGAAGATGACAGCCTTCAAAATTGTGCATGAAAGAGCTGTGATTCCATCCAAAACTCATTTAGGTTTTATATATGCATTTATGATGGTAGCACATAGGGATAGGAGAGAGAGACAAAGTATGAGGTATAACCGTGTGAGAGGATCTTGTTTGCTTTGTTTCCTTATCACTGATTGAATTTACAATTTCATAACTTTTTATTTTAATTTTTTTTCCAATTTCTTTTGGGTCTTGGGACAATAATTTCTGCTGTTCGTAATTTCGTATGTAGGAAATTGCATTGATTCCTTAACAGTGTGTTTGGTTAGCATCTGTGGATGGAAAGGGAGGTAAGTGAAAAAGAGGGAAGAAAAAGGGAGGTGCGGGGAAGGAAAGTGTGGTCTTCAATTTTCGTTTCAAATCTTCCCATTTCTGGAAGGATCCAATTTATTTAAAAAAAGGAAAATGGATCCCTCCAATTCTTTTCCCTTCCCTTTTCCTATGTCATATCCAAACAAGGGAATATAAATCCCTCATTTTCCCTCCATATCTACTTATCTAAAAATAGTATAAATGCTAGCCTAGAGTTGTAGCTCAAATTCCTGAGATCAACCATATAACGTGTGATTTCTCCTTGTTATTGAGGCTCTAGATTGTAGTGAGGATTGACAAGGCAATGAGGCCTGGTATATTGCTGCTGTCGTGTACGAATGTCCTTATGTCAAAAGGCTTTGTCAGGTTTTGATTTTCGTCAATGGAGTCTAGAATTTATGTTATGATACAGGTAGCTTGCCTCTCAGTTTGTCAGGGGTTAGGCTACTTAACCTTCATGAACTCCGCTAGATGTGGAAGCTACCCTGGCAATTATGTCAGGTTTTTCTTGTTGCCTTGTTGCATCAAATCATCAATGGCTGTTTTCGCTCTAGCAACCAGATGAAGGTAGGTAGCTAGTTTGAGACTTTGAGTGCCTCCACTTATGTTCTCCAATAATTATGGTACTAAATTTTTCAATATTTGTGTAACAAGTCAACTCCGTAGTCCTTGGTTTTATTGTTCACTCATATAGCTGAAACCTTACATCTAATTTGAGCTTTACTTTCATATCTTCTTTTGGTCACATCTTTTAAGTTCATGATATTCTGTGTTTTAGCCATGTATAGCTTACTGTGTTTGTACTCCAAGAAAATTTATAGGCAGCCTCTTGGTACCTTGATTTTGTCTTTTACTTTTTTTCTGAACTGCAATCGTCAACTCCCCTTCTTTCCTTGGGGAAACAAAAAAGAAAAAGAACATGAGAAGTTTGCTGTGATTTCAACATTTTCATGTTTGTTGTTATGGCAGGTCAATTTGTCGAGAGGACTGCCTGTACAGAGGTATGTATGTGAAGTTTTGTGTTTTCTAGCAATATGCTTTTCTTTCTCACCATGAAATGTTCGAATAATTTACAAATTTTTTCTTATCTGATATTTTAGGTGAAGCAATATCCAGAATCTCCACTAGTTTTAGACCCTGCTTCTGTTAAATTATCACCCTCAATTCATACAACTTCTTTATGCACGTCACCTCTCTCATCTCAAAGTCATCCACGTCCACCTTCACCTTCACCTTCACCTTCACCTTCACGAACACCATCTCGATGGGCTCAAGCCCCGCCAGCTCACCAGCTAGCTCATCAGGCATCCGATAGCCACAGCTCTGGGAGAAACTCGCCTAGTATGAATTCTGTTTCTGAAGAAGGGCAGGTTCCGTATGGGAATTCTGCTGCAAGCAACCTCTCAACTCGGGGTTCCTATGGTAGGTCCTCTGATGGCTGGTCAGCTCATGCCTTCTCAGAACTTATGTCGGCATCACAGAGAGAGCGGTGGTCATTTGATAGCGACTCCTTCAGCTTTTCTCATGATAAATTGAACAAAAAAAGTGGCCACAATTCACGGTCAGTATCTGTGGATTTTCAAACATGCGGGATTTGCTCCAAGCTCCTATCTGAGAAATCAGCTTGGAGCAGCCAAAAAATCATTGCAGGTAACGAGCTATCTGTAGTTGCTGTTTTGATATGTGGGCATGTCTATCACGCGGAGTGCTTGGAGAATATAACGCCCGAAATCAACAAATATGATCCTGCCTGCCCGGTTTGTACCTTGGGGGAGAAGCAAACCCTGAAACTGACTGGAAAAATGCTGAAGGCAGAAAAAGATTTTAAAGCAAGAAATAGCAAGAAGTTGAAGAACCGGGTTGTGGATACCAATGCCTCTTTTGATTTTGATTATTGGAAGAGAAGTGCTGGTGCACATGAAGGGAAGAGCCCCAAGCTTGTGAACAGCTCTAGCTTGAAGATTTCCGCCGCGAAGCCATTTCTTAAGCGGCATTTCTCCTTTGGGTCTAAGGGTAACAAATCTGCTTCAGAAAGCCCATCTATTAGGAAAAAGGGTTTGTTCTGGGCAAAGTCTAGCAGAGAATGAGTTCCTTAGCTTTGTTTGAAACCGTGGAGGTGAGTGTTCTTATAACAAGTCAAAGGTTGCTTAAAAGCTATGTTACTCGGACTCTTCAGTTTACCTCAAGTACCCGCATTATCCTTGCATTTTGACGTGGATTTGGATACTTTGATACTCAATTTTGGGCTAAAAATTATGGAAGTTTTTTTATAAAATAGCCAAATCAAAGACTTGGACACATATTTGTGTTCGACATGAATAACCCGAGTCCGAGCAACATAGCTCAAAAGATCACTACTTTTATTGGTTCATGTCATTTATTACATGTCATTTTTGTGTTAGCCTTAGGGTGTGTTCTTTCACACAAATAAATGAAATGAACTTATTAGACTTGATCAAACCTGATGTCACTTTGTGTTCACACTTGATTGGCTTTGATCAATTCTGAATAGACCTAATAAACTCCTGAAACTTATTCTTCTAAGCTGAAGAGAACACACTCTAAAGGTTTGATTTTTGTGTCAGAGCGCTTAAAATTCTTTCACTGAGCACTGATTTAAGTTCTTTTTGCAGGTTTGTGTGAGTTTGTTACTACTTAGGTAACATGATGATAAAAGATGGATGACACGACACAAAATATGTGACGGAAGCTAAACATGGCTTGTTTAGATCGTAATTAATTTGGTATATCTTCTCTCATATAAAGGGTTTAGCTTGGTGGTATGGCACTGTAAAGAAGAAAATATAGGATATAAAATATGATAGGAAGTTATAGGTAGTAAATCAAGTGGGCAAGTGATTTATTATGTTTTTGATCTTTATTCATGTTATGTACATTTCAATTCGTTTGAAAGCAAGAATTCAAAGTAATATGTTCTGAAAGAAATACTCTCTATTTACGATTCTCAAATCGTCTGATGTACTTGTAAAGTACGTACAATCTGAACAAGCAAGGGGTGCATAATACTTCTTTGATGTTCCAAGAACTCATAGTAAATCTCGTGTGTCAACAAAACACTTCATTTCCATGTTTTCGTAATATATTGGATGCGTGGTGTAATTTGTAAACTAGTTATTAGGCTCGAGCTACGCCTCGGGTAAGGAAAATTTTCATTTATTAATATTATACCTTAAGATGATAATACTAAATATTACTTGGTCTAGTGATTAAGACTTTAGTATATATTCTTGAGGTTGCGGGATCAAACTCTTTACTATACAATTTCTAATTTTTTTATTGTATGTGGATTACATGGAGTAAAACCCTCTTAGGGAGAGCGCCACGTGGCACCGTTCCTTGTTTAGGAACGCCTTTTAATATATTAGTATAGATATGTACTACTCGTACTTCTCCAACTCCGGTGATATAATTCTTATAACAGTAACTAAGGCTGTGATCCCTTGTTAGAATCTAATTCAGACTAGCTAGATAAAAAAAATATTTCTTTCCAACAAAAAAAAAAGATAAAAATAAAATTCAGACAAGATCGAAATAAAATTATTTTCATTTTCATTTACTTATTATCATTAATTTATTTTATTCTATTGAGTTAGTCTTGCGTGGACCTGGTCCACAATAATATTATTGTGGACCAAAATCACTTATTAAACACAGTGACCCTTTTTTTTTTCATATAGTAACCTTTTTAAATTTTAAGTTACACTATACAGTTACTATCTACCATAGTGACTGTTTTTTTTAATATAATAACTTTTTCTCACATTAGTTTATCATGATAAAATTTTCACTTTGTGACATAGTAACCTTTTTTTTCATAGTCAAACTTCATAATTTATATCTATTTATTTTTTAATATTTAATTTTTTTATATAGTGATTCTTTTTTTTCATAAATAACGTGAATTAGCATTAGGTCCACACTAATTTAGTGTGGACCAAGTCCATATAAGTTTTTTTTGTATTCTATTTTAGTAAAAATTATGATAATTAGATATCTGAAACACATTGAGAAGAATATAATAAAATTATAGAAATAAGAATATTTTTAGAAAATTTAGCATAAAAATATGATCAAAGCTTAATTAAACGAGAAGGTCATATTAGAGTATAAAAATTCGATCAAATCATTACAAATTCAGGCATTTACATTGTTTCACTTGAAGTGAGCAACATCTTAGATTTTTTTTGTTAAGTTTTTTTTTATTATCCCCACCTAAAATAGATAGTAAGTAAAAAAAAAAAAAAAAAAGGAGAAAGTATATCCCAACGACTAGGGTTGAGCATGGGTAGGATTTGGGTAAGGTCTAGCCAGACCCTAGATCCGGACCCTAAAAAGTTTGTTGGACCCAAACCCGGACTTGGACCCAAAGGGTCTAGGATAGATGGACTCGGACTCAGACTCTTAGGGTTTGCAGGGTTTAGGGTCAAAGTCTATGGTCTAGCTTATTTCCTTTATTTTTGCCAATTTTTCAACACAATTTATATTTCCTGACTTTCGATTGTGTCTATGATCTGTCGAGTCTAGGGTTTGGGTCTATGGTTTGGGTCCAAATGACAAAAGTTGTAATTTTAGGATAAATACGAAGGTTTTTCTCTAAAACGCAAAAAAAAAAATTAAAAAAAATTACTTTGGGGTCCAAGTGTAGGTTTGAGTATAGTCTGGGTCTAGAATATTAGGACCCAGACCCGAACCCTTAAGGTCCAGACAAAGTTGGACCCAAACCCTAAATTAGGGTTGGGTCGGTTAGAGTCCTGGACGAATGTCCATCTCTGCCCACGACCCTACTACACAAACAAGTGTACAAGAATCTATACAAATTAAATATACTAAAAGGTGTTCCTATTAGGGGAACGGTGCCATGTGACACTTTGCTTAAACTTCTAACGCACATGTTTATAATCTCATTTAAAAATGTTAACAATATGCATGTAGTTACTGGGATTCGAACACATGACCTTTGAAATAAAATGTGAGAGTTTAACGACTAATCCACTACAATTTCAATGCTTAATGTTTCGAAGTAAAACATAATAAAGTCTTATAATTATATGTAATCATAAAGGCATAGACAAACTTTTTGATGTCTAATACTTTTATTAAATTACCCGAAGTCCATTGAAATTGTTATTTTTATCCCCAATTCCTTTGAAGTTTTTTAAAAATAATTTATTATGTCATAACGTTCATTTTTCAATTTTACACTAGACAAAATATTAAGAAAAACTAATAAAATCAAGTATGAGATTTATGAATAATAATATATTTGATAATTGTAACTGATCCGGAACATCCTCGAGCTAAAATACATCCTCGAGCTAAAATACTAGTTTAGAAATTAAAGCTCAATACTCTTCCACAGTCCAGACAAAACATTCCAACACTCGGCCAACCCAAACCATCCATAACACATCCGCCACATGTCACATTCTCACCTCCGCAGTAAGACACCTCACAACCATCTTTTAGCAAACGTGGATACCTCTCACAAAATCTAGCATGATTACGTGGTCACGCTCTTCCATAACCAAACACAAAAATATATGCATGCACGGTGCAAGGTGTGCAACGTTATCCAATTTGTCATATCTCTAAGACTCTTAAACTAGCTTAAAAGAGAAATAAAAAACTTCCAAGCATTGAGATTTGAGAATTTTGTAGCCAAGTTTATTTTGGTTCAGTAGTTTTTTTTTTGGTTTGGTTTGGAGGAAGATGGCGGCACATCTAAGGGATGAATATGGGAATCCAGTAGAGCTAACGGATGAGCATGGACATCCGGTGAAGCTTACTGATGAGCATGGCAACCCCATGCAACTCACTGGTGTTGCGTTTACGTCGTCCGAAACCACTACACCAATCCCCGCCTCTAGCACTCCCGGTACCGGGATGCAGTCCACGATTTTTGGAGAAGCGGTGCATGACCGTGAAGCCGGACCACATGGCCATGGGACGGCTATTGGAGAGGCGATACATGGCCGCGAAGCCGGACCACATGGCCCTGGGACGACTATTGGAGAGGCGATACATGGCCACGAAGCCGGACCACATGGCCCTGGGACGCTTGGAGCTGCTATGGAAGGCGGGCAGTATCAGCCGAGGAGAGAGACGGAGATAATTGGTGGTGTTGGTGGTAGTGGAGAGATTCAACGTAGTGGTTCGAGTTCTAGTTCTACCTCGGTGAGTAAGACTAACTTCTGTGAGTTTTTTTTCTTCTTTTTTGCTGATGCAAATAGAATCTGTATCTACACTAATATATTAAAAACATTTCTAAATAATGAACAGTGCTACGTGGCACTTTTCGGCCTTAGAGCGTGTTACTCCATGTAAGACGCATGTTTTTAGATACATGCAATAGGTTAGAATTTCACACATAGATCAGTGTACTACTTTAATTTGACCGTTAAATGTTAAAATCTTAATTATCAATTAGTAAAACTTATAAAAAAGTGATATTTTGAAAATAAATTTTGAGATTAATACAATAATATATTGGCAAAATTTGGCCTCAACACTCGAACTATAGCAGCAGTGTACGCAACACCACCAACTACGACTTATAACCAAAATACCACGAAGTACGGACCTGAGTGCAGTGCGTACCATAAATGATGCAAAAGACCAGAATTCTCACCTCAAAATAACTCATATAATAAAACAAATGAGGTCGGAGACCTAGGGGAAAATGGAAAATAATAATAAAATATTAAAATTCCGCCGTCGCCGGTGAGAATTCGGTCTTTGGCCTTATTTATTGTACTGATCGCACCCAGACCGTACTTAGTGGTGTTCTAACTATAAGTCGTAGTTGGTGGTGTTGGATGCGCATACTCTATGGTTTAGAGTGTTGAGGCTAATTTTACCTAATATATTATATGATAGTATTTGTATTTATATATTAGCTTTGGGATGTAGTTTAAATATTTGGAAAGTGTAGTATTTTTAATGTTGTATGGATTTAGAAACGGAGGTTATACAATAATAAAAAAGTTAATGATGATTTTAACTTTATATATTGAACTATTAAACAAGATGATTCCCCTCAAAAAAAAAATTTTAAACAAGATGATAAAGTAAAATATTAATAAATGAAAATAATAATTATCCAGAGTATAATCAAGGTTCAAAAAGTGATTGGTTGATTATAATGTGTACATCTCTCAATATATGTTTACTGCTTTTCTTTGAATTTGTTGTAGTCGGAGAGTGAAGGACAAGGTGAAGGGCATGTACATGAGGGTGGGAGAAGGAAGAAGAAAGGAATAGGAGAAAAAATCAAAGAGAAGTTGATGGGAGGGAAGCACAAGGACAAAGATAACAAGAACGTAGAACAGACTGTTAGCACCACCATCGCCACAACTACGACTACGACCATCGAGCATCACGAGGACGAGCACGAGAAGAAAGGGTTCATGGACAAGATAAAGGACAAATTGCCCGGCACTGGTCACCACTAGGCGTAGCTTTTGCCATTTTGTAACTTTGGGTGCAAAATCATGTACAGGAGATATGATGCTTTTGTTGTTGAATAATCCATCACGCGCATCCACTACATTTCCGCAGGGTTAGTTTATGCTTCAAGACTAGGCGATCATGTAGTTTTTTTTTTTTTTTTTTGGTGTCGTGTTGTAGTGGTGCCACCCACCAAAAACTATATAAGTGTGTCTAATTCAGGGGTGTAAGATGATTTTGCTTTATGTTTATTTGCTTGCATTGTCCATGGTTGGCCATACAGGTTAATATTGGACGATGATCTTGCTTAATGTTTGGATCTTTACTGTTCTGTATGTAGCCATTTCTGCCTATAAATTGTTTTTGAATAAATTTGTAAGTTGATCAATTCCCTAAGGTTACGTTAGCCTAATGACCCTTACACAAGTATTTGCGAGTAAAAGTATGGAGTTATATAAGCCTTTGCCCAATAAATGGAAAGTACTTCCTAAATTTCTGGAGTTTTGATAAATATATTTGGAGTAAACATCACCAAGAATATATAGCAATGTAAGGATCAGATAAGCTCTCATCATTGATTATGCAACAAGCCAACAACCCAAATTTTGAAAAATAATGTGAGGAATATAATCAAGAAGATGAATATAGTTGTGAGTTTGTGACTCCTCTTAAATGCTCAAAGAGCATAAATTAATAGAAGAGGAGTTGCAAATAACAAAACAAATAAGTAGTGTATAAACACGTGAAGTTATATTGGGGAATATAAATGTTACGGAAAATTTCAAACTCATCCAAAACTGTTCAAAAGATAGTACGACCTTCTAGTATTATCAATTTGTCACCAACAATATGGACTTCTAAGTGCCACCAAAATGGGCACTCGGTGCCATTGACGCTACCACACAAGCTTACTTACATGCCACTCGCATCGACTTGACTTCTCGTCTTTATCCAAAAAGATGGTCAATTAAACTAGCACATACAATTATATACTTCTACTATAATTGAAATAGATTTAGACTCCATCCTCGTGAGTGAAATGAACAACTTTATAACCCATCAATTTACCAAAAAATAACCTAGAAAATCATTAATGGGTAGTTTGTTACTCTAGTAGTCTAGTTTATTATTGTCTCAAACAAGCCATTAGTCCTCCATCTAGCTTACTCAGCGTGACCAGCCATCTCGTAATAACGGCATGTGTGAAGTTTCGAGTTAAAAATGCGAAGAAATCGAATCAAATGGGCTCGAACGGATTTTCGGGTAACTTCTTTGGATGATATATTTCTAGTTGTTTTCATATCTGCTTCCTTATCTCGTTTATCAATCTTTGTAAGTGCTAGATGGCTTTAATGAATGATAATTGTCTTCTTGTCAAAAAAAAAAAAAAAAAAAAAGAATAACACTTTACTTCTATACTAATACAAGTAACACTGTATGCAACCCTCCTCAAATCTCAACTTCTTAATCTTTTATTACTCGTTGGTGTTACGCTTCAGCGAATATTCATTCTCTCTCCTCTCTCACATTCTCCTCTTCTCCTTCCCGCCCCTTTTCTATCTTTCTCCTCAGCGCAAATGTTGTCGCAAACTCATCTTCTCTCACAATCTTCTGCATTTCCTCCTCTCTCCTCAAATCCTTGCGCTTTCATTCCTAAACATCATCATACTCAATCGCTCTGCTTTTCTTCCATCTCCTCCTTTATCTCTTCCTCGCGTCTCTCTCTTTCTTCTCGAAGAAATCTCACTTCAATTTCAATGGCGGCGTCAAATTCGGAGCTCTCGAACGATCAAATTGACCTCCTACAACAAGGCTTCAACAATGGCGACATCGAACGATTCGCTGATGTTGCGAATAAGCTCGCCGATGCTTCTGGCGAAGTCATTCGTAGCTTCTTCCGGAAGAAATTCGCAATTCTTGATAAAGATGATTCAAGTGAGTTTGTTTTTTTCACAATTCATGCTTTGTAATCGAAACATTTCGCTCTTCCTTCGTTATTTAGCTTTGATTTTCAGCTGTTTGGTTGCTTCTGCTAGTTTTGTTGTCTGCAAAACTTGCTATCGCGAATTTGAGTGTAATGTTTTCTCTAACACTGCGAATTCAATTTTGATTTTGATGACTGCTACATTTCTTACATACTATCTGCAACTAATTTCGGTTGAAATTCGAAATCGCTGATACAGTTGACTTAGGTGATTTTTTCGGACTCAATTTCTGCTTCAATTAGCTTTAATTTTTAGATGTTTTGCAGCTTCGTCTATTTCTACAGTTAACGTAGCTTTCAATCGCTGAGGAATGTGTAGCGTTTTCTCCAGTAACATGCAAATTCAATTTGCTTATTGTGATGACGGCTAGAGTGCCGAAGTTGATATTTGAAATGTGAAATTTTTCAATGAATAGTGTAGCTTGAGTAATCTGCATCTCATGTTTGTCTTTATACGCTCTACAATACGTATAACTGTGGCCTAAATAAGTTTTTTTCTGTAAATCGTGCTTCAATTCAAGCCAAATTACCTTTTTCCTTTTGGCTTGTTGATTTAGCTCTAACTCTCAGTTATTAGGTTATATCAGCGGCTTAAACAAATCACACCTAGTTGAATTTCAATTTGCAATTGAGTTGTCAGTTTAGCTCTAACTCCCAATTATTAGGTTATGTCAGCGGCTTAAACAAATCTCACCAAGTTGAGTTTCAATTTGCAATTGAATTTTCAGTTAGCTTATTCATGGTCATGTAATGCTTAGCTACTACTTGATATTTTGATATTGAGAATTTCTTGATTTTGCTTGTGGTTGTATAGTTATACTACTTACAATTTGTGGATTCTTTAGTGTCTCTTATTTGTTTTGGTAAGTTCTGCAATTGTGTAAATGAGCTTGTGTAGCTGAGCCATGGAGACAAGGGCTGCTGGAAACCACAATATCTGAGATTTGTTAGCTTTGGTAATTCAAAGATTGTGGCATACATCAGAATAATGCAACATCTGTAATGATGAAAAGAAATTAGTTTTATTTCATTTCTAATCTTGTAATTCTGATCAAGAGTGAATAGTCACCCAATGTTCAACTTCAGATGGACTTGGCTGTCGAACACTGACAAATATCTATGTTTAGCTAATGCACACAGCACAGGTCACATAAGAAAATACCATAATAATCTATTGACCATTTTCAAATTGAATTGTTCACGGTCTTTGGCGTCGATCTTGGATCAACTATGCCATAGGCAATCTGTTTTTTTACCTTTGACATGGCATTGTACTCATCTTTCTACAAACAGGTACCTTGCTTTGATAGATTCCATTACCCCATTGTTGATTTGGATGACATTAGAGTAACTGCTTTCCATTCTTGAATAGTAAGGATCCTCCTTTTTCACATCTAAGCAATCATCTCCTATTGGATTTAAAGAACAGTCCATACCTGCATGAGAATCAATCTCTACAAATTCCTTTGTGCCGACTCCAAGAAATTTAGCACCCTAAGAATAGACATTTTGAGAGCCTTTACTCAAGGCTATATCCTTAAGGACTCTCATTGTCAATGAAATACAAATGAAATACAAAACGGGTTTAAACCTGGAGCTTTGTATGTGGAAAAGCTTCTCTAAATGAGTATAGGATCAATTCAATGGTAAATGAGGTTTCTTGCAATTGGTATAAGTAAGCCTCTTCTCCTCGACTTCTTCCAACATAGGAGTTATTTAAAATTCAAAGCCATACTCTGAACACTTAGAGATACTACTAAGAGATGGAGATCCTTGACCTCATTCATGAAACCAATAACCTGATTTGTCACCACGTCTTCCGCTCTACCTTCCATTGTGAGGTTGCTACTGTTACCACTCCATGAGGATTCACCTGCCTCCATATACTCCTGAGAATTACGCTCAGCTTCTAATCTTTGGTTAGTCAGAACAAGGCAATGAGCCTTCCTTCTAAACAATCTAATTGATAAAATCATGAAAAATCATTTATCCAAAATCCACCTTTTGAAATAAATTTAACGATTGTATTAGTGCATGTGACATGAACTTTGGTTTTAGTTTATGATTAGTCGAAGCTTACAAATCTTGGCTTCTGATATTTCACCTGACCATGGTTTACAAATCAAGTATGTCTTAAAGATGCCTCAATTTAAGGAAGAACATGAAACTCAACTTGATCGACTCATTGATTCAAGGCTTTTGTTCCGCTGTTTGTGCAAACATATGTATCTACTTGAACCGATAAGTGGTGGAATTGTTATGTGGACATTTTGGAACTGAAGTGGTGACCACTGCAACACAGGAATTATTCAAAATTTTGAGCCAGGATCTAAATACTTGGAGATACTTCTAAGAGGTGGAGCATCCTTAATTTCATGTATAGAATCAATAACATGTCATCACGTCATCTTCTCTAGCTTCCATTGTGAGGCTGCTATTGCTACCACTCCAAGAGAGTTCACCCTCCTCCACATGCTCAATATTGGCTTTCCCGATTGAGGTAATTTCTCCAACATTATGGTGTTCCTGATTTCCATACGGCTGTATCAGAGACTCAATCTTGCGCAACTCCAGAGAGCATCCCAAGGCTCAATTTCTTATCATTTGGGTTAGTTAGAATGAGGCAATATTGCTAAACCCATGAAAATCACTTGTCCAAAAGCTACCTTTTGAAAACAAATCTAATGATTATATTAGCCAACATTACATCAAGATAGATGGGAGAAAGAATCAAGTATGTCTTAATTATAGATGCTTCCATTGAAGCGTAAAATGAGACTTGACTTGATCATATCATTGATTCAAGGCTTTTGGTTCTGCTGTTTGTGCAAATATATGTCTCTACGTGAATCGGTTAGTGGTAGAATGATTATGTCTTTAATGGATATTTTGGAACTGAAGCGGTGATCACTGCGACAGAAATTTTTAGATGTTGTCGCTTGGATCCATTTCTCACAAAGTTACCAACTAAAGCATGTAACTATACTTATTTGAAGCCTTTGTTTAATATGCCCTGCTGTATGGAAGTACTTTATATTTGAATTCTTTTTAGTGTGTCGTGTGTGCAACAGTTATTCATAAGTCTTTTTGTACTTCCCTATGATACTTACAAAAAATGACTTTGTTTTTGTTTGTATGCTTGAATTATTAGACTGGCATTTGTGAAAAGTTAAAAATCAATTTGGTTTCATTTTGCTTCTTGGTAGATACCGCTTAGTTTCCCAAATGCTGAGAGATTGGATCTTCCCCCAATTTTAATTTCTTACCTGGTGAATCTTAGGTCCGGTTACTATTGCTGATCAAACTGCAGAGGAATCTATGGCTTCCATCATTATGGAAAATTTTCCATCTCATGCAATGTAAGTACAGAGGTGGACCCACATCCAATGCTGTTGTTTTTAATCGTGTGGTTTTTCATCAAAACCTGGGTTTGCCTCATTGGTGAAAGCAGCAGAAAGAAGCAAACTGTTTTATCAATTTACAAATATTAATCTCTTAACTTGGTGACTTATTTGCAGTTATGGAGAAGAAAACGGATGGAGGTGCAAAGAAAAACATTCGGATCACGTATGGGTTTTAGATCCCATTGATGGCACAAAGAGCTTTATTACTGGTAATTCCTGTTAAGTCAATCTTCATATTAAGACAAAATTGTGGTGAATAAGTTTTGAGACTCGTTGTTTTTTTACATGCCTCCAGGAAAACCGGTGTTTGGCACCCTCATAGCTCTTCTGTACAAGGGTAAGCCGGTATGAATCAATGCTGAATAGATAGCTTATTGTTGGCATTTTCATTTGAAAAGAACCTGTGTGAAAAGAGTGATCTATCGTGCTGTTTGACTTTTTGCTGCTTAATGTCGTTCTCTGCATAAATAATGTTGGTGTTTGCAGATCCTGGGTGTAATTGATCAACCTATTCTTAAAGAAAGATGGATTGGTATAAACGGGAAGAAGACTACGTTGAATGGGCAAGAAGTGTCAACACGGAACTGTACAGGTCTATCACAAGCCTATATGTAGGTCTTCTTGTTGCTCTTTATCCCTTCAAAAATAGTATCTTCATGTTGCTCTTATTTCTTTCACGAAGACAAATGCTAGTTAGAAAACTATTCGATGGTGAACAAGAGAGGAACAGGTTGGGGCCTACATCAAGTGCAATTACCAAAATATCCTACTCTCTCCCGCTCACCACCAAATAGGCTCTCTCTTTCACAAACAGTATCTAAAACCGCTGGGCCACATGTTAGCTGACCTCTCTATATGACGTCTGCTTGCCTGGTTAAGGTACACTACAAGTCCCCATCTATTTGCCGGAGCTGCTGAAGATGCATTTATTCGCGTGAGAAATAAAGTATGTTCATACATAACTAGCAGTTGTTTTGATTGTAAAAGGAAGGCAACTATTTGTGGCCTTGGTTACCAAATTGCAACTGTCTAATCCAATGGTGAATACAGGTTAAAGTGCCACTATATGGTTGCGACTGTTATGCTTATGCTCTTCTGGCCTCTGGGTTTGTAGATCTTGTCGTTGAATCAGGCTTAAAGGTCAGCTCACCAGTCTCCTCAAAGATGTTACTTTGTCTCGAAGCAGTGAATGTGTTACTTTTTTCTTATTGATTGATTCAGTTTCCTGGCGATTTCAGCCATACGACTTCCTTGCATTAATACCAGTTATAAAAGGTGCCGGTGGGACCATAACTGACTGGAAAGGTGGAGAACTTCACTGGGAAGCTTCACCAGAATCTCAAGCAACAGGTGCAAAAATGCCTCTAACTTATTCGTGCAAGTCATGTTCTAGTTTGTTTGATGCACTGACTTACTTTTTGGATGAATGCAAGGCTTTAATGTGGTAGCAGCTGGAGACGCCAAACTTCACCAAGATGCTATTTTATCCTTGGAATGGAAGTAAAACTGTTCTTGACCAACACCAATAGCGATTAATGGTGGATACTTGTTTAAGATAAAGGCTAAATATTTACTTGTTAAGATATGACAATTGCACTTAAAGTAGGACCCGCCAATTTCTCTATTTTACATTTTAGATATCTAGCCTTTCTTAGACAGGTTCACGAGTAACTTATTTCAATGTTGTAATCTATTCAAGGTTCTGACCCAGAGAAATTGACCAAATTGATGCAACTCTACATGTCCTTGAAATCAAATGCCGTAGGTTTGTAACTTCCTGAAATTGAATGTCTGATTGTTTGTTGGATGATTGAGTCCATAGTATGGACTACATATGGAAAATTAAATTATGCACTGCAACAACATGAAAATGATAAAAAAAAAATGTTCTACAAGCCGCAGTATGGAAACTGAAATCACTAAAATCTCCGACTGTTCTCCTGGCTAGTCTAATCTTTCCCAAAGTCCGTATTGTAGTGTGCAGTGGATTCTAACTTCTTCGCTTCGCTTAGCTTCCTTACAGCCTGCAGAGTAAAGAGACAGCATTATATTTAGGCAGTCAATATATTTTACAAATGATCCACACATAACTGACATCAAACAAAAACAAATTTACTTATTTATTCGATTTGAAAACTCATTTATGCTTTTTGCGACGTGATCAAATTGTTACATTTACGGATTAACTAAGCCTATTAGCCAACGACAATAAAAACTGTTGAGCCAAAAATAAAACAGGTCAAACTTTACCTTCATGAAGTCTTCATGAATCACGTAATCTCTCTCTGCACGTATAGCTGACATGCCAGCTTCAGTACAGACGTTCCGTAGATCAGCCGCATTGAATCCCTGGAGGAAAAAGTAACAATTTATCAGCACCCAGATACATGTCGAACCAGGAACTGTAAGTTTTTACACACTAGTTGCTCACCTCTGCTAGCTTTACAATTGCTTCATAGTCGATCTCACCATGTTTGGCAATGCCAACAGCGTGAATTTTGAGAATTTCCAATCTTGACTGTTCATTAGGCAATGGGATCTCAATCTTTCTATCTAGACGTCCTGGACGAAGAAGTGCTGGATCCAACACATCTGGTCTATTTGTTGCCATGATCATTTTGACCTGCAATTACCAGGTATAATGTCCCAGTGTTGTCTTATATATGAGGAATTCCAATGCGCAAAGCACCATATCACAAAAAGTAACAACAGAAACCATTGAGTTTCAGAGTCATAATACCTTTCCCAATTGATCAAATCCATCGAGCTGATTTAACAGTTCCATAAGGGTTCTTTGAATTTCACGGTCAGCACTTGTCCCCTCGCTAAACCGACGACCTCCTATGGCATCAATCTCATCCATGAAGATGATGCAGGGCTGGAAACAGTAACTTTAACTGTTAGAAACCTTTTAAACCAGAAACATATATCTTGAAAAACCAACTTACATATGCCATTATCTCACCTGGTGTTCTCTAGCATAACCAAACATTTCACGTATAAGTCTTGCACTTTCACCAATGTACTTATCTATGATAGCGCTTGATACAACCTAAAGCAACATAACAGACCACAATTATTTATGTGCTAGAAATAAAATACTACCTCTGCTTTCTTTTAGATGCAACATATGCCTTTTTGGTGAGTGGATCAAATGTTCATCTAAAAGAAAATGGAGATAGTATTATTTTTTAAAAAACTTCCAACACTTTTCAAATGCATATGCCCTTGATACCTTTAGGAAACTGGCATCAATATTGCTTGCAATAGCTCGAGCTAATAATGTCTTGCCTGTCCCTGGAGGACCATAGAGCAGAACACCCTGACAAGGAAAAACATATAGCCAAAGTTGTCTCATCTCATTAACTACCCACATAAAGTCTCCAAATGCAGAGTACACCTAAAAAGAACACATATAACTAACAAATATAGTCCCGCACAAAATGTTGTACCTTTGGAGGTTTAATTCCCACCCTCACGAAAAGCTCTGGATTCATTAGTGGAAGCTCAATGGATTCCCTCAGCTCACGGATCTGATCGGACAGCCCTCCCACAGCTGAATAGCTAATATTTCCAGGATCTTCATGAAGCATATTGTATACCACTGGATCAACCTACATATGCAATAAATGAGAATATAATGCATTGAGATAATTCCACAAAATCACAAAGCAAGCAGAAATATATTCCCTCACAAGCAATCATTGCAAAAGACGCTAGAAAATGACCTAAAGCTTCATCACCATGTTCTCACTTCACCTAGCCACATATAACAAGTGCTGTGCAAACTTATGCACCTATTTTTCGCATTAGATAAGACTGTAATGTATAATTCGATGTGGTACTTTTTTTTGGGGGGGGATTATGGATCAGATATACAAAAAAATCAGAATTTGATCTGTATCGAAACCGAAAAAAAACTTCGAATATCCAATACAGGAAAGTTTTTCGATTGAATATACCAGATATCTGATATTCAATTATTTTATTTGGTTGTTACCATTCTCAGCATTACATTGTTTGGCATTTCCGTAAGACCCAAAATTCAGATACTATATTTCGGAAATCGGATACTGAAATCGAAAAATCATTAACTTTATTAGTATCCATATCCGAACATTCAAATTGGATTCCAATCTGAAATGGAAATCGAACCGAATATCCAAAAATGGGATCGGAATTTCGGTATAATAAGAGATATAATAAAGCTAGCCCTTAAACTCAAATCTATGTAAGATAATGAGAGAGATATAATAACAACAGGGATGCCCCAAACACGGACCGAATAAGAATGAATTTTTTTGGCGTGAACAAGATTCAGAGAACCATTCCACAGGCCTGGCAGTTTATGCTTTAACCAGTTAACCTTATTCTCAATGTTGATGCAAATGTCTGCTGATGCTAGTCTTCTGATGCAGAGAAACCCTGTAAGGCTGTAGTTATAGCATTTGGTAGATGGACTAGATTCATAAGCTACTCACAGTTACAAGTCCAGATATAGAGATTCCCATTAAGCATGCAAGTCAGATCAAACTTTAAATAGGTTCTCATAACCACCTTTGACCACCTGTCTTTACGCCCAATTGCCAATCTAATCCCTGCTAATTTACACAACACCAATAAACAAGAGCAAAGCCATCATACACAAAGAATACACCGCCCAGAGTCACAATACATTGCGCCCTTTTGTACCAGATACCAAACCGTACATGTGGGTCTGCAGTGAATGCAGCTCATGTTAATCACAACCCACGCCAGGGAATTAAAACTCTCCCGTTCTGTAACGGATTTTGGATTTGCCGTTCCGCGAAATCCCATTACGGAATGCAATAATAAAATTCACATACTTCTCGCCGCGTTGTCCGTTCCGCGAACTCGCAGCGTTAGAACGCTTTTATCCCCGTTACATCCGTTCTTTTCAAACATTGGCCAAATTTTTTTATGATTTAATTATATAGTTGATGAAACATGATATTCTAATAGATTTGATTATATTATGTTGTAATAATGCTTCATAAACTAAAACAATGCAAATAAGGTTAAAACATATTAATGTGATTTTTTTTTAAACAAAATTCACGCCGCGTCGGACGCGAAGCGTTCTATTTCCCCGTCACAAGCCGTTCCCGGGACAACGCGACCGTACCCGCGAACGCGACTGCGACCGCTTTTTTTCCGCTGATCCACGCTAAGACAAGTAAACCTAGCTCTGATTTACCATAGATTATATCATCTCATTAAATTAGTCAAAGATAGTTTGTGTTCAAGGTAGAGCAAATCCTACAATACGATTATAATTTATGCTTTGACCTCATAAGACATAAGTATAAGGAACTACCACCAATCTGATCAGGACATTGTTGGTGACTTGGTTCCCAGCCTAACTAAGCAGCAATAACAGATGCATATCAAAGAAAGGGCTGAGAACTCAAATATAAATGCCACAGCATTCACGACACAAAAACTTTGTTCACTATGGCTTATACTTCAATATGATTAAGAAACGACTCTGTTTCCAGTCAACACACTCTACAAAAAGGGAACTACAGCAGAACTAAACACACTAACTCAGGTGTGGGGAAGGAACAGACAGAGAGCATAATCAACAGAGGAAAAGGTAAACTTACTTCACGAGGAAGAGCACGCATAATGGTGAGGGTAGTCATATCAAGAACCACTCGTGTTCCAGAAGTCAGCTTTTCCTTGTCCACTTTTGTACGACAACCAACCACATACCTCGGGCCACTGCTAGCTTTCACAATTACTGGTACAGATAAACAAATCACACAGTCACAAAAAGGATGGATTCGAGTTCAGTACAAAGAAATGAGGAGAGGACAGGTTGTTCACAAATACGTACAGCATCTGGACAATGAGTGCAAAATGAAACACAGAGGATCTAGATCAAACATAAGCTGATAACCATTGATATGACAAGTAAGTAATTTAGACTAAAGATTATCATTTAAGAAAGGAAAAAAAAATCTCAACTACCAAGAACATTAAGACCAATCCACATCTCAGTAGGAGTTGTTCGAACAAAGTTAACAATTACTTCTAATTATGCTAATCATTAAAGAGATTCTCGCTTTTCTTTTTTAAGAAAACATGTAATATTTTTTTAAAAAGAACTGCACAATGTATTGACAATGCAGATTTAATGGTGAAAAAAACAAGAAGAGATCAATTACATCGCTCATTATCAAGAGGCCTGAGGACTTCTCCAATGATCTGTCCAACACTCTGAAGAGACTTCAGATCATCTTCTGTTTTACCGAACTCCTTTTTTGCACTTCGTAGCTCCTCCTTCACTGAGTAATTAGAGTTTCGATAGGTTAAGAATAGCCAATGAACCAAGAATAAGAACAAAACAACAAAATGATATAAAAAACAATAAGCAACAACCAGATACAGAAAAATGGTGGGTTAATAAACAAGCTGACATTCTTTTTTTTTTTTTTTTTGAAGGGGCGCACACTGCACAGTGCACACAACTCAGCCTTCAACCTCAATAGTAACATTCTCAAACATAACGTCCTTCTCTTCCATAGTCGATAAACATAGTTTTAGTGCACAAACATCTTCCATTCCCAAAAATAAATGTCTTGGCGAAACTAGTGCTCTCTTATCCTACCTTTTGGGTTATCTTTTACAAGCACTGGCCAAAATTTCAACACAAAATCTATAGATATAACTTTAGACAATGTCGCAAGCATGCATTTTACAGAGAACAAACTCCTACGAAAGGAAGCATGTTGCTCATTAATAAGAGTAACTTAAGTGAAAAATCTAGTTTAGGTCAAATTACAAAGTCCGATTTTAAATAGCCTCCTAGCTTGACAGGGTTCAATAGCAAAATTAGTTCATACTGAACACACAAGCCTATTATAAACAACAATTCGACTCATCATAGGAATGCAAAAGTTTGTGTTCTAATTGTAAATTTGCAATTAATAGTGCAGACAAGATGAACTACTTACATCACATCCTTCACTCTCTACTTGTTTTCTTATGCCTTCACAAATTTCAATTGAGCGCCTAAATTGACAATTTCCTATGATATAGAGTATTCAATTTATAGAAACCATAGGCAAGCATGCTGCCTAAATAACAACTAATTCTCTCGAGGCTTGTTAAACATTTGCTCATGCTTCTATGTAACTTAGCCACCGCTACGGCTTACCTTAGAGTTCATTAACATGCCTGATTTTAAGTTACAGCTAGATCAGATTGAATTAGAGTATCGTTAGGATCCGTTGTTAAAGATGAAATATCCCTCTCACTCACTTGACAGGTTCTAATAGCAGAACAAGTTCACATTATTTCATATACAGACTTAAAACCTAGCTTTAGCCAAACTCTCATTTAAAATGACCTAAAACTTCTCTTTCACATCAAAATTCACTTAAAGTTCTCCAAATACAAGTAACTCTCGTCACCTCCACTAGAATATCAAGATTATAGCCAGAAATCACAAATTTTAATAGAGAAACAAATGTGCCGAAAATGAAGCTTCATCATCAAAAATACGGAGAATCGAAAAATTAACTCAATTACGTCAAATTCAAATTCGTTTACACTGAAAAACAAGTTTTCACAGCTTAAATTACATCGCACAACAATCGAGAACAAAATTCATCCAATTTAACTATCTCGAAGCTAAAAAAACATAGAACTCGCCATTATTAGATTCTTAACAAGCTCAATACTAGAGAAATACTAGGAGCAAATTCAAAATTCAAGAAACTCAACGATTTAGAAAAGAATAGAGGAGAAAAAAAGGCGAAAATTAGGATATAGTTGGTAAAACCTTTCCTGCTGCGAGATTCAAGCTCCCGATGCTGAAGGAGCTTCTTATTGTACTCAGTAACGGCGGTCTTACGTCTAACCTCCTCCTCGGTCGACATCAGAGAGTGCTCTGAAGGTGATCTTCGATGAGAGAGAAAGAGAGGAAATGTTTGAAGACTTGCAGAGAAAGAATGAGAAAGCGGAGTAAAGAGAAGTTAAGCAGCTCTATTAAGAGAAAGAGAGAGAGAGAGAGAGAGAGAGAAAATGTAATAATGCGATTTTTTCCATCTCGGGGAGGGCACTATTAAATCTTAATATTCCTTTCTTTTTCAAGGGGAAACTTTTTTTTATATATTAAAAAAATTATTATACTTCCTTCATTTCAAACTAAATGCGACACTTTCGACATTTTATATTATTTACAAATTTCACTTTAACCATTATTTTTTATTTATATGTGAATAAAAATATAGTCATATGGGTTATTTATTTTTTTTGACAGTAATGGGATAAAAATTATGTTGTTTTCAGTTACCATTCACTGTGGCCTGAAACAGTTCCAATAAACGGTTCTTACTATGATCTGATTGATTGCTTTTGTCGACGATGACGAGGCCGATGTTTGTTTTTACTCAATTGCCACTGATTCTCCCTTAATTGGAACCCTAGAAGTTATCGAGATTGATCCGGCGTCGTATGATTCGTCGAATTTGGGGAATAATTCGGTGTTGGTGAATTATGGGACGTTGAGTCGTGGCTAAGATCAATGGGGGCCTGGGCTTAGTAATGATACGGATTTTGTCGGCGGCGGTTAGTGGGGGGAGGGAGGCCGGGGTCTTGCGGAGGAGGGAGGGGGTCTTTGGGGGGGAGGGAGGGGCTGGGGAAGGGTGGTGGTGCAGTGGGGTAAGGGCTGGTTGTGTAGTGGGGGCCTGGGGTGGGTGGGGTAAGAGGGTCGTGGGGGTGGGCGTGTTAAGTGTTAGGGTTAGGGTATTAGGGTTAGGGTTAGGGTTAGGGTTAGGATTAGGATTAGGGGTAGATTTAGGTTAATTAATTAGGTTAGATGGGGGATTAAGAGTTAATGACTAACGGAGTTTAACGCCGTTAGTCATTAAGGGTAAGTGGATGTATTTTTTTCAAATGTGATGGGTATATGGTGAATTTGGAAAGTTGAAAGGGTATATGGTGCAAAAAAAATTTGTCGGGGGTATATAGTGAAAAAAACCGTAATTTAATTGGAATCCATATGACTTATGAGTATAAAGTATATTTGATACTTAAATTTAATTTCAATTAAACCACTTTGGTATTAATTAAAGCACCATTAGTAATCCCCTCAAAAAAAAAGCACCATTAGTAATTATCAAAAAAAAATCAAAGCACCATTAGTACCAATTTTATAAATTTGGTACCAATCAAACCACTAGGCACTAAGGATTCAAGTGTCTCTTTAAGTTTGGAATTTGGACTATAGAATAATTTCGATAAAATAATTATTTGGTAATTGTCATGGCCTCAGGGTTTTGGACATGTCCCAAACTAAAAAAAAAAATATAGATTGATTAGTAATTTAGTATTAGGTTAGCTAGTTTGTTCAGTCTATGTTGAATTATTGGTAGTTTCTATGTAGATTAACTAATATTCCCTCCGTTTCATAATATGGTGCTCACTTCTCTTTTCACAGATTTTAAGGAAGATGGAAGGAGTAGTAGGAATTCCCAAACAAAAAGAAAATTAAGGATGTGTTTTTTTTTTCGGGTAATTTTGTCTTGGAACTAGTTATTTATTTTCTGTTTCGTTTAAAAAAATCAAAAAAGCAATAAATGTTCCTTTGCTATACAACAATAAATAGGGGCACATATTTTGAAAGAAAGGTTGGGGTAATTTGGAAAGTTCATGTAGGAATTACGGATAATATAGGCGAAACAAATTGATAAAAATGATAATAGGCACAACATTTTAGGACACCCGAAAAGGAAAAAGAAAACATGGACCGGAACGGTCCGGTCTCCGGTCCATGAAAATTTGTGATTTTGGGTTTCCGGCCCAGTCCAAACCCGGAAATTTCGGTATGAACCGATGGACCGGAATTTCTGTATTGGGTTAAAAAAGTTTAAAAGTTAGAAAGTTAAAGCCTAATCTTTATTGTCTTTATAATTATTGCTTTAGAATTATCAAATTTTAATGTATTGAATTTATAAATATGTTTAAATCTAAGCAAAAAAGTTTTTTTTTTGGAAAAAAAATCCGGGAATCCGGTCCAACTGGTCCAAAACCGGACCGGAAAAATTCTGGTCCAATTCCGGTCCACATAATTAACAAATTCCGGTCCGATCCTGGACCGGTGCACACTCCTAACTGCACTATATTATGGGACGGAATGAGTAACTAATTAGGATTTGTAATTAATACACTCTAAAAGTAGTTATTAAAAGTTTAAAACCTGCCAATGAGTGGAATTGGTGCAGGTAATATGATACTGATAGGAAAACGTTATCTTGTAAATTCAGGTCTCTCCATCTACCATTGTGGTTGATACAATACAATGATACCTGTACAGACCTTTCGGGACCGAGTCCATGCAATTCTGTTCTTACTTCTACAGCTACATTTTGAACTTAATCGCGAACATCTAAAAACTTGAGTATTGTAGTAAATTATTCCACGTTAAATTTATAGCGGTTCTAAAACACCAATTAACAGCAACTAGATTCTATAGCAACAATTCGACACTTCGCAAGTAATGAGAGTAACCAAATTAGTGCAAATCAAGCATTTCAAGGAATTCAATGCTACTGATTGCTTGTAAAATCATGGACTACAAGTTCAGCATTACCCAATGTAATGCAAAAGAAATTGTGATTTTCAGTTTCAATGAAACAAAGGAAATCTGGACAAGAAATTCTATAAGCTGCATCTTGAAATCTAAATACACTCGAATCTTGACATCATTTCTAGTTTAGTCTTTTCCAAAATCTGCGCTATAATGAGCACTAGACTCTAATTTCTTTGCCTCGTTCAACTTCCTTACAGCCTGCAAAGCACAGAAACAGCATAAGATAAATTAAACAGATCAAAGTAATCTTCATTAAGATTTAAGCATTCAGACACTCCACATTAAAATGCGGCATTCAGAGAATTCAGTTTGCTTAATCATGAATTTGAATATTAATATAGTATGGTGATCATCCCGATTGTTGCAATCTAATCCCTACTAGGGAATAATATTGATACAATGATACTACTCATCCCAAAACTGATAAGTGATATCAATGAATGTGTATTCTAGACCAGTGCATGTTATGGTCTTTGAAATTTGTAAATGTCTCAACTTTACCTTCATGAAGTCTTCATGAATCACATAATCTCTTTCTGCACGTATTGCTGACATGCCAGCTTCAGTACAAACGTTCCGCAGATCAGCCCCATTAAATCCCTGACAAAACCAGCAGTTGTAACACCTAGATACAAGGAGCCAAAAATGACATGCAAGTTGTATGCATTAGTAGCTCACCTCTGCTAGCTTCACAACTGCTTCATAGTCGATCTCACCATGCTTAGCAATGCCAGACGCATGAATTTTGAGAATTTCCAATCTGGACTGTTCATTAGGCAATGGAATCTCAATCTTTCTATCTAGACGTCCTGGACGAAGAAGTGCAGGGTCCAACACATCAGGCCTATTTGTTGCCATTATCATTTTGACCTGCAGTAACAATGTACAATGTGGTTACTATTTGGGGCTTCCAACTCCAAACATCACATTAACAGCAACTTATATACCAAAATTTCCCCACATTGAGTTTCAGAGTCATAGTACCTTTCCCAGTTGATCAAATCCATCTAGTTGATTCAGCAGTTCCATGAGAGTTCTCTGAATTTCACGGTCAGCACTTGTGCCCTCGCTGAATCGACGACCTCCTATGGCATCAATCTCATCCATGAAGATGATGCACGGCTGAGTGCAGTAACATTGACTATAAGAAATCATTTAAACCAGTATCTCATATAGTGATAACTATATATGCCACTATCTCACCTGGTGCTCTCTAGCATAACCAAACATTTCACGGATCAATCTTGCACTTTCACCAATGTACTTATCTATGATAGCGCTCGATACAACCTATAGCAACATAACAGATCACAATTCTTTACATACTAGAAAATGAACTTGAGAAAAAGGCAACAGTGTTCAAATGCATATGCCCTGATACCTTTAGAAAACTGGCATCGATATTACTTGCTATAGCTCGAGCTAATAATGTCTTGCCTGTCCCTGGAGGGCCATAGAGAAGAACACCCTGAAAAGAAGATATGTAAAACAAGGATTTATCTCATCCCAATATCCTCACAAGTAATCAAAATGCAGAACACACTTAAAGAACACAAATAACAAAAAAAAAAAGTCCCACAGAGATGTTGTACCTTCGGAGGTTTGATTCCCACCCTCAAGAAAAGCTCAGGATTCATTAGTGGAAGCTCGATAGATTCCCTCAGCTCCCGGATCTGATCAGACAGTCCTCCAACAGCAGAATAGCTGATATTTCCAGGATCTTCGTGAAGCATATTGTATACAACTGGGTCAACCTGCATATGCAATAAATGTTAAAATAAAGCAATTTCAAAAGTTACATGGCAAGCACCAAGGAGAGTTATAGTCTCTCATAAGTTAACACTGTCAAAAGAAGCCGTCTACCATGAACTAGAGTTTCATTAAATGTTCTCAGTCCACAACTCCACAAAGTACATTAATAACAATATAGCATAAGTGCTATTACAACTTAAAACTAGTGGTTGGTGTTCCATTGCAATCTATGGTAGGCAGTAGGTACAATTTGGAATGTGGCACTGCGAGAGGAGGGGGATGAAGAAGGATAGTAAATCAAGGTAGCCTCCATGATATAATCTGTTAACCCTTTTCTAGTGTATTAAGGATGACCACAACCAAAGGCATTCGAAGACTTAGAGTAAGTACCCAAGAAAACAAAACCTATTCTAGTGAGCAAGCTTCAGAGAACCATCCTCAATGCTGGGTAATGTTACAGTAGTCTAATCATTCCAAATGTGAATTGAAAATCTCTGGAGGGGCTAATCTTCTAATGCCGAATGATTGTCTTCCCCATGGAAAAGAAAATTAATTCATAAGGTTCCTATACGGTTATACCACCTAGAACAAATTGTCTTCATAATCTTACGTAACGCTAATGAAAAAACCTTCATAAAAAGAGAGTGCACCACTGCACCCCCTAGAAGCATAGGCCTATTACCCAATTTCGACAAGATCCCCAACCATAAGCAGTTCTGCAATTAAGGCAGTTCACATCAATAGCAAGGCAGCAGTCCGAAATATATATTAGACTAATGCGGAAAGCCGGAAACTGATGAGAGTATTAAAACTCGGAACCAGTTACAGGTCTCCAGTTGTCCGCAGTACTGCACTGCATATCATATACTCTACCACCTATTGGACTATACACGGCCTTCCTGTGTGGATTCATGGATTGCTACCACCTATTGGACTATACACGGGCCTTCCTGTATGGACTCATGGATTGCTACCACCTATTGGACTATACACGGGCCTTCCTGTATGGACTCATGGACTGCTTGCCTTCAGAATTTAGATTAGAGAAAATCCTTCACTGCTCATAATAACCATTTTACCTACCATAAGTTACATCACAAAAATGCTGATAAACGAAGACTCTCTTCCCCCACCTAACTCGGCAGTCGGCTGGGAAGCAGATACATCTCAAAGCAAAAAATGAGGACTCAGATTAAATGCAACACTACAATTACATTAACATTTGCTCTTTAGAGGCATAGACTTCCATGTCATACAGAAAAATTCTATATCAACTCCAACTCACTCCACCAAAACAAAACTTTGTCAAATTTACACAAACTCAGGTGCTGGAATGCGAAAAGCCGAAAAAAAGAAAGCACAGAAGATGAGCAAAGAAACTTACTTCACGAGGAAGAGCACGCATAATAGTGAGGGTAGTCATATCGAGGACTACTCGTGTTCCAGAAGTAAGTTTCTCCTTGTCTACTTTGTTACGACAACCAACCACATACCTCGGCCCACTGCTAGCTTTCACAATTACTGGAAAAAATACGCACGACTCAATGACAGATAAGTCTGAATATAAATTAAACATAGGTGAAGAAAGAGGGGGGGGAACTTAGCAAAACAAGTTTTCCAGATATTAGGTACACCAATTGAATAAGAGAGCAAAGTAAAGCAAAGAAAAATTGTAAATAACGAAAACTGAGCACAAAAATTTCAAGCAAACAAAAGTCTCCTTCCAGGAATAAGAAACGCACATACTCCCTCTGTAACCTTTTGTTTGCCCCATTGGAGTTAAGTTGCTATATTGATTCAAGTTGGGTTGAGTTGATATGAGGGTAAAGTGGTGGACCCTCATGATTATTTTTAGTATGGGGATATCTTTCGGGGACATTCCAAAAAGAAAATTGGGGCAAGTAAAAAGGGACAGAGCAAGTACACCTTGGTGGAATTCCTTAATTTACAAGAAGCTCTAATTCTGCTTTACTGAAGACAAAAATTGACAATTTATTTTATCAAGAAAATATAAGATGGTAGAAGATCAACAAATCCTAGGTAGCTATACGCCCACAAAATAATGCTTTATTAGTCTTACTACACAAAACCATAATTAAAATAGACAATAATAAGAGATTAATTACATCGCTCATTGTCAAGAGGCCTGAGGACTTCTCCAATGATCTGCCCAACGCTCTGAAGTGACTTTAGATCATCCTCCGTTTTAGTGAAGTCTTTTTTCGCACTTCGCAGCTCCTCCTTCACTGTGTATATTGAATTCCAATATGTAAGCTATAGCCAAGGAACCAGGGATAAAAAATAACACAACAAAATGACAGCGCAAACAATTCATGACAGCAAGATGCAGCAAACAGTATATTGGGCAATTAAGAAGCATCCGCCCTCTTTTTCAAGGGCTTCACATAACTGTCCCTCCCTCGACCTCGTTGCAACATCCACACTGGTATTCCTGTTCTTTTTCAAAGTGAATAAGCTACGATTAAAAAACTACCATCTGAACCAGTATACATCTTCCACTCCTAAAACAATGTGACCGACAAGTCGACAACTGACAAGGATCTGCATACTTCCCTCACTGAAGTTTTTCTACAAGCATCTATTTAATTTCAACACGAAACCCAGAGCAACATTTTAATAGAATGCAGAAAGTACACTGTTTATAGAAACAAACTCCTACAAAAACAAGAACATAGAAAGAGGAAAGCATATTGCTCGAACACAAATTGACTTGCATTTGAGGCTTGTTAAAGATTCATGCATGAACAAATATAATAAAAGACCAATTTTAGCTCAAATTACGACAACTTATGTTAAATAGCCAACTGGCTCAGATTACATTGTTCCAAACACAGCATTCTATTGAAACTCCTTAAGATTCAATGTAGCATCCAAGTAACTTCACCAACGATTTAAATTCGATTAATTAAGTTAACAAGCCTAATCTCCAGCAGACTCAGGTCATTGTCTTGCTTCGTTCCCACATTTATACTACGACTTCACGACCGCTAGGGCAAATGCAGTTAAGTTAACAAGCCTGATTGTAGACTACTGGCTTAACTTGTTCCAATAACACAACAAGATCATAACATTTCCAATCCTCAAACCCTAGTACAACTAAAAATTCCTCAAAATTCAACAAACAATTCTCGTCCCATTCAGTAATCGCTGCTCATTACACACACATCTGCAAAATTATACCTACAAATCGTGCAAAATAAAAAGCGAGACGTATTTTCCACATATTAAGCTTCAATTCTAACTACTACAACCAAGTTGTAAACCCTAGAAATTCGAAAACGCAAAAAAATTGAGAAAATCGAGAAATTAGGGTTCATTATGCAAAACCTTTTCTGCTACGAGATTCGAGCTCTCGATGCTGAAGAAGTTTCTTGTTATACTCGACAACAGCAGCCCTACGCCTAACATCTTCCTCCGTCGACATTAAAACTAACTTAAACTTCGATCAAACTTTCGGAAAATTGAAGAATCTCACAAAAAAAGGATCCAATCTTAAGCGATTTCTAGAGATTTAGCGTGAGTGCAGTATAGTATTAGGTTCGATTTTGCATAGATTTCAGGAATTTTCAGAGGAAAATTATAGAAATTAAATTGAACGAATTTATATTAGGTTTTTGATGCTCAGAGAGCTGCAAATTATCAAAATTGCAGACTCTGAAATGTAAATCGCTATGAGTGAGTTCTTAAAAAGCTCGTTGCATTCCTTGTTAACTTGAAAAATGTTACAGCTAAGCTCCAAATGGGCTTAGCGTTAGTATTTTCTTGCAGCCCAATCCAATGAAGAACGACAAAATTAGTAGCTGCTCCGTTTGTTTCTATAAACACACTTTCATCGTTAATTACTCTTAATTTATAATGGTAAGAAAATGATATAGTAAAAATATTTTATAATAAAAATATAATGGTATTTTTAAAAAAAATCCATATTATGAGAGATTTTTGTAGTTAAAGCAAAATTTTCTTGGAGGGGTGCCATATATTTAGAAATCAATGGAGTATAATATGATCCGGTTATGACCAAACGAGATGGATATTTACAACATACAACCAATCCTAGTTAATATTCCATATAGAAATAGATGGAGTACTTATCAATAGAAAAAAAAACCTTGTATATTATACAGGGGGAAAAAAGATGAAACGTTTCCTTTAATGTATACCGAAAAAAAAAAAACTTATTATTGAAATAATAAAAAATTACTATTTTTTCTTATTTAATACTCAGCTATTATAGCAACTTTTTTTCTTGATACTCAACTATTGTAGCAACCTTTTTTTTCAATATGTCCAAGATGAAGTTAAGTTATCATTGACTATGTCAATCACATTATACCAATTGAGACATTGACAACCCTTAACCATCATATATTTGCTAATTTAAGCTAATAAATAGTTGACAAAAACTTTAAACTAAAAAAAGCCATCATCAACCCAACAAACTTGGCACAATTTTTGGAAATTCAACTTAGTTTACTTCCACCATCCATCAAAATTACAAGAAAACAACCAAAACCAACATCCCCAAAACTCAAAATCACCTCCGATTTTCAAGAGTGAGATAAAAAAAAAACAAAAAAAAAAACAGCAAAACTTTTCTTTTACTTTCATGTTCTTTCACCATTTTCCCTCCTTATCTCTTGCTCTTGTTTTGGTTTTTTTATCCTAGTCATACCCTCTCCTGGGTTAGGAGGAATGATGATGGACAAGGATAAAAAACCACTTACCCTTCATTCCTCCTCCCGGATATTGTCATCCTCATTATCCTCTTTCATGTCAATATTAACCCTCATTCTTCTCCTCTCCCTCGCCATCCCCACATTCGCGGCCCCAACTTCCTTCAACCCAAAGGACAACTTCTACATTGCGTGTGGAAGCAACGACAAGGTAACTACTCCGGATGGAAAATCATATCAATCCGACCAAGAATCCCAAGGCTTTCTTTCGGCAGAAGACAAATACTTGGTTTCTGACTCAAACGCAAATGTCCCTTCTAAAATATATTCCTCCGCGAGAGTCTTCTTAAAAGATGCAACCTACACATTCACATTACAAGACTCTGGTTGGCATTGGGTTCGTCTACATTTCCACCCTATCAAAACCGATGTTTTCAAGCTTGAGACAGCAAGTTTCAATGTTTTTACCAATGAAGTCACCTTACTTCATAGCTTTAGTGCTACAAACCTTACCAAAAAAGAGTACCTCATCCATGTAAAATCTCAGAGTTTTTCTATTAAATTTGAGCCTCAAAAAAACTCAGCTGCTTTCATCAATGGCATTGAGGTTACCACCGCACCAGATAAGTTGATTGGTGATTCAGGCCAATCTTTATCTCCCGTTGGGCAATTTGATGGCTTGAATCACAACTCACTCGAAACAATGTATCGTGTTAATGTAGGTGGAAGCCGAATCACAGCTGAAAATGATACACTAGGTCGAACTTGGGTGGCTGATGAAGATTATATCAAGAATAAAGCTATGGCTAAAAATGTAAATGTTCAAACCTCTGTTATTAAGTACCCTGAAGGGGTGACCCCTTACATAGCACCACAAACGGTATACTCCACAGCGGCTGAAATGGCTGATGCAAACACCATGGAGCAAAGCTTTAATATTACATGGGATTTTAATGTTGAGAAGTCTTATTCTTACTTAGTAAGATTACATTTTTGTGATATAGTAAGTACAGCCTTAAATGACCTATATTTCAATGTTTACATAAATGGGAAAAGTGCCATTTCTGGGTTGGATTTATCTTCATTGACTGGAAAGCTAGCAACCCCTAATTTCCAAGACATTGTTGTAGACTCTTCTTTGGTAGATGAAGACAAAGTATCAGTTCAAATTGGACCGGCAAAAATAGAATCTGGGCCTAAAAACGCTATTCTTAATGGGGTGGAGGTGTTCAAGATGAACAACTCGGTAAGTAGTTTGGATGGGGAATTTGGTCCAGATGGAAAGGCTATAAGTGATGGTAAACACAAGAAAACAGTCGCGGCAGTTGGGTTTGCTATGATGTTTGGCGCCTTTGTTGGGTTGGGAGCGATGGTGATCAAGTGGCATAAGAGGCCTCAGGATTGGCAAAGGAGGAATAGCTTCTCATCTTGGTTGCTTCCTCTTCATGCAGGGGACTCTACTGTCTTTGGTAAGAGTAATTATGGGTCTCATAAGAGTAGTATCTTCTCAACTGGTGGCCTTGGTCGTAAATTCACCTTTGACGAGATCAAAGACTCTACCAAGAACTTTGACGCTACTGGTGTCATCGGTGTTGGAGGATTCGGCAATGTCTACATTGGCTTCTTGGATGGCAACCAGGTTATCATCCTTAAGTATTGCTGCTATTATTATGTTTTTTTTTTGTTAAACATTGTTAACTTAAATAACAAAACCCTAAAAGAATTAAACTGATCACTATTACAGGAATTTGATGATTTTAGCTGATTTTAATTGAAACATATTGATTTTTACTACATGAAAATTGATACTCAACTTCATGCTTTTTTTTTTTAATTGCAACACTTCACATTTAAAGGTCAAACTTTATAAAAATTGATCATTGTCACTAATAAAAAAAAATAGTTATGTAGGACCTTATTAGATGTGTCTCAATATATTTTCGTAATTTTTAATAATATAAGATGAAAGGGAGTAACAATCAAAGTAGTTTATTTAAGATCATGAAAAGAAAAGTGTTGCAATTAAAAATAAAACGATATTAGAATTTATAAGTTGAAGAGAATAAGGTCTTATATGATTATATGAACATTGATATTTAGCTCTTGGTTCATAGAGTCAATACGATCCTTTAGGTAAAGGCTTTGATATACATAGATATATATATTGTTGGTTTGTTATTGTTGTTGTATTAATGTCTCGATTATGAACAGGTAGCAGTGAAGCGAGGCAACCCTCAATCAGAGCAAGGAATCAATGAGTTCATGACCGAGATACAAATGTTGTCTAAGCTACGCCACAAGCACTTGGTGTCACTGATAGGTTATTGTGACGAGAACAATGAGATGATCCTCGTGTATGAGTACATGTCTAATGGACCCTTACGCGACCACCTCTATGGCAAGAACATGCCCCCATTACCATGGAAGCAAAGACTTGAGATTAGCATTGGAGCTGCTCGCGGACTCCACTACCTTCACACAGGGTCAGCTCAAGGAATCATCCACCGAGATGTCAAGACTACAAACATTCTCCTTGACGAAAACTTTGTTGCAAAGATGGCTGACTTTGGTCTCTCTAAGGACGGCCCAGGACAACAGGCAGACCACGTCAGTACAGCAGTTAAGGGTAGTTTCGGATATCTTGATCCTGAGTATTTCAGGAAACAACAACTTACTGATAAGTCAGATGTATATTCATTTGGAGTGGTGTTGCTCGAGGTTTTGTGTGCTCGTGCTGCCATTGACCCAACCTTATCTAGAGATCAAGTTAACCTTGCTGAATGGGCGATGAATTGGAAGAGGAAAGGTATGCTAGAAAAAATTCTTGATCCAATATTAGTTGGGTCGATTAACCCGGAATCCATGAAGAAGTTTGCAGAGGCAGCAGAAAAATGTCTAGCTGAGTATGGAAGTGACAGACCTACAATGGGTGATGTGCTATGGAATTTGGAGTACGCTTTGCAACTTCAAGAGGCCTCAGCTCAAGGAAAGACGGAAGATATTCCTACAAACGTGAATCCCACTGCATCAGCTCCAGCTCCAAATGCAGGTGCAGGTGCAGGAGTGGACTCAGCCCCAGAAACTCGCCCTAGCGCAATCATTCCCGAGCAGACACAAGACATTGACGAACGGTCTGGAACTGCTTTACTAGCCCAATTTAACAACCTCAGTGGAAGATAAAAAAAAAACAAAAGAAATCCTTGAAAATCTGGAATATTTGTAAATCAATGCTCATGTACAAAGGCTTTTGATGACGATGATGATGATTGATGAAGGTGGTTCTGTTTTCGGTGTGTTTTTCGTATGTCAAAACAATTCAATGGTGTTATATAGTGATGTTTATAGAAAACTTACTTCTAAAGTTATGGGGCTGTGTAAATTTACATGCAGTAATTACTTTATATGTTTATTTGCCTTGATTGATCAATGTACATATGTCAAGTGATATGATTGGCGGATGAAAGTTTGTGTCGAGATGTTTTCCATGTTAAAAATTATTAATTATCATCTCCGACCTAAAAAAAACAGCTGATTGTTTGGTCACTTATCAACTATTTTTTTCTATATAGAAAAGGTAATTTGAAGTTCAAAGAGTGCATATTCTCCTTTGGATTTATGAGTGTCAATAAGATGCAGTATTTCATGACCTTACATATGGGCTATGGCCTATAGGAATTTTGAGTTATCGAAGAGCAATTTCCCATTATCATAAGTCCATATATATTTACTGAATTAGACCTCATTCCGATTAGTATACATGAACTAATATGTAGAATCATTCTTCATTTCTTATCTAGTTTGAGTACTTTGATAAATATACATAAAAAGAAGGCTAGATGACGACTTCCTTACATCATCATCATCATCGTCAGTTAGAAATTAAGGACTTAACTTTTCATAGATATATTTTAGATAATCTATATCATTTACTTCTTATCCCATAACCGTCCCAATTCCAAATAAGATTTGTCCTTATAGGTCAGTATACCTACTCTTTTTAATATACACTATACCTATCTCTAAGTAGTAACTATACCAACCTTGAAAGGAGCAATAACAATGCACTTTTAGATAGTTTATGCTCCTTTTTAAGGAAATAAAATGCTAACAAGAACTTATTGTCGTTACTTCTAGAATGAAAATAAGCCAACATAGTACTCGTTTTCAAATTATATGAGCGTTATAAAATTAAGATTACCTATCTTGGAAGCCATATGAACATGAAAACTATTGACTTCTATATGAGAGGAAATAAAGTACTCACATTGCTCTTTTAAATAAATTGGAAATATAGTAATTTTTTTTAAGCTCCCTTTCGGAAATCCGTGGTAAGATGGATTCCTCCGAATCTTTCGCATGTGCCATTCACCCAGAGGCGCCCAATGCCCCCAAATCCCCCCCTCCCCCAACAAGTATTGAATAAGTTGGTTTACCTCTAAAAGTTCCTCCTAGATGCATCAACTTACACATTGATTAATAATGAGTTAGAACTTAGATTTTTTTGTCCATAGACTCAAAAACTGAGTATTACTCAAGTATTACCTAATTATTCTAAATTGGTTTATTGTTTTCCAAGCGCACATGTGACTCACATTGTATATTTAATACATTATCCTTTCTTTTTACAATACTTCATCCATTTCAAAGTAATTCCAACACTTTAAATTTTACATCATTTTTATGAAAAGAATAATAAATATAAAAAACCAGCAACTTGTCGAACACTTCTAAATTTAGTGCAGTTGTGTCAAATTACAAATTGAAGACCTCTAGTTGTGAAAAAGTTCTTGCTGATAGCCTTATCAGCCCACAGAATTATACCATCTGTGCAAAGTAGTGCTATTATCCCAACTCCTCCCTACCTTAAAACATATTCTAAGGGTACAAACATCATATTATCATATATGAATTATGATGCCTTAAAATAAGGTAGGCTTTCAACCAGCCAAACATAAAGTAAGGCCCTGTTCTTTTGAACTTATTTTGGCTGAACCGAACTGAACTTATTTTATTTTTCTTTGAATCGAACTTATTTTCTTTGAACCGAACTTATTTTTACTTATTTTTCTTGAAATGAACTTATTTTTGCTTGAACCGAACTTATTTTTACTTATTTTTTTTTGAACCGAACTTATTTTTACTTATTTTTCTTGAACCGAACTTATTTTGGCCGAACTTAACTTATTTTTTTTGAACTAAACTCGTATTAACATAATATTATCAATACTCATTATTATAATAGTCAATAAATATTAACATAATATTATCAATACTTATTATTATTATTTTTTTATTATTTTATAATAATAAAAAATAAATAATAATAATAAATAATAATAATAAATAATAATAAATAATAAATAATAAATAATAATAAATAATAAATAATAAATAATAAATAATAAATAATTAATAATAAATAATAAATAATAAATAATAAATAATAAATAATAATAATAATAAATAATAATAATAATAAATAATAATAAATAATAGTAATAATAATAAATAATAAATAATAAATAATAAATAATAAATAATAAATAATAAATAATAAATAATAATAAATAATAAATAATAAATAATAAATAATAATAATAATAAATAATAGTAATAATAATAAATAATAAATAATAATAAATAATAATAATAAATAAAAAATAATAAATAAAAAAATAAAAAAAATAAAAAAAAATAAAAGAATACAAGAATTAAAAAAATAAAAAATAAAAAATAAAAAATAAAAAAAATAAAAAAAATAAAATAAATAAATAAATAAATAAATAAAAAAAAATAAAGAAAGTAAAAAAATAAAAAATAAAAAAAATAAAAAATAGAAATTCATCATTATTATAATTATAATATTAATAATAATAACAATATTAATAGTAATATTGAAAATAAAAATAATAATTACAACATTAGATAAGATTGTACTTATTTTTCTTCGAACCGAACTTATTTTTACTTATTTTTCTTTGAACCGAACTTATTTTTACTTATTTTTTTGAACTGAACTTATTTTTTTGAACCGAACTTATTTTTACTTATTTTTCTTGAATTGAACTTATTTTTCTTCGAGCCGAACTTATTTTTACTTATTTTTCTTTGAAAATAAGTCCAAAAGAAAGGCCTAAGGAGCCAAACGATCGAACGTATATCAACGTTGATTCACTCGTCGGCCATCTGCAAATAAGGTGGACACGCAGGTTTTTATGGCTCAAAACGATTTCACTAGTTTTTGGTTATATAAGAGAAAATCTAATTATATTCCTTAGGCTATAAATGAGCAACTTCCATATATGACATGTTGAAACAATTTGATCCTTCCCAACTCTTTTCTTCATCCACCAACTTATATAAACTTATACATCTCATCCCCTATATCCTAGGCAGCAAAGGCTCCTCCCCTCCTCAAACCCCACCCCCAACCTCTTTTCTCTCAAAATGATGGAGAATAAAACTAGAACTGCAGATATTTTTGACATGGACGCTCTGATGATGAATCTTCCACGAAAGTAAGTACAATCATTTATGTGATAACGTTACAGAGTTATTATGTACGGGTTAGTTTTGTTAGGTTTATTTATGGCGTTGCTAGAATCAAGCTTATGATTCATTTTGTTGTTCTTGGTTGATAGAAGAGGATTATCCCGATACTACTCGGGAAAATCAAGGTCATTTGCATGCTTGGCGGATGTCCATACATTAGACGATTTAAAGAAACAAGATCATAGGAAGCCAAAGAAGAGGAAGAACTACATAAATGAAGAAAACATGCAGGCTCCTCCTTCACCATGCAGGCATATATCCGGCAACAACCGAGCTCCTATGCCATGCATAGGTGTTTAAAGGCCCTTACGGAAACGTCGGAAAAGATATGGCAAATCCTTTTCCTACTTTTTTCATTAGTTATATTGTAAATACTAATATAGAAATTAGGATTTTATAAGAACAGGCAGATTTTCCGTACTGTAAAATACTCATGAGATAAACTAAGCATTGAATTTTGAAACACCCTATACCCTCCTACATTTGAACCCTATGCGTTTCTGCAAAAATTTCAAACAGCCTGCGTTTCGATAATCACATCTATCGGGGCAATTGCATCCACCATAATGGCACAATGTACAATCGTGGGCTAGAGAGGAAGGTATAGAAGTAAAACCAAGCATTAACACAAGAAGTAACCTGATTCCATGGACAGGTTTGACCTTGGAAGTGAAGAAATCTGATGTCTTGGACAAAAGATTGATGTAGCAACCAGTAGCTGAATTCCTACAAATGCAAGAAATCTAAGTTCCAGAAGAAACTCATTCACAAAATCAAAATCAGAAAGCCGTAATTTGCATGGTACTAATTATATTTTACACAAAAATAGTCAGTGGCAGGAACAGGGCCGATGAAGTAGGTCCTTATAATTTAGGATGCTTGAGTGTGAACTAATGATATACCTACATAACTAATTAACTACTATAAAATTTGTGTTTATAAACTGGTACTTGCTTCCCTTATATAAGTAGTTATATTTCAAAGGATAAAATTAAATTATAAGATATGAGATTTCTGTTTGTAAAAAGTATTCTTTTGATATAATATTATGATATCAAACAGAGTGATATATGATATATCAAAGAGAAATAAGATTATTAATATGACAAAACTTCAAAAATACACATTAAGACAATCAGTATAGTTAACAAGAGGGAGGCCATAGACAAAGAGGTGGCAAATAAGATTCAAGTAATAATGCATACTTATATTGATTTCTTCGAGGAGAAAAAATTGACTAAATGAAGCAAAGAGGTTCATTAACCCCATTTCATTAGCTGTGAAATCACATGGCTTTCTGCATACAACAGCATGCTGTCTACAATTCACTGACTAAATCCTAAAACAGAAATTACCCTAATTTACCATTAGACATAATGAAATCTGGGGTAACATTGCTGCTAAAACTTACCAGTTTAACCATGCGAAATGGGGCAAGGAAACAGCCAACATGACATGAGAAGTCCTGAGAACAGCATAATAAAATTCATAACAGCAGCTTGATAATCAATATCAAAGCTAGCAAAATTTCAAGGGTCAGCTTATACAAGATTCCAATAGATTCAGATAATAACAAGGTGAATCAGTCAATAATTTACAGAGTGACAAAATGCTAAAATCATCCTACATTTGAACCTTTAAGACAAGGTGACAAAAGTAGACTGTGTTAGAGTCAAAAGCTAGAGAAAACAGACCTAACTCACAGTCAAATGCTAGGCAATCTAACAGACCTCTAATGGTGAATTAGGGTTAAAAAGTTTTTCAAAAAGAATATCCAAAGCGATTTATACCAGTCTTTTCTTCTTGGCTGGTTCAGAATTCAAATTCTCAAGTACAATAAGGTCATCGCCATCATCTTCCAAAATTACCTCTTTGTTCTTGCTTCTTATGTCATTTCCACTTGTAGGGTGAGAGCCAGAGGAATTTGAAGGGTCCGACGATTTTCTTTTCTTAGAAGCTGTATTGGCTTCAGCTTCCCCTACTTCTGCAATATCTAAATGCATTACTTCAGCTGTACCTGATGTGCTCTCACCATTCTGAACAGTACCATTCTTTTCTGTACTAGTTGGAGCATGTGACCATCCAATGAGAACCATCCCATCAGGCTCCTTTTCCTCATCAAACTCCTCTCTGCACAATCAATGAAGGCATGGCATTCACAAAATAATTAGACGTAGCTGGCTCCAGAAAAGTCCCATGAGAAATTAATTCATGGTTTTAGACAGACAATAAGGCATTTATAAGGAAGATGGCTTAAGTTTCAACAACTTAGAAGTAATACTTTACAGCATGAAGAGAGACATCAACAATCATCTCTTAGGTTGACATCGCATAATGTTTTCTCTTAGGTCAACACCCTAAGTCATCATTTATCAAACCCTTGCTTGCTAAAACATGTATTGATCAGTTAAGGGGAGCAATTCAGCCAGGGATACCCCACCCTTACCCCAAGAAAGGATGAAAACGAGCTCCCTGTGCATTTTAGGTTCACAACCTCTATAGGCAAGAAAAACAATGCACCTACAAACATGAACGTCATATCCCAATCATTCAAATCAAGGCCATCAATCCAAGTCAAATCAACCACTTCTTCAGGTTCCGAGAGTCAATTGTATGTGGCACATTTAAATTGGAGTTCTGACCCATGAGGTGCCACAAGTAATCAGGTCATAACGACGAGGCCAAAAGGCATACTTCTTCAGAAATTACTCTGAATGTAGTAAATCCTTGCTGAGTTTGAATTAAGGGAGAAGTAAAGGGGTGAAAGTCGTTTAATAGTGTACTGAAAATACAAGTTTATGGCAAAGAAACATATAGTTGACCAAAGTATTCAGGAAGCACTTTTGTGCAAAAGCTGGGCAGAAGACATGGCTAAGGCTAACAGCGGAAAGGCAAAGGTAAAATGCACATCTGATCTGAGCCATTATGCTGGCATTTAAGGCAATGGGGTAAGATGTTAAGTACACAATGAAGCAATTGGAGGGAGAGATACTGGTGGTACCTTTGTGAGAGAATAAGGACAAGATGATGTGTGACTGTATGTACACTAGTAGATGAAGTGTTTTTTTAACACTAATCTCAGAATGAAAAATGATCAAAATCAAAGAAAGTGGAAAGGAAAAAAAAAAAAAAAAAAGGCTCAAGGTACTCTTGTCAAATTATCTCAACTTTCAAAGTAATACAAACGCCACACAAGTAATTCAGGGTTAAACTAAATCAGGACGATTGACGATGTTTTGAGAGGATCACAAGGATAGAGGAATAGAGCACCGTCTCCAAATTCTTTTCACCTCCTAATAAATTAGTACACACACAAAAATAGCATACAGATATTCCTCAAACATATAGGGTAAGAAATTTAAATAACACGAGTACAAAGAGGGGTTTAAGACAAAGAGTGAGAGAAAGAAAACAAAGGACTTAAGGTTGAGGGCCCCCACCAGCTTCCCTTTCTTTGGAAAAAATTGGATAGGGGCCAGGGCGCCAGAGGCTGACTCAAGTGCCCCCCAAATCGTGACTTAGGGGAGATGTTTAAAGAAACAAAGGAAGATAGAGAAGGTAGGGGGGAAAAAGTAGCGCCACGAGAAAATGCAGTAAACAAAAAACAGAGTCCCAAACTAAGCTCCAAACACCTCCTTCACTGAAGAGAAAAATTCAATTACATCAATTTGACTCCTTGATGTCTTTAAGAACAATAGACGTACTGGAGTATATAAAGAAACCAATGCGTTCTCTGAAATCAACAGCACAAGTCACAACCGCATACAATGTAATCACCAAATATGAAGACATAGCATCAATCAATACCATCTAGGAAGCACCAAGAAGACTCCATATGAGTTTATAATTTCTTAAGCCAGAAATTCAAGTACAGATATGAACACCAGCCAGCAAGAAAACCAACACAAACAAGAAGATTGAAATTTCTCCAGGCTTACTAAGTGCTATCAGATCTAAAGGTCAGACATTTAGAAGAAACCAAAAGGAAAACCTTTGCTTTATGTTAATTTCACAGGACAATTCCTGCTGAAGATCCTCAACTACGATGACCGTACCACCTGTCACTGGAGATGGAAGCTCTGAAAGCACCTGGAACAGAAAATCAAAAGTATCAGAGCTTCATATACCATGGTATACATGTTGATAAAGCTACAACAAAAACACAGGAGCAACCACCTTCTCAAGATTTGCTTCATAATTCCGTTTCTCATCTTCATCAAGATCATCACCAACCTCATATATCAGGGAATGACCAGTCATCACTATTGGCAGGTTCATTCCCAACTTTGCTCGGACAACTTTCTCAATAAGGTCCCGTAACTTTGTGCGCAAAGCATTAACCTCAAGTGTCAATGGGGTCTGCAGAAACAGCATCATTTTAGAAGGGGGGGAAAGTCATTCACGGAAGTCAAACAGCAAATCAAGTGGTAGACAAGGGGAAAAACCCATTACCTTGGAACACACGAAGCATGCTTTGTTAGGCTCAAATGGCTCAACTGGCATAAGAAGCATCTTTCTTTTTGGATGTTCATTACAGTAAGTCATCCTGGATTTGCATTACAAGAAAACCAATACATAAATTAACTTACCATACGATACAGAGCCCATCAGCTAAGTAACAGACATGCAATAAAAAAGAATGACAGCTCATTAAGCAACATTTCATAAAATGTGGTCACCTATCAAGGGGCACAATCTCAACTCTGACCATTTTTCTTCAATCTATAAGGTAGTAATGGGAGTATTTTGTTTCAATGCACACAAGAAATAGCAAAGACTCATATAACGAAGATAAGCACATAATGGTAACACACACTCTACAAGGAGTACATTCAGCATTCAGTTATCAACCTTGCAAAGAAACCACAGATATAACATAGACCCAAGCAGCCAAACATCACAGGATGACGTCACATAAGATATCAGGCCAAAAAACTGTTCAGCAAAAATCTAATAAAATAGTCAAAGAATTCCAATATCTGAAACAATTTTGCCTCAAAAGCAAATGCTCTGGTACACAATTTTTACAGAGACACATGTGCTTATCATCATGGGATGCGCAATCTAGATCCACTTATCTTACTGTAGTTTGGCATAGATATAAAGCATAGAAGTTAAATGTAAATGAATTTTAGAAATGGGCAGAGAGAGAGAGAGTAATGTAAGAGAAGATCTTAACATAGAGACAAGTTGATGGAGGCGGAAAAGGGGAAAATGACATTAAGATTATAATCCTTACATGGTATAGAAGAATGAAGTTAATTTAGGAACATCTCAAAAGAACAAGTGTACAATTTATTTAAGGATGAGGAAGTATATAACTGTTCAGGAAAACAACTATTCTTTTTGTCTAATGTACCCATATAAGCATAACAAATAAGTTTTTCATAGTTTATTAATATCAGTATTTCTTCTTTCTGCTTATCATATGATTCACCAGATTCATGAAATACAGATCTTGTACATTTGTTCTCAATCCCAACATGAAACAATCCACATTCCACAATTGAGTTTGCAATTGGGTTTTATATATCCAATTCCTGAATCTGCTCCTTGATGAGCAAATTTTGGAACCATGATTCAGAATCATATTTTTGCTTTATTTAACAGATGTAGGTACGAGAGGATCTAGGACTGACCTCAACTTTTCCAAGTCCATATTAAGCAACTTAATGGCCTCAATGACAATCAACCCAGCAACTATAGCATTTGTTGTTGCCACTGCATGAACAATATTACCAGCAATGCCTTTTGCTTGAAGAGACTATGCATAGGAATACCAAAAGAAGCAGCTCGTACATTGGCAGCAGCAGTGACAAACTCAACAGCTAACTGATCATCTTTATCAAAAGTCAGGCTGCCAATTTCCTGTTCATGGCAATAACTACACATCAGTACCCCAAGGCCAATAAAAATCTTAGGCTTATTTTAAAAAAAAAAAAACAAGATAGGAAGGAACAAAACCTTGTCTCTTTTCAAGAAAAAAGATTTCAGAGCCTCGAGGAATACTTTAGAGTTCTCTGCCAGGCTCCACACGTCCTGTGGATTCTTCAGCCCGAGTGATGCCATTGCTGAAACTGAAGCTAAATCACTACAGGAACCACATTTATCGAGGTTTCCATTTTGCTGATTATCAGATAGAACATCTCTACAATATATTGGCTTTGGCCTGGTGCGATTTTTCCACGTCTCCTCATTAGACAAAGCCATTTCAATATTGTACCCGAAAACATGATCATATATTCTCCTTCCATAGGACTCAACATCTTCATCATTCCTACGCTCAAAAACATCATCGGTATGTTCTGAGGAGCTAGCACCATCACTTGAACGCACATTGAGATCATTATCCTGATTTTTGTCACCAAAGAACTTGGCAAAGAGTAAATCCTTGGCCCAGACTATACAGTGAACAAACTGCAATCCAAAATGCAAACTCGTTACAACAATACAAACTACAGTGAAAAGCAGGCCACAGAGATGCAGCAGATGGTTGTTAAGAGGGGAAAAGAACATACCTTTGATGGTGTACTAGTAATAGTACAAACAGGATACGTTTTGGGAGCAGGCTTAGGATAGCACTCGTAACATTCAGTTTTGTCCTTCACATGCACAGCTACCTGATTCCACCATCGCAGAAAACGATACAGATCCAATATGAATGTTGAGGAAATTTTCAAATAACAAATTCACACAAACCATCATACACCAAAATGAAACTGAGGCCACATGGAACAGAATCAAAATAACCAATCTGACTGAAGGACATACTTCTTTGAAATCGAAGTAGCTCCTCTAGATGCATATGCATGCTAATTTTGTATATTATCACTAATCATGCCACATTAAGCCTTCTACCCATTGACCTAACCAGGATAATGAGGAATGATACTTGTTGCCAGGGCGTCAAGGCTGCTAGCCTGTCGTGAACAACTTTCATGCCAAATTAAGCCTGATTGTCAGGATTAAGGTCAGTGACAAGTAGTCTTTCAGACAAAAGCAGTAAGACGCAATGTTTAAGGAAAAAAGGGAGAAAGGGAGATGCCTTGCTTTTCATGTATAATCACATATCTTTGAAAGTTACGAGAAGGATCACCTGTCCCAAGAACCCAGTTGTTCCACTCTCTACTAATGGAACACCAGCTGCCAAGCAAATGCGATTTACATGGCGCCTAGCATCAAGATTATCCAGACCGTTCAAAACAACATTGAACTGCTTAAAGAAGTCCACCTTAAAGTCAGAGCTCTTAACATTAGCATGGTAGGCTGTAATACTTATATGAGGCCTGAATTTCAGTACAGCATCACGAGCAACCTGAACAAAGATTTTAATATTATAAACTCAGTTTCTAGTCAGTCACCATGAACCACTAAGCCACAGGGGTTATACATACTTTTGCCTTTGACTGTCCAACATGAGACTGTCGAAACAAAAATTGCCTGTTCAAATTGCTAACTTCTATTGTGTCCATGTCAATCTGCAAACAGAAACGAGAAAATATAATGTGGCCACTGGATAATTTTTTGCACCATCAGATGCATACTAACAAATAATTTTCAAAATCTTCTTCTGAACTTGTTCCCCATCAGAAAAAATGAGACGTAAAAAAAAACGACAGCAGCAGCAACGGCAATAACAGGAAGAACAGCTGGTAAACAATGACAAGTTATTTCCAAAAAACGGAAAGGAAACATAGTAATGACTATTTTCCAAAATGCAGTAATAATATTAACAAAAACCGTGATAAGGATACTTTGTCATAAAATCCTAATACAAACCACCTTGCGAATGACTACCTAATTTTATTGTTTGAACAAAGTACTACATAATAAGTTTTACAAAAGAAAAAAGTAAGGGCAACAGTACCAATTGACGGCCTTTCATACCTTTTAAGTTACAATGGCCCATAATTCAGCTTCCCACTTACCTCACCTTTCTCCCCCTAATTTGTGCTTTGTGCCAATTGAACACATCACAGCATCTTATTTCTGAACTTGAAGCGCACTTGCAAGTATTTTGAGTGTTATATATACCTCAATACTTGTCAATTTTAGAACAGGATTGTAAAGTTGGGAAAAGGGCAGTTACTTCATAACAAAATGGCAAAGAAAAAGGTGAGAAATTGTTGCCATTTTGCAGATAATTGGTTGCATTCTTTTTCAGATTTCAGTAGTATGACTAAATGCATTTCTCTGTCATCCCCTAGCCTCCTAGGGCCATATCAACTAATTTGAAAAAACAAATTAAAAAAAGAAACGAGGAAATAGTAGTATATAATAGGTAATTTCTACTAGGACCAAAGGGAGGGAAGCAATAAAGTGGGCCATCTTAACATAAAACCTAACGAGAAGTCAATTGGAAGTGTTGCCAGACAAATGTCAGATTATGTAGTTGTTCAAAATATATGTATATTCGCAGAAAATAGTATATAATAGGTAATTTCTACTAACTTTTCCTTTCAACAAAAATAAATAAAAAAAGCAATAATAATAGTAATACTACTAATAATAACAATAATAATAATAATAATACTATGTTCAGAACATTGCTAAATCACCTCAATTCTTATTACAGTCAGTCAGCAATGAATGCATACAAATATCCTAATTTTAACCTTCAAAGTTTACCATCATCCAATTCCATGGATCTTTTCCTCTACATGCCAAGCCTCAAATCAGCAAGCATCAAGAGTCGAGACCTTGGAGAAAACAGATAATCTTTAGCATGTCTACAAGTAAATCCCTTCTTCTTTTTCATGTTCAACATATATATTTCCAAAAATAGGAGGCCTCCCTGAGAAACAGTGTCACAAGTGAAGAAATCGACAACTTCGATAAATCTATGATGGATTGTATAGGATCCGTGACAAAGATTAGTCCAAGTTCAAGATGAATTTCCTAAGACAAGTCAAAGTTAGTAAATATAGTAAATTTAAAGCATAGATTTACAAGACAATTCTGTTCTATCTGGCACCTTTCAGCACCTGTTGTACATGGTATGATTACATAGTGAACTTTCAACACAAAGCTCAAACAATGTGATGTCTTGCTCATTTATGTCACTGAGACACTTCATTCCACACCAAAGTGCCCATCTCAACTCCTCGAACTCTCAAGTACACCATGACACTTGGCACTCCAAATAGACAAAAAAAACTAAAAAGAACCCCTAATCCAAACATCAGAACACATACGCACAAATTTATGTGAAAACAAAGCCAACCAAGTCAAGAAACACTAACGCATATCATGTAGCAAGTGTCCCAACTCCCAATTGTACTCTTTTCAAACTACATTTAACTTGAGTGAGCATAAATTTGAAAGGATCAACTCTACCATCTATAATACTTTCAACAGCAACACTAAACCATCCTCCATCCCACAAAGAGTGAAAATGCAGCTTACCTAGCTAAAATTCAAAGTCAACCGCCAAAACTCGAAAGAAACTCGCTTACTGAGAACCTTTGTTAACCGGTAACAATTTCGCATTAATAGTTTCTCATAATCCACTTAAACCGGCTCATACAGTATTAGAGGTTTTCTTTACCAAATTTGACAAGCATTTTCACAAAATGAGCAAAAAAGATAAAACCTACCATATACCAAACAATTTTATACCATATTTTCGCACATATTTAACAAAAACCGTCCAATTACAACTATAAACTCAATTTAAGCAAAACCTAAAACCCTTAACCTTCAAAACTCAATTAAACCTTAGCAATAACAAAAATAAAATATATTTTAAAAAAATGGAGCGAGAGTAGAGAAAAATCTCACTATGTGAATGTCTTGAAAACCAGAAAGAGCGAGAGTTTTGAGCAGTTCACATCCAATACCACCAGCACCAACCATGAGAATTTTCGCACCCTAAATTTCACCCAAAAATCAAACAAAATTAAAAATTAGATAGATTTAAAATTCACGCCAAAAATCAATCGAAACAGTGAAGAAAGCGGAAAATTAGGGCATGCAAAAATAAAAAAAAAAGTGCAGAGAGGTTTACCTTAATGGCGTTTAACTGTTGCTGGGAAGCCATTGAAGGAGAAATTGAAGTTTAGTAGGAAATTTGTGATTGTTGGAAAGAGAAAATGAAAAATGAAGAGAGAAAGTGGAGGGTTTTTAGTGAAGTAATAGGGAATCTAAAGAGGTTGATTTTGCATCCGAAAAAATACACTCTCTCTTTGTTTCTCTCTCTCTCTCTGACTGCCAGTAAACCGGGGTGATTGGCGGGCGCCAAGAAGACCGAAATGAAAGTGTGAAATTATCACTCGCGAAGAGAAGTCAAGTTTAACACAGTGACACTATTGTTTATTGCTAATTTGTTGTGAATGATCCAAATCTATATCTGGCCCTTTTTTAGCTAAGCTATGCATAATGACAATGTGTTTGATTCATTGATTGGTAATTGTTGAATTATTGGAAAATGAAGAGTAGTAGGGACTACCTGGCTACCTGCTAGTCTATCTATCCATGGATCCGGAGTCCGGACGATGTGTTTGGTTATTTATCGAATCGTGAGAAACTGAGAATTAAGTCATTTTATTATATTATATATATATATATTTAGAACATTGTAGATTAACTTTTGACTTCCAATTAAAAAAATTACGATATCATTTTCATTTTTTATTAGAAAGTTTTCATATACTTCCTCCGTATTTTTTACATGTTACACTTTAACTTTTCATGCATGCCAATGCAAAATTTTGAGGGCATATATCTCTAATTTTGTATTTGTAAAAATTATAAAATGTACATATTAAAAAAATACATATTAAGATGAATCTAACAAGATCTCACTTGACTATATTTTTATTCATGTATAAATCACAAACGATGGTCAAAGTGAAATTTGTGAATTGTATAAAATGTGAAAGCGTAACATGTAAAAAAGGGTATGAGATATTCTTCGAAATCCAATTCAATAAAGAGATCCCAAAAAAAAGGCAACGAAAAAAACACTAAGGCATATGATAATTTTGCCTTCATCATCGAATCGAAGTGGGGTGGATATGGAGTTTGTGTATGATACGATCTAACTCATTGTTGTCACTCCTACCATTATGATATTGTTAATATTTTATATTTGATTGGAAAATAACAAAAACAAAATAACTCCATGCAACCATCCATTGTGACTTAGGGCCTGTTCTTTTCGACATAAAACAACTGAACTGAACTGAATTGAACTGAACTGAACTGAACTGAATTGAATTGAATTGAATTGAATTGAACTGAATTAAATTATAACTAATTAATAGTAATGATTATCATTTAGGAACTGAACTGAACTGAATTGAAATGAACTGAACTGTACTGAACTGAAAATAAGTTGGGGAGAACATGCCCTAACTTATTTTTACTTATCTTATATTATATTATCTGAACTTATATTCTAGTTTATTGTGTTGTCTAACATAATTAACCCATTTTATTCAACTTATTTTATCTTATCTTATCTGAACTAATCTTATCTGAACTAATCTTATCCAATCTTTTCTTATCTTATGATATCTTATTTTTTTTTAAATAAGTTGAACAGAACAGAGCCTTATACTTCTTTTGAGTTATTCAAAATATATGTAAGTTGTAAAACAAGGACGGTTAGTGAATGTCGTTGGTGTATTATTTTACAAATGTCAATTTATCATTTTTTGTTCAAAATTACTTAGCCAACTTGGATTATGTTACTCCCGCATATTATTGCATCATCAAGTTGGGACTTTAACCTTTATATATTGGATTTTTTAACTAAAATAATACAATCTTTGGCCGCTTCTCCCGCAATAGTACAAACTTTTGATTATTATTTTATATATCAAACTTTAAAAAAAAAATCCCCAAATAGGTCATACCTACTGTTAACTTGTTGTATCAGGTTAATTAGTTGATGTGGCACTTACGGGACACGTGTCGTTATTTAATTAGTTGGTTTTTTCATTTTTATTTAATTTTTAGAAAACAAAAGAAAATCATTTTGAAACCCCTTCTCTCCTCCACGATTTCGATACCCACCACCCCCGTCACCCACCAACCTCCACAACCCCCATGAATTCCGCCTACCACCACCTCCTTTTTCTTCCTCTTCCTCCCCAACCGCCATTAATGCTCAGTTTCTCAATGAGTTCCTTCACCAACACCCACCATGATTTCAAAACAACCATTAATACTCGAGCCATATGTGTTCAATTTCGACCCACCACCTCCTCTCCTTTTCCTCCACAACCGCCATAAACCAACACCGAATTTCAAAACCTCCACAACCCAAATCTGTTCTAGTTTGGTGCTCGCGGTGGTAATTGTTTCGTATTTGGTGGTGGTGCTCTAGTGGTTTCAATTTCGAAATTAGAGTTAGTTTTGATTTTCAATTTTGTTTCAAATTTGGTTTTTGCTTTTGTTTTGATTTCGATATTATTCATGTTTTTTGGATTCCGTTTTGGTGTTCGTTGTGGTGGTTGTTTTTGCCATTTTGTTTTTTTGTTGGTGGTAGAAATAGTGGTGGTTTTTGGTGTAGAGTTTGGTGGGTGGAAATGGTGGGTGGAAATGGTGGGTGATTTGAGTTTTGGGGTTGAATGTGGAGATGGGTGCAACGGTGGCTCTTGTGGTGGTGGTAGTTGTGCTAGTTCTTCTGGTGGTGGTGATTATTTTGATGGTGGTGTGGTGATTCTGCTCAGCCATGGCAGTGTGGAAGGAGGAGATAGGGGATGAGGGAGGTTTCGTGGCTGGGAGGGTGATTTCGTGGTGGGAGCGAGGGTGGTTATGTGGGGGGAGGGGGAGGGTGGTTCCGTGGGGAAGGAGAGGGGGAGGGTGGTTCCGTGGGGAAGGAGAGGGGGGAGGGGTGGAGGTGAGGGGGGGGTTGGGGTAGGGGAAGGGAGGGGTTTCAGTTGGTTGGGGAGGGGGATGAGAGAGAAAGGGATTTTGTTTTGTTAAAAAAAAACTTGTTTTACGGATTACAGGCCACACTAATGTACAGTAGGAATTTTAATATAAAATTTGTTATATTACATGTATTATTGCAAGCGGACGGCCAAGAGTTTGTATTATTCTAGTTAAAAAATCCTTATATATTTGACTTTACTGATGCAACTCTCAACTTAATCTAACTCATTTACACCCCTTTTTCAAAACAATCTAGTTTTTTTGCCCGAGATATGCCCCGGATAAAGAATTTTTTATTTCATAATAGTTTCATTTTGAAATGATAACATCAAATGTAGCTTGGTTTAGTGGTTAAGACTTTATTATATAAATTTGAAGTCGCGGTATCAAATCTTACCCCTATCTTATATGCTTGTTGGTGTGAAATACTATTCAAACTCATATTTTATGTGCAAATCATTGTTAATTGAAATATGACGTGTATTTATGATATTACTTTTTTTAATTGAAAACATAAACTTTGATACATTCTCAAGTTATTGCCTTGTACCTATGGTCAATATGTTATGTGTTTCATGGTAAGAATTTCGATAAGCTTTGAAATAATAAGGTTGTAAAAAAATCCCATTGACTCAACATGAAAAAATGAATTTTTGATTCCCTATACAAGTTTCAAATTTTTAGATTGTATATTTAAAAATTATTTGATTTTATAAAAAATGAATCATAAATGTATATTTGTTTCCCTTAGCTTGATAGATTATTGTACTTTATTATATTTATATAATTGGATTACATAGTAGTTTTAATTTTAAGAAGCTAGTATGTAAGATTGTAAGGTGGTTGCTTATAAGATTGTCAGTAGCCCAATTTTTATTTTATGAAGTTACTTCTTACACACCCAATTCTCTTTGTATATCTAATTTTTATGTCATGTACATTTAACTCTTTCACATACATTCACATGTTATTTCTTGTATAATCAAAATCTCTTTATTGTCTACTAAAAAAAACTATTTCTTGTACATCTAGTATTCATGTCACGTGCAATTAAAAGTTACTTCTTTCACATCTAAAATCTCTCTCATGTGTATCTAATTTTTGGTGTGAGTACCATATATATGATAAATAATTTCCTTAAAATGGATACATCATGGAGTGATATAATTGCATGACATTTCATGTAATATAAGTTCATGTACATCAACATTCTAGTATGTTAGTTTTTTTTTACACCGTTTGAGAAAAACAGAGAAAACTCAAGCACAATAGTAGTATTAAAAGAAGTCATAGTGGCAAGACACTTCCTGGCTATCATATCTGCATCTGCAGCATTGTTGCACGGAATTTTGATAATGCAACACCAGCTGAACGAGTTAGCTAGCTAGTAGCTTTATCTTCTCAAAGGTTCGGATTAGTGTTATCTACGGGCTTATATGATCGTGCAAGGCATGAACTAGATTATAGAATCAGTAAAAAGGTTGATATGGTGAAGTTGGTTTTGTTGAGCCCAATAAAGAGCGTGAAGACGAGCCAAGGCTTCAGCGTGCAACGCCGAAATAGCTGAACCATAACTCCCTCCACCATGGATATCATGTGTATTAGAATTCCTAGAATTTTGTATACACCAGCCTAACCCCATATTTGTGGTCTTAGAATCCCATGCGCCATCAACCTGAATAATATGATTCGGAGTGCCATATTTCTCCCTTCGAACATGTCATTATTCTCCGGTGGGTGGAGGAAGCTGAGGCCTCAGAGATGTTGTTGTGTACACTTCAAATGAAATGAATGGAAATGGTTGAACTATTGTTGTAATGTCATTGGGATTACTTGAATATCCCTAAAACACGATCATTTCTATGAAGCAAAGATACCATAGAGATATAATGAGCTTGAAGAGACGTGCACTATTAAGACCATCCTCGCTTCGAAAGAGCAGAATATGTGTAATAATCCACTCTGTTTGAGATGATGGATTATATTGGTTTGAAGGGAGCATAATTGAATTATGACTAAAAAAAAAAAAACAAAAGCTTCAGTATAGTTCCGAAAAATATGATTTTGATCTTCCAAGGTGTGGTGGCATTGATAACAATTAGAATCGAGAGACAAACCTCTTGTAAGTAGATTGGCTCTAGTAGGTACGTAAACGATTCTGAACCAATTTCCATAAGAAAACTTTCCAATTTGGATGAATTAGAAGATGCCATATAGTCTTAAAAATGGTGGCAGAACTAGCATCATTTTCATTATGATGAAGAGTAGCTTGATAGAGCATGGCATATGCACTTTTGAGAGTAAAGTACCTGAAGAGTGAGCTGACCAGTAAAGGAAACCCTGTTTATCATTACTCTAGTATGTTAGTTATGGTGAAGAATTTTATAGATTTTTTTAAAAATATAGTCATATACAGGAATGGACCTACATTGTGTATTGTCGTAAAACACTCTTGCATATTGAGCTAATAGGTTTAGAGGAAAGAATGGTGCCCTTACAAAATATGATCGTGCAATTGTCCAGGTATGCTTAAGATTATAAATATTAAAGATTATGGGTCTGTTCTATTCAACTTATTTTATCTTATCTAAATTTATTAGACCTTATGTGAACTTTTCTAAACTTCTTAACTAATTAAACCTCATTTTGTGAGAGTGTCTAACCTTATTTTAGGTGAATTGAACTTATCAGAACTTATTAAACCTTATTAATCCTTATTAGACCTTGTGTGAACTTATTTTCTCTGATAGGGAACTAAAAATAAGGTGAACAAAACAGACCCTAAATTGTCTGGAGTCCGACAAAGTTGCTCATAAAATGCACGACCTCCTCAAATAACGATACAGTAAAGCCCACTTCTAGTAATCATATACATAAGGTTACATCACAACACTCGCAACACCAATTGTAAATCGACCCACTTCAAAACAAGCTATGTGCATAACAAAGTATTAGTCTTTACTCAATGCTTAAACTTGGACTCCATATTCATTAGTAAATACCAAAATAAGTTCGGCCTAGTGAAAAGGATTACACCTTTTCAATCTTTGGAAGTGGATCCCCTTATCCTTTTCCCCATTTTCAAAGTGTCTAGCCTGCTAAGGCCCTGTTATTTTGGACATAATTCCAGTTTAATAAAATGAAATTTAGGTTAATTTTTTACTATTACTCGGTTTAATTCAATCCAAAAGAATATGGCTTAACTCGGGTTAGCCTACAAGAAGTCCCGACCGGGTATGCCTTAATCTCACCTACCTAAAGAAAATCATCGACAAATTTCACCAATATTGGAAAAAGTTAAACTGATGCCCCCCAAAAAAAAAGTTCCTAATTTTTATATATAAAAAAACATATAATTTAATCATAATCTAATTACTAAGCATTTTCTAGGAAGTGGAATTTTTTTTGTTGAACATGGGAAGTTAATTTTCATGGGAAGTTCCATTTACCCAGGGCACCTAGGTAAGCAACTTCCTCCATTTTTTGGAATTGGAATTTTCTAAGAAGTGTGATTTCCCGTGTTTTTGTCAACCAAACAATACCACTCTCTTTCATTTCCTATTATTTTTATATGTCAACCAAATAGCATATGGGGAGCACACACGTTACAAAAATTTATTTTGACCACAAATATCTCTTGTAAAATGGCAAATATAAATTATGAAAATCATGCCATTATATTTTTCTTGAGAAATACTATAGTGATATTATTTTCTTAAAATTTTTATCAACATGGATTGAGAGTAAACAACACTTAAAATTTGACTTCGAATAAAATGCATACCTTATAATTTGAAAGGAAGGGAAATCCTCTTTTATTCACCTTATTTTCAGTCCATATAAGAAAAAAATTCAAATAATGACAATTGAGAACTAGTAAGTTGAGACTAGTTCATGTAAGCAAATGTAAGATGTGACACACTCATTAAAGAAGGTTGATTAAGTTTAGATGATGAGAATGCTAGATTGACCCACGAGTAACACACCCACTAGAAATAGAAAATAAGAATTTTATTTATATTGTTGAGTTTGCTTTCACTATGTACTTCCTATTTTTTTAATTGCATCATGTTTTTTTTCCATATGTGCCGAAACGTTTCTTTGAACGTTAATAACTTAATATCTCTAATTATGTATAAGTAAAAATTATAAAAATATGATATTTGGAATCCTTGCATTGAGACGAATCTAACAAGGCCTATATGACTTTGGTTTTTCTTATATAATGATGTAAGACATCTTAACAAAGTTGGTTGAATAGTGCAATTAATAACATAAAAAGTATTTACGTCTATCTCTAGTGGTTGATTATGGAGTGGGTAGACAATTTTTTTTTTTTGTTTCATCTTCTAGGTGTTACTTCAACGGCCCGTTTGGTTAGTGGTTATAAATAGTGGTAATGGTAATGAAATTTAGTATAATTTGTAAAGAAGTTCTCATGTCAATGACTATGGGAATTAAACTTTATCACAAAACATGAGTTTTCCTTTATAAATCTCCATTACCACCCAATACCACCTTCCCAAGTGGTAATGGATGGTAATGAGATTTTAGGAAGAAAATGAATATCTTGGGATGAAGTAGCATTACCATAGGTAATGACATTGGATTTATAGTACAAATTTACACTATAATGCATTACCATTCCCACCAATTATGGCATCTTACCAAACGGGCCGCAAGGGTAATAAGGTAATAATAATAGTGGACATTGGTCCAATAATACCCCACCATTCTTTTCTTTCTCCTCTCTCTGTCCCTTTTCTCTCCTTCTTCATCACACAGCACCTTGCCACTCCCTCCCCACTCTTCACATCCCACCACCCCAAACGCCGCGTTCGATCAACAAACACGCTTCTCCGCCGTCGTTTTTACAATGTAAACCCTCCTTTTTTCTATCTTGTTCATGGTTTTCAATTTCTGTCTTTAGGGTTTCATCTTTGTCAATTTTTCCCCCCTTTTTTTAGTGATCATCTCGAAATTCAACTAATCATGCAAATACATTCTATTTTTTACATAGTTTTCATGTAATTTTTTGTACTAATTTGTGTTTTTTCCCTCAATTTTTTTGTGAAAAAAGAGGATGAATATGAAGCGAGGAGCTGCAGAAGTTTGTACAGGTTAACTCACTCCTTTTTTTTTTTTTTTTGTCAATTTAGTTTTCTTCCCTTTTTTTTTCTCGTCAAACTAGCTGCATATACATTTTTCCGTTGATATATTTACTCTCCTTAGCTTACTTCTATGATTAGCATTAATATTTTAATTTTTTGGGGAGAAATTTGAGTTTTTTTTTTTTTTTTTGTGTCTCTGAGTGTCATAGGCATATTTCCACGAGTTTCATGAATTTTGTTAATGTTTTTTGTGTTTAATGAATTTGCATCAAGAAGGAGAAATATGTGGTTGTAGTTTTTGTTAGTATGTTTCTGTGTTTTTTTTTTTTTTGGGGAAGAGGAAGTGAATTATCCACTAATCCTATACCTTTATGATTTCACAGTGCATGATACTGAGATGAGTTCTTCATGAGGTTACTTAATCGTCGTTTTTTCGGACTGTTTGATATCTTAGTGTAATCTCTGATGACGAGGATTATGTGAGCTATGTCTAAACACGGTGTTAAATTTTAATTTGCTACATTAGCGTCTCGGATCAGTAATTAGGTTCTTTTTTTTTTTCCGTCTTCTGTAAGACGGTAGCATTGTTGATAGGATGTTTTGTTTGATTGATGGTGATGGATGTAATCAAGGTCTCCACACTTATTTTTAAAAATTTAGAGCTGATATGACGGAATGTAGGGTTGATAGATAAATGCTTGAACTTTCAACTTCTATAGCTGGTGCATATGTAACCGAGCTTTTCTTTTCTTGGAGCAGATAGTTATGATATGAATAGCAAAAGGATGAAATACTCGAATGAAGGAGGTGAAGGAAGTGGTAGAATATTTGATTATTCTGATCCATTCACAATTTCAGATATGTTAGAGAGCATTAATTCTGGTAAGTATGGATCTGTGACAAAGGATGTTGAAGCACTTGTTGCACGAAAGATGCAGGTTTTCAATTCTCTATTTACAATGTATCCTGATCTTGAATGCACATCACCGGGTGCAAGATACAATGCAAATGGAGATGTGGTGAGTAATGATATAGTTGATTTGGAGAATGTTGACGCAAAATCTATCATTACAACACCTGCTCCTGTTTTAATAATTGAGTCGGATGATGAGGAAGATGTGGACCGAAAACCTTTCAGTCACTTTCAAGAGATTGCCTTTCCCAGGCCTCCGCTTACTATTGATCTCCTTACAGAGAGCTTACTGGTTAGATTCCTCAATCCTCCTTATTTAAGGACCCATATTACATCAATATAATGTTTTTTTTGGTATTGTTCACAGAATAGTTTAATTATTCTTTGTATCACTTTTTGCAGTTAAAATTTTGTTAGGACTTTTCTTGATGCTTTCTCCTTTTGTAAAAGGAATGATTATTTTTTCTATAATACCAAGTTTTCCACATCTCTTTTTTGTGCATTTATATTTTCTTTCATGAAGTTGTTTTTGTGAGTTCAGGTTGACATGTTGTGAATATTGATTGTCCTGTTAAGTGAGCATAGTCGCTAGTCAAAATGTGATATCAAATTGCAAATGTGCTTTCGGGTGGGAGCATACATCAGTTAACTGATAAAACTGCAGCTTGTTTGCTGTGTAATATTTGAATCATACTGGTATTATGGTATATGTGCTATTTAATGGCATATAACGTTTGCCCAAGTTATCTATGTAACACATTTACAAAGGAATCAGAAGAGGTTAAGGTATAATGAAAGCGCTTTTTGGACAAATACCCGCATATTGACATTAGATATCCTTGTCTGGCATGCTGAGTAGGAATCAGCAGTCAAACCATCACGCAAAAGCAATGAAGGTTCAAGCTCAATTTTGTATGCTGAATGACTCCTGCATCAAGAGGCTATGAGATTGTTGATTTGAAGCTTCTTACCTTTTGGTTTTTTCAAATAAATCAGGTTTAGCTTGATTTTCAAACCAATGTCGTTTACCTTTGTTGGCTAGGTTGTGCTGCAGTACCTCTCTGCCTAAATCAACCACCATTATACAAGTTGCATTCTCATAGTTATGCTTATAGATTAAGAATGATCTAAGCTTCTGTAGAACATTGATCACGAAACTCTTTGCCCTCTCCCATTTCTCCTATTGCATTGATAAAAAAATTCTTGACTTGTTATCCACCCCTCCCCAAAAATATGTCTTGACTTCTTATTGCTCGAAAAAGTAAAAATAAAAATCGTCTTGCCTCGTGATTGCTACCTTTTTTTGCTGTGCTATTAGTGCCTACTTGTGACTTAGAGCTAGCGGCTTATAGATGCTGCTCTTTATAACTCAATGTCATTGTTGTCCTTTTGGTTACTGTAAATCCGTCAAATCTATTTTCTTTTGGCATGTGATAGTTTGTATAACAGGTTGGCAATCACATGGGCGTCAATACTCCCAAAGGAGAGGAGAAAAATATTGATAAACTAAAGGACAAAGGCAGCTACGTGGGTGTCGAAGATGAGTTGGGTGAGGAAGATCATGGGTCTGTTGCTGAAGATGAAGATCTGTCTGAAATGTGGAATCAGATGAATTTTGCATTAGAATCTTCCAAGGTATTATTGTGAATTGTGATCCTTGTACGATGTATGGCCGTCTTATGTGATTTTTGGTGTTTTATTTTTATTTTTTATTGCGTCTTTTTACCATTCTTTTTCTCTCTTGCTATTTTTGATAAACTTTTAAAGCTGGTTGGAATCGACCTTTCTTCTGTATGTCAGTTCTTGCTTTGTAGGCATTGTATCTGGTGAATTAAGTCTTAGGTTTGTGCAATTTTTGCTTTAGAGCATTTGAGATGCCTGAGTTCTCATTAAATGCCATTTACTTCCCCCCACCCCTCTCTCTCTCCTTATATATATATATATATATATATATATATATATAATGAAGGGATTTGAACTGGTGTAGTGGGCTAGTGGCACAAGGATTTTCAGTGGGGGGGATGGATATGCCTGCATAGAGATACTGTTGTTTTGCCTTTTATCGTTGTATTGCATCCTGGGCTTTTGTTATATCTTGTACAACTAAGCTAGAAAGCTTGTTTGATGATGCAGCCATGGTTATATGAGCAGTGCTCAAATAGTCAAATGCCATGAACTTCCAAAGTGTGAACTGTGAAGTGTGCATTGGTTGTCCATAATTTATATTTGGATGACTCAAAGCTTCGTTCACTGTGTATGTTCTGCTTTGCGTCCCTTTTCCGGGAAAGGGTAGCATGAACAAAGCTCTAAACTACTTTTGGAAAAGGATGCTTACTTAAAATTCACGAATTTGCTATTTATATGTATATCAACTTCTCCTCAATACCTTGTGCCACCTGATAAATTCCAGTTTACTTGAAATTTTATCCTGAAATTTCTTCACAAGTTTGATAAGATGATTGTTTGATTATAAGAAATGAATAGGTGGCTTGGCAACACCATTCTTTTCTTTTTTGGATAAAGGTTTTCTCTTTGTTCAATATAATCAAACACAAAGAACTCTTAACTGTAATATACGAGCTTCCGAACGAAAGGAGGAGGAGACAGTATTTGAAGTTTTGATCTCGTAATGACTTGTATGTTTGATGACCGTCTCCTGAAAATTGATGGTGCATTATATTAGGCTTTTTTTCATGCATTCATCATGCCTTGGACCTTTCCTTCCAGCAGTTTCTTGGTCTATTAATTGATTATTCAGTAGCGACGAGAGGCCGAGTCTCTATTTTGTTTTGTCAGTAATGACTATTGCCGAAATCCTTTTCTTGAACAAATATATATAATTTGTTCCTTATGTTTCTGTTTGTAGGATGTTCCAGTTGATCAATCAGGTGATGAACCTTCAGTGGAAGAGGATGAGGGCTGTGATCATTCATATGTCCTCAAAGATGATATAGGCTATGTATGCCGCGTTTGCGGCGTCATTCAAAGGGCAATTGAGACTATATTTGATTACCAGTACATAAAGGTGTCAATTACTTATGTTTTATTAATCTCACTACTCGGCATGGTATCTATTTGAAAGTCAGTTTTTTTTTTCTATTATCTGGTATGTGGAAATAAGTTTGATTCTATTTTGGGGTTTATCCAAGCTGCTATTTCCGGTTGACGTTCTTGTGGTCATTGAACTCCACTCACGTTTTTATTTTTATGCTATAACATTGGAAACTATTAACATGACCTGGTTTAATAGATGTTTTTTTTGGTCATAAAGATAGATTTTACTTTGCTGGGAAGCCAACATGAACTTTGATCTAGATAAATCTTATAACAGACAGAGATTTGTGTCTATAATCTGAAGATCTTTCTGTTTTCAGTTTCGAGATGTCAACTCTGAGTTAGAATGACAATTTGAGTTACAAATTCTAGTTACAGATGGGACTTTGTCCATAGTTTGAAGATCTCTAGTTAGTGAGATGTGAGATGTTTGTCTCAGTGTCAAATTGACAGTTTGAGTTATAATAAGTGTACAAGTTTTTGGGAATTTCTCATTGAATTCTCTGGATAAAGTTTGAGGGGTAATTTTGTGATATCTTGATTACATAGGTCAGTGGTTTTGAATTAATAGAGATGTTAATCGTATAATCTAGGTAACTGCAATCTACATGGTAAAACAGAGGGACCAAACTGAAAAGCCTTTCTTTTTTATTTTTCTTTTTCTGAAAGATATGTGCCTATGCAGTTATGCTATGTGTGAATCTTATATTCTGTCTACGATCTGCTTCATATCTATGTTTATGAATGCTTTCTGTCCTGATTTCCGTCGTCAATGGTTTCCTAATTGATTTTGTGGTGCTAGATTTAATTCTATGGCTACTTGGATCACTCAGTTTACCTTAAGTAACCGACTAACCGCGGTGATGTACTATCTATTGATATGGCACGGAGACATTTAATTTAAAAGTTCAATTATCTTATTTTAAATCTGAGTTTGACTCATACATATGTCAGACACAATTCATCTGTGATCACTGAGATAACTTATTTTGTCTTTTTATATAATCTTTTTGGGTGTGCGTCAATGTCAGTTTTAGAATTGCCGTTTGTTTGGTTGTATTGGAACTCTGTTTCTCATATTTTTAAGTGGAAGCTTGTATGGATTTTTATTGATATAAGAAGTTTTCTAGGCAGTGTCAGTATTAGTATTGGCTTTTATTTGTTCGGATTGGCGCTCTGCTATCTAGGTTGAGGTTTGTTTGGATTTTACTTAACACTATCACTTTCCATAGCATTGATCCAAAATTTTCACTTCAGGCTGCTCGAGTGAGAAGTTACAGGTCTGATTCACGTTCTAACAGAGACAATGATGATACTGACGTCAATTTGGATGGGCTTAAGCTGTCTGGGCATGATTTGGCTGTGGCTGAAATCTCTGCTCATCCCAGGCATAAGAAGCAAATGAAGCCTCATCAGCTAGAGGGATTTAACTTCTTGTTAAGCAACTTAATTACTGAAAATCCTGGTGGTTGCATATTGGCACATGCTCCTGGCTCCGGAAAGACTTTCATGATTATCAGTTTCATGCAGAGTTTTCTAGCTCAGTATCCAGATGCTAGGCCGTTGGTTGTGCTGCCAAAGGGTATTCTTCCTACATGGAAAAAGGAGTTTCAGAGATGGCAAGTGGAGGACATTCCTTTGCTTGATTTCTACTCCATGAAAGCAGACAATAGGACTCAGCAAAAGGTGGTTCTCAAACAGTGGGTAGAGAAGAGGAGCATACTGTTTTTGGGGTATAAGCAGTTCTCTACTATTGTTACTGGTGACAGCTCATGCAAGACAACTGCCTATTGCCAAGAGGTACTGCTGAAGCGCCCTTCCATTCTTATCTTGGATGAAGGTCACACTCCCAGAAATGAGAATACTGATGTGCTGCACTCACTTGCCAAGGTTCAGACTCCTAGAAAGGTAGTGCTATCTGGCACACTATATCAAAATCACGTCAAGGAGGTTTTCACTATCTTAAATTTGGTCCGTCCAAAATTTCTGAAGCTTGACATTCCTCGTAGCATAAAGAAACGGATCATGAGTAGAGTGCAGTTTCATGGGTTCAAGAAGCAGTTAAAGGGGGGGAATGTGGAGAGCAACTTTTTTGACCTTGTTGAGTACACCCTTCAGCAGGATGAGGATTGGAAAAGAAAGGAGGCTGTTATTAAAGATTTGCGGGAGATGACTAGCAAAGTGCTGCACTACTACAGGGGAGACTTCTTGGATGATCTCCCAGGACTTGTAGACTTCACTGTTCTTCTTGGTCTGAGCCCTCAACAAAAAATTGAAGTTGACAAGCTGAAGAAGAGGGAGAAAACAAAATTCAGAAAAACTTCCTTGGGCTGTGCAGTTTACACCCACCCAAGGCTGAAGCAGTTTTCAGATATTAATTCTGGTACTGAAAAACTTTCACTGCTTAATGATGCGAAAATCGATGAGCTTGTTGAAAGGATAGATATGAGAGATGGCGTAAAGGCTAAATTTTTCCTTAACATGCTGGGTTTGTGTGAAAGCTCCGATGAAAAGCTACTGGTGTTTAGCCAGTATTTGTTGCCTCTGAAGTTTCTTGAACGATTAGCTGTCTGTAGGAAGGGTTGGTCCATTGGTAAAGAGATCTTCATGATATGTGGTGATACATCTACTGAGCAGCGAGAATTACATATGGATAGGTTCAACAACTCCTCTGATGCAAGGGTCTTTTTTGGATCAATCAAAGCTTGTGGAGAAGGGATCTCTCTAGTAGGTGCCTCTCGGATTATAATCTTGGATGTGCACCTGAACCCATCTGTCTCTCGCCAAGCAATAGGGCGTGCATTTCGACCTGGTCAGGAGAAGAAAGTTTATGCTTACAGGCTGATTGCTGCTGACTCGCCTGAAGAGGAAGACCATCTTACATGTTTCAAGAAGGAACAAATTGCAAAGAGGTGGTTCGAGTGGAATGAGTACCGTGGAAGTCAGGATTTTGGGATGGAACCAGTTGATCTAAAGGACTCCGGTGATCCTTTCTTAGAGAGCCAGTCGCTAGCTGAGGATGTAAAGGCCTTGCACCGAAGGTTTGATGTTTTCTTCCTTCTTCCTTCTTCCTTCTTTGGCTCTTCTATTATGCTCTGTATGTCCTTAATTAGTTTTCGCATTATCCCATTCCTTGAAAATAAAGGATATAGCTTTATTTGACAAAAGAACCCCTTACAAAGCTCATATTATACATTTAAAAAAAGATACCTCTTATAACTTCCTCCTTTTCACAATAATTGCAGCACTTTGACTTTTGCAATATCGTATACCAACACTAACTATATTATTTTACTTGTATATATAGAATATGAATGTTCTAATGTAAAATATTGTTGGATTAGTCTCAATGTATAATTTAAAATGTCAACTTATTATTTACTTTTACTAATAGATAAATAACTATATTAATGGTCTCGTGCAATGGCAAGAGTGTTGCAAGTTACAACTATAGTGAAACAAAGAAAGTACATACTTTGTAGGGGTATATTAGGATATACACCTATAAACCATTACCATCTTGGGAATGTGACTACCTTTTCTGGACATCTTTAACTTGTCAATGCGCCTAATACATGTCATTGAACTAATTTAAATATAACGGCCCTTGTTGTAGGTAATTCTCACTTGTCAGAAATTGTAGAAGAATATGCTTGAAGACGTTCTCAACCTTTTGCAAACTGCACAGTAGTTTCTAGCAAAGTAGCATTACAAGGATGTACAGGTAACTCAAATTTGGAAAACCGACATTTTAACTAGTCATTTTGGCGACGTTGTACATGTTGATGACTGTAGCTGGATCAGGTGTTATTCTGAAGTGCAGCGCTAAATCTTGTTGTAATGAAAATATGCAATTTATGCGTTTTGGTAAATGCACTTTCATAATATTTATTAATTACTATGTTTAGATGAATCTGTTTTGAGTTGCAATTTTGAAGCATATCATCATAGGCATGGCATTGGTCATTTACAGAATCATAGTCCGAACATACAAAGAGAGCATATGGAGAACTAAAGCATATGAATTACAAAGTGATAGAGCTTTGCTGATTCCATAAACCCACATTAATTACGGTTAATTTTCTACAATTGGTACTACTTCTCTTTAGATAACTAGAGGAAATTGAGGCGGACAACTTAAATCATCATTTTGTATTCAGGCGACAAATAATGGTTTAGACCCTGTTCTTTTGGGCAGCTTCAGTTCAATTTAGTTGAGTTTAGCTCAGTGCAGTTTAGTTCAACCCAAAAGAATAGGGTCTCACAGTTGAGTTTAGTCCAAAGGAATAGGGTCTTATACTTCCATTCCACCATATTTTTTTCTCTCTTCTCCGTTCCAAACTGTCTCCTTTTTTTTCTTCCTCAAACTAACATTGTGCCATCTCTTCTTAAGGCAAAGCTACTATCTTTTTTACTTGACGAACACCATGTTTCTTGGTGATCACACTTCTCTTGTGGTCACTGTCAAACCAGTTAACTATCAAGCACCAAACATAGAGAATGATTGACATCTTAACTTGTTGATATCCTCAGTACATTCGAAGCAGTTTTTTAGTAAAATTAGGCTGCAATAATCACAGTTCTTTTTAGTTATTTCACTTTGACTATTTACCATTTGAAGCCATATACCATTTGATCTGTGAACACCCTTTTGTGTGTTTTTGATGAATTTAATCAGCACTAGTTCTCAATATTTGGAAAAAGGCTGGGATGCAAGGAGAAGTTTTTGTACGTTCTTTGGTGGACTTCTGGTCGGCTTAAATTTGTGTTTGATATTTAGAAATGTAAATACTACTGACGACTTTAATAGGTTGAACAAAAATTCTGGACTCTTCTTAGCTGGTAGTTGGAGATAAATAATGTCAAAGGTAGGTGGGCAAGTGTAGGGCTTTGTTTTTTTTTTTGTTTTTTTTGTTTTTTTTGACAATTGCAAAGAAAGAATTAAGAAAAACAAGAGGCACATTTTCTTGCTTTAGTAGCAAGCTTGTGAGCCTTAACAACTTTGTCTCTACTAACCTTGAGGATATTATTGGAGTTATAACTCCTAATTATAAGCAAAATATCTTTAATTATAGAGTAAGAATCAGACATAGCAAGAGCTAAGTCCTTGATCCCCTTTACCAAAATATTGGAGTCCGTCCAAATTTTGAAATATGATATGTGTAAGTGTTGAATATCCTTCAAACTGAACATCATTGCATATGCTTCCGCTTGATTGCTCGAGCTGGCTTCCATTCTGTTGCTCCCCTCCACTTTCATTATGCCATTCTCCATTAAGGCCCACCCATAAGCTCCCTTACCTGGATCCTCTGCTTTGAAGATGTCATTTTTCCAAGCTCCGTCAATGATTAAAATCATATTGTTGCTCTTCTTCGACCAGTTTTTTGATCAGTTGTATTTTTGCTCACTTTCCACAATACTTTTCTGAATTTGATGAGATCTTCCCTGTGTGATGGTTGGCTGATCTTGTTGCTCGTGACTTTGCTTCCATCTTTGTTTCCAACTAACCGTATTTATGAAAACTTCCTGTGGTCTGAGTCTTTCCTTTGGGTGGAAAATCACTTTGTTCCGAAGTAACCAAATACCCCAAAGAGTAGTAATGAACTCAAATACTCTTGATCCATTAATATCATCATTCGGCATCAAGAACCAAATCCAATTCCTTGTCCATCTTTTAATATTGCAATGACGAGGTTCCTTCGTCCTTATGCCAAAATTCGAGCTTTTCCATATTCTCATCGAGATTTCACAATCTTTAAACAAATGAGTATCCGACTCCTCATGATTCCCACAGAGTGAGCAAGGACTACTATTTTCCTTTTCCTAAGGTTTATTCTGGTGGCCAATGCACCGTTAGCTAGCTTCTAATAGAAAATTTTCCATTTGGGCCAGAATTTTAGGTTCCAGAATAACGAGATGCCTTCATGACGTAGGTATTCTTTACGGCTTTGTTAAAGCTTGCTAATCACTGAAGTTATGTACAAAATATACCTCATCCGTTTTGCATTGACAAGCGTCAAAGTCAAAGCGCATCACTTATTTGAAAACACAGTAATAGTACATAGCTATAGCTATGCAAGGCATTCAACTCTATTATTGTACCAAATGTGCGATGCACTGGCTAAGATAAAATCAGTAGGTACTAATTTATTTTCTTTCTTGGAAGGTTTATATAGGTACAAGGTACTACTTTCTGTTACTCCAAATTGTAATCGAATTGATGGTGTTTGAGTGCAAAAGATTACATGACTCGTAGTGGAATTATAGTAGTTTTTGTTACCTTCTCAATCATATCTAAAATTACATGAAGGTAAAGAGGAGAGTTTTGACAAATGATCATGTATCTGTCAAGTGTACCACATAAAATAGCCTTTGAAAGTTAATTCATGTTTAAGAACGGACCTATGATAACCTTTGTAACTATTTTGGGATTGAACACAAACATACAAAATAAGCCATAGAAGGTATTTTGTGGCCATATAGAGGGGTCTCAATCACACGAGAATTATCCTAGACAATCTTGAGACCCATAGAAAAGTCCAAGAAAAAAACATTTACAAGTCCGAAAAAGTTCATAAACAACTTTAAAATAGCCAAAATTGAAGGTTATATACAAGTTTTTGGCCATTCCTGAAACTCGGGCAACAAATACCATCAGATGCATCCAAATGTCATCAGAGGTCATTTAAAAGCTAATCAAGTTAAAAACGAGGATATGGGGGCCTTTGGAGCTATTCGGAAGTTAAATGGTGAGCAAAACAAGCTATAAAAGGAAATTTAAGACTTTAAGGGAATCAAAAGTTGACAGTAATTCCAGATCCTTTTAAATCCCTCTAGAAGGTCCCAGACATAAAACATCCCTAACTTCAAAACTTTAATGGAATTATACATAGATAATTATCCCAAATCCTCTCAAGTCTCTCGAGAAGATCCCAGACAAAAAACATTGTCAAATTCAAAAGTAGTCCATAAATAACCAAAAATAGCAAGCTATTTGAAGGCTAAAGTACACGTTTTCTGGACACCCTCGAAGCCCGAGCAAGAGATGGGATGAAACAAAGGGTCATAGCCTCATAGGAGGTCGTTTGAAATTTAATCCATGCTTAAGAACGGATATATGGTAGATCTTGTAGCTATTTTTGGGTTAAATAGGATATACATAATAAGCTATAAATGACATCTTAAGGCAATGTAGATGGTTCTAGTCATCCGAGAATCATCCTAAAACTTCCCGAGTCCCTTAGAAATGTCCCATACAGTAAACAATGCCGAGTCCGAAAAATTTTATAATTAACCCAAAAAACACCATATTTGAAGATTATACTACACATTCTTGGACATTATCAGGGATTGGATAACATATCCCATGAGATACATCCAAGGTTTATAGGAGGCTATTTAAAAGCCAATCCATGATTAACAACAGGAATATGGTGGCATTGGAGAAATTTCGGGGTTGAAAGAGATATATACACAACAAGCTGTAGAAAAGGCGTGTATTTTTTTGACATCGAGAAAATTTGCATTAATTAAAAAAGGAAGTACAACCTAATGCTAATACAACCAAACATAAAACAAAGCATATAGACACTAAAGGAGCTTCATTTGCTCTTCATGCTACGAAACAAAAACAAACTACTACATGTCCAGTCCAACTTAAACTTGTCTCGAGCGATGATAGGTAGGGTTGGGTTGATTGTCTTGTTGAAGAAGACCCGATATGAGAGGAAACCTATTGAGAGATGAAACCAAGACGATCTTCAGAAATAGATTGCCGCATCTCATCTAGTAGACGCTAATGTCTGCTAGACGATAAATCCCAAGGTCCTTGAACGGAAATATCTTCCTGGGATTCTACTGATTGAAGTAAATGAAGTTACGTCCTTTGGTGACTTCCGACCCTTCTACGAGGGTTTCTAGAGTTTAGTCGCACAAGACTTAAACTCAAAATGCGTGGAGGTCGAAACTTGCCCCAAATTGAATTGGAGGGTCTCCCACAAGATGCATTTTTGAAGGGTGATGACTTAGGAAGTCATCACATGAACTTGGGGCAAATTATAGTGAAGTAATTCACCCGTACTACGGATCCTAAGATCAAACCTTGCAATCTCTAAACCAGAAGATCAAACCACAACAGATTCTCTGTGAGAACCTCCTCTCATCTTACCCAACACTCGAACCCTTACAGTTGCGTGATTGAAACTAGATAAAGAAAAGACGTTTAAAGACAATGTAGAGGGTCCAAATCATGGAATCATCTCAAGTCCTTTCGAATCTATTGAAAGGTCCCGAAAAGAAAACATTGTCGGCTCGAAGAAGTCTAGAAATATCCCCAAAATAGCCAAATTTACACGTGTCCAAACATTCTCGAGTCCCTATTAATAAGCCCAATTGGATGTATCCAAGGGTCATAATAGGATTTTTGAAATTTAATCCATGCTTGATAACGAAAATATCGACCTTCGAAGCTATTTTAGCTCTAAATGAGAGGTTTACAAACAAATTGTCGGATGATAAACATTTCTATCCCAGCAAAAGTGAAGTATTAGCCCAAAGTAGCCAAGTTTGAAGGCTTTTGGAACCTTCCCCGGGGTGAGCAATAAACCTCATGATATATCAATGCATCTTTTGGTCATAGGATACAATTTCAAAACCTCTAGCATTATAAGACGGTGTTGGGAGGCTTCCGGAGGTAAATTTTGGTAGATTATATTTTTATAGCTATGCTAAACGATGACGATGTTTGATGACTAAGATTGATGCATAATGATTTATGTGGAAACCAACCTATCAGAAGGACTATGTGTTCTTGCCAAGCTCTAAAAGCCCCTCCACAATAAACTTGCTCCTACTAAGGTGTTTTTTGGTTGACATTGTTTAACATAGAAAGTTAGAATTCCTTGGAATTGGAATTTTTGTTGTTTGGTTGACAAATTCATGGGAAGTGGAAATTCCTAGGAAGTTCCACTTCCCACAAAATGGAGGAAATTATAATTTCAAATGAATTACCAAAACGACATTTAGTAATTCCTAAGAAATACAATTGCATGGGAAAATAAAATTCTAAGGAAATTTCTAAGGAATTTGCACTCCTTACGTTCAACCAAACAAGCACTTAAAAATGGTATATTGTCATTAATCCTTGTCCTATGTGAGAAATGAAGAGTAAAGTACCGTTGAATGTTTGTTCTCTTTGCCATAAAAAAGTAAATTTCGAGATTAATAAAATGTAATTAGGTTATTAATTTCAGGCAACACACATATTTCTGAACCGAAGCTCAATTGATTTAGGACTACCTCCTTAATATCCAAAAACCAAGATATTCCGAATCTCAATTTCCGTAACATTCTTTTTAGTTGATAATTCACCCTCAATTTAACCTATAGTTGATAATATACCCCCATCAAGTAGTCAAACTACCGGGTAAATTTGAACTCAGTAAGACTGAACTCCCAAGTCCCACCTTCAAACAGTTCAAGTCCTGAACATACCGTCGGTCGCTTATTCACCGGCATATCTCACGCTCACCGCCAAAAAACACAAAATCCATATCCACCCTAAAACACAACCCACCCTAAAAAAAACATTTCAAAATTTTAAACAAAACCAACAAAAAAAAAAAAACCCCAATTTCACTCACATAGTCATCTTCTCCTTTCTCTCTCTGCAACATAGAAACCTCTCTAAACTCTTTCTCTCTCCACCTGAAAAACTCTCTCCTCCATGGGAAAACCTCGAGCTTCCAAACGCACCCTTGACACATTTACCATTAAACCCCTCAACAAAATCATCAAACGTAACTTTCTCTCTCTAAAAAAAACTCATTCTTTTTCTTTCTCGCTGTAAAAAACTCATTCTTTTTCTCTCTCTCTCTAAAAAATACTTTGTTGTTTTGGTTGTTATATATGCAGCCGGAGACTGTGTGCTGATGAGGCCGGCAGAAGCGTCGAATCCATCCTACGTGGCGCGTATAGAGAGGATAGAGACAGACGCACGTGGGATAAACGTGCGTGTACACGTGCGGTGGTATTATAGGCCAGAAGAATCAATCGGAGGAAGAAGACAGTTTCATGGGTCAAAAGAGTTGTTTTTGTCGGATCATTTTGATGTTCAAAGTGCAGATACTATTGAAGGGAAGTGTTTGGTTCATAGCTTTAAGAGTTATACTAAACTTGATGCTGTTGGAAACGACGACTTCTTTTGTCGTTTTGAGTATAACTCTTCCACCGGTGCTTTTACTCCTGATCGTGTTGCCGTGTCTGTACTCTCTCTCTCTCTCCTCTATTTTTTTTTATTTTTTGAATTAGGTTTTTTGAATTTGTATTTAAAAAATGTGGGTTTTTTTTTTTCCAAATTTGATGAGAAATTTGTAAATTGGAGAATGTAATTAGTTGGTTTTGTTTGTGGGTTTGGTTAGTTTGGTTGAAGTGCGTGTTTGTTTGGAACTTCTTGTAAAATGAGTTTATGATTGATTGATTGATTATTGATGTGGTATTTTGTAGTTCTGTTGTTATCTTATGTGGTTGAAGTGCGGTGAAATGTGGGAACTTGTTTTGTTTGATTAAATCGAATCGACGAATTAAAGGAAAAGAAAGGAAGAGCTGAGTGAGTGAATGTAGAATGGAATGTGAATGTAGGGAGATTAGTTGGGTTTTGTATGGTTTTTTGGTGTATTTTTATCGTTTTTAGAAAATTATGATGTGTTTTGGATCTCCTTTTTTTTTTTTTTTGGGGGGGAGGTGAGTTTGCATTGTTGTTGTAATCTGACATGGTTGAGTTGTGCTGATATGGAAATAGGTTCAGTATCATTCAGTTGAACTGTTGGAAAGGGAGGTAACTGTTAAGAGTTATTTTCGGAAGCAGGAAAATAGCTTTGATTCCGAAGAAGGAAGATTTGCTGCCAGACTCCCAGTGATAATTTGAGTTAATGTTTTGTTCTCTGATTATCTGTTTTTGGGATTAGGATGGGTTAAGTGGTCATTAATCGAAGAAAACATATTTGATTGGGGTTTTTCTTGCTACTTGCTTGTTTATTTGAGTTTTATTGTAGAAAACGTGGGGTTCTGTTAGATTTGTATAGTATAACTGAAGGTTTTCTGCTGTTTTGAATTTTTTTTGCAGGTATTGCAAGTGTGAAATGCCATACAATCCGGATGATTTGATGGTCCAGTGTGAAGGATGCAGTGATTGGTGAGTGTCAGTTCTGATAATTTCATCTTTTGATGTTCCAGTGTGTGGTTGTCTTTTGTGATGTTATGATTGTTTTGTAGTGGATAAGTTGCAATTTTTGCATTCAACCTCTTAAGTTTTAGTTGCGAAGTGTTTGATTTTATTGGAGTATTAAAACATTGGTTCTATCTAGTGATCCATGTGTAATTGTAATTGGTAATAAGTGCTGCCACTTCAGTGCTTAACTTGGGAGTTGAAACTTCATTGGTGAGGCGGAAAGAATAGGTAAAATGATTTTATCTCTTGCTATTGGTTTTGATATTGCTGTTCAACAATTTAATGGGTTACAAAGAGATGAAGGGTGCTGGTATGCCCATGGGCTCACTTCTGAAGTGCAGCATAGAGTTTTGAGCTTAACTTCTTTTAAATTCTAAAGCTGACAGGATCACCTTGATATGCATACTAAGGTAACAATTTCTTGGTATTTTTTGATGAATAACATTTATAATGACTCTTATGCAGATTTTCCGAAGGAGTATTTATAAATCCATCAACCATTTCATAATTCTGTAGTCTGTTCACTGTTGTATATTTTTACCGCTTATTTTGGCTTCAATTACATGCCATTAAACATGCGGTAAATGAACATACTGTTGCGTAGATATGTAGTCATGTGAATTACATACAAGAATATTGAGGCTCTTGTGAGATTTTCTTGGCAAATATTGTCAAAAGAAATGCAACAACTTCGGCAGAAATTGTGGTGTATTATCACATCTGTCAATTAAATCTCTCTTTTGGTGTTTAAGTTCGTGTCATGTCTTCCCATCCTCCCTCTGATACTGTAAACTGGAATGCTGCTGTCAGGAATTGGTGGAAAGAAGAGAAAAATAGTTAAAGATCTCATCTCAAAACTAATCTTCCATTTCCATGTATCCTTGACTAACAGTGCTTGGTGGGATGCAGTAACTAATGTAAATATGTAATAATGAGATTTGAAGGTTTAATGAGTCAACAATGCACCTTTGCAGAGCTATTTTGTTTACGCTTTATTGGATGGATTTGATACCAACACGTCTTGGTCATGCAGAACAGGCAAAATGTTATTGCATATATTAATTGTAAACATAACAAACAGTGTTCTTATTAGACCTCTTTTACCTCCTCTCGTTAATCTTTGGGGGCTTTGCCTTGTTTATTCAGGTTTCACCCTGCTTGTATAGAAATGACGGCAGAAGAAGCTAAAAGACTTGATCACTTCTTCTGCCAAAATTGTTCCTCTGATGATCCAAAGAAGTTGCAGAACTCACATGCGGCCTCTAGACATTCTGATACAAAGGTATATTAATTGCTTCTGTGATGACTTTCTATTGATCCCCTTAGGTGTACTACACAGAGATGGGAAGTTATTCCTCCTCTTTAAACTACAATATTTGATCTGAACTAATTACATAGAGGATTAGCTGCAAAGGGTAAGTAATGCTGAATAAAACTGGAATATGTAGTTGGAAAGAGGGAATTGACATTTTGTACAAAGCTTTTGAACATGTGAGCGCCTCATTGCATCAAAATCAATTACTAGATTTAGATTATGACCTAAATTGGAGTAGTGGCCCTTTTAATTGAGTATAATTCATATTAGAAGAATCAGCATGAAGTCGTAAGTATAAATGATTGTGAACGATGTGTAAATGAGAGGAAGGAAGGCATCTTAGTGATGGTCTTGCTCTTGAAGCTTGGATGTTTGGTGGCTGTCTGTACTTGTCTCTTCAGGTACATGAACTGGGGTTACTTGTAAAGGCTGCCGGTGAAGAAAGAAATGTATGAAATCAGGAAGCAAGAGACTATAACATGCTTTATGCAAGACTAATGAATGATTAAGCATGTACCCTCATTAAATATCTTTGAGAAGAAACCTTATGCTTTTAGTTTTAGACATTAAGCTAAAAAGTATTCCACTTCGTAATGTCTTGTTTACATCTTTTTTCGCGATTGGAATTGGGAAATCACATGGATATTCCTATTTTTTTTTTTTTGCCTTAAGATTGAGGAATCGCCATATGAGGTTGGTTTTGCTGCCTATGTGGTGGATTTGATGGAAGCCTCAACGGGTACATCTATAATTAACCTTTTTCTTTCTTTCTTGTTATCTATTTAACTTCAATTATAGTAGAGAAATTGGACTAAAATCTTACAATGGTAGTAAAGAATACAATGGATTTGAGCAAAATTTAACTTCAATTATAGTAGAGAAATTGGACTAAAATCTTACAATGGTAGTAAAGAATACAATGGATTTGAGCTTTTCTGCTCACGATTTTATTAATAAGCACGGGGAGTGAATTTTGACACTGTGTGTGTGTGTTGTTTGGGGATGATACTATATTGGTGGACAAGACTAGAGGTGGGTTAATGCTAATTGGAGTGATGGAGGTGAAATGATAATCTCAAGGGTTTAGGCTTAATTGGATTAAAACTACATACATGGAGTGCGATTTAGTTATGACTTGTGAGAGAGAGTCAATGGAGGGATGTAGTGACAATTGGTGATGAGCTCTCATAACTTAGTGTTTTAAGTACTTTGGGTTATTCTTTTGGGGATATTGGCTAAGACATGACTCAGGATATAGTTAGGGTGGCTCAAGTGGAGAGGAGCAGTTGAGCTTTTGTGCAACCATAGCTTACCTATAGGGCTAAAAGAAAAAATTTACAGGTTCAGCATGATTATATGTAAGTCCTCTACTTTTGAAGTGTTTGACTTTAATATTTAGGAAAGATCTTTAGAGGAATATGGGGGTAGTAGAGATGCGTATGTTGAGTAACACTATAAGAGATGGAATGCTAAATGAAGATATTTGGAAGATTGGAGTCACGGAGCAAATAAGAGAGATCCTTTGCTATGGTTTGGGCATATGAGATGTCGATTAGATGATGCATCGTTAAGAGTACTAGAGAGTTTGGATTATGGAGATTTAAGAAGAATTTGGGGGACATTAGAGATGACTTCAATAGAGGACGTACAAATCATATGAATAAATTAGGTTTGCTGCAAGCCTGCACATCACTTGACAGAAGAGATTGAAGGCAGATATTTATGTGAACGACCACCAGAGATAATTTGTTGTCTCACGCACCTGACACCATCCTATTAAAATTAAGGTTTTGGCATTGTCGATGGGGATATAAAGCTAAGAACATTCTCTTAAAATGGTAGTGTGGATAAGGCAAATCTCTTCGAATTCATTCCTATCCCATCTTGACACTTTTATAGTTTTCAATGCATTAAACCCTCTGAATTTTGTAACGTCCAAAAATGCGTCATTTACTAGCCTAAAGTTTTAATTAGCGAAGATGGTAGCTGTATATTAAATCATTACTTTTTAAATTGATCTCCAATTAATTATGTGGCAGTTTGCATGTTAGTTAGGGATGCATGGAGTTTATTTAAGAGTGTGTGGCTTATCTTTATACGTCCATTCTCTTTTTGGATAGTGATCTCCCCATTCTCCATCCTCTTACTTGCCTGCTCCCAATGTTACCCTCATTTAGTGTTTTTCGTTTCCGTCTTCTATCCTTTTATTTTATTTTTTTGTGGGGTTTGGGATTGAGCTCTCTTAAATACATGTATGTCTACTATCTGATACTAAGATATTCGCTGTAACTGGAGCATTGTACATGGACTCCTTTTTTTTTCAGAGTATAGGGAAGATATTGCAGGACCTTTGTCATCTATCATCTGTGCTGAAACCAGCTTTCTCATAAGCTATTGCTGTTGTTCCTGAATGCCCAGTTTTTAGCTTAATTAGTTATCTCTTTTGTCTTCAAGCTCATGATACTATTAGGATTAGTCATTCAGCACAACTGAATATGGCATGTGGCAATGCATCTGCTCTATACAATGGGTGGTTGTTATAGTGCTGTTTTCTCTTTTGTCTTCTCTTTTGCAAATTGAGCACTTATGAAGCTCATCGAATCATTAGGATAGGTAACCTTTATTGTTGATGTAACTTGTATGCCATCAGTGCTCTTCAATAGCTCAATATAAATTGAAACCCAAATCTATTCTATCAGACCGCCCTACTCTTGGGTAGTATCTAAGTGTGTTTAAATAGGGAAATTTGGAGGAGAAGCTAGGGAAGGCCGGAAGGGAAAGGGAGGTGTTTACTTTCCTTTTTTTGGAAATAACATTTTTGTTGGGGGGGAATTGATATGATTTTAATTTCATTCCCCCCTTATTAACTACATTCCATTATTGCTGGAATGTAATTGGAAGCTCATTCTCCCCCCAAACTTTCCCTTATGTATTAGTGTCTTGTAATGACTAAAGGATATATAAAGTAGTAATTTGTGCTTGAAGGTCATAATGCTTTACTTCTTTGGCTCATTTACTTTTCTGCGGTCTCATGTTTCTAATTGTGGGTATTACAGGTGGACACAAAACGGCGTAGAAGGTGATGTATAGCGATGGAAGTGATATCATGAGTTAGGTGTATATTGAGACCGCTTATTTTCTTTCTGATGGACCTTGGTAGCCTTCAAGCAAACAGAGGTTTTTAAAGTTGCCAGTTTCTTATAGAGGGATTGCAGCTTAGACGTGAAAACTTAGATAAGTAGTGCCATGTTTCTTTTGAAGGCCGAGGATGTCTTCCTGTAACACCATAAAGTTATTTAGAGTGATTATGGTATGTTTAGTCGCGATTTAGGTTGGCCTATGTTATATATGAAGAGAAATATGTAGGAGAAGGGTATTTGATGTAGTATATGGAGTTGATAAAATGCACATATTGTATGTTGGTTAATAACCCGTGCTACAATTCATCTTAGCTTCAACGCGACAAAGCTATCTATCATGAATTGGGTGATAAGATGAAGAATTGCTCGTAGAAAGGTCATAACAAGAAGCAAAGAGAAATGGTTCCATTATGGAGGTAAACCTTGTAGTGTAATATAAAGGATCGTTGTTTCCATGAGTAACTGAGAGAGCACAGGGGGAAATTCTTATATTCTTGTAATTACATAAAGCAAAATAATTCAACGGGTTCTTATGCCCCAAAAAACTTCACTCAAATTGTATGGAACTTATGCCACATATTTAAGCACAAAAATTCTTCTTTGTTGTACCATGTAACGCTTGCCTGAACTGAATAGATAAAGTTATAGATCAAGTCTTATATTTGGCTCCTTACATAAAATTTGGAGTAGAGGAAAAAGTAAACAAAGGGGAAAGGATAGGAGGAAAATGTTTCCTTACCTCTAGGAGATCTATCTTCGCAACAAATACGAATCAAGCAATACAATGTCTTTCCTCGCTAGTGTCTACACCAACCAAACACCTCCAAGTCCATGGAATACTCGAAATCCTAGCAAAAGAGGCATGTGTGAAAATAAGATTGTGCCTAATTCACTACAGTGTATGATAAAGCTTATGCTTAGATTTCCCATCAAATGCAATCCATTGATGATTTCAAACTGTCACTACATACATATGCCGTGATTTTGCGCTTCTCAATATGGATCATACACCAGAACAAGGCACACTGGCCTAGCTGGGTGACGCCTGCACGAAGCAACCCAATCCAACCTTTACAAGACGCGATATCTGGTTGTAAAATGGAAACGAGAGATCATTGCTCAAAAACAAATGAGCAAAGCAAACTTTGAACTTACAACTGTCAAACGCATCAAGAATTACCCACACACAATCTTATTTTTAGTAAGCAACCAGAAAACAATTGCCGAACTGGATCCCAGCGGTTGCATGCCTGTTCAACAGGCAAGTTCAATATGGATTTAGGTAGCTACTCACCTATTATCAAGCACACAATCAAATAATCAAGCATGGCCATAACACTAAAACATTCAAGTACGCCGTTCCATCCTTTAATTTATGTAGTGGAAAAGGTACAAAATTCTTCGCCCTGTTTAGTTACGATGGAAATACATGCTGATCATTTCAAGATATAGAGTGCATGGGTACATAGAGTTGCTTCATTGCAACATCTGATTTGTACAGAGAGGGAAACTACAGGATTGAAAAAAAGAATCCTTGAGATGTCAAAAAAAAAAAAAAAGAAAAAAAAGAAAAAAAGAATCCTAAAGCGAGCGAAATATTTTTGGTATACTCAAGAGCCTGAACGTTATCAAAATGAACAACTTCATTGCTCACCAAGCCTGAAACAAGACAAGGAAACACAGAAGAGTCAGCAACTAACAGTGGCGTATCCAGGATTTTCACCATATGGGTTCGAATACTTTGTATATAACACGCTCATAAATTATTTATAAGATAATATTTATATATTAGTTCAAATTTCAAGCGAATATTCGAAAATTCAAAATTGCAAATGTCTTAAGCTTATTTTCCAAAAGAAAAAATAGGAAAAAAATAGGAGTATATAAATAACCAACCTTTTTTAGAATTTTCTTAAGATGACTAATTTGAATGCTTATTGCATACATATATATTAAAAACAAGGAAATATCACAATTAACAACTATAATATGGAATTCATATTGACTTGAGCAAGAAAAGAAAGGGTTAGTAAAGGATATTATATTAAATAAAAAAAAGGAAAGAATTACTCTATATCAAGCATAAAAAAAAGTAGAGAAAACTAACAAAAATGGGGAAAAAGGAAAACAAAGAGCCAACAAGGCAGAGTATCAAAAAAGAAGGAGAAGAATAAAGTGGGAAAAAGGAAAAAAAAAAAAAAAAGGCAACTAGGAAGCCACGGGATTCGAACCCCGCTACATGATAGGCATTATACCAACTGATTGACACACGGACCAACCTGACAACAAGACATTCATGTTTATACTGTTGCAAGATATCTCTTTTAACTGGGTTATATACTTTAGGAAACTAACAGATTTTTCCCAGATCCACTATGGGTTCAACTGAACCCAATGAACCCATAGTGGATACGCCACTGGCAACTAACCAATATCTTCCAGGTAGCCAAATGCTATCATGTACTATGTCACGCTTCTATAACTTAATTCTTCGTAACAAAATGTGCACAATAGATGGATCAACATCATAAAAGATTCTTCTAGTTTCTCCTGTATTGGAAAGCTTCATCCTTTTAGACTCACAGTACACTAATCTGATTCAGACAACGAGCGCTCAATGTGTTACAGAAGCACTCACAAGTAACAAGTAACAATACAGCATGAAGTTTGATCATATACATGTCTAAAATACAGCAATGATGCATATTTAGGTTGAGCAGTGGACTATGCCCATCACAATCAATCAAACCCAAACGTCAAAGTTTATACCAAAAGCGACACACCCGACTCAATCCCCAATACACTATCAAACCAGAATGAATATACGTACCCACATGATCAAGTATCGAGCAAGCGGCAGGCATCAAAGTACGCAGTTTAGCACCATATTTCAGCTATATAACACTCCAGATCTCCTAGAAATTAGAGGGATTATGTATGTGACTCTGAGCAATATAATTTCATTCCAATACTCCCACAAATGTAACATATTCGACAGATAGCTACCAACACCGGCTGCCACAAAGATAAAAGCATGAAATTTTCCTCTAATAACTACAAATACTTATCAAAAGGCTAAAATCCAAACCATACAACATGAAAGATAAAGAAAAAAGAACTAACATTACCAGAAAGAAGAAGCTAAGGTTACCACAAATAAACAGATACGTACGCGACTTCAGCTGTGTCATACAAAAGTGAAGCTGGCATATCTTTGACAAGCAAAGTGACTACACCATTTCTGAAGTCCTTGCTTGATGAGGTGACCATTTGACCAGAGAACTCAATCTGACAACTTGGTGAAGCCCTTGGAAGCATGAAAAGTTTCTTACAGAATTCGTATTCCATTCGTAGTCGATCTAGTGTAGGAACTTGAGAAGCTGTAACACAAAACCCTTGGAAGCATGAAAAGTTTCTTACAGAATTCGTATTCCATTCATAGTCGATCTACTATAGGAACTTGAGAAGCTGTAACACGAAGCTCCTCCAAAACAGAAATTACTACTCCGAATATGTTGAAGCAGATCGATCTCACAGTCCACACTCGTCATATTTATTATCTCTAGCGGCTAGCCCCTTGAGGTTACCTAATAGATAACCTGGTAACAGGTCCTCCCAATAGTCGCAACCGACATTAAAGCTAAGATGTACCAAATTATGGAAAACTGGTATGCCATTGCTATCCAAATCCCTAAGCGAGTTCAACAGAGAAGGACCACAGAACAAGCTAAGACACCTAACACACGAAATCCCTTGGATTAATCCTAGTACCTCGCCACGATCAGCATAGAAAAATTGCTCGTCTACGTCAATCGTCACATCTTGTAAATTAGTTGGAACTGTCACAAAGTCATAAAACGCTAAATAGCCCTTAACATCAAATTGCACTAACTTAGGGGCATCAATCAGAAACTTGCAATTATTTGAAAAGCTATCAATCATTTCTAGACTCAAACACTTGAGATTAAGTGCTGATATATCAACAATGTGATTCTCCTCGCTCACATTCAGAAACAAATGTAAATCTTCCAACAAAGGGCAAGACTTAAAAAGAGAACCCATCAAAGAATAATGTGAATCACGGAGAGAAAGGTGAAGTTTCTTCAGATTAGGAAGATTAATCAATAAACTTCCATAATTATCAAAGTAACATAATTTACTATCATCATGCCACTTAAGTTCAACCAATGATTGAGTTTCAAGCAAACAAGTTGGCATTGGAAAGAAAATTGCAGGAAAAAACCCAGAAAATTGGATGTTTACATTAAATACCTCCGGATTTCGACGGCAAATTCGGTAAATGCAAAGAAGTAGATAAGAAGAGGCGAGTTTTAAGGTAGTTTCAGATACATACTCCGTCAAATGGTAAGAGAAATAAAGGTCAAAAGTGTGGATTTTGGGGGAGGTGAGTTGAAAGAGTATGTGTTTAACAGTTGTTACATAATACATTAAATCTTGGAATTTGGGTTTACCAGGAAGTGGGAAAGAGAGGTGGGTGATGTGGGTCCAAAGGTAGCGCCAACGGCTAGATAAGACGGAGGTAGTGGCGGCGGAATCGGTTGGGAGGAGAGAGAGTATGGTAATGAGAAGGTTATCTGGGAGGTTGCTGATTCTGTCTTCAGGGTATTCATTTGATGTGGACATCGCCGTTTTCTCTGCTCCGGCACTGCCCTATGAATAGGAGGGAGAGTTTTTTCTTTTCTTTTGTTTGAGAGCGGCAGCGATGTAGATGAGAGCAGGAATGAGAGTAATGATTTTAATTCAAAATCGTTTAATCAGGCTATTAGCCGAAATTAGTACATACACACGTCCGTAGGATGGGAACTATACACATGATGAATATGAAGGATTAGATTATAAACATGTACTAACAAAAATGTACACATGTTCATTTGACTTTTTATCCATGTACATGTGTTCATTTGGCTTGTTATTCATGTAAATGTGTGCATCATGCTCTATGTACTAGCGTGTGCACCATCTAGGCGTTGGGCCATTACGGAATGGGAATGGAACTGATGGTCCGTTTGGTGGTTGGTTATAAATGGTGATAATGAGAATGAATTTGTATGTATATTTGTAGAGAATATCATTGTTTCCCGTCCAATAACATTGTAGGTGGTAATGAGTTGTAATGAAAATTGATTACCCTTGGAGGAAAAAACACACAAGCTTAGAAGTGAGATGGGTTCCCCAAGGGAAAAAAACACAAACTTAGGGGATGAATTTGTCTTCCCATGGAGATTTTAAAGGTGCTTCTCTTGTAATATTACACTTAAAATTCATTCCCATTAGTCATTACCATCATTTATTAACGACTACCAAACGGGCCGTGAATGGAATTGGTGGCAGATTCGTGAGAGGAGCACCTATATGGAGTGCGAGCATTCAACTATTACGAGCATAAGCAGAGCTGTCAAAAGTTGACACGATAAACAAATATGAAAAAATTGGATTTGTGTCAATTTTTTTCAACACGTCTATATAAATGGGTCAATACGTATTTTCCCCTTTTAATAAATGGGTTGAGTAAGTATTGAGATTTTCAAACCGAAACTGACATGAATTTACATGTTTAACTTAAACATATAAGAAAACATTTTAGCACCATTTAGGGTATAAGTTGGCAAAACATTGATGAATTCTTTAAATCTTTTTCCTCTACCCGTTGTTGTTGGTGATTTTCGCGGCCCTCCACTATTGTTGTTGCGTTGTTGTTGTGGCACCGAGAATGATATGGTCTCTTTTCAATTTATTCTCTAGTCAATTTGTTCATGGCAACTGAAGACCATAAACGCCAAAGCTTGAATCGAAGTGATGCTAATTAAGATAAAAAAAGGGTTTTGATGAGGAAGATGAAGAGATGAAGACGGATTTCGATGGTGAACAATTGATGTCGGTTGTGAGAATTTAAGTTCAAAAGTGAGGAGAATAATCAAAATAGCAGGTCGAAGATTGTTAATGGTGGATGTTAATAGTTAAAAAAAATGTCACATGCATACATAAAAAAAGAGATAGTAATTCAGCCTATCTACTAAATATAAATAAAAGGAAAAATTCACAACAATAATCCCAACTATGACCACTCTTCCCATATTAATCCTAACTACATGTTATTCCAGTATAATCCAAACTATATGAGTTGTCTTCCCAAATTGATCTATTACCTGTTATAACCTATTTAGCAGGTTAGCTCATCCACGTGGCGTAAGCTGATTCGTGGATATTTTTTAAAAAATTATTTTTTTCTCTCTTCCTTTCTCTTATTAACTATCACCTCCACTATTGAAACACCACTACTTGTAACCCCCTAAAACTGACCTCACCCACCCCGACAATCACCACCACCACCACCACCCCGAGTCCCCGACAATCACCACCACCAACCTGAAAACCATCACACCCTCCAAAACCACCCCCTACCCCTAGTCACATCCTTAACCCCTTAAAAACAACTAGACCAACCCGAAAACCATCCGACCCACCCTCAGAACCATTTCCTTCTTCCCTAGCTAGGCCATTACTTCCACCATAGCTAGGCCAAGCCACACCCGGAACCATGCCTACTCCCTCGAAAATCATTTGCTACAAACAACAACCACCACGCCACCACAATTACCAATTTGCATATCACAACCACAACACCTCTAACCTGGACTGATTAATGGCAAAAAGAGCGAATAATTCGTCATCGAAAATAATAGAACTACTGATTTTGACGCCATTGATGGAAACATCATTAGCCAAAACAGAAGAAGTGATGTTGAGCGAGAAGTGAGGCAATAGACTGGGGAGTTGGAAGCCATAGGAGAGAGCTTGGAGGTCGGCGAAGGAGGTCGGCAAAAGTTGAATTGGAGGAGAGAGAAGGATGGCCGGAGGAGAGAGAAGGCTGGCCGGAGGAGAGAGAAAATGAGAAGTCGAATGGAGCGAAGAGAGTGACGAAAGTGAAGGTGGAGATGAGAGAGAGGAGGACAAAGAAAATGGAGTTGGACCATTGATGAGTGAGTTTGAAGGTTTGAGGAGTAATCTTGCAGAAGGAGATTCTTGAAGAATTGTAGGCGGGACAAAGATGGTGGCTGGGTAGTTGGGTGTAGGAGATACGTGGTGGGTTGGAGAGGAAAAAAGAGAGAAGAGACAAGAGAGAGTAAGGATGAAATAAAAAAAAAGTTAAATCTAAAAATTTACCTGTTTAGTAAGTTGTTGGTCAACTGAGATCATTTTGAGAAGATATATCCCATAGTTTGGATTATACTGGAATAACATGTAGTTAGGATTAATATGGGAAGAGTGGTCATATTTGGGATTATTGTTGTGAATTTTTCCTAAATAAAAAACTTAAAGCAGTTTGTTATCCACTCCACTTTTAAAAACGTGTGGCTCAAGCTCAACTTATGAAATAGACGACATATTTTATTTATATTTTATATGCAATTTCTTCTTATGAAATTGAGATTAAGATTTCGAGCACCAAGTTATTACTTTCACATTGGTGTAGAATGTAGTTCACTTAGGGAAACAAAATATAATAAGTGTATCATTTATATATATAAAATTTGAATAGAAACTTATGAGTTTGAAAAAATGTTCTAAATGTTGATGTCATTTGAAATAGTTTGCCTATGTTCCGCAGTGTTACTGTTTTTCCTCGTGTCACTACATACATATGTCATGATTATGAGTAATTCACCAAGCTCATACTGATTCCCAGTAAACATATTATCCGGAGCTTATGCTTGGATTTCCCATACAAAAAAGTCCATGGATGATTTCAAACTGTCACTAGTACATACATATGCCATGATTTTTTTTTTTTTTTTTTTTTTTTGACAGGAAAAAAAATATCATTCATTGAAAGGCCATCCGGCATCTACATTGATTGATAAATGAGATACGGAAGTAGATATAAAAACAACAAGTAATACATCATCCAAAGAAGATAACTGAAAAACTATTCGAGCCCATTTGAATCGATGTCTACGCATCTTTAACTGAATCTTCACTGAACGTGCTGTAACTTTTTGAATATCAATACCCTTGTTGTAGATCAGATCTTTCATCTTCCAAATCAGTTGAAACAACCATAAAACAGAGCAAAAACAAAAGAAAGAACAAACTTCTACCAGATGAGAAGACAAAACCTTTATTGAAAAGGAAGATTACCGCCTCAGGGCCACCACAATCAAACACTTTGTCTCACCTTCTCTAATCAGAATAGATGGGAGGGAAAAAAACCACAACCCACAATCTAACAGAGCAAAAAAGATGAGGGCAAAGAAACTATGGGGATGAGAAAATAGATCGGGGCGAAAACACAAAGAAAACAAACAAAAGAAAACACACGGAGGGAGGGGAGACACACCTTACACCAGCCGTGAGGCTAGGCGGCGGCCTCCCCAAAGGGTTTTGAGATAGGGTTTGGGGTTTTTTCATATGCCATGATTTTGCACTTCTCAATATGGTTCATACCCCAGAATAAGACAAATTGACGAAGCTGGATGAGGCCTCATGAAGCAACCCAATCCAACCTTCACGTGATGTGATAACTAGAAATTAGATGGTTGCAAATTGGAAACAAGAGATCATTGCTGAAAAAAATGAGCTAAGCAAACAATAAACTTCAATGGTCGAACACATTGAGAATTACCCACAAACAGTCTTACTCTAGTAAGCAACTAAAATATAAATGCCAAATTGAATCGCAGTGGTTGTACACCTGCTCAACAGGTTTTTTTTTTTTTTTTTTTTTTGGTGAAAAGAGTAAAAGCATATATTAAGTTAACTTAGTTGTTCATACACTCCAACAAGTGTCCATACAAATATACAATAACTAGGGGTGAGGGGTGCTCAACAGGTTAGTTCAATATGGTTTGGGTATGAGCAATCATGGCCATAACACCAAAAGGATCAAGTATGTCGTTCCATCCCTTAATTTTTGTAGTAGAATAGGTACAAAATTCTCCAATGCCGGTGTACTCTCTTCACCTTAAAAAATAAGTTTCAAGTCTAATAAGTTCATATCAGCTTTGATAAGGTCTAACACAATACTAAAAAATAAGTTCCAATAAGGGTCAATCAACATCAATCAGGTCTAATAAGTTCAGTTCATATAAGTTCAGGTGAAAAGAATGCACCCTAATGGAAATATATGCCGATCATTACAAGATATAGAATGCATGACAAAGAATTATTGCTTGGCTACAACATCTGATTTGTAAAGAAAGCGAAACTATAGGCCAGAAAAAAGAGTTTCCTAAAGGTGAGCGGAATATTTTCGGTACATATCTCCTATTCATTAATACTTGGAGCCTGAATGTTATCAAAATGTACAACAGATGGATAAACATCATCAAGATTCTTCTAGTTTCTTTTTATCGGAAACCTTCATCCTTTTACAACTCATAGTACACTCACTCATCTGATTCAGACAACGAGCTCTCAATAGTTACAAAAGCAATAACAACAAAGCACAGCATGAAGTTCGAATATGTACATGTCTAAAATCAGCAATGATGCAACATTCTCACTACTATGGAGACTATGAAGTCATGCAGCAGAAAGAAACAAAACAAAAAAAAAACAGGGGAGGAGAAAGGATCAAAGGAACATAAAAGCCAAAAAGGAAAGGACAAAATTGATAACTGAAAAATTAAAGTTAAACAAGATGCATCCAAAAGATCATTTGCTCAAAAATGGATGAGGAACCAATATAAGATAACAAATGCCAACCAACATAGCAAGCTACAAACAATCCTACAGCAAGCAAGCCAAAGCACAACTGAATCCTTGTCTCATGAACTGTAGTCATTGCAAATGAAAGCAGATGCCTAAGGGTGAAACAAGTAAATATTGAACATGAGAAAATTCTGATAGCTAGTTGGATAAAGCACATTAAAAAAAATGCATGATCAAATCACCAAACGTCCGTTCCTCAAATTTTTGTTTTTAAAAGCAGGGGCGGATCTAGGATATATGTATCGAGTGGGCCATAAGCCTTCAACTAATTAAATGTGGTGTTCAGGTTAACCTAACTATCAAATCAATGAATATACGTACCCGTGTTATACCATGTAAACATCCATGATCAAGTATCTAGCAAGCAGCATCAAAGTATGCAATTTAGCACCATATTTCAGCTATATAACACTCTAAATCTCCTAGAAATTAGGGGGATTAAATTAGTGACGTTTGAGCAATATAATGTCATTTTAAGTCTCCCACCAATGTAATATATTAGAAAGATAGCTGCCAGCCTGCCAACACCGCCTTCCACAAAGAAAAAAGCACGAAATTTTCCTTTAATAACTACAAATACTTATCAAAAGGGCTAAAATCCAAACCATACAACATGAAAGATAGATAAAAAAGGAACTAACATTACCAGAAAGAAGAAGCTAAGATTACCACAAACCACAAATAAACAGATGCGTACCCAACTTCAGCTGTGCCAAACAAAAGGTGAAGCTGGCATATCTTTGACAAGTAAAGTGAGTTAGTGTCACATGGATATTGTTGTGTGAGAAAAATAAAAGTGCAAACAACCAAAAAAAGAACGAAAGATAAAGTATTATTTTTCACTATTCTATATTCTTAAAAAGTCTAATTTTAAGGGTACATTCTATTTTCTTTAATTTTTCCAAAATTATTAGAACTTACTAAGTTCAAAACTTATGTTTCAAGATGAAGTGAACACAACTTAAATTTTATAGAATAAGAATATATAATATCATAAATTAACATCATATGGATAAAATTAAAATGTCGGAAAAAATAAAATAAAGAGCAGTATAAAAATTGTGATAACGAGGATGTAGTTTAGTGCATGATTAAACAATGTTAGCTGTTAGCTCAATCTAGTAATTTAAGAGTACATTTAAAAAAAAGGAAAAGATGGACTAGAAAGTGAAATAATAGTGACAGGCTGACAGCCAAGGAGTAGAGCTGAGAGCACATCAGCACACTGCCGCGAGGGTTTCGAACCTTGCACTAGCAGTTGCATTAAAATCAGTTGAAGACCAACTGTGCTGCGGGCTTCTACATAACTATTGACCACTTAATATTTACTCAGGGTAGCCCCCCTGGATCCACCCCTGTAATTAAAAGGTAAGAAATTCTAATGTGACCTTATGAATTTATTCACGAACTTACAGCGGACACTGCTGAACTTTTCAAGATACATAATGCATACTTCCTCCGTTTCTTAAGTGCATCATAGAGAAAGTGGGGGAATACCAAGGAATGTAGAGAGAGAAAATTGAGACCACAATAAAGTAGGATAATTCAAGTGGTGAAACAAAAAAGTTGTGGTCTCCTCATGCTTTTTGGCCGCCTGCTAGTATTTAGGTTGAGCAGTGGACTATGCCCATCACAATCAATCAAACCCAAATGTCAGAGTTTATACCAAAAGTGACACACCCGACTCAAGCCTCAATCCACTATCAAACCAGAATGAATATACGTACCCAAGTTATACCATGTAAACATCCATGATCAAGCATCTAGCAGGAGGCATCAAAGTATCCAATTTAGCACCATATATCAGCTATATAATACTCCAAATCTCCTAGAAATTAGAGGGATTATGTTAGTGACGTATGAGCAATATAATTTCATTCCAATGCTCCCACGGCCACCAATGTAATATATTTGACAGGTAGCTGCCAACACCGCCTCCCACAAAGAAAAAAGCACGAAATTTTACTCTAATAACTACAAACACTTATCAACAGGCTAAAATCCAAACCATACAACATGAAAGATAAAGAAAAAAGAACTTACATTACCAGAAAGAAGAAGCTAAGGTTACCACAAATAAACAGATGCATACCCGCCTTCAGCTGTGTCATACAAAAGGTGAAGCTGCCATATCTTTGACAAGTAAAGTAAGTACACCATTTCTGAAGTCCTTACTTGATGAGGTGACCATTTTACCAGAGAACTCAATCTGACAACTTGGTGAAGCCCTTGGAAGCATAAACAGTTCCTTACAGAATTCGTATTCCAATCGTAGATGATCTACTGTCGAAAGTCGATGAACAGTAACACGAAGCTCCTCCAAAGCAGAAATACTACTCAGAATATGTTGAAGCAGATCGATCTCACAGTCCACGCCCGCCAAACTTGTTATCTCTAGCCCCTTGAGGTTACCTAATAGATAATCAGGTAACGGGTCCTTCCAAGGGACGTAATTGCCACTAAAGCTAAGATGTATCAGATTATGGAAAACTGGTATGTCATTGCCATCCAAATCACTTAGAATATTCAACAGAGAATGATCACAGTTCAACTTAAGAGACCTAACACAAGAAATCCCTTGGATTAATCCTAGTACCTCGCCACGATGAGCACTGACGAATTGGTCTTCTAAGTCAATTGTCACATCTTGTAAATTACTTGGAATTGTAACAAAGTCATAAAATGCTAAATTACCCTTTACATCAAATTGCTCCAATTTAGGGGCATCAATCAGAAACTTGCCATTGTTCATAAAGCAGTCAATTAATTGTAGAGTCAAACACTTGAGATTAAGGGGTGATATATCAACAATGTGATCATAATCGATCGCATTCAGACACAAATATAAATCTTCCAACAAGGGGCAAGACTTAAAAAGAACACCCATCAAAGGATAATGTGAATCACGGAGTAAAAGGTGAAGTTTCTTCAGATTAGGAAGATTAATCAATAAACTTTCATCATCATGAAAGTAACCGAATTGAATATCACCATGCAAGTGGAGTTGAACCAGTGATTGAGTTTCAAACACACAAGTTGGCATTTGAAAGAAAATTGAAGGAACATCAATACAAAATCGGATGTTTACCTTAAGTACCTCCGGATTCCGGCTGCAAATTCGATAAATCCAAGGAAGAAGATAATAAGAGGCGATTTTTAAGGTCGTTTCAGGTACATACTCTTTGAAACGGTAAGAGAAATGAAGGTCAAAAGTGTGAATTTTGGCGGAGAGTTGAGAAAGGATGTGATTAACCGATGTTACATAATACATTAAATCTTCGAATTTGGGTTTCCCAATAAGTGGGAAGGAGAGATTGGTGATGTGGGTCCAAAGGTAGCGCCAATGGCTGGATAACACGGAGGTAGTGGCGGCGGAATCGGTTGGGATGAGAGACTCTATGTTAACGAGAAAGCTATCTGGCAGCATGCTTAATCCTCCTTGAGACTTGTGAGAGTGACCAACGGGGAGCATGAGGATTGAGGAATACAAATTTTATCATACATCCAGGTGTTTCTTGGACCTGATAAAGGATAATTTTTGTTCATTGCTCATTGGAAAATGAGCAAAATATAGTAATAAAAGTTTCAAACGAGTAAAAATTAATCTTAAGTGTGCTATGTATATGGTACATTTAGGTGTATAATGAATGAATTTAAGGATCAAACCCCAATGATTTAGATTCAAAATCGTTTTATTTGGACGAAGGCGTGACAGTTGGAATGGAATTGGGGAGATTTGTGAGAGGAGATGCCCATATGGAGTTAAGTGGGCTCTCAAGTCTCAACTATGACACATATCTAAAGTAGAAATGTCAAAAGTTGACACGATGATCGAATATGAAAAAAATGAGTTAGTGTCAAATTTTTTGACATGTTTATATAAATGGGTCAACCTATATTTTACTATTAAATAAAGGAAATTGCTAAATGACGCCATTTTTTTTGCTTACTAACGCCCTATGTACAAGTATTATACATGTATTTTTGTTTGCCTTACTTTCCTCTTTCTCTTACTTTATTCACTTTCCTCTTTCTCACTTTCCTCATTTCCACACATCCCCACATTGAAATTTTTTTTTTTTTTTTACTTTCATGCTCTCTCAATATTTCCGGCTTTGACCACCGAAACACCGACGTTGACCAACTTTGACCGGCGGTGACCAAGAAGAAAAACATACTCCGGCTTCATGGCAGACAATGTAAGTACTTTTTTTGCCGTGAAAAGGTCATAAGGCGCCTAAATTAGGCGGCTGACCATCTGGTTAGGCGCCTAAATTAGGCGGTTGACCCAGTGGTCGAGTGCCTAATTTAGGCGGCTCACCACCGGTGAGGCGCTAATTTAGGCGCCCGACCACCCGGTCAACCGCCTAATTTAGGCGCCTGACCAACTGGTCAGCCGATCTGAAATTTTTCTTTCGTAAAAGCATGGTTAATATAGTTTTTATTGAAAGATTATAGGTTTAAATTTGTAATATATGTAGTTTTAGCATGGTTAATAAAGTCATTTGCCAAATGACATGTACATTTTGAATAATATGTTTACGTGATATTAACTATGTTCATATGAAGTAGAAATGTAGAATATACGTAAAATTTACATGATAGAATTGACTACGTTCATATGTAGTAGGAACATGATATATTATATGCATTTTATCTACATTTTTAGCATATTAGAGTAGTTATATTAAGATTTTTAGCATATTAGAGTAGTTATAATATAGTAGACATAAATGATTTAAATAGTGAAAACTACAAGTAAATAATATTATTTTGCATATAAGAATAATTATTAAACTCACCTTAAATTAAAATTGCATGAATAATAGGCGTTATATAGTTTTTGCTTAATAAATATATAACAGGCGTCTTATTAGGGCGCATGTCCAAGTAATTGCCAATGTTGTTTTTGCAGTTTATCGCTGAATTATGACTTGTATGGTCTTTAATAGGTTCCATACTCGAGCAATGATGGAGACGGGGTTAATTATCATAATAGATTTATCATAAGTGATAGATTCAATATGGTTAAAGAGGCGTCGATCGTCTTAATGAAATAGCGATTGCCATAGGGTTTGAATTGGTTATTGACTCGTATAAGAAGAATGCTAATGGTCCCGCGTTTGCTATTTGAAATGTTTTCGGGGACGAGATACAAGGGAGATAAGGTAGACCCAAGAAAGGTGATACGGCCTAATACATCAACAAAGTATTGTGGATGTCCATTTAGGATTAACTTGGTTTTGGGGGAGCAATGGCGTGTGCGGATTCCCAAAAGTCAATATGGGTTTCACAACCACGCATTCATAGTATATGCGGAGGGCCACAGACGGACAAGTGGGCTCGATGATGATGCTAGGCGGATGGTTCGACAAATGAGTGATGCTTTGAGACGGCACCAAGAAACATTCAAGCTGCTGTAACAGAGGCATACCCCCATCTTCACCAAACGATAAAGCATATATACAACGAAAGGTATTTTTACAAGATGGAAGGCCGTGAAGAGCGGACTTCAGCTGAAAATTTTCTCGCACCTTGCTAGCTTGAAAAACTATGTGTCATGGTCATTACGAGATGATGATGGAGTTATTACTCATGCATTCATGTCTCATCCCGGTGGTACGAACGCATTTCGTACATATCCTTGGGTTGTTGGCATCGATTCAACGTATAAGACGAATCGTTACGGTATGCCTTGCATTGAGTTGGTTGGTGTGGCACCGACAAATATGAACTTCCTCATCGCCTATGCCATAGTGAAGGATGAGACTGCACAGAGTTACCGTTGGGTGTTAGAGTGCCTACGTAATGTACTTGGGAATCATGTGAGCCCCAATGTCATATTTATCGATCGTGAGTTGGGTTTAGTTAGCTCCATTCGTATAGTTTTTCCAAATCGCCCATCTTCTTTGTACATGGCATATTAACAAAGATGTGGAGGCACGAGTTACCACCATATGTGGGGCCAAGTCATTTGGAGAGCGTTTTCGTCTTGGTTATTGGTGGAATGTGCTAAATGCAAACACGAGAGGATGAATATGAGGTTGCATTGAGAAATTTGAAGGACGCTTGGGCGTGGAAGCAACCCGTTATTACTTATGTTGAGACAATGTGGTTGAATCCCCATAAGACCAAGTTTGTGAAAGCATGGACCAATGACGTGCTTCATTTTGGGAACACAACGACGTGTAGAGTAGAGAGTGCACATGCAGCTCTCAAAGCCCGGCTCCAAACTTCCACTTGTGCATTGGATACACTTTGGTCACGTGTTAATTTGTTCGTTGATAGCCAAATGATCAAGATCAAGGATGGCTTAGAGAAATCTAGGGGCGGAATTGGTAGGCAACATATGGTACAACCTTTTTCTCATGTGGTTGGTCATGTCTCACATTACTTGTTTGAATTTCTTTGAAGTTGGAAAACACTAAACGCCTCAACTTAGGAGATGGGGTGTTTGATTATTGTGGTTGTCGGCTTCTGTCTACTTTGCTATCCCATGCGCATGTGCGATACGGTTGGCTATTAACGAATACGGAGGTTTGTATCTTGACCATATTCATCCTTTCTTCAAGACTTTGGTCATGGGAGATGGTGTAAATGCAACTGAGTTTATGTTAGTCGGTGTGATCGGGATGTTGAATACCTTCGGGGATTACTTGCCGAACTTTTCGAGTGCGATCCAAAGAATAAGGAGAGGTATAGTTGACCTTATTCGTCGCCAGTTACACCCAAAGGATGAGGGAGTTCGGGAGCCTCATGTAGTTACTACCGGGGAGAGGTAGACCTCGTGGCTCATCATCTACCGGACGTGACCCGAGCTTGTTCGAACATGTGCGGCGCCGTTTCGGGATAGATCACGAGCCTAGTAGTCGTACTCGTACAACTCGGACGACTCAATCTACTAGAGATGGAGGTACATATATTTACTTTTTTATTTATGTGAAAATTTATTTGCTATGTTATTTACCATTTGTAGTGTGAAGTGCCTAACTAACTCTTATTTATATACCGGATTCGGGTGCAATGGATACATTTGCAGCGGAGATAATTGAAACGCAACCAGGACCTTTTCCTTACAAGGATAACATACCCAATGCCATCCTCCCATTTCTAGTCTCATGGAACGACGTCGTAGGTGATGGGAATTGCGGATTCGGTGTGTGTAGCCGACGCTTTCAATGGTGGCCAAGATCGTTGGCCACACGCACGTCAACACCTTTATAACGAGATTTCTATGAGAAACGTTTATGAGGATATTTATGGAGGACGAGAGTACGTGGACCTGGCGAGATACCGTATCATGCACACCCAAGGTCCTTGCGGTAGAGATCATTGGTTAGAGTCCGTTGCGGATTTGTATGCCATTGCTACGTTGTACAACCTGCTTTGTGATGTATTATACGGTGTGGGGCGGGAGGTATTTTGTGGGGTTGTTGCACTTGTTCTACCATTGACTCGCACCAACAAATATGGATCGACCGTGTTATGAGTTCGTTATGCCGCACCTAGGAGCGTTTCATCGCACTATATCCGCTACACTTGGCTCCTGATTTCCCGATGCCCCCAATTGCTGCACAGTGGTATCATTTGAGAGACAATACTGTGATTGGATGGGAGCATCGTTACACATCACGGATTAATGCATGGAATGTTCATTATGGGAACACGTAAATAAGTTGTAAATATTAATGTTAATGCATGGAATGTTCATTATGGGAACACGTAAATAAGTTGTAAATATTAATGTTATAAATTTGTCCTATCTATTAAGTTGTTTATTATTATGATCTACTTAATATGCAATTCAAACGGCATATCATTTGCATAAATATAACTAAATCATGTAATAGTATAAAACACAATGAAATTCAAACTACACGTCATACGCATAACTATAACTAAATAATCCATGTTACATGAAAATATAAATACAAATCCCATTACATTGAAAAATAGTTGAAATGAAAATAAGAATACAAATCGTCGAAAATACATAGATGGACTAGGGGGGTGGAAATGGGTGAGGGTTGCGGCGTGGGGCCACACCACGTGTACAGCTCCATGTATCATACCACCCCATCAGACCGTCAAATAAGTCTCGAAAATCAGCAGGTAGATGGCTAGTGTCCCGTTCAACAAACGGCTCCATCAACAGGAACATCTCAGTCAACACCTGCATATATTAGTACATAGGTCAAACTATTAGAATTTAATATATAATTTGTAAACACTTAATTTCAATCAACTATAGAATATAACATACCCGATCTGGCACCAAACCCGCCTCATACTGTGATGCGTGTCCACCATCAACATCACCATCAGGCAACTCAGTCGGGTTAATGATGTAAGGATGGGAGTAGGTGATATACCACTGCAAGAAAGCATCTGTCGAGAGGGATGGATATGCCGCCTTCGTAAGAGCACCCAACATAAGCTGTGAAGAACGGGGAAATATCGACCACGTCTGTCGCTGCGCTAGAAATGAGAAATCGACCCTGTACCTATCCCCCGCAGAAGGCCTATAGCAAGACTCCGGCTCCAAGATGGCGTGAGGGACCTCCCCGAATGAATCCAAGCCGGCGTATAGTTCGGTCGGACATATACGGCTCAACAATATCCAAGTATCGCAGCCACCCGTAGTACGTGCTCCGAGGATAAGCCGATACCTGGACATATACCATATGGTAACCAATCAACCCGCATGGCATTCATCGATCCAATGCCCGTCGAATAATCGTAGGCGGTCAATCCCCCGCTCTCATGCCGAACATCCCAACAAACCGCCGAAGCGGATCCTACAAAGAACCATATTCCTAGTCCGATTCGGTCGGAACATAGGAAAATACTCGTAAATCCATGCCCGCAAAAGCGTGAGGCAACCACATATCTCGTGCTGAATCGCACGACTAGCTATACCAAGCTGCCTATATAGGTACGCTAATGTAGCCGCACCCCAAGAATACCGACTCACATCCCTCGGGAGACATGACAAAAACGATAGTGGTAACGGACGGACTCGATTGCCACTCTTATCAACGAATAGAGTGGCACCAAGGAGGGTCGCAAGATAAAACCTCGATACTTGGTGGGTCGTACTCCGATCCGTAGCGGAACATCTCGTATTAAAGAATCAATGTATACACCACCACCGGCCCAATGCGCCTTCAAAAAGGCGCTCCTTTCCATCCCAAAGAGCTCGCACATGAACTCTTCACGTCATCCCATGTACCAAAGTCACCCGCAATCAATCCATCTCGATGGGATATGGAGAATAGAACTCACATCGTGGAGCAAGATACTCATCTCTCCGAAAGGGAGGTGGAAAAAGTTTGTATCCGGCTGCCACCTCTCGACAAACGCACATATCAACGGGCCGATCCAAATGATCAAACATAATATCGTGAAAGTGACTCAATCCAAGAGCTTTGTATCATCCCCCGAAGCTCGGAACTCATACCCGTACCATGCCCGAAGCTTCTTGCACGTCTTCTCCCGGTTATGACACTTCAACATAGTCCTCTCTTCCTCTCCAGCCCAAATTCGTGCCGCTATGTGCCCTCCAAAACTCGGTATGACACTACCATCCACCGGCCCACCCGGCCTAGCGTCACGTACTAGCCATGTAGTGTCATCCTCCGTGACCTTCCTCTTGGTCGTCCTACTACTCCCGGTAACCCTCGGCATTGCACGATGCTCCATCCGAAGAACGTGCAAACCGACCACGAGAGGTACGTGGTCCGCATCCCCTAGAAGCACGACCCTCCTCCGGGCCCGTCGATGGATGCTCCTCCCGACTCTCATAATAATCACCCGCCTCTTCTTGCTCGTTCCCCGCCATCCGATCGCCTGTCCAAGGTGGGTGAGGTATCCACGCCCCAACATTCATAATGATCGGAGTAGGCATTGCAAAGGACAAAGGAGGAATTTCCGGTACCTCCTCTCTGTTTTGCGCCCGATGAAGACCGAGTGCTCCTCAAAAGGTCATCTCTAGCCTTCCTCGATGAGATCGTCACTCCTCTCTCGATGAGGATGACGATGACCCGAAGCAAGAGGCAAAGATGACTTAGCTTTGCCCTTGTCTCGTCCACTCATCTTCAATTATAAGTATAAAATTTCATTAATATTAATTATGTAATAATATGAAAAATCACTTACATACACTAATTTTATGCGTTTAAAGATTTCTAATTATTTTTCTAAAGTTCGTTAACCATCTATTATATTATATATCATAAATTTTTCAGTAGCTTACACATTTTTCTACTTTAATACACCATAATTAACAAAATGTCATAATAATAATTTCCTAAACTAAAGAAATTAAAATATTTTATTTTAAGAAACTAAATTAAGCGCCTTATAGTAACCACACGTAAGGTGTAGGCGCCTAATTTAGGTGCCTCAACCACAGGTGGGGCGCCTAAATTAGGCGTCTCCACCACTGGTGGGGCGCCTAATTTAGGCGCCTGACCATTGGTGTAGGCGCCTAAATTAGGCGCCCCACCTAAATTAGGCTCCCCTATCCAATTCATTTCAAATTTGGCATTTTCAGCACTACACAAACCCATTTCTACTCTAACATATGCAATTTTCTACTATAAAACACCATAATTAACAAAGTTTTTTAATTATTAATTTCTAAACTAAACATATTTTCATAAACAATATTTTTATTTCCAGAAATTACAACTCAAAAAAAAAAAAATTACAACTTCCCCACCTAAAATAGGCGCCCCCTACCCCATGCAATTTCCTTTCATTTCTAAACTAAAAATATTTTCATAAACAACATTTTAATTTCAGAAATTACAACCCAAACAACATAATTAACAAAGTTTTATAATTAATAATTTCTAACCAACACATATTTTTTTTTTTCAGAAATTAAAACAAAAAAAAAATTACTTGGGCGCCTAAAAATGGCGCTTGGACCACTGGTGGCCCGCCTAAATTAGGCGCCCAACCAGAGGTGGCAGGCGCCTTTTTTAGGCGCCCCATTTTTTTTTTCGCATTTGCACACTAACCTTTACTGGAGTATTTGCCGGAGTTCAGTTGGCCGGAATACCGTCTCCTACGTCACCCAAGTTTCGCCGCCGTTCACTTCGTTGCCGCCGGACCCAATTTCCGTTGATGCCGGACTCCACCAGGACTAGGTGCCGCCGGAGTTACCCTTGGTTCGCCGCCGGAGTCACCCTTGGTTCGCCGCCGGAGTTACCCTTGGTTCGCCGCCGTTCACTTCGTTGCCGCCGGCCTTGGTTGTTGTTCTTCAGATAGATGAGAGAGAGAGTGAAGGAGTGAAGGAGAAGGAGAGTGAAGAGAGAGAAAGAGGAGGAGAGTGAGAGAGAGGAGTGGGTTTTCTTTGAGTGAATAGTGAGTATATGAATAGTTTTGTACATGTATAATACATGTACAAATGGCGTTAATAAGAAAAAAAATGGCGTCGTTTAGCAAATGAGTAAATAAATGGGCTGGGATAGTATTGATATGTTCAATTCGAAACTGGCAATGTTTTACACGTTTAACTTAAACATATAGAAAAATTTAATATATAACTATATAAGCACCATATAAGGTATAAGTTGGCAAAATATTATAAGAATTCTTTAAATCCTTTCAATAGCTAGCAAGTCATTACCTAAATAAATATGGATCGATAAATATTGGACATGAAAAATCATTTTATTGTTAGCATTTTTTAGGGATTTTGAATATATAGGATAAATGAGTCAACACGAGTAATCGCTTAACTAAACAGGCCGGATTATTGTCAATGGGTTTCGATACGATTAGTTAAACGAGTCGGGTTAGTGTGGTGCCTTTTGACACGAATACGAAATAGACACGACATGATCTATTTTACAATTATAATCTACAACTATTCGGCAAAAGCAGCGGTTAGATGTAAACTTTAGCTTTTTGGCCATGTTTGGCAAATAGAGTTTAGAGTTTAGCTGTTAGAGTTTAGAGTTTGTTAGAGTTTTAACTTTTTTTGTTCAGCAGATTTGACTGCTGATTTGACAACTTTTTTTTATAAATGTGTTTGGTAACAATTAACTGATTGCTAAAAGCTTATTGCCATTTGTTTGTGTGAAATGACATTATAGACATTTTAATACATATGTGTAGTTAGGGCTGTTCACCGGTCCAAGACCGGATCGGACCTGCTTGGACCGGTGGACCGGATTTGTGGGATTCGGTGGACCGGACCTGATTTTTCCGGTCCGGTCCAGGTCTGGACCGGAAAAATCAGGTCCGGTCTCCGGTCCGGACCTGTTGGACCTGAATTTTGATTTTTTTTTTTTTTGGATTTTAAATATTCTATTTGGACCTGTTTTGCGAATTTTGGACCTGTTTGGAACTGTAAAAATGACTTGGACTGGCAGTTTTAAAAAAAAAATACTAAAATTCTGGTTTTCGGTCCGGACCTGATTTTTCCGGGTTTGGACCGGACCGGAAACCCGGAATCGTCATTTTCCACGGACCGGGGACCTCCGGTCCAGTCCGACCCACTCATGTGAACAGCCCTATGTGTAGTATTATTATTAGAGGCAAAAAAGTCATTGAACATATTTTTACCTAACCCTCTAAAGAAAAAGCTCCTAATATGAGCTTTTTCATTTTGAGAGTTTTGATTCCAAAACTCTCTCTAAAACTCTCTTTTACCAAACACCTCTTTTAGAGTTTTTGACTAATCCATACTCTAAAAGTGGTCCAAAACTCTTTTTATGCTCTAAAACTCTAATTGCCAAACACCCCTTTATCTTTTAGCTATTGAGGTAGCTATCAGCTTTTAGCTGTGAAACTAGATATGCCTAAAGTAGAAGTGTTCGGTTATATAAATAATACGTAAAAATGGTAGCTTTAGACAAAGGCTACTTGACTTTTGGTAAGGCTACTAAAAAGTCAAAACCTGCTTATAAGATACATCTAAAAACTACTTTGGTGAAAACTAAAATAATTTTTCAAAAACTAAATGCTACCTAAAGCTACTTAAAAGCTACAAATTTCTCTTGAGGCTTGCCTCAACGTTGGGTAATTGGGAAAATTCTGAGTTTAATTAATATTTCTAAGTTCTTTATTTATTTCCGCTGCAAAATTCTGAGTAAGCCGATACGTTATCACACGGGGGATAATACTTTCGTGATTCTCTATGTTTTATGGGAAAAAGGTATTTTGTAAAATAGAGAATTGTCGATGTGTTACATTTAGTCCTTCCAGGAAGGCTCTAGCCATACGGCCCCTAAATGGTAAACTTCATCATATTATACTTGCCTGTTATATCTTATTCAACTAATTAGAGGTGATCATGGGCCGGACCATACCCAAAAAATTGTCCATTAGCCGAGCCGGGTCGGGCCAATTTTTTTTGCCCAAAGCCCGCTATTTCGGGCCAAAAAGAGAGGGCTTCTCGGGCCGAAATTTAGATTAAAAAGTCATTTTCGCCTTGTCCAAAGCCCGTTCCAAAGCCAAAAACATCGGGTCGAGCCCGAAACCGGGCAAAAAAATTCTGTCCAAGCACGGAAGAAATTCGGGCTGGGCCCATGGGCTGGGTTAATTTGATCAGCTCTACAACTAATGGAAGCTCAATGTAGGAGCACTCACAGTATAGGATGGACTTCGTTGAACAAAGAATTAGTTAGGGAAAAAGCACAACATTATCATCCCTAAGTTACATACGCATACTTCAATATAAAAAGGTTACGGTGCTACATCTTCACTATTTTGGGGGGGGAGAATGAAGCAGAAAAGATAATGCAACAAAAAGACAAAAAAAAGGGGGGGCGGGGGAGAAAAGGGAGCAGATAAAGAAGCCACAACAAACACAGAATTGGACGCCAAAAGTTGATTACTGAGAATTAAATGGTAAACTGCAGACTAAAGATCATTGCTATATGATAATTATAAGTTGCAGATACATAGTCCTAGCTCTAGCAAGCATCGGAAACAAAGTTTAACTGCACTCTGCACAGCTGGATCCTCGTAGTTGAATTTCGGTCATTAAATACTGACAGATTTTTGACCCAAAAAGATAGTTAAGTTAAGGCCCTGGGCCGGTCCGGGCAGCGCGTGGCAACCACACATCACCACATACCCACTAAAAGCCTCATTGCTACTCAACTCGAAAAGTAAAGGAAGAGTAATGGTTATAAACTTTACTCTTCCCTTCTATTCTTTCAATGTAGGACAAAAGATAAAAATGACCACAAGGTCAGTTCATGGACTCTTAACAGCCATTTGCCTGTCATCAAGCCGGCAAAAAAAAGCACGGCCAAAACAGCAAGAGGACAAAAGGTTAAAGCGTGACTTTGCATCCCTCGATTATCTTGTTGGAGAAGGGTAGACCTTCTGAGTATGTTTAAATTGTTGCCTACCAGTCTACCACAATATCTTGTATTAAGTCTGACAGACAGGTCTGTGTTGGCAGTCTCGGCACCACACTCGACACACTTGTTCAAGCCTCTATATTGGTTATCAACAACCAATATGATACAACACACACACATGAGGAAACCATGTATATACCCATGGGCCATGGTACCAGCATCTAACAAGCAGTTGTAACCTATATAATTCTCTAAATCTGGTAAACTTTGAAGGTGTTTGACTAGCAACAATATGAGTTGTAGAACATCATTAAAACCTGCAAACAGAAAGAATATCTGAATCCTGAACTTTTTAGCAATGCTCACAACCTCGCACACAACACACCCAGACACCCAATAGAAATTAAGAATTAAAGACAAAAATTAATCACAAGGTGCTAAATCAAACCATATGCATACACCAAAAGATGTCCTAGAGGAGATAAATTAGCTAATATTTGCTGAAGAGATCAAATTTCCACAATAGTAAAAAAATTTGTACCTGACCTTAGCTTTGCCATACAAAAGAAAACAATTCAGTATTACTCTACAATTTGACAAGTTAATACACCATTTCTGAAGTCATTACTTGAAGCAGTGATCATATTACCAAAGAACTTAATCTCACAGCTTGATGAACTCCTTGAAAGCAAGAATAGTTCCTTACAGAATTTGTATTCATTCCACAATTGATGTTCTCTATCTCCATCTTTATCATGCTCATAAAAAGTAACACGAAGCTGCTCTAAAGCACTTGCATAACTTAAAATGTTATCTAACAACTTCATCTCAACGTCATCCCGGACAAGATCTCTTAGCTCTATCTTCTTGATATGAGCCAGAAAACAACCCGGTACAGAGGGAGGCCAATCTAGCTCGTCACAGGTTATGCTAAGATGACCGAGATTACGAAACGTTGGCACGACAGTGCCATGAACGCAACTCAAAAGAAGAAGAAGACCACAATTGGGTAAGATAAGGGACCTGACATTCGAAATCCCATGAAGAATCCCTGGTAGAATGCTAACATAATCTGTTCCATCTCGATGCGGCATCAAAGTTAAGGTAACCTTTGCTTCTTGTAACCAATTTGGGACTTTAACAAACTCATAAAACGGTAATGGACCAATTGTTTCAAATTGTTCCAGTTTAGGGGCATCAATCACAAATCTGCAATAATCTGAAGAGCTCCCACTCATATTAATAAGCAAGCACTTTAAATTGGATGCAAATATATTAACAACATGACAATGTTCATTAAAACACATTCTCAAAGATAAACTTTCTAACATTGGGCAAGATTTAAAAAGGGTCTCCATCAAAAACCGATGTATTGAACATATGGATGTACATAGTATATGAAATGTATATATCAGTTGGTACATAGTTACTTTCCTACACCCTCAATGTAGGATATTTTTTCTTTTTCTTACTTTCTGTTCCTAGGAGATATTTTGGCTGATCCAAGGTATTGGTAGCCGTTATTTTTGCTCTCTTTCTTATGTTGTCTTCTTGTACAGCTAAGGGTTTTAGTAGGGTTTTGCTATGTGTATATATAGGACATTTTTTGCACAGTAGCCGGGGGAGAGAAAGATAGATTGTAAATTTACACTCTTAAGATGAAATAGAAAATCAGGAAGAAATTTCCACAAAACAAAGTTTGAGTCTTTGCTTCTTTTCATGGTATCAGAGCTCGGTTAAAACTTCTTTTCTTCTTAAAGTTGTGAAGGCTCAAATTTGCTATCATGGCTGGTGAAGATGCAGCAAACCAAAAAAATGAAGGGAACAACAATAACCCTTACAAAGATCCTCTTTTTATAGCAGTCAATGATAACGCTTCTTCCTCCTTAGGAAGTATTGTGTTTGATGGAAACAACTTTATGAGTTGGAGTAAGAGCATCAAGATTGCTCTTGGAGCTAAGAACAAGCTGGGTTTTCTTGAAGGAAAACATGCCAAACCAGACACAGGAACTGATGAAATTCAAAAATGGGTAAGATGTGACTATATGGTCAGATCTTGGGTGCTTGCTACAATGAAGCCAGACATTGCAGGAAGCTTGGTTAACATGGCCTCTACCAAGCAACTTTGGGAGGAGATTCTGGAGAGATATGCTCAAACAAACGCTCCACAATTGTTTCAACTAAAAAAGGAGCTCTGGGAGTTGCAGCAGAACAACTTGAGCATTAGTGAATACTATTGCAAACTGAAAGGCATTTGGGATCAGATAACAGATCTTGAAGGAATTCCTGAATGTAGCTGTGGTGCTATGCTAAAATGTACATGTGAGCTTGCCAAGAAAGTGATGGACTTACAAGCTCAGGAAAGATTGATTAAGTTTGTGATGGGTTTAAACTCTGGGTATGACCAAATGAAGACAAACCTGTTGAGCAGTGATCCTCTTCTTCCTGTCAACAGGGCCTATAATTTGGTGCTCCAGGTGGAGAGGCAAAAACAGATTACAGGAGAAATGACTGCTGCTCTGGAGGCAAGTGCTTTGGCAGCAACCAGGCAGAACCATTCAAGAAGTTTGGGACCTCTACAAAACTTTCAAAAGAAGGATTACTACAAGAAGGTGAAGATGGAAAAAACATGTGAGCACTGTAAAAAGAAAGGTCACTTAAGAGATGAATGCTTCAAGATTGTGGGATATCCTGAGTGGTACAAAAAGCCTATGGAACAGTACAAGCATGCTGGAAATGTGATGAGGAATGATAATGAGCAGGGTGAAGACAATCCTTTGGATTTCAACAATCAAAACGAGGAGACAAATGTGACTAAGCTGGACAACAACTTTGTCAACAATATTGTGCAAGAAGTTCTCAAAGCAATGACAGAAAAGCAAGCAGGTACAAACAGCCAAGTTAACTTTGCAGGTAAGGTATATAATTCTAATGTTGTTACTAAGAATTTTTGCAATAAAACACATGCTTGGTTGATAGATTCAGGAGCCAGTGACCATATGACAGGAAATAGAGAGTTATTGGTCAACATGAAAAGGCTAAAAGGAAAGATTAAAGTAGGACTTCCAGATGGAAGTGTGAAATATGTCACTGAAATTGGTGATGTGATCATAAATGATTCTGTCACTCTGAGAAATGTTTTTTTTATTAATGATTTTTATCACAATCTGTTGTCTGTTGCTAAACTTCTAAAGGAAGGAAATTTTAAACTTTTGTTTGATAAGGATGGTTGTGTCTTACAGGACCTTTCCATTGAGAAGGGTATCTTGTTTGGAAGAAAAGAGCATGACCTTTATACGCTTGTGAAGGAGAAAGAAGCAGGGAAGAATGAAGTTTTTTGTGAAGCAAAGAACATTGAAAGTTGTAATAGTGTAGTTAATTTAAACATTCTTCATGCAAGGCTAGGGCATGTCTCTTTATCTAAAATGCAACACTTAGCTATTTGTAAGTGTGAAAATCTTAAAGAATTCTTTTGTGATACTTGTTCCATTGCTAAACATCACAAGTTACCTTTTACCTTGAGTAAATCTATTGCTGATAAGTGTTTTGAATTAATCCATGTAGACTTATGGGGACCATACAGAACTAAGGCAATAACTGGTGCCAGTTATTTTTTAACAATTGTGGATGACCACAGTAGGGTCACATGGACTCAACTTATATCCAATAAAGAACAGGTGAAAGGGATATTGCTAGGTTTTCTAAACCATGTTGAGAACCATTTCTCCACTAGGGTGAAAACTCTAAGGAGTGACAATGGTACAGAAATTTTTCAAAGTGAATGCAAGCAGATGTTTGTAGAGAAAGGTATCACTCATCAAAGGAGTGTGGCAGGTGTGCCACAACAGAATGCCAGGGTAGAAAGGAAACACAGGTTTCTATTGGAAACAGCTAGGGCTTTGAAGCTTCATGCAGGTATGCCTAAATACTTATGGGGTGAGTGCATACTTGCTGCCACACATCTTATTAATCTTTTACCTACAGCTGTGCTTAACTGGGAAACACCATATAAAAGATTAATGGGAAAAGAACCCAGTTATGAGCACCTGAGAATGATAGGTTGTCTATGTTATGCTAGTCCTCACAAGAAACCTAGTGATAAATTTGCTCCAAGGGGGATCAGATGTATTATGTTAGGGTACCCTTACTGTCAAAAAGGTTACAAAGTAATGGATCTGGCAACTAGAAAGATCTTTGTTAGTAGAGATGTAGTTTTTAAGGAAAAATTATTTCCTTTTCTACTAAAGAAAAATGATGCAGGGAACAATCTCTATGATAGTGAAATATCAAATAATGATGATATTAATCCTGATATGCAATATGATGATTTAACTCACATCCTTCATGAAGTAAACAGGGAAGAGCCATCTGAAATTGATACAGCATGTGAGACTCAGGAAGAAGTGGATGAACTTGCTGAACAAAGGGAGGAACCAAATGAGCAGCAATCTACAGTTCTAAGAAAGTCTACAAGAGAGAGTGCAGTACCAGCAAGATTCAAAGACTTTGTCTATGATATACCAGGGAAAACAAGTCCAGCAAGTCATGTAAATGCAACAACTGGCACCATGAGAGATCTTGAAACTAGTGGGATGTTCTCTCCAGACTATTTGAGCTCTCTCAACAATGTTTTAAGAATTAGAGAGCCTCTGCACTACACTGAAGCAACAAGAGATGAAGGATGGCTGAAAGCTATGCAAGAAGAGCTGGATGCTCTTGATAAAAATGACACTTGGGAGATGACCACATTACCTCCAGGGAAAAGTGTTATTGACAGCAAATGGGTGTACAAGATAAAATTTCAGCCTGATGGAAATATAGATAGATTGAAAGCCAGATTGGTAGCCAGGGGTGACAAGCAGGTGGAAGGTAAAGATTATAAACACACATTTTCACCTGTTGCAAAGTTCACTTCAGTCAGAACTTTGATTGCTTTGGCTGCACATCAAAAATGGAAACTTCATCATCTAGATATCAACAATGCATTTTTGCATGGACATCTAGATGAGGAAGTATACATGAAGCCTCCAAAAGGATATAAGCATGGTGATGGTGATCTTGTTTGCAAATTAAAAAAGAGCTTGTATGGGTTGAAACAAGCCTCCAGGCAATGGAACATTGAACTTACCAAGTTCCTTATTAGGCATGGGTATGAGCAATCCAAAAGGGATTACTCTCTTTTCTCTAAAAGTTGTGACAGTAAACAAGTTATCATCCTTGTCTATGTGGATGATCTCTTGCTTACTGGAAATGATGATGAAGAAATTGCTAGAATCAAACTTAATCTGGATAGTGCCTTCACTATCAAAGATTTAGGAAGTATGAAATACTTCCTTGGCATCGAAGTTGCCAGGAATGAACAAGGGATCATGTTAAATCAAAGGAAATTTATCCTTGATATATTGAAGAGCACAGGCACTGAAAGTTGCAAACCTTGTAAGTGTCCTTTTCCTAAAGGGATCAAACTATCAACTGATGAAGGTGAATTATTACAAGATCCTGAATTCTACAGGAGTATCATAGGGAAACTTCTTTATCTGAACTTAACTCGCCCTGATATATCCTATTCTGTCCAGCAATTGAGTCAATTTATGACTCAACCTAGAAAGCCACACCTACAAGCTGCTATTCATGTGATTAAATATCTTGCAGGGACCATCAACCTAGGTCTTTTCTATTCAGCTCAATCTGAAATGAAGCTTCATGCCTTTTGTGACTCAGATTGGGGCAACTGTGCTTTCAGTGCACGTTCTCTCACAGGTTATTGTGTCTTCCTTGGACAGTCTCTTATTTCCTGGAAGACAAAGAAGCAGAAGACAGTCTCTAAATCTTCTACTGAAGCAGAATATCGCTGCATGTCACACACCACAAGTGAGATTGTTTGGCTAGAAGGAATCCTCACTGATTTGGGTTTCCAAGTCCCTACTCCTATTGACCTATATTGTGATAACAAATCAGCTATCTACTTAGCCAACAATCCTATCTTTCATGAAAGAACAAAGCATTTGAAAGTTGATTGCCATTATGTGAGAGATCATCTCACATCTGGTTTTCTCAATGTTCTTCATGTTAGGTCCTTTCTTCAACTTGCAGATCTTATGACCAAGTGTTTAAGTGAACAACAACACAAATTCCTCTCTTTCAAGTTAGGACTGTTCACCACTAGTCCAACTTGAGGGGGGTATATTGAACATATGGATGTACATAGTATATGAAATGTATATATCAGTTGGTACATAGTTACTTTCCTACACCCTCAATGTAGGATATTTTTTCTTTTTCTTACTTTCTGTTCCTAGGAGATATTTTGGCTGATCCAAGGTATTGGTAGCCGTTATTTTTGCTCTCTTTCTTATGTTGTCTTCTTGTACAGCTAAGGGTTTTAGTAGGGTTTTGCTATGTGTATATATAGGACATTTTTTGCACAGTAGCCGGGGGAGAGAAAGATAGATTGTAAATTTACACTCTTAAGATGAAATAGAAAATCAGGAAGAAATTTCCACAAAACAAAGTTTGAGTCTTTGCTTCTTTTCACGATGCGAATCATTAAGTAACAAATGAAGGATCTTAAGATTAGGAAGATTAATCAGTAATCCAAATTAATCATTAGGAAACTTAAACTTAATGTTAGGATGATTAAGGGATAGACCAAAATGATCATGAAACCCAACCTCAATATTTGCAGTTAATTCCAAGTGTACCAATGATTTAGTCTCAAAAACACAAGTGGGTATTTCAAATAAAGGGATTGGAAAACTTGGATCAAAGCTAACCTTGATTATCTCAGGATTAAGGAGGCAGATTTAATTAATCCAAGGGATTAGTAAAAGAGCGAGCCCACTTGCATTTGGGCCGCATCATATGATAGACAAAGTGAGGAATATGTAGGTGAAATGAGTGTATTTTTGGGGATGTGAGTTGGGATAGTATATGATAAATAGTGGTGGTAAAAGTGTGGGATGTCCATATTGTAGGCCTACTTGGAGGTGGGAGGGAAAAGTGACTAAGGTGGGTCCAAAGGTGGGGCCAACGGTGGGATAAGACGGAGGTGGATGCGGCGGAATCGATTGGGAGGAGAGAGAGTATGGTGTGAAGGAGGGTATCAGGGAGAGAGGTTAATCTGTCCTCCTCCTTCAATGCAGACATTGCCTTTTTTTTCCATATGGAGGAGAAAATCGGTGATATTGAAAGAGTATTGAAAGTTTTGTAAGAGATCTCGAACTCGTAAATAATTACTGTCATTATCCAACCAATAAGCTATAACTTTCGTTGGTTATAAAATATTTAAAGTATCCTTAGTAACAAACGATATCATATCCCCCATTTTATAAATTTTTTTTTGGAGGGAACCCAATTTTATAATTTTGCTCCTTAAACAAAACAAACAAAGATCATGTGATTGTGGTTGTGGTTTGACTTTTGAGGGCATGCAACGAGTGAAAATGTGAAAGCAAGCCAATCGAGGTTAACGGGGGTTTAAAAAATTTACTTTGGCTTTCCCCTCAGCCAAGACGCGTCAATTTTTTTTTTTTGACAGGCAAGACGCGTCAATTTGGAAAAGGTATAAGAGTGTTTGATTACAACATCTGATTTGTGAAGAGAGGGAAACTATAAGCTTGAAAATAAAGATCTCTAAAGTGAGCTAAATGTTTTCCGTAGGGGTGTTCATAAATGTCCGATCCGGTCGATCCGATCCGTGATTTGGTCGATTCAATCCGGTTTTCGGATATCTAATCCGGTTTTTAGTTTTCAAATCAGATACGGGTCGGAAATTTTCATTTTCAAATATCCGAAACATGGAATTTTTTCGGATATCCGATCCGAAATTTTATCCGAAATGAACACCCCTATAGCTAGTTTTCGGTACATATTCTCCTATTTATCAATACTTGGATCCTAAACGTTATCAAAATGAACAACTTCCTGGCTCACTAAGCCTTAAATTTCTCCGAGAACAAGACTAGATGGTATGGTTGTGATGGTATGGTTGTCGTGTGCCTACCAAAAACAACCTAACCATTACCTTTTAGCAATGTAATGACTAAGTGAGGGTCAATCTAATAGAGATGGATTTATTTAATTATTTCTTATGTTAGTTAGCAACCCCTGTTTCCGATATTGCTATATTTCCTTACTAGCAAAGTACTAACTATTATACTCATATCATCTTCTACATAATATCTTGAAGAGCTTTTGAATGTTTAATTTTTTTATGTTAACAGAGGAACCAAGAGCATCATTTCGTTGGAGACATTACTTCTATAAAGGATTCTTGGAATATCAAAATTAGAATCATTCGCCTATGGAAAACACCAAGTTTTGCAAATCCAAATGAGGATGGGAGTATAGAAATGGTCTTTATTGATGAAAAGGTAATATGAAAAATAAATTGCTAATCAAGTTTCTACTGTACCAAGTTAATGATATATTTTTTTTATTATATACTATGTGTACGTGGCAATTCCTATATAACATTTTTTTTTCTTTCATACGAAGGGAGATAAAATTCAAGCAATTGTTAAGAAGTTGTTGATTAGGAGGTTTTCACATTTGCTTGCTGAAGGCCAATTCCGAGTTATCAATAACTTTGGTGTTGCACAAAATAATGGAAGCTATCGCCTAACAAGTCATCCTTATAAGATCAATTTTCTTCTCAATACCAGAGTTCAAAATTGCGATGACTTGCCTATTCCATTGCATGGCTTAAATTTTGCATCATTTGATAACATCATATCAAATAGGTTGGATGATAATATCTTGACAGGTAGTTTACAAAAATAACTCATAATAAGTTTATATAGCTTAACATGAATAAGTCACTCATTAAAAGTTTCTTTGTCGTCAGTCATACCAATTGAGACATTTGAGAGAAATGGAAAACAATCGAAGAAATTGATCTTAGAGTTGAATGATAAAGAGTAAGATTTACATGTATTCTTCACAAGCGCTTTTTTTTTTTTTTGGTGAAACTTATACTATACTGACGTGTGTTACGATACAAAACCGACAGGAAAGCAAAACTAAAGTGTACTTTATGGGACAAGTATGCTGAAGAAGTTGCAACTTATTTGGTTGAAAAAATACTCCGCCTATCATCATTGTGATTCAATTTGCCAAAATTAAACAATGGATGGGTATGCACTTAAATATCACATTATATTTAGTTTGGTTGAAACAATACTCAAGCTTATTATTAATTAGTAATGTTTAATCAATGATTTGAATTTCTATATTCACTAGGCGAAAACACATTATCGTCATCACTATATTCCACCAGAGTGTTTCTTGGTGAAGCTCTTGATGAAGCTAAGGCATTCAAAGACAAGTTCGTGTGTTGTACTTCTTATTTCATTTTTTTTTAAGGGTTAGCAAACTTATAGTAATAGATTGTCCAACTTCAAACTAACATTCCAAACTTGATTATTTCATTTTCAGGCTTAACAAAAATTAAGAAGATTGTAATACCTCAATATTTACACAATTGGAATCTCAAACTTCTACCTCTTTGTGTGATGAATTTCTTAAACTAAATGACAGAAAAACGTTCGATGAGATACGTGATATCACTAAGGTACTTTTGAGATTAATAAACTAAGCAATTTGTCTTCAACTTATACTTTTGACCTAAAATTTTAATGCTACAGGCTACCTATTGCATTACACTGGCTACCATCGTGTGTGTCCCTTTTAATTATCCCTTTTAGGGTTGACATAGTGGTAAATAAAATGTGCATCAATATTGTGCACAGGTTTAAAATTCAGGTTCGAGTAGTTGATGGTAGTGGAAGTGCATCGTTTGTGATGTTTGATAGGGAAGTTAAATCTATTGTGCTTAAGTCTGCTTCTGATGTAAATGCGTCACTCACAAATGTATGTTATTTTACAACAAAGTAAAACTTATTTTATTAGCCTATCAGCAAAGTAATTATTAACTTATTTGATTTTAAATTGAAATTTATAGATTATTGATGGTGAGACCTATCCTGAAGATCTGAATGTTAGAAAATGATAATGGGTTTGACAAAGATGATTACAAGATGAACAATGAATCTTCTAGGCGTGTTTGGACACTTTCCCAAAAGCAATATTCCTACCCTACACTGAGCACGGGTTACAAGGAATCCACTTCCGAGATACAAAGAAGAACAACGAAGATCACGCTCGTTATGAAATTCGTAGAATGAGAATAAGAAATAAGAATTTGATGCAATGAAGAAAACTTGTGCTTATGGAACTTTGAGAGAGATTCTCTGGTTTCTTTTCATTCACATATATATCATATGATCATTAGAGCCTTTGCAACGTTTATAAAGAAGCAAAAACACGGCAATAACCGTCACTCGAAAACCCGCAAAACAAACGAAGCAAACAGGGAGCTTGCGCTCCTCAAAGGAGCGAGCGCTCCTCCTCCCGTTTCTTCACTTCGCGTTTGTAAACTGAGTTCCTGCCGATTTTGTGCGAACGCTCCATCCGAGCGAGCGCTCTTCCACTAATGCATCATGTACATTAATCAACTCTAATACACACGTTACTCTAAGTCACGACACCTTATCCTATATGACTTAATGTAACGAAACATGAAAACCAACACTCCGATACTCTAAATATCCAACAATCCTCCCCCATTTAGAGTATCTAATTGTATAATTAGCACATACATCATTAGCAACAAATACATCTCATGCATAAATGAAAGTGTATAAAACTTGAACTTCCATATAGTACAGTACACATTCCAAGTATCCGTATCCAATTGGTGTCGATAACGATTGAACCAATTTCAATACATAATGGAAACCCAGAGATACTATACACACAAGATAAATTACTTAAACTCATTATAAACTGACACATAAAGCCTTGTGTCCATATCTATTCATAAGTGTATCAAAGCTATGCCCCAGTAGCTCCTTGAAGCGGCTAAACTTCACACTTACATAGGTAGATCTCTAAAATACATGCTACTGTGAAAAGCACAAACAAGAGACCTATTAAGTTATACAACCTCCTTATACAACACAGTGATAGAACTACAACCAAGGATGAATAAAAGTTCTACAATCATCCAAATGAAGAAATTAATCTTATTGAACTTAGGACCCAACGTCATATTGGGCGTTAAGTTAAGATTCCCTCATTCGTGATTCTTGAGGGGCTCCAATCCAAAACCGATTGCCATCCTCTTTACATTATCTCTAGCCAAGGCCTTTGTAAAACAATCCGCTAGATTATACGTTGTACGTACATAGTCAACAGTGATAACACTATCCTTGATAAGTCCTTGGATGTAACTATGCCGCACACCAATGTGTCTTGACTTACCGTTATATACTTGACTATATGCTCTTGCTAAAGCAGCATCGTTGTCACAATGAATCGCTATCGGCGATATCGGTTTTGGCAACAAAGGAATCTCAATCATGAGATTTTTTAACCACTCCGCCTCTTTACTTGCGAAAGACAAAGCGATAAACTCCGGAGTCATGGAGGAATCCGCTATACAAGTTTGTTTCTTGGAAGCCCAAGAAATCGCACCTCCTCCAAGTAGAAATACCCATCCACTTGTAGAAGAATGATCCTCTTTATTAGAGATCCAACTTGCATCAGAATACCCTTCTAAAACCGAAGGATATCCACTGTAGGATAAACCATAGTCCTTGGTTTTCCCCAAATACCTTAAGACACGACGAATAGCTTGCCAATGTTGCATACTAGGATTACTAGTATACCTACTTAGTTTGCCTACCGCAAATGCGATATCCGGCCTAGTACTCGTCATAGCATACATCAAACATCCAATCACCCTCGCGTACTCAAGTTGAGACACGGCACTACCTTCATTAGGTAATAATTTTTCACTAGGATCCGTTGGTGTTGATACAAAAGAGCAACCACTAACATCAAATTTCTTAAGAATCTTTTCGATGTAGTGAGATTGAGACAAACTCAATTTACCTTTGCTTCTTTTAATTCTAATGCCTAGAATGACATCCGCCTCCCCCAAATCTTTCATTGAGAACTTAGACGAAAGAAAAGATTTAGTCCACTCAACTTGGGATAAATCAGTTCCAAATATTAACATGTCATCTACATATAAGCAAATCATTACACCATGACCATTGTCATCAAATTTGCTATATACACACTTGTCTGAATTATTCAATTTGAAACCGTTAGACAACACTACCTCATCAAACTTTTGATGCCATTGCTTAGGTGCTTGTTTTAGCCCATACAAAGATCTAATTAACTTGCAAACTTTTTGTTCTTGACCTTTGACAACAAACCCAACCGGTTGTCTCATGTAAACCTCCTCATCTAACTCTCCATTCAAGAATGCGGTCTTGACATCCATTTGATGGGTCACGAGATTATGAATTGCCGCAAGAGCAATCAATAACCTTATAGTGGAGATTCGAGCTACGGGTGCATATGTATCGAAATAATCGATACCTGGCTTTTGGGAAAAGCCTTGTGCCACTAACCGGGCTTTGAACTTGTCAATAGTACCATCGACTTTCATTTTCTTCTTGAAAATCCATTTACACCCTATTGGTTTACATTTAGGAGGTAGATCCGCTAGAACCCATGTGTTATTCCCCATGATCGAGTCCATTTCATCATCAATAGCTTCCTTCCAAAATGGAGCATCTTGAGACTTCATGGCCTCATCATATGTTAAAGGATCCCCTTCCACATTATAAACATATGGAAACTTAGTTAAAACACTATCTCTTGATCCCTCAACCAAATATACATGAAAATCCGGGCCAAAGGATTTCTCTTTCCTAGCCCGTTTACTTCTCCTAGGTTGTGACGATGTAGATGCAACATTCTCATCTAGAATTTGTTCATCTAACTCTTGATCATTAGTTTGATCAATTTCTTGAATTTCGGTACTTGGAGTTATATCCTTTGGTCTAGGAACCGATGAATATCTATTTTCATCAAAAATAGCATCTCTAGACTCCACAATAGTGTGAACCGACCAAAAGTCGTTTTGTTCTATAACATAGAACCTATAGGATTTGCTATGAACAGCATACCCTATAAAGATGCATTCAACTCCTCTTTCACCTAACTTTTTACGTTTAGGTTCCGGCACTTTAACTATTGCCCTGCATCCCCAAACTCTAATATAACTTAGATTTGGTTTTCTTTTGTACCATAATTCATAAGGGGTTACTTTGTTCTTTTTCATTGGAACACGATTCAAAATGTAACAAGCAGTTAAAACCGCTTCACCCCAAAATCCATCACTCAAACCAGAATAGGATAACATAGAATTTACCATTTCTTGTAAAGTTCTATTCTTTCTTTCTGCTATACCATTTTGTTGTGGTGTATAAGCCGCGGTTGTTTCATGTATTATTCCTAAAGCTTGGAAATAACTAGGATTATGAAATTCACCACCTCTATCGGTTCTAAATCGTTTAACCTTGTCACTTAATTGCGATTCCACTTGATTTTTATAGATCTCAAATTTATCTAGGGCTTCATCTTTAGTGGACAACAAATATACATAACAAAACCGTGAATAATCATCTATAAATGTTATTATATATTTCTTGTTTCCTAAAGACGGTGTACTATGAAAATCACAAAGATCACTATGTACAAGATCAAGCAATTTAGTATCTCTTTCCACATTATTAGGAAAAGAACTCCTGGTTATTTTTGTTAACATGCATGTCGTACACTTCTCAATACTTGGATCAAAGGAAGGAATTAAATCATCCTTAGCCATAGAATATAACTTTCTATAATTAACATGACCAAGTCTTAAATGCCAAAGAGAAGAATTGTCATTAATAACACACACATTGTTAACTAAAGCATTCGACATGCTAAGTTTAAACATACCATTACAAAGATAACCAAGACCAACAAACAAACCACCTTTAGATAAAATAAACTTGTCCGACTCAAAGACCATTTTAAACCCTATACGATTCGGGATAGCTCCCGTATACAAGATTACGCCTAAGTTCCGGAGCAAATACAACATCTCTTAACACTAGAGATTTTCCGGAACTAAAGACTAACTCTACGGCCTGTTCTCCCCGGCTTATTTTCGGTTCGGTCCGCCCGTTCAATTCGGTTCGGTTCATCCGTTCACTCGGTTCGCTTCGGTTCGCTTCAATTCGGTTCGGTTCGGTTCGCTTCCTAAATGATAATCATTACTATTAATTAGCTATAATTTAATTCGGTTCGGTTCGATTCGGTTCAATCCGTTCGGTTCAATTCAGTTCAATTCAGTTCAGTTCAATTCAGTTCAGTTCAATTCAGTTCAGTTCAGTAGTTTTATGCCGAAGAGAACAGGCCCTACTTGTCCTACACCAAGAACTTGAGCTGTAGAGTCGTTGCCCATGTATAGAACTTCTCCATTGTCCACCTCCTTGAAGGTTTTAAATGAAGACCGCTCCTTGCACACATGCCTTGAAGCTCCCGAATCAATATACCATGAACAATCATCCTGTACACAAAAGATTTCAGAAATCGTACACACATAATTCAAACCCGAATTACATGCAAATTGTGCACAAGTACCTTGTTTGGCTTGGGATTGGCTAGACTCGCCTTTCCCTCCACCTTGCTCATTCCTTTTGTTCATCTTCTTCTTCCAAAGGAAGCAATCCTTCTTGAAGTGTCTGGGCTTGCCACACACCCAACAACCACGTTGTTGACCAACTCCACCATTCTTAGGCTTTTTGGAATTGTAGCCTTTGGTGTAATTGTTAGCTCTCTTCTTAAGATTTGAGTCTTTGGACTTTCCATCCTCCACCATGTTAATGGTAGAAGAATTAGGATTTACCTCCTTTTGTCCATCTTGAACCCGAATGCCCTCTTCAATCCGAAGATGAGCACCCAATTGTTCCATATTCATATCATCTTTACTATGTTTAAGAGTATTCCTAACATCCTTCCAACTTGGTGGTAATTTGTCAACTATTGAAGATACAATAAATGTCTCATCCATACTAATAATGTGTTGACTAAGTGAGGGTCAATCTAATAGAGATGGATTTATTTAATTATTTCTTATGTTAGTTAGAAACCCCTGTTTCCGATAGAATATCAATTAACCATAACCTTGTGGCATAAGTTAGAAAAGTCCTTGATAATTTACATCTTTGAATGGATATATCTGAAAAAATAATTCAATATATGGAAGTTTTTTATATTGAAAATAACATAACCCCACTTTCTACTTCGTCTTTTTAGTTGTATTTAAGGGAAAAAACAAGCATAGTTAGAGTTCTTATATAGAGGTATATGATACCAAGCTAAGCTTGGCCTAGTCGTTGGGATTGTGTCTTCCAACATTGATGTTGGGGGTTCAATTCCCACTAGGGGCACTTTGAGGGTAGGGATTTCCCTTATCCTCCCCCTTTACTCTCAGAGTATTTAGCCCGCTAACCCAGACCGATTGACCAGTGCAAGGATCCGGTTCGGTAGGGCAAAAGCATGTCATGTGTTGTCACATGTACTCCACTCTCCCCCCACATAATCAAATGAGACATAGTAAATAATAAAAATGTGTGTTTTTAGATTCGAACCCATAATTATTTGAGATACAAATGCACTAACCAACTACTCTATAATCTCATGTTGGTCTTTGTGGATTAACGTTAAGAATTTCCACCTGAAACCGACACGACTTTACACATTTAACTTAAAATTGGACTTTGATGCATAATTTGAAAGTTACAAATTAGAATAATTAACTTTTATATATTAGGAAGTGGGACTTTCTCGATCCCAACGAGTTTGATAGAGTAAAGAGACGACGATTGAGACGGTCATCGTGATAGTGAAGAACAAGGTGTTGATTTGAAGAAGAGTTGATGAAAGGGGTGGATGAAATAAAATTGTTACAACAGAGATAGAAAGCGGGAATTTAGCGGAGTATATGAGAGAAAACCATGACTTAACACACTAATTTTAACCGTAAAAGGTACTTGATGGGTGCATAGGGAGGTGCTTTTAGCCATTAGCATATCTAAAGGGACTATAGATTGTAGAATGTAGCCCACATAGCAACTAGTAAGTGAATTTTTCTGAAAACAATATAAGCCATTTCAAAGCGACGAGAAAATCATACATTCCTAAACAAAAAGGGGAATTTTGGGGTTGTCCAACATTACTTCCTATCAACGAAACTCAAGATGCAATACAGAATCAGAGTTTTTTCTCATGAAATCATTGTGTGAGGTTCATAACAAGCAGGTACCATTTGCATCAACTACATTGCCTTGTGTAGTTGTGTGATGCTCTACAAATACCATATGCATATGCTCTAATGCTCTGTAATGAGAAGGTAAAACACTAAAAAATTGGTACGATGCACAAAAGCTGGTTGTATGAAAGCTGCAATTTCTTGCTCAATTCTGTGACAAAGACAATGTAGGGTTCAGATCAAGCAACTCTGATTCACCATTCCAGCATCCGCGGTGGTTCCCTATATTCATGTACATATGGTGAATGTACCTCAAACTATTTGAAGCCGGCCACCAAATAGTAAATAGGGGGCTAACTTGTCTTTGCTCTCTTCCATACTATAACAGTACCACCTGAATCAGATGAAGCCAGCAAGTTCTCTCCACTGTTCCATGTGATTCCTATTACTGCTGAACTATGACCCTGTAATAGATATGGTTCCTTGAGATAGAGTACTGGATCTTTGTTGAAAACAATAGAAGAATTTAGTTTACCTGCAGCTTATTTACACAAGTATGCCTTGGCCGAGTCAAGTCATAGAAGTACACATTTGAGTCCTCACTTCCAGCAACTTCATCCATACAATGCAAGAGTCAGCAGGCATATAAAACAAATCAAAACTAGACTGCCATAACAATTGCAGTAATAAAATTCACTAATCACAGAAAATATTTGCTAATCCACAGCTTGCATTAACACCCAGAGAAAATGACTTGGATGTTCAACAGAGTCATAATTTCACTTTAACATCTATCACAGTATAGACAAACTTAAATCAGCCTCAAAGCTCAAAAGATGATGGTAATAGAACAATAAGTTAAAAGGAATTTCCGTCCAAGACTTAATGACGATTCATTCTCAATCTAGATAAAGTCTATATCGGTCTGATAGGAATGAACCAAAACGATCATCAGCTAAAAGGCAAAATGATAACACTACATTTCAGATGAACATGAAATATTGAAGGGTAGATGCAGAAAGTTCTTTAGTGAACAGCACAAATACTCCACTCAGGACTCAAAGGTCTAACTTAAGCTTAAATTGCCCAAGTAATCAAACAAGAAAAAAGAAGCAAAGGAGGAAAACGAACCTATGAACTCCCCCTTCTCAAGGGATAATAAAGGGCAGAAAGAAGCTCGGATCCTATGCACTCTTGGGGTCAATTTGAGAGCGCAACGCAGTGTCAAATATCCTTTTACCTCCAAGGCAACACTGCACAAGAGTAATGATCATTTCCACAGACCCAAACATCTCCACAAGCTCAAATTAGGTAAACTGATTATTCTAAATTGTTGTCATCCAAACCTGAAGAACGCCAAACTTCCATCTTGAGTGCATGTCAGCAGAACTGGACCACGTGCCAGCAAAGAAAACGTTCGATACTGCACTACTGAGACTGGGGACTTACGTTTGCTTCCATTCCGATTTCGATGCACACGAGATAAAGCTCCATAGCGAGAGTCCATACCTACAGTATATATACATCCCTGCAAACATCATCCAGCTGAACAACATTCATGAAAAAGACAAAGAACCCTCCTAGGAACTGCAATAGCAAATTCGGTGTAAACAGGACTACCTGAGCATCACCACAAAAAAGCAGTTGGCCAGTATGATCATGGTCCATTGCAGTAACCTCATCATCAAGAACCTGTTTATGGATCAATCGACCAGTACTAAAATTATAGACCTGCAATAGCAAAATAACCACAATGCTGATGTCAAGGAATCCAGGATGGTAACAAGCACTGGTGAAGAGAACATTATCATCCATTAAGTTTCCAAATGCTCTGAGTCAAGTATTTACTAACAAATAGCAACAGTGTCATTTTTGCCACCTTAGTTGGGTGCAATTGAAACATCGTAGATAACTCACATTAATTTCCTTCTTAGCATTCCCCACTGAAAGAAAGTTATTGTTTACCTGCATTAAGCGACATAAAGTAAGATAACAGCCAACATAATATTGTTGAAAGAGTATAATTATCTAGGCTTGTTTATCAACATCTCCAAACAGGCAACCAACAAAGACCAAAGAAGCACATAACAGTAATGTGAATTTAACAAAGAAAAAGGAGACAGGCAAAGAATTGAAGTTACATATGCAAAGGAACAATGTAACTGAAAAACAGAATAACCATATATATTAAAAGGACACTTACAGGGTGAAAACGTATACACCATTGCAATGAGACTCCATAAATAACCCGAATGCACACACCTTTAGATATGTCCCACACTCTCACAGTTTTATCAAGTGATGCTGAAGCAATGTACTGGTTGTTCGCTGTGAAGTCAAAATCTGGACAAATGGGAAAAAATTCATCTCAGTTCCACACACAATTTAAGATTTGACAAATCACTTCAACCACTTATTTATGGCCTGCATATGTAGTTATAGCCTCCAACACGCAGCATTTACTGAGCTAAAAAAATCAGTGGGCCTCATTGCATATTCTCTTTGCTCAGAGAATCTGCTATTGAAGCACAAATTTTATCAGTTGTAAGAAGATATAATAGCCATTTTATGCAGTAAACTCCACATAAACCATTGGAAGAAAGAAAATTGCAACTCTATCCACAGCAACCCTTCCACCCTTCACACGAAAATCATTGGTCGAGTTCTATGAGACCAAGTCTACGCAAAGCTGATTTGGGGAATCCAGGAAGGAAGACTATAAAATTCATTCAACACAAGTAAAAGACTGGAGAATCAGTACCAGTTCACTTAACCTGTGACATCTTTTGAATGCCCTATCAGTTGCTTTGTAACTGTAGGAGGGTCTGAGACACTGCAGACTGTCAGAGATCCATCAGCTGCTCCATATGCAAGCAAATCAGAACTCATGTGCCCGAACTTCAATACAGTTACTGCAAGAAAGACCAGTAAGCTAAAATCATATAATTAACTACTGTACTTCAGACTTAAATAGAACATAAGAGCAATAATCACCTGCAACTTTGCATTGATCAAAGATACAATGCATTCCAACAAAAGAATAAGCCGGTTCAGCTTTCTTCCGTGGGCGGTCAAAGCGATTGTCATTGTCACTTGTATTGGAGCCAAAACTATTTCTTGCTTGGCTACTATTTCGCAGGTCCTGCAATCACAATTAATATGCAATTTCTATAAATATGTATAAGAGGATCAACAAGGCGCAATTTCCAGTTTCTATCCCACAATTTTGTGCGTTTGAACTTTGAAGTCCTGATTTATCCTAGATGTGCCCAATCTACGTTTTAAAATAAATTTGACGCTCATTGTGCATGTATTGTGAGGCACTAGATGAAAGATTTGATGATTACCAGATACAAGTTCTGGAACCAAAAACATGATTGCAGTAGTGAGTGGAGAAAACCAACTGCCTTTCCTTATTCCTCTTTTCTCAACCAATAAAGAATGTCAAGCAAACAGTTCTGATACCACTACCCAGGAAACGTAGAAGGTTGTTGAAATTTTTTTATTTTCCAGATCTCACGATTTTCAGCAAGTCATACCTCAATAATAGGCAATAAAAAAGGGAAAAGTAAAAGGGTGATAACATGCACGTACCCTGCTGGAGCTCAAGCTGTCTACCTCGAACAAAAGGGAGAGTGGACCTGGAGATGCAGCCCATCGTCCACTGATGCATCAACCAGTAAATGAACCTGACGTCAGAATTGTGTGAAACATGAATTCTAACACTAGTAAATCAAACATGGCATGCTTCATTTAAGTAAAGGCAAAATAGTGAGGTCAGAAAGGAGCGGTAGGGGTAAGTACAATTTCTAAAGCTGACTTATGATTTACTATAGATGAGGGAGGAGAAAGACAATGATTCTCAATATCAAGGTTATATGTCAGCCTCTCTGTAAATCGACATCTCAAGATTAAGCCAGTTCAAATAAAACACTCTAACTTAGCAAACACTGGTAGGATGCTAAATTCACGAACCTTTGATTAGGAGTACTTGAATGACTTTGCAAAAGGAGGCTCTCCCAATTTCGAGGTCTGTCGATAAAATTACGATACGCCACATAACCTTTACCATTACATCTCCAATCCTACAATGCAAACACAGAGGAAAAGAATATAAATAAATAGATACATGAACAGCTTTCATCAGCTTGATGTGTCAATAATAAGATTCAAAGTGTGTACACCAATAATCACAAACCAAAAATTTTAATATCGACAATTATTTAACCAACTCAACCTATATATATTACCTTATTGCACGTTTCCTCATTAAAACACGACGTTTTCTTCATAAAGGAAACAAAAAACTGTAGCATCACTGAAACAAAAAATATCTACATTCTAATGGCAGATTGAACTAACTAAATGCATAATTGCATTAGCATGGAAGAGAAACACCACCTCGAATTGCGTTCAAGATAACAATTAAAAATTAATTTCATACAGAAAAAGAAGAACTGAATAATTCAACCCTCCGGTTGAACTATGCCTTGAATAAATTATTTGGCGCTAGGATTAAATCTTATAATTAACTTCTGCCTCCATATTCTAAAATCTGTACTCTCTCCTAAACCTAATAAAATTGTTTCTCCTGTGCTGTGGATGTAGCTAACACATCATAAGTGAACCACGTTATTTTTTGTATCGATTGTTCTTCAATTCTTTGTTGCTTTATTACTTTCGTTACAAGTTACAACACCTCCCTAAACAACCAAATCACTAGAAAATGACTAACCATCTAGATCAAATAATCAACCAGAGAAAAATCGGTCTAACAAAAGCAACCAATTCATATATCCAAAATTTGACGCAATCAAATCAAATCAAACGAAAAAACGCACAGATTACAGACTAATTGAACTCAATTAAAAGAAAATAAACAAGAGATTCATACAATTCTGCGATGAACACCAGATTGAGCCTTGCGATGAAGGAGAAGGCGGCGAATTCCAATGTAATCGAGATCAGAATCAGCGACAATTGGCTGAAGTAAGCAACTAAAGAGCTCTGGATCTATCTCTTCATTCTTCTTCTCTTCATTCTCTCTCCTAATTTCTCTATCTTCTTCTTCTTCCTGTTGTTCAGGAATTTCTTTCGCCTCTTTCTCAGTTTGTTCGAGTTGATGTGGTTTCTCTGCCTGAGAAGCCATTGTTAGGAATTTTCCGGAAACTTATTCTTCATCTGAAGAAGATGAAGATTGAAGATGAAGATTGAAGATGATGATGGTGAAGAAATGAAATGAAGCCTCGTTTTTTTTTATGTATGATTGTTTGTTGAATAACAGACACTGTTGTAAATATTCGTTGGGAGAATTTGTTGAGTTGCAGAATTATTGATAGAAATTGATGAAAAAGACAGGAAGCTTTCAATTGCTGATTTCGGTAATGGTAACCATAGACTGTGTACAGTAATTATTTGCACGTGGCGGGTGTAGGTAGACTGGTAGGGGGTAATTATTGTTTTCCCTTTTCATTTATTTTTTCCTTTTTTTTTTTAAGCCAGAAAGAAAAAACTGTAGAGAACCCACATTAGCGCCACTCCTAAAGATCCTTACGGATGATCTTGGAAAAAAGAATATCGGGAGATTCAAACCAATAACAGAGATTAGTAGTGGAATGGCCACGATTCACATCCATCGGCCGGCAATAGATAATTACCTTCTAAAAACATGCCGAATATTATAATTATCAAACTTTCTCAGATCCTCCGCTGCATCGTTAATAAGAGCATTAATAGGCCAGGGAATTTTCCAGATTCTTTTAATAGCTTGAATAACCGAGAGATTATCACCCTCAATAGTAATATTATTAGCCCCCGAGAAAGAGAGCTCCCCTAATACCTTCTCTGACCCCAAGGCTCAAAGAACTAAAATAGAATTATTATCAAGAATGGCGTTAGCACCACTAAGCAAAAGATTCCCCACATCATTTCTAATAACAAAGCCATATGTTCGCGCTACCATTCTACAACTTGGAACCATCAAAATTAAGTTTAACAAAATCAAGAGGAGGGGGGGACCAAATAATGTTAGGCCTAGGCTTTTTAGATTCTTTAGCAACTTGTTGACTATAACTAGGGATGGCAATGGATCCTGGACCCGGCCCGTATCCGTGGATCTGGATCCGTTTTTGCGGATCTGGTTCCTAAAATTTCGCACCGTTGGATCCGGCCTGCCCCGGGGTCCTATTCTCAACTTGCGGATCCGGGTCCGGATCTGGTTCTAGACCCGGATCCGCAGACCCGTTTTTTTAAAAATTAGTTGGGTTGGGCTTTTATGCCTCTGCCTCTCTCATTCTAATTCTAAAACGTTTCATGGTAAGTCAATCTCCATTGCGGCGCCTTTCCAGTACTTCATAGTTCACTCCCTATACCCTAGCTCCCGCCAGCCACCACGCCTCTCCTTCACTCCCTCACTGACCGCACTGTCCACCGCACATCAGCAACATCTCCATTGCGGTACCTCTCCTTTCCATTCGGCAACGTCTCCTTCATTCCGGCGTCGGAATTTTGAGACATAAATTTTCAGATTCTTCAACTTCATATCTTGCGTCACCCCCCTCTATCTTGTTATTCGAACACCTGACCACCAAGGAACCGCCGCACCACTAGCGGCAACCAACGATGCCTCTCTCGAGTTTGCTTTGGTTTTGTTTGTAGTTTTCGTTTTCATGTTGTTCTTGTTTCGATTCTGTTGCTGCAATTGTGTAGTATAATTTGAGATAATATGTTGATTTCAATATTTTAGTAATTTGTTGATCTAATATTTGTTTTGTTTTGATTTTGCTGCTGCAATTGTGGTCTGTGGAGTAGAATTTGTGTGGATTTCTGGATTTAAATTTTGTGGTAAAGTGGTTAAATTGTGAAAAACCAATTAGACTATTAAAGATCCGTTTTGGACCCGGATCCGTCGGATCTGGATCCGGGTCCAACTTTTTAAGACCCGCTGGATCCGGGTCGGATCTGGATCTATCGTCTGAAAACGGAACTGGATCCGGGTCCACCTGGACCCGGTCCAGATCCGACCCGTTGACATCCCTAAGTCTATAACCCAAATTGGAAAAATTAGAGTAGGAACAATCTAGATTATGCATATAAGCTTTAATCATAGCCCCTAGTTTGGCTGGAGAAAAGCTTTCTTGACGAAAGGTGATACTATTTCTAGCATACCAAATGAACCACCAAACAATAGCATAGAAATTGAGATTCTTAAGAGTCAAACAAGACTTAAGATTGCAAAAGTACTCAATGAAAGAGAGATCATTATTATCAATAGGAAGGGGGGAAAAATTCCCATTGACATTAACTATTTCCAAAACATCATGCATAAAAGGACAGTCAAGAAATAAGTGATGGTCATCTTCAGAGTGGAAGTTACAAAAAGCACACTCTAAAGGAAGGAAAATATGACTCATTTCTAACCTCTTTTTAGTAGGAAGACCATTATGACAAATTTTCCACAAAAAGAATTTAATCTTGGGTGGAATAGACAAACCCCAAATCCAAGCAAAATTAACCTGGTTGGGCGGATCTAAGCCGTACCCTTGAAGCACAGCAGCACCTGATTTAACCGAATATTCTCCATCTGCAGTAAGACCCCAAAAAATCCTATCTGCCATTTCATTAGAAGGGATAAAAAATTTTAGAATATCATCCACTACATTAATCGGAACATAATTTAAGAGAAGTTCTTTATTCCATTGAGCAGCATCTGTTATGCAAAAATTAACCATCAACTCCTCTGACCCAATAATAGGGGAGTACTTCTTGTTAATAGGGTGATTAAACACCCAATTGTCGTTCCAAAACAAGATATTCTCCCCATTCCCCACCACCCATCTAAAACCTTGCTTAAAAGGTGTACGAAGCGTCATTAGTTTACGCCATTGCCAAGAGACATTAGCTTTAGTTTTATAAGAGAATAAGTTGTCTTGTTTTAAATATTTTTGCTTAACAAGTTTGACCCATAAATTATTAGGCATCCTAATTATTTTCCAAAGAAGTTTAAACTGAAGAGCTAAATTATCAATTTTAGCTTTTCTCAACCCCAGTCCACCAAATTTTTTAGGTTTACAAATCTTATCCCAACCTATCAAGTTAGGAGCTTTAGAATTCGGATCTTTATTCCAAAGAAAATTCCTATATTTTTTATCCAAAGAAGAGAGGATATAAGGAGGGTGAGTAAAACTTTGCATTTGGAAGCTAGCTTTAGAAGCCAGATTAGATTGAATTAAAATAGCTCTACCTGCTTAAGATAGAGAATTGGCTCTCCACTTGGTAAGCTGAGAGGAGACTTTTTCTTGAATAGAACTAAAAGTTGCATTTGTGACCTTGCTACTGACGATTGGGCAACCCAAATAGTTACCTAGTGATAGAGAATCATCCATCTGGAGAATATTCTGAAAAACACTCAATAATTCAGCTGGGGTATTTGTAGTACATTGAAAAACAGACTTATGAAAATTGACAAGTTGGCCTGACATTGAGCAGTACTTGTTAAGAATAGATTTTATAGCATGACAACTTTCTACTTTAGCTATTGCAAAAATCATTGTATCATCCGCAAAAGTTAAAAAAGGAATGTTAATTCTAGAATGACGAAGAGTAACCCCTATCAATCCAGAATCTATAGAACTAGCTTGAAACAGTTGACGAGCTAAAATTTCTACACATAAAATAAAAATGTAAGGAGAAAGAGGATCTCCTTGACGAATACCTCTAGAAGGAAAGAACATATCTCCAGGAATACCATTTACCAAAACAGAACAGGACACAATCGTAATGCATTGATGGAGCCAATTAATCCATTTCTCACAAAAGCCCAATATCTTAAAAGTTGCAAAAATAAAGCTCCACTCTAGTCTATCATAAGCTTTTTCCATATCTAATTTAATAGCTAACCACCCTTCTCTTCCTTTTTTATTCTTAAAGGAGTGAAAAACTTCATGAGCTAATAAAATATTATCTTGAATTAGTCTTTCAGGGACAAAAGCCCCTTGTAAAGGATGAATAATCCGACCCAAACCTACTTTCAATCTATTAGCCATAATTTTTGAAATAATTTAATAAATAGTTGAGCAAAGACTAATAGGTCGAAAATGATTTGGGTTAGAAGGAGCTTCAATTTTAGGAATTAGAGTGATAAAAATATGATTAATTTCTTTTATAATTTTTCCTGAGTGAAAAAAGGCTTTAATAGCCCTATACACTGAGTTTCCCACAAGAGTCCAATACTTTTGATAGAAGAAAGGAGTAAAACCATCTGGACCCGGGGATTTATCCGGCGCTAGATCAAATAGAGCAGATTTGACTTCTTCTATCGATATATCAGCACATAAGTCTAAATTATCATTTTCAGAAATTATACACTCTAATAAAGAAAGATCAAAGTCATAATTAAAACAACAATCCATATTCTTAGTAAATCTTTTCTTAAACGCATTAGTAATACATTCTTCTACTAATTTTGGTTGAGAAACTAAATGATCAGACGGATCTTTAATAGAAGTGATTAAATTACGATTTCGTCTAATGGAAGCACACGCATGATAATACTTTGTGTTTGCATCCCCAAATTTTAAATTATTAGACTTAGCCTTGATTTTCCAATAAGAGTCTTGAAAACTTAACAATTTTGTTTGCTTAGCCAAAAATAAATTTTGTTGTCTAATTAGTTGAGGGCAATCATTATGCTCTAGTAATTGATTTTGAATTCTAGCCAGCTTTGCTTCAACGTTACTTAATTGTCTAGCTATATTGCCAAATCTGGTAGTGACCCAAGATTTAGCCTTTTCCTTTAAGAGTTTACACTTCCTTGTTAAACAATACATGTTTGAACCTTGAAACTTTTGACACCAAGTTTTCTTGATTAAAACATCAAAATCCTTTCGAGTTGACCATAATTTATCAAATTTAAATGGGGGAGCTTTTAGATTACTATGGGTTTTGATTTCCAATGATATAGGACAGTGATCAGAAGAAGTGAAAAGATGATGGATAATTTTTGCATTTGGGAAGGCATTTAGCCAACTTATACTCGTAGCCCCCTTATCTAACCTTTCCAAAAATATTATTTGAACCACTTCTTGTTTTTCGCCAAGTATATGGATTCCCTTCAAAAGGGAGTTCTATGCATTCGATAGCAGAGTAGAAATAATTCATAATAGCTAATATGGAAAATCTAAATTCAGCCCCACCTAATTTATCTAAATGGGAACTTAACTCATTGAAGTCACCTAATATAATGAAAGGGCTTTCAAGCATTCTAATAAAATCAATTAATTCATCCCAAAATTCATACTTCATATTATAATTGGGAGGAGCATAGATGAAAATAGCAATAAAGCTAAAATTAATGGTAAATAGCTCAATTTTACAGGCCCAAAAACAAGAAGCTTTACTAATGGGTGATAGAACAAAAGGATTACAACTATCATTCTTCCACATGATTCACATCCCCCCTACTAACCCCATTGACGGAAGGAAGTCAAAATGAGTGAAGCCACAGTACCTAACACTTCCCTCAGAGGGAGGATTTGGCACTTTAGTCTCACATAGCATCATGATTTTTACTTTATTAGAAATACAAAAAACTTTCACTTCTTCCATAGCTAAAGGCCTCTTCGAACCTCTTATATTCCAACTACTGATAATCATAAAACATAGACATTTGGAAGGCAAGACTTGACTAAGTCCCGCCCCTTGCCAGATCTAATAACAATTATTTTCTCCAAACAGACGTTACATGATAAAAAAAATTCAGATTAGCAAGATCTCTGATATGGAAAAACATCCATAGGATATTAAATGATAGCATTACATAATGAATAACAGACAAACTGTATATGTTCATCGAAAAAAGAATAATAGCTTGCAAAAAGACAGTGCAGTTTTCTTTAATAGCTTTCTGTTGCACAAAATAGCCAAGGCCTTCTATTGGCACACGGTGACAAAAACAATATTCTCCATTCCAATAGCTTCTGGGGCCTATAATGGAGTAAAAAATTCCAATCCAATAGCTTCTGTAGCCTAAATCGGAGTTTTTATTAAAGAAAAGATTTTTGAGAAACAACCAACGAAATCCAATCCAATAACTTATGTAGTCTAGCTTGGATTTCGCTAAATTGGACAAAAAAGGAGCAATCACTCCAAAATCGGAGGTGACCATAACAAGCTGAGAATAGTTGAGAGCAAAACCAACCATAGCTATGGGGTAGAACCTTAACCAACATCCAAAAAATGGGCATACAAAAAATTCAAGAATCCAAAAATAGAAAATTATTTTAATCTTGTGAAGGAATTGAATTTCCTTCCTAGCTTGCAAGTTAATGACTAGATCATAAGAACTTGAAATTCTCACAATCGAACAAAGAAAATAAAACATCATACTAATTGGAAAGAAGATAAACATCTCACCAAATACTAAAAAGGAATATACTAATGAAAACTTTTCTAAAATTGGTAAAAACCATACCTTGCGGCTCACCTTACATGAACCTGCCTGAAGGACTTGAACAAAATAGCATTTAATGCTTGAAATTGAGAACCTTTTGTCTTCATTTTTGGATACCAAGTACGACTTATGAGCAACAAACCTATACCATTTCATAACCGAATCGCTATTTACCGTCCGTATTTACTTGAAATCGTCCGTATTTTTTTTCATTATATACCCCCCATGCCCCTCCCCCTTTCACCTCACTTTACCCTCTCCACTCTCACCAAACTTAAGCTCTCTCTCTCTCTACCATCAAGCACTAACACCACCACCACCTTCCGAACACCATCGCCGGCCGACCACCACCCACCACCGGAGCACCACCGACGCAAAATGTCCGATGAAGGACCGTCAACGCCGCCGGAACGAAATGTGGTAAGTTGGAAATTTTTTTTTTTTAAGTTGCCGGAAAATTTTTTTTGGCCACGGAGCGTGGTAACGGATCGAAAATCCGTTACCCCGGTGGAAGAAACGGATGTAAAACCCGTTGCTTCCACGTAACCAACGGACCAAAAATCCGTTGCCTCTGTGGAAGCAACGGAAAAGTCATCCGTTACCATGGTAACGGATCACTTTTCGGTACCACCACAGAGGTAACGTAGATCTGATCCGTTACCTCTGTGGTGGTAACGGAAAAGATATCCGTTACCAGAGGCGGTGGTAACGGATTTCCTATCCGTTGCCCCGCATTTTCGAAAAAAAAAATATTTTTGTTAGCCTCGTGTTTTCCGGCGAGGGGTTGGGGGAGGGAGTTTGGGTTTTTTTTTTATTTTTTTTTTTTTAAAATTTATGTTTTGTTTATGTTTGTAGTAATTTATTTTTTTTTAATAATTATATATTTATGTTTATTTAAAATATTTTATATTTGTTCCTAATTTATTTATTTATTTATTAATAATTTCTGTTTGAATTAAAAATAATAATTTGTGTTTATTTGGGTTTTTATAATTTATGTGAATAGTTAATTTGAATATATTAATTAAATGTTAATAGTTAATATGTTCCATTTAGTTAATATTTGATTTTCCGTCATAATTAGTATTGATTTTGTAATTAGCGAATAATAGTACATCCGTTTATGTTAATTTTGTTAACGAATATTTAGTTAATATTTTTTGATATTGTTTTCAAATATGTGAATAATATTATTGATTATATGTTGTCTAATTGAAAAAATGCTAAACATTATAGGCTTATTTGCCGGACTTTGGGGGGTGATTATATAGATTATAATCACATGTTTTATAATGAAACACTATGGGCCGAGAAAAAGGAACTACAAGATTGGGTTAAGAAAAGGGCAAATGAAATCGGGTTTGTGATGATTATTATGTCAAATCATAAACACGATCCTAGTGGACGAGAATATGTATATATGAAATGTAACCGGGCGCACCATATAGGGGTGAAGGTAGAGATCTTAGTGTAGCATACCGGGTAGCTACAAAGACAAAAGCCTCGTGGGTCAGAGCGGGAGTTAAGGTTGAGTATTTGGAGTACCCGGATCGAACCGGATGGGTGATCAAAGCGTAACGGGGGATTAGGGGCATGCACAATCATGAGTTCATTCATTACCCCGAGGGACATCGACCCATCGGCGGCCTTAGTCCGGCGGCAAAGGTATTCGCTCGCGATATGATAAAGTCGCACGTTAAGCCTCGCTAGTATAATGAAAGCCGTGAATGAAAAATTTCCCGATGATCATCCAAATATGAGACACTTGTACAACCCGAAGGAAAAGGATAGAAGGGAAGCAATGGATGGTAGAGACGTGATGCAACACTTCCTTCACCTTGCTCGAGAGAGCGACTACCTTCACTGGATTAGGCAAGACGAGGAGACAAATGCAATGACTGCAAGCATTCATGGTGCACCCTCGTTCGGCAAATATCCTCCGAACTTATCCACTTGTTGTTGGTATGGATGCAACATATAAAACCAACAAATATAACATGCCTTTTCTAGAGCTCATTGGGATGACGCCGTGCAACAAGAATTTTATGGTTGGGTATGCTCGATGGCCAACGAAACAGTGATAGTTATAATTGGGTGTTGGACAAGTTTAGGTTGCTTATTGGAGTGAATGTTGTCCCTGTTACACTCATTACCGACCGTGATTTAGGCCTTATGAAAGCGATCCGGGAAGTGTTTCCTAACTCTCGCACATTTGCTATGTAGATGGCATATCAACAAAGACGTGCGGGCTGAGAGTGAGTAACATCATGGTCAACACCGATGCGGGTCCGAGATTCGTGAGCCGAACTTGGTATCGGATAGTCAACGCGACCGACGAGAGGAGTTATGAGGCCGAGGTTGATAATATGAGAGATGTGTACGTAAAGTGGCCTAAAATAATCCAATACGTTGAAACAACTTGGCTTGTGTACAAAGAGAAGTTTGTGCGGGCATGGACGGACAATGTACTTCACCTTGGGAACACGTGCACTAGCCGAGTTGAAAGTGCACACTGCACCGAAGTCTTGGGTTTTTAGTAGCACAACTGCCTTGGACTCCATCTTTTCTATTGCTCACAAGTGAGATAGAAAATCGGGTGAAGAAGGTTGAGAATGATTTGGAGGAAAGTCGGCGTCGGCACGGAATATTATACAAGACTCGGGCATTGTATCAATTAAATGGTCGAGTCTCGCATTATTGTTTAGAACCATTCTTGCATGAGGAAAATCGTATGCGGGAGTTAGGCTACGAGGTATATCGGCGTTGCGGTTGCTCGTTGAGAACTACACATGCAATCCCCTGTGCATGCGCCATACGGAGACGATTGGAGGTGAACGAGAGTCTGTACCTGACAGACTTACATCCTTATTGGACTACTTTGATCATTGGTGATGGTGTCAACAACCCTGTGTTTGTATCTGAGGCAGCACAAGATTCTCAGTACTTCTTAGTAGGACTTGGCCCAGAGGGACAACTATATCTGTGTATCACTGTCCTTCCTTGGCGTGCTTCTGAATACACGGTGGGTCCAACTAACGAACTCGTAATTGCACATCTTGGTACCTTTCAGCATTATATTAGACTGGAGTTACTTCCCGGATCACCAGTACCACCTATTCATAACTTGTGGCATAACATGCATGAAGATAGTGTTGATGGTTGGGATCTGTTGTATGGTGTGCGACGCGCTTTATGGGATGAGTTACTCTCTTCTTAGTATATAGTACATAGTGCGATCTATTCATTGTAATATTTTATGTAATGTATTTGATATTAATTTATAATGTTGGATCATATTAATTTATAATGTTGGATCATAATAAGTTGCAATGATTCAAATTGAAATAATATGTTGCAATGATTCAAATTGAAACAATAGGTTGCAATGATTCAAATTGAAATAATAAATATCATCATAAAACCAAAGTCATATATACCTAACAAAGTAATATCATCAAAAAATGTAACTACATAATACACCCAAAGTAATATCATCAAAAAATGTTACTACATAATACACCCATACATAACTAATGGAATGAGAACATTGAAATGCAATGACTACATGTCATGATGATGCTCGTCCTCAGCAGCGTCCCGTGCCCGATCTAGACGCAATGCAGCATCCCAATCCCGAGCGAGGTCGGCCAACATCTCATATGCCAAAGAAGTGTTGGGTCGCCGGTCATTGTGCCGATCCTCCGTCAACGCTCTCGTGGCGTCAAAATGTCGGGCCATCCACCGCAAAAAGTCGATTAGTTATGTTATGTTATGTATCAATAATATAACATATAAAATAGTAAACAAATAAATGATTATATTGCGTACATAGTGGGTGTTTGAAGTGTTGGCCCGGGGCGGAATATGTGTCCTATCTGCGCAATGAATGAGGGTAGGATGGGAATATGTACAAAACCAATCCATGTACTCCCTCGAACACTCTCCGCGACGAGTAACCCGTCTCAACCGTGATACGTTGAGACCCCCAAAGCATATGGCGTGAACCGCGCCATGCGGACTCGGCCTACGAGACCGAGAATTGAACCTCATACCTCTTCGGGTTGCTCGGTGCCGTATGCGAAATCAAAGCTGAATAGGAGGGGTAGGAATGACTCCGAACAAAACCCAACCTGTCGCAAGACACGATCCGGGTTGTACGGCTCAATGATACCTCGATAACGTATGAAACCGACATACAACGTCCTCGGAATCATGGCGGCTGGTCATCCCCATATGGCGTCCGATCGACCCGAAAACGGATAAATGTAATAATTTCATGTTACTAACGTAGTAGTAATATATGAGAACATAATAATATATATTTTACTAATGCATTAAATATTCGTACCTCTCGTAACCTTGAAGGTTGTCCAAGCGTCTACGAATGGACTCCGGTCGGACGAAATCCTTGCCGACGATGTGATAATCCCACTTCCGTGCCCGGGGATCATGATCACCGAAGGCCGGCCCTCTCGCCGTGGTCGGAAACACGGGAAGTACTCGTATATCCAAGACCGGAGGAGCGTCAAACACCCGGCAACCTGTTTGCTATCCGCTCTAGACGCAACCCCTAGCCGACGATATAGGTACGCCAAAGCAAGTGAGCCCCACGAGTAAGTATGAACCGAATCAAGGTCATCCGGCTCGGTTATGTTCTCGGGGGCATGAGGCGGGAACCACTCTTATCGCTGAAGAGGGTACACCCAAGTGTCGGGAGGAACCATGCGCGAACCCGCACGTCAGCCGGACGGCCCGATCCATGCAAGTGATCGAAAATCTTCGAACGGTAACGCCACCGTTCCTCCGGCACTCCGTGAGTCCTCACATAATAACTCCTCACGAGTCAAGCCGAGGAGCTCCTCAAACCGTACATACAACTCGGGAAGTCGGCAAAACAAAGCACTAACAGTCCGACCCTCAATAGGAACACGTAGGATTTGCCAAACGTCATGTAACATGATCGTCATCTCTCCAAAAGGCATGTGAAACGTGTTCGTGTCGGGCCGCTAACGCTCTACAAACGCTCGTAAGTAATGGAAAGTCAAGGTGCCCAAACATAATCCCCGGTAGCTGGGAAATACAAGATCTATCCAAGCGCCGCAACGGCTCGCTGCGGGAAACCCCAAGTCAACAACGGATCAAATGCACTTTGGAGCGGTTATGGCACAAGCATAACATCCCTAGCGATCGTATCGTGGTATATACGGGGAGCCGACGTGCCCCCGCCAACTAGGAATCGGGGTACCGTCAAGTGGGCCCCCCCGGGCATCGCCTCGGTAACTAACCACGAAGTATCCCTAGCGACTCTAGCCCCCGCTCGACGACCTACTAGATCCGGAACTCGACCCCGAAACAAACCTCCCTCTACTACCCTTCCTCACAGGCACATGGGAGGCGGCTTCACCCACATCGGCTCCATCGTCATCTCTCATAGCATGATCTAACTCCCTGCTCGTCCCCAATATCCCATCCAAGACTATCGGGCGCGTCCTCGGGAATAGGCATCGGCTAGCCCGAGCATCGATCCTCGCCCTCCTACTAGATGCATCAACACCACGAGATCTAGTGTGTCGTGGCGTCGATCCCTCGAGACCATCAAGACCCTAATAATACATTATGTTAATTATTTATTATTTATTTAATGTCTACGTTATTATATTGTAATTACTACTAATCTATAACCATTGACACTCTAATAATTACTTAACTAAAATTATAAGGAAAACTAATACTAAGATGCATTAACATTGGTGATGGTGTTAACATAATATTATTAAAATATATTAACATGCGCAAAGTAAGTAAATTAGGGCATTATTATATAACTATTCAATTTCTAATAATTAATTAACTAAAATTACAACAATAAATCATATTAACTTGCTAATATCATTAGTAAACATGCTAATAAAAACAAATACCCTACATAAATTAACATGTTAATAAAAACAAATTAACATGCTAATATCATTACAATAAATAATCGTAATATGCTACTAATATAAAATAATAACATGCTAATATCATTGAAATATTTTAATAATATAATAACATGCTCAAATCAATATATTAACTTATTATATAATAACTATTAAAATTAAATAATACTATTATCACATGCTATTAAACAATTAAATAAATTAAATCAAATAAATTAAATAATACTACCATGTTACTAACATGCATTAACATAATAATAATAAAACCTAATTACCATATTATCACACAAATTAACATATTAATTATTCCAATTAAATTAATATATTCAAATAACTATTGACATTAATTATAAAAGCCCAAATAAACACAAATTATTATTTTTAATTCAAACAGAAATTATTAATACATAAATTACGAACAAACATAAATTATTTAAAATAAACATATAAACATAATTAGAAAAAAACAGAAATTAATAAAACATAAACATAAACATAAATTAAAAAAAAAGGAAAAAAAAACCCTAAATCCCCCCGCCTTGGAAAACACAAAGAACAAAAAATTTTTTTTTTTTCGTAAATGCGGGGGCAACGGACGAGAAATCCGTTACCACCACACGGTGGTAACGGATTTCTCGTCCGTTGCCTCGCATTTACGAAAAAAAAAATTTTTTTCCTCGTTTTTCCGGCGACGAGTTCTTTTTGTGTTTTCCGGCAAGCCTACGTTGGTTTTGACCACAAATAACTACAAAACTAACCCGATTTGAAGATTCCCCGATTTCCTTTCCCTTCTTCCTTGGGCCCATTCTTTTTCCGGCGTGTTGTGGTGGTGGTCGGCGTCGGTGTCTTCTTCGTCCTCGTTACGGTGGTCGCCGGCACGGCCTTCCTCGCCCGGTGGTGGTGGTTGCCGTGTGGTGGTGGTTGCCGTGTGGTGGTGGTGGCAGTGGTGGTGGTGGTGGCTTTGGGGGGTGGTGGTGGCTTTGGTGGTGGTGGCTATGGTGGGAGTGAGGAGTGAGAGTGAGAGAGTGAGAGAGTGAGAGAGTGAGAGAGTGTGGGGGGTATGGGGTAGTATTTGTAGGGGGTAGTTTAGGAGTATTTTAAAAAAAATACGGGCGATTTCAAGTAAATACGGGCGGTATATAGTAACCCCCTTTCATAAGCAGCAAAAAGCCACCGTCTTGAACTGCTTTGCCAGAACAGCAAAGCACTTTCATACTCCACACATTAAGTGCAGAACACTGAAGATGCTGAAAATCACAGCATCTACTCCTTGATGATGAAGACTTGATGCCTTCAACGTAGTCTATCACACACACAAATATAGCAGCAGCTACACGGTGACAGAGCCACCAGTAGCACAGCACAATAGCCACGACCCAGCAGCCAGGCGGCTTGGACGTGACTTTGGACGATAACCTAGGAAAGAACTGGAAAGCCATTCTAAACTCGAAAATAAAGGGAAATTCTCAAATGAGTCACATGAGGTTTGATCCCTAGTCCTCAGGGATATGAGGTGGGGAGCGATGTCACTATTCCACCACCTCAACCTCAAAACTAATTTTTGTTGATTTGGTAATTAACTGGCCAAGTAGGCTCAGCCCTCATGAGTTAAGGGGTAAGAAGGGGATCACAACCCATAAGGAAACTTCCAGAGACTGGAAAGTGGGGATTTATACCCAGAAGCAAATATCCACACACAAACACGCTCTAAATTTGGGGTTAATGAGAGTCGAACTCCCGACCATAAGTTAGGAGGTGGGAGCTCCAACCATTGGGCTCCCACATGATTCTCGTACTCCATCCGTAACTAGACTTTTCATTTTTTCATTTTCACGTTTTCCAATGCAAGTTGGCATTACTATTTATTAATTCTTTTAATTATATATTAGCAAAAATCTGTAAAAGTTTGATTTTCATAATGTAATCAATGAGACGAATCAAACAAGACCTACATAACTATGTTTTTTCTTATATATTAGAAAAAAGAAAATTAAAGAATTTTTTTTGCTTATGATTAGTGCTAGAATAAAAAATGGGAAGTATATTGGGAGACAGAAGGTGTATGTTTATGGTTTTCTCTCTTTTCTAAGGTGAAGTACTTATAGAGATCTTAAGATTATGAAATGTAATCCTAATCGATTAACTTTAAACACTTAATATTCGCTTCTTATAAAAAATTTCACTTTGGTTTTCCAAGAGTTGCAACAATTTTTTTTATCAACATGGAGTGAGGTTATGTAATCTTCATCTAACTCTAGGTTATTGAGCATCATATGATATTTTGGCTCAAAAGAGGAGAACTTTACTGCAAAGGTAGGTAAAGGTAGAAAATAATAGTATTGTTAATGTGATGCAATTGATAAATCGTACTTCCACTGTTTTTTTATCATTCTCACTTTTTTATGCGCGTCTCCCAATGAACCTCTTTGAACTTAAATATCTTTCATTGTATATTAGTAAAAATTATAACGATTGAATATTAAATAATGTACTAATTGAGACGAATTAAACAAGACCCAACATGACTACATTTTTTCTTATAAATTGAAAAAAATTGAGAAGATTCTCTCTAAGTATGAATAGTGCCAAGATTCCAAGTGAGAAAGATATAAAAAAAAAAAACAGAGGGAGTACATGACAAGCGGAAACGACATTTTACCACTATTATAGTAGTACTATTTAATTTAGGATTATATTAGCTGCAAGTATTTTGATAATAAAAAACGAAAAAATAGTCCAATTTTGACTAAAAATAAGTGTATATAAAAAAAAGGATCTCATGGTACTAAGCAAGTAATATTGACGGACAACCTCACCCACCACCGCTCAAGACAAACTGGTTTTGGACTGGACTCGCAATAGTTAGTTTGTTTTTCATAAAGTATGTACGAGCTAAGCTCTTGTTAGTGTTAGTTTATTTCTGTTTGGTTGTATTACCATTAGGTTGTACTCCAGTTTTCATTAATGCAAAATTTCTAGATGTCAAACAAAAAAAAACCAAGTAATATTACCCTAAAAAAGCTCCTTGTGTTCTTTTATTGTTCATACTGTTGAGATAACAGTGGAATTCACAATTCCACTGTTAAGCATGATGAAGTCCACAATTTACCTGGCATGCATTGAATGCATGTCAGGAAAGTTTTCTACCACCGCTGCAAATGTTGAATATACGCAAATGTACACAGTGAAATTTTTGCTTATAAATATCGTCAATGTAAGAAGTGAGTTTACACAATTCGAATACAATACACTCTTCTGATATATATTTCTATCAATAGCTTTTCTCTCTATATATTTCTCACAACACGTTATCAGCACGAGTTTGCTACCAAAAAAATTAAAGGTATCTTTAAAATCTTTACATCCATTATGTTTCAAGTTCTAAATTTTTTTTCTCAAAGTCCAACCCTTTACCATCCGAACATGGATCAACAAAGTAACGGGATTAACATTGTTTTACACAATGTATCTGTCTCAGGCGTTTATTTTTGGATAGAGCAAAACAATGTGCCATTCACTACCAACCCAGCGAGGGGAACTGTAAGACAGCCCTGACCCAGTAACCTTAACGACGGTACAAATACACATACCAGAGAAAACCCACAAACCCCTGTTCCCAACACCAATAATAACCCTCCTATACAACCAAATGAAAATCAACCTCCACCAAGTAATAAAAGAAATAGGGATGAACAGGAAGGAACTAGTAGTAAACGTCACCATACCTCTAACCCAGAAAATAAGTAATTTGATAATAAAAACCACCTTCATGGAGGGCAAGGACATTTATTTTATGTTATTTCTTTTTGCTCTTGAACCGCCTATATGTAAGGGTTAATTTTTTTTTGAACTTGCCGCCTATATGGACGGTCTAGTGAATTGATAGAATTATTACTTCTTATATGTGCAATAATGTTATATGTATGCGGGAAATAAGCATTCAGAATACTATTATATATTATTGTCTCTAATCTTCTATTTTTTTCACAGTTGTAGATACATATATTATATTACCATTTTACCAACATGCTCTAATATATATTTATCAATCTTAAAATTTTATTGCATTGTATATTTTTAACTGTAGATGAACTGCACAATTAAGGATAACCCTCTATAAAAGCGGATTACCCACCCCATTTTCACCACACATCCCTTATCTTCTTCCAATCTTTTTCTCTAAACTCACAAATTTTTTTCTCTTCTTCCTCAACCTTCCGGCCACCATGTTCCACGCCGACGACAACCGCCCTCCACCTTCATCTTCTTCTTTTGAGGAGGATTTTAGGATAATAAGGCTATATTTATTCCTTATAGCCGGTTTCTTTTTTCTTCTTATGGATATCTCCTAATACACAAGTAGGAGACAAAAAAAAAATCTAATCTCCCCGGAAGGAGGAAAAAAATGCACATGAATATCATTATTTTTGTGTCTTTAAGTGCATTTTAGGAATTTTTTTTCTTTCACTCATTGTATTTTTTTTCTATTTTTGGCATTTTCATTTCTTTTTGCTTCATTAATATTGAACGCTATTTTAGTATTTTTTATGTTTGTATTATTTATGTATAATTATAATGATATAAATCTGGGGGAGATAATATATATGATTTATCATCATTTACTAATTTCAAATATTTACATGTTTGTAGTAAAAAATAGGAGATCTAGTGAAAAGACAATTTTACATACTAGATCTATCTGGACAAAAGTTTTTAGAATGGACGGTGGACGCCCAAATGAATTTAAAGGCCCAATGATTGAAACATACAATTAAGGGTGTGACAACCCAACACGGTGATGCAACTACATCAGCCACATTAGTTAAAAAAGCGACGGAACAAGAAAAGGCAAAAGCCTTAGTCTTCCTCAGGCATCATTTACGTGAAAGTTTAAAAACTGAATATTTACTTGTGGATGATCCAAAAGAACTATGGGATAGCCTGAATGAAAGATATGGGCATCACAAAAATGTACTCCTCCCCAAGGCACATTTTGACTGGCTCAATTTGAGGTTCCAGGATTTTAAAGCAGTCAGTGATTACAATTCAACATTATTTAGAATTGTATCATTGTTGAAATATTGTGATCATCCCATCACAGAAGAGCAGATGATAGATAAAACGCTCTCCACTTTCCACGCTTCTAATATAATATTGGCTGAACATTACAGGCTCAGAGCTTTCAAAAAATACTATGAGCTAATATCAGTACTACTTGTGGCTAAACAAAATAATGATCTTCTGCTGAAAAATCATAATCTTAGACCTACGGGGTCATCAGCCACCTATGAGATAAATGCAATAGAAAGCTCTGATCCACCAGAAGCGAATACTATACATAGAGGTGGACGCGATAATTACAACGGTCGTGGGAGAGGACGTGGTAATTACCGTGGCCGAGGGCGTGGACGTGGTAGAGGCCTATTTTCCCCAAGAAATAATAATTTTAAAAATTCTGATAAAAATCGGGGACAATCATCAGGAAATCAGAGGCAGATATCCTATAAAGGAAATGACACTTGCCATATATATGGCATGATTGGGCACTGGGGTCGCACATGTCGTACTGCCAAACATTTGGTAGACCTATATCAAGCTTCAATAAAGAACAAAGGGAAAAATGGTGAAGCAAACATTGTTAATGAAGCTAATACATCCATGCCCAGCCTTGATGTTTTAAATTTTTTTATGGATGATGCTGAAGCAGAAAACAACTTTGTTTAGATAACAATGCATTAATATGCTTAGTTTATTTTAATTGTTTCAATATCCATTTTCATGTATTCCCTCCTTGATCATTAATAAAATATGTATTTTTTTACTTATCAATTAAATGAGACGAGACAACTCGCGAGCTACTCGAGATCGACTCGGTCAAAACTCGGCTCAAGTGAGCTTGACTCGAGCTCGAACTCGGCTCGAGATGTTGGCGAGTCGAGTTGAGCATTTCGATACTCGACTCGAAAACTCGTGAGAAGCTCGGAAACCCAATTATCAATAGCAAAATACCTAAATTCAACATTTTTCTACCTTAGGGTTGCTTTTAACATGAGACACTTGCAAGCTACTCGAAATCTACTCGATCAAAACTCGACTCGGTCAAAGCTCGGTCAAAGCTCGGTCAAACTCGACTCAACTCGAGCTCGACTCGAAATGCTAACGAGTCGAGTCGAGCTAGCTCAAACTCGAACTCGACTCGCATCATTTACACCCCTACTTATCATCATATTTATTATTTATGAATATATGGATTTACCAGAAGTTGGATCCAAAGAACAATGACTCCTCGACAGTGGGACAACACACACCATATTGAAAATTAAAGAGTATTTTTAAAAACTTACGATATTCCAGGCAAATGTTAGCACAATATCTGGGACAACCAAGTTAATTGAAGGCTCTGGAAAAGCCTGCATTATATTTCCAAATGGAACAAAATTGACAATCAATGACACATTATATTTGAGGAATCTCGAAGAAACCTCATAAGTTTCAAAGATGTACGTCAGAATGGTTACCATTTGGAAACGATGACAGTGAACTAAGAGGAATTCATATGTCTCACGGTAGAAAAATGCGGCAAGAAATACATCTATGAAAAATTGCCAGCAATCATAGATATATATCCGATTGAAATTAATATGATATCTAACCAGAAGTTAGATAACAGAGAATCATTTACTATATGGCATGACCGATTTGGCCATCCTGGCACTGGAATGATGCATAGAATCATTGAAAATTCAATTGGACACTCTATAAATAATGTCAAAATTCCTCGGTCAAATGAATTATCATGCTCTGCATGCTCACTTGGCAAATTGATAATCAAACCATCTATAAATAAGATTACCACTGAATCTCCAATGTTTTTAGAAATAATACAAGGAAATATTTGTGGGCCTATTCACCCCGCATGCGGACCATTCCGCTATTTCATGGTATTAATTGATGTCTCTACTCGATGGTCACATGTGAGCCTTTTGTCAATTAGAAATGTTGCATTTGCAAAACTTTTGGCCTGGCTCAAATAATTCGATTAAGAACTCAATTCCCATATCATACACTAAAGAGAATAACATTAGACATTGCTGGGGAATTTACATCCCAAACTTTTAATGACTATTGCATGTCTATTGGGATTGTTGTAGAGCACCATGTGCCTCATGTACATACACAAAATGGTCTTGTTGAATAATTAATCAAGAGACTACAATTAATTGCAAGACCATTAATAATGAGATCAAAATTGCCCTCTTCTGCTTGGGGTCATGCTATATTACATGTAGCAGCATTGATAAGATTAAGGACGACAACCTATCACAAATTCTCACCGTTACAATTAGTATCAGGCCGAGAACCGAATGTCTCACATTTGAAATTTTTTGGGTACGTTGTACATGTACCTATTGCTCCGCCCCAACATACTAAAATGAGTCCACAAAGAAGGATGGGAATATATGTTGGATTTGAATCTCCATCCATTATCAAATATTTAGAGCCAACAACTGGCCATTTATTTACGGCTCGATTTGCTGACTGTCATTTTAATGAGTTAGTATTCCCATCCTTAAGGGGAGAGAAAGTGGACCCACAAAATATAAAAACAGAAATTATATGGAACGCATCGCAAATGTCGTTTCTGGACCCGAGAACAAATACATGTGAACAAGAAGTCAAGAAAATTGTTCATTTGCAAAGTATTGCAAACCAATTGCCAGATGCATTCACAGATACTAAGAAAGTGACAAAGTCATATGTACCTGCTGAGAATGCCCCGGCACGAATTGAAATTCCTAGTGACAACAAGGCCATTGAAAATGAGTCAATAGCATGTCGAAAACGTGGTAGACCACCCGGTTCCAAAGACACAAAACCGAGAAAAATGAAAAAGCAAGGAGAAACAACGAACGAAATTAATATAAATCCTCCAAAGGAGCATGATGAAATTCATGATGAAAACAAAAATGAAGATAAATATGTTCCAGAAGAAAAGTAACATGAAAGCATAGACAACAATGAAACTTCAATTAATTATGTTTCTACAAAAAAAACAATGGAATCGAAAAGATATTGTCTTGAATGAAATCTTTGCCTACTCCATAGTGGTTGAAATGACATATGATGAAAATGATATAGAAACAAATACAGTAGATGAATGTCGCCGTAGAAAAGATTAGCCTAAATGGAAAGAAGCCATTTAAGCATAATTGAAATCACTTGAAAAATGTGAGGTATTCGGACAAATAACCCAAATACCAAAAGGTGTAAAACCAGTTGGGTACAAATGGGTATTCGTGAGAAAACGAAATGAGAAAAATGAAGTTACTAGATATAAGGCAAGGCTAGTAGCCCAAGGCTTCTCTCAAATGCCAGTGATTGATTATGATGAGACATATTCTCCAGTAGTTGATGCAATTACACTAAGGTTTCTGGTAAGCTTATCAGTTTTGAAAGGATTGCAAATGAGGTTAATGGATGTAGTGACTGCATACTTATATGGGTCACTTGACACAAATATTTATATGAAAGTCCATGATAGTGCGTTCTCTGAATGTGAAAGATGATCCATTCAGACCACGAGAAGAAAATGAAGAAATTCTTGGTCCTGAAGTACCATATTTAAGTGCGATTGGTGCCTTAATGTACTTGGCTATCAATACTCGACTTGACATAGCTTTTTCAGTAAACCTGTTAGCTAGATACAACAATGCACCAACGAAGAGACATTGGAATGGAGCCAGACACTTGTTACGCTATCTTCGAGGAACACAAGATCTTGGATGATTCTACCAGTTGAAACCAAATGCGTCACTCATTGGATATGCTGATGCTGGGTACCTATCATATCCACAAAAGGCTAAGTCTCAATCCGGATATCTATTCACTTATGGACTTGGAAATCCACGAAGCAGACTCTGACGGCCACATCATCAAATCATGCAGAACTAATTGCTCTTTATGAAGCTGGAAGGGAATGTGTATGGCTAAGGTCAATGATCAAGAATATCCAAGAAGAATGTAGAATGGATACAATAACAACAAATCCAACTATCATCTACGAAGACAATACTGCATGTATCACCCAAGTCAGCGAAGGGTACATCAAAGGAGACAAAACTAAACATTTTCACCAAAGCTCTTCTTCACTCATGACCTCCGAAAGGAAGGGACGATAAACATCCAACAAATCCAATCATGTGAAAATCTTGCAGATTTATTCACCAAATCCCTTCCGACGAAGAAATTTGAAGAATTAGTCCGAAAATTTGGAATGCATCATCTTCGTGATATAGGCTAGATTCAGGTAAAGTATTATATGCGCTGCACTCTTTTTCCCTTCGATCAGGTTTTTATCCCACCGGATTTTTCCTGACAAGGTTTTTAATGAGGCAGTTAATTTTAAGCATATAAGGATACATAATAGTTGTACTATTTTTCCTAGTTATGGATTTTTCCCACAGGGTTTTTTCTAACAAGGTTCTTGATGAGATAACGTCTATTATGAGTTATCAGTGGACATTCAAGGGTGGGTGTTGAGATAACAGTGGAATTCACAATTCCACTGTTAAGCATGATGAAGTCCACAATTTACCTAGCATGCATTTAATGCATGTCAGGAAAGTTTTCTCTCACCGCCGCAAATGTTGAATATACGCAAGTGTACACAGTGAAATTTTTGCTATAAATATCGTCAATGTAAAAAGTGAGTTTACACAATTCGAATACAATACACTCTTCTAATATATTTCTATCAATAGCTTCTCTCTCTATATATTTCTCACAACACATACTACTTTGTATTTATAGGTTTCCAATGCTCTTTAACCCTTGAAATTTAAAAGACATTGGAAAAAGTCTTGTAATATCCCACATGCTAATAGTTTTTCTTTGTTTTAATTGAAAAAACAATCAAAGTTTATCATTTTGACCTAAAGTCAAAGTAGGGGGCAAAAAAGAACTCAAAGAGAGTATGTTTTTTGCCTGTACACTGTACAGGCTAAAGATTTGACCTTTTTTGTTTTCTACCACACCACTAACCAAGACACCATACCAATCTCCAAACGTAATTAACAGAGATAAAACTGCGAATGCAACAAGGGGATCACATATCTTCATCTCTTTTTTCTATTAGAAGTGTAATATTTTCTTTTTGGTATACAATGGAAGACACCCCCATTAGTTTTGTATTAGACAAAATACTTTTAAATTACAATAATTGAACTAAAGCCTGAAAAAGTTTTCCAAGTTCTTCATGTTGTGCCTTCAAAAGCGCAAAAAAGTATATTGACATTTTTCTTGTCATCTGGAGCAGTTCTGAGATGCTGGCTCTCACTCACCCTGCTACTTACACTACTATTAGAAAGCACATTCCTCCCATAACGAATGGAGGCGGCCGCAGCAGCAGCAATAGTAGCGGCACCATGCGGTGGTATTGTATATCGCATGTTGGAAACTGAAGCTAAGAGAACCACAGAGACAGCGGCAGCAGCTGCAGAAGCAACAGTTCCAATTGTATTGGTAGCAGACATTGATATATTGTTGAAGTATTGCTGTTTTAATTAATCCATTTTGCCACATATAGAGAGAGAGAGAACATTATAGAAGCTGGGTAAACAAAGAGACTTCCTCAAACACTAAGAGATGAGTCAGTCTCAGTCATATACTGCTTCCTTGACATACCAGTTACATTACCCAAAAACGGGGGATACAAAAACTGGACCCATTCAAGAGGTATATGTAATTGTGGATTAACAAAAAGCACAATAAATCTCAGGCCATCAATCAGCCCTCCATTCAAGATTAAAAGTCATCAAATAACCCTCCTGCTATCCTAAACATAGCCATACTCTCTATCCCAGAATTTGAACAGTTTATTTTTCCTCTTGTCCAATGTTAGTTCGAAACGATATCTAGTTTCTTAACTTTCCTTTTGGAATTTGGACCAACTACTGCTTCATTACATATATACTTTTCCATTAAACTAATGATACAAATAACCCTCCTGCTATCTTATCACATAAACTAGTATGTTAAAATAACAATAAAGAACCCAACAACTTATCTCCCAAAACTTTGTGCCCTTAATCCTAATCAGTGTTGAAATGGATTTTCAAATATGTCCTCACATAAATGAAGCGAAGAGGATAAATAGATAAGTGATATCATATTACATCCTTAATTGTAAGAGATTGGAATAGTATAACAACTAATCACCAATTAGTTTTAACTATAGTCCCCATTGTCAGATAAGGTTGAAGTTAAACACACCAAATCAAAGGACAACCCAGGTACTAAAAAAGACCCTGTATATAAAAAGAGGCACAATAACAAGCACTTGTGAGCTTTCACCAGGAACAAGTCAGACAAAAAGGCCAAAAAATTTCGACAGTCTTGTACTAACAAGGAATAATTAACAGGACTGGTATTACATACAAAATTCTATCAACATGGTGGCATCAGGAGATATATGTGTTTTATACCAGGTTGTATCACAATCTGGACAAGTGAGGTATATGCTAGGTCCCCGTTTGAAATCCCCTTCTAGATTTCTAAACTTAGCATAAACAAGACTGGAATTTTATTGATATGAAAAAGCATGGAATGAGATTTAGCCAGAGTAGGAAGCTTGAAAATGGGATATCTATTTTTGTTGCTCCAGCTGCTAGCCTCTACAGTATTCATAAGGTTTCCTTTTCATTAAATTAATTCAAATAAATATGATTATACGAACATTTCTCATCAGAATAATCTTTAATGTACGTAATTACACTTTAAAGCAAGAAGAACTAACAACAATGAGCGTCAAGGTAGTTTTCCGTCATCTAATCCTCCATTAATTCAAAGTCCTTTCTGGCCGTTATCTTCTGAACATATCCTGCAGCCAAGAAATACGAAACACATCAATATGAATTACTAGATGTACGTTGACCTTACATTAAAGCACTAAATATCGAATATGCATCAGTCAAAGAAAAGTATTATAGCACTGCCCAATAACTAGAAAGAAAAGAAAGGACATAGATAGAAGCCATATCCCTGTATTTCTCAACAACAAGATTACGAGATGTCAGAAACGCACATGGCCATGGTGTTGCAGGGAAGGAACTACGAGGAGAGATGAAAGTGATGCGAATGGTGAAATACAATATGATAAACATCTCAAAGACAAATACCTTAGACATGCCAGTCAGGTTATCGTACTACAAATACTTACTGAGAGGATATGAGTACTGAAAAAATATGGGGGGAAAAATAGTTCAATCAAGACAAGGGCATTAGCAGAAAAAGGTAAAACTTAGTTAGTGTGTTGTCTCATGAATAGCTGTTCAAAGGCAACAGCTGGTAAACTACAACATTGCTCATGAAAACTGGTGCGTGGACATACAGTTTTCACCAAAGAGTTTCTCACAGACTACGCGTTCCAAACTTAAATTTAGCCTTTAATCACATTCTTTGTCTTTACAGCAGAGCTCCTCTTCCCTATATTATTCTCAACCTTCCTAGCAAATCTACATTGTAAAGCTCAAAATAAACTTGTTTACTAATCCCTTTCTTGGTATGCCGCTCATCCATCTAAACGATATAATAAAATTTGCCATTACAAAGTGATGCAGATTGTTATGGCTGAACTTCCTTCTGAAAAATTAAAGTTTCAGGACTAAAGCTACATATTAAAGAGTTCTAGAGTCTTACCGATTCCAGCACATGGTATGCATTTGCAAGTGGTGGACTTCCCTCGTTTGTTGTAGTAATCGACATAACCTGACCCTTGGCAACTCCGACACTTGCCTGTCCACTCGTAAAAAACCACCCTGCAGTCCTAAAATCCCCGCAAACCCAAAATATCATAATCACATATAAGATAGAAAAAGACATATTGCTTGATCATTGTTAATATGTTAAGCCCCTCGCAAACAGTGATCCGAAACATACATAGTGGTATGAGGCTATAAGCAAGTGGTACACTTTTGGGCTAATTCAAGAAAAGAAACTAGGGGATGATTTGTGTTCCTGTACCCTCACACTTGAATTAGGTAACGGTGTGCTTGATTATTAAGCCTATGAATCAAAAGTCAATTTGTTTCCATAGTGGCACTCAAGCACAAGAACTCATAAAATTGAGGATACTTAAGCAAATAAAGTAAACAACCAACCAAGTGAGTGAAACGACCATTATTTTCTCAATCTTCACTAACATTCATTTTAGGGTATGTTCTCTTCGGCATAAAACAACTGAACTGAACTGAATTGAACTGAATTAAATTCTAACTAATTAATAGTAATGATAATAATTTAGGAACTGAACTGAAAATAAGCTGGGGAGAACAGGCTCTTAGTGCAAACATAAGATAAGATCCAACAATAAAACAAATCAACAATCTTCCTCAAACTACATTTCAAAAGCATAGGGTTCCCATCCCGTACCCATTTACATTCCCGTCCTCAACTCCGTGCTATCCAAAACCAATACCGTACATGAGGATGTACCGTACACGGTACACCCAAAGCTACTGTTTGCTTATGGCTCATTTGGAGCTCTACAAATGAGCAAATAAATAGCCTTAGGTGTACAGTACTCTGGGTGTATAATCTAAATTGCATAGAACATCAAATAGATATTCCGTAGTCATCAAATTCATCAATGTGATACCAATCAAGTTCCACAATGTAAATTGAGTACAACTTTCCAATTGAGGAAAGAAAAATCAATCCTATTTCTAAATGATAACATTTCCATCAACAAAATTTCCATTATCAACTAATAATTACTCCGTATAAAAACCCAGCTACTGTTACTAGTTACTAGTTACTACCACTCAACATCGAAAAAAGTTCAATATTTCCTTAAAAAAAAAATATCAACGTCACCCTTAAAATATCCCAAAAGCAAAATATCAATATCATCCTCGAAATATCAGAAAAGTTCAAAAACGATAATAATTAATCAAGATTAAATAAAAAATAAAAACTAACCTCAATTTGAGGATCACAACTAAGACGACGATCGATATCTTCAGGAGAAGCAGGGGTAGTATCGGGATAAGTCATAGGAAGAGGAAGAGGGTCAGAATTATCACTTAAATAACTCTCTCGATTTCTGGACCATTTTTTCTCTCTTTTTCCATTAATACTACTGCCATTGTTGTAACCACCCCCTAAAACGGCGTCGTTTTCTCGAGGAATCCGAGGTCCAGAAATGTCGGGAAATTGGAACCAATTAGGAGACGAAGAAGACGATGCTGCGGAAAAATCGGGCGCGCGACATTGAATTGAGATTGTGTAATTGCAAGGAGGAGAGAGAAAATAGGGTTTTGAAGTTGATGGTGAAGGAGAGATGAATGAAGATGAAGTGCTTAGATTTGCAGCGAACATTTTTTTTGTTTTTAATTTGAATTTGAGAGTGAAATTGTTGGAGAAGAAAATTGTGATTTTAGAGAGTTAATTTTGGGTTGAAATTCGAAATTAGTGGGAAAATTTGGTATTGTATTGTTGTATTATTGTCGCCATTGATGATGAAAATTTGGAGGTTTGTTTGGGTGGAGAGTGGAGTACCGAGAGATAAGAGGAGAAATAACGCGGTGGTCGAGGAGAACACGACTTCTGAAATTTTGCCAGGTCTAAAATGTGATGAAATTAAATTACATTAAAATTTCTAATCTATACAAATATATTAAAAGGCGTTCCTAAGGAAGCATATGTGCCACGTGACACTCTCCTCAAGCATCCAATGCATATGTTCATGTGAACTCCTCAATAAAAAAATATAAATATTGTATAATTGCAAGGTATCGAACACGTGACCTTTGAAATGAAAAGTGATAGTTTAACTATCAATACACTATCACTTTATTGTCTAATGTTTCAAGTAAAATATGATAAATTCTTATAATTATTATATTTAATAAAAATATTTAATCAAGTATTTAGATCTCTAAAACTCTTATTATGGTAGTACAACGACCAATATTGATGACATATTGTCCTAACCCAATTTCTTTTAAGCTATTATTTTTAAAATGAAACATCTAAGGTTTTTTTACTTATCACGTCATGACGTTAATTTTTCAACTTCTCACTAGGCAAAAAAATACGAAAAGTAACAAATGAATTATGAAATTTATGAATAATAACATATTTGTTTATTGTAATTGACCCGAGGCATCGCCCGGGCCAAAATTCTAGTTCTTTGTCTAAAAAAATAGATTCAATTGTGAATAGTACTACGGTTTTTTCTCCTGATACCCCGAGTTTTCAAAAAATTCACCTGGCACCTTTCATGTTTTCAAATTTCACCAAGTACCCCTTAGTTTCTTGGTAATACATCGACATGCCCCTAATGACTAACGGCGGTTAACGTCGTTAGCCGTAAACCTCATTAAACTCTAATTAGCACTAATTAACCTAACTAAACCCTAACATCTAACTCCTAATTTCAAACCCTAACCCCTAATTTCAAACCCTAACCCTAATCTCACTACCACCCAACCACCACCCCCTCCCCTCCACCCACCCAACCTACCCCCACCACCTCCCTCTCCCCCACCCCCGCAACCTTGCCGGCCCTCTCCCCCCACCCATTCGATTTTCGAAATCTCACCTCCCCCCCACCCCGCGCCGCCAACACCACCCCCTTCCATTTTCGCACCCTCCCCCCACCCCCGTAGCACCACCCTCCTCCAATTTCCGCGAAACACAGAGTACGGTAGATTGCGAAAATTCAAAGGGAAGAAGAAAATACAGGGGTTCGGGGTTCTGCGCGGCAAGCGGCGCGGGGGAGGGTGGGTGCGAAAATGCAAGGGGGTGGTGCTGTGGGGGGCGCGGGGGGGGGGAGGGCGGGGGCTGTTCGAAATCGAAGGGGGGCGATGGTGAGGGAGGGGTAGGGGGGGCCTGAACCGATTTGGGTGGAGGAGGGGGCGGCGCGAGGGTGGGGGTAAGGGGGGCCGGTTGGTGGGGGAGGGCGAGGGGGTAGGGAAGGGGGCCGGGGGTGGTGGGGAGTGGGTGGTGGGGTGGTGGAAGGGTGGGGGAGTGGGTGGTGGGAGGATGGGTTAGGGTTTAGGGTTAGGGTTAGAGGTGGGGGTTTGGATTAGGATTAGCATTAGGGGGTTAATTAGGGTTTAGAACAAAAAATTAGGGTAAATGACTAACGACGGTTAATGACATTAGTCATTAAGGGTATCTGAGTGTATTAGTTTGAAACTGAGGGGTACCTAGTGAATTTTGAAAACATGGAGGGTACCGGGTGAATTTTTTGAAAACACAAGGGTATCAGGTGAAAAAACGATAATACTATCTTTTTAGGGGATGAATAATACTACTTTGTTTTCTCTTTTACATTAGCATTACTTGTATACTAATCTTTTCCTTGACTTATAAAACAAATCTTAGTATGTGTAAAATCATTTCACAACACATATTCTATAAAAGCATATAACTCAATCATTAATGTTATTGCTGATGTAGGTTTGGATCTTGCAAAGTTCAGCGGGGTTTCTGTTGCTCATTGTTTCAGGAAAGCGAACCAGGCAGCGGACTTCATGCCGCACAAGGGGCATGGGGTCGGCAATTTAGTCTATAAGTTTCCTCCTTATTGTTTGGATTTTTCTCTTATCATCCGCATGGATGTTTTAGGCTGGCCTCCAAATTAGGAGTTATGTCCTAGTTTTCTTTTCCGTATCAAAAAAAAAAAACTCAATCATTATCCTCCTCTATCATGTTCTTTAACATAGTTCATCTTATTTGGTAACTTTACAACGGAAGGTACGTCTCCCTATAACATAGCATCATTGTAAACGGAAAGCAGCCACCCGATGGCAATAGCCCTCACAGACTGAAGGTGGCACTACCGCATTAGTTCCTAAAATATAGTAGGCTCTGCGAGACGTCTAGTAGTCCCTGACTTGGTCTCCTGGAAAAGAAGTTCACGACCCGTGGACCTTCTACCTCCACGCAACATTGCTCCGTCAGGCTTTCTCTCATTGCGGAAAATTCCCCACCATAGGAGTACTCCGGGAAAACGCGGTGCCACACGAAGACATTAGCCTTCACAAACGAACGGTGGCGAGCCGGCCATAAGGTACGTACACGACCCAAGATAACAGAATACTGAAAGAACCGTCTTTCACTTGAATTTATCATGTTTCATGACTTTTAAGTATAATTGATAATCATCATAGAAAATTATACTCCCTTCATTTCATCCATAAGATAACATCATCATACTTTTATAACGTCATCATTTTATAACAATATTTCATAACATCATATTCATCTCAAAACATTTCATATCCCACAATCCATGTATAAAAGTATAACTTAAACATTATTATATATAAAACATATTTAGAAGGGGAACGTGAGTGTTAGCAGTAGACGTTACTTGTAATCCTGCGTATTAACTTAGATAGTCGGGGGACGCTGTAGTATCCTTTCCTTTTAATTTAACCAATAAATTAAGTACCGAAAATATAAATATTCATTTTATTTTAACATTTAGACCTTTAGTGATTATTATTACATTCATTATTAATAAGTGATTTCATTGATGTCGATTTAAGTTACGAGTTCAAAGTCGTAAAACTTCGTATTATACCATAAATTTGGTCCTGTAGTATAAACATTAAGTAGGTCTATAATCAGCTATCGGAAGGTGATTTCCTATTATAACTATTTAATTTTTATAAGTAGATTTATTATTGAATATAGTTATAGAAAATGCTCTTTAGTTATTTAAGAGACTCGTTATTTAAGCTTATATTGAAACGGATTTATTAACATTTGTTCATTTACTTCATAAACTAAACTTATCGTTATAACAACTTAATTCAACATTAGAAATGATAACATATATTTAGTGAAGTATGGTTAGTTACTATTACAATACATGTTCAAATTAGCTTTTTTTATTAAAAGCTTAGCCCACAAATTAAAAGTATGAATTAATATGGCTAAAGTACATACTCAGAATTCGAGTTTTTAGCCCATTCAGAGTTCCATTTATGTAATACCCCGAACTTTAATATCGTTTTATTAGCTATTAATTATGTTTATTAGCTTAATTGCATCCTAAATTTTTCTGAAATGATCATAGTTAAATTATTTTCTAAAATAAATACATTTTGGGTTTTATGTGTAATTAATTGAGTTGTATCTGGCCAAAATGAGAAATACAATTAGTCGAGTTGTATTTATCCGTTTAGGAAGTCGAAGTCGGTTTGCGATTTCTTTTGCTTGTCGGTTTATTTGGGTGAAATAAGACCCTCAAATTCCCTTTCTCTCACATTACATATCTATCTCTCATCAAAAAGGAAACCCATCACTTCTCTCTCTCCCGGTGAAACCCCAAAACCCCAACCCAGTTTTCTCTCTCTTCCCTCGTTCCTTCTCGTCGGAGCCCGAACCTCGCCGGAGCTCAACTGCAGCTCGCGTTCTCTCTCTCCCTTTCGTGCGCCGTTGTCACTTTGTGTGTTGTTGTTGTTTCCGCCGTGTTGCTGTTGTGTTGTCGTTGTTGGGCCGTCGTGGTTGTCGCCGCCACCGCCGGACCTGTCGGTGCTCCTTCGCCTGCCGATCGTCATTGTCGTCGCCTCACCGGAGCTCAGCTCCCCTCTCGTGCCCTGCTTCATCCCTGCTCAAGTGGAGCAGATGTATAACCACAACCCTTTGTTTTAAAATTCTGATTTCAAGTTTATAAATCAAGCCCAATTAAATTATACCTATGATGATGTGATTAAGTTGAGCCTAAAACTGATTTTGCTTAATTGATTCAATTAGCAAATTGTTGGGATAAAGTTGTAATGGCTAAACTGAGTTAGTTTATCATTTGGGGTTCCAATAATAGATTAGAGAATTTAAAAATGGAAATCTTGGTGATGAATGATGATGTAGTTTTAGTTTATGATGGATCATGGAGAAGAGATTATGGGATTCTAGTGAATTAGATGAGTTGAATTATGATAAGTGTCTTCAGTTAGTGAATAGTAGTTTTTATGAAGAGTAATTAGTTTATTAGCTTAGTATGGGAGGCTATTAATTATTGTTATCATTGTGAGGTGCGTGAATTGCTGAAATTGGTATATGGAATTGGAAGCAATCAAGGAAGTTTAGTGGTTCTCAATTATTGGATTTGGAGATTAAAGAATTGGATTGCGTATAAGGTAACCTTTCATGTCTAGCAAATACGTGTATGCTCGTATATGTATGTGCAATGTTCATGTCCAGCTATTATGTGCTTGCCCGTATATGTTATGTGTAACCTTTCATGTCCAGCACCCTATGTGATTGCCCGTATATGTTATATGTGATGTTTTATATGTGTATGCGTGAATATGAGTATATGATGATGATTATGTGATATAATTATGTCTTACGATGTTTATGTGGCATGATGAAATACGATATGATTCAATGATGTCTATGTATACTATGAACGATGATGTTATGACTTATGGAATCTGGTTATCATGATTTATGGGTGTTGTTCGGAAATATGAATATATGCAAGTTTGTAAAAGTGGATGGTTCTGCTGGCTTGGCATTATGAACTGAACTGGCAAATGGGCAAGTTACAGGTGGAGGAATTATGTTTACGATATACGAATGAACACGGACCAAAAGGGTCATATGATAATGTTAATGCTATGTCCAAAACCTGTACTTGCCAATGAACTATGATCACGCAAATGGTCTTTGTCAGCAGACTATTCAATGATGACAATTTCTGTTATTATTTCCGAACAATTACCAATATGATGTGATATATGCCTGTGTAGGGGTGATAATGAGCCTAACAAGCTCGCGAGCAGCTCGGGCTCGGCTCGGTCAAAGCTCGGCTCGTTGAAGCTCGGCTCGTTTAAGTCTCGGCTCGTAAAGCTCGTGAACAGCTCGATTATTATTTTATACTAAAAAAATATTTTATATTAAAAAATTAAATATATATATTAAAAATTATATTAAGTAATCCTTTTAAGATACTAACTAAAGTATATATTAGAAGAAAGATAAAAAGAAAAGGTAAAAGCAATTAAACGAGCTCACAAGCCACAATCGAGCTCGAGCCACAATCGAGCTCAAGCCACAATCGAGCTCACGAGCCGAGCCTGAGCCTATTCGAGCTCACGATTCGAGCCTAAACGAGCTCACGAGTCGAACCTAAACGAGCTCACGAGCCGAGCTCGAGCCGAGCCGAGCCCATGAAAAGTTAAACGAGCTCGAGCCGAGCCCAGTGCTATTCGGGCTCGGCTCGCTCGATAAGCACCCCTATGCCTGTGCATGAAAATGTTTACGAACTAAAATCGTTTTTACGGGCTGGAGTGAAGTTACTGAGTTTTCAACTCATTTTAGGTTATTTTCTGTGTTTTCTCTTTTCCCTACTTTATGAAATTACTTAGGTATTACGAAGATAGCTCAGGATCAGTTATGTCAAGGATGCTCCGGAAAGGTTGAGTTGAAGTGACTCTGTATATATATATTTGGGATATTTAGAATACTTTGTATTTATGGGTAATAATTATAGCTTAAAGACGATCATTTGTATGTTTAATAGGCCATTTTAGGCTATTTATATTATTTGTGGGCCCTAACCCACAGGCTTAAGGCATGTTTCCGCTGACGATTAATGTTATGTATTTTCGGGGCGTTACAATTTACTCTTTGGTACTTGGATCTCTATTCTATATGTGAACTCCTGACCCTTTGGTGTCCACCCTTAATTACCTAAATACCCCCAACTACTAACAAATATTGCAAAACCAATACAAATCTCTATTATATATGGCAACACATGGGGACACTAAAAAAATAAAATATAGAAAAAGAAAAAACAAAGAAGGCTAACTACCTACTTTAATTAAACAAAAGATAAATAAGATCACCGCATCTCTATCTTTGTTATATATGAAGAATTTTATATGTTTTCGCACGCATCGCGTGTATATAAGACTAGTAGCTTAAAACGTAAAGAGGTATTCTATTTACTGCTGAGCAAGAGAGATATGTTGGTGGGGCTGCAAGTGCACACAAGGGGCAGTATACGGCACGCATGTGGCGGCTTTGATGGGCGTGGTGCGAGTGTGTGGTGATTTGAGGGGCACACATAGCTATTTATTGTCATTGTTTGAGGTACCTAAAAGCTCCAAATTACTAAATTTTGGGTTGATTGAATTGGCAAAAATCAAAGGTTTTGGAAGATTTGGTCAGGGGCGGGTAAGGCCATGTGCAGGGTGAGCAACTGCACAGGGCCCCCACAATATAAGGGCCCAATTCTATTAGTTGTCCGCCCAAAGTAAAAAGAAAAAAAAGAAAACTAAATCTTATTACAAATTGTCCCTTTCTAATTTGTCGAATGTAATGCTGGATGCAGATTCAAAAAGGTTAATTTCTATCTGGTGTTTTGCTCCACCTCTTACGATTCTCCAAAAAAATGTCATTATTATTGACTCTTTGGTCTCTTCCTATTCGCAAAAAAAAATTCAATCCTTAAAATTTAAATTTGCACAGGGCTCCTAAATTGTACAAGACGGCCCTGAATTTGGTTTTGACGTGGAGTTTTCGTTGGTCTTGTGAAGAGAGGAAATAGGATGATGGTGACAGAATTTCAGTGCACACAATAATTTTTTTTTTACAACACAATAAATTTGTTGAACTCCATTATTTTGTGAGAGAGAAGGAGGAGAAGTGAGAAAATAATTGAAGTCAATGTGTTTCTATTTTTTATTACTAGTCTTAAATGCACGCGATGCGTGCGAAATCTAATTATATCTGTTTGATTTTACTTTTTTCAGTTAGCTACCTATTTTAACAAAGCTAAAATAATTGGTATGACATTATTTCACTTAATCTCAATTATTTTTCAATTGCATAATCAATTATTGTGCTTGCTCAACCACATGCACTCCTTCGCCTAATTATGCATAGTTGTATTTAAAAAAAAAATTATTCTTACTACACATTTATTTTAACATTAATACTTCTACATATGTATAAGCCTTTTTGATAATTTTGTAATTTTCAAATGTGTGTAATTATTTTATCTAATACATTAATCAGTCATATCACAACTTATTCATAACAATAACACCTATAGGTACCTATCTAATTATATCTATTTAATATTAATATTATTGATTATCTACAATTGATAATGCAGTCAATGATATTATTTTACCTTCTCTATTCTATAGTAACAAATTTGCAATTTTTTCAATGCCACTACCTATAGCATGATAATTCCTCTATATAATTAATACAACACTTTTTCACATGTATGATAATTTTTTATATTTCTTGAATTTGTGATATTATATAGTCATGGCTCGCAACCTTTCAATTAGATTACCCCATACTTGTTAATTTTTGTAATCAATTAACCCATTTCTAATAGTAATACTTCAACTATTTGGTTAAATCTCTATTATATAAGTGCATATGAAAGTAAAAGTAAATATCATTATGAACAATATGAGCAATATAAATGATAGAAGAAGTTAACAAATAAGTGCATATCAAGGTAAAAATAATAAGGTTATCAATTATAATCAACAACGAAGAAAGGAAGTGATTTACAGATGATTTGATACAAATTCCTTTATATAATAGGGATTGTCTGAATAGAGATATTTAAAATAACGATCTATAATACTTATCTAATTATTTGTACTATAAAGTTTTAAAATTTTCAATGCTTTTAGTGGCTTATGTTATAACTCAAATGAATCTAATCTTTCTAAATTTTCTATTACAAATATAATATCACAAAGTGTCTCAATTTTGAACCTATATACTCATACCCATTGCAACCTATATACTCCTCATACCCCAACCCAACTCTCATTACCCATTTCTATACCCCAACCCAACTCTCATACCCCAACCCAAGTCTCATACCCATACAATGATGCTGAGCAAGCAAGAACAAGCAAGGTTATACCAATCGCAAATATTGAAAGTTGTATACTACCTCCGGTTTTTATTATTTGCAACGATTTGACATAAAGTAGAGAGGGAAAATGTCTAATCGTTGCAAATAATAGAAACCGGAGGTAGTAATTAAAATGCACTAATCTAGGTAGCAATGACAAATCGCAAATATTATATTGTGAAGATATTTTTAAAAATTAAAATCGCAAATAGATAAATTCTCTTTGTTTATTTAAGTTAGGCCCCGTTCTTTTGGATTGAGAGAAAAACTGAACTAAACTGAAATTAACCGAGCTGAGAGAGACCGAACTGCAAAGAGGAACTGAACTGAAATTAACTGAACTGAACTGAAAATAAGTCAAAAGAACGGGCCTTAGTCTGCCATATATATGAATTTTACATACTTTATTTAATCTTTCATGATATATACATCACAGTAATCATAGCATTAAAAAAATCACAGATACAGTAATCAACATAGTCAAGGTGTTGTGCTTGTAATCTCCAAATGTCTGAGATCAAAATTTTCATTCATTTTTACGAAATGCCTTAAGAAAAAGGTTACATTTACATCACTTCCTCCAAAGTTAATGCAAATTCAAAGAACTCTTATTCTTTTTTGGATACTCCTCGTACAGTTTAGCTTCAACCTTCAACACTTGCTCTCTCTCTCTCTCTCCTTAGCATCCCCATTATCTCTCTAAATCCTTTGCCTCTTATTGAAGATACTGAAGATACTTGGACTCATCTGCCAGCTTAGCACTATTCTGTTACAAAGCTGTTAGCTCAGTTTTAGTTAGTTATAATTGTATTATTTATTTTCCTTTTCTCCTCTTCTCCTCTCTGGTAATAATATCAGCTTCTATCATTCTGAGTCTATAAATACTCTTGTAATGTTCCTAAATAAGATGATGATACAATAATAAAAATTCTCTGATTCATTCTCTCTAAATTCTCTCAAACTGAGTTTTACATTCTAGAAAATATCATGGTATCAGAGCAAAGCTTTTGCGATCTTGCTGTGGAAATTCTCAGATGATTAAGTTCATCATCCAGGTTCTTCTGAAAGTTTCTAAAATCATTCGAAGTTATTTTCCTTCACTAAAATTCTGTAATTCTACAGAATTCTGATTGAAATTCTTGCTGAATTGTTTGATTCTTGATTAGATTGTTGAAATCTTGCTGAAATTTTGAAATCTGTTGATTTCTTGCTAAGATTACTGCAATTCTCTGAAATTGTTCTGAAATTCTTGCTGAAGTTCTTGTTGATTTTTGATTGAAATTGTCTGAAATTGTTGCAATTCTTCTTTTTGTTCTTGTTGATAATTCATCTGCGCATATTAGTTTCCTGAAATTAATCATCATTTCGAGATTAATTTTTCTTTTGCACCTCAAGTGTTTGAGTAAAATCCTCTAAGAATTTCTCATCTAAAAATTTCACATCATACCTCAAGTATTTGAGTACTTTTCTCCTGAAAATTTACTGAAAATCTAAATCATCTTGCTACTTTTCTGCTTCATATAATCTCAAAATGACTTCATCAACATCAAACGAAGATTCTGTACCTAACACACTTCCTTTGAACCAAAATCTTACTAGTGTAACTACATCCATCCTTCTGATGCGAATTCTGCACAACTTTTTTCTGTCAAGTTTAATGGTGTAGGATACACAAATTGGAAAAGATCTATGATCTTGACTCTTTCAGCCAAAAATAAGTTAGGTTTTTGTGGTGGTGATATACCAAAGACCTTCTACTGAAAATTCGATGAACGAAGGCCCGGAAAAGGTGTAATGCCTTAGTCTGCTTCATGGCCGTTATACAATCTAGATGAGGTAATTGCCAAGAGTGTTTTGTTTCTTCAAACTGTAAGAGAAATATGGAAAGATTTGGAAGAGAGGTTTGGCTATTCTTCAATGGCACAAGTATACTCTCTTGAGCAACAATTGGCTGAGATTTCACAAGGTTCTCAAAGTGTCTCTGAGTTTTTTACTAGTATCAAGACTGTATGGGATGCCATCAGTGATCACATCCTCTTCCTACATGTACTTGCAATTTATGTTCTTGTAATCTCACTAAGAAGATTTATCAAAGGCAACAAGAACAAAGACTCCTACAGTTCATGATGAAGCTGAATGAACAATTTACCACTGTAAGGCAATGTTCTAATGATGCAGCCTCTGCCAAATGTCTCTGAAGAATATAGGTTGTTTGCTCAGGAAGAAAGGCATAAAGAGATATCTACTCTTTCCAATTCCTCGAATCACCGGCTTTTCTAGCAGATAAAAGACAGGTTTATAAACCTCCTCAACAAAGAAGGCAACTATCGGAGATCATACAATCGGTCAAAGAATGTATCGTGCAATAAGAGACCTGGTTCAAACTACTATTGTACTCACTGTAAAGTTCCTGGTCACAACTATGAGAGGTGCTTTAAGGTCCATGGATATCCACCTGGATTTAAAGCTAATAAAGATAGAAGATTTGCTGCTGCTGCTGCTTCATACACCTCTAATGATAACAGAAATGATGCTGTTAATGAAACCTCAAATACCATCACTGTTGATCAGTACAATCAACTGATGAATTTGCTGTCAAAGCAAGCTCCTGAAGCCTATACTACACCAGTTCATGAAGGAGAAACAACTGGACATGCATTACTAGCAGGTACATTCTGCTTATTGTCTAATTTTAGCACTAGTTGGTTGCTAGATAGTGGGGCCACGAGATCACATGTGTGCTCACCTTGACTGGTTTACAAGTTATAATTCCATGACTGGGATAACTACATTACAATCCCAGATGGTAGCAGAATTCAAGTAAAGAACATAGGTTCTATTACTTTGAGTAATGGAATAGTCCTCAAGGGTGTAATACATGTGCCCGATTTTCAGTTTAACCTGATATCTGTTCACAAGTTATGTCAAGACTTGAATTGTGGACTGATGTTTACTTCTGATGCTTGTTATGTTCAGGACCATTCTCAGAACAGTCATTCAACTCTTCTTGGTAAATTGAAGGGTGGTCTATACAGTGTTGAAGTTCAACAACAGTTGCCTAAATTTACTTCTCTTGTTTGTAATAATAAGCCTACTTCTTCAGCTTTACAGAATGCTAAACTTTGGCATTTAAGATTAGGCCATTTACCCTTTAATAAGTTGAAATTTGTTCAACCTTCTTGTGATATTCAAGAGTCTTTGCTTAGCACTATATGTCAAGTATGCCCTGCAGCTAAGCAAACTAGGAAGTCTTTTCCTCATAGCAGCATTAAAACCTCTAAAGCTTTTGAATTAGTTCATATTGATGTCTGGGGCCCGTATAGTGTCAAGACACACACTGGCTGTAATCAGTTTATGAATATTGTTGATGATTACACCAGGTTTACCTGGGTTCATTTGTTAAAGAATAAATCTAAATTTGTTACTATACTTGAGAGTTTTGCTCAGTTTGTTGAAACACAATTTAATTCTCATATTATTTCTGTGAGGACTGATAATGCTAAGGAGCTTGGTGAGGGAACCATGAAGATATTTTATCAGAAAAAGGGTATTTTCCATCAGACAAGTTGTAGTGATACCCCACAACAGAATGGGGTAGTGGAGAGAAAACACAGACATCTTTTGGAAACTGGGAGAGCTTTGAGTTTTCAATCCATGCTTCCAGATAAATATTGGGGAGATTGTGTTCTTTGTGCCACATACCTGATCAACAGAATGCCTCTTAGTAGCATAGAGAACAAGAGTCCTTATGAGAAACTCTATCAAAAGATTCCTGATCTAGACTATTTGAGAGCTTTTGGATGTCTTTGCTATGTTTCAACATCCAAAGTGCACAGAACCAAGTTCAAACCTAGAGCTACTCCATGTGTTTACCTTGGTTATTCCTTAAGTCAAAAAGGCTATAAAGTTCTTGATTTAACTTCTCACAAACTTTCATCTCAAGGGATGTTACATTTCATGAACATCACTTCCCTTTTCATCTTGCTACACATCCTAATTCCACTCCTTCTACCTCACACATATATCTTCCTTCATTTACTACTCTTCCTGACCTGGACTTAGATACACCCTTTCCACCTTCTGTTTCCCATCATTCTCCACCATATCATCCTCCACTACTACCTCACAACAATCTATTTTTTTCTCCGGATATGCTGCTACCCCTTCTATTTCTTCTACCTCTACAGGTCTCTTTCTTCCTGAACATCATGTATCACCTGATATTTCTTCTCACCTTCTTGATCTTAGTACTGATAATAACATTCTCCCTCTCAGAAACTCTAGCAGACCTTCTCATCCACCTTCTTACTTATCTGACGATCATTGTCATACTTCTACTTCTGTTCTTACACCTCACTAGTGTAACTTGGTTACTTTTAACCAATATCCTGCTCTTCATAAAGCTTTTATTTCACAATTATGTGACATAAAGGAACCTGTCAACTACAAAGAGGCTTCTCAAAATCCTTTATGGGTAGCTGCTATGAACAAAGAACTTCAAGCTTTTGCTGATACAAACACTTGGAAACTAGTTGATTTGCCCCCTGGAAAGAAGCCAATTGGATCAAAGTGGGTTTATAAGGTTAAGTTGAAGAAAGATGGATCTCTGGAGAGATGTAAAGCCAGGTTAGTGGCTAAAGGCTATAATCAGAGACATGGGGTTGATTATGAAGAAACATTATCACCTGTGGTTAAGATGGCCACAGTGCGATGGCCACAGTGCTTTGGCTGCTAGCAAGAAATGGAAAATCTTCCAGTTAGATGTTAATAATGCTTTCCTACATGGAGAGTTAACTGAAGAGGTGTATATGAAAGTACCTGAAGGTGTTCCTAACCCCTACAACAAGACTTGCAGACTTACTAAATCATTATATGGCCTTAAACAAGCATCAAGGCAGTGGTTTGCCAAGCTTGTCAGTGCCTTACATGATCAGGGATTTTATCAATCCAAAAATGATTACAGTCTGTTTATCAAGAAGCATGGTTCTCACATTTGTATAGCAGCAGTATATGTTGATGATATACTACTCACAGGCACTGATTTAACTGCAATTCAAGCATTAAAGCTACACCTAGATGCTGCTTTCAGCATCAAAGACTTAGGGGAATTAAATTATTTCCTAGGCATTGAGGTGGGCTATTTACCTGAAGGCATTGTTCTAAGCCAAAAGAAGTTTACCAAAGAACTACTTTCAGAATGTTCTTTTGATATTAGCAAGAAAGCTTCCACTCCCCTACCTCTACACATCAAATTATCTGCTTCAGAGGGTACTTTGTTAGCGGATGCAGAACAATATAGATCACTGGTTGGGAAGTTGAATTTTCTCACTAATACCAGACCAGATCTATCCTATGCAGTTCAGTCTTTGAGTCAATTTATGCAACAACTCCGTTCATCTCATCTTTCAGCTCTAATACATACCTTAAGGTATATCTCTCATACTGAAGGACAAGGGATCTTACTTCAAGCTAGTGATACTCTAAAAATGCAGGCCTATTCAGACTCTGATTGGGCAGCTTGTACTGACACCAGAAAGTCAATAACGGGGTATGTTCTTCTCTTTGGCAACTCACCCATCACTTGGAAGTCTAAAAAGCAAAGCACTATATCTAAGTCCTCTTCTGAGGCAGAATACAGGGCTATGGCCTCAGCAGCCTCTGAGATTACATGGACTATCAGACTATTGGAAGAACTTGGTGTTACAAACCTTAAACCAGTAGTTTTACATTGTGATAGTCAATCAGCCATACACATTGCAAAGAATCCTGTTTTCCATGAAAGGACCAAACATATTGAAATTGATTGTCATTTTACAAGGGACAAGGTACTTGAGGGCTTAATACAACTCACTTACTTGCCTACACAATCTCAATTAGCGAGATGTGTTTACAAAGTCCTTAGCCTCTCCTCGTTCGGACATCTTCTTTCCAAGTTAGGGTTGTATGATCCTAAGTCTCATCCACCCCCAACTTGAGGGGGGTATTGAAGATATCGAAGATACTTGGACTCATCTCGCCCACCAAGACTATTCTCAGTTACAAAGCTGTTAGCTCGGTTTTAGTTAGTTATAATTGTATTATTTATTTTCCTTTTCTCCTCTTCTCCTCTCTGGTAATAATATCAGCTTCTATCATGCTGAGTCTATAAATACTCTTGTAATGTTCCTAAATCAGATGATGATACAATAATAAAAATTCTCTGATTCATTCTCTCTAAATTCTCTCAAACTGAGTTTTACATTCTAGAAAATATCACCTCTATCTCCTCCCTTCCACTAAAATCAACTCCCTCCCTTCCGCTCCCAACAGTCCAACAACACAACTCTCTGTCTCTCTCCATCCAACAATATAGCCATTTCTCATCCCTCAAGATCTCGAATCTCTAAAAATTCACAAACCCTAACCCGGGCCATTTTATATTAAAAAGGACGAACTTGAATAAAAGGAAAAAGAAGAACAAATTCAAGATTCTATTGAGAAAATGAAGAGGATTGAGAAAATGTCGTCACCATATTTCTCAAGAAAATGTGCAAAGTAAGTTTTACTTTTTGATATTTTATTTCGGGTAGTTAAATTTTAAGTTGATTTTGAGGAAAAATTTATCTCTGTAATCTCAAAAATTATGTAGGTTAAAATCAATTCAATTTCTCAAATTTGGGTCAAAAATATGTGTAGAATTATAAAGGAAAATTTTATTATTAAATTGAGTTTATATATTTCAGGCGTTGGGTTTAAAATTATAAACTTTTGGTTTTAACAGTTGATGATCGACTATTTTGAGAAAATTATTACATTGATTTTAGTTGATGTGTTGGTTTAAAATTATAAACTTTTGGTATTAACAGTTTATTTCAGGCGTTGGGTTTAAAATTATAAACTTAAGTACTGGAAGTAGTAACATTGAGTTTACATTGTGATGTTGGTTTATTCCTTGTTGTAAGAACATACCTTTTTTTCTCTTGAGTGAAACTGCAACTGCTTTGCTTGCTGCTCTTCAAGGTCTATGGTGGTTCACTTGTTCTTGGCTCCATTATTGAAATAACAAAAAAAAAAATTAGATGTTATATTTGTACAGAGAGTATGATAAAAAAATTGACTTATGCTTTATAATTACCAAATGTTGATTTTTAGTTTTGAATTGCGATGATGCAATGGAAGAGGATGAACAAAGTATTTTGAGGGAGTGAAGATTTTGGAAGAGGAAGAAGATGGAGGAAAAAAAAACTGTCGTGTAGTGTTCCTGTTTGTGTTTGTGTGGTTTTTTGTTTTTACTTACTTCTATTTTTATCTTTATATAAGGTAAGGAAAAAAGAATATTAGGAGACCCTCCGCACGAGGGGTGGTTCTAATATATCGTTTACAATGATTGAGTGTAAAGTCGAATTTGTACAATCTTCAATAATAAAAGATGCATCAATTAAATGACCAACATTTGCAATCCAGTTTGCCGCTTTGTTTGGTTAACTGCTTGTAGTGGCAATTTTTTTAGCATACGGTAGTGTTTTTTTTTTGTTTTTTCTTTTAATTTACTGTTGGGTGGAGTTGTAATATTTGTTAGGGGTTGGGGGTAATTTAGTAATTAAGAGTGGTCACCAAGAGCTCATGACATATAGAATAGAGATTTCTTTCTTTCCCTCTTTTTTTTCTCTTCCTTCTTTTATTAATATTAATTTTTAATCCATCACTTGCTACTACTCATAAATATTAGTTTGTTTATTATTATTTTAATCCAACACTCACTAAAAAGAAATTATTTTATTATTATCGCTTTCTTTGTTTAAAATTACTATCGTGATGCTAATTAATTAAAATTACTATTGTACCCTTCATGTATCACTAACTGGCTTTACTCCATTGCACTCCCTCTATATAATATAGTGAAGAGTGAAGGTAATGGTGCAATTTGCTCATACCAACAACTCAACAAGCTAATAAGTACCCAAAAAATAAAGAGGTTACTCAACATGGAGCTACTTAACAATGGTGAAAAGAGTGAATACTCTTTGGAAGCTAAGTTCTCAAACATGAATGCAGAAAATGAGCAAACAAGCAACTATAGCAACAAGGATTTATGGATACCAAAAGGGTTTCTTGCTTCTTTTCTTCATCAAGAAGGAGAGTCAAGTAATGCTGATGGAGGCATGATGAATGATCAAGGCATAGGCATTCCTTTGATGAGCACCAACTATTTCAACCAAGGGCGAGAATCGTAATTTCACATTACATTAATTATGTGTTGGTTGTTTTGTCTTATTTATTTTATTTGTAGGCTCTGTTTATTTCTCCTAATTTGCTGTAGAAATGAAATTGTTTTCATTGATTAAAACTGATTTTATAGACTGGAACTAATTTTTGCAAATTGAAGCTGATTATTATAGTTTTAACTGGTTTTCTAGTTATCTTTGGTGTAATTCTCGTTCAGTGATTTTTACAAATTACTCCGTCCGTTCTCTTTTGTTCATCCTATTTTGACTTCCACGTTTGCCAATGCACGTCTTTAACCTTAAATATCTTTCATTGTGTATTAGTAAAAATTATAATGATTAAATATTAATAAAGTACTCATTGAGACGAATCAAACAAAACCCCACATGACTATATTTTTTTATCATATATTGAAAATAATTTAGAAGATTCTATTCAATTGTGAATAGTGTTAAGATTCTAAATAAGAAGAACAAATGAGAACGGAGGGAGTAGAACGGAGTAAAAGTGATTTTTAATGTTTGAAAATGTTTTTACTAATTAGAACTGATTTATACTAATTGAATATATATATATATATATTAAATATAATTCTATTAATTAAGGTGAATTGAACGTGACCTTCATATATTTATTTCTATGAGTTAATTAACTTTATATGTGAGATTGATCTTTCACAAATAATGAATTAAAAAATAAGTTGTGAATATATAATTGTTCAAGAGTGAATTGCACCCAAAAGCAAACAAAAATAGAAAAAGAACTCAAACAATCTCATATCAAGGATACAACTGTAGTTTCAAATCTCCTCAAAAAAAATTAATTACAAATTTATATTTATTTATTTATTTATATTAAGATTTTGTGTTGATTGGATTTTTTTTTTTTTTTTACAATTTCAGGGACAAAATAAATCTTACTATAGAATTCATAATTGTAAAGGAATTGGTTGCACCAAGAATTGAGAAAAATAATAAGGATGAGGAGGACCAATTTGGTAATATTGACCATTACCCAGTGGAGCCTTCGAATGATTATGTGGATCTTGAGTTAAGACTTAAAACTCATAATGAGGATGTGGATCTTGAGTTAAAATTAAAACCTCATTTTGTCAATGTTGATCTAGAGTTAAAATTGTGAAAGTTTAAAAAGATCATGAAATTGGCTAATTTGCCAACTCACCCCTAAAATTTTCATTCTAAGGAAATGTTTTGGAGTTTTGGGTAACTGTTATATGGGTATGCCAAGTTGGAAACTTTTGTTTTGGAGTGTGTTTGTTTTTTGATGTAAGATATTGCTTTAAAATCAAGCTCACATGTTTAAGTTTTAAAAATATTATCAATAATATTATTAAGAAAGATATGTTAGTATAATGTCTTGAGTAGTTTATTTATATCCTTTTATAGTCAATGATGATGTAAGCATGCAGTAAATTATGCCGAATTTGTGCATTTTTATTTTCTTCCAGTAATTTTTATTTTGGTGCAATCATTGTAAACATGTAAGCGGATAACACGATAATTAATTTGGAGATGATAAATTTATAACAAGTTGATGAGCGCAACAACATACCCTCCAATCTATCACATAAACAACAAAGTTGCTACTCGAGTAGTAACTTAAGAAAGCAAAATTGTTGTTTCGAGTAGTGACTACTCACGTAAAAGGTCAGAAAACAGATTACACTCTACTTGTTCTAGAATAATGATTTCTTAGTTTTAAGAAGAGATGCATGTCTTGATTCAAAACAGATTTGTAGGAATTAGGAAACATTTCCTTCTAAGTATCCATACTTTTGTCGAATCTTTGATTAAATATAACTCATTTTGGCTCATTGCCCCTATATCCTCTCAAAAGAATAAAAAAAGAAGTAATCAAGCCCACTACTGAACGCCTCACGATCCAGGCCGTTGGATAAGAGATACAATTTTGTATTTAACTACTCAAATTACTGATCATTAAATGTGATCATATTTATATAAAACAAATAGAATAATAATATATAATTCCAATACAAGAGTATATGATATTTTTCTGTCTCCTCCTTGATATAAAAGATCCACTATATATTCTTTTCTTTTTTTAACGTTTGGGAGCGTTGGATAACTTTTGCCAAACACACAACACAAAACCCATAGTAAATTACCCGACGGTTTGGGCTTAAATAGTGAGCCAAACTCAAAGAAGTACAGATCTTGTTAAACCCAAAAGATCAATCCCAAAAGAGGATAAAAGTCAAATTCTCCTTAATTCTTTCTCTATATCTCACGCACGAAACTAGTTAGAGCAAAACTATTATTGATTATCTTCTTAGCCACAGAGCGAGTCTCCCGTAGACCATAGTCAACCTAATCATCTGATCTATGCTTCTCCTTTTCTTTCGTCATTTATTGCCACAAATAAAGGATCATATTATAACTATATATTGTAGATTAGTCATAATATTGCTTCCTCAAAATTACAAAAGAAATGCAAGAGCTTTCTTGATTATAAAAGCTTGTAAGCGACTCGATCACCTTCCTTTTTTATTCTTCCTCTTGATTATCAAAGAGAAAAAAGAACTAATTCATTATTTCAACGTAAGACAAAGTGTTGTTTCTATAAAACCATAAGGTTAAAAGAACCAAATTTATTCCCACACACCTTCGCGTTAGACTCCTATAGTTTTATGCTACACTATTGTGTATCAAGGTTAGGGGCACATATTAAAGGTGAGAAAATAGGCAATGATTTAGGTTTGAATTTGATTAAGAGAACATCTTAAACTAGAGGGGATCAATATGCACCCGACTCGAAAATGGGCGGGTTTTGGGTACAATCTTTTGGGGTTGTCATTTACTCACCCGACCCAATATAGTTTTCATTTCTTTTTGCACGATCTGCAACACGTATATTTGACCACCAATATCTTTACTTAAGTATTAATAAAAATTATAAAAAGTTGATATTATAAAACTACACATTGATATGTATCTAACAAGATCTCACATGAGTATGTTTTTTTGTATATATTAATGAGAATATTTGGTCAAAAAAATTTATGTTTGACCATGAAAAATGAAAATCAGAACTATATTTTGGACAGAGGGAATATTAGTTTATCCACTTCTTGTTTTTTTCTAGTTTTTGGAATGGTACTACCAATTTTATATTATTATCTTTATCTTTTTACTTTACTTTTCCTGGCCCAGAGTATTAAACTATTAACTTCAATACAATATGCAATAAATTAATACTTTATTTTCCTTTATATGACCCACATAACAATTTCTCTTAAACTATGTGCCAAAGAGGTAGGTAAACTAGTAAAACGGAGGGAGTACTATACAGTTACTAAGTAGAATTTCATATAATTAGGGAATTTTGACAAACCAAGCAAGACTGGGTCACTTGGCAATAATTTTACCTTATAGAAGTCATAGGCTCAAATCTTACCAAGTGTGGTGTTCTGAGGGGATCCACCTACCCCTCCTACATACTCTTGACAAACCTTTTTTTTTTTTTTGAGGGGATACTCTCGATAACCTAATCCGTAAATAAAAAATAAAAATAAAAAAATCATAACATCCCGCTATTATTATTTTTGGCGCTAACATTAATTTTCCAAAAACTTGTAACGTCACTATGAAAATGCCTAAAATGTCCTTTTCCGGGGATAGTCTTGGTTTTTCAGGTGTGGATCGCTAGCTTAATAAAATATTATGAGGGTAGTAGCTAAGACATGAGACCGAATCCGTCTATACCACTGCGCTTCATTAGTCGCTCTTTAACACCAAAAAAATTGGTCTTTTTTGCTTGCTACACAGTCACACAGATAATGATTCCTATAATACCCTTATTTAAGTCCTAAGTTCTCACTGGTAATTTAGACTATGTTCTTTTGGACTGAACTTAACTTAACTTAATTTGTCTGAATTGAATTGAGCTGAACTAAATTTTCATGAACTGAATTGAACTGACTGGATTGCATTAAAACTGTGAGAGGAAACTAACTGAAGTGAATTTTCCTGAACTGAACTAAACTTTCATTAATTCAGTCCAAAAGAACAGAGTAAATTCCCATTATGCCCTTCATTAACTAGTAAGTTCCCAATGTTAGTCTAGGGCTATTTTGGTCTTTTCACTTGGTGGCACAAATGCTATAGTAAATTTCCATAATGCATGCCCTTCGAGGTCATTGTGGGAGCCCAATGGTTGGAGCTCCCACCTCCCAACCACATGGTCGGGTGTTCAACTCTCATCATCTCCAATTTGGGGATTTTGTGTAAATATTTGCTTTTGGGTATAAATCTCCAGTTTCCAGTCTTGGAAATTTCTTTATGGGTTGAGATCCCCCTTCTTACCTCCTATCCCATGAGGACTGTCTGGACTAACCCTGTTTAGGCCAGTTAATTGCCGATTAAAAAAAATTAAAAAAAAAGTAATGCTTTCCCTTCAGTGACTCGTAACTCGTAAGTGGTAGTCTAGGTCTATTTTGGTCTTTTACTTGGTGGCACTAATGCTATAGTAAATTACTATAATGCCCTTCAGTAAGTTCCTAGTGGTACTGGAGCTATTTGTTCACTAGGGTCTAGGTGGCACAAATGCTATAGTAAATTACTAACATACCCTTCATGTATCACTAACTGATCATTCATTCCCCTTGGTGGCTTTTACTCCATTGCACTTTGCACACCCTCTCTATAAAATATAGTGAAGGGTAATGGTGCAATTTGTTCATACCAACAACTCAACAAGCTAATTAAGTAGCCAAAAAAGTAAAGAGTTTACTCAACATGGAGCCTCTTAACAATGGTCAAAAGAATGAATACTCTCTGGAAGCTAAGTTCTCAAACATGAATGCAGAAAATGAGCAAACAACTGATCAAAAAAGTAAGAAAAAGAGCAACTATAGCAGCAAGAATTTATGGATGCCAAAAGGGTTTGTTGCTTCTTTTCTTCATCAAGAAGGAGAGTCAAGTAATGCTGATGGAGGCATGATGGATGATCAAGGCATAGGCATTCCTTTGATGAGCACCAACTATTTCGACCAAGGGAGAGAACAGTAATTTTACATTACGTTAATTCTTTGTGTTGGTTATTTTATCTTATTTATTTTATTTTTTGGCTCTGTTTAACTCTCCTTATTGCTATTAAAATGAAATTGTTTTCATTGATTAAAACTGATTTTATAGACTAGAGCTAATTTTTGCAAATTGAAGATAAATATTATAGATTAAACTAGTTTTTAGTTATCTTTGGTGTAATTATCGTTCAGTGATTTTTACAAATTAATTAGAACATATTAAAACTGATTTTTACATTTGAAAATAATTTTACTAATTAGAATTTATTTATACTGATTGAATATATTTATATTAAATGTAATTTTCTTAAGGTGAATTGAACGTGACCTTCTTATATTTATTTCCTACGAGTCAATTAACTTTATATTTCATATTGATCTTTCTAAAATAATGATTAAAAAGTAATCTGTGAATATACTATTCAAGAGTTAATTGTACCCAAAAGCAAACAAAAGAAGAAAAATAGCTCAAACAATCTCATAATATCAAGGATACAACTGTAATTTCAAATCCCCTACAAAAATTGCAATTACAAATTTTATATTTATTTATTTAATTATATAAAAATCATGTGTTGATTGGATTTTTTTCTTTTCATAATTTCAGGGACGAAATAAAACTTCCTCGAGAATTCATAATTGTAAAGGAATTGGTGGCACCAAGAATTGAGAAAAATAACAAGGATGAGGAGGACCAATTTGGTAAGATTGACCCTTACCCAATGGAGCATTCGAATGATTATGTGGATCTTGAGTTAAGACTTAAAACTCATAATGAGGATGTGGATCTTGAGTTAAAATTAGAACCTCGTTATGTCGATGTTGATCTAGAGTTAAAATTGTGAAAATTTAAAAAGATCATGAAATTGGCTAATTTGCCAACTCACCCCTAAAATTTTCCTTCTATGGAAATGTTTTGGACTTTTGGGTAACTGTTAAATGGGTATGACAAGTTGTAAGCTTTTGTTTAGGAGTGTGTTTGTTTTTTGATGTAAGATATTGATGTAAAATCAAGCTCACATGTTTAAGTTTTAAAATATTTTCAATAATATTACTAAGAAAGACATGTTTGTATAATCTCTTGAGTAGTTTATTTATATCCTTATATAGTCAATGATGATGTAAGCATGCAGTAAATTATGCCGACTTGTACATTTTTTTTCTTCCAGTCATTTTTATTTTGGTGCAATTATTGTAAACAAGCAGCTAACACGGTAATTAATCTGAAAATGATAAACTTATAACAAGTTGATGAGGGCAACAACCTACCCTCTAATCTATCACATAAACAATAAAAGTCGCTACTCGAGTAGTAACTTATAAAAGTAAAATCGTTGTTTCGAGTATAGTGACTTTACTACTCATGTAAAAGGTCAGAAAACATATTACACTCTACGTATTATAGATTAATGATTTCTTAGTTTTAAGAAGAGATGCATATCTTGACTCTTGATTCAAAACAGATTTGTAGGAATTAGGAAACATTTCCTTCTAAGTATCCATACTTTTGCCGAATCTTTGATTAAATATAACTTCTTTTGGCTCATTGCCCCTATATCCTCTCAAAAGAATAAAAAAGAAGTAAACAAGCCCACTAAAGAACGCCTCACGGTCCAGGACATTGGATAAGAGATACAATTTTGTATTTAACTACTCATATTACTGATGATTAAATGTCAAGGGCTTTTCTCCTAATCCCCAAGAATCATAGACATTTATGAAGACCACAAAAGCAGGGAAAAAACTTTGTCTACCCACCAGGTAGGCTACCCACTATTGTTGAGGGTTGTGGTAATAGGATTCAACTCAACATAATAATTACTCCCTCCGTCCCAAAATATAGTTCCCATTTCCTTTTTTTCACGGTAATCTATGCAAGTAGAATCTAAGAGGTATAGTAAAGATTTTTTGTTTATTTAAATAAATGTTGTATGGGAAAATATGATTTTATGAGAGAGAATGGAGAATAATTGGTCAAAGAGCATTAATTGTAACACTTGGGTTGAATAAACAAAGCAAAAACAAAATTCAAGAAGCAAAGAAATGATGGGACATGGTTTTTCTAGACAAATTACGGAAAAATGTGGAACTGGATATGGAAATGGGAATTATATTTTGGGACACCCAAAATGGAAATGAGAACTATATTTTGGGATGGAGGGATTTTTTTTTTTTAATGCTCTATTAGTAGTGGGTTGTCTACTCGATGAAGCAGGGAAAAAGAACCAAAATGTTTCATTCAAATTCCGAGGTTTCAAAGCACCAAAACCCAAAGTACAAAGGATAGCAGTCTATCCTGGACCAAAGGAATTATAAGGAACAACACTCTAGTTTGCTTCCAAGTTGATGGGTCGTGGAAAAAGGAGAAAAATAATAACAGCTGGAAGGCCCGCCATCGCATGGGTTAACGAAAGTGATAATGCAAATTGGGAGTCCATAAAAGTTCTAGCAGCTACTCCAACTCAGACCGAAGCCCATGCAATCCTTCATTGCATCAAGAGTTTGAAGACTCATTCCAAAATCCATCTCTATCAAATCGGACAGTATATAAATTATTTCAGCACTCAAAGATCCGAGCAAGACCACCACAGAAATCAAGAATATAAGTGAAGAAATGCAATTTCACTCTAGAAATCTAGATTTCATTTCTTGTGTTAAAAGTAAAAGGGTTTTTCTACATGGTACCCCTGTGTTTTACGAGATTCTATGTTGTACCCGACGTTTTTGAAATTTTCACGTTGTACCCCTAAGATTTCTTAACGTTACACAAAGTACCCTTATACACGATATCAAACAATAAATTTTTGGACTTTCTTACCCTGTGAGCATTGAGTAGGATTTTGTAGCCTTGTTAGTTGACTGAAGTTTGGGATATGATTTGAAAAATTGAAGACTAAGTGAGGTTTGGAGTATGATTTTCTATTAGTAAGGGTATTTTGTGTGACGTTTAGAAAGTCTAGGAGTACAATGTGGAGAGTTCAAAAAGGCTGGGTACAACGTAGAATTTTGAAAAACACAGGGGCACTATGTAGAAAAACCTAAAGTAAAAAGAGAGGAGGTTTCAAAAGCTCACTTCTTAGCTGTTAAAGCTAGGAAAGAGTAGCTTAACTCCTCTTTATTAGCATTTGTCTAAAAAAAATGTGATTATATTTTATATAAAAACAAATAGAATAATAATATATAATTCCAATGCAAGAGTATATGATATTTTTCTCTCTCCTCCTTGATATAAAAGATCCGTTATATATATTTTTTTTACGTCTTGGAGCATTGGATAACTTTTGCCTAAGAATAGAATTCCTCGGTGGCTAGTGCACATTTTAGGAAAAACACACAACACAAAACCCAGAGTAAAATACCCGGCGGTTTGGGCTTAAATTGTGAGCCAAACCCAAAGAAATACAGATAAACCCAAAAGATCAATCCCAAAAGAGGATAAAACTCAATTTCTCCTTAATTCTTTCTCTATATATCACGCATGAAACTAGTTAGGGCCTTTTTTGGCACAAGTTTTTTAAGTAGCTTTTAGTGTCTTGACTCGATCAAAACACTAATTAAAAAAAAAATAGTAGTGTTTGGTAAGGTAGTGGCGTAAGTAGCTTTCAGTGATATAAGTATTGTTTGAGTAGTATTTGTCAAAAGCTACAATTTTTAGATTTTGGGGTAGCGTTTAGTGGTGTATAAATTATTTATTAAAGTTTAGTTTGAGTTTTTAACCAGTTATTTATAAATAGCTACTTTGACAGCTTCTTTTACCAAACATCAATATCTTATACCGCTACTTGGATAGCTAACAGCTAATAGCTACACCGCACACAGCTACCAGCACAACTAACAACTACTCTCACAGCTAAAATCTACTACCACAGCTATTGTTGCCGAACACTCCCTATAGCAAAACTATAATTGATTATCTTCTTAGCCACAGAGTGAGTCTCCCGTAGACCATAGTCAACCTGATCATCTGATCTATGCTTCTCCTTTTCTTTCATCATTTATTGCTACAAATGAAGGATCATATTAGATCTATATATTGTAGATTAGTCATAATTTTGCTTCCTCAAAATTACAAAAGAAATGCAAGAGGTTTCTTGATTATAAAAGCTTGTAAGCGACTCAATCACCTTCCTTTTTTATTCTTCTTCTTGATCATCAAAGAGAAAAAGAACTAATTTATTCTTTCAATGTGAGTCAAAATGTTTTTTCTACAAAACCATAAAGTTAAAGAACCAAATTTATTCCCACACACCTTCGCGTTAGACTCCTATAGTTTCATGCTACACGGTTGTGTATCAAGGTTAGGGGCACATATTAAAGGTGAGAAAATAGGCAATGATTTAGGTTTGAATTTGATTAACATAACATCTTAATTAAACTAGATGTGATCAATATGCGCCCGACTAAAAGATGGGCGGGTTTTGGGCACCATTCTTGGTCCGTGTTTCGGGCACAAAACCGGGCCACATGCAACCTAAATTTGGAAAATTAAGCTAAATTTTGAACAATTATAATTCATATTAACATAACATTAACAATAACGTAGTTTAGTTCAATTCAACATTAACCATTAATAAGCTTATTAGTTTTAAATTTAACTTAGTGATTAGGAAATTAGCCCAATAATATTTTTTTGGAACCAATTAGGTGGCTTAATTAAAACTAACCAAATCAGTCCATTAACAAGCAAATTCAAGCATCAAAACAGACTAGGTGGTTCACTTGGTGAATGAGTTTTTAGGCCCAAAACAGAAATTTATAACTTGGGCTTGGATTTAAAATAAAACATCTATAACTATTACTAATTCGGAAGACATTGGCTTAATTTTGCCCCCCAAAATTGTCCTACGTGGCATGTTGTGGTAAGTCTAATTCCCGCCTAATGTAAAATTTGTGCTTTATCTATAAGTATTACTAATTCAGAAGACATTGGCTTAATTTTGCCCCCCAAAATTGTCCTACGTGGCATGTTGTGGTAACTCTAATTCCCGCCTAATGTAAAATTTGTGCTTTATCTATAAGTATTACTAATTCAGAAGACATTGACTTAGTTTTTCCCCCCAAAACTGTCCTACGTGGCATGTTGTGGTAACTCTAATTCCCGCCTAATGTAAAATCTCTACTTTATTTAATAAAATAAAACCAACAAAAAAAAAATAGAAGATATCCTACAGTGGCATGTGTGATTAATTAGATTCACAATTTCCCACTAAAGGCACGATTTGGCACAATGAATTTAGTTCTCAGTTACCCACTAAGGTCATGTTGCTCTGGTAACAAATAAATAAGAAGAAAAAAAAGACCCTTTATCTTCTACGTTAATATCTTGAGAAGTTTGACGGTTGCAATAAACTAAAATTATAGTATGTTGAATTTATCAACTGTGAAATAAAGATGATAAAACTTTGTGTCCACCGTCTAATATCAAATTGTCTGATATCTCTTTTAGTTCTATTGCTTTCTTTTTGGTTGAAAAATACTTAGTATATTTGAAATTTCAATCCGGTGCTTTCTAGGCCACTTGTAATGTAATGAATAATGATGATAAATGATAGTGTCCATTTTTTTTCTTTAAATACAATTACTTCTTTGTTATCTAACTTTTCTTTTTTAAGGAACATTACTTATTTTAACAAAAAATTATATTATCATATTATAGTATAAATTTCTTTCTCCTAAAATAACTAGAATCAACACAAATTTTTTGGAGGGTAAAAATAGTAGGGAGAAATGACTGTGTGAGTAAATTGTGGAAACCAACTAAAAACAATTATTTCCAAAAAAAAAAAAAAACATGTGACAAATAGATAGACAACCCAAAAAGACATTTGTGGCAATTAATTTAAGACATATAAAGTATGGTTTTGTATATATTAGTATATCTTAGCTTATATAATTAAGTAATAATTAGCCTATTATATGATTCTTTAATACATCAACAATATTATTTATAACTAAGCATTAATTATGTCAAATTTAATATTATAACTCTATTATTAAAAAGAAGAACCTTACATTATATTTTTCATAGCCGGTAACCTATTTAGAAATAATAAAACCAAGGTATGAAAATACCTCTGCTCTTATTTTGAGCAGCGAAGACAACGACCACGAAGAGAGAAAGAGGGACTCCGGCGGACAGACAGTGGACAGCAGCGACGGCGTCGCAGGTTTCAAGTGGTGCGGCACAGCAGCGTGCGGAGGAGAGGGACGAGAGAGGTTGAGCGAGAGACAAGAGTGAAGGCGTTGGCTGGGTGCTTGCGGTGGTGCGGGTGGTTATGCGGTGGTCGGGCGGTGGTGGTGCTGTGGGAAGAAGGCCGAACCAGAAGAGAGAGAGCAAAAACAGAGGCGTTTTTTCCGGCGAAATTAATGGTTATTTCCGGCGAGTTTGTGAGTGTATAAGTGAATGATGATTGTGGTGCTTGAAAGAGCCGATTGTAGGTGGTGGCGTGGTGGTTGCCGAGAGAGAAGAAATATTTGTTATTGTTGTTGTTGTGATTTTGGTGAGTGATCTTCATGGTCACTTACAGTTGAACTGAGGGAACAAAATCAGAAGTGAGAAGAAGATGATTGGGGGAAAAACTCTGCATTGCTTACTTTAGGAAGAATGTGGGATTGGGTTGGCAGTTTTGGGTAGAGAAAAAGCCGGAGAATGCTGGCGTGTTTGCCAAATGCCATAGAAGAGGAAGAAGAGGTCACCCACTTGACTTTGAGAGCAAAAATCCCTCTTTTCCCTCTTTTTTTATAACAAAAATCAGAAAATTTCAATCCTCCATCATACTTCACGTGGCTTTGTAGTAATGTATAATGGATGTTGATATATTTGTGCCTAATTGATTAAATAATAAAACTGACATTTTTCTTTAATTCATGAAGTTGCATAGTATAGGGTTTGATCCAGGGATCTCAAGAACATATACTAAAGTCTTAACCACTAGACTAAATAACATTTAGTGTTATCATCTTAAAGTATAATATTAATAAATGAAAATTTTCCTTACTCGGGGAGTAGTCCTGGCCTAATAACTAATTGTCACTTAAACTTCAACATTTTGAAGTTGGTAAATATATGTTATTATCTTGTTCAATCAATTTATTATATTTTGCTTAATTAGTGAAACAATAAAAAATATATTTTTAGCTACTCATTATAATTAATTATTTAGTTAAACACATTTAAGTTTTTAGGATATTACAAAAACTTACCGAAAAGAAAAATAGTATAATTTTTTTTAAAAACACGTTAAAGAGTAATATAGTAAATATTATAAAAATAGAGAAAGTAATATCTAAAATGCTTGGGGAATGAATACATTTGGCATGTGTCATTCCCTTTCAAGCTCTAGCAACCTTACAAATGAAATCAAACCTTCAGAAGATATTTTGAACCATTGAATGCTTATTGTAGAATTTTTTCCTTGAATAATGTCAAAGGGAGTATTAATTCCTCCTATGCGTTGAACTTGAAATTAATTCCATGAATACCTGATAAGAGGTTTTTAGTGTGTCGTTAAGGCACCAAAAATCGCTTTTCAAACAATATTTATAAAACCTAACGAGCAATTACGTACCAAGAACGTAGTAAAGGCAAGTCAAGGGTCGATCCACAGGGAAAATGGGATTAATTAAAGTCTAGCAAGTCTAGATTACCTAATTGAAGGGTTTTGGGGTTTTTAAGTGATTTTTATAAGAACTACGACTAATTAATAGAACTAGCAAATAATATGAGATGAAAATATGAATAAGGAAGACACTAGAGTTAAGGTTACTAGTATGGATCAAAGTGGACGACGTTTATTAATGCAATTGTGAATCAAATGTGACGATTAGGCCAGGTTTACTTTTCCTCTAAAATACCCGAGTCCTCTCTCGAATGGTTCTCGAGAATGATCGCTTAATCAATCAACTAAATCATCTCTTGAATGGTCTTTAGTCAATTGATTAAGAGATCCAATGAATTTGGAAAGCCCCTAATATAGGATCCCCTTAATTTCTACCCAATATCTTGGTCTAGAAATTAAGTTGATTCATGGGGATGATAAAAGAGTTCATAATTCAATTAAGAACATTTGAAATCAAAATACCAAAGCACAAATGTGATCAATATCTATCCTAAGGCCTCAAAACACCAAGATCAATGCATAAACGTCTTTAAATCATGACAATCACATTAACAAAACATTTAAACCCCAATCTATACTTTCACCCTAACCCTAGATAGGAAACTACTCACTAATCATGGATTCTAAGCAATAAAACATGAAATCTATAACTAATCTAGGGCTAAACATGATTAAGAGATAATTAATCTAATGAAAATAACAATTATGAAACTATAATAAAGGAGATCTAATAATATGGAAGAACAAGGAATAACAACGAAAAGAGAGAATAAAAACTGAAACTTTAAAATTAAATGGAATAAAAGTACCTTCAATGTTGTAGAAATCACAAACTATAATCTACGATCTCAAATCTTAGAATAAGCAAAGTGTTTTTGTCTCTAATGTGGAACCCTAATAATACTCTCTAAAACATAGAATAAAGCATAAGTCAAAAACTAAACAACTCCAATGTTATTAAGGCAGCCTCGTTTTTTTTTTCTTCGCGGATTTATATGGTGCGGGCGCACCAAAATCAGGTGCGATCGCACCATTCCTTCTGCTCCAAAACTGACATCAAGCATTGAACGGTGTGGGCGCACCATAGTTTGGTGCGATCGCACCATTCTTTATGATATGGTCGGACAATTCAATTTAAAACGAGCATAACTCTTTCGTTTTAGATCCAAATCAAGCTTACGACTAGTCGTTGGAAAGATATCGAAACAATCTTTCACCTCCAACTGGAATTACCTTCATCCGATTTGTGGTTTGAAAGTTATGTCCATTTGAAGTTCCCTGTACAAGATTCTATTGTGCGATGTGCTCCTTTGTGCGAGCGGACATGGGGCATAGTGCAATCGCACCATTTCTCAACGTGTGCTCTATTTTCATTGCTTCCTTTGCCAACTCTATAACTCGTAGCCATCTTAGGTAGTTCTACGTATATAAAGAACATGGCAAAACAGGGTGAAAGCAAATGTACTAGAAATTCGGTCAAAAATGACTGAAAATCTAGCAAAATGTCACTTTGATCATGAATGATCAAGTGAATGAAATAGAAGGGGAAAGAGAGAAGAAAGAGGGATGAAAGGGGAGAAAGAGAATCAAAATGAGCTAAAAGAATTCCAAAAAGGGCGTTAGAAATTCACTTATCAAACTCCCCCAAGCTTAGCATTTTACTTGTCCTCAAGTAAACCAAGAATGAGAAAAAAGAAAGAAAAGAGGAGAAAAATATGAAAAAGAAAAACCATGCAACACACTAGACCTGTTCAATGGGTCGGGTCCCCAAAAAAAGCCCTTGACCCGACCCTATATTATAGGGTCATGACCCGACCTAATTAAAATAGGGCCGGGTCGTACAGGGTCTGACCCTAATAATGAATTAGCGGGTCGGGTCGGGTCAAAAAAGGGTCACTCGATGTTTTGTTCTGAGAACCACTTCTTCTTCTCTCTTTGCACTGGGTTTTACTGTTTTAGGTCTTCCATAGCATACTGCCATTGCTATATGTTCATATTGCTTGCGAAAATTTTCTCCTTCAGGTATTTCCCTCTCTTTTAATTACTTAATTTCATATTGCTTGCGAAATTTTCGTTCTCACTAAATAAACGGGGAGGAGAGAGAAAATGGGTAAAATGAAAAGCAGAAGAAGATGAATATGGAGGAGTTTTCTCCAAAAATGAAATCGACAGGAGAGAGAAAAAAAGTAAGATTGTAGGACTATTATTGTGGGTTTCCTAGTTAAATATGATCATCGTCGCTTGCTTAATGGTCACTTTCCGGCGATTTTTTTCCCAAATTTAGTTTCCCCATAATATATTACTGGCAATAGTACCATACTACCATTCCTAATTTCCTATTATGTTCTCGATGCTCAGTTGCTCACGCATCAAGTCCTCTCACCTTCTGATTAACTTACTATTTGGCATTTCTTTTTGTTCTTTAAAAATAGGGTCAGGGTCGGGTCAGGGTCAGTCTAGCCCTTGACCCGACCCGCCAACAATGACTCCAAACCCGACCCGACCCGGCCCGACCCATTGAACAGGTCTACAACACACTAGCTTAAATGTTCTATATGCAAAGCTACAAACATGACATGCAAGCTAAATGAGTTCATACCAAGATTTAGTAGACCAATCAAACACAAGAAGAAAGATGATCAGGAAGCATAAGAGTGACTTAAGAGATCCAATCCACCAATCAACCGAGTCTTCTTAAAAACTAGGCTTTCTAGGAGTGATTTCTCACCCCTCTCCACTTCCAAGTCCCGAGTTTGAATCCCCCATAGGGATGCTCTATCATAATAGCTCACCTCTACCACGTTTTGATGACCCTCATCATGACTTGCACAAAATCTCACCCGCCACTACTGAATTGGCCAAGACTAATCTAGAAGTCAAAATGGACTTTATCAAGGTTGTAACGAGGCTAGGTTAGAGGTGAGGATATCAATATGGGAGTGTGGTGCAAAAAGGGTAAAGCGGAGTACAAACTAGGGGAAGAGACTTCCCCAAGCTAGTCCTAACACCAACTCAAATCGAAAGCTCACACACAACTTTGAATCTCACTTTGACTTTCACTTTTTGAACATATTTTTTCATTTTTCTCATCAATTTACTCTCTCTTTCTTTTCTTTCAATAGAAATCCAAATGAAACAATAAGAGCTTTCTTTCTTTCTTTTATTTCTTTTGCTTTTCCTTTATCGTAATTTTCTTCAACTTTTGTAATTATACATGCACATTAAATTACTTTCAACCAAAGACTTAGTATCAAAACAACTCAACTCAACAAAAACTAGACATGTACTTCACTTTGGGGAAAGTTTGGCCATGACTTATTATGAGGGTTAATCAAAAATAGGATAGAAAGGCTCAAATGAGTTGAGAAGCGGATAAATATGCTGGTATAAAAGCTTTTTGGCTTTTGAGCTCCTATTTCTAGCAAAAAGAAACGCCCTAAATCATTCTTCTATTTAGTTCAGTCATACGCAATCTTGGGGAGCTAAAATGCAAGTCACAAGTTAGGCGATCAATGGTGAGGGTTGTAAATGAGTCTTACGAGGTTCGTGGCCCTCCTTCGGGGTTCATCGCACAAGGGATAAGACAATCCAAGCAACCAACTCGCCTAATTTCAAAAAGACTCTACCAAAAGTTACCTATCTCAAAGATCACCTAAAGTCACAGCAAGGCTTTCAAAATCATCAAGTCAAATGCAAAGAAGGTCTTCCAATCAAGTTATGAACGCTCATATCATGCATGCAACCAAACAACTCTAAATGCAGAAAAGAAAGAAAGAAAAAAAATATTTTTGTGTTTTTTTTAATGCAAACCTAACATGCAAAAGCACTGAAAAGAACCTAAATACAAAGGCGATGGAGAAAATGTTGAGATGGATAGAACACATGCTAACTCTCCCAAGCTTAATACAAACTCCGTCCTCGGAGTGTATATGTAAAGAGAAAGTAAGGGATGAGGTAAGGGCACAAAGTCAAGCAAAAATCCTAACCAAGTAAGATAAGGAGAAGGTCTCAGAATACCTGCCAAAAAGAGCTCTTTTAGGATCATTAGCTAGACCTTACCACTAAATAATTTGACAAAGATCTCAATAGTTTGTCATAAGCATTAGCACGCATTTCACAGTGGATCAAATAGGTATGACATAAACAAAGAGCATGCGCAAATTTCGAATGGGTCTATATGCTTACCAAGTGATGAGTGTCGAAAATAATGAAATTTCCGAGAGAATCCTGGAAAGTATGAAGAACAAACATCAATATTCAAATAAACAGAACAAAACAATGAGTTCTCCTTTTGACGGTCCTTGCAACTTTTAAGCTCGATCCCGTCCTCTATGACTTCCATTTGAGTCTTGTGAAGGTTTAAAGAGGACAAAGGCTCTTCCAATGGTGAAACTTTGAGGAGAGGGAATAAGATGGGGAAGGAAGGAACTAAGTCGAGTTTCCTTGAAAAGGGAATATGAAGAGGACGAGTAGAAATAAAAGTCTTATCAACTACTTCTTCAACATCATTGACCTCTATAGTGTAAGCTTTCTCAACAAATGATTCCTCTACTACGGGGTTCCCATCCATATCCCAATCATCATCATTTTCATTGGTTATAGTCATGCAAGAGTGATTTTGATTATTGATAATTCGACCCAAAGTTTCGATTGATCTTTTGCTAGATTCGACAAAGTTTTCCATCATAGAATCACACCTCTTTAACAAGCACATATTTTCTTTGAGTGAATCAAGAATTTCAGAATATATATGTACTTCATAACTAGAGACATCTTCTAAATTTGAAAAAGTAGTATTTCCATGGTCCCACTCATAAGTGTCTCTAGATAGCCACCCAAAGAAATCCCATGCTTGTAGACACATAATCGTGTCTCCCCATTTAGTACCCTATGATGACCAATACCCCGCTCCAATTGGTCCGGATCGAGGAAAGAATAAAGAATGAGTTTAAAATAAAATGTTTTAAGTCCAAACCATTTTCTCACCCTTTTTATTAACTCATTTCCGAAAACCCTTTTTATAACTAGTTTTACTATGCCCACTTCCTAAAACGTTTTAAAATAACCTTTTAAAGGCCCATCTTTGAAAACCTTTTTAAAATAGTTTTGTGAAAGCCCAATTGTATAAAACCCCTTTTCTAGCCCAATTTAATTAATAGAATTAATTAATTACATTGATTAGTTTTATTAATAAAAATATCTTTTATAAAAATAATCTTTTACCAAATTATTTTCTAAAATCTTTTTCAATAAAAATAATCTTTTTTCAAAGTGATTTTAAATATCTCTTACTAACTCTTTTTTTTAAATCTTTATCTAACTATTTGATAAAAAAATTTTAGAGACCTATCTATACTAATATATTAAAAAGCGTTCCTAAGAACGTATATGTGCCACGTGTCACCATCCCTCATTCAGTGACATTCGATTCACGTCTTTCTCATATATTAAAAAAAGAAGCATTGCTCACGTGAAGATTCGAACCCACAACCTCAAGTATGAAAGAAAGGGATTCAACCACCACTCCACCATGTTATTATTGCTTATTTGATCAAAGTTAATGATGATATATGAATGGAAAACTTTTAAAATTCATATAATGAATGAGATTACTTTTCTAAATGAGTATGAGAAGACTTATTTAACTACTATTTCCTCCGTGACATAATAAATGCAACAAATGGGTATTATTTGTGAGGTATAAAATATTCATTTGTTGCACTTATTATGTTATGGAGGAAGTACTAAATTGTAGTATAGAGAAAACCCGTGGAATCTCCCGGGCCTAAACACTAGTCTATACTAATATATTAAAAGGCGTGCGTAAACCAGGAACGGTGCCACGTGGCGCTCTCCCTAGGGAGTTTTAGTTCATGTAATCCATGTACAATAAAAAAAATTAGAAATTGCATAGTATAGGTTTTGATCCCGTGACCTCAAGTTCATGTACTAAAGTTTTAACCACTAGACCAAGTTGTATTTAGTGTTATAATATAAAAGTACAATATTAATAAATGAAACTTTTTCTTACCCGGGGCATAGCCCGGGCCTAATAACTAGTTAACTTTTAGAAACCTATTACATCTCAACTACCTAAACCTACCTTCACTATATAATTCTTCCAACCTGATCTCAAAACTCCAACTCTCCTTCTGCTAATCCTAACATACTCCATACATCTCGCCATCTAACAAATCCTCTAACCCCTACTACTGCTTTCCGTAAACACCATTCACCAATAGCATATCAAAGTCAAGATCATCTCACAATTATCATCATCATCTCACGATTATCATCATCACCTTGAATCCTTGATATTAATTTGCTGCAGCAGTGCAGCGTATTACGAGATATACATATTTTCTTCATGCAATACTCAACACACATAATCAAATCACACGGCCCTCATACTCCTTCATCATCCTCAAGAAATTAGCTTTCATCATCACCCAACTCTCTCGCCTACCAATACACACGGCACCACCTCTCTAATTCTCACTCACCTTCCTACATCTACACTATTATATTCATCCTACACAAACAACTACATCACCATACTACTACTAATACTCCACGCATATTACAAAACCAACGCAAAACACAAATATTTTTTAAAGACTCGTACAATTCAATTTTTCAAGATCCGTACAAATCAACGACCCCAGATGGTGGTATAACTTCCGAGGGTCAACTAAATTAACAAACTTTATTTTCTTTATTTATTTTTATTATTTTAATGAAATTACTAACATTCTATTCATGATGTAGATTGTTAACAAATTTATGCGACTGTAAGTATTGTATATTATATTAACTCCCTGCACTATTTTCTTTTCTTATTTTTTATTTATTTTCATACATTATTATATGTCTGCCTGATTGTTCTATACATATTATTATAATTGTCCTACATGATTTTTATCACCCACATGTTATTTTTGCTAAACAAGACCTAAAGAATTTTTCTAACATTAATCAGATTTATTTGGACAACCTGTTAGGTTCCCTGTAATATTGATTGCATAATAACTTGTCACTAAAAATATAGTCTTTTATGTGTTTCCTGAACCAATTTAGACTAAATATTTTTAGGGTGTATTAAAACATTATTTGATTATTCTTTGGCATAAATTCTGCAATGAATCGATATTTAGTAGAGGCCAACTTTGGGCGAATGTGGTTCATTATGACTATATTTGTACCCTCACCCCCAAACTCTATCTTTGGTTCATTTTGACCATCTATGGAGTCAGGACGGGGAAATCTACATTGGATAATTTGTCCCTATGATTTTCCTATATCCAATTAGGTTTATGATTCTTCCTAAAAAGAATTATTGGCGACTTCTTTCAAAACAATTTTCAATAAAACCTTAACAGTGTGGTAGTCAAATGTAATATGCGCTCATACCGCGTAGGCGAAATAAAAACACGCCTACAATGCTTCATCAAATTTTTGGCATCGAAATTCACCGTTAAACATAGACTCCACCACTTTTCTTGTATGCATATTCAGACCTTGATACATCACCTCACACATCTCCCAAATCTCAAGACTATACTTAGTTAGAAGAGTGTTCTTAAATCTCTGAAAATAATTCCAAGATGGTTCATCCTCATATTGAGGAAAAAAGAAGTGTGCCATTTTTTTTTTTGGAATTCTCTTAAAAGAAGAAAAAAGAATTATATACAAATTCTTAGACTCATATACACGACACTTACCAAATAAAATAAAACAAGATAAAAAAAAAGCCAATAAAGAAAAGTAAAAAAAAACAATTAAGCAATTTCAAACTAAAAAAAATTTCAATCAATAGCATAATTTCCCCGGCAACGACGCCAATTTGATAAGAGGTTTTTAGTGTGTCGTTAATGCACCAAAAATCGCTTTTCAAACAATATTTATAAAACCTAACGAGCAATTGCCAAGAACGTAGTAAAGGCAAGTCAAGGGTCGATCCACAGGGAAAATGGGATTAATTAAAGTCTAGCAAGTCTAGATCACCTAATTGAAGGGCTTTGGGGTTTTTAAGTGATTTTTATAAGAACTACGACTAACTAATAGAACTAGCAAATAATATGAGATGAAAATATAAATAAGGAAGACACTAGAGCTAAGGTTACTAGTATGGATCAAAGTGGACACCAGTAGAATAATTGCTTATTGTTGCGGTCATTAAGTGGCCTATCGCGGCGGTTTTGGCCGCGCAACAATAAAGGGCGCAACAATAGGTAATTATCTATTGTTGCGGTTTTTAACCGCAGCAATAAAGCAACCTATTGCCGTGGTTCTTACCCAAAACCACAGCAATAGGTATTTTTTTTTAATAAAAAAATGAAACCTATTGCTGCTGTTTTTGATAGGAACAACAACAATAGTTTTTTTTTTAATAAAAAAATGAAACCTATTGCTGCTGTTTTTGGTAGAAACAGCAGCAATAGGTGTTAGTGGATATTTTTTTTTAGCTAGCTAGAAAGGAAAATAACTGAAAAATGCAAAGAAAACTATAACAATGTAGAAACTAACAAAACGAAAAAAGTAATAAACAATATATAAAAGCAACTTCATATATTCAATAATAATGATATTTTACAATCCTAACTACAAACATATATTAAAAAATTAAAACAAAACTAATAAGAATAAATACAAAATGAACGAAAAAAAAGGAAAATTATGTAACATAAACAAATTTACAAATCTAAAGAAAACGAAACTAAAGCCGGTCGAATGATGAGATCTATATCCAATATGTCGTCGGAGATAAAAAAGAAACTAAAGTTGGGGAAGCAAAAGACGAACAACGGGTCGACGGCCAACAGACTGAATCAATCGACGAAACTTCGGACCTTCCTCTTTCTAACCCACATGATGCACCACCATTTAAAGCGTCGAGAAACCAATCATCTCTCTTTCTCAAAGCATCTTCTACTCGAACCACGAGATCTGGAGATGACGGTTCGCTTCATGGTGTACGAACGAGCGAAGATGGAGCACCGCCATGGTTTGTCGCGTTTCTCGTTGTTTGGAAGGAAGAATAAGAGGTGGTGGTGGTGAGGACGAAAGAGGTGGTGGTGGTGAGGACGAAAAAGATCGAGAAAGGTCGAAGGATGAGATGAGATCTGAAAGAGGAGAGAGGATGGAAGAGGAGAGAGGATGAGAGAGTCTGAGAGAGAGTCTCAAAGAGGAGAGAGGATGGAAGAGGAGAGAGGATGAGAGAGTCTGAGAGAGAGTCTCAAAGAGGAGAGAGGTGTGAGGATGCATGAGCGCGCAAACCCTAAGTTATAATGAAGGGATATTGCTGCGGCTTCTCTTTAAGAAACCGCAGCAATATATTTAAATATTATTAAAAAATAATATTTTAATCTATTGCTGCTGTTCCTGCTGGAAACTGCAGCAATAGAGTTGGTCAAACAATCAACGAAAATTGAAATTTTTTCCCGTTGACATCTATTGCTGCGGTTTTGGGTAGAAACCGCAGCAATAGGTGTATTTCCTATTTTACCTTTTCTTTTGACGTGGTTTATTACTGCGTATAAGCAAAACCGCAGCAATTCCACCGCAGCAATAAGCAATTATTCTACTAGTGGGACAACGTTTATTAATGCAATTGTGAATCAAATGTGACGATTAGGCAAGGTTTAGTTTTCCTCTAAAATACCCGAGTCCTCTCTCGAATGGTTCTCGAGAATGATCGCTTAATCAATCAACTAAATCCTCTCTCGAATGGTCTTTAGTCAATTGATTAAGAGATCCAATGAATTCGAAAAACCCCTAATATAGAATCCCCTTAATTTCTACCCAATATCTTGGTCTAGAAATTAAGTTGATTCATGGGGATGATAAAAGAGTTCATAATTCAATTAAGAACATTTGAAATCAAAATACCAAAGCATAAATGTGATCAATATCTATCCTAAGGTATCAAAATACCAAGATCAATGCATAAACGTCTTTAAATCATCACAATCACATTAACAAAACATTTAAACCCCAATCCATACTTTCACCCTAACCTTAGATAGGAAACTACTCACTATCATGGAAACTAAGCAATAAAACATGAAATCTATAACTAATCTAGGGCTAAACATGATTAAGAGATAATTAATCTGATGAAAATAACAATTATGAAACTATAATAAAGAAGATCTAATAATAAGGAAGAACAAGGAATAACAACGAAAAGAGATAATAAAAACTGAAACTTTGAAATTAAATCGAATAAAAGTACCTTCAATGTTGTAGAAATCACAAACTATAATCTACGAATCTCAAATCTTAGAATAAGCAAAGTGTTTTTCTCCCTAATGTGGAACCCTAATAATACTCTCTAAAACATAGAATAAAGCATAAGACAAAAACTAATCAACTCCAATGTTATTAAGGCAAGCCTCGTTTTTTTTTCTTCGCAGATTTGAATGGTGCGGGCGCACCATACCTTCTACTCCAAAACTGACATCAAGCGTTGAACGGTGCGGGAGCCCCATAGTGTGGTGCGGGCTTTGGTGCGGTCGCACCATAGTTTGGTGCCGGCGCACCATTCTTTCTGATCTGGTCGGACAGTTCAACTTAAAACGAGTCGTTTTAGATCCAAATTAAGCTTATGACCAGTCGTTGGAAAGCTATCGAAACAAGCTTTCACCTCCAACTGGAATTACCTTCATCCGATTTGTGGTTTGAAAGTTATGTCCTATTGAATTTCCCTGTACAAGATTCTACTGTGCAATGTGTGCTCCTTTGTGCGAGCGAACATGGGGAATAATGCAATCGCACCATTTCTCAACGCGTGCTCTATTTTCATTGCTTCCTTTGCCAACTCTACAACTCGTAGCCATCTTAGGTAGTTCTACCTATATAAAGAACATGGCAAAACAGGGTGAAAGCAAATGTACTAGAAATTCGGTCAAAAATGACTGAAAATCTAGCAAAATGTCACTTTGATCAAGAATGATCAAGTGAATGAAATAGAAGGGGAAACAGAGAAGAAAGAGGGATGAAAGGGGAGAAAGATAATCAAAATGAGCTAAAAGAAGTCCAAAAAGGGCGTTAGAAATGCACTTATCAATACCGTCCACGTAGGACAGCACGCGAGAAATTTTATTTTCGGCAAAGAAAACCGCTACTCAGAGTAGCGCGACACACTGCCTACGTGGCGTGCATTTTGTCCATTTCTCTTGCATTGGTGATTTACGGTAATGAACCGCTACTCCGAGTAGCAGTTTATATGCGTGCCTTATACCTTGTCTTAGGGACACAATATAACCGCTATTTGAAGTAGCGGTCAACTTTGGTGAAACATTATTAACCGCTAATTGGAGTAGCGGTTTTATTAAAAAACCAAAATTCTGGCGTGTTGTCCTGCGTGGACGGTATCCATGGAATTAATTTCAAATTCAACGCATAGGAGGAACTAATACTCCCTTTGACATTATTCATGGAAAAAATTCGCTTATTGTACATGTCATTACCCAACCATGCACCAAGTTAGAACTTCTATTTGCAAAAAATTTCCAAGGTTAAGTTGTATAAATATTTCAATAATAATAATTTGAAAATGTTTGGGCAAGAGAAATGTATTATAATTTATTACTCTAAATAAAAAAAATCATGGACATCGCTTGAGACAAATACTAGTTCACTAATAGAAGGATGCATGTTTAAAGTTTACTAAATTAATTATGATATATCTGTAGAAAGCTCTATTTTTTACCAACTTTCATAACTATCAATTAAATATTGGGGATTTTTTTGTATAAGTTTTTGAAATAGGTCAAAACAAGTTATTTTTCACGTTGAATAGGTAAATTCGGTCAATCCACTTAATTTACTAAGTAGAAAATCTTAACCGTAAATCAACTACTTTAGTTAGGCTTAAGACGGAATGTAGAGTAGGGTCAACTTTTTCCATCCTTAAGGATTACCTAGATTTACGTTATCTCAAGGTCTAAACACAGGTATGAACATACAACATATTAACCATCCCCAAACCCTCATGCAACCTGCTTCTACACCACTGCGCTTAGTCGCTCTCTAATACACAAAAAAGGGTCTTTTTGGCTTGGTACATAGCCACACAGACAATGATTCCTATAATTCTCTTCCTGAAGTCCCGAGTGTAATTATCGTTATGCTACTTAAAATTACTATCGTAAATTCATAATGCTACTTAATTCAAATTACTATCGTACCCTTCATGTATCACTGGTGCGTTCTCTTCACCTGAATAACCCTGAACTGAACTGAACTGAATTGACCAGAACAGAACTGAACTTATTGGACCTGATTGGACCTGGTTGGAACTTATTGGACATGATTGAAACTTATTGACTTGATTGGAACTTATTGGACCTGATTGAAATTTATTAGACCTTATTGGACCTGATTGGAACTTATTTGACCTGATTTGGCAAAAAGTTTGATGAGTAATAACATAAATAATATTACCCCTAACATAAATACTATCCCTCAAAATTTATTATGACATAATAGTTATTAAATATATCCTTCGAAAAAATAGTAATTATTAATTATCTCTTATAATTAACATTTTAACAAAAAAAAGTACTATTTATATGCTTGCCTATACGCAACTTTCACCACTAATATATCTAATAGTCTTGCTTTGATTTCATAAAGCACTAGTAGGAAATCAATTAATAACATTTACATCTTTCATTGTTATTAGTATCGAAAACATGTTATCTCTAATTATATAAAGACGAATTGCAAAATATTATAGTTATGATGATTATTTTTGTTAACCTTATTTGACCATGATTATAATATTTTTTAATAATAACATAATCAGCTAATAGTAATATGAATAATAAAATAATAGATAATAATGCAAATATAATACTATGGGTCTGTTATCTTCGGCATAAAACAATTGAACTAAACTGAACTGAATTGAATTGAACTGAATTAGATTATAACTAACTAATAGTAATGATTATCATTTATGAACTGAACTGAATCGAACTGAACTGAAGTGAACTGAAAATAAGCCGGGGAGAACAGGCCCTATATGATCATAGTGGTACTTTAATTAAAAAAATTAATAATAACATAATCAGCTAATAGTAATATGAATAATAAAATTATAGACAATATTACAAATATAATACTATATAATAATCATAGTGGTACTTTAATTAAATTTTTAATTTAAATTTATTAATCATTGACTATTTGGACCTTATTGGACCTTATTGGAACTTATTATTATTAGACTTGATTGAACTTGATTGGAACTTATTGCACCTGATTGTAACTTATTGCACCTGATTGGAACTTATTGACCTGATTGGACCTGTATGAAACTTATCTGAATTGAACTGAACTGAACTGTAACTTAATTTATTAAGGTGAAGAGAACGCACTAACTGAGCATTCATTCCCCTTACTGGCTTTAATTTACTCCATTGCACTCCTCTATATAATATAGTGAAGGTAATGGTGCAATTTGCTCATACAAACAACTCAACAAGCTAATTAAGTACCCAAAAAATAAAGAGGTAACTCAACATGGAGCCTCTTAACAATGGTGAAAAAGGTGAATACTCTCTGGAAGCTAAATTCTCAATCGTGAATGCAGAAAATGAGCAAACAAGTGATCAAAAAAGTAAGAAAAAGAGCAACTATAGCAGCAATAATTTATGGATTCGAAAAGGGTTTCTTGCTTCTTTTCTTCATCAAGAAGAGCAGTCAAGTAATGCTGATGGAGATGGAGGCTTGATGAATGATCAAGGCATAGGCATTCCTTTGATGAGCACCAACTATTTCAGGAGAGAATCGTAATTTCACATTACATTATTTATGTGTTGGTTGTTTTATCTTATTTATTTTATTTGTAGGCACTGTTTATTTCTCCTAATTTGCTGTTGAAATGAAATTGTTTTCATTGATTAAAAACTGATTTTTATAGACTGGAACTAATTTTTGCAAATTTGAAGCTGATTATTATAGTTTCAACTGGTTTTTAGTTATCTTTGGTGTAATTCTCGTTCAGTGATTTTTACAAATTAGAACGGATTTAAAGTGATTTCTAATGTTTGAAAATGTTTTTACTAATTAGAACTGATTTATTCTGATTGAATACATCTATATTAAATATAATTTTATTGAGGTGAATTGAACGTGACCTTCATATATTTATTTCTATGAGTTAATTAACTTTATATTTGAGATTGATCTTTCTAAAATATTGAATTAAAAAATAACTTGTGAATAGTTTAAGAGTTAATTGCACCCAAGAGCAAACAAAACAAGAAAAATAACTCAAACAATCTCATATCAAGGATACAACTGTAATTTCAAATCTTCTATAAAAAATTGTAACTACAAAATTTATATTTATTTATTTAATTATATTAAGTTTTTGTGTTGATTGTATTTTTTTTTCTTTTTACAGTTTCAGGGACAAAATAGAACTTCCTCGAGAATTCATAATTGTAAGGGAATTGTTGCCACCAAGAATTGAGAAAGATAACAAGGATGAGGAGGACCAATTTGGTAAGATTGACCCCCACCCAATGAAGCGTTCGAATGATTATGTGGATCTTGAATTAAGACTTAAAACTCATAATGAGGATGTGGATCTTGAGTTAAAATTAAAACCTCATTATGTCGAAAATGAGCAAACAACTGATCAAAAAAGTAAGAAAAAGAGCAACTATAGCATCAATAATTTATGGATTCCAAAAGGTTTTGTTGCTTCTTTTCTTCATCAAGAAGGGAAGTCAAAGTAATGCTGATGGAGGCATGATGGATGATCAAGGCATAGGCATTCCTTTGCTGAGCACCAACTATTTCGACCAAAGGAGAGAACAGTAATTTTACATTACATTAATTCTTTGTGTTGTTATTTTATCTTTTTTATTTTATTTTTTTGGCTCTGTTTATCTCTCCTTATTGCTATTAAAATGAAATTGTTTTCATTGATTAAAACTGATTTTATAGACTAGAGCTAACTTTGCAAATTGAAGATAAATATTATAGTTTAAACTGGTTTTTAGTTATCTTTGGTGTAATTCTCGTTCAATGATTTTTACAAATTAATTAGAACGGATTAAAACTGATTTTTAACATTTGAAAATGATTTTACTAATTAGAATTGATTTATACTGATTGAATATATTTATATGAAATATAATTTTCTTAAGGTGAATTGAATGTGACCTTCTTATATTTATTCCTACGAGTCAATTAACTTTATATTTGATGTTGATCTTTATAAAATAATGACTTAAAAAATAACCTGTGAATATATAATTGTTCAAGAGTTAATTGCACCCAAAAGCAAACAAAAGAAGAAAAATAACTCAAACAATCTCAAAATATCAATGATATAATTGTAATTTCAAATCCCCTAAAAAATTTGTAATTACAAATTTTATATTTATTTATTTAATTATATTTAGATCCTGTGTTGATTAGATTTTTTTCCTTTTTATAATTTTAGGGACGAAATAAAACTTCCTCGAGAATTCATAATTGTAAGGGAATTGGTGGCACCAAGAATTGAGAAAAATAACAAGGATGAGGAGGACCAATTTGGTAAGATTGACCCTTATCCAACGGAGCCTTCGAATGATTATGTGGATCTTGAGTTAAGACTTAAAACTCATAAGGAGGATGCGGATCTTGAGTTAACATTTAAACCTCGTAATGTCGATGTTGATCTAGAGTTAAAATTGTGAAAGTTTAAAAAGATCATGAAATTGGCTAATTTGCCTACTCACCCCTAAATTTTTCTTTCTTAATGGAAATGTTTTGGACTTTTGGGTAACTGTTATATGGGTATGGCAAGTTGGAAACTTTTGTTTAGGAGTGTGTTTGTTTTTTGATGTAAGATATTGCTATCAAATCAAGGTCACATGTTTAAGTTTTTAAAATATTGTCAAGAATATTACTCCCTCCGTAACACATTACTTGCAATATTTGCCAAAAATAGGTGTAACATATTACTTTCAACAATATGAAACTTTCCATATATGACAAAATTTAGCATGTAAAATGTCCAACCCATTGATTTCTCTCTCCTACTTTTTCATAATTAATTTCCCTAACCCATGTGATTTCTCTCTCCTATTTTTTCTTTCCTCAACCCATGTGATTTCTCTCTCCTACTTTTTCATAATTAATCTCCTTTACCCATACTTATCAAATTTTGCCTAGGAAATCCCTCTAGTTTAATTGTTGCAGTAATGTGTTACGGAGGGAGTACTAAGAAAGACATGTTTGTATAATCTCCTGATTAGTTTATTTATATCCTTTTATTATGGTCAATGATGATGTAAGCATGCAGTAAATTATGCCGCCTTGTGCATTTTTATTTTCTTCTAGTCATTTTTATTTTGGTGCAATTATTTTAAACAAGCAGATAACACGATAATTAATCTGGAGATGATAAATCTATAACAAGTTGATGAGGGCAACAACCTACCTCTAATCTATCGCAAAACAATAAAGTCGCTACTCGAGTAGTAACTTATTAAAGTAAAATCGTTGTTTCGAGTTGTGACTTTACTACATGTAAAAGGTCAGAAAACAAATTACACTATACCTATTCTAGATTAATGATTTATTAGTTTTAAGAAGGGATGCATGTCTTGATTCAAAACATACTAGGTTTGAAGCCCGTGCGTTGCACGGGTTGTTGTTTATTTTATTTTATTGCAAATTTTTTGTTTAAATTATTGTTGATTTTGTGGTGTTGTAAAATGAGATTTTTCAATATCATTGTATTTACCTACTTCCTCCGTTCTTTTTCTATTACAACAATTACCACTTTAGGTAGTTTCATCTTTTGGAACCATTACAGTTTTGAGAAACTACAGTTGACAATATTACCTTTACTTTATGCTAATAAAACCATCATTAATTACCCGAATTGCCTTATAAAGTTGCGTTTACTTTAATAAAGATTTATTTGTCCCCTACTCTAGTTAACTAAAGAGGTACCTCTATGCTAAACTACCCAATTTTTTTTTCCTTAAAAACCATGTCCAAACCAATTGTTGAAGTAGAAAAAAAACGGAGAAAATATTTGTAATTATACTGTAATTTCTAGATTTGTTATTGTGATATATAAATTTTATAATTTTTAATATTCAATTGAATATTGTAGCTAAGTCTATTATTAAATGGTATCCCAATAACAGGTATGACTAACAATAGCTAATACAGTTTTAACATGAATAATACCCGAATGATTCTTTAAGAAAGTAGAGGGTAATAATTTAATTGATGCAGGATAGAAATAATATTTTCTTAAAAATTGATAAGAATGACATGGCATGCTTAGATGGAGCTCTTTATAATATTCTAAGGATGTTTTATATAAATCAAACTCTAATTTTTACATAATCTAAAACTCTAATATGTAACTTTATCGCTATAGATTTTAGTTAATAAATTTTGTTGCAATACTATATTATTTTAGTTTAGTTGAGTAAGGTTGAGGTTTTTGAAAGATAATATGTTTAATCCTGTAAATTGGAACTATAATCAAATGTTATAATCACATATAATACAATATACTTAATACTTATAGCCATTATTATATTTATCTAAAAAAAGACTAAATAATGTCCTACAATGCATCTAATTTAATATATTTTCATGAGTTGTAAAACTATATTGTAAATAAATCATATTTTGAAGCATATTTCAAGCACTCTCCAATTGTAAAAAAATTATAATGTTTTGAATTAGGTAGCAAAAGTTAAATTCAATTTACATAATTTAATAATTTAGGTTGTTTATTCAAAACGCAACTCTAATTCCCCCTATCCAAAACTCTTTTATGTATTTAAATATATGTAGAATTTTATTTTTTTTCAAATATTTAAAATAAAAACTAATAACATGGCAATCTTAAGTGGCGCTCTCTATTTCATAAATTGTAGAACTATATTGTAAATGGATCTTATTTCAAAGCATATTTCGAGCACTATCTAATGGTACAAAAATTATAATATTCTGAATTAGGTAGCAAAAGTTATACACAATTTACATAATATAATAATTTAGGTTGTTCATTCAAAACGAAACTCTAATTTCTGCTTATCCAAGACTCCTTATATGTATTTAAATCTATGTAGAACTCTATTTTTGGAAAAAAAAATAAAAATAAAAATTGATGACATGTCAATCGTACATGGCGCTCTATATTTCATAAGTAGTACAACTATATTATAAATGAATCTTATTTCGAAGTATATTTCGAGCACTCTCCAATGGTACACAAATTATAATATTCCGAATTATGTAGCAAAAGTTATACACAATTTTCATGATATAATAATTTAAGTTGTTGATTCAAATCCAAACTCTAATTTTCGCTTATCCAAATCTCATTATATGTATTAAATCATCTAGTACTCTATTTTTGTAAAAAATAAATATATAAATTGATGACGTGGCAATCCTACGTGGCGCGCTCTATGAGCTCGAAATCTTGAGGAGCTCTCTATGCTCCCGAAAAGTTCCTCCTTTATATATATATATATATATTGATTTGTAGGAATTAGTAAACATTTCCTTCTAAGTATCCATACTTTTGACGAATCTTTGATTAAACATAACTCCTTTTGGCTCATTGTCCCTATATCCTCTCAAAAGAATAATAAAGAGGTAAACAAGCCCAGTAGTGAACGCCTCACAGTCTAGGGCGTTGGATAAGAGATACAATTTTGTATTTAACTACTCATAAAACTGATCATTAAATGTGCTCATATTTATATAAAAACAAATAACCAAGCAAGGTTTGGCCTAGTGGTAAAGGTTGGCCTTATACATTCAAGGTCATGGGAACAAACCCCACTAGGGGCTCCTTGGGGGTGAGATTTCCCTCACCATCCTCCCTCCAAGGAGTCTAACCTGCAAACCTAGCTGGTTATACCTGTACGAGGTGTCAGTTCAGTAGGGTCCTTCTTTTTACCAACTTCAAAAAAAAATATAAAAACAAATATAATAATAATATAATTCCAATACAAGAGTATATGATATTTTTCTCTCCTCCTTTTTTTTATTTTCTCTCTCCTCTTTTTTTTATTTTCTCTCTCCTCCTTGGTATAAAAGATCCGTATTCTCTTTTATTTTTTACGCCTGCCAGCGTTGCCTAAGAAAAATTCCTTGGTGCACATTTTAGGAAAAACACACAGCCAAAGGACTCAAAACAAGCAGAGAAACATACCTAACGGTTTGGGCTTAAATAGTGAGCCAAACCCAAAGAAGTACAGATCTTCTTAAACCAAAAAGATCAATCCCAAAAGAGGACAAAACTCAATTTCTCCTTAATTCCTTCTCTACATATCACGCATGAAACTAGTTAGAGCAAAACTATTATTAATTATCTTCTTAGCCACAGAGCGAGTCTCCTGTAGACCATAGTCAACCTAATCATCTCATCTATGCTTCTCTTTTCTTTCTCATTTATTGCCACAAATGGAGGATCATATTAGAACTATATATTGTAGATTAGTCATAACTTTGCTTCCTCAAAATTACAAAAGAAATGCAAGAGGTTTCTTGATTATAAAAGCTTGTAAGCGACTTGATCACCTTTTTTTATTCCTCTTCTTAATCATCAAAGAGAAAAAGAATTAATTTATTTCTTTCAATGTGAAACAAAGAGTTTTCTCTTTCCACAAAACCTTATAGTTAAAAGAACCAAATTTACTCCCAAACACCTTCGCGTTAGACTCCTATAGTTTCATGTTACACGGTTGTGTATCAAAGTTAGGGGCACATATTAAAGGTGAGAAAATAAGCAATGATTTAGGTTTGTATTTGATTAAGAGAACACATCTTAAACTAAATAAAGTAGGGGTATTTTTTTTACATCATCTTTATTGGAACGACCATGTAGCAACTCCTACCGTGAGCTACACGTCAGCTTTTTAAGCAATATTGCTTTCTAGCTCAAAGTCTCCCAATGATAGGCTACAACACATTCTTGCTTGTATGGTCCCACATGTCAATTAATATTTTCAACATTAACTTTTTATTCAATCATAATTAGGAAGGAAACAAAAAAAGTGTCTTTATTGTTGATGGAGATGTACTCACCAATTATATGGAGTATGAACTTCACCTTTTCTTTTTTCCAATTTCAAGTCATATTACCTTTTTGAAGTCAAGCAACTAGCTTAGTGAAGCAGGTTTTGTTTTCAAGCAGGTATCAATTATCTTGGTCCAATGATTGAACAACTTGCTTGCTACGTTCAAATATTACAAGCAAGTCCAAAATTATAACCATAGGAGTTACTGGTAGGGATGGCAATTGGGCGGGGCGGGTGCGGAGGATGGTACCTCCACACCCGCACCCGCATAAAATTCTCATCCCCATCCCCGCCCCACCACCCATTGCGGGGGAAAATTCTAGACACATCCCCGCCCCACCAAATACGTATTTAAACACATCCCCGCCCCACCACCCGCATGGGTACCCACACCCACGTCGTACCCACTTCATCCCCGCGCCCACCACCCGCATGGGTACCCACACCCGCTTCTTATCCGCAGCATACCCACATATTTATATTTTTGCAAGATAAAACTATTAATAATATAAATATATAAATATAATTTTAATAACAAATATGCGGGGCGGGCGGGGGTAGGGCGGGGCGGGCGGGGGTAGGGCGGGGCGGGCGGGTATAGCATAAAATCCACACTCGCTCCACCACCCATTGCGGGTACCATTTTAATCTCCATCTCCGCCAAACCTAGACCCGTCCCTGCCCCACTTGGGCGGGGATCCTACTTAACCCGCCCCACTGCCATCCCTAGTTACTGGACTCAAACAACCCTTATACCTCCCAAATGGCCAAATGACCTAGTTCCCATTTTATCCGATCCTCTCTATTTCTTGTATGATAAGTGAGAGCCTTATTTTCAATCAAAACTCCGAAGTTTACAGATTATGCCAGTCAAGCTGTCTCATCTGAGCCATAGTTCTCATTTTCTCCCTTTCATTAATTCGACATTAAGCTTGGTTGCTTCCGAATCTTGAAATGGAGATTGAACTGAAAAATGTTTTACAAAGTGGAGACAGGACATTTATTTCTCTTCCAAAATACCATTATAAAAGTATATGATCAAAATTCTTCACCTTGCATGGACACAGGACACTGACACGGACACGAGGACACGTAGACACGGGGAAACGCAAATTCTAAAAGTGAGAAAACGCGGGGAAACGTTAGGGAGCCTGATATTTTACAGTTTTGATAGTAGATTAGGCTATATTTTGAGAGATTTAAAGATATTGAAAGGAAAAAGTAAGGTTGATTGGGAAAACATGTCTTCTAGTAACAAAAAACTATGTCGGTCTCGTTTCAATTTACTATTTATCTTCAAAAGAAAATTCAGAGTGTATGAAAGTGTCCTGAAGTGTCGGAAACGTTTAAAGTGTCGGACACGCGAAACATTGACCCGTAGAGAGCGTCCGTGCATCGCTTTGTGGAGTTCGAGAAAAAGAAGACTGACAGATCTGTAGAAGAATAACCTCTGACATAAAGGTAAACCATCCGATATCTAGTGCATAGGAGTACATCAAATTCTTTTTATGGCAAATAGCAAATTCCTCTCGGCTCGTTTGATTAGAGGTCATAAAAGATTATAATGGTAATGCATTATTAGTGTAAATTTGCAAAGGAAATCCCATATTATTATTTATGGTAATGCTACTTCATTCCAAAATATCCATTACCACTTGGGAATTGGGATAGTGGTATTGGGTGGTAGTGGAAATTTATAAAAGAAACCCCTTGGGATGAAGTTTCATTACCATGATCATTGACATATATGAGAACTTCTTTACAAATATGCACTACATTATATTACTGACCTGCCTATTCCTATTCCTATTCCGACGAGGAGAACAAGCCATTCAACTGGGAGATTATGAAATTGCGGGACCACCATTTATGACAATTAACTAAACGAGTCGTCGATGTTAGGTCATATATTAAGTTTCAAGTAACTCACCTCTGGTTAAGCTGGAGTAGCTCCCTTACCAGATGATCTAAGCATGTGGTGGAAATAAGAACGCTAGAATTATCAAAAGTGAAAGTTGGTCAAAAGGATTGATAGTGAAATGCTAAATTAAGATACTAAAAGCTTTAAGGTTTTGACAATAAGAATTAATTTGCTGATTATCGAAGAGAAAAGGATTTTAATATAACTATAACGAGACACCACTATACTTTGTGGATTAGAAATGGCAAATCTTTTTTTTCATTTTTGCAATTCTTAGAAATGCAAGAGAGTTTCCTTGATCAGAAGAAGCATTCAATATGATCAACAACAGACACTTGATCATCTCCAAGTAACAGGAAGAAAGTCTCTATCTTAATAAAAAAATCTGCCTATATAACTTAAATGCTAATTTGAGACTTAAGAAGATACAGGGAACTTTGTAACCCTTATTACTCCACCATTATAAACACCTAATGCATTATATCTAGCAAAGCACACAAAAAGGAAAAGACAGATCAACTTGAAAATGAAGCAACTGGCAATGTGCTGAATAATAAGTAGTATCATACAACAGCACTTGTCGATTCAGCAACAGGATGCCAGAATCTGTTAAAAAACCAAACAGAATCTGCTTTCACAGAGTAACCATCTTGGTTACGATGCCAACTATAGTAAGCATGAGTCCGGTTCTTGATATCAAGAATGGCATGTCCGAAGCTGGCTTCTCGGAAAGCTGAGTAACTCGGTTGTGGTTCCGTCATACTGCACATTTGTACATGTTAAATTGTTAAGGCCGCAGCCCGCAGGTAAGAGAGGAATAAATAAGCAATGATTTAGGTTGTCTTTGTGTTGGTGAAAGAGCATCTTGAACTGACTTTCAACTTTTACCTAGAAAGTGAAGGACTGTATTTCAATAGAAATCTGCTTTAAAAGTAGTTTAGGCAAGGGATGGGAAAGAAATCATGGCATTCCTTGTTCATGGAAAAGAATGTTAACACCCCTTCAGAAAACTGTTGTTAACCAAAGGAAAATATCTTTACTCCACAAACCAAACTCGCGAAAATGGAAAAACTATCTTTCCTGGAAAATGATTTCCTTCCAACCAAGCACAACCTTAATCACAATATATACAGGTCTGGATGTCTTACTTTGTTGCTAAACCTTCAAGATTTCCTCCATCTCCTATTGTAATGTAAACAGGAGCAGATTGATCTTCAACTGGTCTACATTCTCCATTAATGATGTTGTATCCAATATTTGATATACGTCTCTACAAATCATACCATAAGTTAAAGGGGTAAGAATGGTTTCCTCTGGACTATTTAAATCAGATTTGACAGTTGAAAGTATGTGAAGTCAAGTTGAACTTACAGATCTCTCATAAGCATGAACATGACCCGAAAACACAATATCAACTTTATGTTCGACAAACCAAGGCTCATACATGACTCTCATCGTCTCTCCTTCCATGTAATGGTAATTGTAGCTATTGTACCATGGAGAGTGCAGAAGGACAAACAACCAAGGTGTCTCGCTCCTGTTGACCTTTGGGAGCTCTTCCTCAAGCCATTTAAACTGTGGTGTGTACTTTCCTGTGAATGAGTAAATAGTAGATATAACAGCTAAATGGATTAAAAGCAGTTCTAATCCCCAAATACAAAGAGTTGTAAGATGTGCAGGGCTTAGAAAACCAAGTAATATGCTTTGACTATCATTACCGCTAATATACCACTTCTAAAGTGGTAATAGAAATTTATGAAGAAAAAAAGGTATTTGGTCATGACTCATGAACAAGCATTTTCATGAACTTTGCCAGGAGTCTTTCTTTATTAACTTATAAATTCATTATCATTACCACCATTTGCTACTGCCAAATTGGCTGTTAAGGTCTTTGTGACGAGGCAAGAAGTCCAAGATGCGGACAATTTTTTATTCAACCATTACTCCACTATTCTGAGACAAAACAGCCAGTGATATTCCTCTTTACAGGACAACTGATATGTTTGTTCCAATGAATGCATACAGCAAATTCGACAAATTCAATATATGTTTGTCCTTACAAATACGATTTAGCAACAAATGCATCCAAAATGAATGGTGAACAAGTTTCTATTTTTCAGAACTCTCCTTACTACAGACCTGTTAACATCTAAAGTATACAGCACACAAAAAGAGGTCAAACTCACCACTAGTCCACTATGATAGCATGTTTTTTATTAAGATTCATGAGAAGAAGATTAGAGCTTTACCATATGCAGAGTATGATGAGAGAACGATTATGTAAGCAGGGCCTCTCTTGATCGAATACCAATACGGAGCTGTACTGTTTGATGACTTGTAGGGTGTGGGATACCGGTTCTTAAACGGCTTGAAAGGCTGTGTTTCACCCTGTAATAACATAAGTGAACTTTGTACAAGTTAGCAGTGTGACTGAATATCATAGATGCAAGAAAACTGGTTGCTGAAAGCCTAGTTTGCTTTACTTATTTTGTTATCCAAAGGATAGATTAAGGGAAGAAAGGGTCTAAGAATGTACAATTTCAGGGGCAAAATCAATCTCATGATTTCCTGCAGTCCAAATCCAAGGCTGGTAGGCAACACTTCTCTCAACAAATCTTGCCCAAGAATCCCATCTCCTATTATCATGATTATGATAATTATCTGCATATGAAAGATCCCCAACAAACAACACAGTTTGCCCTTTGATCGGGTTTTGCTCATAATGAGTCAGAGTCGCGTTCGAATCATAACTTTGTCCAAGATCCCCTGCAAGAATAGCTCACATTGGTTTAGTTTGGGCAAAGAATATTCACACATATAAAACATACTAGTAATTAACCCTAGTGCTGAATGAAGTATGATCCAAAGAAAGCCAAAGTTTAATATTACAATCAAGAAAGTCGAGGAAGTATTAGTTGATCTTAAATAAATGTGAATTGCAACAATCTCAAAGAAAATTACCTATGAGACCGAAAGTGTAACGAACATTAGGACCAACTTTAGGTGGAGTCTTGAACCAGAATGTTCTTGGGGTTTGTCCAACACCTACTTCATAGTAATATTTGGTATCATACTGCAAAATCATAACAAAATTGTGATCAATTGACACACTCATATACTTCATGCTTTAAAAATTCGGTTTTAATAAGCATCAAGTACATTACTTATAATGATTAATTCAGAACTTTATGACAAAATCACACGTTGATCCATGTTATTAATCTTAGTTATCGCTTAATATTTACACTTTTAGCTTCTTATATGTAGCTCTATCATGTTTTCCTTTAAAACATGTCATATTAGCATTTAACAAGATTGCAATTTATCAGCAATAATGTTTTTACAAATAGGTAGCAAACACTAAAAAAAGCACCAATTTCTAGCATAGAAGTGATGAGAAAATAGCTTGAAAATCTAACCTCCAAATTCTTGATGGTGCAGTGATGAATATACCCAGAAGTATAATCATGATACTTGTACTTAGACATTTTTCCTTTTGCAGTTCTTTTTTCCTTACTATTCTCTTTCCAGTAGACTACCTCATCTGAACCTGGTTCCTCCATTGTTACCCATGAAACAATCATTGCTCTTCCCTTATGATCTCCTTGAGTAATATGAACCTTCAAACACCATAAAAAAACCAACATCCCATCAAAAATAATATTTAAAACTCACCCCAAAAAAAAAACAGTTGAAAGAGTAAAAAACAGGAAAAGGGGTTCATTTTTTATTTTTATCTCCAATGTTGCACGGAAACAGAAAACGGATACGAAAAGGACACGGAAAGTTGAAGTTTATAATTTATATTCTATACATAAAAAAGTTTCCTTGAGGTTTTCGAGGAAAGATTCCACTTCCATGAAGTTTCCGTGCAACATAGTTTATCTCAAATAAAATTTCTATGAGCAAAAATATGCAACTTTTGGGTTTGAACATTGATAAAACAACTGTGAGAGAGAGAAATTAACCTGTTGAGGGGCATTGTAGCCTGAAGGAACAGAGAAGACATCACTATCAAGAGGCATATCAATGGTTTTCTCAACTTTTCTAACAAAGTTGCTAGTTTTTCCTCCATGACAAATCAAACCTTGGTTTAAAATCAAACCCAGAACAAGAAAAACCCAGAAAATATAAGCAGATTGAGAAGAAGAAGCTTGAAATAAAGCCATTTCTAATTGTTATGAATTAGAAAAATGGAGGAATTTATCCCCAAATAACCAAATTTAGCAAAATTTTACCCTTATATTATAAATCATATAATCTCCTATATTTTTAGCAATCTGATATCCATGAAAAAAGGAGAATAATCAGAGTAGAAATATGAAAATATCATATACTATGTGTGAATGAAATAAGAGGAGAATTAATGTGATTTATATGATTCATTGAAAGTTTTGCATGACCTAGACACCTAGAGGAAAATCAACGAGAGCTATATAGATTTGGGCTCATTCTAGTCATTCATAACGGTGAGAGTCAACTTTTGACTTCAGATTTTGATAATTTTTTTTTTGTTTGAGAATCTTCGGATTATATAAATTCGTAACGATTTTTGTTTGGGAGGTAATGATTTGGCCGACTCATTTGACTTTTTTTTTTAATTTAAGCTTTTGCTTTTACATTGTTAGCTTTAGAAAAAGACTGCATTGACCAATTGACGGAGGTTGTAATCTGAAAAAGTTTTTGTTTGTTTATGGCATTATTAATTACTTTTTTTGGAGTGGAATTATAAGAATGGAAAGAGTACGAAAAAGAGAGAGGATATTCTTTGCCTCAAGAGAAGTAGAATTGTGCCTTTCATCTTGATAGATTCTTCTTTTCCCCCCTTCAAAGGTAAGATAGGGAAAAGAAGAGAGGAATATCTGAATTCTATATATTATTTCATCTATAAAGATAAAATATCTAGTAAAAGTTTTTACTAATGATTTGGGGTTATTAAATGGTTTTTCAAAGAACATTTCCCAGATTATGTTAGGTATCAAGGAAAATCAATTTTGGCTTTAAAATTTATCATACACCGGGATATATTGCGAACATAGTACATTCCAGGTTATTTTTTGCTCATTGCTTATTTGAAATAATCCAAATGAACAACATATACTAAAAGGGAGAGTTCTAAATAAGCAAAAATTAGTCTTGGTTATACCATGCACATGATACACCTGAGTTTATGATGAATGAATTCTTATTTCATCTGTCTCATATTAATTACAACACATCTTTACATATAGAGATCTAGATAGTATATTGAATGAGATATGGGTTATATTATTTTATTGTTAAAGTTGATTTAGTTGAAGATATTGGGTGATTTTATACATTATATTTAAATTTGTGGGGATCCTTCAATTGAGGTGAGTGTTAGGTGAGTATTTTTTATTGTTGTTTTATCATTTGTAATGAAGATATGGAGTATAGTGGTAGAGTGAGAAATAATTAAAAATACTGGATCCATCTCTAAAATAATTGTGTTGCAATTAATATAGAACGACCAAACAACTTTGTAATTAATATGAGGTGGAGGGAGTAGTAGACTATAGAATGAAAAACATTAGCTGATTCGGCATTATTAGAGGGTTAAGAGATTGCTTAATTAGGAACTCTCCCAAATCCATCTCTTAAGGTCTTGGCCGGGGAGATGTGGTCAAAGCTTCATCAGATGTAATTTTCAGCCTCTCCATTGTGGGCTTGTGAGTTGGGCCTATTCACGAGAAGCTCACAGAACACCCACAAGGCCACAACTCTATACCTCTGTCGATTGTCATGATAAACATTTGCCACTTTTACTAATCAGACGATACTAAACAGGTCTTACTTGTACATATAAGCCTATACAAGATTTTGATTTGGGATGTTACATTGTAATTGTAGAATGGCACACGATTGACAATGTCATTAAAAAAAAATATAACATATTGCATATAAGACGAGAGTGAGGGATAGCTCAGTTGGTTAGAGTTTCCCTTCCGGTTCCAGGTGATCTTGGGAACGATTCTCATTCCCGCCCTTATGGCTCATTCGCACCAAAAAAAACATATTGCATATAAGACAAAATAAATAAATAAAAAGTCGCATAATTCATAAGACATCAAATCTTTGTCTATTGGAATTTGGGTGTATAGATATGGGTCACTTTTTAAGTCAAAAGATGTCACTTTCAAACAAATGATAACTTTTTACCATAAAAGGTCACTTTTATATAAGTGATCCATTTAGGCCAACAAGCTACCGTACGAAAATAATTTATTATGTACATGTCTCATTCAAGAATTTGTATTAACAAGATATTACTTTCTTTTGCCTTTCTTTGTCCTATTTGATTATCCTATTATCCAATGTACACATTTAATCACTGATATCTTTGATTATGTATCAGATAAATTTATGAAAAAATGGATGTTTTAAATTTCTTCATTGCAACAAACGTAACAAAATCCACACAACCATGTTTATTTCCTAATACTTATAAACTTCAATCCGTCTTGCGTGGACCCGGTTCACATTAAAAATAGTGTGGACCAGGCCTAGACACGTGCCCCACTAAACTAGTCACTCCCGCTTTCCAAAATCCGCTCGATTTTCTCTCTCTTCAATAAGATTCTCTCGCTCTAAAATTTTAACAAAAACAGTTGTTCAAAACAAACATACACTATATCATTTTAAAACACACTATATCATGTCAAAATACACTATCATATCAAACACTATAACGATCGATTATGATAATTTTGTGTAATATACAAATAAACTACACTATAACATTTTAAAATACACTATATCATGTCAAAACACACTATATCATGCAACACTATCATGTCAAAAAACACAGCAAAACACAATCATGTCAAAATACACTATATCATTTCAAAATACACTATATCAAGTCAATATACACTATAACATGCAAAACTATCATGCCAAAAAACTCAGTAAAACACTATCATTTTAAAATACACTATATCATATTAAAGTACACTATATCATTTCAAAATACACTATAACATGCAACACTATCATGTCAAAAAACTCAGCAAAACACTATCATTTTAAAATACACTATATCATTTCAAAATACACTATATCATGTCAATATACACTATAACATGCAACACTATCATGCCAAAAAACTCAGCAAAATACTATCATTTTAAAATACACTATAACATTTTAAAGTACACTATATCATTTCAAAATACACTATATTGTTTCAAAAATACACTATCAAGAGAGTGAAGTTATCAAAGGAGAGAGAAGTTATCAGGAGAGAGAAAATAGGGGAAGACTGAACGCGGCAAAAACGGAAAGTTGTAATCATTAAAACTCACGTGAGATGGATAAGGTGCACACTAAGTACTTAGTGTGCACCGGGTCCATATTAGTTTTTTTAATAAACTTAATCTACTCATTGAGTAGATAACCCGCTGGAGTTAAGCATTAGGAACTACTCCCTCCGTTCCAAAATATAGTTCTTATTTCCATTTTGGGTGTCCCAAAATATAGTTCCTATTTTCATATTTAGTTCCAAATTTTTCCGTAATTTTTCTAGAAAAACCGTGTCCCATCATTTATTTGCTTCTTGAATTTTGTTTTTTACTTTGTTTATTCAACCCAAGTGTTACAATTAATGCTCTTTCACCAATTATTCTTCATTCTCTCTCCTAAAATCATCTTTTCCCATACAACATTTATTTAAATAAACAAAAAATCTTTACTATTTCTCTTAGATTCTACTTGCATAAATTACCGTGAAAAAAATGAAATGAGAACTATATTTTGAGACGGAGGGAGTAATAGGATAGAAATCATCAATTCAAATTGTTTTTTAATGCTCTATCTTTAATAGGTTATCTACTCACTGAATAGTTGTATCATTGTTGTTGTTGCCCCTTTATTATGCATTTATGGACAGAGTGATTAGGCTCGCCAATTATGTCCTCATTTTATTAGTTTCTTACTTTCCGTCTATAATAAGACCAATTACACACACAAACATCAACATAAAAAAATTTATTATATGAAAACCGAAAAGTTATTGAACTCAAATTGTTTCTTTTTACTACACTTTTCTTATTCTTACTTTCCCTTTTTAATCCTCCCTATTTTTTCATGATTTACATATCATAATTAGACAAGCAATAACTATGGCAAGCCAACTTCCCATATTTGATGCATGCACCACATCTAGAATAAATTCAAACGTGTAAACTTTATCTCATCATATGTCGCCAAGTTTCTAATATATGCAAACATAGTCTCCACTAGTATAACACGGACCCCCTTCAAACCTTTGCAAAAACCATCTACAGCTTTATTCACCAGCTAGTGCTTGTGATCAGAACGTACAACATTAACTCTCTTTGCTTCATCTAACAACATGCCAATGCCATCAGGAGGAGGATTTGTGTCTCAACATGAGAAAGAGTATCCTGGAAACTTAACCCCTTTTGTGCTTGTAACATGCATCGTCGCAGCTATGGGTGGTTTAATTTTTGGTTATGATATCGGAATTTCAGGTATATACTATGTTATAAACTCATACTCCCTCCGTCTCAAATTGAAGTTCATGTTTATCTTGTTGCAATTTACTAAGTTGGACATATATTGATATTTTCTAATATACATTAGACATGTGTACTATTATAAAAATTCCGAATTATTATTCTACATTTCTCCTAATTGATAGTCTATGGTGCACAAAAACTCTATTTGGGTCAACGTTTGCCATTGATAGAGTATAAAACTATTCATGTGACTACAACCACCAGCTAAAGTTTCTAGTTGAGTTGGTCCTTTAACATGATATCAGAGTCAAATTTCATCCACCATTCCTTTCTAAGTGGAATATTTAGCGCCATACATGAGAAGCCCAACGGGCTCTTGCATTGTGTGAGGGGGCATAATACAATATAAAACTTTTTTTGGGACTCCAGCCATTAGCTTAATAACCTTTTGGTTGAGTTGGTCATTTAACACCTATTTCCGACACTTTTGGAAACTTTCAGAAACTTTGAATTTTCTTTTGCAAATAGATAGTTGATTAAATCGAGACCGACATAGTTTTTTGTTATTGGAAGAAATGTTTTTTTCCTTTAAAAGTTCACTTTTTTCTTTCAATGTCTTTAAACCTCTTAAAGTATAGCCTAGTCTACTTTCAAAACTTTAGAATTTTGTATTTCCTAACGTTTCCTCCGCGTTTCCTCACTTATAGAATTTGCTTTTCCCCATGTCCACATGTCCATGTCCTTGTTCCGTTTCCGTGCAACTTAGTTGATAGTCACATTGTTGCAACTTGAAATTCTCAAAGAGAAGCTTCGGCTTCGTAATGTCTCAGACTCTCAGTATTAAATTAATTTTAATGAATTGCTTTATATTTTTTGTAAGGCGGTGTGACATCTATGCCATCATTTCTCAAGGTATTTTTCCCATCAGTTTACAAGAAAGAAGAGCTAGACACATCAACAAACCAGTACTGCAAATTTGATAGTCAGATTGTCACACTATTTACTTCTACGTTATATGTTGCTGCTTTGTTGGCTTCTTTGGTTGCTTCAACTGTAACAAGGAAATTGGGTAGAAGATTATCCATGCTAGTTGGAGGTCTTCTCTTTTGTTCAGGCGCGATCATCAATGCTTTGGCGCATAATGTAGCTATGCTAATTATTGGTCGTGCACTACTTGGTTTTGGTGTTGGATTTGCTAATCAGGTAATTTGTTTAACAAGCCAGTTAATACTTTTTATAACGCTATGCTAAGCTTACACTAACAAAGAAAAGTGCATTCATTATACACCCGGGTGTAACATGAACATAGTACAGGCAAGGCTACTTTACTCACTTGGAGCTCTTCCTATTGTGCAAATTTTGCTCATTTCGAGAATTTCAAAAATGAGCAATAAGCAAAAAGTAGTCTTTAAGTTTTTAAATCATGTCATATGTCTGGTTGTATGTGATTGAACTGATTTGATAATAACTCTTTTCAGTTTTGTCCTTTGATTTATGTTTGTGTTAGTAAAAAAAGACATACATCTACTTTTAGAGAGTTTTCTCCTTGTAATAAATTTTTTTAGTAGAAGTTATAAAAGTATATATGTTTTTAACCGTACATCAAATCAAATCTAACAAGATTTCACATGTATGAGATTCTTCATCGCATAGAAAATTATCTTTTTCATAAAATCATGTCCTATGCTATCTTAAATAATTTTCGGACATAATGTTTGCGGTATATGTTTATAAATGTAAAGTACTATTGGAATTTGGGATGACCGAGTACAGTAGCTAGAAAATAGTGAGTGATGAGAAACAATGTAAATCCTTCTTAATAATCATGATAAAAGTATTAAGCTTTTATCATTCTATATGTACTGTCGCACTGATCTATAGTTAATGAGTTTTTGTGTGATCACAGTCGGTACCACTTTACTTGGCTGAGATGGCCCCATACAAGTACAGAGGAGCACTCAACATCATCTTCCAACTCTCAATAACAATAGGCATTTTAGTGGCCAATGTTCTCAACTATTTCTTTGCCAAGATTGATAACTGGGGTTGGAGGTTAAGCTTAGGAGGAGCCACAATCCCTGCTATAATCATCATCATTGGATCCCTCGTCCTCCCTGACACTCCTAACTCTTTGATTGAGCGCGGTATGCATGACAAAGCCATCTCTAACCTTAGGAAGATTCGAGGAATTGAACAAGTAGACAAAGAATTCAATGACTTAGTAGAAGCTAGTGAGGCCTCAAAGAAGGTCAATCATCCTTGGAGAAACCTCTTACAAAGAAAATACCGGCCTCATCTCACCATGGCAATCGCGATACCTTTCTTCCAACAGTTTACAGGTATCAATGTGATTATGTTCTACGCTCCCATTTTATTCAAGACTATCGGATTTCAGAACAATGCTTCACTCATGTCCTCTGTAATCACGGGTGCTTTCAATGTCTTAGCAACATTGGTTTCCATCTATGGTGTTGATAAATGGGGCAGAAGGATCCTATTTATAGAAGGCGGGATTCAGATGTTTGTTTGTCAAGTAGTTGTCGCGATTCTTATAGGACTGAAGTTCGGAGTAAGTGGCAACTCATCATCACAAGTTCATCAATGGTATGCAATACTAGTTGTGCTCTTCATATGCACCTATGTTTGTGCCTTTGCTTGGTCATGGGGTCCACTGGGTTGGCTCGTACCTAGCGAGATCTTCCCTTTGGAGATCCGTTCTGCAGCTCAAAGTATCAATGTATCAGTCAACATGTTCTTCACTTTTGTTGTGGCTCAGGTCTTCCTCACCATGCTTTGCCACCTCAAGTTCGGCCTCTTCCTCTTCTTCGCTTTCTTCTTGTTTGTGATGTCTGTGTTTATCTACTTCTTTCTACCGGAAACCAAAGGCATACCCATTGAAGAAATGAGCATTGTGTGGAATAATCACTGGTTCTGGGGCCGCTTCATCACTCATGACGATGATGACCATAAGATGGCCAAAATGGGGCAGCCTTCTGAGAGCCTCTATTGATCAACCTTACCTCACTGAGTCAATGTTTAAATTACATAGACTTTTATTTACTTCATTGATGTTTTTTAAATGTTCTGCAACTTATTCTTTAATTTTTGCTATCAAGGTTCAATTTCTATACTACTGAATACTGACATTCATATAAACAAGTATGGTTTCTTAATTTTAGTGGTTGTTTGGTTCAACGAACCTATCTTCATAGGAAAGAATTGTTCTTCCTGTGTAATTCTTTCCTAGAAACTGTAAATTGATGTTTGGTTGGTCATGGGAAGCAATATTTCTCACCTGAAGTTCCAGTTTTACTTAGGGAACCTTCATTTTGTGAAAAACTTCCTCTAATTTTGTCAACCAGACAACTTCATACTCTTCCACTTCCTAAGAGATTCTGGTTCCCATTTTTTTTTTTTATGTCAACCAAAAAAGCACGCAGTTTCGTATCGTTTATGCCGAAAGCTCAAACTGTGTAAACTTTAATTATAATAGCACGGAAAGACATCCAGTTTTTGTTGCATTAGAGCTAAATACTATAAGCTTGATTGTTTATTATATAGGCAGTTTGCCTCTCAAACTAAAATGAGTAGGTTGAAAAAGAAAAATTACCAAACTATTCTCTGAATGCTGCTATCAGAACTTAGTGTTTCCTTTTTTAGTTTAGTGATAAAAATCACAAGAATGTCAAAACAATATGGGATGCATCAAGTAAGTATTATTTTCTATGGTATGAAATGGCACACCCACTTGAAAGAGTTCATTCTAAAAGAAGAATAGACGTCCACTGCCACTGTGAATTCGATGAGCATACATGGTCATAACTCAGAAGAGTCGTCATTAGGCTGCCAAAATCTGTTGAGGAACCAAATGGAATCGGCCTCAACAGCGTATCCATCTTGGTTGCGGTGCCAACTGTAGTAAGCATGAGTTCGGTTTTTTATATCGAACATTGCATGGCCGAAACTAGCCTCCCTGTAAGCTGAGTAACTTGGTTGAGGTTCTGTCATGCTGCAAGCAAAAAGATGACAAAAAGAAGACACCAAATATTTCAGCACTTGGTGTCTGATGACCTATCAAACTACTAATATAAAATTTATAGCTAAAGTATATCATATATAAATCTGATCTTACTTGTTTGCTAATCCTTCGATATTTCCTCCATCACCAATTGTAATATATACTGGAGCAGAAAGATCCTTCACAGGCTTGCATAGGCCATTTGTGATGTTATATGCAATATTAGATACTCGTTCCTGGGATATGGACAAACCCAAAGTACATGATATATTATAACCGTTCTACAAATATGATGTGTTACAATTAATCCAATCTTTATAAATCCAAAAAATTAAAAATTCATCTACGTTTTTCACATACTTTTGTACTTGAGTTCATATTCTGTTTATGTATATAGACGGTAACCCTGTACTCCATACTTATTTCTAAAATGATCCTTATTTACGGGGGTATTTTCTATAATAACTCTGAACTTTGATTGTGAAATAAGGTTATATTAAAAAAATTGTCTAAAGGACAGAGTTGATCATTTCCCTTTATATGTTGATTGTGAAATAATTTGAAAATTGAACTTACAGATCTTTCATATGCGTGTACATGACCAGCAAAGACCACATCTACTTTGTATTGTACAAACCATGACTCATACATGACTCTCATGGTTTCGCCTTCCATGTAATGGTAATTGTAGCTATTGTACCATGGAGAGTGCAGGAGCACGATTAACCAAGGTGTCTCGCTCCTGTTGACCTTTGGTAGCTCATCCTCAAGCCATTTATACTGTGGGGTGTATTTACCTGAAGTAAATTTCTAGTTACAATCAAGAGTTTATTTTAACTTTTCGAGATTAGTCTTGGCAATAACATAAACAATCAATTATTCCTTACCATATGCTGAATATGAAGACAATACTATAATGTATGCTGAAGCTCTCTTGATTGAATACCAAAGAGGAGCTGTGCTTTCGGAGGCCTTATATGGTACATGATACCGGTGAGTAAAAGGCTTAAAGGGCTCAGTTTCATTCTGCATATGAAAGATATCAGTAACTTCAGTCTGTACTAAACAAGTAAAATTTTGATTGTGTTTTCTTTCCTTAAAACATGTTCTTCAATCATGTAATGAAAATGTTTTTGTCTGACCAAACACAGCCTTAGCGTACTTACAATTTCAGGGGCATAATCGAGTTCATGATTCCCAGCAGTCCAAATCCATGGTTGATAAGCCGCGCTTCTCTCAGTGAATCTTCCCCAAGTATCCCATCTCACATTGTCATGAAAGGGATATGTATCGGCATAAGATAAGTCCCCAACAAATAGAAGGGTCTTTCCTTTTGTTGGGTTCATCTCATAATGTGTAAGCGTCTTGTTTGAGTCAAATGTTTGGCCAAGATCTCCTGCCACATTCATTCAATACAAGTAATGATCAAGCATGTCCAAAATCAACACTGACCATTACTCCATTAGTTTTTTTTTCTTTTGGCATTCTTCAAGGTGCATTATTCTCACCTGATTTTCGCTCATCTTAAACTCTCTGAACATGTTTACTTTCTCAAAAAATAACTTGAAACTTCTTGGCCTTAAACATAAGTTATCTAGAATTACATTATCTGACTTATTTGAACTTACGTATCCAAAAATAAGCGAAGACAAGGTGAGAAGAAGAGCGATAGTTAGAACTTAGCATTTTACCAATGACACCGAAAGTGTAGGGTACATCAGGACCAACTTCTGGTGGTGTCACAAACCAGAATGTCCTTGCATATTTTCCTGTTCCAACCTTGTAGTGGTATTTGGTATTGTACTGCAAAGGTTTTATAAACACATCTGATTTAGTATAATATCAATCAAAATTATAGTTTAAAAACAGGTGAGACCAGATATGACTATATGAGACAACTAATTAACCTCCAAGTTTCTGATAGTGCAGTGATGAATGTAACCAGAAGTATAATTGTAGTACTTGTATTTAGTGACTATGCCTTTGGCCTTGTATTTATGTTCGCTGCATCCACTCCAATACACCACTGAACTAGATCCTGGCGCGATTGGAGTAACCCATGACACAATCACTCCCTTTCCTACGTGATCTCCTTGTGTTATGTGAACCTTCAAGCAATACAGCTCGAAAAAGTAATCAAAAAAAGGATTGACCAACAGGACAGAGGAACATGCTCAATGCCTCAATGGTGGTAGGAAGCTATGTTACTCGGACTCTTTATTTTACCTTGAGTATCCTTGTTGGATACATGACAATTCAATTTGACCAAAAATCATTCTTTTTTTTTTTCATAAAACAGTCAAGTTGAGAATTTGGACACAAGTACCCGAGTCTGAGTAACATAGATGGGACCGTGGGAAACATAGCAGAAAGATACCTGTTGAGGTGCATTATGGCCCGGAGGAGGTCTAAGAACATCGCTGTCTAAAGGCATATCAACAGATTTTTCGACTTTCCTCACAAAACTGCTTGATTTTCCTGCATTGCTAACCACTGCTACATTTAAAACTAATCCCAGAACCAAAAGAGCACCTAAGCAAGAGCTAGGACTTTTTATCATCTCACCCATTTTTTTGTTGCACAACTTTGACGTACCACGGTGGAAATATATATGGTATTTTCCACTGTATTATTTAAACCACAAGCAAGCAAATAAATGTGCTGATTAATTGAATGATCAAGTGGAATATCCATAAATATTGAGAATATTCACTAAAGACAGATGAGTTTTGTCTCGATATGCAGTTGTTAAATGAATTCTTTAAGAAGTAACGCATCCCATGCTATGCGATAAATCTGGAGAACTTGAGTAAAAAATGGACATGATCTGTGACTATTATTAAGCTTCGTTGACTTTGGAGCTTCAATGATGGCATTGTTGGCCATGATGCTTTTGAAATATGTGAAGAAATCTTTCGTTTGATCCTGATAGAAAAGGATAATTCACATGATTTTTTGTCTAAAAAGGATCTTTCACATTAAAGCTGAGTCACATTTTATGAAAGCACAAGGGCACAAATTCGGTTATTTAAGGTAATGCTGCAATATATATCTGAGGTATGTATATATTTGAATATTTGGGTATTAAAAAGGTAAATGGACATCGCTGTAGCTCAGGCAAGGAAGTAAAATGCCGTTCAAAAACTCTACGACGGGATGGACAAGTGAAAGTCTCTAGAACATGTACTGCTATTCTGGTGGCCGCTGATTCGCACGTAGCTGGTCCTTCCGGGGAAAGGCGTGTATTCAAAGTTTCGTGTCCTACTCGGGCAAACAGGCTAGACATGTACCTGACTTCTACCTTGAATTTGGGTGTTGAAGAGGTGCCCAAATGGACATCAATGTAGCTCGGCCGAACAAATTAAGTGTTACTCGGGAACGTGCACTTGGGCAGGCAACCAAGTTTCCAAGTACCTCTGTATATCAATTCCCAAGCGAGTAGGTCAGATATGTCACTGACTTGACATTTTTAGACCTTGACAACTATAGCTTACTTTCACTATCCTTTGACACACTTGGGGTTTGCCTTGGTTTTTTTTTTTTTTGAATGTTCCCTCCTCAGTATCATGTACGAGTTCCGATTCGTCTGCTCATTTATTGTCATGCTCACTTGGGGTTTGTTTTGGGTTTGATCTATTACTCTCCTCTAGAACGTTTGGGTTCCGAAATCTCCCAGTACACTCCATTATTGTCATGCTCTTCTTTCTCTTCTGTGAAAGCTGATGAGAAAATTTTGTAGTGTTTGTTCAGTAGGTCACATTGACCGACCCAACAACTCCCTATTTTGAGACAGAACGAGTATTCCTTAAACAATCCAACAATAAAAACCTCGGATTTGACACTTTTTAAACTGCATCGAGAAAACATCTGAACTCCGTATTTTTTTCAAATTTATCAGACTTTTCCAAAGAGAACATTCAAATTATGATAAATGCCACAATTGGCCACGACAAAATCCACTCGCACTAGCTAGTATGTAAAACCGGTGGGCTAACCAAACCTCCTGCCCAAACTTGGGTGCAAAATTGGTCAAAACAGCAGAGATCTAACGCTACACGGAATAATAATACAAACTCATGTGAACAGAACTCAGTATGCCAGGAGGAGAAAATGATGGCTGATCAATCCTCCTGGTCTCTGATAAAACGATAGCCAGCAGCACATTCAAAGCTATTGGACAACATATTCTTGAGGTCACTACCATAAACTCCTGCACACACAGAAAATTAAACAACCTGAAGTCAGACTACAGCTTGTGGCAAATGTAAATCAGATGTAGAGATAATAACATCATCAGGGCTACGTTTGGTTAAATGGAAAGTGATTTTCCATAAATTAGATGTAGAGATAATAACATCATCAGGGCTACCTTTGGTTAAATGGAAAGTGATTTTCCATGAAAAAAAAAATTCCAAGTGAAAACACGATTGTAGACTAGTTTTCTTTTGCTTGGTTCCGTGCATAGAAATTCAGAGAGAGAAGGTAGAATGGAAATGTAAGGGAAAGGATGGATGGGAGGAGGGGAAGGAGAATGTCAGGGATAGGGAAGACAAGGTAGCATTCCTATCATTAAGAAGGAAAATGTTTTCCACCACCTTTAAACACACCAAAGAAAGAAAAATATGAAAACCACTTCTCCTGAATAATGTTTTATCGCCCTACCAAACACTCTCCAAGAGCAGTAGATTTCCACCAATCACCGAAATGTAGGCCAGAGTATAATTCTTTCACGAATACACACCCTTCTCTATAACTTTATCCATTAGAATTCAGAACTCAATGCCGTTGGCCCGTTGATATTCATAATATATGCTGCTAGTGCTTATAATGAGAGAGACTTAACAGATGATTTTGGACTGGGTAGTAAACAAAAGCATTAGTGAAACGCTATGATTCCAGAACAATCTCACATCTTCCACGTTATTAAATAATTCAACTATTTCAAAGCTTATTGACATAATTCTTCTACAGATTAGAGACAACTACAGAAGGGAAAAAACTTTGCCAGTAAAATAAGGGGACAGCAGAATACTCTTTCCTGGAAACTGCACAACCAACAGACCAACCCTAAGTTTAGCCTCCAAAAACAGACCATGAACAAACACGGCAACGTTGGATAAAAGAACTAAGTTTTACTAGCAAAAAAAAACACAGAAAGTTTAGTAAGAATACATAGTTGTGAAGAACAGACCTGTGTTAAAATAACATCAATCATCCAGGTAATAATAAGTTCCAGCAGATTTCTGCTCCCTGTCCTTTGTGGATTCTAGCTTGTTAATCCTTGGTCGATAATTCGTTGGGTCCCTTCTAAATGTGATATCCAGATGCTGCAATATTCCCAAATAAAGGTAGAAGTTACATATCGCATCACAGTCACATTAACATAAATGCGTTGCTACGTTCCAACGCTGCCAAAACAAGTTATCTTAACTTGAACCATCCCAGACAAGGTATTCCAAATTTTGATGGATTCCAGTCATGAGGTATTCCAAGATGATTTCGGGAAAAAAAAATGCAAAGCACTAAAAGACAGTGAGACTTACAGATAAGAAAAGATTCATTCCTGTCAACAATGATTGGGGGGAGTTTGCCGTACAATCCACTGATGGTGTCCCTTCATACACAATCACTCTGTCCGCTAGATATGTCGCCATTATAAAATCGTGTTCAACAACAAATGCCGTCTTCTTGGCATGGAGAATAAATCTCTTTATCACCTTTGAAGCCACAATACGCTGCTCAGAATCCAGGTATGCACTCGGTTCATCAATTAAATATATATCTGCAGGCTGCAAGAGTACAAAATGGTTGATGTTAGACATACCATATTTCTAAGAAGCATTCTATTCAGCCACTAACTAATAGCAAAATATAAAAAGTTAGTAGGCATGTGTTTAATAATCCTATACAAGTGGATATCTTCGCGTAATCTATGATGCCAAGAGAACCTGCATACTCAACAAAAGTTACCATAATATATCGCACACATAGATCACACAACAGCAACCAGTAAACAAGACAGTAGAAGAAAACAAGAAAGAAAAAAGGGACGGAAAACTTCTGGGCCACAGAAAAAATATGTTCACCTTCCCCAGGCACAAAGCCAAAGCAACTCTCTGCAATTCTCCACCAGATAGATTCACAACTTCTTGATCCATCAACTGCTCAATCTGAAGAGGCTTCATAACATCGGAGCAAAACTGGGGATGAGTATATGAATCCCTTATCTTTTGATGGAGTAGGTGCCTCACAGTAGACTGGAATTTTGGGCTGATCTTCTGGGGCTTGTAAGAAACGTTGAATTCCGGTACTTCGACATCAGAACCTTCCACAGTATCCGGCTTCACAAGACCAGCCTGAAATTGCAGATTTGAAAGTGTATAAAAATCCTAAACCACACAAGACCTGATTTCCAAGATTCAACAGTTTATTTTGTTTTTTCTCCAATAACAAAAACTTCAAGTAAATATTTTCTGAGACATTTCAAACTATCCATCTTTCAAATTATGGAAACAGAAAATACCAGCATACGAATAAATGTTGTCTTCCCAGTTCCATTTTCTCCCAACATCACAATAATCTGTGAATCTGTAAATTCACCTTCCACAACATGCAGTCTAAAACCACCCTGGGTTCTTGTCATCGTTGGGTATCTGTATCGAGCATATGTCTCAATCTCCTCTGCATTATCTTGAGGTGTCTCAGCAACCTTGAAAAGAATCACACATGAGATGACTAACAAAGTATGTAGAGCAACTCAAAGAATGTGATATTAAAGTCACATTACCTTGAAGGTGAGGGATTCATCACGAAAACGAAGATTTTCTGTAGGTACAAATCCTGCCAAGAATATATTGATTCCTTCTCGAACAGAAAACGGCAGGGTGACAACTCCATATGCACCCGGTTTACCATATAAGCAGCAAATGAAGTCTGAAAGATAGTCTAAAACACTAAGATCATGCTCCACGACAATAACATAGCTGGAACACAAAAGAAAACACGACAAAAGAGTTTTTCAATTACTTATCTCCAGTACAAAGTCCTAAAAAAAGGTTAGAGAGATCAAACAGGAAATGATACCTATTAGGCCTAAGCAATGATCTAACGACTTGGGCAGCTTTGAGCCTTTGTTTAACATCCAGGTAACTTGAAGGCTCATCAAACATATATATCTCAGCACTCTGTATAGCAACAACTGCAATTGCAAACCTCTGCAGTTCACCACCAGAGAGATCTCCGACATTACGATCCAAAACTACATTCAGCTCCAGATCATTACAGAGTTCAGCCTTCATATCTCTCTCATTTTTCTGCTCTAGGACCTGTCCAACATTGCCCTGGACTGCTTTTGGAATATGATCCACATATTGGGGCTTAATAATAGCCTAAACATAGATATCCATTAGCAAAAGGGCAAAGAAGAGGCAAAAGTAAAAGACAAGAAGTGCTCACACCTAGTGTATAACACATGAACAACTACAGAAGACACAGAAGCAACAGAAGTGTGCAGTAAGCAATCAGCAAAAAAAAGTTAAACTGCAATAGTGATCAATGTTCCCAGTAATTTAGATAAGCAAGGACTTAGAAATGTAACTAATCAAGAGGGTGTAGCTACCTTTAAATTATCTTCTAATATGCGCGTAAAATAATTTTGCAATTCCGATCCCCGAAAGTATGTCAAGATTTCCTGCCAATCAGGTGGATTCTGCAGAAAAATAAACATTAGCAGGTAAATTGGTAGAAGCCATTGAGAAGCAACCAAAAAAATCAGTGAAATTGAGCATATTACATTGAACCTCCCCAAGTTGGGCTTCAATTTCCCAGCTAAAACTTTAAGAGCAGTAGACTTCCCAATACCATTAGTTCCAACTAAGCCAAGAACCTGCCCAGGCCTCGGGACAGGCAACCTGTAATTGAATGTCCATTTAAAATTTTAAAAAGCAGGAGAAAATCAGAATTCAAGTACCCAACTAACTAACCTGTGTAATTTGAAAGTATTGGGACCATAACGATGTGTTGTATCCTTGTCCAGATCTTTTGGAAGATTAATGATCTGAATTGCTTCAAAAGGACATTTCTGCATACATAATTGACATAAAAAAAGTATAAACCAGGAGCACTAAGCAACATGCAGTGTGCTTGCAGTCTTCAAACACATGTACAGTCTACATAAAAGTGCATTATGCATATGAAAATACCTGTATATGGATAAGTAAGAAAGATGAGGAGGAGCATGGTTTATAGTGCTGACCTTGACACAAATACCACATCCAATGCACAGCTCTTCCGAAATAAAAGCAAGTTTTGCTGCTGAAGTAACCTCAATACATAGTTTGCCTGAAACAAAGAAAGATAAACAATACCCAGTCAGTCACAGATCATATAGATTACCAGCATAACTCTACCCATACATAAGTGGGTCATAAGCTAATAAGTGATACTTTATTCTTCATCTGCCCAATTATATATTAACTTTCATAAAGAAAAAAGCATCTCTCCGTCACGATAGCTTGTGAGGAAATGCCCACATGTGGGCAATACCGACCTTACACCTCCATTAACCCACACAAGTATGTATAGACATGGAGCCACACCATAAAGCAACTATCCTTCCTCTTTCTCAAAAGAAGGGGAAAAGAGAGGAACTTTAGAAACTACTACCCACGACATGGCAAGTCACAATGAATAGAGCCCTTGAACAACAATTTCAAATTATATCCAAATTAGCCAGATTTATCAGTTATCACCTCTAAAGCAAATACATCACAATAACTAGATTCAACAATAATATGAATTTCACAAGATCTAATAATCTTGAAGCTGAAGTATCAGTGTATACAAAAAAGACAATTTCAGTTATCAGAGAAACAAATACGTACCTGTCTTAACCACAGGACAGCTCTTTTTGCACTCCTGGCGGCACTTTTTTGGCTTGCACCGATCAGAGCTCACAATTGCAATACGTGTCAGACGGTCCGACATCCTTCTTCTTGTTGTCTAAAAGGAGCAAACCACCAAAAACCCTGAAAGAGAAAACCTGACAATAAAAACCAATACAAGACTATATTACACACACTTATGGATCATTACCCTACACGAGGGAGAATGGGTAGGACTAGTCATAACTCCTACATTTCACAAGACAATACACAAAACCACTTCTATGTCACTATCAAAACACAACACCCACGGCCACCATCATTAGAAAATGAGTCGCAATATAAACATATTTTATCTTGAAGAATGACCAAGGAATAACGATAGCTAGCACCAGGAACGGAAGCCGAGCAAGGAGCTACTTAATCTATAAATTTAAGAGATTCTGATCAAACAGATCATTGAAGAGGTTTCTCTATGAAAAGATCACATAAGAAAAACCCAATTGTGACATTGAATGATAAATAAAGTTGTGATCCAAATAATTATATGAAAAGCTGTGATCTTTGCTCCATCTGAGTTGGGTTGTTTATGTCAAGTAACCAATAAAAGTACTCTATTTGCAACATTACAGTAATGAATTTGAGCTCAGCAATTACAATACTCAAAAAAATACTTAATTTTTACCAATCACATAACAATCTACACCCAATATGAATGCATAAAAAGGCTACATATCAAAATTTACATAAAAACATAGAAAAAAAAAAAAAAAAAAAACATGCAATCTTATTATGTTGAATATGTTCTAAACCCAAAGGCGTATCCAATTGGGGGTTTACTGGATTCAATTAAACTCCCAAAATCTGAATTATTTTTGGCTTAACAATGAAAAAATAAAATAATAAAAAAATCAAATTTGAATTTTTGCTCAAATATGTGTAAAGATACAAACTTTGAATCTTAAACTTAAGTATATTGAAATTAATCATAAACAAACCTTAAAATTTTTTGAAGATCCAAATTTCCGACCTCCTCGAAAATAGCTTAGTTTGCCCGCAATCCCAGTTTGGCTCTCTTCTTTATCTGCTCCTCGAAGAGAGCTGTAAATTGGAATCCAGGGCTAGGGTTAGAGACAAGAGAGTAGAGACTTCTTCCTTTCTATGTACTATGTTCCCTTGTGTTTTTTGACGGTTTTTTATTTTTTTACCGAAATTTCTTGTTTTTCTGTCCTTTTTTCTCTTTGTTAAAATTGTTAATGATTTTTGAATAATTATTGACCAAAAAATTGTTAATAATTGTCAATGGAAGAAGAAGATTAAAACAAGGGCAATACGAGATATACGATTTTTTTTTTAATTATATTTTTGGGTTTTCATATACTCATTAGAGATGGCAACGAGTCAGATTCGGAACGGGTGTTGTATAATCCGACTCGGACTCTACTTGTAGTCGGATGTGCCTCTACCGCCGGCTCCGACTTGAATCTGCATCCTCCAACTCCGACCCGACGTGTAACCTTTGACACCTGACTTGACCCTACCACCCAACCAAGATGTTGCCATTAAATATCTACTCAACTTCTCTGTTGTGTGCAACTCCTTTAAGCCGAAGAATATCTCTCGCATCTAATGCAAGTATAAAGAAGTAAAAATGATAAATTAATAGGAAATTTAACGTTGTTTTAATAGAGGGGTATAGCACAACATAAAAGTTTAGAACAAATAAAAAGTTCAATGGTAAAACTTGGAAGAAAAATTTTAACGGGTACAACATATAATATGCTAAAACACAGGAGTACCCTAATAAAAAGAACCCTTAAATATTTTTTTAAACATGATTGATCAAAACAATAATCTATCAATTAAGATATAGAATTATGATAATCTTTACATAAGATGTTCTTTCTCTTAGCTTTTAGTCCTTGATAAACTAGTCTTTCCTTTTTGTGAAAAATCATCTTAGAGTCTAGTTGTAATTTTAATTGAGTGAGAATAATTTTGGGATATATGATTGAAAATCTGAAATATCAAGATATGGCCAGTACTACATTTGATATGTTGAACGCATCACAGAAAAAAATATAGTCATGTGGTGATGTGGGTCTTATTAGATTCATCTCGATATATACTTTTAAAATATCAAATTTGTATAATATTTATTAAAAAGTAATTAAAAATATTAATAGTTGAATTGTGCATTGACAAGTGTGAAAACTCAATTGTTGCAATAGAAAAAGAGCGGAGGAAGTAGTATATAAACATAGGTTTCTTATTCAACTCCCCGGAGACACCCGTTAGCATTTGCGTTAATTAAATTGTTTAATTGAATTGAATATTTATTAAATTGTTTGTGTAAATGAATAAAGGAGTGGACAGTATAAAGTCATTTGTTTTATTTGGTAAAATTATCACAAATAAATAATAATATAATATCTTACAAATAAAATTTTAGGTAAAATATAATCTAAAAAGTATGCGAGATATATGCACCACTCTATGGTATGGACGTATTCATTGTTGCAATAGAAAAGAACGGAGAAAGGATTACATATCCAGCACTCTGAGGCATCCATTAGCAATATCATTTTATTAATTAATCAATTTCACTAGTACAGAAAAGGAATGACAGCTTTCCTATGTTTAGGATAATCCTCCACAAACTTCTCCAAGTACCACTTATGATGAGCACGTGCTCTAGGCACCAAATTAGAACAAGTACACAACAAAAACCCAAACCCAGCCCAAGACCATGTCATAAAAGCCCAACCCAACCACTCCAAAATCTCACCCAAATAATTTGGGCAACTCACAAACTCAAACAAACCTCCTTTAGGAATCTTATACCCGCCACCACCTTGGGCCTTCAAGCCCATCAAAACCAAATCAGATTTCACATTAACCACCATACCATAAACAAAAACCACCAATCCAACGGAAAACCGCCCCCAAAACCACTTATTAGAAACATACTCACCATAATGTGAGATCCACCTAATCTGATTATAAGTATTGACGAGGTTAAAAAAGAACCCGATAAAAGCGATGGATATCGGAATACCGCTAGTGGTTTTCCGGCGACGGAAAAGGCGGAGAGGGTAAATGAAGACGCGGTGGGAGTAGTGGAGGAGGAATATGGAGAGGAGAGAGAGTGAAGGGAGGGAGGACACGTGGCGGCCGGAGGGGAAAATGAAGAGAGAGAAAAAGATTGTGGGAGATTCCATGAGAAACCAGGAGAGATAAGAGGGGAGAGATGGGCCCCACCCGGAGCGTACGTGGCGGCCGTAGGGAGCGGTGATGAGGTGGCATGCGATGAAGGTTGGGAGGGTGGTGAAGTTGATGAAGAGGAGGGACGTGTAGTAGAGAGATTCATCTGATGAAGATGAAGAAAAAGACATTGTTTGGTTTGACGGGGTAGAAAGAGGAGAGAGGTGAATGTTTCTTGGGTTTGATTATTTTTGGTTCTTTTGGATTTTGGTTAGTGTACTACTTAAAGACATTAATGCAACCACTAATATAATGATAGCAATTTTTAAAAATTGTTGTAGGCTTGTAGTTGTAGCCCTTTACATTTGTGTAGTTGTTGGAAATTAGTAATGACATATACCTTTGTGACAGAAGGAAGATAAAGAGAATATATTACCAAATAAAGAAACGTTGTAAATAATGTGAAACTTAAATATAAGGGAAACATTGTAATTATAAAAAGAATCGAGGAAGTACAATTATCAATTGCGATATTTGGAGTTAGAGATTTCCCTCATCTTCCCCCCCTACACTCAAGTGCCTCACCCCCAATTCATAGACCAAGAATACTATGCCGGTTCAAATCTAAACAGGGTTTTTTTTTTCTTCTTACCATTAAGAAAAAAAAAATACTTAAGGAAAAGTTATTCTCCATCAATCTCAAAAATAAAAATACATTATGCATTTTATTGTATTGAGACCTTTTGCAATACTTTAGGCATTTTCTTTTTTTCTAGTTAAAATGAATTAATTAGTCTTTCCATTTTCAATTGTTTGCTCCGTTTATTTTGATTACTTCCTGTTTATTATTTTGGTTGGGTGGAATTGATGAACAAAAATGGTGGGACAAGATAAATTTAATGTAAGAGTAAATGGTGGGACAAATTTGATGCCTCCATGCAAGTATGAAGTATGCAACACCAATGTTTCAACCATTGGAATAGGTTCACTTGGTGAAAATATATATGACACATGATATAATATAAAAAAAAGTTCAAAATGTCTCATATAATTTCATCTTTTACTACTAAGAGACAAATGAGGTGTTTCCGTGTTTGGCAATCAATTGTTTCACTTGGTTGGTCAATGGTCATACCAACTATTATATGAGTCCATGAGAGGTCCTTAGCTTTAACCCCGATTATGAGACTAAAAAATACCCAAATTTGAATAGTCTTATTTAGCTATCCGAGTACACTATTACCACATACCTTTTTTCGCATCTTTAACCTCTTAAAAAAGCTAATGAAAAAATCTAATGCTCTTACACAATGGTTACTCACACTTGACGACTATGACTCAATATAAAAAGTTTTTTAAAAAATTGCATATCGTAGAAGTATAGCCATTAGGCATTACTTATTAGTCAATTTTGATTGAATATAAAACCAATCTTAATTAGGACTCTCACCATCAGATTAAACTTTTGGTTAAGTTGGTCATTGACAAATATGCCACTTAAACTCTTAAAAAAAGGGCTTATTCATTGTACACTCTTGAGTAGTTTTTGTTTTTGACAATATACCCTTCAACCTTTCAAAATTTTCACCATATTCCTCTAGATTTCTTTAATATTCACTATATTAAGGGTAATCAATTGTTTTAGTCATTAGCCTCTAATATGTTACTAACTTCTAATTGACCTTTACTTGACTACCAATAAAATACTACTTATGTCCCTTTATCTCTCTTCTTCCATAACTCTCTTCCCTCTTCCTTAGTCATAAGTGGTGTTACACTGGTGTTTATTAGAGTAATTGGGTCAAACATGAGTAAATCAGGATGCAGTAACGAAATAAAGGGTTAATGATAAAAAAAAGTTGATAGTTGTTTGTCATTAATGGCACATGATGATTTTTTAGAGACATTGAGGGTTATATGGTAAATTTTGAATAATTAAAGGGTAATTCAATGGTTATATGTAATCATAAGAACTGCATATATCAAAACTAAAAATAAAATCAGAAAACATGCTATCCAAAAAGCATATTTTCTGAAAGGACCACCATAGCCTCCAATCAGACCTCATCAAGGTCGACCCGCCCCAGCCTGTAAAATGTTCAGGTTCGAACAGAATGTTAGGATCGTTTTCTGGCCCGCCCTGTTTTTTGAGACGGGTTTTAGCCGACCCAAAAATAATTTCAGTTCTGAATATAATTTAGGTCTGAAAATCCCGCTATATTTGACCCAAATCACGGGTTTTAGACACAAGGTCGGCCCGAAATTTGGCATGGCCCAACACCCGGGATGAATATTTTAAGGCGGTGCGGCGTTGCTAATGTTGTAGATGAATCATGTTGGTTGCGCAACTTATTGCTAGAGTTGCATTGTCCTCTTCGTCAGGCTACACTTGTCTATTGTGATAATATCAGTGTTATTTACTTGTCCAACAATCCTGTTCAGCATCATTGCACCAAACATGTTGAGTTGGATATTCATTTTGTTCGGCAAAAAGGTTGTTTTAGGACAAGTTCGTGTTCTACATGTGCCTACTCGGTATCAGTTTGCATATATTTTCACCAAAGGCCTTCCCAGACCCGTCTTAGACTGAAAAATGTTCTGGTTCGAGCAGAAATTTGGGACCGTTTTCTAGCCTAACCCTTTTTTGAGACGAATTTTGGCCAATCCAAAAATAATTTTCAGTTTAGAATATGATTATGGCTTGAAAATCCACTATGTTTTCCGAAACACGTTTTTTTTGCACAAAGCTGGCCCGAAATTCGGCATGGCCCAACACTCGGGCTGAATGTTTTTTTAGGCGGTTCGGCACGACCCGCCATTTGATCACATCTACCCCCAATAATATACTTCCACGACTCACTACATAATTGGCCCACGCTTCTCCTTTACGAATCATTTCCCCCACCAACTACTCGTTCACCTTAAACCAATCCAAACACACTTCCCACTTCCCAACTTCCCACTCTCTCTCTTCCATTATCATCCAACACCAACGTGAAAATCATGGCTCCTCCACTCTCTCTCCTCACTTTCTATCTCCTCCTCCTTCTCACCACCACATCATCCGCCGAATTATCCGTCTCCGGCGACTTTTCCGGCGACGAACTTATCCGTCAAGTCGTCAGCAACGACGCTATAAACTCACTAGACTTATCTCAACCCCACCAACATTTCTCTCTCTTCAAAAAACGCTTCAACAAATCCTACGCCTCTCAAGAGGAGCACGATTACCGTTTCAACGTCTTCAAGGCTAACCTGCGCCGTGCCAAGCGTAATCAGAAACTGGACCCCACTGCTGTACATGGGGTGACTCGGTTCTCCGATTTGACTCAGTCCGAGTTCAGGAATCGGTTTTTGGGTGCTCGAAGAAGTTCGTTGAAGTACCCAGCTCATGCTAATAAAGCACCTATTTTGCCTACTGATGATCTTCCCCTTGATTTTGATTGGAGGGAACTTGGTGCTGTTACTCCTCCCAAAGATCAGGTCAATCATTTTTTTTTGTCAATCTTGAATTGTGTGCCATGCGTTGACTTTTATTAAATTGTTTTTTTTTTTTTCAAATTGTGCTACCTCCTCTATTCTGAAATAAGTGAAACACTCCGGTCTTTTTTATGCGAGAACTTTTTGAGAGAAACCTTTCGTTTGTTTCAGAAGTGTTTGAAAGAAATATTTCACTTATTTGATGATAGGGGAAGTAAAACACTCACTTTATTTGCTACTTTAATGAATGAGGCAACAAAATTGAAAAATTAACAGAAAATTGAGTAACAAGATCAGCTAATTATATGTTCTATTACTGTCTTATCAATTTCGGCAACTTATGGGTTTGAGTGAAGTTTATCAAAATAGAAAGGATCACGGTAGATATGTTTTCCGCCCTCTTTTTTGTTAATGATATTTGGTGGTATGGTGTTGTTGATAGAATTATTGTATTAAGTGTCGGATTATTCAACGGAATGCAAGAAAAATGAATAGATTTCAATTGGAAGTGGGAGTGCTAATTGTCTGACAGTTGAGTTTAAAATTGTGTGTTTGTGGGTATGAGTACGTCTAAACAGCGAACAGTACAAAGAGGAAATGGATTGAATTCACACAAGTGAATTACATAAATACTGTCCTCTCTTGTTTGCTAATAAACAGTTTGCCATTCGGGCTTTATCTACTTCATATTGCCATACAGGCTAAGTAAAAAGTTCATTTCTATGGTCTTAAGCTTCACATAGATTGTTGGATCTTTGATTGTGTAGTATTTGCAAAACTATCAGGAACTTGGGAATTTCTCTTTGATGATTTATCTGGCATTTTCCAACTTTTTTTGAGCCTACAATGTTCGGAATGAATTGGTAAATTGTCTATGATCTTATACGGTGGTTTAAAATGTAATGATCAGGGCGGATGTGGATCTTGCTGGGCCTTCAGTACTACTGGCGCCATGGAAGGTGCACACTTTCTTGCCACAGGAAAACTCGAAAGCCTTAGTGAGCAGCAGCTTGTGGATTGCGATCGCGAGGTTTGCACTAATGCTTCATAGATTTATATTCATGTTGCATTATACTCCCTCCGTTTTAGAATACAATACTATCATGGTTTTCGAGATAAACTTTGACTGTTTGATGTTCATAAACTTCATCTTAGACTCTTAGTACATGTTGATTTATTACAAAATATCCATGTTATATGTGTGTTATGGAGAGTTAAGCATAAAGTTGAGCCCCAAGTTTTGGTGTTTTTCACCAATTGGGGACTCAAAGTTTATTTTTTCATCAATTGGGTACCGAGACCAATTTGGGCAGTAATTATAGCTAATCCCTTTGGTTTAATTCCCTCATTAGACCCCAAACCATAAATTTCTCTGTCCACTACCAAATTAAACCCCAAACCACCATCACCACCACCCCCTCATCCGACTAGCGAGTCAACCACCACAAGCGCCTGCCGTCCGTCACCACAACCACCGCTGGTGAGCAACCCTGGTCGCCCCTATTTGAATGTCGTCCCTCCACGTGCAACCAAAGTCCAAAAAGACACGAATCAACCCTTTCCCTCATCCTCTCACCCCTACACCACCAGCAGCACAACGCCAGTCCCAGTCACCGCCACACGCCCTCCAACACCCTCACACCAACAGCAGCAGAAAACGAACAACCTCAACAACAATGGTGGTGGTTGTTGTTCGAATCTTCTCCTTCGGTGGTGGTAATTGCTCGAAATTCTCTCTCACTACCTTCTTCTTTCGTTGATTTGGGTTGTGGTAGAGGTCGATGGTTGGTGGATTGGTGGGCTGTGTCGTGGTGGGGTTGGATTTGGTGTTGGTTTGCGGGGTTGTGCTCGGGTTTAGGTTGGGTTTTGGGGTGGCTAACGATGGTGGTGTTGGGTTTGTTGGAGTGGTGAAGTGCGGTGGAGCTTGGTCGGTGTTGAGGTGGAGTGGTGGCCGATGGTTGTAGCTAGGTGTCTGGTGGTGGTTGTTTTGTGGCAGATGGTGTTTGTGTGGAAGAGAGAGAAAGGGGTGAGGGGAGGAGAGAGTTGATTAGGGGTGGTTAATAGTTATGGTTTAATTAGGAGGTTATTGTTTAATTGTGGTGAAAATCAATCAGAGTACCCAATTGGTGAAATAAAAAACTTGAGTCCCCAATTGGTGAAAAATACTAAAACTTGGAGCTCAACTTTATGCTTAACTCGTGTTATGGAGGGCCAGGAGGGGTGGGATCAACGTTGAATTTTTGTCAGGTCTGTAAAGATTTAGAGGTTGGACTCATATTTGGGATCAAACATTGAATTTGTATCGAGTCCATTTTCTGATGTAAAATGTCATCAATCTGGTAGTGTGATCCAGAGGGGGAACCAGATGACTGTGATGATGGTTGCTATGGCGGGTTGATGAACAATGCCTTTGAATATCTTCTGAAATCTGGTGGACTGATGAGAGAGGAGGACTATCCATACACTGCTCGGAATGGTCGCTGCAAATTTGACAAGAGCAAGATTGCAGCTAAGGTTGCAAATTTCAGTGTTGTCCCCGTTGATGAAGGTCAAATTGCTGCAAACCTTGTAAAAAATGGCCCCCTTACTGGTACGCCTTCTCTTATATTCATATTGATATTCATATTATATGCTGCTCTAATTGATGCTCCATATAGATATGCACTTGTTTGAAAGAACGTGATGTTTGTTTTCCGCATAATAAAGTTTATTTTCATATTACGTAAATCAAAAGCATATGGTCAAAGTTAGTATATGAAAAACGCATAAGTCAAAGTGTTGCAACTATTGAGAAACAGATGAAGTATATATTATGGTCTTTACAGATAATGCCTGTAGTGCGCACTTTGTAGGATATAACTCGTGTTTTTCTTCAACCTGTTATCGGCTGGTTACTGAAGTGCATCTTTAAATAGTCAATTAACTTAAGCTCTCACATTGAATGCAGTGGGCATCAATGCTCGCTACATGTCGAGTTACATAAGTGGAGTTTCATGCCCATCTACATGCTCAGCTGATTTGGAGCATGGAGTGCTATTGGTTGGCTATGGTTCTGCTGGTTATTCTGCTATGCGGAAGGAAGAGAAGCCGTATTGGATCATTAAGAACTCGTGGGGTGAATACTGGGGAGAGAACGGATATTACAGATTATGTAGGGGTTATGATCTTTGTGGTGTCAACACTTTAGTCTCTACTGTTGCTGATACCCCTCAGTAGGTTCAAGAATTTGATGAATGCATTCACCATTTGTTCATCATACATTCTCTGTAAATCTAATGTATAAGGAGTCAGCCCAGCTCTGCATTCAAGGCTTCCTCTCTGCCTTCGTTGAACCACGATAGAGCATGAATATGTAAACATATTTGTATTACAAAATTTATCTCTTGTTCTTAATATAGACCATCTATTTTCATACTCCAGATTGTTGATTGCTTCTATTTTCAGTTCCTGAAAACTAATGCATAAGATTGGTAGTGTTCATTCTTATAAAAGTGAGGATGCTAGTAGTGATAATAATAAAATTGCTGATGCCGTTTCAAATAAAATTGGTAACCTCGATTATAATGATTGGGCCTCTACAATTGAGATATGACAGATTTAAAACAAATAATGTGTTCCACAATATAATTCGTGTTAATTTTCTCAATCAAAAGGTTTAATGAACATTGGATAAGCACAAGGAATGACCTTTGCCTCTATTTGGAACACAAAGAAAACTTAAACCCCTCATTTTTGAGGGATCTATTCTCTTGTCATTTTAAACTTTGAACACCTTATTAGGCGACCGTGTTTTTTGTTAATATCAGACGCCCAGAAGATGATAGCATTAAATGCAAGAATGACTGCTGCATCCAGCCATAAGTTGGAATCCTATCAATAGATATAACGCGCCAAATTTCTGATTTAGCATGTCATCATGAATCATGATTTCCCAAGGAATAACTTATTGCACATAAACACACCAAGAACTGATTTGTTATGATACATGGCCTGTAACTTCTCTCCTAGGCCTATTATTACTTCCAAATACAAATAAACAATTGGAAGGGCTGGTTCTCTTCACTGTGCAAAACTAATTCTCGAAAATGTCCCTCAAAGGGGTGTTCCCAGCTTCCTTCTCCAGGAAGCTAGATAAAATTAAGGAATCAAATATCAACAACTCGCATACTGCTAGTGAAATGGCTAATCTAATTCTGGCACTCATTCGTCTTCTTCAACAATCAACGAGAATGAGTAAGGATAGAACTTGTAACCATCTCCAAAGTAAAACTTGTTCTGGTATTCCACCCAATGGAGACGCAATGCATGGAGAAAAGCACTAAGGGTTTCCATGACCAGCAACACACCGACGGTTGCAAAGATGAAGACAAGGATCCCCACTATAAGAATAAGTACATTGTTGTACCTGCAACAATAAAGAAGCAATTAAGATTTTAAACCAATCTGATTGTTCTTTCTCAAGCGCCAATATCATGAACTCTTTGATTTGCAAATTGAATCGACGAATAGAAAAGCCCCACAAATGGATCCATTGAGAAGCCTTGTATGTTAACAACTCAAAACGATGGGGCAATCCACCATATAGAAAAAGTAATTTTCAATTTTACAGGTCAATCCAATATACCAATAGCACTTTGCCACATAAATGATCAAGGGCTATTGGATAAGTTTCAAAATTCCTCAAAACAGATTGATTAATCAGTTCCATTAAACAATAGTTTTGCCTTTATTTTCTCTATGAAGCATATCAAAACATGATCTCAGCAAGAGCATGAGACATGAAAACCTAAAAAGAAAAAAAAAACAAGAGAATTTGTTTTCACATACCCCCATGCTAGCATCAAAACCTTGTCATAAAATACAGTGGACAACTCTGAGTGGGCCAAGCTGCAAGAGAAACGAAAACACACATGAAGGATCAGGTATCAGTGACAAAATCATATTATTAGTCTATACAAAAACAGGATTTCATGACATACATCTTAGGATTCAATCATTTCTATCCCTCTCCCTAGCTTTGGCTTCAAACCATAACACTCAAGCTAAATAGTTAAAGTTGTCCTGCCGGTTATTTTAGTAATTGTCCAATGACATATAGTTCAGTTTTGATAATTTTCTATTGAAAGCAGTAGGATCCAGAGTGGCTCTTATTAGGTTGGTGGTGTTCAGGATTAAATATTATAGTCTCTAAGAATAAAGTTGGCACTTTGCAGCCTTACTGAAGAGTACCTTAATGCCCACAAACGAAGGTATGAAGCAGTATTGGACACTGCTCCTAGCACAAACTCTATAGTATGAATGAGCTGATGGACAAGCACTTCACTGAATTCAAATTCCTCATGGTCTCCATGAGAGCCATGTGTTGCTTCCACTTGAAGGCTTTCTTCTGCTTGAAGGGGCACATATGACTCTCCCTGGTGCCTCTGCAAAAACATAAAAATGGCAATCAGGAAAAAGCTACCCGCACCAGTAACATGTATGAGAAACAAAGGTCTCAAAAGCTTACGCTTTGGTGCTGGCTTTTCAGAATAAAAGGCTTTGGAAGCAGCATACATGGTACAGATACCAGGGCTAGCAGCAACAGAACCATCTGTTGCACGGGGGGAAGAAAGTGCAAGTGCTTAGGACACTGAACATAAAATATCTGAAAACAAAATCTCAATCTCTAATCAATGTCAAGAAAAAGGATGAGAGACCTGAGTTGTCTTCTGGCCAGCAAAAAGCTGATTTTCACCCAATTCATCAGTAGGGCTCAAAAACATGTATATCATTATGTGATATAAATCAGCTTTAGAGCCAGTGCACCACTTCATAATAATGAGAACAGAGAGGTAGCCAAACAAACTATTTAAGAAGATCACTTGAGGAATGAATTGGAACCTGCAGCATTAATACAAAGTTAACTAACAAGTCCAGTTTGAAAAACTGTAACTTGAAGACATCACATAGCTTTTGTTAAAAGATGTGAACTTTGAAAATCACGAAGCTCTAAAAATGTAAATATCGAGTGTATTTAGTAATTCTGGAAATGCTATTCAAACATTATGAAGACATACCATATATCCACACAACTTCTGAAAAACTTAGCATTGAAGAAACTCATTATGATCCCCAGATTCATTTGAGCAACACCAAGAAGGATTGACATCTTCATCTTTAGGGAGTTAAGGAAAGGCAACTCGCTTCGGGAACCATGCCATACAGGATCTAATCCAAATGGGTATGCACTTCTCACTTTTATCAGTCCATCTGTTGTCGCATCCCTGAAATGCATTACAGCAGATCAATAAAACAGGACAACAACAATAAAGTCAAAAGAATAGACCACGGTGTGGATTAGTCTGGTCTATACTTGCAGGAAGGATCACGGCATTCATAGGCTGACTTTCCAAATAATTCAAATGGGACTGAAAAGAACTCATTATAGATGAAGCCTGTGTAAATTGAAAAGACCGCCATCATCAAAATGACATATCGACCTCCAAACATCATTTCCATGATGTCTCCCAGTTTCTGCAGCAGATAAAATCAGTAACAGTCAGACCTAAACTAAATTACAAAGCCAAAACTCAAAAAAGGGAAGACCTAAAAAGTACAATCCTATTATTGTATTATAGGAAATTGCATCACCTAATACATGATGGTTCTACAAAATGAGAGCTTTAAATATTGATGTATACAACACCACCTTTTATGGACACCACTACCGACCTTTGGGTTATTCAAGTTCTATTAGTGTAGCTTTACCATCAACAAACCAAAAACCAGAAAAGCTCTCGATGACAAACCATCAGAACATCAATCCACCTTAGGACACATGAACTTTTAAACAAAAATGTCCATTTAAATTATGCACATCATTGACACAACTCATATTGGCTTGTGATCTATTCTTAAAATTAAGGGTTGTCAATTTCTAACAAAGAAGGTTTAGCTCATAGTGTCAGTTTTCCTATCCAGCAGAAAGATAGATATTGGTTCAATCAGGACCTCTAGTAGTAGAATCCCGCCTTCCCAGGAAAACTCTATCCGCCATGTAATAGTTCAAGCTTCCAATATATTCGTCTTATCACCAAAAAAAAGAAGAGAAAAGAAGAAAGTTAATGTACTTTGTGTTCCTTCAACATTTGGAAGTTTGAGTTTCTCAATACAATAGCGCTTTCTCGTCTTGATTTTGCCCAAACCTCAGTATATTACATTAGTCAGTAACTTGGTCATAGAAAACCTATCATCTCGACTGGGTCATACAACTAACTTATGTTTTCACCACATTTCTCAGGATTCTAAGTTAAGAAACCCGCCTTCCCACAGGAGGAGAGGGCTGTGTACACATGCTCCTCCTCTCCGGTGCTTGTTCCAGAGGGAGCTCCTTGCAGACGCCTGCAGTTTTTCAGTTACATGCTCTTATATTTGTTCATGTAGTTAATCTTTTAGTTTGTCTTGCTCATGCAATGTCAATAAAACTTGAGAGCCGACAACCTTTTGATATATGTCTTTCAGGTCAGTAATCAAAATCATTAAGCACGAGGATAGAACAGTAGAAACACTTATTTGCAAAACTCATGTTTACATCTTCAGATATACTTGAATGTCATATCAAGTTAAAAGAAATCACCTGACTCGCAAGCTTCTTTTCCCTTAATACCAGGTAGGAAGTCGCAAGTAACAAGCATATACCATGCCCCCAATCACCAAACATGACTGCAAACAGGAATGGAAAAGTGACGATTGTGTATACAGTTGGATTTGCTTCTTGGTACCGAGCAACTCTGCATATATAATGTTTATAACTTTAGCAATGATGAAGAATTAAAAGATGTAGGCAGATAAATAAGCCACTGCACTATGAATTTTTATCCAATCTATATACTCGGCAAACACGAAAAAGATCTGTACCATGTATGCTTTCACAAACATCAGCTACTCAAGTTCAATAATTCGGATACATTACTGGTTTGTACACTTCCAAATTGTGAATAGCGCACAAAGAACTAGGAACAGAGGCCTTCTATTTCCAAGAAAAGGAGATGAATACAGAGGCCTGAACAGGAAATTTGTACACGGCTAGAGTTTCACAAGGTATACACAACTAAAGTAAGCACCTTTTTGAATGAACATTTTGTCATATATTAACCTCAACACCATCGCAGGGAAAATATAGGTGCTCAGAGATTGTGAGTGACATATAATAAATAAAGAAGCCTACAATGAGGGAAATCAGTAGAGAAGTTTAAGCATATCCTTCTCCATGTACTTGCATGCCAAGCCACTCTTATCTTCAAAAGGATGAACATAGTAGTAAGTCAAGCCTCCTTACAAGATTCTTAACAACTGAATTCTTTTTTAGGTGGGAGAGAAGGGGGTATTCTATGGGCAAAAATTTTGAAATAATGATCACAAGAGTATCAAATATAAATATAAAAGTTCAAACTCCATGCTCTGAAGAACTTCATGAACTACATCTCCACATATGTTATCACTGAACGTTGAGTGACTTTTGCTTGAGATGGAAGCAAAACAGTATTTGGAGTAGGGAAGCATAATGAAGGAGATTCATGCAGCAAAAAATTGGGATCTAATCAGCATATACATAACAAGAGTCATACAAGACTTCGTGAAGACCATATAATCTTGATAAATCGTGAGAGCTACAAAGCCCTGCCTTTCAAAGCTACACTTAGAAGGTGAGAGGTTAAAGATAAGGTGGCAATTTGCCACTTTTGAAGCTTAGCAATATGCATACACACACACACACACAAATATCAATCCCGATGATGCAAGAGTCATGGAACAGCACACTTGACCTTCAAAGCAAATTTTTTTTTTTTGACAGAACCTTCAAAGTAAGAAAGCTTACCCATATGAATCAACAATCTCCTGAAAAGGAAGAGTAAATTTGTTCGTCCTGAAATAGGTTGGCGGGGACTCCTTTGTATATAGAACCTGAAATATGGCTTCAACTTGTGAGTTCGAGTCCAATGTCGCCCTGTGCAACACATCCTGGATCTGCATCAATCAAGAATCACTTAAATAGTTAAGTTCCAACATTTCTGGGCAGGAAGATAAGCATACACGAATCACTACAGATTCACTCTGCAAATTGTTAATATCAGAAGTTTACCTGTTTCGTTGCAAAAACTGGGCACCACCCTTCTGCCACAAGACATTTTTTCGTTACATCTATGCTAAGCATGTTCAATATGTGGTAAATGGATTTCTCCTTTCTCACCTTCAAAATAAGAAAATAAAATTTAAATTCAGACTTCCACCACAAAACATTAGAAAGTTGAGCTAAATAGATATAAGCCATTTAACTAATAACATCAGTTAAAACGATAATTTGACATAATGATTCCTAACAGACCAAAAGGTTCCACTGCTCAAATTGGTCACCAATAGTCTGCAATAAGTTGCCACGATGTAGAAGTCCAGCATCAATTGTAGTCCTCAGCTCCGAAAGTTTACCAGACACCTAGTATTCGATCACATAAAGTCAGCAGATTCACATTTACAATGGTGAAAATGAAACACTAAACTTGATGGTAAGAACCTTTCATATGGTAAAAATTTATACAAGCAGAAGAAATCCACAATTATCAAAGAAGATTTCATATGGTAACAATTCAGGTCAGCAAATTCACATTTCACATGATAAAAATGTTGTACGGGCTGAAAAAATTAAACTGATTAAAGAAAGCATCTACTCTCTAATAAAGTAAGTATCAACTCTCTTGGTTCAAGAGTGTTTGCCCAGTTGATTTTCACAAAAATTGAGAAAATGGGAAAGAAATGATAGGAACTTTTAGAAGAGCTGTACATTCAAATGCACTGACAGACAAATGAACAATTTGGAAAGCCAAAGATGATACATACTTTGAATTACAAAAAAGGAAGGCGATCACTGTAAATTGAAAGGAGTAGTTAAGTTGACAGTTCAGGATTATATTTTTCTATGAAGGGGCTGAACGAAACCTTATAAATGATGCTACCAAAAGCTGCAAATGGCAAAAATGACTTCAAATGAAGGCAGGCAATAGATCTGTATGATATAAACAACAGCCCGGTTCTGTTCAAGTTATTTTCAGTCCTTACAAGAAAAAATAAGTTCTAATAAGTTCGGTTCAGCAAAAAAAAGGTTTAACACGCTCCCAAAATAAGTTCAGATGAGTTCACATAAGTGAAAATACGTTAAAAAGAACATGACCAACATATGGTAATGAAACCTTCCACTAACCACTTCATAAGCATTCTTCATTTGTTCCCTTCTATCGGAGGACCGTTATTATTCTTTTTTTTGGCGGGGAAGTTCAAAGGTGTACACAGGGTATAGGTAATGGTTCCTCCTTTTATAAGGTAGATGCAGGAAAAAAGAATCAAACTGATAAAGAACATATACGGGCTGAATCAAGTCCATATTACCCACCTCTTTCAACATTTGAGCTTGTTTGCCAATGTCCTCACTGAAAGGATAACGATTAGCTCCAAATGCTTCACATATCTTAAGAATTTTGCTCTTTGCTCTTTCTCCAGAAAAAAATAGAACAAAGACATTTTTCTCAACCTGAAAATCAGTAGCCAAAAATCAGATTAATGCACCAAAAAACCAGTCTATGGCTCCAAAATAGGAAAAGAAAAAAGGAATTACGAACAAAAACTGTAAGATACATTTGGCGGTTTGGCACTGAAGCTGAGTTACAATAAAACAGTAAAGAGATAACAGTTGAAATCATGAAAAACCGTTAAAAATTTGGTATATCAACAATGACCATCTACAGGAGAGCATTCAGGCCTCTTGCTTTATTAGGACATGAAGTGATGGAACTGTGTAGTATACTGTATATCCACTAGACTTGCGATTCATTTGTCACCCACAGGAAGGAGTATTTGAGTACAACTACAAATAAAAGAGCACGTAGGAGGAACAGAGACTAAGAAGTAAGAACACCAACGGAGAATGAGATCCCATAGATATTGTGAGAACTCCACATATTACATAGGAAAAGGTTATATTTCATTTTCAATCCAAAACCACACTGAGTAAAACTCCTATAAACTATGAGGCTGCCAGAATCATGAGCAATAAGAAATGTAAAGATGTCACATGGGGGAAGGGATGAACCTGCACCTATGACAAAGGACTTTCAAAATCAAATTTGATATAGAAAAACAGCAAAGCAACAAAAGCATTGAAAATAAAGCATGGAAATGATATTAATTTAAAACCTTCTCTCCAGAGGCAGGATCAGTCACAGGATTCTCTACTGTAGTCTGCCTTAGAAAAACATTGCCCCTAGTAGCACGGAACAAGATCCTCTCAAAAGCCATAGATTTCTCCCTGGATACAAGGCCGGTAAAGAACCCCAATTGCACAGCCTTTGATGGATCACCTGACTTTTCCTAAACACAAGTCCATCAAAAAAAATTAATCCAAAAGAATTTAAGCAGGGTAAACAGAGAAAGGTACAAACACAACAGATGATTAGATCATGTCTACTTGGTCCAACAGTAAAGGTGTGTCCAAGGATTCCTCAGTTTGCTGTGCTTCCAATTCCCTCTGTTGAGAAGCCGCACTTCTTTGAGCTGAATGGAAGAATTCTTCAGCCTGCAAGGTTAACAAAAAGACATCTTTCAGTATTTCATCGACCCATAAAAAGAAATGTCAAGGATCTTGTTCCCGCAAGTTAGCCTTCTAAATATGTTCTTGAAGATTAAGTACTCTCTTGCTATAAAAACGAGGAGACAATAATATTCGTTTGACAAATCAGGTACATGTTCCTCGAAACTGAAGTCCTTTTTACCTACCAAACCACTTCTGTTGAAGCTACAGGAATACGGTTTGCTGTGGGTCTATTAGCTTCAACTCACAAGGTTAGGTATTACTATTCAAGTGCTTAACCCATGTTGGATACATAAAATGATATGAAGAGAGGCTAATATAGACCATTTAATGTTTCCTCTATATTTAAATCGTTGTACCCAAAAGACTTAACCCATTTGCCAATAAGGATGTTTATCGGTCCGGTTGGAAAACTCAAAAAAATTTCGGCCCGGACCAATTTGGACCGATGAACTGTAAAAATTATCGTTTTTTAGCTTTATAATCATATTTTATTTAATATTTGAAACATATAGCTAATATAATATAATAATGATTTTTGGATATATTATCTATAGATAGTAAGATTAAATTTTATACAAAAGTTAATTTAAAAAAAAAAAACAGTTCAAATGGTCCTGACCAGAAAAGACCAATCCTGGCCAAACCGGTCCATTTTTCTAGTCCGGATCAGAAGACGAACACCACCCCTATTTGCCAATGTACATATTTGAGCATTAGTATCTTTAATGCTTAAGAAGAAATTGTAAAAAGGTTTATCATAGGCACACATAATACAAGAGGAAAGTAGATAATATGAATGGTATCAAAAGTCCATATGGTAAAACTACAACGAAGGTAGTAATGACTTAATGTAAACAAAAAAGTTCAAAGAAGTATTACCTTCTGTAAAACAAGTTTATACTCAACAAGTTCGTTATAAGTGCGCTGTAACTTGTCATTGTTTGAATTCATTTCAGTAAGCTCGGCCTCCAGCTCCACAAGTTTCACCTATAGAAATGCAAAACCACAAGTAGTTCAGTCACCAAAACATGGTAAGATTCCTTCAAACACACCTTTGATAAGATTTTAAAGTGGAGAAAACAACAGGAAAAAGAATGATCTGTAATTGGCTAGTTGTAAATAGCCCCGAACAAAAGATTACCGTTGAAAGATTTCAACGGGGAGAAAATGACAGTAAAAAAATATTTATATTGAAACACAAGGAAGGAGGAAGTTTGCCAACATACCTCCAAATCATCCACTTTGATATCATTCCCTGTAAAAGATGTCGGTGGAATTGAAATGCCAGCATTTGCCATTTGTTCCTTGAAGTATCGTAATCTACGAGCCATCTCTCCACATTTTTTAACCTTCACAAAAAAAATTACAAAACTTAGTCCATCTAAATGCACAAATATATTATAAAAAGAACACTTCAAAGTCTCTAATAGTATCACAATAAACAAAATCAACCATCTCGCTTAGATAGTTAGATGCTTTGATTCACTTTTGTCTTGCCATTGCCTCTTGGACCAAAGACTAAAAAAATAACCTCTTTACAACTATAGAGGTAAGGCTAAATGAGCTTCTATGCATTGTAGAAATGAAAATGGACCAAAACCTTCCTTCGTGCATGCTCTTGAGATTAACAAAGAGAATGATATACTTAGATATCAACCAAATCAAGGAGAAGTACGGAGAATACATTTTGTTAGGAACATTGACTGACAATAAAGAACTTCATCTTTCACGTGTGAGAAAGGGTCAACAGCTAAGGCTTGGTTTATAACAGTTAAAAGAGGGGCTAGTTGCTACTTAGAAGGTACGCCTAACTGAACAAAAGAAATTCACATCCACGGGCTCAAACTGAGAGATAGAGCGACCCAAAGTGAAGGAGTCAAGGAAGACTGAACCAATGCTGATTTAAACTAGTTTATGTCCTAAGCCCATGCACATGCAATCAATGAAGTACACCAGCCTTGTTCTGGTGAATGATGAAGTTAGATATGTTCCTCCAATAATCACTCAATATGCAATATAAGTAGGATGAATCACGCTCTTAGAAAGACATTTTGCATACTTGAAGCCAAATTGACGGATAATAGAGGATAGCATAATGTGAACCTCAGCATACCTGATTCGCATAGGTTCGCTGGAAAGGACTCTTATCTGCATTCAACTGGAAAGAAAAACATGTCAGAAATCCGTGTAGAAAACAAAGAACAAATCCCCTGGAGTAACACAGTAACACAAAATCTCCATATTGAGATAAATTACATGAAAGAAAGAAAAGCTTCGGAGAGAAATGTAGCTAACGGCACAAATACTATCAGTATGGAAACACTTGAAACAACTATATTTTAGTGATTAGTACAAAGCTATAAAGAATAGCATTTTTCTGTGGCCGAACTCCACTATATATTAATATAAAAAAAAACTCCGCAAAGCACTAGTTATGGGTCTGTAAAACTGTGTCTAAGCTCAGCACAACTCCAATAATAATCTCAAATGCTTCTTCATGATTTAAAGGGTAAAATTAGCCTAGAACAGCAAGACACTAACAGCCCGTTTGGTAGTCGGTAATAAATGACAGTATTGAGAATGAGTTTTAAGTGTAATGTTACAATAGGAAGGCCCCTTAAAATCTCTATGTGAAAGCAATTTCAACCCCTAAGTTTGTGTGTTTTTCTCCATGGGAACCATTCTCACCCCTAAACTTGTGTTTTTTTTTTATCTCCAAGGAGAAGCAATTTTCATTACCACTCATTACCACCTACAAGATGGTATTGGATGGAAATGAAAATTTAAGAAGAAAAATAGACACTTTATTACCATGGGAATGAATAATGATTTTCTTGACAAATTTACATACAAATTAATTCCCATTACCACCATTTATAACCAACTACCAAACGGGCCGTAAATGCTTTCTTTATAGATTCAACCAACCAATATATATTGAAGGCACGGAAATCATAATAATCACTGTGTGGTTACTCTGTAGTCCATACCATCGATCGTAAATATAGCAGGCACAACAATCCATATATTCCTCCATACATTTTACTCTTATCAACACTATAACTAGACCTCCAAAAGACTGTCATCTCACAAAAGCTTACTTGCTTAATTTTCGATAAGTAAACCTCAACATACCGGCATGCTCAAAGTACCTTCGCCATAGACAAGTTAGCCACTTTATTTACAAACTCCTCCGTACATGAACAATTTTCAAATTACAAGCATCAATCTAGACAATGTGATGCATTGCATTCATAAAAGCCAGCTTCACTCCATTGACTTTTTCCGAGACCTATACACTCGAAAACTTACATCACAAAAGCATTCACACAAAACATTCAATCACAATGACATTCCGCATCACAAATCCCTAAATCAGAAACAATATCCGCAATCGAAGTACCAGAAATCGGAGTATCGATAAGATAATCATAAAAAACACAAACAACTGCTGCAAAAACCCTAAATCAAAAACCTTTCCCGCAAAATCACAAAATCGAAGCAATAATTGATCCAATTAGCAATCAAAAAACAAAAATTGATAGAATACACTGTTCAACAACCAGAATTCAGTAACAAGATGATGAATAATTGAGAAATTGCGAGGAGAGAGAAAGTAGAAAACGAACATCTTTGAACTGGACAAGGCCGAGGTCGCCGAGATAAGAGACGGTGAGATGAGACGACTCAATAGGGATGATAAGCTGTATCAATTGCATCTCTTCGGACCTCATCAGATCCATCTGCGGACAACATCCTACCATTGTTGTCGTCTTTCTCTTTCTCTCTCCTCGATTTTCTCTCTCTTCTGTGTGTTTTGTGTTGTTTCCACCTCCTCTCTTCTTTGTCTCTGGCTATAAGATGATATGAGTGTCACGGAAGGAGGAGAGAAAGATTGAAATTGTTGTGGTTTGTTTTGTGGTTTAATAATTATAGATAGATAAATGTTTCCACCACGTTCTTCTGACAGCTAAAACCTGACTTCTAATTACCCGTTCATAGATTAGTACTATAATAACTGATTAACTAAGGAGTGATGACTAGTGTAGAATGTAGATTCATAGAGTAGATGGATTATTATACACTGTGATTGATTATTTTGGCCAAGGCGATGTTTCAGTTCTCGTCGTGTTTCACTTATGAGAGTAATGATACGACTGACCCTCATAGGAATCCCTTGCATTCTGTATAGAAGTATAATAAAATAAGGTTTACAATCATATTACATATTTACCCTTAGGTATCCACTATTGGCTATTGTCGGATTGCCCCATCAATCTCTTCAGCGTGCAAATTGGAATGCAAAAATTCAAAACATTGACCAGACTAGAGATGGCCAACAGTGCGAGCCAATCCAGCCCAGCCCACCTCGTGGGCCGTGTGGGTCGGGCCAGCGGAAAGCCCGGTCCAACCCGCCTCTAACCGTGAAATTGGTGGGTGGATCGTGGGCCGAATTTTTTGACCCCAACCACAAAAGCCCGCTGCTAAAACCGCCATCCCGGCCCATGAACCACACCAGCCCAGCCCAAGTAATTATTCAACCAAATTATGTATATTTTAATCAAATTGTATATGCTTTAATCAAATTGCATATATTAAAATTCAATCAAATTCAAAAATAATGAAATTATTCATTAATATTAATAATTATATATATTTTAATTAGTTTTAAAGGTTTTATGTAACAATAATGAATAATTTCAATGATTCAATAATTTTGGAAAAAAAAATTCTCATGCTGGACCGCCAGCCCGCTAGGCCCACGAACTGCCAAAATCGCTCCCCGAACCATGAAAACCGGTACAGACCGGTGTGGGCCAAGATTTTTCAGCCCGCCCAAACCATGAATTTCATGGTCCGGTCCTGGGCCATGCAACTTCAGCCCGACCCGCTAGGGCCCACAGACAAACCCGCCCAGCCCGCACAAGTGGCCATCTCTAGACCAGACAGGCTCTTAGTAAAAATATTTGCAACCTGTTGTTTAGTAGGGACATAATGAACAACTAAATCACTATGAGCAACACGCTCCTGTACAAAATGATAACCAATGGTAATATCTGCAATATGTTATTTATTTGGCGTTAAATCTGTAACATTATATTGAAAATGTTTATTCATTTCGATTAATGTTTCTAGATACATTTTTTCAAGATACAAGTTTAAATAAATTGTAAAGTAGTGGTCTATGCACTAAGGGGAAATCAGTGACTAGTTTACGTGATTATTATCGACGTCAAAAAGTAAAACAACTAGTAGTACATAACTCTCTTGGATCAACAATTGGAAAAATTAACATACCATTATAGCAACATATGAGAGTATTTTGAAAGGTGTTAAATATGTGTCTATGGATATGTAACTTGTGGGAAATCGGATGGTACTTCCAAGCATGTAGTAATACGCTTTTCTACAAAAAATTTACCAACCCACTAGGATCAACAAGGTTCACGGTAAACTCTTGTGAGATACGAAGAAGAAACTATGGAGTTTAGTTGATGACAAACTACATACACTACAATGTGTTTGAAGATTGTGTTTTACAATGAACAAGGAGATAAATCTATAAATGAATCTCCTTAAGCAAGTATGAATGTTGTCTAACCTCATTCCATATGTGACATATCCCTATATATACGAGGGCAGATTTATAGGAGAAAATACTGAAATGATACATCATTTCACACAAAGAGACATGCATGATTTCACGAAACAAAGTGTCTCGTCAGCATGGTGCGGCGCACCAAACTTCCCAATCAATCAAGAGATTTTCAGAGACAAAGGTGCAGATGCACCGTGCGCACCACACAGCAACGTGTGCGGCACGCAGCTTGGTGCGCCACATGCACCTTGCATGCGTGGCACGCACCATGCATACACGCACCATGCATACATGTGTGGCACGCTACATGGCATTTTATCCATTGGCTCAATTCTTCGTGTTTCCTTCTTTCTCACTACGTTTCATCAAACTACAACATCGAAACAAAATCATCACATATCATCAACGGACACATTTAACTATAAATGTTCCTCATTAACTATGTCATGTCAATTCCTTTAATTTAGCAGCTCCGATATCGGTAGCATTCTCAGCTGATTCAATAGCCGGAGATAAAATAACAAAGGTTACGGATTCAATTGCTAGTCCAGCAAGGAAGTTCCTTTGTTACTAGCTTATTCATAAACGTTTGGGCGCCTTTCGAGGGCTCCCTCACTCACAAGAAGGATAGGCTTTGGTGTAGGTGGGTTGATAGTTTTTATTTCAAGGAAGATAGGTTGATATGGTGCATAATCTCCCCTCTTACTCTCCACTTTCATGTCCATCAGAGAGAGCTCGCATATCTTTTCGTTACAGGCTAGCGTCTGTCCCGATGATAGAAGTGGAAGGTGATCCATAATCAACGCAGCTTGTTTCAAAGACATCTCCATCAATTTTTGTTCAGGCAATTTTTACTTGTTTATCGTCAACTAATCTAGCTCCTGAAATATATGACATTCTTGATCCTTCCTTTAACTAGTCTTCTCAACAAAAGGTTATCACAGGCGGTGATGCCATTGCTAACAATTGTTTTTTTTGCCTTTGATATGCGGTCGTAAAGTCAGTTAGACAGTGTAATTGATCAACAACAAATGAGAGAATGTTAATAAATGCGGTCGTGTGAGTGATTTTTTAGGTTTTTGCGCCTTAATTTTAAACTCTTGCACGAAAAAATATTATGCTTTTGCGGGTTGCAAATAAATTTAAATGTGTGTCCTGCAATGTTTTAAAACTTTCTTAGAATAATTTACATTTGTTCTTTGGTTGATAAACTTGATTTATTGCAATATGATCTTCATACATATAAAGTGGAACCAATGAATGTTTCTTTTTTTTTTTTTTTTTTTAAATTTTTGAGATTTGTAGATTTTTGTTTTTATAATGAAACTTTAACTTATTATTGTGTAATATTTTGATTAAATATATTTATGTATATATATAAATATATTATTCTTTTATATAAAAGAATAATCGAGTGTTCACGAGTTTTTCAAACAGAGCCTCAATTTTGAGCCGAGTTACCCCAAGCCGAGCTTTGACTTGACCGAGCCGATCCCAAACGTTCGCGAATCGTTTTCACCCCTAGCCATGAGCCCATGACCTTCTACATGTAGATAAGTCATAAGAGACGCAGACCATGTAATGTATCCTCATCTTGATCAATGGAGGTAACCACCATGTCTGAGGCCATGCAACTGCATGCTCAAGCACTGAAATCAGGAGCACAACCCCACCATCAAAACTACAGCAAACTCTTCACTTTCTGTGCTCTTTCTCCTTCAGGTGACCTTAACTATGCTCGCCTTATCCTCAACTGTCTTTCATCCCCAAATTCCTACTATTGGAACACCATGATTCGAGCTTACTGCGAAACCCCAAACCCTCATCACTCAATCTCTCTCTTCCTTGCAATGCACATGAATCAAAATCCTAGCATTACTCCCAAGCCCGACAAATTTACGTACCCTTTTGTTGTTAAGGTTTGTGGTAGATTGAGAGATACCCAATTTGGAAAACAAACACATTGTTTGATTTGTAAACTGGGTTTTGGGTCTGATAAATATATATGTAATTCTTTGATTCATATGTATGCGAAATTCAATGATTTGGGTTGTGCTCGTAAGGTGTTTGATAAAATGCCTGAGAGAGATGTTGTTACTTGGACGTCTATAATTGATGGGTTGGTTGATAATGGTAGAGCTATCGAAGCGGTTGAGCTGTTTAAAGAGATGATAGGTAGTGGAGTGGAGCCTAATGATGCAACGATCGTGTCGGTTTTGAGGGCTTGTGCGGAGATAGGGGCTTTGGAGGTTGGGAGGATAGCTCATAGGATTGTTGAAGAACAAGGGCTTAGTTCAAGGACCAATGTTGGTACTGCTCTGATTGACATGTACTCTAAATGTGGTTGTATCGATAGTGCTAGGAAAGTTTTCGACGAGGTTTCTGATAAGGATGTGTGTTCTTGGACTGCCATGATACATGGTCTTGCAAGTCATGGTTTGAGTAGGGAGGCTATCAGTTCTTTTGAAGAAATGAAAAATTCTGGTGTAATGCCTGATGAGCGGACCATGACTGCTGTTCTGGCAGCATGTAGGAACGCAGGTTGGGTTACTGAAGCTTACCTTTACTTTAGGGACATGAAGGAGAAATATGGAATCAAACCTAATCTTCAACATCATGGATGTATGGTGGACCTTTATGCGAGATCAGGGCAATTGCAGGAGGCTGAAGACTTCATTAGGAAGATGTTGATACAGCCTGATGCAGTTCTGTGGAGAACGGTCATATGGGCGTGTAAAATTCATGGTGATACTGATCGCGCAGAACGTTTAATAAAGGAAATAAACATAGATTTTGATGATTGTGGAAGTTATGTTCTTCTCAGTAATATATATGCATCTGCTGGAAAATGGCATGATAAGGCAATTTGTAGGGAAACAATGAATAAACATGGGCTTGTAAAACCACCAGGTTCTAGTAAGATTGAGATTGATGGCAGTGTTCATGAATTCACTGCAGGAGATTCAAGTCACATTGAAGCACCTACTATTTTTGCGAAGTTGGAAGAGATATGCAAGAGTTTGAGAGGAGAAGGTTATAAGCCTGAACTTTCTGAGGTTTTGCTTGAAGTTGACGATGAGGAGAAGGCTTTCCAACTGCTTCATCACAGTGAAAAGCTTGCTGTTGCCTTTGGACTGATGAAGACAAAGCCAGGTTCCCCAATTAGGATCGTAAAGAATTTGCGATCATGTGAAGATTGCCATTCTTTTATGAAGTTGATTTCTAAAGCATATGAGAGAGAGATTGTAGTAAGGGATCGTATTCGTTTCCATCATTTCAGAAATGGAGACTGCTCCTGTGGAGATTACTGGTGAGAACTTGCTTTGATCTTTTTGGAGAAGTTGAGGAAAAGTACAAAAGTAATTTCAGCAAGATATTCTGAGCCTATCCATCATACTTATAGAAAGCACTCAAGCAGGATTGATTATATTAACATTTGTACGGGAAGTTCTTACAAAATGTAAAATTCCCCTTGTTCAATATCTTCATCTACTTGATTCTATTTGTTGCTTGTTCGGTTGTTCCTGGTTTCCACTTTCCTGATGAGGCAGGCTATTGGGCTATATGGAGAATAGTTCTCCACTGAACGTGTGAGACATTTTGGTATATTCACTTTGTGTTGACGCTCTTTTATGATAGAGAACAAGTTTTCCATTTAACCTTTTTTCTATCCACGTTAACACTTGCCGACAAAATTCTTAATTTGATATTGTGCAACTGGTATTCTAGAACACAGCAGAGATTTGATAATGAGAATAATTACAACAAATTGTCAAATTTATGTCACTCAATATTATACCAAATTTGGAACCCTAAACTACTATGTCACCAACATAATATGAGACTCGTACGCTAAACCGTTCAAGGGTGTCATTGTTAGACTGTTCTTTCATCACTCTTGAATCTGAGCTGTGCTGCAATCCTCCACTTCTATACTCTCTTTACATTATCACCATGAACAGATACAAATCCCTCACCTGCTAGAGTTGCTAATGCATTCCGCAACTGGTACATTCGAGAACAACTAGGTTAGATTAATAATACAAAGCAAACTGCATACGAACAAAAAAATCAGATGTATGCACACTTACATCATTAAGGTGGAACTCGGCACCAGAACTCTGCTTCTTCAGTTCTTCAAGCAACTGCCAGTGAATAAGTAAAATATCAGGAATCAGACATTGTATGTATGATAAACCAAGAAGTTTGTTAGGCTAAATCTATAATTTGTTACCTCTAATGTGCGTACTGCTGCTCCACCAAGTTGCATTTTGTCCATGATTAGATTGCGCGTTGCAGACAACACTTGCTCACGTCTAATCCTTTCGCTTGCTGATATTCCAGTTGTAATTAGATCCATATCTATGGTTCCTGTGAGCAAAGAAAATTAAAAATGTGAACTTCCAGTGTTTACAGCAACATAATATTGCTGGACAAGAGAAGACCTGATGTAGCAAACAACACTAAAGAAATGGGTTGTTAATCTGTTAAACATGGTTCAGCATAATAGTTGAAACCTCTAAGACACATGTTGCTACTGTATTTCTTATGTTCTCAACAAGAGAACATCTAGCATTAGAAACATATCATCAAAAAGTGTAAAACAAAATCCATGGAACAACGTACATTAGAGAATATATTTAAAAGGTGCTTCTACTTTTGCAATTGTATTGGAATATGCTTACACTCCGAAAAGAAAAACAAGAATAATTCTGTATGGTTAAGTTATAATCTTTTTATTTGATGTAAATCAATTTCAATAGGTATTCTAAAATGAAATAAAGAATAAGGTCACAATCTTGGCATTGATGCTCCTATAACAAATTTGGCTCTGTATCCTCTTTTTGAATGCCTCTACATACATTGTACCACCTTCAGAGTATTATCCATTCTTCACAATTAGTTATATGAAACATTTACTCCAACCAAAAATATCAAAATAATAATAGTAAGTTGCAATTCACAAACCACATTTTCACAAAAATCTTGTTCTGCTCCCCAAGTTGTTGATAATTTTAGCATTTTGCAAGGTAGACATCTTTTGTTTTTAATCTCTGCACAGATGTTAAATTTGAAGTTGGTCTTGCATTTACCTGTGGAGTGATCAGTTGCTGATTGTTGCAATGCAACTTCTAGTAGCCGGATAGCTTCAATCACATCACGCTTCTCAACCTGCATTTACCAAAAAATTATCTCTAAGACTCTTCAGGGGATGTTATAGTTTATCCATGGCAGATTTTCAAAAATAATGACTAACCCATTCAGAGAAACGCATCCGAGCCAATGCTTCACCAAGTCGTATTAAACTCTCAAGTTGCCTTGGTGTTGCAGTTATAACCTGTTCATAAAACCAACATAGATTAAACCAGTCATGAATCTTATAAATAGCACTTTTTATTCCCATGAAGACACTAGGCTGTGAATTCAAGAAACAGCTGGAACCTGAGATTTTCACATTACGAAACGTTTATGCGGCTAAAGAAACCCAAAAATAGCAAGAATACGAGGTCTTCAACGTCTCTGTTTTCTGATATCCCAGCAGTCTCCATGGTACACAAATAGAATGTTTAACAATTATAGCAAAAATAATATAAATATATACCTTCTTACTACTTCCAGGAAAGTTCCCTCTTCTTCTCATTTCAACATATCCACGGGTCAGTTCTTCAGCAGCTTCATCAGACAACCGTGGATGAATATACTTTCTTGCATAACTCACATAAGTAGTTAATGTATGAAGGTCTAAGAAATCTTGCTGCACACTCTGCAGGTTGGAAAAGAGAAGAGGTTCAGATGAATGATGACTGCAATAGATTATTCTCTTGCAACAGAAAACAAAAAGCGTTAATCAAACCTCAGGGTCTTCAAAGTGAAGAGCAACTATATGTTTTGCAAGGCGCCTGTCTGTTTGCTCATCAGCTTTGTCAAGTATCAGATATATCAAATCAAACCTGTTAAGAACAAGAATTGTTTAACTGATGCACAAATAACTCAGTACTTCCATATTCTCAAAATGCCTTCTAAGCATTCAGTGCAGCCAAACATATCGTACTAGTATATACTTCCTATCACAAATTAGTCGGTAATCACGGTTCATCAACTTGAAGCATAAGTTCATACTATAGTTTATGAAAAAACATTATCAGTTTCATAATGTATTAATCTTAGCATCAGCTTTTATATGCGATCTAATATGTAATTGAAGATGTAATTAGCTTTTATATGCGACCTAATATCTTAGCAAATGTTGTAGCTAAATTGGGATGGACGGAGTAGTTTAATATACTCATTTGAGATAAATTGCCAAGAGAAGAATAGAGAAGCATGCTCAAATTAGATTACAAAGATAGAAAAAAGGCAAAAACTTTAGAAACTTTAGAAACTTTAATCAACACTAAAATTGATTATGTATATTGGGGCATGCTTGTTTATAGTTCACAAAGATGGACACAAAAAAAACTCGGTAATTTGTGATCAGCATTAGAGTTGATAACATGTGAGCTTGTTTGCATTACCTTGACAGTAAGGTAGGAGGAAGGTGTATGTTGTCAATAACAGACAACCGAGGATTGTAACGTGAACCACTGGGATTTGCACAAGCCAGTACTGAGGTTCTAGCATTAAGGGAAGCAATTATTCCAGCCTTTGCAATTGAAACTGTTTGTTGTTCCATCACCTAGGTTAAGTTCAAATGGGAATCAGAAATTAGTAATTGCACCATGCTAAACTAGATGCTCAACAGATTTGGAGTTGGAAACTCCTTTTCAGATTAAACCTAGGCATGACAGAAATTGACACAAGACCATGAGAGGTAATCAACTACTTCAAAGGAGCAATTTGGTATAAGAACAGATAGACACACCTCGTGTAACATGCTTCGTGCACTTTCAGACATTTTGTCAAATTCATCAATGCAACAGATACCTCTATCACTCAAAACAAGGGCACCGCTTTCCAGAACCTGAAGTAATCAAATTAATGGCATGCCGTATACATTAGATAATCTATATTTCTCTTAACTCGGAATTATGGTGGCAGTGATTTACAACAATCATGGATCAGTACAATCTTACAGTTTCTCCAGTTTCAGGATCTTTTGCAACATAGGCAGTCAATCCAACAGCTGAGCTTCCTCTTCCACTCGTATAAATCCCTCGAGGAGATAGCTTATGTATATACTGAAGCAGTTGTGACTTGCTTGTCCCAGGATCACCAACAAGAAGGATGTTAATGTCACCGCGGAAACTAGCTCCAGATGCCAACTTCACTGCACTACCGCCAAACAGCTACAGGATGGATGATTGAGCAACATCAGCATCAATCTACCAAGAGTTGAATTATTCAATTTGATTGGCTAAGCAATTCTGTTTACCTGACAAAGAAGGCCTCTTTTGACATCATCAAGCTCCCAAATGTTTGGAGCCAACGATCTTGTTAGTCGGTCATATATGTCAGGCAATTTGGACAGCTCCTTCAATTCATCCACCTGAAGGCAGAAAATGCATCATAAACTAATAATCCAGTGATTTAGTTTTATTGCAATATGATGTTACAGACAAAAAATTTCAGTTACCTTCTTCTGAAAGTCAACATTCACATCATCTTCATTTCGGTTTGCTCCCATTTCTTCCTCCATGGGATCTTCATTCTGCATTCTTGACTTATCGGTTTTCTTTATATGGAGACAATCAATGTAAGTCTGCCATGAGAAGAAAAAGGTACGGTCAAGTTAGAGGTAGACTCTGTTTCTCGAATTAAGAAAGGATGCAAGTAAGATACATGCCTTGAACAACGACTTCACAGTTCTTTGAGTAGGTCCAACTCTGACAGTCATTGCTCTATAAATTCCAGTGACCTATTATAGGAAGCACAACAAACAACACTTTAACAAGTGATAAGATAATGCAAGGGCATAAATCATCAACTGTTATAATCTCACAGCTCACCTCAACCCGGTCACCTGGTTTCGTCATATCCACCAGCTTGTCATGCAACAACAAGCTCACTGTGTGAGGTGTCCCTCCATCAGGAATCTCGTCTGGTGTCTCTTGGAGTCGCACAATCTGCTTATCAGCAAACCTGATGGAATATCCCATTCAACTTAGTCTTAGCATAAGATAAAACAAATAAAACGCTACTGCCAATAATTACTCTTCTACCTTTTCTTAACCATCACCATGACACCATTTCAAAGCTATACTTGACTTGTAAAATGAAACTTCTAATCATATACTCTACAACATATTTACAAACCAACCCAGACTACATTCTTTGTGAAAGAATAAACTCGAAATAAAGCTGCATCCGCACTTCCACCTTGACATCAATGCAGGAATCAACTTCAATTATCAAGAACAATCAGACAAGATAAGTTCTCCAAACAACATTGTCAAATTTCAAAAACTAGACAAGTTGACAGTCTTGACAGATCATTATACACACTTCACAGTTCACAATATAACTTCAAAAACCAACATAGAGTTCAGATAACAAAAACCCTCCTACGACAACTGGTAATAGAGAAGGCTACAGTGATTTCTAAACTTAACAAACAAGCAAATGACTAATGAATCAATTCTCAAACTCTACTATATTTGTCATAGCAGCACACAAATTATGAAAACTGAAAAGGGCAACCACACATGTTAAAATGTAATATCAGTCTCGAGCAACCTCACAAACAAAGATGACAGTTATGCCATATACCTGCATCTATTGTGAACAAGTGTCATGGAATTCCTTGCCTTGCATTCTTCCCTCATACAGGCAGGAGGCTCGTTAATTCTTCCTGGTAAAATTGCAAAACATTCAAAACATTTCAACCCAACACCTAAAAAATTATACATTTGCATCAAGACAGCCAAATTAGCAAGCTTAGAACATATACCTCGGTCTACTACAATAGCATCAGTAAAATATCCACATACAAGACACCTGAAAACGGCTTCTCGAATCTCGGGTATAATTCCACTACATCGAATAACCATCCCTTTCAAACATATCATCTTCTCAATGTCTATCAAGGATCAAAAAAAAAAAAAAAACTAAACCATTTCACAATCATGCTATAATCATGGATAACTAGAACCAAAACACAAAATTGATGCAAGTAAGAAAAGTACCAGAAGGATTCAAATTCCTCATACAAGTAGAAGTCTTAAGATTAAAAATCCTAGCTTGAACATGCTTCTCAAAAAGGGGTTTAACCCTAGCAACAATATCCATCAAAACGATATCGAAAATGGCCAAAACTTCAAGAGGGTACCTAACCATCTTATTATACAAATCAGGATCATAATCAAACACATGGTGTGCATCAACATCAAGCCAATCTCCTTCAATCTCAATCACTCTCCGAATCGATCTCATATACTTGCCTTCAATCTCCCCACTCTCTAAATCAATAGAAGCATCCCTAAAATTCCTCAAAAACCTCAAAATTGATTCATTAACATCCTGAACACTAATATTAGTCCCCCACACATACATTGGGGGAGCATCATCCCCATCAAACCCTTCCCCGGCCTCGGATGAGGTTGGGGTAGGCGCCACGGGTGTCGATGGAGGTTGGTCCCGCCTAGGGCGACCCCTTCTGCGGGACCCAGATGAAGAAGGGGTTCTAGTTTCATTTGAAGGGTTTGGTCTCCTCCTGTCAGATGGTGGTGTGGAGTAATTTGATCGAGTTCGCCTGTTTTGTCGCAAACCATCGCCGGGTGATGACAACGTGTTTCCAATTGGACTTGATGTGAAGTCATCTGGTGATGAAGGACCTGCAAATTTACTCGAACAAATCAAATTAAGGAATTCAGATTTGTATGGAAATTCAATTCAATTCAATTTCATAAGTAAGCAACTAATTAAGAGAGAGAAAATTACCGCCATTGATGTGGCCAGGAGAAGAATCGGAAGCCATTGATGGGTGTTGTGAGAAAATGGAGTTTTGAGGTTTTTGGAGAATTTGGAGAATGAAGTTGCCAAAGTATGCAAAAGAGTGTAATTTCTGGGGGTTTATTGGCGGGAAATGTGTGTGTTTCCCGCCATAATTGGTTAGTGGGTTAGGTTAAAAAGTTAGGAAATGGGCTGATTGTTTGGACCCTGGTATTGTGGACTTTTTTTTTTTTTTTTTTTTTTTTGAGGGGAGCTAGTATTGTGAACTTCGTGTAATAGAAAGTAGTTAATGGGCTGCAAATGGCTACAATGGACATTTAAGTTTTTCTCATTTTGGGGTTTCAGTTGGGCCATCTTTTTAAGTACATGTGAGAAGTGTCCACTGTAGTGGTTTGAGAATTGAGATGAATATTTTTTTGCATATGATTTTAGCTTTGGTTGTCGTTTTCTAAAAAGAAAAAGAAGTTATTGAAGATGGAGACTTAAAGAGTGAAAATAAATAGGACTAGATTTAAATACAAGCAATGAGTGTTTCAATTATAAAAAACTAATATTTTGGCCCGAGCGATGCCACGGGTCAGTTACAATTATCAAATATATTATTATTCATAAATCTCATAATTGATTTTATTAGCTTTTCGTAATATTCTGTCTAGTGTGAAATTGAAAATTGGACGTTATTGCATGATAAGTTATTTGAAAAAACTTCTACGGAATTTGGGGATAAACATAACAATCTCAGTGAAATTAGGGTAAGAGAATGTTATTACTTAATAAAAGTGTTAGAGTTCAAAAAGCATGTCTATGTCTTTATAATTACATATAATTATAAGACTTTATTATGTTTTACTTTGAAACATTAAGCATTGAAATTGTAATGGATTAGTGGTTAAAGTCTCACATTTCATTTCAAAGGTCATGTGTTCAAATCCTAGTAACTACACATTGTTAATATTTTTAAATGAGATTATAAACATGTGTATTAGAAGTTTGAGCAGAGTGCCACGTGGCACCGTTCCTTTGATAGGAACGCCTTTTAATATATTTGTATAGATGTACAATAATTATAATATAATAGTTTTAAATGGGGTTGGAGGTTGGCGATTTTCAGAGTTTGATTTTGTGAAGGTGGTGGTGGGAAGTAGGTGATAGTGGTGCAATTTTGTGAAGGTGGTTCGATTTTGTGAAGATCGTGGGTGCCGCGATTTTGTGGTGGTGGTGTTCGATTTCATGGGTACTGCGGTGGTGTTCAATTCAACGGTGGTGAAGGTGTTGGTGGGCAGTAGGGGAAGGTGGTGCTCGATGGTGGTTAATATTTCCTCATTTTCTTTCTCCTCACATGCTTAATGCCTAAATCATAATCTTAATACTTATTAGAAAATTCTCTCTAGGAGTTCGTGCCACTCCCAATTGTTGGGGTTATTTTGTTACAGAGTAAGTAGTATGTCTTTTTGAGTTGGTCTTTTACCGGAACTAACTTGTTAAACAGGTTGAAGGAGCCACATATTGATTCTCAACTTATTTGATATTATTCATTTTTTAACCGTTCCCTTCTCTCTGTCGCCTCGCAGCTACCAGCCATGCCATCGGCTTCAGAGATTTTCTTATCGTTAACATCCTCTACCAGAGATTTTCTAAGCCTACACATGACATGAATTGAGAATTTTCTAGATGTGGGTGGCGAGAAAACCTTGAAAATGCAAATGTGCTATGTTGAAAATGGTTTAATTTGTAAGGAAGGTACGATTCGAGAGAGAAAGATGAGAGAGATGTATCGATGATACTGCTCGTGTTCAATAAGAGTTCAATAGTATTAGTAGTAGTTGCATGTTTTAATTGGTATATATACTTTGTTGATCTTATGGGAACTAATTAAAGGTATGAAAGCAACAAACAACTAGGTTTTGTGTACATTAGAATTGGAGGGTTGGCGTTGATTTGTAATGGGAAAGGGAGATCCTAGCGAGAAATTTGGTAAGCGCCTAAGCCCATAGGCTGACAACCCATAAAGAAGCTCCATCTTGATTTGACAATGAGTCGCGGAAGAAAGTATTAATGGTGACATGGTGGAAAGTCGAGGAGAAGGTGGTCGCCTCAGCGTCGCCGGCCAGGGAAGGAAGGCAGACCTGGTGACAACTAGGAAGAAAGGATGGGGTAAATTATTACAGTAATAAATTACTCATTATTTAGATTGTACGTCACTAGGGACTAATTTAAGAAGACAACACATGAAGGTTGGATTATCTACACAAATATATTTAAAAGGTGTTCCTATCAAAGGAACACTGCCACGTGACACTCTCCAATGTATGTGTCACGTGACACTCTTACCAAACTTCTAATACACATATGTGACACCCTTAGGTGTGCAGGAGCCCACTAGTAGATATTGTCATCTTTAGGCCCTAGTCCGCAAGGATTTGCTTTGATGCAGGACCGAAGTCCTACCCAAAAGGCCTATACTAGGTTGAGGTGTTCATCTCCATATAAAGAATACTTCGTTCTCTCCTCAACTTAAATAGTTGATTAATGGCTTTCATGCTTGCATTGTATATCCCTACACCAAAACATTCAATTTATATTCCTTCTAAATCGTGGTGTTCTAGATATATGTACGCTTTGTAGGAACATATAGATGCATATAGCGGAATTTCAGGAAACAAATTTCCTAACATCTATCACAAGATCGCATGCATAACATAAATATGAATCATATTATAAGGAAAATAATGTACAACCTTTGTAGCGTGTTTTCCACCGGATTGCAAGTGCTAGAGATCAAAGAACAGCAATTGATGTCCCTCTACTTAGTCCACGAGCACCAATTGAATTCCCACGTTTGCTAGAACGGAAGAGGATGAACAGATTTCACTCACTTGCTTTTTAGGGAGGGTGGCCGGATTTTCCAAAGGGAAACAATAAGGTTTTTTCTCTCTCTTTTCAGTTTGAATGTTACTGTCAAATTGAACGTTCTTTTCCTCTCTGCTATTATAACCTTTTATAATAGTAGGAGAATAAAATAAGAGAGAGACCTAACCTAACCCTACTTTCTCCTATTGGCCGGTTTCCTTACTTCAATTAGTTACTACAATGTGTGACCTCATAGGATTAGGTTAACTTAATTGTAGGTACAATCAATATTGTTCTACTAACCAACATTTATTCTCTAGCAAGCAAATGTGATTACTAAACTAACGTAATTAATTATCTCTATAATAATTTCCTTTTATATTTAGTAATTGCCGGGATGTCTAAGGACATATTCCTTCAATCTCCCACTTGTCCGAAGACAAGAGCGCAATGCTAAATTCCTTAAGTCACTTAATGCCAAATTTGATAACACCATGTTATTCTCAAATTTATGTTCCTTGATCGCTGAGTTCGAACTGCTCAAATAAGGATTAACTCTTTAATCCTATTCCGCATGGCCATGCAATTTTCCAGTTTTCGCTCATCAAGAGGCCCAGACACCATTCCTATTTAATAGGAGGACTTATCCACTCCTGTATGACCATAACTCCCACTCAATTCCTAGCCCACCTGATCACTGCCTTTATAACCTCCTTTTACGGCACGGCGTTTAACAGTGTCAAAGTTAAACTAATTATGTTGTGGTTATTAAGACATACTCATGTCTAAGGAATCCACTAAATATAGTAGTTCGATTCTACTTTTAGAATCTAATTAGGTCAAGTCTCAATGTATCAAATATACATCCATATAATCAATTAGACATCTCTATGTCTCCATAGCCCATGGAACTGCGCTATCAATTAATTATATACTAGTCTTTTAAATAAATCACTTATGTCCAATTTAGTGATTTAGACTAGGGACTTTAAATAAATTGTGATTTTCAGTTCACTTTATAGGGTTCCAATATCAAAACGTTTTCGATAATCCTATTTGAAAGCACAAATTATTTGGACATTTTATTTAATACTAAACCAAACAATTAAATAAGAAACGGATTTTTATTGATAAACATCCAAAGCATAATCAATGTCTTTACAATTGTAAACATGAAGTAAACAACCTAAAGCCATTCTCCCATATGCTTAAGCCCCATAGACCTAGTATGACACTCATGCTTAGGTTGAGCAAGCGGTTTAGTCAGAGGATCTACTACATTATCCTCAGTATGAACCTTGCTTACTTTCACATCCTCTCTACCAATGATTTCTCGAATGAGATGAAATTTCCTGAGCACATGTTTAGACCTTTGATGCGATCTGGGTTCCTTAGATTGAGCAATGGCACCATTGTTGTCACAATACAACTCAATGCCATTCTCAATGCTAGGAACAACACCAAGCTCACCAATGAACTTTTTGATCCAAACGGCTTCCTTTCTTGCATTCGCCGCAATATACTCGGCCTCTGTTGTAGAATCCGCGATGGTACTCTGCTTAGAGCTTTTCCAGCTCACGGCTCCTCCATTGAGACAAAATATGAAACCAGATTGCGATCGGAAATCATCTTTGTTACTCGGAAGCTTGCATCGGTGTATCCAAAGAACAACCAACTCATCATCTCCACCATAAACCAAAAAATTATCCTTAGTCCTTCGCAAGTACTTAAGGATGTTTTTTGCCGCAATCCAAGTGCGCATCTCCCGGATTTGATCGGTATCCGCCTGCATATACTCAAAGCATATGCAACATCCGGGCCGAGTGCATATCATGGCATACATAATGGATCCTACAGCGAAGCATAGGGAACATTACTCATACGCTTGACCTCATCGGGACTCGGAGGACACTGAGTCTTGCCAAGTGCAATGCCATGTTGCATGGAAATGAAACCTCTTTTGGAGTTTTCCAGCTTGAACCTTGCAAGAACCTTATCAATATAAGTTTCTCTGACCGAGCCCAATTAGCCTTTTCGATCTATCTCTATAGATCTTTATTCCCAATATGTACTCGCTCTCTCCTAGGTCTTTCATAGAGAAACAATTTTTAAGCCATTCCTTCGATCGACTCAAGCATGGTCTTATCATTTCCTATGAGAAGTATGTCATCCACATACAAGACCAGAAAAGTAATACTACTCCCACTTAACTACTTGTATACACAAGATTCCTCTTCATTTCTGAGAAAACCAAATTTCTTGACTGCCTCATCAAATCTGAGGTTCCAACTCCTTGATGCTTGCTTTAGTCCATAAATGGACTTCTTAAGCTTCGCATACCCTCCTCCTGGATTTTGTAGATCTTCAAAACCTTGAGGTTGTGTCATGTACACATCCTCTTTCAAGAACCCATTCAAGAAAGCGGTTTTGACATCCATCTCGCCATATTTCATAGTCATGAAAGGCAAAGAATCCCAAGGATTATCCTAATGGACTTCAAGATGGCTACTCGGTGAGAAGGTTTCATCATAGTCAATACCATGAATTTGTTTGAAACCTTTCGCCACCAACCTTGCTTTGAAAACACTAATGTTTCCATCCTTGTCTGTTTTCAACTTGAAAATCCATTTGAACCCAATGGGTTTTACCCCATCAGGCAAATCAACCAAGTCCCATACTTGATTTTCAGACATGGAATCCATTTCAGATTTCATGGCCTCAAGCCATCTTTCGGAGTCTTGACTATCCAAAGCATCTTTGTAGCTAGTAGGCTCTTCGATTCTAAAATCGTTATTTCGGAACTTTCGGTCAAAAGGAAATCAATATATCTCTTTGACGGAATGATGGTCCTACTAGACCTACGTTGGGGAACAACGGAAGAAGTTTCTACCTCATTAGGTTGAGTGACTTCGCATGGAGTATCTCCAAGTGGGACGGTAGGAGGTACGTGAATTGAATGCACCACCTCCTGAGCATTTTCATGCCGGACCGCCTCTATGAGGTGTTAACCTCATCCATTTGTTGCTCATCTCGAACTTCTTCGAGATATACATTTCTCCCACTTGTTTTTCTGGAAATAAACTCATTTTCCAGAAAGACACCATTACGAGCAACAAACACTTTATTTTCGCTTTGGTTGTAGAAGTAGTATCCTTTAGTCTCTTTTGGGTAACCCACAAAAAGACATTTATCGGATTTGGGTGAAAGCTTATCGAAAGTAAACGTTTTACATAAGCTTCACAACCCCATATCCTTAGAAAAGACAATTTTGGAACGTTTCCGTCCACATTTCATATGGTGTCTTTTCCACTACTTTGGATGGTGCTCGTTAAGTGTGAATGCCGTTGTTTCAAGCGCAAATCCCCAGAATAAAATAGGAAGATCAGCAAGACTCATCATGGATCGAACCATATCAAGTAGAGTTCGATTCCTTCTTTCAGAAACGCCATTTAACTGTGGTGTTCCTGGCGGAGTCCATTGTGAAAGTATTCCACAATCCTTCAAATGATCACCAAATTCTTGAGATAAATATTCACCACCACGATCGGATCGTAATGCCTTAATTTTCTTCCCAAGTTGGTTTTGTACTTCATTCTGGAATTCCTTAAATTTTTCAAAGGATTCCGACTTATGCCGCATGAGGTAAACATATCCAAATCTGCTCACATCATCGGTAAAAGTAATGAAGTAACTGTACCCTCCCCTAGCCAACGTACTCATAGGTCCACACACATCCGTATGTATGAGGGCTAAAAGGTCATTGGCCCTTTCACTTGAACCTGTGAAAGGAGACTTTGTCATTTTCCCCATCAAGCAAAACTCACAAGTATCAAATGATTCGAAATCAAATGATTTGAGAATTCCATCTTTATGAAGTTTCTCAATGCGCTTTGAGCTTATGTGGCCTAATCGACAATGCCATAGGTATGCAGGGTTTGAATCATTTGCTTTATATTTCTTGCTGTCTATGTTATAGATGTGGGTTTCTAAGTCTAGCACATATAAACCACTTGATAACTTAGCGGAGACATAGAACATATCATTCAAATACGCAGAACAACAATTGTTCTTTATTGTAAATGAGTAACCTTCGGAATCCAAAACAGGAATCGAAATAATGTTCTTTGTGATAGCATAAAAAAAATAACAATTATTAAGTTCTAAAACTAATCTTGAAAGTAAAAGTAGACTATATACTCCCACTGCCAATGTAGCAACTCGTGCTCCATTGCCAACGCGAAGATCTACTTCTCCCTTTCCCAATGTTCTACTTCTTTTGAGGCCTTGCATATTACAAATAATGTGCGAACCACAAGCGGTATCAAATACCCAAGAAGCAGAAGTTGCTAAGTTAACTTCTATAACATACATATCTGAACTAGAAACTCCTTTCTTTGATCCTTCAGATACTTGGGGCAACTACTTTTCCAACGACCAACCTTATTACAGGTGTAACAATAGTGCTCATCAGCAACTTTTGGTTTTGGTGCAATCTTTTGCTTTTCAGAAGTTTCAGACTTAGCAACTTGTTTGCTTTCGTCCTTCTTAATAACAATCCCATTCTTATTGAGCGATTGCCCTTTACTAACCATAAGAACATCCTCATATTCTTTTCTAGGCTGGTTAGGGATGTTTCGCTCATTCTGAGTTAGCCTTTCATGCATCTCTTGCATTGTTGCTTCCTCCCCTTGCATGTGAAAGTCGTTGAACTTATCAGTTATGAGAACGATTCTCATTTCCCTTTCACTTGCAATGAAACGTGCAACATTCATTTTGTCCTTCGAAAGGACGGAGCGCAAATTACAAGTAGAATTGTTGGTGTTGATAATGTTGTTACTAGACATAATTACTACAACAAATAATAAAGCAAGATTCAAAACAAATTTTAATTACTACTACCCTTTATTCAAAATGAAAGTTCCCCATTGAATAAAGAAATAACCAAGATCCCCTCCCACTACAATCAAACGGACTTTGGCCCTGCCTTCAATTTATAGTAGTTGAGGTAAGTAAACATTTTACTAATTATAACTCATTATAATTCTTGGTAGACAGGTTAACAACTCCTTGTTTACTCCTATCTCTTAGCTTCAAAACCCAAAACTTTATCTTTTGATGATTTTGTTGAGTTAAACCAAACATTAACATGTAAGTTTCAAAAAACCTACCCTACTATCCCCGGAACTATGAGCAACACCCTGCTTTGGCAGAACCTATTACTCATGATCTAAGGCTTTATAGGTGTTGTTTGGAAAAGCAATTGAACTCAATATTACTTTTGGGGACCTAAGTTTACTAATATGGTCAATTAATAGTGAACACATGAATCAATTAACCACAAACAAACTTAGAAGCAAGCATTTAAACAAAATAAATGCAAGAAAATTATAAAAGCTATAATTAAATTGATCTAGTATGGCCCCTATACTTAGGAAAATAACTAATCTTCATGAATCCTCCCTTGAGTCTCCATGGATCACTATCCTTGAAACTCCTTGGATCCTCATGCTTTGATTACATAATTTGAATTAAATAAATAACGAAAAATTTAAAGTTACAAAAATACAAACGATTCGCAGATCGTATTTTATTTACATTCAAATAGAACGATTCGCAGATCGTATTTACTATCCTAATTTGGGCCATACTAGTCATAATATGCAAAATATAATATCACACATATTATATTAAACATCCATGCATTTATATCAAAATAAAATAAACACAAACTATTTACTTATTAACAATTAATAAGCAAATACAACTTTCCATAATAATTATAAAACTTAACAAATTTAAGCTAGAAATTATTTAGAAAACTTTATTATTTTAATTCAATTACTTATTTAAGTATGGCTAGAATAATCTTTATTAATCTCAAATTTGCAAAATAGGAACCTTTTAGATTTATGCTCAACTTAGGAAAATCAAATTTTCCATAAAAACAATTTTTTTTTTTTATGGACTTCTTGACCGTTGACCAGCAAAGACAAGGTCGCCGGTCACCAACGGCCCAAGACATGGCTGCTAACGCTGGAAACACCAAGTCAACAGCCAAAACTCACGCAAGTCTCACCACGCTGGAAACACCAGCCAATCCACCGCACAACAGGTTAGCATGTCGGAGCTCGACACCATAACACCACCCGCCGGACTCGCCGGCCAGTCTTCCGGCAGAACATCCGACAGCAACGCTGCCAGATCCACCAGCGCCAGCAGCTACGTACGTCAAACGTACGCTGCTGGGTGCGGTCTCTGTCTCCGGCACCGCCCGTGATTGCTGCCGACCCAATAACGCCGTCCACCACCGTGGCTCCTTTACAAAAATTTACAAAAATTCAAATTAATCTTTAACTAACAATTTATTTAAAGATTTAGGATTTAATTAGGTTTTACTAATTCGAAATTAGGGCAGAAAAATTAGAATCACTTAACAAACTCAAACAAAATTTTAGATTTGATAAGATTATATTTTTCAATGCTTAATCTATATTAAACATTAAATCTAACAAAAAATTCAAAATTTGGGCAAAAATCAAATTATCTCCAAAAATTCAGAAAACTAACAATTAAATTCTGAAAATTTCGAAAATAATTTTTAGGGTGACCTACTAAATTATCTTAACAAATAAAATCAAATATTTTAATTGTTATCCTTAAATTCTATGAATAATCAAATTAAACATAAAATTTAACCAATATTCATAAATAATATGATAAAATTCGAAAATTAGTGGGAAAAATAATCAAATTATTTTCAGCCATCATATTATTCTAGATCTATGTGGGTGATGAACATTAGATTTATTTAACAAATTAAAAATCAAATCTTTAATTGTTAACAAATTATTTCAATGATTAATCGAATTAAACATAAATAATTTTAAATCTAACAAAGATATTAATAAAAATCCGAAAATGTTAGAGCGAATTAAACAATTTATTTCGTCCCTCATATAAAAAAATCGGAACTTTATAAAATTATTTGAGCATAAATCACAATTAAATCAAATATTTACAATTTCCAATCAATTAATATCAAATATCAATTATGCAAATTCAAGCCATAAATAAATCCTCCCTTAATTGAATAAAAATAATAACTTTGCATACAATTACATGATCATATGAATATTATGAATTAGGCAAAACTGATACCACTGTAGGAACATATAGATGCATATAGCGGAATTTCAGGAAACAAATTTCCTAACATCTATCACAAGATCGCATGCATAACATAAATATGAATCATATTATAAGAAAAATAATGTACAACCTTTGTAGCGTGTTTTCCACCGGATTGCAAGTGCTAGAGATCAAAGAACAGCAATTGATGTCCCTCTACTTAGTCCACGAGCACCAATTGAATTCCCACGTTTGCTAGAACGGAAGAGGATGAACATATTTCACTCTCTTGCGTTTTAGGGAGGGTGGCCGGATTTTCCAAAGGGAAACAATAGGGTTTTTTCTCTCTCTTTTCAGTTTGAATGTTACTGTCAAATTGAACGTTTTTTTCCTCTCTGCTATTATAACCTTTTATAATAGTAGGAGAATAAAATAAGAGAGAGACCTAACCTAACCCTACTTTCTCCTATTGGCCGGTTTCCTTACTTTAATTAGTTACTACAATGTGTGACCTCATAGGATTAGGTTAACTTAGTTGTAGGTACAATCAATATTGTTCTACTAACCAACATTTATTCTCTAGCAAGCAAATGTGATTACTAAACTAACGTAATTAATTATCTCTATAATAATTTCCTTTTATATTTAGTAATTGCTGGGATGTCTAAGGACATATTCCTTCACGCTTTGTTTTGAGTGTGGTTCGCGTATGTATATTACCAATCATGATAATACTATATAAACATCTTAACTAACGTTGTTACTATTAACCAGTTAACCTTGTCTCTTTTTGTATTTTGAACTCCTAAAGATATATAAAAGTTCATCTCCTTTGTGAAGTGCTTGTAAAACCATGAAAAATAAATGTTTTACTGATCTCTACCTTAACTGCTTTCCTTGTAGGAAAAAGAAGAGAGTTAGAAGGCAAGACCGTCTTAAAAAATTTTGTGTTTCTGTGCTAATTATAAATTTAGGTTCAAAATATAAAAGTATTATGCATACATTGTAAAATTATAAAAAATGTATTCTACAAAATATATCAATGTTATATTAATTTTGACAAAAGAAAGTTTGAGTTTGAATGATATGGCTAAAAAAACATTGAATTTAAGACTTTTAGACCCTTTAAAAAGCGGCGCCCTATTTTATTGGTCGTTTTATACATCCTATTAGATGGCCCTGTGATGGAAGGGAAACGATTAGCTTCCTTCTTACAATAAAAAAGAAGGCCCCTAGTCCCCGACCTTTATGAATTCAGGAACACCGCTGTAATAGAACAAAAGAATGAAATCTTTTGATTTCACAAATCCTCACAATAATTAGTTGTCTCCTCTTTTTTATTGGCTCCAATTTTTCGGGCACGAAATCATCATTTCATTAACACTGTATAGATCATGCGGTCAATCGGTCATGCCATACCCTGCAGACAACTGAATGACTGATAGGCTCTTTTGCCCAAGCTAAATACTGTTTCAGCTGTAAATTTTATACATATCTCTACATAGTTCTAACCCTGTATTGGCTGTATATGAAAGATCTGGAAACTTAAGAAAATAATTATTTCATTCCTTTAGTATAACAGAAAACTAGAGTGTGACCCGAGCGTTGCCCCGGGTGCTGTGGTTTTTACTTTTTTTGTATAGTTTAACTATTGTTTATATCGTTTATGGAAATCGTGTTATTTTGTTTTATGTCGTTTGTAATAGCATGTAGTTTGTAGGTTGTGTTATACAATGGATAATGTTAACCGAAGTTTAGCGTCGTTGTTACTTTTCGACAGTAGAAATATGTCAAGTGGGTGTCACAACAATAAGTTAAACATCGTAAGGTGCATAAAAAAATTGTTTTGCAGACAATGCTTTTATTCTAGTTGCTTAGGATCATAATTTTGGGGGTTCCTGCTTCGGTTGGAGCTAGGGCTGTTTAGAGTGCGGTCTGGACCGCACCAAACCGCAACCCAAACCGTTTTTTCACGGTTTGGGTTGGTTTGCGGTTTCAAAATTGCGGTTTGGGTTATGATTTCAAGAAAACCACGGTTTGCGGTTTGGGTTGGGTTTTAATATTTGTAAACCGAAACCGCACCGTAAACCGCAATTTTATATGATTTTTTTTTATCTTTTTTTATTTTTTTTTAAATACACTTGACAATGTGGCATACAACTATACAACTGAAAAAATAAGTTTGAGGTAAAGAACTTGGAGACTTTTGATAAGTTATTATTTATGTTTAATTATGAAGTCAACTTCATATTTATTTGGACTCTTTATATTTATTAACAATTTTTTTTTACTCTTAGTTTACAAAATTAATGTTGCGGAGGAAAAAATGGTTAAACCGCAAACCAAACCGCACCAAACCGTTTCGTGCGGTTCGGTTTGGGTTGGTTTGGGCAAAAGTGCGGTGCGGTTTGGATTGGAAAAATGTCAAACCGTATATTTGCGGTTTGGGTTGGGTTACATCCCAAACCGCACCAACCCAAACCGCGAACACCCCTAGTTGGAGCTTTGATATGTATTTGGTTGGCTACTTTTTGGTGGTTGGGTTGTCCTCGTGATCTTCATCCTTGTATTTTTGTAATATGTATAATACATATATTAGTTTTTGTAACGGTTGTTATGATAATCCTTTGCATTGATTTTGTACGTGAGTATAGTTGTCTTACACAATGTTTGTGTTCCTCTTTTGGTTGCTCCTTTTGGCTTAGTCACCAAGGACTTGGCTTTCTATGGTTGTGTCTTCTCCATTGTCATCGAGTACTTGGCTTCCTTGTCTTCCCGTGTCGACAACCGTATAAGTTTTTGCATTTATGATGTCTCGCATCTTGGTATTTCTCCCTGCAATTTCCAATTTCTTGTATGTGTTAATTGGTTACGGCAATAAAGTAAGTGTATTTAATTAATTTGTTGTTATTTACTTTTTGAGTGCTTGCCATTTCTTTGTGTTGCTGCTCCTCGTATGACTTTTCTAGTTGGTAATTTGTATCAAATGTCTTTTGGCAAATAAGTTCAGTTGTCGCACTCCTTGTGCTGAGCTTCACCCTTAACGCAAATTATTTTCCAAAACAAATTTGTAGTCGGTCTATCACCTTCTCATTTCCATTACCCTGCAATGTATTTTTTTATGTTAGTAATTTTGAAGTGTCATCCATGTTAGAGCGATTGTTGGGGTGTCCCCTAATTTTCATTATTTACCTTTTTCTGCAAGTCCAACAACTTGTTTACAGGGCTCCCGATAACTCTTTCAGCTTCCTTATAGAATAATGTGAGTGGAACACACACACTTCCGTCATCGATGTCAACTGTTAGAAGATACCTGTAGTTGTCAGCATGTGAACATAGTTATTTATCAATCTTAAGATTGGAGGACAACAAACTCAAGCATTGCATAAAACATTAGTTAAATAACTCTTGTAGGTTTCCGTTTATTGTATAAGATCAAAAATTTGTAAACAAAAGCATCCTTAAGTTTCAATAACATTATGTTGTATTAATTAGTGTTCATGTCGTGGATAAGACTGTAACAAAGTTGATTAAGAGCAAGTGAACAACCAATTTGGTTTATTATTACTGATTAGTAAATGTAGACTGCTCAAAACAAAGGGAACAACTTGTTTTCAGTGGTTGTTTACCTTATCTTTGGGTATTTCATCACAACGTCATACTTGGTACAATTTTAAGTATCATCAATCTTCTTCTTGCATGTGTCGCGATAGTTGTAATGTCATTTTTGTTGTGAAGATGTATGCTTGTAATTGTGGCATTGCAAGTAAAAGTCTCCTGTACATTTTATTTTTGAGTTTAATTTTTTTGTTGTTGACGTATTTGGTAGAGAAGTGTTTTTAAACTACCTTAGATTAGTGTGTTATGAGTCCTATTTTACCTTTTCTAATGGGTCCTTTTGCAAAATGTCAAGTTTTTTTCTGTTTCTAAACATGGCTTGTTCTGGTTGTTCATGTGGGTGTGGCTCCAACTCTTTAATTGGTTCCATTACATCCCTCCTATTTATTCATGCATGATTTCGTTAGTGTTTTTTTTTGTATGTATCAATTTTTGCTTGGAGATTTGATCCATTGTTTGGAATGATTTTTTTTTGTTTTTGACGACGTACCTTTGTTGCAAGCCTTCTGTTTCTGGAATGTCTTTGTTGAAATATATCTGTGTTGTGCTCATTGAGTTTAGCTGGTATTTTCCTGTAAGATATGTATGTCGTGTCATTAGTGCATAGTTTGTTCCACTGAATTGTATAGAAGTTATGCTTGCATCGCTCATGACCATATTATTTCCAATTATGTATCCATTGTTCTGATTATATATTAGTTTTTTTTTTAAATTTCGAAAGGGAGATGGAGCAAGGGGATGAGTTATTGTACAAAAGTAACCAATAACGTTTATGGCTGGAAGTAGGTGTTGACTGCCACATTACTAATTACAACACATATCTATAATTTTGTGGAAACATGGATCACTAAAAGACGTTAGATTAGATGGTGATTCTTTGGAAATCCTTACATATAAGGTCAGGGGTTCGAGCCCAGACTTCACCATATTTAATTTTTAAATAATGACCACTTGACTTTGTTGGTTAATAGACACGTGGCAAAATTTTGGTGGCAAGAGGAGGGTGCCACGTGTCGCATAGGCGTTGTCAAGCAGGCCTTTTAATATATTTGTATAGATTATTTTCACTATTCTCCAAGATGTTGGAAATTAGGCATCTAATTATGTATACTAACAAGTTGTTAGGCTCGGGCGATGCCCCGGGTTATTAATATTTTGATGTCAAAAGAGAGCATCTAATGTTGCATAGTTCATTGGTTAGAACTTTACTATATTAACTTGAGATCACATGGTCGAATCTTGTAAGAAACATGTTTTTAATTTTTAAATGTATGTTAATGACATGGAACGAAACAACTAAAGGGACAGTGCCACGTGGCGTGTAGACTTGCTTCAGAACGCCTTTTAATATATTTGTACTAGCTTTTTATATACGCGATGCGTGCGACGATATTTTTGGGAATGACTGTTACTCAGTAGTAAAACAAAGCAAAAACAAAAGTGTGTATCTAAAGTTCACCTCAATTTTGTGAATAAGATTTTTTGAAATACTTACAAATAGTATTTTAAAACACTTTAATAAATAAATATAAGTAATGAAATTGCATCTCTAGCTACTTTTTTTTTTTACTTTAACTAATTTCCCTGAAAATCCACGCACACTCATTAACCTAGTGAACTTCAAATATGTAATCAACATTGTGGAACTGAAATTGCAACCTTTTTTCCTTGATAATTTGTGCATTTGCAAAAATACGATCAAGTTCTTAAAAATTATTTAGATAGAATAATCATTCATTCAAAAAAAATCTCTATTATAAAGGTTGGTACAGTTACTTTTAGATAGTTTACACTTATGAACAATTTTATAAGCGTGCATAAAGAGAGAGATATATAAAACAATAAAAGATTATAGAACCAACTTAGAGTAGTAAGATAAATCTAAGTCAACCAACTATCATGTAGCATAGCAATTTTAAGTCAATTAGCACTATCAATTAGCATTACAATTTTAAGTGAATAAGCGTGAAGTAGCAATAATTTTAAGTCAAAGCTCTAAACATCCCCAAATGTCCCATGACAAAAAAGAGACAAATAAATTGCACTCATCTTTCTCCCTCTTTAATTTGTAGCTACTTGAGAACAGAGTGATTTGTAAGTGAATTTTTGTGAATGTTTTTATTTGTATTGACGTTGTAATGTATTGGTTGTAGTTTGGAAGTGAAATTTTTAGTTTTTGTAAAGTTTTCTCATTTGAGTGATTTGTATAACGTGAATTATGCAATTCTATGATTTTAGTTGACTTTTAAATCTAGTTTGCAGACATAGAATTCCCACCTCTCATTTGGAGAGAAAGAGTAGCCATTTTTTTTTGCCATAGTATCATATACTCATCTGATAGGAACAATAAAAGTGTATTATTTCCGTTATTTTTTAAAGCCCTGCTTTGCTTTTGAAATTAGTTTTGTAATTTAGAAAGGGAAGGAGGGGTAAAATAGTCTCTTCCTTTGGGGACACCATAGCTCCCCCCTTCCCTTATATAATAGAGATAGATACAACTAGTTTTTAGTCCCGAGCTATGCCCCGTGTAATGACAATTTCCATTTATTAATATTTCACTTTAAAATGATAACACTAAATATGACTTGGTTTAGTAGTTAACAGTATTAACACTTTCATATATTATAAGCTTGAAGTCATGGGATCTCATGTATATCTTATATCTTACACAGTGCATTTTCTATATTTTTGATTGTATGTAAATTAATGGAAAACGCCACGTAGCACTAGAGGTGCTAACGGGTCGTGTCAGGTTCATCGGTAAATGGGTTGAACACCCAACCCTAACCCGACCCGTTTATTAATCGAATCAACAACACTCAACCCTAACCCGACCCGTTATTAAACGGGTTACATGACCCGTTTATTAAGAGCGTATATACACATAAACTAAACAAATGCACGTCATATATTTCTTAACCCACGTCTTAAATACTAATATCTTACCTAAATAAACCAAAACGGACAACCAAAGAATAAATCTTATGTATATATGAAAAATATTTAAATTCTTTCAAGCCCAACGAACAATATTAATAGTAGAATAGTAGTTAAACGGGTTGTCGCGTCGGATTCAGATTAAAATGTTCAACCCTAAACCAACCCGCTTAATAATCGAGTCGTGTCGGGTCAACCCGTTTACCCAAACGGATTGAAAGCCTTGACCAAATCCTCTAATTTCGATTCAGGTTGGGTTGGCGGGTCGTGCCAACTTTTATCACCTCTACGTGGCATCGTTCCTTGTTTAGGAACGCCGACTAATTTTTGTTCTTTGCTCATTTCCATGTAAACAAACTATACCCACGGATAGGGGTGCCTTGCGGTCCGAGACCGGACCGGAACAAAGTTGGACCTGTTGGACCGGAATCGATTTTTTTTTTTCTTAAAAATATTTTCTATTTAGATTTATATACATATTTATGAATTAGATACATTAAAATTTAATAATCCTAACAACAATATTCTTAAAGGTAATAAATAGTAGGCTTTTAGCTTTCTGACTTTATAACTTTGAAATTTTTTAACCTTTAACCTTTTTTTTTTCACTAAAAAAACAGAAATTCCGGTCCACTGGTCCGGACCAGAATTTTCAGGGTTTGGACCTAACCGAAAACCTGGAATCGTGATTTTCGTCGGACCGGGACCGGACCGATTCCGGTCAAAATTTTGGTTCGACCCTACCCTTTGCACACCCCTACACACAGAGACTCCAAAAGAGCTTCAAATTAAATGAAAAAAAAAGTAGCTTTCGATGTACCATATGTTCATTGTACACCGTACACTTAATGTATAATGAATGCACTCATAAACTGAACTGAGACTGTGATATATTTTTTTATCTCATTTTTTTTCCTTAATTTGGTTTAATGTGCGTACTTTTAAAAAGCACCCCTAAATAAAAATGTCCCTATTAAAGAAAAAAATTGTGTAAAATTTATGAAGAATTCCTCTATTTTAATTTATTCGTATGTCATATACGTAAGGTGTATATGCATGTAATCATGTATACGTAATGAAAGTATTGGTTTTTAATAATTGCCGCCTAATAAGCACTCTTTCATTTATTATAAAAAAAAAAAGCACTCTTTCATGAGTCATCAATGCATGCTCATATATTTTGATGTTTAACAAGGAATAATTATGATTTCTTATAATTACAATACCATCTTATATGAAATGAAACTCATTTTTATTATGGGAGGCAATTGCTTAAATATTTGGGTATTATACCAAAAGCAAAAGTATTTTCAGGACATGTATATATAATTATTGTGTTATATTATTTCCAATCTTATCAAATTGTAAGGTAGTATATTCCTTCAGTATTATTTTGAACTTGCTTTGTTATACATATTTTTATTCTATCGGTAATATTCTAAAATTATTTTATTATACATATTTTTATAATTCTTTAAACAATTTTTTTTTCATTTCTCTCTAATTCCCATTTGAAATGACCTTACATAATTACATTTGTTGATCTGTATAATCTTTATCTATGTGTCTAGACCCATGTTTTACGTCTAGGACCCATGTTTTAAGGTATTTGCACCGTTGCACGCTTTGTTGTTCAATAAAGTTAACAAGCACTGCTGTAAACTAGGATCCTAGCATCAGCATCTATAAACAATTCATGTCGATGAAGTCAACTTAATGTAAGGAAATTTTGGAGTATTATTTTTGTTGAACTAATGCATATACATATTAATAAAACAGGTGAGCAAGCATCGCATGTCACCACGTGTCATTCCAGTATGGTTTTTCCCGAACCCATGACCTCTTACTATGTAATTTCATGATCTTACCACGAAACTGTGATTTGTGCTTGTAACAAAATGTCAACCCCAAACTATACATCTTTTTTTATCTTATTACATAACCCAGATATCGCTCGAGCCCAACAACTAATTATTTTATCAAATTATGCCGCCTAATGTGTAAAAAAAATGGAAAAACGCTTGAATTAAAGCTTATGAACATCGATCTGCTTGTGCACGAAAGGGGGGTGGGGGTGCTAAGTAATTGCTGCTCCTTGTAACCACATGTTAGTACTTTTGGAAGTTTAGCAGTCGTGTGTTTAGAATATCAAGAATGACTCCTAGATGAGACTATTGTACACAGAAACTAACTCTTTTGAATGTACAAGCAGCAAAATTTTGAATGAATGAATATACTTATATATACTTACTCCTATCTCAATTTAGAGGAATATGGATACCTTAATGTAGAAGCAGCAAAATTTTGAATGAATGAATATAACAGTGTTACAACAATGACTCCTAGATGAGACTACTGTACATAGAAATAACTCTTTTTTTAAGAAGGAAAAAAAGCTATGCTCCTATACTCCTTTATATATATAAACCTAACTCATCCATAGTTCCATACAAATCACAAGAGAGAGTAAATCCTTACTGAAAGTCCTTTTAACCGATGTTTTAAAGATTGGTGGTCTTGCAAATAATAGCAAGAGATTCTATATTATGTTTCTAGGAACAAAAGGCTCCCTCTTACATACCAAAAGCTCATATGATCTTTTGAGTTTTTTTTTTTTTTTTCATTTGTAAGAGAACATTTTGTTTTCCACAAGAAAATATGCACTAATAGAAGTAAAGAAAAAAAAAGCAACTTTTATTCAACTAAGAGAACATTTTGTTTTCCACAAGAAAATATGCACCAAGAGAACATTTTCCATTTTCCTATTTACCTACAAGTATGACTAAATGTTATTTTTTTTTTCATGTTAACAATCAACAAACAAATAATTAATCATTTAGCTATAAGTGAACAACAATATTAACATAAAACCATGAAAACAAATCATATTTATCTTGGCTCCTCTTTAATTATATGATTTGGCATGAACCTCAATCCATGTCAATCTTGATTAGCAGTATTTATCTCCTTCATGACATACTCTGAATTCCCAGGAATTTTAGAGGAAACATAAACAACAAATATTATCATTCTACTTTCCGTAATAATTAATGAAAGATTATTATCAAGGAAATGTCAACTAAAATGGAGTGTTACTTAAACGCACTTCTTTTAAGAGAAAGCTCCAAGAAGGCTCTTTAGTAGAGGAATGATGTGGTGGAAAATGCAAGAAAAGTAGATGTATCTCAAAAGACATAGTACTACTCACTAATAAGTGATATCTCCTCCTTTTGAGAATGCTTTAGGAATCCACATGCAACTAACAACACCATCTAGTGTAATAAATTACTCCTTAGGAAAGCTTTGTTTTTTCCACAATCACTAATAATCTAATTAAATTAAGTACTTTGATCCCTAACCTTTTTCCTTACTTGGAAAAAGATTTTGGAAACTTTAATTTTTTTGATAAGATTAGTAAGGCGAGTTGATATTCGAAAATACAAAAATTCTTTCCATCTTTTTTTTTTGACATGAAAAATTCTTTTCATCTTAAGTACAAAGGATATATTCTTCTAAAGGTAATTTATGTCACTAAGGGTATCAATCTTTTTTTACATTATGAGTGTATAATATAAAGTCTCTTTATTGAAAGCACATAGTGAATTCTTAATCTAGGGTTTATTTAAAAAAGTCTTTGTACTGCCCAACAAAGTCACAAGATGCCCACCTATTCTTGCTTGTTTTTTGATGAGCTAATTAAGTCACAAAATACGACCAAGACATTGAGGCTGATTTAAAAGAAATGCAATTATTCCCTAATCAACTTTCAACATCAGTATGAAATACTAGTAGAATGAGTATTAAATATGGCCCTCATGAAAGTCGCCTAACATGAGAGAAGATGAAGATGTTGGAAGACAGCAAACCTCAGCTTGTCATTGTGAGCAAATTTCAAATATGACAAAAAATGTGAGAGATCCTTTCACACTTTAAGAGATACATCAATATGTGCAAATTAATTGCTAGGTTTTATAATACACACACAAAAATTAGAATATAAGCTGGAAAGTTTGACATGATTTGTTACATTTAGCTTTAGGTCTTAGGCAAGAATATATATGACTCTAATTACATTTCATATCAAGCATGCTCGAACAGGTAAGTAAACCAAGTGTAGATTGGAAAAAGGCAAAGACATTGATTTTACTATGAAGTGGAGGTAACCATGCAGCAACCTAGCAATTGGTTGATCAACTCAAACAATTGGTTACCTTTCTTTCTATAATTAGCATAGTAACCTAAGCTTATGAGTTAATATATGATCATCAAATGGTTACCCTTCTTTCTATAATTAGACATGACTATGTAATGATAATCAAATGAATATCATGATTTTATAACATGAACCTCTAACCTATGTAACACGAAAATGGTTGGATTTCGAGAACAAAAACATTTTTGAAACGAGAAAACCTCAGTCGTAGAGGTTCCATTAGCATGAAAACAACCAGAGTAAAAAAAAAAAAGGGGAAACCTTAAATCCTAGAGGCCTCCATGCTTCATACCCTATTATGCTAAATGTGATGAGGACCATCATGCACCCTATAAATCAATTTTCCTTGGCTATGCTTTGTTTAAGTTAGAGTTGATGTGAGATATAAAAATTTGGGACACAAGTCACTCCCTGGTTAATGAATTTCTACCTTACTAAAGCTTATATGTTCCTTATTATTTATCAAGTATTCTCTAAGTGAGTACTTAAATCTATGCTCTAACTTATTGCTCAGTATGAAAGGAAGAATTGATCCCTAATGATGCTTGCTTTAGTAACATGCATGCATGAAGGACAAATAAACAAAAGCTGGTATCTAAACCTCAATCTAATAAGAAAATTATGTACTATTTAATAAACAACATTTGCGTTAATCATATCCGGCAAAAAAACAGATAAGAAGGGGGAAAAAGTATGCTTAGGAGATGATAAACAAAACAAAACTAAATTCCACCAACAAATTAAAGATTGACATTCATGAGCTCATTAAAAGAGAAATCATTCTTAATAAAGAACTTATGAAAGAAGAAGACAAACTCTGCAAAGTCCATCAACAAAGCTAAGAAGATCACATATTAAATTGAAAGGACAAAGATCACATAATACACAACATACAGATCCCCAACAAAAGGCAACATTTAATTAAATTTCTAAAGAAACGAAAAAAAAAGTTTTAAGACATTTGAGAGACAAGATCAAATAATTTGGACATTGGAATTATTAACAAATTGGGTAATGTCTCTTATCTGTCCTTCATTGTCTTATACTCGAGCTTTAAAACAATAATCAAAACATAATATAATACTATTGCTTATTGTCATTATTTTGGCATACTGCACATTTAGAGATCAGAAACAATTCAATTGAACAAAAAGGATTAACTAATTTAATTACTTACACTAATCAAGGCCTTGGATGTGGGAAGAACTGCATACCAGGCAAAAAAGCATTGAAGCTAGGAGCTGAATATAGGGATGGAGGGTGGTAAAGGAAATTTGCACCAACCGCATTCGGTTGCGTAGCGGCCATGGTAGTGGCCGTGATGTTATACTGTTGGTTGTCGCCCGTGGCAACCGACAAGGTCTCATCACCGCGGTTAGCGGTGATGGGGCCTTGATCATAGAGAATTCCTCTAAAACTATGCCCTCCTATGCTAATTGAGGTTTGATAAGCATATTGATCCACTACATTATCTTCCGAGCTCACTCGAATGCATCGAAACGTTGCTAAGGAGTTTACTTCTGCCGGAAAATTCCCTCCTTCTACCCCTGAAAAAATTGCCAACAAAACCTAGCTAATGATGAAGCAATAACAACAAATTTATCTTCAAATTTTAGTTAAGAAAAAAGGGTATGTTTACTTATTTTCTTTGGAGCTAGTTAATGATGAAGCAATAACAACAAATTTATCTTCAAATTTAAGTTAAAAAAAGAGGGGAAAAAATGGGTATGTTTAATTATTTTCTTTAAAGTAGAAATATATAAAAAAAGAAAAGAAATCTTTATATGATTATTAGGGTTTTGAGGAAACAGTGAAAAAATTGAAAAAAAAAAATAAAGCTTCTATTTCTTTTGTATAAGTGCAATTAAGATGAAGCTAGATCTAACTATTTACTAGGTGATGCTACAAAAGCAGAAAAAAAGAGATAAATGTCTCATATGTGAGAATTTTGTCAAAAAAGAACAAAAGAAAATTCAAAGAAAGAGATAGATGGATAGAGAAAAGAAGGTTCAATAATTAGGGTTTTACCGTTTACTCATGAATATTAAATAGTAGTACTACTTGTAAGAAATCATATCATAGCTACTAAAATCACTGTTTCTTAAACAGAAGAAAATGACCAATCCTAACCTTTCTATATCACATACCCACCAAAATATGTTCACCCAAAAAACAAAAACAAAAACAAAAACAAAAAAAAAAGCTAAGAAAAAAAAAGGACAAAATTACCAGTAGAAGTAGGGCTACTGCTGTGATGATGAATGTTTGAAAGAGAAAGAGGAAGAGAAAGAAGATGATGATGTTGATTGTAGTGATCCACAGTAGTAGTAGTAGAAAAGTGTTGTTGTTGTTGTTGATGTTGTTTTAGCTGTTTATGACGCCTTCTAGCAACAGGAACCCAGGTGCTTTTAACATGAGTAGAACATTGGAAACCTCGGCTTTTACAGCAAGTTCTGCACCTCATATGTGTACAATCTCTCTTTGATTTGTTTCCACAATCTTGACAACTTGTATTTGTACTACTACTTCCTCCACTTGAGGATTTCATCATCTAATAATATAACTATATAATTAACAACTAACACTCTCTCCAACCCCCAATAATAAGCTAATTTAACTAGCTATACACTACTTATCTACTAATAAATCCACCATTTTATGTATGTTGAGATTCATCAATCATGCATTATTTTATGTAAAAACGGATATGGATACAGATACAGATACAGATACAGATACACGGAAACAAGTAACGCTATGGGGGTACAAGAGGAGTGGTGGTGGTGGTGTGTAGTAGTAGTAGGAAGGGTTTATCATTGAGTTGGTGAAATTTTAGGGAGATGTTGTGTGGGATAATATAAGATCTAAGATTTTACTATTCTAAACTATTTTGAGGATAAGATTTATTGTGGGTTCTTTTTCCTTTTGTCTTTTGGGTAAAAAGAAATTGTGATGATCTATATAATTGTTAATGTCTCAGTCTTTTTCTATAATTTAATAAGACATATATATATATATATATATGATCTAATAAATTAGTACGATGTAAGAAATATTTTTGCTGTTTGGGGATTATGGGTTGGTTTCTTTTTGTGGGGAGCAGAAAAAATCTCACATATTTTCAATCATGATATAAACAGTTGTGACTGAAATAGTAGTCATAGTGAGTTATGATCACTTCTATCATGGTTAAGGACTTATGGTTATAGGATGAAGGAGAGAGAGAAAAAGAGAAGAAGAAAGAGGGTTGAATGAAGCTCAGGTTTAGAGTTAAGCCATAACATTACGATTTACGCACAGTCTCCAAAGAGAAGCTGAACAAACAGTACATACTCTTTTAGAACAGTAGTACAAAAAATGAGGATGGTAGCTTTTGGCTTTGCTCTCTCTCTCTTTCACTGTAGGATAATTTTTGCTTTGTTTGGTTTTGTCCTGTTTTTCCGGAAAAAGTCTGACTGATTTTTCTCCTTTTACTTGACCCTACGTAGAGCGAGGGGGTGGAACACAAATATAGGGTTTGAAATTGAAAATGGGCCTCCATCTTTATTCCTCTCTTTTACCCTATTTAAGGGTATGCTATTGCTAAGTGTAATCCTTAAAATGTTGAGATAATTAACTAGTCTATCATGATGGGTTGTTCGGCAATTGACAATTGGTTGTTAGCTATGGAATATTTATAATTGTATTTGGTAAAATCAGCTGTTAGTACTGTTTATTTGTAAAACGAAATATGATTGTAAAAGCCAATAGAAAAATCTAGTAAAATCAACTTTTTTACGTTTGGTTGAAAAGTCAAAATCTTTAGTTAAGATAAATGTCATTTACCAAACATTATTTTGGCTATTTGATGAATGAAAAGGCCAATAGCTAATCAAAATAGTCCGTGACAGTTATTGCAGATTAGTGTCGGTTGGTAATTAATATCGATTATGGAGCAAACAATGAGCTTCAGTTGTTAACGAATCTTGTAATGCAATGGAAAATCCACCGTAAAAGTCATTCACCGAACATGCACCCCAAAACAATCCCTCCGTCTAGTATTACTTCTTACATATCACTTTGGCAAAAGGATTTTGGAAGATGGGTGTGGATTGTGGAAGGGGGTGTTAGGGGACAAGCATACGAACTCGCAAAATAACATCTCATACACAAATTTTTTTCAACATGTCTTTTTCGTCTCTTATCCTTATCAGCCCTAAAAGAGTCATAAGCTCTGTAGTGATGAAAAGAAGGTACAATTCTTAACCAAAGATTAATTACTCATTGATCATAATAAAAGGAACACATAGTCAATTGGTTGGTGTTCCCCTAATACCTCTACAAACTCGTGTGAAAAAACCAAATAATTGGCCTTCAAATTCTTTTTTTATTTTTAGTTCTTTTGCGCTTTGGCCTTCGGTTTCTTGATCAAGAAAAACTAAGCTTTTTTTTATGAACTTTGTCAAAGGACCAACTCAACTAGAAGTTTAAGCTCATGGTTGGAGTCTCAAGATTGATTTTATATTCTATCATGCCCCCCTCACATAAGAGCCAATTGGGCTTAAAGCGTGGATGCGACATAGGCTCCATTATATCCTATGTCAAATACTTCAAATTGGAAGATGGGGTGGGTGAGATTTGGACCCATGACCTTCCTATCACGTTGGCTCTGATACCATATCAGAAGGCCAACTTAACCAATAATATTCATAATTTGAAGAGGTTGTTCATATGGGTCAGATCATGAGCTCAAAAAAAGTCAAAAATTCAGAAGAATGCTTAGTGTGCTGGTGTGGTTGTTGTTATATACAACGTTTAATTTGGAGAAGTAGGAATGAGGCTTTTTGGAAGCAAAGTGTCCCAAGCATTAGCAAGACAGTTGACATAATGAGGTATGAGATTCGAATGCATATTTTGGCAGTTCTACCTGCAAAACTCTTTAGGAGGGATAGTGAATGGGTTTCTAGGTTGTAAGTTGATGTTCCATTAGCTCATTGTTGTGCTAAATTCTACTGCAGCTTTGTTGGGATGATGCCTTAGGGCCTGTTCTACCCAACTTATTTTCAGTTCAGTTCAGTTCCTAAATTATTATCATTACTATTAATTAATTATAATTTAATTCAGTTCTGTTATTTTATGCCGAAGAGAACAAGCCTTTACTTGTAAAAGTTGAATGGTTGTTGTTGCGCTTAATAAGATTGCTTGTTGATAAGTAGATTGGAGCTAATCAAACTCACTCATACAATGTGATAAGTTGGCCCATGTTAGGGTTTAGTCTTGCTTCTATGACCATTATCGGAGTAAGTAAGAATAAACTAACCTGGCCTAGGCCTACTCAAAAAAAGATATTGATCGATGGTTTTTATTTTATATACTCTTGATTTAGTGGCTATTTTAATAGAAAACCAATCTAATTGAAGAACAATGTATGTTAACCTTGTAATGTGAGTCAACAACGTGATTTAGTGATGAGCTAGTAGAGAATGCACGAGATAGCGGGTGTGCGAAGATGTTATAGTGTCGCAAGAGTTGGGTAGATGTCGTCGGAATTAAAAGTTGACACAACCCTCTTTTTTTTTTTTTTTTTTTTTGCTAAACTTCACTAGATGCATAGTGGGATGACTCTTGCCGAGCTAACTTGGATGATCACAATAACAGTTTTTTTTTTTGATAATTTGCAATTGTATTTCATTAATAATTCAGGAGTTATAAAATTTCAACCCAACACTAGGTATCCCCCCCTAAGGAGAAGAACTTTTATAGTGCAAGCACACCCAGAATTGAGGAAACTCTCCAAACATCATCCAAAAAAGAATACAATTGGCCATATACGGAGGCGCATAGACTAGCAACAAATACAATTAGAAATCAACAAAACAAAAAGGCTTAGCTCTTCAAAATAAAATCCACCTCCCACTTAACAAAAGAGGGGCAGTGAACTATTACAGCCATGCCACAAAATTATCACTTCGAAGGAGACCTTGCTTCGCCAAGGAGTCAGCAACTTGGTTTGATGATCGACCTTTATGGACAATTTTGAGATCAATCCCTGAATTGCAAATGGATCTTATGAAATTAAGGTGGAAATTTAAATTCCAAGGGCCACCATCCGGGCTATTGCACCATGAGACTACATTGGCATAATCCGATTCGAGGATAATTGAAGCACCCCTTAATGATTCATCTGGCCAAGTGATTGATACTGCTCTATGGATTGCCAAAACTTCTGCTGAGTTAATTTCCATGAGAGGAATCGGGGTTGAGAATAATAAGCACATGAAGTGACCTTGATGATTTCTAAGGACTCCACCAATTGCGGAACGAGAAAGATGAGGGTTGAAAGAAGCATCGACATTCAATTTCAAACAACCCAATGAAGGAACCAGCCACATTGAATCAGATTTGGACGGACAAAGGACGAGCGAGGAGATCCTACCACACCAAAGAAGGCAATTCGGGTTGCGTTGGATGTCTGATGGAGAATAAGGGAAGACCTCATTCCATCCTGAAAATCCACCATCTAAGGCGAAGAAGCATAAGATCATGAATTTGGGAGGGAGAGGAGGCAACATTCTCAAAGATGCGGGAATTTCTCTCCTTCCATATTGACCAAATAATAATGAAGAACATTGCCAACCAAACTTTTATAAAAAAAGGGGTTTTGATTGGGGGGATCCATTGATCAAAGGCATCTCTTATTTTTTCCAGGTGGATCCATTTGACATTCCACATATTAAGCCACCATGACCAGAGAGAGAGTGAGAACTTACAGTGAAGAAGGAGATGATCATGAGTCTCTGGGGAGGCTTGGCATAGAACACATGTGATTTCATCAAGGGGGATGATGCCAATTGAGGCAAGCCTTCCACGGGTGTTAATCCGGCCCATCAATGCAGTCCACACAAAAATCTCCACTTTATGTGGAACAAGGCCTCTCCACAGGCCCTTTATGGCATCAGGCGAAAATGAGAGGGTGGCTTTTGCCAATTGAAGTGAGAGAGACTTTGTTGAGAAAGATCCAGATTTGTGGTATGTCCATATCATTGAATCCTTTGCACATGGGTTGAGGTGGGCCTGGCCCAAGAGAGAGAGGAGCCCATCTTTTTCCTCTAAATCACGAGGTCGGAGCTGGCGGACCCATGAAAAATTCCAAGACCAAGCAAGGCCGTCCCAGTAACCATGGCTTGCCACAAAGGCCCATTTGGTCGATGCCAAGAGAAAGAGGCGAGGGAATTGGGATTTGAGCGGAGAGGGCCCAATCCAAAAATCTTGGCAGAAGAAGGTTGAAATCCCATCACCCACGTTTTTTCGCAACCCATTAATCACCACCTCCTTGGCAACAGCGTTTTTGAAAATTGAGGAACAAATCCCCTTCCACGGACCACCATGAGAGGGTGGAGTTATATCAGTGATAGTGAGCGAAGGGGCATATTTATATTTCTCTTGAATGATTTGTCTCCAAAGAGGAGAATCATCATTAAAATATTTCCATAGCCACTTGAAGAGAAGAGCCAAGTTTCTATGAAGCAAGTTCCCAATGCTTAATCCCCCTAAGGATTTAGGCAATTCCACAATATTCCAAGCAACAAGAGATGGTGATTTTTTTTTCCATGGATCCACTCCAAAGAAATTGCCTTTGAATCTTGTTTATTTTTTCAATCACACCTTTTGGGAGAGGGAAAAGTGACATATAATTGATAGGGAGGCTAGAGATCGATGATTTGATAAGGGTCACACGACCCCCAAATCACAATAACATTTACTAAGGTAAGTTGGAGAGCATGAAATTTAATACTACCTAAAATGAATATAAATCTTATGCTCCAACTTAAAGGGGGAGTATTAAGAGTATTATTTAGGACAATTTCTCTCGGCTTGCTAGAAACTTGAGGACTAGTAATCTAACATGGTTTCCTACATGACGCTTTTTACTTGTAATAGATGATTCGCTGAAAAAACTTGAATGCAAATACTATTTTTACTCTCATGGTATGATAATACTTCGAAAAATCTATCATGTTAATTTTTATTGGAAAATTTCAAAAGTAAGGATTATGGATATGTAATTTCCTCCTTATATGTTTCAAAAAAAACTGCAATTCCTAATTACAAAAATAGTCGGAGCTGTAATCATAAAATTTGTAAAAATGCCATATTCTCCTAGAATAACCCTTTCCAATATTTTTTTTCTATAGATTATCGGTTGGCTTATTCCCTATGCTGGAAATGAAAGTGAGTCCAGATGCTCCTAGTTTTAGCTGAAGAAAGCTAGCTAAAAGAGGTACAACAGTAAAAAATGGCAAGTCAAGTTCACTTGGCTACTTTAATTTCTGCAATCGTACTCCCTAAAAAATGGCGGTCTCCGAGGCCCCATTGTATTATCTCGCCTCGTAAAACTCCTGTTCCCATAGGTGGACACCATTAGCAAATACCTCTGTGCCACCTTTACTTGTGTAGTTAAAAAAAAGTAAAAACGACAACGATAACAGTTTTTTTAAGATTAGAGTGGTATTTCCACTAAACTATTCTATTCATCTAGATTCAGAGAGAACTAGAATTATAAAAACAGGAAAAACATTTATGACCCAAAAATTTATTCCATTAAATTATCACAAGGAATCAGCCGTTACTCCATCAAAATTAGGGATGGCAATGGGTCAGATCTGGGTCGGGTCCACCCAGCCCAGACCCGTTATTTTGCAGACCCAGACCTGCCCCATACTCGATGGGTCTAGATTTTTCAGACCCAGACCCGCAATGGGTCCTTCTTAGTTTTTAGTTTTCATCACATTTTTGAATCTATGTAATTAAAAAATTTCGCACTAATATATATAGGTCCTGCATCCATGGGTAAAACATTATCTAAACAAAATTTTAAAAATTAACTCATAAAATATTAAAATGTTACAACTTACAAAGTTACAAGTCTTAGATGTAATTACAAGTTACAACACTAATGAATTCACAAAATCACAACTTATAAAACCTTAGAGTTTAGGTAAAATAATTTTTTTTAATATGTAAATGGGTCGTCGGGTCTGGGTCTTACATATGTGGACCCGGCCCATGCTCTTAGGGACCCAGACCCGTCCGACCCGGACACGGCCCATGCTATTCGGGACCCAGACCCGACAGACCCGGACCCGATGGGTCTAAAATTTCTGGAACCAGACCCTTATAAATGGGTCGGATCCTAGCGGGTCTGGGTCGGGTCCATGACCCATTGCCATCTCTAATCAGAATTCAGAGTCTATGTAAAATTATTCTTGAAAAAAAGTCTACATCCGGTTTGTATTTGGCTGAATATTTTTTTGGCAAAATTGGTCTCAACACCCTAAACTATAGCTCGGGTGCACCAAACACCACCAACTACGACTAGTAGCATAAACACCACCAACTATGGGGTGAGGTGCATTCTGTACCATAAATATGGTCGGAAGCCTAAAATGTTGCCGAAGACGGTGGGTTTTTATGGTACAGACTGCACCCCACTCCGTAGTTGGTGGTGTTTAGACTACTAGTCATAGTTTGGTCTATGGTTGTTGTTAATTGTTATTGCTGATTATATTTACAATTTTTACCATTGATATATTTAGCTAAGATTTCATGCAATTATAAGTTATACCAATTTGAGATTTTGAAGATACAAAAATCCAAAAAGATATGCATGATGCAACTAATAACATACAAGGAGAGAGAGGGGTGGTATACTGGTATTAGAGCACAAAAGTTATAAATATTACTTGGTTTTCAGATCGACCATTATTTAAAGAGTGTCTTCGCAACTCTATCCCGTACGTATTTGTGTGCATAGAAAGAAAGGTATATAATTTTTTGAAAATTCTTTGATTAGACATTTAAAAAAAAAAAGTAGTATTAACTTTCTGTATAGTTAATATTTAATTAGACAAATATACAATTTCTTATAAGACCATCTGACCCAATACTTATCATTTGCATGTTCAATAAGACAATAACAACATGGAATCAAACCTATAATTGGTCTCAATCTCAACTCTCAAGTTTGAAATCCTACAACTAGATCAAGTAACCTTGGTAAACAACTTCACATATTATAAATGTCAAAAGATAATGTGTTAATCAGAATAGTTTTTGTTCTTAGTGGTAAATTAAATTAGAATTTGGAAAAATGAAAAAATATATATATAAAAGAACTTAAATTATGTTTGATGTAAAAAAAAATTATGTAGGTAACAATAACTTTTTGCCAACATTGCCTATAATTTTTGTTACATAAATCAAGGAGACAGATCCCTTGCTGTATCGGCAAGTATATAGTAATAATGTGGACTTTAAGAAGAACTAACATTAAGAAGTTGGCACAGTATTGGAGCCATCAACAAGTTTTACACATGAATGTTAATTGTTGAGAAGAAACACATTAGTTTACTCTTTTTTTTTTTTTCTTGAAAGTGGGAACAACCGAACAAATTATTAAAAGGAAGAAGAGATCAGACATAAATAAAGACAGCAAGATAAATATATAATTGATTATGTTAATTAAATAGAATTAAGGCGTATCGGTATAACACAAATGGTATAGATGATTAAGAAAATTGTCAGCAAAAGGGAGAGGTCATGCATGGTTGTGACTTGTGCAGACAAGGAAATGTAAAATGACTTGATCATTTAGCTTTCACGCGACTGTATAATTAGTTATTTAGTTACATAGTCGTACATGCACTTTCATTAAAAACGTTAGATTTCTTAATTAAAAAAAGGTTGTCTCTCATTTTGGAACCAGCTTGCTGATCTCTTCGTGACCAGTGTAAGATATGGACCATATGGTAAAATATACTAAACATAAAAACAAATGTGCTCATCATGTGTTGGATAGTTATCGATTGATGATATGTAAAATCGCATTATATCTCAATATGTCAAGTAACACACACCTAAAAAAAAATATAAAGAAAAAAACTGCTACATTGACATCTTAAAATAAAGTGTAATCTGAAGTGTGAGAGGATGAAGAGTGGAGTCATTGCTCATCATGTGAGGGGTTTATCAATAAGTACGTCTTTAAGGTGATATTAAACAAAATCCTTTTAATATTCGAAACCAATTAGTATATAACTTGATAAAGAGGTTAGTGACTCAAATTAATTTGCTTAAAAGTCTTGATAGTTGATGTATCACATCAAGTTGACCTTATACTACCTCCGTTTCTTTTTAATGGTTACACTTTCACTTATGACACTATTTACAAATTTCCCTTTGACTATCATTTGTGATTTATGGTTAAGAGAAAATATAGTCATGTGGGGTTTTGTTTGATTCGTCTTGATATGTACTTTTAGAATATCGAATTTTTATATTTTTTACAAATACAAAATTAGAGATATAGAGGCTCAAAGTATTGCATCGACATGCGTAAAAAGTGTAAGTGTAACTATTAAAAAGAAACGGAGGTAGTATATAGTATTTACATTAAAAGAAAAGGAAAAACAATAATTATGATTTATTCGCTTCTTGCACATTTGATTTGGCTGTCTCCGTGATTGAAAAAAAAGAAATATTGTTGTGTTTAAATTAAGTACTTTAAGAAAAATTTGTCAAAAAAAACCTTTTGAAATGTCCATTTTGCGAAAAACAACCTTATAAAAGTCTTTTTGTTACTTATTACAACCTTTAGTTTCAACTTCTTTGCGAGATAAAACCACGTATCTCTTTTCTGACGTTGACTGTCATGATTCCGGCGTTGACCCACATTTTGAACATCATTTGGCAATATGAAGACTAAAAATAAATTATAATTTTTGGATCAGAGATTTTATGAACTACTACTACAGAATCGACGATTTGCGTCGCACCCTCGAAGAAATGACGCAAATTAATTTGCGTTGGATAGCATTCACTACAAGAATCCGCGTTTTTACCGACCGTTAAAACCGGTTGGTAATATGTGAAAAACGGTCGGTAAAACAATTACTGACCGCTTTATGGTCGGTAAACCTCCGTCGGTATAACCCTACTCGGTAATCCATGATCACCGACCACCAAACGGTCGGTAAATTTTACCAACCGAATATATGAAATTACCGACTGATTTATACGGTAGGTAATCACCAACCAGAGTACATGTCGTCGGTATTTGCAAAGAGCAGTCGGTAATTGTCTGTGAAATTTTTTTAAAAAAAAATCAAACCTGCAACTAGTATCAACTAGTGCACAGATTTCAATGTCATTTGCATTAAATGTCGCAGCACGCTTAATATTGGATGAGATCGGAGAAAAACGAATAGCTAAATTGTTCAAGCAAACACCAACATAAATAACTTTTGTATTATTAATATAGAAAAAGGAACTACAATTTTTCAATTGCCAAAAAGTTTAGAATGGGTAGATTGGAAAAATATACAGGATTAACTACTTCAAATATCTAAAACTCTAAAAAAGAACCTAGCAAAAGAAAAAATAGTTAAAACTTACAGTTATCTCAAAAAAAAAAAAAAAAAAGTTGAATTCATCTAAACAAATATTAAACTTATCTTAAAATTCACCAAAAACTTGTTCTTGATTTCTTGAAATCTTCAAATTACAGATTTACTTGATTTCCTCAACAACCCTTGTTCTTGATAGCTTGAAATCTTCAAATTATTGAAGAACCTGTCAAACATAAACTGTCAAACAAAAATAAGTGAAAATGAAGACGAAAATTTAAGATCAAAGCATAGCGAAAATTAATTCAGATTTAGAATTAAAAAGGAAAAAAATTAAAAGAAGAAGAATAATAAAACGGAAAAAAACGAAAAAATCGAAAATTAACGGAAAAAAGGAGATGAAAAAAAATGAAAAATAAAAGAAAAATAAGAAAAATTCGGAAATCAAAACCCAGGAAACAAAAATAAACGGGAAAAAACGAGAGAAAAGCATAAAACAAATTTAACTTGTAAAATATCACGAAAATTTGAATCTTGGATGAGATAAAAAAATTAAAACAAAAAAAGTAAGAAAAATAAAATTTACCTTGCAATTGGATCATGTATCATTCCATGAGTTCTTGAAATTAGATCTTGAAAGTGGTTTTGATAAAGAGATAGAGCTGAGAGAGAAAGAAAATAAGGGAGGATGAGAAAAAGAGAGCCGCAGCGGAGACTAAATGTGAAGGGATAGGGTTTGGGTTAAAATTAGGTTTTTTTTCCTGCTCCGCGAAAATATCGACCGATTTACGGTAGTTAATTATTTAACTGCGGTTAGTATTCGACGACCGTCTTCATTTTAGTCGGTAAATTTTCAAAAAGCGGTCGGTATTTAACTACTGGCAATTATTCAGTCGTTAATTATAATATTACCAACCGATATATAAGCCGTCGGTAATTTCAGTTGCTAAAACACACGATTTCTTGTAGTGATTAAATGCCCGATGCAAATACCCTGAGGACAATAATAGGAGCCGCATATGTGCGTCGGATCAGCAGGCCAAACGACGCAAAAGCTATGATGTCCGTCGGACCCAAGGCACATCCGACGCATATCATTGAAGCTATATGCGTCGGATGGGCCTCCAGTCCGACGCAGATTCCAAAACTTCCCGCATACAGCACCGCGTGCGTCGCATGTGAAGCGCATCCGACGCAGATGACTTGGTCATCTGCGTCGCACTTTCCTTGGACGCGACGCAAATGCTCATACACTACTTTACCCTAAAAACTTTGGTGCTCACATCGTACAACTCTCGTACACATCATCTGCGTCGGACCAGGTGGCATGTGCGATGCAAATAGTGAAAAATCACTATCTGCGTCGGACACTTTGAGGGGTGCGACGCAAATAACGTGCACTTATTACTCCCAACGGCATTAATTTTATCGCCCCCTAAACAAACTCGCAGTCACTCTATCTCTCTCATGCGATTGTCAAACCTCGCATGCACTCACACTCGCCGGCTTCCTGACATTCGCTGGCTCCCTCACCTGCGCCGGCGCTCGCTCACCCTTTCCGGCGCTCCCTCACTCACAACGGCGACCGGCAAATCCCCTATCTCTATCGTACGTGCGCGCTCTCTCTCGTTCGTGCGTTCTCTCTTTTCGTACGTGCGCCGCCCACTTCGCCCACTCCTAGTCGCCGCCCACTTCTCCGGCGAATCTTTGCGGCTGGCGAGCCGCCGCTGCACACCGGTGCACTCTCTCACACACTCTTTCTCTTTCTCTCTCACACACTCTCTCTTAGTCCGACTCGCCGCCGCAGCCGCTACAAACCTACTCGCCGCCGCTGCTGCCGGCAATGTATGTCATTGTTTTTTTTTTTATTAATTTACATTAATCATGTATTCAAGTTCCCTTAATTTTTTTAGGAGTTGCTTTGATTGATTTTAGTTCTGATTTTTGTTAAGGGGTTGAAATTAGAATTCAACTCATGATAAATATGGTGGAATGAATTTTGAGATTGAATTTAGGATGTTCGTAGTTTGTAGTTTGTAGTGCTTATGAATTTTTACCATTGATCTTAACAATTCTACTTTAATCTTACGGTTGTTTCTTAATCTCTAATTTGTTAATGCCTTAATATTAGATAGTTGATGTTAATGAGTTATGACTTTTGATCACTAATTTGTGGGTTGGTTAATGCCCTAATGCAGTTGCCACATTCCATCTTCTATTTGTCGGCTTGCCGGTGCTCCTAGCTCACCTCGTTGTGCTTGTCTTCGCTGCTCCTTGAGAGCAGAGGTATATATTATACCTTTTGCTTTATGTTTATTTGTTTTATTTGTCCCTATAATGTTTAATTATGACCAAACCTATATGGGAGGTTCAGGAAATCTAAGGAATGGTTTGGTTATGTGATTGGGAAAGTATATGTGAATTATTTGGTTATGTGATTGGGAAAGTATATGTTGAATTATGACCAAACCTATACCTTATTGGGGTGGGGAGGGAAATCTAAGGAATGGATTGGTTTGTGCTGTTTAATTGCAATGTGCATCATTGGCCTAGATACCCGTTCGAGGCTTACTCATTAGGAGTAAGTCTTGAATATCCCCGGTTTGGGACTGTCTTTGAGTTTCTTATCTCACTTAGGATGTGAATGAATGTTTGGTTTTCGATTCTAAGAAAGATCTAGCTCATTTCCCTAAGCGTTCTCTGGGTACATATGTTGATAGTTTACCTACTATCTTCATCGTGTACTTGGAGAACTGTAGGGAAGTGCTGTCGGATTTTTCTTAGAATTGAAAAGCAAACATTCATTCACTAGTGAGATGAGAAACTCAAGGATGGATTAGGTTAGAGTGATAAGGACCCAAATGTTCATGACTGCATTTGATAAGACACTTTGAATGATGTGATCGACATATTGTGTTCTTGTTTGGTGTCTCTAGTGTATGAATATGGATCGAACCTGGATGTATGGTAATCGGATATCGGCGACATTTCTACAAGGGGTTGATGAATTTATCAGGATTGCGGTAGAACATCAATCGCAGAATGGGCCAAAGTTAGTCTTGTGTCCTTGTTGTGATTGCAATAACTCTAGGGGGTATCGTGATGTGGATCAAATTAAAGATCATTTGATTCGTCGTGGGTTTAAGAGCAACTATACTAGGTGGACATGGCATTGAGAGTTTTATGATCAGGGTATGAGCTCCACTAGCTTGTGTGATGATTTGAATGTTGATCACATTGATGATGAGGTTGAGGTTGATATCGAAAAAGGAGAGGATAATAATGATAATGATAGGGTAGATGATGAGAATGATAAGGTATAGATGAGATGTTGCACAATTTGGAGGATGAAGGAACCGATCGTCCGAATATGTATGATAATATTTTAAGTGCAGCTGACAAACCTATGTATCCGGGGTGTAAGAATTTCACTAAACTTTCTAGCATCCTTACATTGTTCAATATGAAATCGAAGCATAGTTGGACAGATAAAAGTTTAAGTGAGTTGTTCAAATTTTTACAAGAATTGCTACCTGATGGGAATGAAATTCCCAACTCTACCTAAGAGGCAAAGAAATTGTTGTGTCCATTAGGCATGGAATATGAGAAGATACATGCATGTCAAAATGATTGTGTGCTGTATTGAAATGAGTACAAGGATTTGGTTGAGTGTCCAAGGTGTGGAGAGTCTCGGTACAAGACAAAGGAGGATGATGAAAGGGTAAGAAAGAAAGAAACTCCGGCGAAGGTTCTTTGGTATCTTCCAATCATTCCGAGATTTAGGCGTTTATTTTCGGATGAAAATTATGCTAAATTATTAAGGTGGCATGCGGATGAGAGGAAGAAAGATGGGATGCTTAGACATCCGGCCGATTCTCCGCAATGGAGAAATATCGACCGATTCCAGTTTTGGTAAAGAACCTCGAAATCTTAGGCTTGGACTTTGTACAGATGGGATGAACCCATTTGGCACCCTAGGTACCCAGCATAGCACTTGGCCGGTTCTACTGGCCATTTATAATCTGCCCCCCTGGTTATGTATGAAGCGTAAGTTTATTCTGCTATCGCTTCTTATCTCGGGTCCTAAGCAACACGGAAACGACATAGATGTGTATCTTGACCCACTCATTTAAGATCTGAAATTGTTGTGGGATGAAGGTGTTTTGATGTTCGATGCGCATGCGAAAACTGAATTCACATTACGTGTCATGATATTTTGCACGATTAATGATTTCCCGGCTTATGGGAATTTGTCCGAGTATACAGTTAAAGGAGCAAAGGCATACCCTATTTGTGATGAGGATATGATGGATGAGCGGTTACATCATTGTGGGAAGTATGTATATCTGCATTATCGTACATGGCTTCCTTTAGATCATCCATTTCGTAAGAAGAAAAAGTTGTTCAACGGAAAAGTGGAGATGAGAGAAGCCCCTATACCTTTATGTGGAAAATAGGTTTCTAGGCGGGTAAAGGATATTGAAACAGTGTTTGGCAAGCCCTTTAAAAGTGTCTCAAAAAACTTATACAAGAAAAGGTCTATGTTCTAGGACCTACCATATTGGGAATGTTTAGAAGTCATACATTGTCTTGATCTAATGCACATTGAGAAAAATATTTGTGATGCCATTGTCGGCACATTGTTGAATATGCCCGAGAAGACAAAGGATGGAGTTAAAGCTAGGAAAGACATGACTGAAATGGGCAGACCAGAACTAGCACCTCAGGAGCGAGGACAACGCTATTATCTTCCACCAGCTTGCTACACTTTGTCTAAGAAGGAGAAAACGAGTTTTTGTGAGTCTCTGCATAGGTTAAAGGTCCCTGCTGGATACTCGTCATATTTTCGAAACCTTGTCCCACTAAAGGACTTGAAACTCGTTGGTTTGAAATCTCATGATTGTCATATCTTAATGCAGCATTTATTACATGTTGCGATACGAGGAATTTTGCCTTCCCAAGTAAGATACACAATAACAAAGCTGTGTTTCTTCTTCAGAACTATCTTTAGCAAGATGATTGATCCTAACACTCTAGATAACTTGCAAGCTGATGTAATAGAGACGATGTGTCGATTTGAAATGTACTTCCCACCATCGTTCTTTGACATCATGCCTCATTTGATAATTCATCTTCTCCGAGAAATTAAACTTTGTGGGCCCGTTTGTATGGGCATATGTGGCCTTTCGAAAGACATATGGGTACTTTGAAGGGCAAAGTGATGAATCCAGCCAGACCAGAAGCAAGTATTGTCCAAAGAACAGTTGCAGATGAAGTATTTGAATATGTAAGTCAGTATTTAGCACGTGCACAAGCAATTGGATTGCCAAAATCTAGACATGAAGGAAGACTTGATGGTTGTGGTACCATTGGAATTGATGATGTACATGATGAAGAAGAATACTTGGAATTGATGATGTACACGATGAAGAAGAATACGATGCACAATTTAATGAAGTTATTACTTCGTCGGTAGTCATTCCAAGTACATTAGGGGAAGATTTGGACCCAAATTACATTCGTCAAGACCATAATGAGGGATTTTACGTTGTCAAAGAAAAAACTGATTAATAGGTAATTTATGTAATATTATTGCAACTACTATTGTTTATAATCTTCAATTTTATATACTTTATGTATTGTTAAAATAATTTTGTAGTACTTCATTTATGAATCTTACATGTCTTTGGTTGGTATTTGTATTTGGTTTCAGGTGTAGTGATGGAAGATGAGATAATGCATGATGCATCAGATGATCGGCAACCACGTTCTGAGGCCGGGATTACTGATGGAGGTAGTAGGAAGAAAAGAGTGAGTAAGGCTAGAGGTCCTACAAAAGGGATTCGTTCTATATCCGGGGGTTCAAAGAGTACTTCAGTGGGATGAGTTGATGCGTTCGATTGGGGAGCATGTTAGTGCGTACAAGACACATTGCGGTGAAATAAAAGTGTCTATCTTGTACGATAGTCGGGATGATGTTCCACTAGGCCTTAAAAATAGTTTATGGGAAGATGCTAAATTAAGTAACCCATGTATTTTAAAAGTCATTTTTTTTAATTTAATTGAGATCTTATTTATTAGTTATTAATCGTGTATTAATTTGTATATTGAAGAGAGAGTTTGGAATTCAAGAGGATGAGAGGAAGAAACGAGATGTGTTGACTACTTGTGATAAGCGGTGGAGGGATTTCAAGTCAAAATTTGTGAGTCGATGGATCACAAAAACGAGGAAGGGGCCTAACAATGATAAGCAACCGTATGTGCTCTATCCTTTCATCACGGAAGAGATTTGGAAGCAATTTGTGACAAAGTGTAGCTCTGATGAGTTTAAGGTATATAATATGTACGTTACAATCACATAATATGTTATAATCAATTTTTTATGTTGTGAATATTGACAATTTACTTGTTTTTATAATAGGCTAAAAGTGAAAAAGCAAGAAAGTCTCAGGCTGCCAACATTCATCCTCATTTTCTGGGTCAAAAGTCATATGCGGAGATGATTCCTTTTTGGAAAAAAAGGGTATATCCCTTCATCATCTACAACACCATCTGTTGACTCATCCACATCTTCAGTTTCTTCCTCCTTGCCGGATCGAACTTTGCCATGGCTTCTCGCGAGATCAAAAAAAGATAAGGAAGGAAATCTTTTCTTCCCTAATGAAGAAATACAAAAGATAAAAGAGTCCATTGTAAGCATTTTTTAAATTTTATGATATTTTATTGTCTAATTACTCGTATTCTACTAATCATATGATTTTTTTAATTGGACGCAGGATGATTGGAAAAGGAAATAAAAGGAAGAAGAGTTTGTTCCAGGTCGGATGGATGATGCTCTATCACGTGCTTTACCGAGGAAAGACCGTCTTGGGCGTGTGTTAACAGCTGTGCATAGCATTGGGATTACATCTGTTTAGGGAGATCCTGATCGGAGTAGTACTGCTCGAAAGGGTAGGGGCATGGATGATGAGGAGATGCAGGAGTTCGAGGCTAGAATGAGCCAAAGAAGTTAGAGAACAGACGATCCAAGAGATGAACTCGAAGATAGATGCAATAGTTCAAGAAAGGTTGATGGCTTTTGTGGCGCAATTAGGTCTTCAAGTACCAAATGAAACAAGGGAAGATGCGCCGGTCCGAAGTCCTCACACTCCAGTTGATCCTAGTAGTTATCACTCGAGGGGCAATGATCCATTTGTGAACTTGCAGGTATTAGTTTATTTTATATCTTCTAAGATTATGATATTATGCTTCTAAAACACTTAATTAATGACATTGTGTTCTCATTGGATAATGTTAAGAGTCAAGTTCCATGTCGTTTGGCATTAGCGGATGTCTCGAGGCCGATCATTGTAGCTGAGGGTACCGTTCATCCACAACTGGGGTCACCATCACATCCTACGGTCGTGAAAGTGAGTGTTGATAATTTTTTTCCGAACTACGCAGATGCTCCAGTTCCACTACCTACTCCATACATCGTGAAACTCAGTTAAGCTGAGGGTTCATTCATGGAATGGCCGAAAGAGTTGATATTTATAGTCTCAGATAATCAGGTAACTTATGTTTAATATCTTGATTTATATACTACGTAAGCTTGATTGATATATGACATAATATATATACATATATAGTATGAATTAAAAAGAAGTCGAATTGAATTAGGAACATTTGCCTGAGGGAGAAGCGATGAAGAAGAAGAAAAAAAAATTAGTTGGTAGTGATCTTTGCACCGATGAGTCTGCACATAGGTACATAGATCCTTTTATTGACTTATCACTGGAGGATATGGATGATATTGTCAAGGATATGCACCGATTATTTTGCAACCGGTCGAGAGATGAGCCTTTTAGTATGCAAGTTATGAAGGGTACCGTCTTCAACTATGAACTATGATAGTGATCAGATGATCATTCTCTCGCGACAATATGTTTTTCAATTTCTCACGGGAGCATGGCTTAATGTATCCATTTTGCAAATATTTATGATCTGAGAATTCTCAAACTCTAAACTAATTAATTAACATTGATATTTATTTTTATTCTTTCTTCTAAGTATAAGTATTTGGAGTGTAGGTATTTGGAAGAGGAGTCTGAACCAGATGGTACTATTGGTTTCATGTTATGTATGATACGCAATGAACTAGATGCCGTCATCAACTACATGGCAAGTACAATGAAAGCGAATCAAAATTTGCGTTTCATCCTATGTCCGTATATTAAAAGTATGTTAGTTAAACTAATCTTTTCTTTGTTTTATTTATATGAACTTGTGGTTATATGAGCATCACATTTTGTTTCATGCCTTAGGGAACATTGGATTCTTCTTGTCATTTGTCTATCTAAGAAAGCGGTATATATATTTGATTCGCTACAGAGAGAAAGAAAATTAGCTATCAAGATGTCGCTGAAAACGTAAGTTCATAGTTGTTATACATGTTAATTAATTTACATGCATTTTATGATATTTTAAATAATTTACAAATGTTTATAGTAATTAATTGTTACAAAATTTCTATACTTTGTGCATATACAAGTTTCACGCGCCTTGAAGGATCCAATAAAGGAACTAAATTGTCTTGGATAACGATCCCGTTAAAACTCTTATGTTTTGTATTTCATACACATCTTATAATTCTATTTAGGATTTTATTTCCGATTCTAATATATATCTTAAATTTGGTGTAGTGTGTTCAACAATCGCGAGGAGCAGAATGCGGCTATTTCGTGATGAAAAACATGCATGAAATCGTCTGCATGCACTATGATTCAGATAATTTACAAGAGGTATATGTATGTCGTAAATTCGTTATTTATACTTATAGAATTTTCAAGTATATTAACTAATTTAATATATTTCTAGGATTTTCCACCAAGTCCTCAGCCATACTCTGCAACTGAAATCGTCGAACTTAGAGAACTTTTTGCAAAATACTTTGTAGAGGTCGTCAAAGCTGCAAACTAACTAGTAAGTATATGTATTTATAGGTTGAACAATATTTTGTTGATTGAACCTTGTTGGTTGCCTGATTGCAATATTGGTTGCTTTGAGATGTACTGGAACAGGTTTTGGTTATATATGCAAAATTCTCCCAACGATTTATTGGGTTGTCCAAATTACAAAGGAGACTCTGCCGAATTTTCTGCTCAGAATTATTAATATAATGTTCGTTTAGTTTTGAAGTTTAAGGTTTTGTATATGAAAAAAAAAACAAAAAAGAGAAAAAAAAAACCCCCAAAAATCATCATTCGCGTTGTACCTTGCTCTATATGCGACGCAAATGACCTACTATCTGCGTCGCATATTGAGTATCATGCGACGCAGATGGTAGTTGGGCTGCTGGCGCTGTGGCTGCAGGGCTCTACCATTTGCGTCGCATGCTGCTCAATGTGCGAAGCAGATATTAGGTCATTTGCGTCACATATAGAGCAAGGTGCGACGCAAATGGTGGAGCCCTGCATCCACAGCAGCTAGCAGCCCAAGAGTTATTTGCGTCGCGTGGTAGCCTGGGTCCGACGCAAATAGTGAGAAATCTGCGTCGCATGCTTGTCCGACGCAGATTATGTATCCTGATTTGCGTCGAGAGCTGTGCCGTTGGACCCATGTCCGACGCAAATGGGCGTCTCGCATCCGACGCAAATCGTCAATTCTGTACTAGTGAACATGGATTTTATTTTATATAGAATTGAGGGATTTGTTGGATTAATGAATCGTCTAGAAGGAAATAAGAGTGCAAGCAGAGGAGAAAAAGAGGAAAAAGGTGGGTCAATGTCGGAAAGTGACGCTCAACGCCGGAAAAGAAGTCTGAGGTTTCATTTGGCAATAAAAATGAAGTTAAAGGTTGTAAGTCACAAGAAAAAATTTATAAGGTTGTTTTTCGCAAAATGAACATTTTATAAGGATTTTCTGACAAATTTTCCTTACTTTAATAAAAAAAAATCATATACTGGTTTTCTCCACATAATGCTCTTGCTAATTAGGTTGGTGTTGCCATTATTATTCCATGGAACACATAACCTGTTTTGAAGAAATGTGCATTTTAAATGTTAGAAACTAGAAAAGACTAGACAAAAGAAAACCACTTTTAATTTTCAAATGTAGAATATTGGAGCATTAATAATTAATGATTAGATCTACATAGCCAACATACATAAGAAGAATGGGAAACAGGGTTAAGAAGGAAAGCCTAATATAGGGCATATTAGCTTAGCAAAATCTTGTATACTTCAATTTTATGTATGTACATATGTACTTCAATATAGGGCATATTTATTAATTATTATTACAAGCTTTCGAATTCAAACAAATTTATACCTTTTTTTTCCTTTTCCCCACGGACCGGCTGTGGATCTAAGTAGCTTGTATTTTGTACCAAGGACCCTTGGATTCAATTGGGGGTGTGCATCGGTCTAGGACCGGACCAGACCGGAATCTTTGATTTTCTTGGACCGGACCGGATGTTGGACCGCAATCTATTTTTTTATTTATATATATATAAATTAGATACATTAAAAATTAATAATTAAATTAACAATAATCCTAAAGTAATAATTAGTAGGTTTTTAACTTTCTACCTTTTTATACTTTTTTTTAACATATAAACTCTTTTTTACTAAAATAATAGAAATTTCGGTCCAACCGGCCGAAATTTTTCGGGTTTGGACCGGACCGGAAACCCGGAATCGGGTTTTTTTGTGGATCGAGGACGAGAATCTTCGGTCCGGTCCAAATTCCTGTCCGGTCCAGATTTCGGTTTGACCCTGGTTTTTTCACAGCCCTGGGTTCAATGTTATGGCTTTCTATCTCCCACATTGGAGACCAATAAGGTTCAAATCTTGGTGGAAGCAAGATTTCAATATTTTTTTTTCAGGGGGGGTTTGGGGCTTGTTGAGACTCTGGGTGAGTGACCCTGTGCGAGGGCAGCCTAGAAGAAATTTTTCTTACCACGAGTTCCCCAAAGAGGGTCTAAAAAAAAAGCTTGTATTTTGTACACATGCATTTACTAAAAGATAAAATAAAAAAATAGAACTTGTATTTATACAAGATTGAGATAGATGTAGCAGTATCTAGGTACATCGAATACACTTTCGGCGGACTGTCCCTGAGAATTGGGATCATACGAAGATTCAAGCATCTGTATGAATCATTAAATCTACTGTTTATTTAAATCTTCAACTTCAATATGAACAAATTAAAGATAAACAATTAGATTTAATCTTGCCACCTTCTAAGCTCCTCATAAACTTATTTATTTTTTTATTGTACATTTGGGTCCTTGCGGACACACTCATAAACGTTAATGTATCTAATTTTATTTGGGTAAAATTATTAAAAATTGATTGGTGTATTAGCTAGACTTGTGCTTGATTTCATTTCATAAGTTTGGCTTTTACATGTAAAAGATGAGATAAGATTTATCGGGCAATGTGATTGTGGTGGTCTCCGGAGCTTGCAGTCTTGCGGAAGGTAAGGCTCTCTGTGCTCGGCCTTCAAGATTGCCACATCCCATAGCTTCGCACAACATTGTGATGGGGATCATTGTCAAACCTCTCACACAACTTTATACGAGCTCGATCATCCTGTCCGATCTGCAATCCGATATTGAAGATGCCTTTAACTCTTTACGGGGGATTTCAACTTTTAAGTTTGTTAAGGGGTCTCATGTGCGACGAGATGATATGAAAATTGTGTTGTCTATCTCCTCGTTAGTTAGATATATTTTGTGGCATGGAACAATAATGGTATTGTTATTATGCTTGAAAGTTTCACCTTTATGTAATCATAGGCTTAATGTCTATTTCTTAATTAGAGAAATACTGATGTTTACACAAGACTTATTTAAAAGGATATGTGTCTTCATTGGTGGTGGTACTAAAAGCTGGGAAAATCCTTTTGCAAAGGTCCAAAAATAAGGTCCTTGATGAACTTCCCTGTTATCGTCAGTAGAATTTTTTTGTTGTAGAAGAGGGGCAAAGCCCCTAAACTTGCCGTCAATGAACTCCATCCATTCAACAAAAAACTATCCCCGTTTTATTTTGTTCATTCCAATCAAAAAGAGCTCGTGACAATAAGAATATCTTTCATGAGATTGTGAATTTAAATTTTTTTGCAATAGTATCAACATCTAATTTAATAGGAAAACTAAACCTAAAACTCACTAAGAGTCAAATGTGTTTTTTTTTAAGATAGAGATAGTAATTTGAGAGAACAACCTCATAAAACACTATTTTATCAAAAATCACCTTATAAAAATTGATGCGGAAAAATTAGTGGCAAAAGGTACCACTCATTAAATTTCGACTAGTTGAGCAAATATATAAACATTGACCTGTATACATTCACTTTGACTACCATAGTCCTTCACATTTTTCATTTCTTTTCAATTTTCACCAAATTCAACATTTTCCACGGCGGTGCATGGTAGTTGTAGTATCTATCACAACCATGCTGGAGCAATACAGCCTATAAAGGTTGCCAATTTCGCCACCCAAGAGATCATATCGAGATAAGAACTATGTGATTTCAACCATTTTTTGAAATTGCAATCGATAAATGAAAAATGAAGGAGAATGGGAGTGAAAAGAAAGTGAAGAAAAAAAAATCCACAATGGTAAATTTAGTTACCTGACCGGAATTGGTACTTTTTGCTAACACAAATACACAATGTCGCATATTGTAAGGTTGTTACTCTTTGCTCGTAAGTCGTAATTATTGATAGAAGGAGGACAAAGGAAGGGAAAAAAATACTAGCAATTAGGTTTCTTCTGCCAAAAAAAAAGCGCAATTAGGTATGAGTTAGTCTTGCGTGGACCTGGTCCACAATAATATTATTGTGGACCAAATCCACTTATTTAACATAGTGATCCTTTTTTTCCATATAGTAACATTTTCAAAATCTTAAGTTATATTATACAGTTAATATCTACCATAGTGACTGTTTTTTATAATATAGTCACTCTTTCTCACATTAGTTTATGATGATGAAATTTTCACTTTGTGACATAGTAACCTTTTATCCACATAGTCAAACTTCATAATCTACATCTACTCATCTTTTATATCTATTTTTCTTATATAGTGACATTTTTTCATAAATCACATGAATTAGCAATAGGTCCACACTAATTTAGTGTGGACCAAGTCCATATAAGTTTTTTACATTAGGTATGGTCCAATATGAATTATTGTAATTCTTGCCTTTAAATTCGAGTCATCAAGTCATCAACGACTAACTACCTAGACGTACAATTCTTGGAGCAGCCTACTAAAATTTTATACTTCCTTCGTTCTAAATTAAATGAAACACTTACCATTTTAGGTCATTCTAAAATAAATGAAACGTTACCTTATTTGGTATTCATTGCTCTCTATCTCTCTCCTCATCACATGGGGCCCTCTTTTTCTTTCTTGATATCTCTCTCCTCTCCTAAATCTCCGTGCCAAGGTCCTACGTTTCATTTAAAACAGAACGAAGGAAGTACTCTAGTCATCCGCCCTAATTCTCTTCAGGGCAATGAGCCAATGAATTCATATGTATTCTTCAACTCTCAGTCTCTAATTGAGCTTCAAAAAGTTATCAAACTCTAATATTCCTCTAATAAACCTATTGTGAGAAATTTACAACTTTTAAAATTAGGGAAAAAAAAAAATTCATGCGTAAAAATCAGATTTATTAAGTAAATATGAGTTTTAATTAGTACAATTTTTTTCCATAAGTGATAAGCAACTTTAAACAACAAAATAAAAATGTGATATTAGACCCTTATTAGCAATTAATTCAGCCTTTTGGTTCAGCAAACTATAGTTGAAAAGTTAGGTCTAATGGACAATACTTCATCCGTTTCAAAAATATAAGACATGCATGTAAGATATATTTGAGGTCGGTATTTGACCGTTAATTAGTCTCAATTCATGTTAATAAAAAAAATACGAAAATGATATTATTAAGTATTTTTCAAGACAAATAATCTAATGAAAAAAAATTATTTGTCATATTATATAAGATATTTTATAGTCAATGCAAACTTTTATAAAGCGTCCATGCCTTATATTTTGAAATGGATCGAAGGTCGGAGTAGTAACTAGGCAGTTATAAATGGCGAAAACGATAATGACTTTTAGTGTAATTTTGTAAGATCTCATGGCAATGTCTATATGGTCATGATTTCATACCCAAACGTGTGTTTTTCTTCTTAAAATTTCACTACCATCTACTATGATTTTGGAACGTTTAGGGATCAAGTTTTATCATAATGGTCATTGATACGGGATCTTTTACACAAAATTATACTCCCTCCGTTTGAATATGTAGTATATGTTTCCTTCCGGATGTTATTAGGGTGTGTTTAACAGGAGTCTTGGACTGAAGTCTGAAGCAAAGACTTTGGTAAGTTTGCTGCAAGACTTGCAATAATAACGGGAGTATATTGTTGACATAGTCTTTGATGGAGTTTTGTTTTCCATAACACTCACAAAGACTCACTTTGTCTCACTGGCAACATTGCCACTATCCTAGCCAAAGCAAATTTGCAACCTCTACAGTTTGTTGGCAAATGATGTTGTGACATTTGTCCCTTTTTCAAAAAAGAAAGATTCTAAAATTTCTCTAAATAACGAAGGGCTCGTTCGGTATCAGTGTGGTTTACAGTTTTTTGTATTTAAAAGTCATGTGATATATGTCCTATAATGGAAAAAAAAATAGTCAAACTTATTAAAAACATCATGATTCTGAAAACTGACAACTAAAAAGTGAAAACTATTTTATTCGGTTTCCTGTTTTTTGTTTTCAAAAAACTAAAAATTGAAAACATAAAACGATAACGAACATGCCCAAAATTAGTGTCCCATCATTATTATAACATTAATGTCATCATTTTACGGGCCCATAATTTTTATAAATTATAATATTAAAATGTTAATAAATATTCGAATTATAAAATAATTGGTAAACATACGAAATATAAACTGATCTCATGATATAATTTATACTTAATGTTAAAGCAAAAAAAATAAAATGATCAAATATAGAATAATGTTAAAATTTTGTTAGTGAGTCTGGAGAAAGTTTGTGAGATAAATTATAAAACTGGAATAGGTTTTGAGTGAATCTGAAGAATAAAAAATAGGTAAAAATTAGTGGAAGATTATTGTGGCACAGTTTGAAGTTTGGATTGAATTTGAGTGATAAACGCACCCTTACATGGATCTTCTATTTATCATAGAAACTTAGAAAGTAAGTTTATCCTCTTACTTGCGTCCCATCGCATGGATTACTTTTACATTCACGGCAGTTTTTTTTATTTTTAACTTACGTGCCAATTTTTTTTTTTTTGGAACTTCTATCTACAAATAGTTAAAAACTAAAAAATCATTACCATTTTTACAAAGTAACATCAGATTTCATATGGGCCATAAGGAAGTTTTCTCACGTGAAATCTAACATCCAAAATCAAGTAACAATAGCAAATGGGCTGATTGCAAAAGACAACAAACACATGCTTACGGGCCATTTTAAAGGAACACCATGACCCATATTGATGATAATTGCTAAAAGTCTTATCATGAGAAAACACACAATTTCATATGAATGCAATTATGAATGTTGCCCACCAAATAAGACACTCATGCTTTCCAAAAGAGTGTTTTAAGAAGAAAACAGTGCAACAAAAAAGTTGAAAATATTCTACTAAGTAGTCCAAAACAAGATGTCATTCTCAGTAAACACTCTTCATACACAAAAGATTTGGTGGGACTAATTAGTCCTAGCCATACCACAAATTGTCAAGGATATTTCTTTGTCTATCTAACCACTCGTTTGTATCATATATTGAAATGCAATTAAAAAGGGGACAAATAGGTGCATGTCAAGATTTAATGTCAAAAAGATGAATAGGTGAAGGAGATTATTGGCTAACAATTAAGCTACTAGGAACAGCATGAGGAAAAAGTTATATATTTGATGCTCACTTTGCACCTAAACTATAACTAGGTAGGCATTAGGTATTACAATCCCAAAGGTTGGTTGTATAGCTATCCTTTGATAAGTTGTATTTAAAGTTCGTCCCCTTTCCTTTGCGGTCAAATGAGTTCAAAACTTTTATTTATATCGAAAGAAAGAAACTTAGTTGGTTGTTTCTGCTAAAACTGTAATGTGGATATGAATAGTAAGTCGGACTTTACTAAATGGGTATGAGTTTATGGAATGTTGTATCAAATCTCCGAATGGGCTGTGAACTGCAAAACAAGAAGACTAACCTGGGGGTTTCGGGAGAACCCTCTCCTATGCTTAAGTTAGTCGGCTAATCAATAAAAAGCAAGAGAGTGGAGAGACGAGAGAGTAGCCAAATGTATGTGTTTTTTCAGTTAGTTGAAGTTATCTTTCACTTGGCATCAAAATGAATCTATTTATATTGGAGAATAGGTTTAAGGGGCCTTAGTTCCGAGACTTCCGACCCATTGCACACCTTTACTTCCATTTGTATTATATTGGGCTTCATATGCATATGGGCCAATATTTGGACCCCAACACTCAATAACAAACATGTAGTACTTGAAATCCTCATAAATCTATACTTCATCCGTTTCACAATACATGCACTATTTGTTTTTTCACGCACTTCAATACTCTTCTTTGGACATGGACATTAATATCTTTAATTATGTATTTCCTCTGTTTTTTTTTTACTCGCAACACTTTTTTTTTATATCAACTCCAATGCAATTTTTGGGTATGAAAGAGGTAGAGAGGAAAAAAGAGAGAGGGCCCATTTGATTGGAGAGAGATAGAGAGAAAGGAAAAACAAAAATAGAAAGTGTTGCAAGTAATTAATTATACCCTTTTAGGAAAGTGTTGCGGGTAAAAAAAAAACAGATGAAGTATAAGTAAAAATTTTAAAAAGTTGAAATTTGGAATCCACGCATTGACACGAATTTAACAAGATCCCACTTGACTATGTTTTTTCTTATGTGATGGTGAGAGAAAAATTGTCAAAATTGATTGATGAATAGTGCCTAAATGAGAAATGGTACATGTATTGTGAAACGGATGTAGTTTATAACAATCATATTTCCTTGCTATCAACAAAACAGTCGTATTTCCTTGATGATGAGTCAATTGAGTCAAATTCTTCACCCAGATGTCTTTATAGAAAAGAAAAACTAGAACTTTCCGTATAAATCGCAAGAGGGGAAAAAAACAAAGTGAATAAAAGAGGGATGAATATTGGCTATGTCAGATCAATAATGAACAGGGAAGAGAAGGGAGAGTATCAGAGGAGAATAAGGAATTGCAGACCTTGGTTATTAAGTCATGAAATAAAAAGGAAAAATTAGAGTCAATGATCGATTTATTGACTTTTTGGCTCCTAAAGTTTTTAAAAAAGAAATATTTGGTCGTGTTTGACAATAAGCGGATAGTTATTATTTGTTAGCTGATTATATTAGTTGATTTGACTAGTTAATTGTATATTTGTATTAACTATTTGTATAAATGTGTTTGACAAGTAAGTAATAGTTGATTGCTACATAATTGTGTAAAATGACTAATAAAAACATGTGAATAATCCATTGTTGTACAATTTATTGTTTATTAATGTAATTTTAAAAACTTTAGGACATAAATGTAATTTGGTTCACTCATCCCCAAACCTCTGATGTAAAAAAGCTCTTCCCCCATCCTTTCCATAAAGAGTTTTTTGAGGCCACTCAACTAATTGAAACCTCTCTTTACAAAACTCTCAAATTAGAGGATTGACTAGTTAAATCCTCTAATATGAGTTCAAACCTTTAATTACCCCAATCTCTATTAATAAAACAATTTTTTAAAGTCTTCAACTTTTCTTTTAGCTTTTGTCAGGGTAGGCACTTTACTTTCTTAAAAAATAAATTTACAAAAGTCATTAACTTACAAATACGTTGTCTTAAAAGCCAAAAAGGTACGAATTTACAAAAAATAATTCAGATGTATATTATTTATTGACTTTTGGAAACGTATGCTTTTACAAATTACTCCTTTTATCCCATAAAGATTTGAACACTTAATTTAAGGTGATAAGTTGTAACATGGTTAACAAATGTTATTTATTAAAAAATAAAAGTGATAGAAGTTATTATAGTGTTTTTTAATTGGCGGATCGATAAAGTTGAGTACCTTTTTATTGATAGAGATAATGTAGGGGCCAAAAATTGATTTTAGAAAATTAATATTATAACAATGAAATTATGCCAAAATTGAAAGTATTCAAACTAATATGGGACAGATAAAAAGGAAAAAATTAAGACTATTTAGGAAAAAAGGGAGTACTTTCTTTCGTGATATATATTATCTCCGAATCTAAATACATGCAAAATTTGCATCGTAACCAGTATTAGTTATTTTTGGTCCACACAATCGATTGTTACACTAATCAACCATTATCTAATATAATGACAATTTTTTTCTTCATATAGTTACATTTTCTTACATTAGTTTATTATAATGAAAGTTATACTTTATAAAATAGTTATTTTTTTCTCACATAGCCACCATTTAGGGTCTGTTCTGTTCAACTTATTTTGTCTTATCTTATATTATCTTATCTTATCTTATCTTATCTGATCTGATCTTATCTTATCTTATCTTATAAGATAGTTTATTGTGTGTGTCTAACATCTTATTTATCTTATCTGATCTTATCTTTTCTTATCTTATCTTATCTTATCTTATCTGATCTTATCTGATCTTATAAAATCTTATATAAGTTAAAATAAGTTGAACAGAACGGACCCTTAGTCATTTACAATCTATATCTACTCCTCTGTTATATCTATTATTTTTTTAACATAGTGACCTTTTTTTTTCATGAATCACATGTATGATCATTAGGTCCACACTAAATTTAGTGTGGACCAGGTCCTTATAAGTTTTTAAAAAAAAGGTTTTTCTTGTACATTTGTGAGAAAATTATGGGATAGGATTGGTAGATGAATAGTGGTTTACTGGTTACTATGTTATATTGAATATTTTGGTCCACGCTAATATTAGTGTGGTACAAGTCCACGCAAGACTAGCTCAATAAAAAATATACTCAATAGTGGTTTTATTTGATTCTTTTCAATGCATATTTTCACAATATCAACTTTTTATAATTTATATTTCAAAAAAAATATTAAGAAATAAACTGATGCATTAGATAGCATGTAGGTAGAAATGTTTCGTGTATTTAGAAATGTAGGAAGTAGTAATGTAGTATTTTAGACCAATTAGCTGGATTGGTAAATAAAAATGTAATGGAAGTAAGATAGACAATTTTTTTGTTCAGGAAGACCCATAAACCACAGTGCGTGTTTCGCATGTATTGATCTGGACGTTCAATTTTGACTAAAACCCCATTAATATGAAGTCTTTTTTTTTTCGGATAGTAACCCTCGTGAAGGCCCGCCTTTCAACTCTTAAGAAAAGGAGGGAAGATTACTCTTAAAAGGGATGCAATTGACGTGAATCAAAAATTATCAGTTACTATTATCTTTTTATTACTGTATTAGTGTATCTTTGTAACTTCTACTACATTTGGAACATGAAGTGGATTATATTCTAGTATAAGAGAACGAAGGGTGCATCAAATTTGCCAGCAACTATGCATATACCTAAGATACCTAGAAAAAATAATTATTAAGTATTGTGTGAGTAGTACTCTTTTCAACTCTAAATGTATTCTAGTTAGTACGAATCTGATAAGATCTCATCTGATAAAGTTTTCCTATATGTTACCAAGCAAGCTTAGCACAACTAGTATTGCTCTCACACATAGTCGGGAAGGTTCGATCCTAGATTCGATCTCATGCAAGAACAGTTGGAGCTCGTGGAGGTTTTGGAGGGTGGGGTGGGGTGGGGTGGGGTGGAGTGGGATGGGAGGGGAAGAGTTGAGGGGGGGGTGTTGGGCTTTTTAGTGAGTTGGGGTGAACCCAAAATAGTTATCAAGTCCAAGCTCGTGTCTAACGGCTAAAACAATTAATTGCGTATATTAATGAGGTTTTAGTCAAAATTAGTGAACTTTGACCCTCGAAAAAAGAATCTATAGTTGCTAAGGGAACTAACTCTAACTGAATTTTAACCAATATCTTTGTGCTAATTTATAAGAAAAAAAAAATATTATATTTAATATACACTATAAATAGATCTTGTTTGATATTTGGTAAACAAAAATATGAATATCGGATGTGGTCCAATCTAATGATAATCCTAGCTAATTGCAGTGAGAGGGGGGAGTAATGGTCGTAAATCATGTAATAATTGTTTAACAGAGACTAGAGCCCTCCTAATCAACGCTAATTTGGTATCTTAAGGAAATAACTTTGTCTACTCAGTAGGTAATCCACCCACTAGAGATAAATATTAATAATAGTGGAGTACAACTTAGTAGAATTGATTATATTTTAAGTTTATATTTCTAGTTGGTAATCTACCCAGTGGGTAGATGTATCAATCTCCGTATCTTAACCCTTCCCTCTTAAGGTCTTAATTGACATTTAGTTATTTTTCAAAGCTTAAACAAAACTAGGCTACACTAGCTAAGATAATAAAACTACAAATACAAGTATACAACACACATGTTCTTCTTTTGTCGCCAAAAAAAAAAAGAACACACATGTTCTTCATATAACAACCACCACAATTAATAATGCCAAATAAGTTAACCTCTAAATAAATAGTTTCACTTTCACCTATTTCTTCAATAAAAGCGTCAACAAGGAAAGGCCCAAAATGACCCAATCCTCAATCAGTCTAACAAATGTGTACCAATATTTCAGAAATTAAGAGGCACTAGTAACCAACTAACCATCATAAACTAAAACCACATCTCCAAAAAGAAAATTTGGACCACAATATCAATAAAGAGGTAATCATCATAAATCAAGATCACAAAATCCAAAGAAGTTGGACCAACATATCAATTAAACCAACCATACAATATAAGCATAATATCCAAGATTTTTGGAGAAAGATCATTTTATTTACAATATCATCAACAATTCAACACAAAGATAGTTCAAATTTACAATTTTTTTTTTCTTCTAATGATCATAATCTTCCAACTAAAGAAAAGCGAATGACATAAAGATCCAACCTAGAGTTAATCTTGAATTAACGAAAACTAGAAACAAATTAAGTCGATCATACTACTAAATGATAATATGGTCCAAATTTATGTTGTTAGAATCTTATCTTCAGTACACCATGAGACCTAATCCATGCTTACCACGAACACAACCTGGTCTAGTAAAAACAAGTGCAGATTTCTTTGATTTCGCCATTTTTCCAAATGAATATTTCCCAGATTTCCTTATCCTCTGCCTCATCAACCTATCCCATGGCACCATCTCATCATATATACCATACCCATCATCATCACCCTCATCATCATCATCAACACCATCATCATTAGCATTAGCATTAGCATTAGCATTAGCATTAGCATGTTGATGATACCCACCATCGTAACTGTCATGCCCATGTACATGTAAACTCGACCCATCAAAATACCCATAAACCTCATCAATTTTATGATGATCATCACCATTACTGCTCAAATCACCATCAAAACACTCGTGATTTTTCCCCAAATCAAGAACTCTAGCACATTTCACATTCACATCATGATCAAGATCATCATCATCATGCGATTTGACATCATTTGTGGGCACTTCCTTTACATCATCATCTTCATCTGATGAAGAGGAGAGAGAATCAATTGAATCAACGAGATCGATGCTTTGAACTTCGTAAATGCTTTCTTCATCAATTTCGAAATCAAATCGATTGACGAATTCCCAGTTGCATAAATCTTCTTGGGTTGAAATTGATACCATTGATTGTTTCGCCATTGAAGAATTTGAAGTATTTTCTTGTATTTCTTTGATTTTCTCTCTGTATTTTGTTTGTTTTGTTTTGTTTCAGTGGAAATTTCTCTCTCCAATTTTGGGGGATTTATCTCAGAAATGTTGAGTGTTGCTTGTGAAATGTAGTTTTTGAATTTTATAAAAAGGGAAAAACCGAATAACACGGTGTTAATTTTTACGTGTTCGCTTAATTCTCATTGGTCCACGTCTTTAAGATGTGGTCATTGCCCTTTTCTTTTTTTTCTTTTTGTGTTTTTGACTATGAACCAATAGAATATGCTACTGGTTAAACTTGATGAAGTAAAGAATACTCGCACCTCAAATTGAAAAAAAGAAAGGGGAAAAAAAGGAGTATAGAATATTTTTTTTTCCATTTCACATTTCTTTCTCTTTGTAGATTGACAAATGCAAAGAAATAGTATGCATTTTATAACGTGTTCCACTTGTATTTTACCATATATCTATTCTGTGGACGTCTCTTACCAATTACCATGATATATTGTTCTAGTAGCCAAGCTTACAATTACAAGACTCATTTCAAGACTCCCTCTAAAGACTCATCCCAAGACCGCGATATTCATACCCTAAGTTTGAACCGCACTACCTAATTTGTGCTTGGGAGTAGGAATTCCTTTATATCCCCTACTCTCAATCGTTGACATGTGTAACTGGGCTAGCAAATCTGCGAGAAGTGTCGGTCCAGTAGGGTCCTTATTAGAGCAACTTAATGATGAAAAAAAATGGTTCATAAGCTTGAACCATTTTTTTTCTCTTAATGGTGAATTGGAGAATGGTTGATGCGTGAATCGAGGCTCAACCATTCGTATTTCTGAATGATTCCTGAGAATGGAGCACTGATATACGCTGGCAAAGGAAGGGGAAGAAAAGCCCAAAAAAAAAATTGCCACATGTCGTCGTCGGATTCGTTGGAGTAGCTCACAAAGCAGCAAAATCTGTTGTTCTACTGACGCGCTCTGACAGCGCCTGCGATCCTGTCAAATGTCGCCAAGTGTTGTGATGCTATTGGTCCTCTTATTATTAACGTTACAATTTTTGTAACGTTAATATTTCAAAATATACAATTAAAAAAAAATACATAAATTCATAATTTTTCATTCTCTATAAATAGACACCCATTTTGCTATACTTTATTCACAATTTCAGTTTTCTCTTCTCCTTCTATTATCATTTCTTTTACTTATCACATAATTTTGCTTTAGCTTACAATCTTCGAGAAAAAAAATATTTCATAATTATGGATTCTAATTATCCTAATTATGTACCTAATCCTAATTCTAGTAGGAGACGCAGAAACCGTCCAACAAATCCACAACAAAATACAAACCAAAACCCCATAAATTACCAACAAAATCTTGATCATTATCCCCAAAACCCCCCAAATTACCCACAAAATCCGCATAATTATCAGCAAAATCTTTCAAATTATCCACAAAATTCAACTCAAAACTATCCTCAAAATTACCCCAAAATTATCGCCAACATCAACAGAATTACCAATATAATTCCACCCCTTAGAGTTCCCATAACCCACAAAATTATCTACAAACTCAAGCTTACGATGATGATAGTGATGATGAAGATGAAGATGATGGTGAATTTGAAGTTCCATGCACGCAACAAACCTTCACTCAACTTCTGTCTGAACCAACACAATTTCAACCAACTCCACAACCAACTTCTCAACCAACTCCACAACCAACTCAAGAACCCATTGTAAATGAGAAAAAGATTTGGTTGAAAGCTGAAAAAGAAGCACCAGTCTCATCATACATGAATACGAGTATAGACAGCATTGTTGGAACGCAACAGAAAAAGGGTGCGTTTTGGGGGAGAATGATGGAAAAATATGAGGCAGCAAGAGAAGCCAACCCTCATGAAATTCAGTTCCGCACTATTGGCAGTATGAAGGGCCAATGGTTCAGAATGTCTGAAGCGGTGCAAAAGTGGTGTGGATGCTACGACAAGGCAAAGGTAAGAAAGAGGAGTGGCCAAAATGATGATGATGTGATCTCCCAAGCTCATAAGATATTTGAAAGCACGGGAGGTAAATTTCACTTCTTTGATGAATGGATCCACATGAGTAAGTTTGATAAGTATCGTTTCATCTTGACTAACCCCGTTTACAAGATAACACGTGGACGTCCATTGAATACGCCTCAAATGTCTGATTCTGTTGGTTCTGGAAGTAGTGGGAAGAGAACAAGGTCTGAAGATGGAGACCCCACACCAGCCACGCCCACAAGCGGATATGTTCGGGATTCCTTGAAGCTATTGAAGCTTTTTCATCATTTGGTAACAGACTTCAAATCTATGGTGAGCGAAAGGGTAAAGCTCAGGATATGCAACATGAGAAACTAGAGTTTCTTAAGCAAAAGGAAGCAAGGAAGCAAATGCAATTGAAGTTGGAAGAGATAAACAGGCAGAGGCAGATGGAGTTAGAAGATAAAAACTTAAAGATGCAACAGTATCATATGAATTGGCAAATGCTCCAATCATTAACATCTAAGGAAAATCGCACACCATGAGAAGATGAAATGATCAGCACTCTATAAATATATTTTCAGAACTTTGTGGGAGTGTAGTATTCACGTTTGGAGTAATATCTTTTAGGTGTAAGTGTTTTTAATTATGTTATGTTGTATGTTTGAGTGTTAATGTATTTTGTTTTAGGTTGAGTGTTTGAGTAGTAATGTATTAAGTTTTTGTTGTAATGCCAGTTTCTGTTATAAAAGTTTGAGTATTTTATCCATTATCTATGCTCCTTTACTCATTTATAAATAACCATGTGCATGATACTATATCTGAAGAGACATGTCTATGATCCCTTATTCCTTTTCAGAAGACCCATGTGATACTGTCTCTGAAGAGACATCACTATGATCACATACTACTTTTCAGATAACCCATGTGTTACTGTCTCTAAAGGGACATCACTATGATGACATACTATTTTTCAGATAACCCATGTGTTACCGTCTCTGAATAGACAGATCTCTATGATCCCATACTACTTTTTTCAGACAACCCATGTGATAATGGCTCTGAAGAGGCATCATTATATATTCCTTTTCAGAGAGCCCATGTGTTGATACACTTCCTACTTTAAAAAGGATCTATATGCTCCTCCATTAGTTTATATAAAAAGGATCAGAGTTCCACAATTATCTACAACAATCTCCTCTACCAAAATCAGATATCCTACAAATCTAAAATGGATTCCTACAAATTTAGTATAAGTTCAACTTCCTCTTCTTCTTCCGATGATTTAGAAGAGGATATGGAGAACCAAGAAGTAGATGACATGATCGACAATTTCACTCATACTTACCTCCCTATCCTTGTGTCGGCGGTCACTCCTAGAATGAGACCGGGTGTTCGTACTGGACCTTGGGCTGATAGGGGTCAAGAAGAAGGTCATTTAAGATTATACAATGACTATTTTGCAGAAAATCTAGTTTACTCAAATAGGTTGTTTCGACGTAGATTTCGTATGCAAAAATATGTTTTTGAGTATCATGAATGAAGTTGTGAGGAATGACGACTGGTTCGAACATAAGAGGGATTGCACCGGTCGTTTTGGCTTGTCGCCGCTGCAAAAGTGTACCGCAGCAATACGACAATTAGCTTATGGGTGTGCTTCTAACGCTTGCGATGAGTACATACGTATTAGTGATAGTACAACAAGATTGACGCTTCAGAGATTCGTTGATGGTGTCATCAACCAATTCAGTAATGTGTACTTAAGACGACCGAATGAAATCGATCTGAGGAGGCTGTTACGAATTGGAGAAGAACGTGGATTTCTGGCATGATTGGTAGCATCGATTGTATGCATTGGGAGTGGAAAAATTGTCCAACAACATGGAAAGGACAATATCAAGGAAGGGCAGGGGTAGCTACACTTGTGCTTGAAGCCGTAGCTGATAGGGACTTGTGGATTTGTCATTCTTTTTTCGGAATGCCGGGAAGTTGCAACGATCTGAACGTGCTTCATAGATCTCGTGTGTTTGAAGATGTTTTAGAAGACCGAGCTCCAGCTGTTAATTTCGTTGTAAATCACCATCAATATAACAAAGGATATTGCCTTACTGATGGTATCTATCCGAAATGGGCTACTTTTGTGAAGTCCATAACGAGTCCACAATCTCATAAAGACAAACTCTTCGCAAGATATCAAAAAGCAGCAAGGAAAGACGTGGAACGAGCATTTGGAGTACTACAAGCTCGATTTGCTATTATTCGGATGCATCCCTTGCTTGGGATGTTGAAATACTTCATAATATTATGTTGGCGTGCATAATTATGCACAACATGATAGTTGAAGATGAACGAGAAACCTACCAAAATTACATGGATCCATCAGAGTTCGATGTAGGGAGATCTCGACGTCGTCTGCTCAGAGAAACAATGAAGAGCAAGAAGGTCGCTTTGAATATCATAACGAGCGAACTGTCGACATCAACACATATTTGCAGCACAAAGCACAAATCGAAGATCAACAAACTCATTTATCTTTGAAAAACGATTTGATCGAACATATATGGGCAAAGTACGGTAGGAATGGGAACTAAAATAATGGAATTTTATCAATTTTAGTTTTTTGTTTTAGTGTTGCATTTAATTTCCATGTCTTGTTTTCATTTGATATATGTAATATGTTTTGAATGGATGCATCTTTTTTACTATTTGTCAACTAATATTAATTAATTTCCAAAAAAAAATTAATTAGATTACGATAATTAATTAGTCATCGATAATTAATATATAATAAAAATAAGTAATTATTAATTAATAATTATAAGAGTTAATTACAATTAATTACCGTAAATTGGTTTTACATTAAATCAATACAACTTGTGATAATTATTTGAAGAGAGAGAAAATGTGGTGGGGTAGGAAAAAAGGATGAGAGAGAGTGATGAACCATTATTTTTGGGTTCATGGTTAAGAGTGAAATTGGAAATGGTTTGTGAAAATGATGTGGAGGAGAGAAAAATGAGGAGAGAGAATGATGAACCTTTTTTTTGGGTTCATTGTTAGTGATGCTCTTATTACCAATGGGTTCTCTGGTTGGGGACCCAAAAAAAAAAATTTGTTTTACCTTTTCTTTTAAAAAAATTAATCCAAAGTTCGTCTGATAGAAAAATATATATGTACTAGACTTGTGTCCTGTGTTATATATGGATTAAATATTTAAAGTTAAATAATATAGTTTATTTTTAGATATGATACTATGATTTTTTAGTAAATATGATTGTAAAAATTATTTAATACAGTAATTGTCAAAAGTAAGTAAATAAAGTAACAATTGATCAAAGTATAAATTATAAAAATATTGCATATGATCAGTAATATCAACTATTTTTTCTTATTCATTTATCTTTCCATAAAAAATATTGACACTTGATATTTTAAAAAGGTGTCAAGGTTTGATTTGTGGGTATATATATATATATATATATATATATATATATATATATATATATAGAAGTGAATAACTAGTTTTAAGTCCCAACGCTTGGATGGTGCACACCGCACACGCTAGTACACAGAGCATGGTGCAAACATGTACATAGATAACAATCAAATGAACATATGTACATATATATTAGTACATGTACACACACAAAAAAAAAAAAAAGATTATTGCAATTTGCAAGTTTACCTTTGAAAAACAGGGAAACCCTTAGAAAAGATTATTGCAATTTGTAAGTTTACCTTTGAAAAACACGAAATTTCGTGTAAACTACTGAACTAAGTAGTAAACTAAAACCCTTGAAAACCCCAGAATCCTCTTCAATGGAGGAACAAGTAGTAAACTACTGAACTAAGAGAAAGAAAAACAGGGTTCAATCAAAATGTTTGCCACTAGAAATCTCCATAAAAATTCCCTTAAAACCCTAACTTCTATTCTCTACCATAACCACTCTCTTCTTAGAAACTCAATTCCTCCATTAAATGTTCAAATTCAACAAGAATCTTCAAATTTGAAGACTTCTTCCTCGCATTCTTCAATTTTTTCTTGCAATTTTGATTTGGGATTCAATGTTTTTCGTCGGTTGATGTCGACGTCAAAGGGGCGAAGTATGAGGAGCAAAGTAGAGCGAAGAATGCAAAGAGAATCTGGCAAAACTCAAAGACAAATTCGTCAAGCTAAAAAGATTAAACTTAAGCTTATGACTGAGGAAGAACGCCTCATATACAATCTTCGAAGGGTAAATTTTTAACTTCTTCATTTTTTTATATTGCTGCATTTTTGGTAATACTCTATATAAGATTATTAGTTAACAAACGTCTTGGGTGGACCTGGTTCACAATAATTTATTGTGCATCCAAACTGATTTTATTTCACACACACTGACTATGTTAGAAAAAATCGACTATATCAGAAAATTGACTAAATCATACAAAAATTGATTATATCAGAAAATTGACTAAATCATACAAAAATTGACTATATCATACAAAAACTGACTATATAAAATGTGATTATATCAAACGAAAACCAACTATATCATATGGTTTCTGGTACACAATAAGTTATTGTGAACCCAATCCATTCAAGTTTTTCCTTTTGATTTAGTGAGAAGCTATTTATATGATCATTCTGGTTTCGTTCCATGAAACATAATATATGTGGAAGGGTGTGCGATACTCTAGGTACACGGTACACGGTACACCCTGAGCGTATGGATAGTGAATGAAATTATTGTAAATAAGGAAATGACATAATTTTGCTACAGAACTTTAGTAGCAGTTGAACTATTGTGGGAACACTACAGCAATAATGGCAAAGCATGAAGTCCTAATCCCATTAGGATAGGGTTGGTTGTATGAGTTAAGATTTTGTTTTCGATGGTTGTTGACGTAGATCATTTGCCTTCATTACATTCTGTCACATATACTATTGTTTGTGGATAGCTATGATCTATACCATTATTTGTAGCAATTGTTGTTGACATTTTACATTGTTGAGATTATTTATTCTATGATGGTATCGCTTGTTGTGGTTGTATCGGTTGATTATCCTTGTGACCTTGTTGAAGGGATATAATTTTGGTAGTATATTGTATAGAGTTGGGATGATGGGGATTTATAGAACTGTGGGGAGGGTTTTGCATAAGATTCGGTGTATGTAAGTTAGTTGATATGAGGATCATTGCAGGCTGTCGTGAGGTGGTCTGGTTACTTTGACTGAATTTATGTGTCTGTGGACATGTGAGTAGAATTGTAAATTGTAACAATGATGGAGATATTGGTATTCGGGAGACTGTAATAATGGAAATACATGGATAGTTCTAGTTTCTTCCTCAGAGAGCTTTGCTGAGTTAATTTCTTCTAACAAACATATGGAAATCATTCAGCTGATTTCACCAGTTACATAATGAAAATTAATTGATTTAGCCGACTATTTGTTTGAATTTAAGTATTGAATGTCATGGAAAGTCTGGGCTCTGTGCTGCTTTTTTGAGGATGTGCCATATTCTCTTGGAGACCAGTTGATCATCTAATTGTATGGCTACCATAGAGGGGGAAGAAAAAGAATGGATGATGAGGTGTATGAAGATTTGAGTTGGGATGGGAAGTTTTTCAGGTACAATTTCTATACTATAAACAGTTGAGAGTTCCTATTTGATTCTTCCTTCTAAGAAATTGACGGGTTTGAGATTGCATTCAAGATTTCTCTCTTAGTTCTCTCGCTCTTATTTCTCTCTGATTATAGAATTTAAACAAAACATTGTTGTTGACTTCAAAGTAACATGTGTATCCTAGTTGTCTATGCATTTTAGCTGAATGTTAGCCTTCAGCCTATTTTGTAATCTTTAGACCATGCTGTGGTATTCTTGAAAAAGTTTGTGAGATGTCTGCTTTTGTCTCTCATGCAGACCTTTAGTTTTTCTTAAGAGGGTGGACAGTTGGAAAAGTTTACCTTCGCAACACTTATTTCTGTTGCCTGTTAAGAATCTAGATGTTCTGTTACGAGGCTCTGGTTTGTGTGCGTACTGGCAAACGTGATATTATTCCGTGTGCTCTATACTTTTGTCTCAAATATAGACCTCGTATTCATAGTGCGGAAAGAAGAGAAGAGCTACAGGCAGGCATCTGAATTAGACCTCATAGATATGTATGAATGACTAGTAGCCTTAGGAAATAGTGGAGGGCCTGTATTGTGTGTTGAAGGGTAGAGGATATTAAATGATATCAATATTTGGTTTAAAGGTTTCTGAAGTTTGAATTGCATGTCCAGCCCTTGTTGAGAACAAAACAATCTGACCATCTTGCATGTCAGCTCTTGATGATTATCGTCTTTCAAAAATGCAGTTTGTTCTTGCACGTCAGTTGTGACTTGAGGTTACTTGTACAAAAGCAATGCCAAAGAACATTAACAGGATGGGGTGGGCTCTATGAGCCAAAATTTTATCTTTAATGGTTGTCCACATAGATCCTGAGCCTCCATTCCCTTATGCCTAGTGTTATCCCCTGCAAACCTAATTTCTTTATATTATTCTTAATACCTCCCATCCGGTTCATCTTTGGCCTCCCTTGACGTCCAGTCGTCCATGAAAATCTCATTATTCCATGTCTTCACTACTCTTATCAGTGCATCATCTGGTCGCGGGTTTCACATGCTCAAACCAACGTAATCGGTTCTCTTTTATCCTATCCTTGATATCCGCAACTCAGACCTTCATCCGGAAATTTTCATTCCGAGTTATCTTCTTAGGTGTTCCCCCAAATTCATGTGAATATATACATCTGATATGCCCATCTTACTGATACAATCATTCTTAAATGTTCAATAGAATTTTCCTTATAATCCTAGAGAAACGCTACGATAGCACTAGATCCTTTTCTCTCCATCGTTCAATTTACCCCCACTATATCCTTTGAGCCGTATCTTGGCCAATATCTCTATATTTCTACAATAAGAGTTTACAATTTTAAATTACTTATCTATGGGAAACTCCATACCATCTTATGTTACTACATCATCAATTGACTCCTCATTATGACATTTGCACTTCATGTACTCAGTTATGCTCAGCTTAGCCTAAACCCTTGTCATTATAACTTCCATCTCCATCGGTCCAATTTAACATTATAGACATCTCTAGTCTCGTCCACAAGTACAATATCATTTGCGAACAACACTCGGGATATTATCCTCCGCTACTCCTGACATGTGTTTTCACGTTTCAATACATATTATTTTAGTCAATAAATGTGCGTGATATAACCTTCATTAATTTTGTCTACCACTTGGTACCTTATCATAAGTACTTTTTAGGTCAATGAAAATTATGTGCCTATCCTTTTTCCTCGTCTTGTCATAATATATCTTACCGGCATAAACACGAATTGCTCTCCAAGATGCTTGTACATTTGTTTAATTTGTGTTATATCAATATTTTTCACAAATTCGTGGTATGACTCCTATGCTTTGTCCCTCACTAATTTGAGTAGTCTTGAGCATTTTTTTTGCTCTTATAATTGGTACTAAGGTACTTTTGTTCTCCAATTGTCCTTGATATTGTGTAATAATACTCTAAACCAATCCATCAACCTTTTCTAGGCATCTCCAAACCTCAATTGAGATACCATGCCTTTTATGTCCAAATCCGTATGAACTACTTGAGGTTACTGTAGCAGCTGGAAAATATTGTTGCTTTACTGGAGGCTGTATGATTGATTTTATTATTGGTTTATAAATTAATACTTTGTTGGTTTTCATTTCTCACTTTCAAGTGCTGACTTCATGTCAGCTTCTAAGCTAGATCCACTATACACGTGAACAAAAGATTCATGCGGTCTTTAGAGCAATCAGATAGTTTCACTTTCACTTTCTTCCTGTGGAATGTGACTATTGGATAGCCAATCATATATATTGCAGATTACAATTTTAATATTGAGCGCCGAGCTTTTTACCTAGTTGAAGTTGCCGAAAGGATTGCCAGGTTTTGGGATGTTATTCAAAATTTTACTGACAGTGATGCCAATTTACGGACCACTATTCTCTCAAAAAGTACCCTGAACAGTTGGTCATTGCAACATGGCCTGGTTTATCCTCGTTTGGAGCCGCATTGTCCTGTGCCTGTAGTCCACCCAAAATGATAGTTTGTGCTATGAATCTTTACTTTTCTTTTAACCATGCCTGGTGTCTCATTGAATGTGTGACACAGGGCTGTAGACTGTAGTGTTTTCTATGCTACATTGCTATTAGATTGTCACCTGAAGTAGCTGTTGGTATTCTCACTTGAAACTAGTGGCTACTGACAATCTCTGGTTTGACTTTTGATCATCTGTTGAATCCCCTGGATCATGTTTATGGTGTAGCTCTTGTCCTGTGGCTAACACTTATGGTTCAATAACAATCGGCAACTCTTATCATTATCAAGATGTCAATTACATAGTTAGCTATTAGTAGTTATTAAATACAGAAATCATTGGTGTTTTATCAATTTACTTCAAGAGTTGTCCATAGTTTTAATGTCTCATTAAGAAGTGGCTGTAAAATATACTTTCCTCCTTTGTTCAGAACCCCACTAAATGGTTTCTCAGCTATGGGCCACTCAAACTGTGTGGTTCATGCCTCTTCCACAGTCTAATAGTTGTGTTAATTTATGAGCTATATGCAAGAAAAATAGCTTTCGGTAAAGCCTCTGCACAAGTTGTTTGGACATAATTATATCAACTTGGTGCTGTTCAAAATTTTTATTTTCATTATTTGATCCTTTATTAATTTTTGTAGGCCAAAAAGAAAGTTGCATTGCTTCTGCAAAAGCTGAAGAAATACGAGCTACCTGAGTTACCTCCACCTAGACATGACCCAGAGTTGCTGACATCTGAGCAGCTTCAGGCTTATAAGAAGATTGGCTATAGAAACAAAAACTATTGTGAGGTTGGTGTTCGTGGAGTCTTTGGAGGAGTTGTCCAGAATATGCATCTTCATTGGAAGTTCCATGAGACTGTGCAAGTTTGTTGCGATAACTTCCCCAAGGAAAAGATCAAGGAGATGGCAACAATGCTTGCAAGGCTCAGTGGTGGTATTGTGGTTAATTTACATAATGTGAAAACAATCATCATGTTTCGTGGTAGAAACTACAGGCAACCGAAAAACCTGATACCTATGAACACCCTTACGAAGAGGAAGGTATGTGGATCTAATCTTGTCATTTTCCAAAAAGTCTGCATGGTTAGTTGTCTATCGGCTATGGTAGGTCATTATATAATTTTGCTTTCTGTCTGAATTGATATGCAAGTTAAAGGTGCCTACCTCTTTCGCTTCATTCTCTCTGGGCATGCTTTCGCCAAATACCCAAGTTGGTGATTGAAGCCTCAAGTAGGACAATCTCCAAGAAAGGGTCTTGAAAGTTGAAGTGCCCTGATTCACTCACTCTTTTGTTCATTGGTTTGGAATACGTTGAAAGAGTTCCAAAATAGCTGTATCAGACTACGCTATAGTGGACTTCAATTCAACATCTTTATTCATGTGCTCCATATTTCTTAAGAGGGCAGTCTGGTCAGTTGGGGCTTAGATGCAATTCCATTAATGAAGTTTCTCATGTGTACTTGAGTGCAATGAGATTTTTTCCATTGTTTTTTAGTTACTTGTTTCTGCGGATGCCATGTACTGGAATTTCACACTGATACAATGTGATTTGGTTTGAAAATGCAGGCTCTTTTTAAGGCAAGATTTGAGCAAGCACTTGAATCTCAGAAACTCAATATAAAGAAAACCGAGCAGCAACTTCGCAAGAAGGGAATAAGTCCAGATGATCCTGTTGCCATGGCAAGCATCCAGAGGGTAGCATCGACATTCTTTAATGCAATTGACAAGAAGGAAGGGAGCCCATATGTCTTCCGTGAGGCTGGAGAATCTCTGAATGAGCCTCAGAAAAGCTCAGAACAGCCTGAACCTGGTGAAGATAGTGATCAAGAAGAACTTGACAAATTTATAGCAGAGATAGAAGATGCTGTTGATAAGGAATGGGCCGAGGAGGAGGCTGCAGAAAATGAAGAGTATGGAAGAATTAGGTACCGGGATAAGGAAGATTTTGGCGGAAGATCCAAACCTGAACGCTTCGTAGACAATTACTCTGATAACGGGGATAGAGGTCGAGGTAGAGGTTCGATGGACAGACATCCAAGGCAAAGAATGGAAGACAGTGAAGATGAAGATTTTATTGACGAGGATGGCGTGAGTGAAGATGAAAGGCACGCTTCTGTTTCGGATGATGATAAATTTAAACATCCACCATCTAGAGTTGAAACACGGAAGCCAGAAAGATCAAGAGGATCACGTGAGAACCAAAGGTTTAAGGAAACTGATAGTAGTAGTTTTAAAGGAAAGATAATCGAAGAAGAATCAGGGTCAGGAAATATGTTTGAGGAACTCAATGACATAATGTGGGAATCTGATGATGAAGGTCATACACCAAGACCACCAAGGACTTCCAGAAATGAAGACCGAGGTGGCTATGGCTCAGCTAAGAGAGAGAAGAAGAACAATAGGGAAGATAATGCAGGTTCTCCTGAAATGAATAGTGATGATTCTGATGAAGGTGATGGGAATCCCAGATTTACAGGTAGAACCAGAAACCAGGATAAAAGAGGCAGGGATGATAATATGGGAATAAAATGGGGGAGTGATGGTTCTGATATTGATGAACATTTTAGCGATTCAGAAATACCCATCTACGAGTCAGATGATGATGCCCTTGAATCCAATCCTTTAAGAGCAGCTGATGAGGACTATAGCGGCTTTGGTGGGCCGCCACATCATCATGCGAAGGAGGAGGGTAAAGAAGTCCCTAGGGGAAATCAAGTGTCTCGAAAACATAAGGATGATGAAATCTGGGATAGTGATTGATCCTAGTAAAGGTGAATCCATGGGTGATAGCATCAATGAAAGCAATCCTGAAGAAAAATAGCCGAATGCTTCGAGAAAGGATGAAATTTAATGATGACCTGACTGTCTCATGCATTAAAGATGGAAGTATCGAAGGTGAAACATACACATTGTCTTCTAGGCTCTGGCATATAACATTTCTGCCGGAAACCGTATCAATGAGATGGATTACTGTACTTTGGCATCAACAGCGTTGTTCAACAGGTTGCAGTAAAATATGGATCAGGAAAACTTTCGAAGGGAATCTTCATATATGGATCAAATGTATTTGTATCATGAGTGAGGGTGGGAGGAAATTCACACTTTACGCTTGCCTTATTTCTTCAGAATTTCTTTGTCTTGGTCCATGTTTCATAGTGGATTCATTATGAAGCTTATTATTCAGGTAATAACGTGCTGCATTTGCCAAAAAAATTAGTTCGTCTTTTAAGGACTTGTCAGAAACATCTTTGAATCAGTTTGTATTTTCCTCTGTACCAGTCTATATAATTTTTTTTTTGCATCCCCTGAATTTTGTCCTCATTTTCAAATTGGACTAACGCATTGAATTTTATCTTAGGTAATTAGTTTAACTGTTTTACATCCGAACCCACTGTCTAAAATTTCTTGATCCGCCATTGCACTTTAGTAACTATAGAGAATTTGTACGCCTACGAAAAAAGGTTTTTTTGTCCCGGAGGATATGAAATGCAGTATAAAGAAGCTCAATTTGCCAGCTAAATAGTAGCCCAAATTTTTTATTTTATTTTATTGTACAATAGTTCAAGAGTAATATTTACTAATATGTACATGATACTATGATATAGAAGTATATTTTACTATCTTGGAGGTGGGTTAGCTTATCCAATATGAGGAACTTTGACAACAATTCCAGCATCATTAGTCCAAATCCAAACACGATCGCAACGATAATCATGTGTTACAAAACTTCCTTGCTTCACAATGATTCCCCTTACAAGATGATTCTCTTTCTCAATTGTTCTTTTTGCCACTTGAGCTTTTTTCCCAAGTAGTTCTGGCCAAAAGTCCTTTCCTGCCATCAATCAGTATATGAACGCCGTTATTTATTAACCATCAGACTTACTAATACCGAAAAAATATTTAAAATTTTGTTGTATACAAATGGGACAAGAAAACCCCAAATTTTACTATTTATATATTTACTCTGCTTAAAAATAAACAAAACGCTTTTCGTATTGTGAAGTTTCAAAATAATCGCAACAATTCTTATATGACTATAGTATTTTCTCTATATCTCTCCACATGACATAAGCTCCTCTATTATCTTTCTTTATAATATGAGCCCTCTATATATCTCTTCGTTACATACACACCTTAAACAACGTGTTTTCTCCTATATAAAAATTATTATAAGATGGAGGTAGTATAACTAAAAATGAGTATTTTAAACGGGATTAAATACCACCAAAATTCCGAATTTTAGTTATAGGAAATGAGGATCGAGTCCTCGATTTTATAGTTGGGAGGTGAGAGCTGTTCCACTTTCCACCTGAATAAGCATAACTAGAGGACGTTGAAGTTATAGAAACAAATATAACCCTCCAAGCAAGAAAAAAAAACAAAATAATACTCCCTCTGTATTTTTTTTTGGATTATTTGATTTTAATAATGCAACCTTTTGGCCATTCGCAAATAATAGAGCAACCTTTTGATTATTCCACAATAAGACAACCTTTATACCCCATTACCTATGGTAGGTCAAGTTGACCGGTGACCTGAAGAAATGGTAATTTTTTAATTAAAACCCATTAACAACCTTAATTCTAATTAATAATATTAAATAAACTTTAATAAAAAACCTAAACTAAACCCACCTCCCTCCCCCACTCACTGCCACCCCCCTCCCTCCCCTCCCCCCACCCACTTGCCACCCCCTTCCCTCCCCTCCCCCGGCACACCCACCTCCCTCCCCCACCCACTGCCACCCCCTTCCCTCCTCCCCCGGGCACGCCACCCCCCTCCCCTCCCCCGAGCACGCCCACCTCCCTCCCCCACCCACTGCCACCCCCCTTCCTCCCCCCCCCGTGCACGCCACCCCCCCTCCCCCCCCGAGGCACGCCCACCTCCCTCCCCCACCCACCGCCACCCCCTTCCCTCCCCTCCCCGGGCACGCCCACCTCCCTCCCCCACCCACCTGCCACCCCCCTTCCTCCCCTCCCCCGGGCACGCCCACCTCCCTCCCCCCACCCACTGCCACCCCCCTTCCCTCCCCTCCCCCAGGCACGCCACCCCCCTCCCTCCCCTTCCCCGACCACGACGACCCCATCCCTCCCCTTCCCGGCCCACGACACCCCCATCCCTCCCCATCCCCCGCCACGCCACCCCTCCCTCACCTTCCCCAGCCACGACGACCCCTCCCTCTTTCTTTCTCCTCGCCATCCCCTAACCCCACCCCCTCCACCCCGAAAAACCATCAAGAAGCCATGAAAGAGGTGGTTGCGGCGCCGCGCGGGGGGGACTCTGGGGTTGGGTTGGTGGGTCAAGTAGACGAAGGGAGGGGGCAAAGATGGGGTGGGGTGAGGTTGCGGTGGACCCCGGCGGTGAGGGTGGGGGTGGGGGGGGAACTCTCGGGGTTGGGTTGGTGGGTCAAGTAGACGAAGGGGAGGGCAAAGATGGGGTGGGGTGAGGTTGCGGTGGACCCGGCGGTGAGGGTGGTGGGTGGGGGGGGGGAGAGGGTGGTGTGGCAATGGGTGGGGAGGAGAGAGAGGGGTTAGGGGTTTTATCTTTTTTTTTTTTTTAATCTTTTGTTTTTAATTTTTTTTTTCAAAATTTATTGATGGAACCAATTATAATGCGACACGTGTCCCATTTGACCTATTCTTCAGGTTATAACCGGTTTTGACCTGCCCAAAGTTAATGGGGTATAAAGGTTGTCTTATTGTGGAATAATCAAAAGGTTGCTCTATTATTTGCGAATGGCCAAAAGGTTGCATTATTAAAATCAAATAATCCTTTTTTTTTTATCTTTCTCACTTAGAATCTTGACACTATTCACAACTAGAGAGAATATTTTAAAATTTTCTCAATATATACGAAAAAATATAGTCATATGGGGTCTTATTTGATTCGTCTAAATGAGTAATTTATTAATATTCAATTATTATAATTTTTTTTTTGAAGGGAAATTATTATTATTTTTACTAATATGTAATGAAAGACATTTAACGTAGAATAAGTGCATTGGCAAACGTGCAAAGTCAAAATAGGAAAAATAAAAAAATACAGAGGGAGTAAATATAAAGAAGTAGTAACCGATAATCATTTGGTGAAACTTAGCTTAAACTTTCGCGATTTAAAAAAAAAAAAAAAAACACACCCAAACCAAACAAATAGGAAGTTTATTTTATTCACCTTATTTTCAGTCTTTATTAGAAAAAAAAAATAAGTTTAGATAAGATCTAATAAGTTTAGATAAGTTTAAATAAGTTCATTTTAGCAAAAATAAGATCTCACTCTCACAAAATAAAGTCTAATAAATTCAGATAAGGTATAATAAGAACTAAACCTCCCTCCGTTCTCTTTTGTTCTTCCTATTTAGAATCTTGACACTATTCACAATTGAAGAGAATCTTCTAAATTATTTTCAACATATGATAAAAAATATAGTCATGTGGGGTCTTGTTTGATTCGTCTCAATAAGTACTTTATTAATATTTAATCATTATAATTTTTACTAATACACAATGAAAGATATTTAAGGTCAAAGACATGCATTGGCAAACGTGGAAGTCAAAATAGAAATAACAAAAAGAAACAAAGGGAGTAATATTTAATAAGTTTAGATAAGCAACCATAAGTTCAATACAACAGTCCCAAAAAGTGAAACTAAAAATCACCTGGACAGTGTACTTGTGCCATCTGAATTTTGAGTAGAGAAAGCAGTTGTTGAACGTTCCTGTCGAAGAATTTTAATTACGGTTTAACTAATGTTTCATGCATGGTAATACAAAGTTATTTATAAAGGGAATTCTGCATGACCGAATGCCTATGATATTAACACCTGTCAAATGAAGGTGGATGGGTGTCTGAATAGTCTAAACTCCTGTGGTTGTCAGGGTGATCGAAAGCTTTTAGTATATCGGTGGCTCATAAGGGTGAGTTTATTCCTCAAACTCAACTCTAAATTTTAGATTGCGCCACATTAACTTTTCACTACTTTTTAATTCTACAGACTTACTATATACTCATTATAATTTTATCCCTTAAACTCTCTCCAGACTCACTCCACATAAAAGGAGAAGGCACATGACATTTTTTTACTAGCCAAAAAAAAAAATCATATGCATGGCAAGAGTCTTGGGAGGAGTCTTGAATAACCCAACCCAAGAATCTGTCCAAGACTTTACCCAAATATCGCCGAGTCTTATTAAGTCTTGCCACAAGACTCCCTCAAGACTCCCAATATTATCACCCTAACGCAAAGAGTCTTGTTCCAATTTGATACATAAGAAAAACGATATAATAGATGAGAAATCTTGTTAGAGTATTTTCATAATATCAACTGCTCCATAAAAAATTAATGGTTAAAGCTTGATTTGAAGATCGTAAAATAATAAGTGTGATAAGTAAAAAGATATGGAGAAGTAACCTACTAGTTGAGTAAAAAGTTGCAGCCTATTAAGTATCGCTCTCTTCATATTATATTTTTATATAAAATACGTCTGCTACTCGTGAAATGAAGAAAAATACATCAATATATGTAAGAGGTCTCAAACTCTCGACTAACTTTGCAAGTCAGTAAGCAATTGTCATGCTATGACTTCTGCTTGTGACAAGATGCAACGATAGATCCTTTAGCCTTATTAAATAACTCGAGACGTTGCCCAAATTCCGTCGAAAAGCCAACAATAGGAGTGCGGATGATAATTTTATTCATGATAATAAGCGGTACTTCATAGTATTCAAACACGGAGCTAATAAACTTAGCCAACAACAGGAATTTTGATAACAATTCTAGCTTCATCCTCCCAAAGCAAAACTCTATGGCAAAACAAAATTAATTCAAAATGATACAACTCATACAAGTACTTGGCTTCACAATCTCTCCCCTCACATTTTTGTTATCTTTCTCTACCACGTTTTTAGCAAATTCATCTTTTTTCCTTGATAATTCAGGCCAACTCAGGTTGCCTGCCTTGTTTTATGAACATACATAAATGACCAGATTAATCAAATAGTAATGAATAATGAGTTGATTTCGGAACGATAGAACTCAAAATCTGTTTTCTAATGAATCAAAATCTGTTTATCATCTCGAAAGGATGTTTTTGAGTGGGCCTCCGACCAGGGTGTCAGTCTAAGTCTGTTTTCCTTATCAAAAAAAAAAAAAAAAAAAAAACAAGTGAAAATTCAAAATAATACACGATGGAGGAGACACAAAAATATTTAAAATTTGGATGGATATATAAACAACCACCTGAAAAAGACAGAAAAACAGGAGTAAAAACCGGAACATGGATTATCCATCTCAGATTTTTGAATCCACTTGGAATGTTAAGTGCCCCCTTTTTATCTATTCTGTAGGCTTTTCTTTATCCATCCTAAATCTTAAATACCACCCCTAAAACCTTGAACAGGAATACAATAATCAATTGTAAATAAATAGAGGGGTGTGCTTTAATATTTTTCCAAGCATAACAATTTTTTAGGTGGTTTCCAAATGTAACTTTTAATGTCTTATAAAATATTATTGTAACTATTTTCATTACCACTATTTATTACCGCCAACCAAACGTGTCATTAATCCATCACATATTAAAGGGTAAAAATATTCTCCAAATCTCTGAATACCTGAAATGTTCAAAGTCGGTCTTACCTATAACCATATCTAGTTTAACAAGAGCCCTTCGGCCATCCCTGTCTATCAACATCTAACATGAATGACCAAAATCAAAATTCCAGAGTTTATTACATCTGAATTCATAAAAACCAAAATCAAAAGAGAAATTTAAAAACCATAAAAAATATCACAAAGCAAGTTTTGAAACATTTGTTCTTGCCGAATATCCTTACCCATGTGGCGGCAGAAGTTGATTCCTCAAGATATCACTTTTTTTCTGGGAGATGTCACGAACAGCGGCATTGAACAGAGCCGGTACAGAGTTGAGTTTACAAATGGTCTGAGCCCAGTAGCGAGGTTGCTTATCTTACCTGAGACGGGGAACAAAGCAAACCAGAAGCATCTGCTCCAATCACAGCGAGCTCACATACATTACAGATTTGCCCCTCCAGGCTTGGCACGAACCGTGCTCTACAGTAGGGACATGAGATGTCTTTTTGACCCCGATAAATTGGTACAAACGTTGCCCCACAAACCACAAAAGGATTTCTGAAATCATAGTCCAATTCAACTGCATCATTCATGTTCTTCTCGGCAGCCTGTATAACTTGCCGAGAAAGCTTTGCCTGTTGCTCATTAGTAGGGTTCGTCTCAAGGAGCCGTCTGGCAAAGGTAGCAGCTGTGGTGAAATTCTTCGCCTTGTAACACACGGTCATGGCATTTTGAAGGGCAAGCCTCAAATGAGGGATTTGAAGATTGATATGAGTGAAATAAGCAGCAAGCTCCTGTTGACGCTTTGGATCATCCTTCAACTCTCTTCTCTTGGTTTCCATCTTAAGACCCAATACATACTCCTTCACTATGACAATCAGCTCTTTCACTTCATCAACTTCTCTTCTGGACTCCACAACTATTAGAGGGATGGTATGTAATATTCCTAAGAAAATACGGAGAGCATCTGAGAATTTACCGGCTGTTGTGGCCTTGTAACCAGCCTTCAGCTTCTCCTCTGATTGGGAGAAAGTAAACACTAGGGCAGGTGGGCTTCTCACATTAGGGCTGGCCGACTCAGTCCACCCCCTTTCCAGGGCCACAGATATAACAGGAGCAGATGCAAACGCACGTAGATAACTGTGACTACCATTATGAAGATCGAGAAACATGGGTTTCAAGGGAGTAAAATTTTTTATACCAAGTTGTCGACTTAGCAACCGCATTGCAGTATCAAAATTTCCGGCAGCTGCATGCTCAGCAGCAAGGGATGACTTCTGTGTCCAGATTTGGCTGACAGGCATTCCAGGAGTTGGAGCAACAAAAATTGCTGAACGGGTACTAACAGAAGCTTTTGGAGTATCAACCTCCGGAGGAAGATCCAGGTCCTCCAAGTCCCATCCTCCTCGTTCCCCATTATCATCAGCTACATCTTCATCATCCAAATCTTCTGCAGTCTCTCCATTTTCTACATTATCATCATCGTTTATATGAATCATATCCAAATCTTCACCCCAATTGGCCTCAGCCTCCTCTTCATCATCAGCACCTCCCCTGTCATCACCAGCAAAATCACTCTGAAAGATCCCCTTCATCACTCTCAACAGGGGCCAATCTCCAGCACACATGACAGGTGCTGGAGGTGTCAAAAGGGAGGGCACCTTACCTTCAGGCAAGGAGGGAACATCATCTCCCAACTCCGTAGCTAGCCTCTCAGCAACATCATGCAGCCCATGGACTGAAGCTGTGATGTAAGCCAGAGGCAAATGCCCAGCACTTTCCAAAATCTTCACACGCTCCTCCACATCACCCAAATAAAGCGCATTGTGAAATTGACCCATGACATCATTCTTTACCTCTGCAATTTTCAACATTTTGTTTGACTTCTCCACATTCCCTGTCATAAGATAGAGAAACGACAATCTCTCAAAATTTTTGGTCCTCTGGTATGCATATTCAACAATAGCAGTATTACCCTGGCGAAGAGCCTCCACCCCTAGTCTATACCAGTAATCCTTTTCATCAATTTCCTTCGCTGAAGCAACGGCAATTTGAATATTTCCACTCTCCAGAGCTAAATTAAAACGAGTCCTTTCATCTTTTACAAAATGCAGAGCAACTTCAGGAAATCCTTTCTGCTGCAGATAAGCTATCATTGCCTGCCCCACGAGTTGAGAGCTTCTTATCATGTTCATAACATGGTCATACCTCTTCCTCATCAAAGATAGCTTGAATATATACTCTGTTGCATCAATAACTATGGCCTTGTTCTTTCCATCCCGATCCAGGCAAAAAATCGTATTTCCAGAAACTTTAGTGATATAAATTGGCACATCAAGCGTTTTAATTATGCCACTATCTCCATTAGGAAGGCAATACTTGATGTGGTTCAAAGTTGTATAGATGAAGACTCCATTATCATCCCAGGATCCACTCTTAACTCGAATTGTCTCATGAAGAGTGCACTGATGCACAAGCTTCTTACTTGCAATCACTATAGCATGTTTGCTCAGCAAAGCAACACTCTCCAAGTCATTTGACCAGACAACATACTTGACAAAAGGGGTTTGAAGTTCACCAAGAACAAGCCTTTGTTGAAGGTCAAAAATAACAACCTTATCTTCTGCCCTACAGAGCAAATTGCCGGTACCAGCATAGAATATTGCATCAGTGGCAATAGGGAGGACACTCTTTTTCACGGTCTCATTTTTCAGATTCTTTATTAGCACTTGGTTGTTGCTTTTGTCAAGCACTGCAAACCTGTTACGAGCGATAAAAACAGCAGATCCTCCAATACCTCTTTTTGCCTCTTGGGCCACATCACCCTTACCAAACACATCCTTAGGTACAACATAAAGCTCATAAGATCCACCGTCAACATCAGAGCATACAAGGACCGCATTCTCTGTAGGACTATAGGAAAGAGTCCTAGGACCCTGGTTCAAGCTTGCGGTTCCAGGCCGGCGAATCGGGATAACTTGGGTATCTCGCTGAGTGGAAAATTCGAAAAACCGCAAAAAACGGTCTTTCGCATAGAACATGCTTTCACCACTCACAGAAAATGCAGGACGCTCTCTCTCCAATTTGAAGACAATCATCCCACTGTCATGGCCAGCAGCTAGGAGATTCATCTCAGGATGAGCTGCAAGAATCCAAAATCTATCTTGCTCCCGACGAAATGTCTGAATGCCAGTCCTCTTTGTTACATCCCATACACGAATACTTTTGTCTTCCGAATTTGAAACAATAATATCTTGTTTGGCATGGAACATAACACATGAGACATTGTTCATGTGTCCCCTCAATGTGTCCACCTCCCAAGCTTTTGTATCTGATAAGAGAATTGCACTAGTAAGAGCATGTCAATGGTAAATCACAGCAGAAACCAATGACAAGGGTGGGCATAAAGCTCCAATATCACAACAACTAAAAGTAATTTTAGATTCCATCTACTCCTTTTACATTCAAACCTGAAAGTTAAACTCATTGTACACACAAATGGCAATATATATCTAGAAAACCAGCCACATAGAAGACAAGTTTGTTAATCTGTGATTACTCGCCAATCAAAAGAATATTTAATTAGATATAGTTGGTAGTTGAGTACACACTTTATTTTTCTAATTCAATTTACTCCCTTCCCCCCTCCCCCAGAATTAAGACCTCTGTTTAAATGAGAAGCACTGAATGATGTGCAGTCCACATAGATGAGAGCAGAATGCAACCTTAATGGTTCAAAAAAAAAAGGCACCCCCTTATGGCCTTATCCAAATTCAAGCAAAAAATTAACAATCCATTGTTTAGTCGGGACATTGGATACGAGTAGCTACAGGCTTAACGGCAATCAAATCAAACTCATCTTATCCTTAACTCTAATTTATATATCACAAAATTATGTTCACTTACTATAGGTCTAAAAGCACATTTACATTGTTCAACCTTCCTCTCGTTACCTTCTTTTCCTAGATGGTTGTCATGGCACATGATTCTATCACAACATGGCTGTCATGACAGAAGATTTGATCACACCATACAATTCCAAAAACAGGAGGAAAAAAGGCAAGTCATAATTGGCTATCATCACAAAACATCTCTTGTAGAACTTTCAGAAAGTATCAAGAAGACGTATTTTTAGGTGGAGCATGGAAGGAAATGTGAAGAATTTTATGGGTGGATATTTACGTTTATTGGTGGGATATGCTTTGGTTGGGAGGTATCACCATCTTCACCAGGTTCACAGTTGGGACAATTGGCTAGTACTAGTTGGGATATGCTTTGTTTGGTTTATGTTTGACAACATGGGCATAATCCTAGATATAGAAAAAGTTTCATGCAGAATTCAAAAAGGTATGATGGAATCAATTGATTTTTATTTTTAACTGGAATTAAAATATTGTATTCAGAAATCAAAACTATCAGCCAACATCAGAATTCAGAACAATACTTCATGTTGCTTTCCTAAGGACTTACTCAAGTTACAGAATTCTCAAGTAATCACCACTCAGCATCAAGCACTTGATTCATAGAATCTACATCAATATCTTAGCTGCTCTTGTTTTCGCTCCCAAATACTTACAATATCAAATGTTCATAGATCAAATGCAAAAATAATTGCACTAAAATTTATGAAAAACTAAAAATGGAAGGAACTCTTGCAAGAAAAGCATAGTTTTTTATAAAAAAAAAATGGGGGAAAAAAGATATACGCCCTCCATTTCATATAAACTACATACTTTGTGCTTAAACTCTACTTTGACCATCGTTGGTGTTTTATAGATTTGGGGAAATATAGACAAGTAGGATCATGTAAAATTATTATCAATATACATTTTCGAAATATCCTTGAATAAATAAATAGTTTCTTTTCCTGTCAAAAAAACAGAAGAAATAGCAACTATTATAAATTTTACTTATTGATAATGGAATATATTACTTGTCAAATTATGCATTCGCAAGCTAGTAATTTGTTTAATGGAAGATGTGAATACTAAATAGCATTGGAATTGACTTTGATGTTTATAAAACCAATCAGCAATGTTCTCTTCTTTATCTAATTGACTTTATCAACTTCACAAAACAATTCTTATAAGATGCCAATAGTTAATTATTCTGCATATCACATCAAGTAAAACTGGGGGAAAAAAAAAAGAACAAAGATCAAGCTAATTAATTCCAAGCTGCTCAAATATCAATGCTTCACTTTAAAAGCAACAGTTATTTAGGAAAAGTCTCAGGAGAAGGGTAGGATGAGAACATAATATATCAAGAATTACTACTATAGGAAGTTGGTGGTTGTTCCGGAAGGTCAAAACTACGACACTAAATTTGGAACAAGCACCTCTAAAGACTACATTATTACACTCTTTCCTAAGCAGACAAAAGGTGTAAAATGCAAACAATATAATCACCATCACAAATATTGACAGGAAAAATGGTGCATCTGTCATATAAAAATCTAAATGAAAACAATCTGAAAGAAAGTAAAAAAAACTAGGTAAAAGAAGCAAAGAAACTCCACTTGTGACTTGTCTGAAAGCAGGTATAACAGCAGATGAAACTTATTTCGACTCAATATCAGGGGATAAGACAATTTCCTCCAGACAATTTAGTTCATTATTTTTATAGGAGGGAGACTCATGAGAGCCACAAAATTGATAGTGTGGTCTGGCATGTCATACAACATAAGATGTTAAGACAAATATACTAGAAAATTCATGTCATTGACAACAATCTGCACTGAAGCCAATACAGAGATCGTACAATAAGCTCACCATTCATACGCCATAATTTCACTTGGCGATCATCAGCTCCAGACACAATCAAGGGCAGGGTAGGATGAAATGCAGCCCAATTAACTCCCCTATCATGACCTTCCAAGACATACTTGACCACGGCATCAACACCGCCAAAAAGATCAGTATTCATCTGACTCAATCGCAATAGGTCATCTGCAGGAGACGCACTTTTCTTTTTTAGTGCTCCAATATCCCATACCCGAACAGTCTGGTCAAGGGAGGCAGACACAACAAGGTCTTCTTTAGGATGAAATGAGGCACACATAACATAATGATTATGTCCTGTCAAGACAGAGATACATGTCCGTGACTGCCAATTCCATATGCGAATAGTCTGGTCATCACTGGCACTCACAATCCACGGGCTCTCATGGTGAAACTGCACTGTACGAATGTAATCAAGATGTCCAAGTAGTGTAAAAAGACACCGGTGAAGTTTATAATTCCAAACTTTAATCTTGTAATCATCACCTGAGAAACAAAGGAAGTTGAATACACAATAACTTAAAACAGTAGAAAATTAATGCAGTCATGAAACAAAGACCCCAATTAAAGATGTTCAACATGCAGAAGTGAGATGTTATGTCAATCCAACATGTATATTTCCAAAATATATATATATTTTTTTTACAATTTTAACTATTACTTCCATTGCTCAATAAGTTTTAACACTTACAGTATAAAGATCGTTTCACAATAACCTTGAACACTTGCATTTTTACCTTGTTTAATGTTTATTTTCTCTCTTTCCCAGTAAGTTTAAAGATATTAATGGTCAATGTTGTTAGTTGAAATGTGAAAGTCAAAGTGGAACCATCATTTACAAATAAAGGGAGTAGCATGCTCCAAGAATGTATAGTATGGGTTTACTTTAAACACACCCATGAGCAAACAAGTCTCTTCAATGGCATCAAGATCACAATGCAATTCAATGCCGTGCAAATAAAAAAAAACGCAAGTAAAATGATTGTATACCTCCTGACACAAACAGTGGCTGAGATTTATGGAAATGAACACCACGAACAGGGCCATCATGCTCATCAAAGCGATCGATAAGTGTACCCATTCTGTAATCCCATAGCTGGATCACACCACTGTGAAGACTCGCCAAGATCCATGGCCTCTTTGTATGAAAACTGAGTCCCTTGACCCTATTACTCTTTGTCTCAAACTTCGTCAACATCTCTCAAAAATTCACAATCTTGCTCCCTGCAAACAATCATACCCTTATTACAACAGATAGGGTGCAACTAAGCTAAAGTATCCTGATGACATTATTACCAATCAAAACATCAGAATTTCAACATAATTATTACTTCACTAATTACTCAAACATGTCAAAACTTAGAAATCTAAACTCCTACACCTCTGCATCCTGAAATTGGTCCAACATTTTCAAATAATACCTGATTTCAACCTCATCACAAAAAAAATCAAACAAAAAAGGCAAATGATTACAGCTTAACCTAACCTCCAAACAACATTTAAAAAAACCATATCTAGTGCACTGTTGTTTCTCCAGTTCCTCAATCTGTTACTAATTAAAGCATCCTAAGCACAGTTTCTCAGTATAAATCAGAATTGAACAGAAAATCTGATCGAATTGAGAAATGACCTAATTTCGCAAAATGCTCACACTAGATCAAATCGAAATCAAATCAAAACCGACGAAATTAATCGACAACTAGAATACTCTAATTCGAAAGAGATCGAATTCGAAGAAAGGATCGGAGAAAAGAAAAGAGATTGCAAAAAAATTACCTTCAGATCTGATAAATTAGGAAATGAGGGCTAGATCAAGTGAAGCCCTCGATTTGCATCCAAAATCGAGAGATGAACAAGAGAGATAAAATATTGGGGATTTTAGGAGAGAGAAAATATGGAGATAGGAGGGTTTTTGTATTTATTTTTCCCCTTTTCAGTAGTCCCGTAGATCTGCCTTCACAAATCACAACTCACTGGTCACTTCTGTGTTCAATTAGAGAGATGAGACTTGAGAGGGGTGTAACTGGGAGAAAATTTTTAATCTCTCCCCTCTTAAATTCTTTTTTTTTTTATTAGTTTTTCACCAAATATCCCCCGAGTTTCGGTTTATTCACGAGGTACCCTTGCACTTTTCAAAATACACGGGGTACCCCTCAGTTTCATAACAATACACC